>CM076680.1:93620322-94914489 GCA_038501925.1 Xenopus petersii | reverse complement strand
TTTATGGTTGGGGAAGAGGGCCCAGAGGCAGCAGCCCTCCTAGCCCCTGGGCCCTCCAGTCTGACGCTGAACATACCTATTGAATTGATAAACTGTGATATGGGAAAGGGTCAGTAGGTAGAAAGGAGACAGCAAAGCAGCATTTCATAATGCATCAGTTCTCCAGAAACCATTTGAGATGCTTTAGAATTGACAATTTTAAGACACAAAATTTCCAAAAAGGAGCCTGCCCCTACATATTTCACAATATTGACACCATTGGGTACCACGGAGACCTAATTTATCTGTCAGCACTGCTCATTTATAAAGATTAACAACTAGTCTTGGAAAACTCAACTGCTGGACAAACCTCTCTTTGTAATCAACAACACAAATTACATGACAGCGTTACATCCTCTGTCTGTTCCATTTTGCTCCAATGGGCCCTCCGGTCACTCGTCAGGCCTAGCTCAGTGGTGTAACTACTGTGGGTGCTATTGCACCTGGGCCCACACCAACTTGGGGCCTGCTGGAGATGGAGACACAATGGCATTTGTGAATCTATGGAAAAATTCACATGCAATCGCAGCAAATGAAGATTGGATACTGCCCTCCCATCAGGCAGAGGGCCTGGTGGGAGGGCCCACTCAATTGTAATTATACCACTGATTTTTATAATATTTTGGAGTAATATTTAATTACATTCCCCCTTAGTATTTTTTTTAATGTTTTGCCTTTTTTTGTATGATGGTTAAGCATTGTCAGTTGTTTTTAAACACTTGATAAATGTTTACAATTGTGAAGGCTCCCAGTCTATCCTAATCCTACTTGTGACTGGGTGGTGTGTTAAAAAGCCAGGGCCATTTGACCGGGGGTATCAGCAGGTAAGCTCCTTTACATTCTATATACAGTCACTACTCAATGGTGTCAATATTCTGAAATGTGTTTCATCCAAACCTTGCTAGAGCATAAACTATTTACCTGACAGTACTGCGTACAGTTATTTAGTCCAGTGTTTACAGAGTAGGCGATGACTTGTTGACTTGGAAATGTTATTGTGTTGGGATAACCGTTTTTTATTGCTGGTTCTTGTTTCACTTAGTGATAGAAAGAGAGTGTATTTTTTACGGTGACAAAAATGCAGTGAGATTTCTCAGATATTTGCCACCAATGAGAGAAATGCCTTCAATGCTTGTCACAAGAGTCCACACACAGTATTAGAGTGACCTTTTGCTCTCTGGAAGTTAAGAGGCACGCAGTTGTGGAATTCAATGCCTTGGCTATAGCAGCGCCTCAAAAAATGATGGACATGCTCCACTTCAGTGCAGCTACTTCATTCCCATAGGCTATGAATAACAGGCATTTCATGCTGCTATGAAAAAGTATATGAAAAAGTTTGGGAACCCCTCTCAACCTGCATAATAATTACTCCACTTTCAACAAAAAAGATAACAGTGGTATGTCTTTCATTTCTTAGGAACATCTGAGTACTGGGATGTTTTCTGAACAAAGATTTTTAGTGAAGCAGTATTCAATTGCATGAAATTAAACCAAATGTGAAAACGTGTCTGTGCAAAAATGTGGGTACCCTTGTAATTTTCCTATTTTGAATGCATGTAACTGCTCAATACTGATTACTGGCAACATCAAATTGGTTGGATTAGCTTGTTAAGCCTTGAACTTCATAGGCAGGTGTGTCCAATCATGAGAAAAGGTATTTAAGGTGGCCAATTGCAATTTGTGCTTCTGTTTGACTCTCCTCTGAAGAGTGACAGCATGGGATCCTCAAAGCAACTCTCAAAAGATCTGAAAACACAGATTGTTCAGTATCATGGTTTAGGAGAAGGCTACAAAAAGATATCTCAGAGGTTTAAACTGTCAGTTTCAACTGTAAGGAATGTAATCAGGAAATGGAAGGCCACAGGCAGAGTTGCTGTAAAACCCAGGTCTGGTAAGCCAAGAAAAATACAGGAGCGGCATATGCGGAGGATTGTGAGAATGGTTACAGACAACCCAAAGATCACCTTCAAAGACCTGTAAGAACATCTTGCTGCAGATGGTGTATCTGTACATCATTCTACAATGCAACGCAATTTGCACAAAGAACATCTGTATGGCAGGGTGATGAGAAAAAGCCCTTTCACACCACAAACAGAGTTGATTGTTATATGCAAAAGCTCATTTAGACAAGCCACAGTCATTTTGGAACAAAGTGCTTTGGACTGATGAGACAAAAATTTAGTTATTTGGTCATAACAAAAAGCTCTTTGCATGGTGGAAGAAGAACACTGCATTCCAAGAAAAACACCTGCTACCTACTGTCAAATTTGGTGGAGGTTCCATCATGCTGTGGGGCTGTGTGGCTAGTTCAGTGACTGGGGCCCTTGGTACAGCCGAGGGTCGGATGAATTCAAGCCCATATCAACTAATTCTTCAGGATAATGTTCATGCATCAGTCACAAAGTTGAAGTTACACAGGGGTTGGATATTCCAACAAGACAATGACCCTAAACACACTTACATATTTTCTGTTAATCCAATAAACGTTATGTCATTACTGAAATACTACTGTTTCCATAAGGCATGTTATTTATTAAAAGGAAGTTGCTACTTTGAAAGCTCAGCCAATGATAAACAAAATTCCAAAGAATTAGGAGGGGTTCTCAAACTTTTTCATATGACTGTATGTAATCATCTGTCTCAAAATTTAGGAGTTGTGATTACTATTAACATATTCAGGATAGAATTAGAAATTATTATAATTTATTAGTAATTTAAAACTGGTACAAAAAATATCAAAGTTATGCAAATATTTAGATGGAGATCCACTCACACTGGGTTGGTGCAATCCTTCTATGTTTAGTTCAACATGGCCAATGAAACAAGTTCACTTTTCTCAGCCATTGTGAACTGTCAGAAGATGACAATAACGTTAGGCTGAAGGGTGACTTAAGGGGTTAAATTGAATACTATGGTCCTATGTTATTAGTGATACAGATGGAGAAAAATGGTAAGCCTACTTTTTCAAGGGACCCAAATTAAGTGCAAGTAATCAGTTCAATTCAAATAATGGTTTAGAATCAGTTATGCACCTGGTATAAATTTTTATTTTCTACTGCATGAGAATTTTTAATTTTATTCTGTGTGATCATAGTAACCCAGTTAAAACCAGATGGTAACCCAGCTAATACCAGATGGTGTTGATTCATAAGGGCCCATTTACTAACAATCACATTTTTTCCTCGAATCTATAAAGAAAATTGTGATTTTCCCATTTTTTTGAAAGCTCTAAAAATTCAAGGTTTAGTCAGTGTAAACACCATGAAAACCACTAATACGGAAAAATTTCTTAAAGGTCCTATAGAAGTCAATGGGAGCTGTGCTGATCCCATGGGACCATTTTAAATCAATTCAGACTTTTGGAAGTTTTCAGATTTTTTTAGGTTCAGATTTTAGCTATTTCAGAGGCATTTGTTTTTTTTTTTAGTGCATTATTTTCGGTTAGTACTTTTTCATCCGGAACTTGTAATAGGCCTCATAGTAATATAAATAGTAGCTAGTAATGCTGATTATCATGCAATTAATTATTTTCAAGATGTCAAAGCATGGGTTTCATTCATGTCATCGAAAACTACCAAAGCTTTATAAATATGCCATTTGTTTTAAACAAAGTTTTACATTGTTTTCTGCAGATCTGGCATAAATCAGATCAAAATTTTCAAGAATATAAGCTTAAAAACCTATAATTTATCGAGTTTTCAAGTGAAAACCCGAAACTCGTGAAGGCAAAAAAAATCTTCAAATGGTTAAATGGACCTCTGCTATTGACTTTAACATGAGTTTGACAGGTTTTAGCTGGAGTATTTTCGGATTCAGATTTTTTGCTGCTTTAGTGCATAATAAATCTCTCTAAAAATTTGTTTTTTTTTTAAAAAAAAAAACTTGAATTTTCAGAGAAAACAAAACTCGACATTTAATAAATAGACCTTAAGTGTATTTGAGAAGAATCGGTTTATGTTACAAAAAATGTTTTTTAGATTTTAGTTATGCTGGCATAGCCTGACATCTAGGGGCAGATTTAACAAATTGCACTCTCAGCATATACACAACAGAAATAAAACTATTGTGAATCCTAATAATGTCTTCTAAGCTGTTGGGAAAACTTTGTTTTTTGAAATCCTTTTTTTTTTTTAAATTATGCCAAAGTTGCAAATTTTGATTTTTAGGTTTTGTTTTTTTCTTAGAGTAGAACAGTGGTGTATAGCATAGTCAGGTGTATTACTTATCTAGGTTGACAAAGAATGTAGATTGCATATGTAACAAGATCTCAATTCTGCTGTAGCATTGTTTGTTAATTTCCATGAAGCCTTTATTCCTGCCTTTTTACGTGTCCCAAGTTAAGCTAATCGGCAGGTCCTTATTTTTTTATTGAAATATTTCATCATATCATCTCTTTTCTTCAAAGAGCTAGCTGGAGGGACGCCTAGTTATAATAGTACATCAGGAGTTGTTCATCTAGCTGTGGTTAAATCACAATTTGCTGTCAGTAGGAGGGCCACACCATAGTATACAAGAGCTACTGCTTTAATGTAAACTGGTATACACAGTAGAAGATAATAGCATTTTTTGCATACAGGAGCTCACGTCACTGTAGCTCAGGTTGACTGCTGGCCTTTTTAAATTGTGTTTAACACCATTCCTTTAGAGATAGCAGTGTGTTCTAGAACAAAGACATTCCTAAACTTGTACAATAAAATAATTTAGCATTATAATTCCACATTTGAAAAGATAAGTAAATCGAAATATATTGCAGCAAACCTCTCTAGAACTTCAGTGTGTCTCTTCTTCCCTTCTTTTGAGATATTAATACTCAAGAGGAGTCACATAGATCAGAAAAGATGTTGTGATAAGCTTAAATCTGGAGACAGCAATCGAGTTAGTAATTACATTTATGCATGAAGTCTCCTTTTCCCTTACAAAGCAACCTGGCACACCATCTGAAAATAAACTGAAGCATCAACGGATCTTAAAACTATTAATAGCTAGGATTGTTATCCCAGTCCCAGGACATGCATATTCATTTTCATGGAAAATTAGCAACTAATATAGATGTATGCAGCTGACTTTTTCTGTATAGGAATGCAGTATGGATTTAGCATGTGGATGGTCCTATGTAGAGAATTAACAACTGCCTATTATAATGAAATAAAGGATGCCATAGATACCCACATTTTCAGTATGATTAAAATCTGCTATATTACTTACTGTGTGGCTACTTGTTTATGTGTCAACTGTAAAGTTTCTAATATTGTGTAATCATAAATACAGCCTGAACTTACCATGATCATGTCTTCATACTTAAGAAAGAGAATACTGAAATCATCCTTGTGGGTGTACCATCCTTGATCATGATCAAACCAAGTAAAGGGGCTTACTGTTATGGAACAAATGTGAGATATATACAGGGGCGTAACTACAGAGGAAGCAGACCCTACAGTGGCAGGGGGGCCCAGGAGTGTAGAGGGCCCAGCGAGTCCCTAATTGATAAGTCATTTCAATATGTCTTAGAAAATAGGTTTGGGGCCCTAAATAAAATTTGCGGTGGGGCCCGGTAACATCTAGTTACGCCACTGGATATATATATATATATATATATATATATATATAAATATATATAAATATATATATATGTATATATATATATATATATATATATATATATATATATATATATATATATATATATATATATATAAAATAACAACTGGAGGTCAAATGACAATTTATAATTACAATTTATTATTTGACCTGCTATATCAGATGTTTTTTAGATTTATTCTGAGACAATTTTTTTTATTATTCCTTTAAAAATTGTATGTGTTTTTATATATTTACTTTATTCATTTAACAAGACTGATACGTTTTATTGAATTTTCAAGAAATCGACAATAAAATCACCAGAGAATTAGAGTATTCAGCAAAAAGGTGGGGGGGGGAGAAAGAGAGAAATGAAGAAAAAGGTAAAAAAAGCAACCAAGGATGAGCAAGAATAACAATGCGGTGCAGTTGAGTTACAAGTTTTAGGTGCTGAGTACCAAATGCAAAATATAGGGAAGCTCTTTTAAGGGGGTTATTTACTAAAAACTCAAATGTATCTCATATCTTTATTAAACCAAGCTTGACCAAACTCCCATCCATTATTTTATCTTAATATCAATAAAATAACTTAAAAAAACGAAGGTAGGGGAAAGAACTGGATAAAAATCAAGCGAAAACCTGAATCGCTGAAATTTTGCAGACTTTTTCCTGAATTGCTCAAATTTTTTTGGGCTTTTTCTACTAATCACTCTAATATTAAGGGTTTTTGCCTAAATACCCTGAAAAAGTTGGATTTTTCGGCTAAATCCAGCACAGACCACAAAAATTACAAATTGAGATATGTTCCTCTCCCATTGACTTATACAGGATCTCAACAGGTCTAAGGGTAAGTGCACACTGGCAGATTTGGGGAGATTAATCACCCCGGTGAAAAATCTCCTCTTCTTCTGGGAGACTATTTCCCCAAACTGCCTTCCCCTTTTTTTTTGTTTTTTTCTAGCCGGCGGGAAGGCAGTTCGGGGAGATTGTCACCCCGAAGAGGAGATTTGTTGTCGGGCGACTAATCTCCCCGACTCTGCCCGTGTGCCCTTATTCTAAAATGGTGAATTTTCGAATTCTGCCTTTTTGCAGTATCAGGGTATAATACATCTTGAAAATCAGTTTTCAAGTTTTTAACATTCAGATTTTAATAAATAACCCCCTTTTTTTACTTTTTAAATAATGTTGCAAACGTCTTAGATCTCGAACAAAGACAGGTCTGTTAATCAGCTGCCTTGCCTTACATTGTATCAGTCTGAGCCACCAGGACAGAGAATAGATAGGGACAGACAAACACTGCTTTCAATAGCAATATATATACAAATAACTTAGAATTATGTTTTCTTTCCTTAGACAAAAAAATATTTTTGGGTTACCATTCCCTTTAAGACTTTATCAGTTAAAGATTATAAAAACAGAAAAATGCATAGTACCATTTCCAGCCAAAAATGTCATTCATAAATGCCTCTCAAAGTTTGGGGATTTCTGAACTTCAACAAGTATATCTTCAAAATTATAATAAGAATTCATAACATCCTTTGGATTCCTGATCATGTATATTACCTTAAAAAGAGAAATCCAAACATAGACTAACTTTTGTGTATACAAAGATTGAACTATAAAAATATGGTCCAGGATTTCATTCCCTCAAACAACAATACTTCAATCCTGTCTCATTTGACCCAACCAGTGCCATTTAGTTTGCTATTTAGCAGGGCCGCTTCTGCCATGAGGCAAGGTGAAACCTTGCCTCATGGCAAGTGGCCAGTTACAAGGGGCGGCAAAAAGCCACCTCTTGTAACTTTAAGAGCCGAACTTCCGGGTTTTAACCCGCAAATTCGGCTCCGCTAGTGCAAAGAGCGCTATTGCGCTCAATGCACTAGCGATACTGCCCCCTGAAACCCGCTCCAACGCTAATTTTTAAGCGCTGAGTGGGAGAGGAGGGGGGCGGCATCTGGGCTGCTGCCTCAGGTGGCAGCAGCCCCAGAATAGGAGCTGCTATTTAGGCAGATCCGTTAACCGGAAAACCCCAGGTCTCGAGCATTCAGGATAATAGGTCCCATAACTGTATTATAATGTATTCACCTTTTCCCTCATATTTTGCCTTGTGAGGTTTAGGGAAATTTTCATAAATTTGTCTCTTTCCCAATTTTCTTTGCCTCCAAAATCAATTGTCTTATATAAATTTCCCATTTCATACCTAGTTCTTCACTTTCTCCAGAGAGTAAAAAAATCACCAATTGTGCCTTTCTCTAAGTATTGTTCTCTTCTACGTAATCAGCCCTCTTGTGCAAATAGGTACAAATCATATATCACTAATATATTATTCACACAGTCTCAAAACAAACTTTTACTGGGTCAAAATAATAAGGTCCTACGAAACAGATTCACAAATAAATGTTGATACAGTGCACAGTACCAGTGCCTCTTCTTTTACTGCTTGGACTATAGATTCTATAGACTATAGACTCAACCCTATTGTACCCAAGATGTCCCTGTTAAAGAAACACAACAGTAACAAAGCATTCAAGCATAAATGTAAATGACTGGAAACTAAAGGCAGCATTCTTGCAGCAATTTGTTTAGAGCTAGTTTGTAATTTTTTTACTTGTTTTCTAATTCCCAGTGGCCACTTCACTAATTCCCAGTGGCCACTTCACTGACTCAGAAATTATAGCCTATGTGACTGCCACAGGGGAAAAAGCAGGTGCAACTAATCTGCCATTTTGCACAAGACTCACTTGGGGACCTAAACTTTGTTTTTTGATGGGGTCGACTATTTTTCTAATTCTGGCAAGCTTGCATGTTGCTGCCCTGACCTTTTTTCTGGTACCTGCTAGGACCTCTGTACTGAGACTTTCTGTCCAGACGCGCGTCTGAAAAGTTGCTCACGCTGGCGTTAAAGTCTATGGGCGTCCGAATAGTGTTGACGCGTGGCGATTTTGACTTTTCTGATGCAGACAAATTTTCGCGGAAGATTTGCGAATTTATTCGCTGGTGGCAAAATGCAGAAATTCAGCACAGATTCGTGACAGGCTTACTCTTAGGCTGCTAGGCAGAAGTAGTGTACTCTCTATATTAAATATCATAATTGTTACCACTATAAGAACAGAGATGTTAAACTTACCTGATTTTCGATATGTCACTAAGAATACATCTGTGTCCCTAATGTTAAGGTCTTCAAGTGAGTCAATGTATTGTGGTGTGACTAGCCTTACTGGGAAACAACATCCTTTAAATTGAAAGTCATTTTGAATATCTGGTATAGGAGTAGTTTTTGACATGGTTATCTGTGATACAAAGGAAAATACAGTTGAATTACCCCGCAAGAAAGGAAATTACAGTATCTATGTGCCTAAAAGGAGACTTTCTATTTTATGGTGCTGGAAACATTTGAGCCCAAACCTCTTATTTCCATCTGTAATGAAGGACTTTGTTATGCTTACAAAGAGTAAAACACACCAAAAATCCCTTTACTAGTATGTAGTGTTTTTATCCTTAGATTGAAGCAGAGTCAGTACTTAATTCAAAAGAACAAAGGAAAAGAAAAAGTACCCTGCTTAAACAATCTTACTTGGCAGTTACTTATATAAACACTTTCAATACCTGTTAATTGCAGACTTTATATATTTAAGTGTTGGGTTAGGAATAAATTATACAATTAATAATGAATTAAGCAACAAAGTTTTATAAATAATTATTAAAGTGCTTTCTAGTGCTAAATCATTAATTAGATATAACTTAGGTAAATTGATTATAAGTTCATTAAGGTAACCGCATAAATAAGGATAAATACTAAAAAACAATACTCTGGTTCATAAATTGAAATAGGAATATGGAAGAGGAGAGAGGTGGAGTTGTCCCAAATCTACTACCGAAATTTGTTCTAATCCCTGGGACACCACAAAGACCAAGGAAGGAAGAGCAAACGGGACTGTGGTCTCAAATGTAACTCTAAGCCCTAAGTAAAGCCCTAGTAAAGAGCTATGATGGCCTAAAAAACACAAATCCATGGCCTCCAGTAAGTTTAGTATTCAGAAAGAAGAAGAATTAGTGAACCAAGTACTAAATAAACCTCCACCACCCCTTCAATTGCAGTTTGACGCAATTTAAAAAAAAAAATTAATTAGCTAAGATCAAGTAGATTCAAAACGCTGACGCGCGTTTCACAATACTGGCTTTATCAAGGCGTAACCACTTACTGTACATTAGTGATAACTTACAAAGTGATAATCTTTGTTGCTGAATTCAAACTTCTGCGAAAGAGAAGTAATTTCATTTCATCTAAATCTAAAAGACAGAGACACCTGCCTAAGGCATATGCATGTATATATTAGATTTTTTACTTGGAGCTAGAGCCCCACTATACTAATATTTTTATGTAAAAGAGTGTTTTGTTTTAAAATATTGGGTAGTGGAATAATGTTCCTCTTTCTGTAAATCTGAAAGATGTTACGCATCACAAAAGAGGTTCTGTTAACATACAAGGACACAAAAGCAAAGAAGGTAACAAAACTCTCCGCTACATTTTATTTTATAAACCTAATCAGAAAGTGAATTATGAGTGATTGCTGGAAGATTTGGAGCAAACTGGAAACTTAAGTTAATAAAACACTTGGGGCATGGGAGTTTGGTTGTGGTGTTTTAATAACCCCTTAATTATATACTTTCACTATCAATGTTTGAAAATACAAAATAAATTAAATACAGTTTCTTATCTAATATCTATTATGGAGAACAGTAAGCATGAACACTGAATTAATAGAAAAAGAAAAGCCTGTTAAAGGAACAGTAACACCAAAAGATTTTTTTTGTGTGGGGGGGCCTTGTTGTGTCATTACGCCCCTACTTCTAGTTATGTACATGCAGGGCCAAATTTCTGTACTAGGTGCCCCTAGGCCGCCAGGTCCTAGCGGCTGCTGCTTTCAGGCGCGGCCCGCTCCCTGCGAAAGCTTTCAATAACTTTCCTGCCAAATTTTGTACAATAGATGTGGTATTTAAGGGTGTGTCTTAAAATGGCCATAGTCAAAAATAATTGCCGCACTTCATGCTTTACATTTTTCATATACATATTATTCAGATTGTAAACAACAAACATTTCAGTTTTAAGATCTATTTAAACTGCGACGGACACAATCAGTTATAGCACAAACCCAGAAACTTTCAAAATGGCATACACCATTGGAATTGTGGGGGTAAGGAGGCAGGGGGCTTGGATTTCCCCTCATCACACATACATTTTTATCTCCCCATTTGAAAACAGTGGCTCTATTTAACATTTCAATTTTAGCCACACTTGGGTGAGACTAATACTGTATTCATGTATGCAATCAAGTAAAAAGAATAGCAGGAACCTGAAAGGAACCAATGTATTATAAAGCAGTCACACAATTTGAATCAGGACTATAAAGTACACAATAAAGAATGTGAACACTATAATATTATTTTAAATCCTTGAACATAACTCCCCACCATAAGTTTCTCCAAGCTAGTGAGTATTAGTTGTGTCCCTTTAATTAGCCCCTAACGCTGGCAGCTCAGTAATCAGTAGGGATGTAGCGAACGTCGGAAAAAAAGTTCGCGAACATATTCGCGAACTTGCGCAAAAATGCGAGCGGTTCGCGAACGGTTCGCGAACCCCATAGACTTCAATGGGAAGGCGAACTTTAACATCTAAAAAAGACATTTCTGGCCAGAAAAATGATTTTAAAGTTGTTTAAAGGGTGCAACGACCTGGACAGTGGCATGCCAGAGGGGGATCAAGGGCAAAAATGTATCTGAAAAATCTGCCTGTGTGTGCTTGGAAGAGATAGTGTAGGGGGAGAGCTGTTAGTGATTTCAGGGACAGATGATAGTAAGTTTGCTGGCTAGTAATCTGCTTGATACTGCTCTGTATTGGAACAAAAAAATAAATAAAAGCAGTCCTTACAAGGACTACTGTTATTGCAGCAGTCAGCAGATGAGATCAGAAGCAGGACAGCTGCCCACTGCAGCTACATACAGAGAACTGCAGTAGAAGGTAGATTACTAGCCAGCAAAGCTACCTAAGCTTAAATGTCCCTCAAACCCCTGCAGACTTCTGTCCCTCCAATAACAGAGCAGTATCAACACGATTACTAGCCAGCAAACTTTCAACTGTCCCTGAAATCACTAACAGGCAGCAGCTCTCTCCCTACACTATCTCTTCAGCACACACAGGCAGAGTGAAAAAACGCTGCAGGGCTTCAGTTTTTATAGGGAAGGGGAGTGGTCCAGGGGAGAGCTTCCTGATTGGCTGCCATGTACCTGCTGGTCTGGGGTGAGAGGGCAAAAAAAAGCGCCAACAATGGCGAACCGAAAAAGGCGAACGTCGCGCGACGTTCGCGAACTTCCGGCGAGCGCGAACACCCGATGTTCGCGCGAACAAGTTCGCCGGCGAACAGTTCGCGCCATCTCTAGTAATTAGCTAGGGCAAACACAATCCTTCCATGTGAGTAACGGCTTAGCAAAGTCTATAGTTCAGCAACAACAAAAGTACTTTCTATGAATTCATGGGAACAGAGCATGTCCCAGCAGAGCAGGATACTGGCAAATTCCTTACAGTGTGATCCTAAATCACTGGATCACTTTAAGCAGCTGATCTGAACCCTATTTGTCTAGGACTGATAGCAATTATTTTACAGGTGCTAGTACAAACCTGAGATAGCAGGGTCAGCTTCTCTCCAGACTCTCTCTCTTTAGTAGTAGTAGTAGTAGTAGTAGTAACAGCAGGCTTTTACTATATCAGGATCTCTGCTGGTCCTTTTCTGGCAGCTCCTCCACCCATAGAAGGCACAGCAGGTACACAGCAGTCAGAACCCTACTTGCCAGGTCTGATTTTCAAAACCAGCCAAAATCAGTCACAGAACTAGCCCAAATTATCCAAGCACCATTTTAAAAGTAGTGTAAAAATACAGCAATATGTGCAGTGAAAAATTAATGTGAAAATATTCCTTCTCTTAGCCCTTTCCAGCCTGGAATCACTACTCATGCCCCTGCCCTCCATGCCCAGTGCATGCAGGTTATTCTAGTTTTATTTTAACATGTACTGCCAGCTTCAGCTTACAGTAAAACAATAAAAACAACTAGTTATTCAAGAAATGAATTCAGTGTATTGCATTAACCCCAGATGTGCCTTATTTTAACATATGCTGCCAGCTCCAGCTTACCGTAAAATAATAAAAAAAAAACTAAGTATCCAAGATTTTGCATTAACCCCAGATGTGCCAGCAAGATTGCTGTACACGCCCCAACACTTCTAAATAGTGATGGGCGAATTTGCACCGCTTCGATTCGACGAAAAATGTGCGAATTTCACACGAAACAGCGCCGGCGCCCGTTTTTGGCGTCCGTTTTTTCGAAAAAAAAATTTTTGGCGCTGGGCATTTCGCGAATTTATTCGCTGGTGGCGAATCATGCAAGTTCACCGTGAATTCGCGCCTGGCGAATAAATTCGCCCATCACTACTTCTAAAAAAAGTGCATCATTAATTGTTGTGCCTAGCAACATCATTTATTGCCCTTATAAAGATGAAATTGATCTGAAAGGTATTAAAACACATTTTCTTCTATTTCACAGTATTGGCAATCATGTAGTGGCTAGTAAAAAAAGATATATGCCCCCTTTAAACCCACACTACAGTGTTAATACCCATAGATCAATAAGGTAGCATTACATGTGATCAGATAGAGTCATAGGTAGAGCAGTTTTTTATAGCTTTTATCAGTATATGCTAACAGTATACTATATAGTGGATAATCAGGGCTGGATTACCGTGCCTGCCGCCCCTAGGCTGCCAGGTCCTAGTGCCCGCACTTTCACAAGCGCCCCAGTCCCAGTGCGAGCTTGTGTGTGTGCATGCAGCTGCTCGCTGGGAAGCTGCGGCTCCCCAAGACTAACAGAGACTGCAATTGGGCGGCATGCTGCCCCTGAAAATTTGCCCCCCTTGGCCCGGGCCTTTGTGGCTTTGCCACAAATCTAGGCCTGTGGATAATGCACCCCCTACTGTAATTTTTACAGATATGAGAAGTCATTGAGGAGTTATGTGACCATATAAAAGCACAAGCTTTTTTTTAGCTTCCACACAATCACTTGCACAGGACTTCAGGAACTCAGTAATCACACATCTATCTCCCTGTTTTTACTATTCTCAAAATGGTTGTGGTGATGCCTATCTGGGAGTTTCTGTCCAACATCTGTACTGAGGGCTGGAATTTTTCTGGCCTACATGGTGGAGGGCCGATAATAGAAGGCAGTGTTAACCACTCTCTGTTTATAAACCACACCCACTTTAAACCACACCCATGTTACCACAAGACCAAAAAAATAATTGGCTGGTGCAGGAATATCACCCATTACTCATATGTGAAAAAAATTAAATCACATTAAGACATACACTTAAATCCACATGACTCCTCCCCCCCTGTGGATAACACAGCACCTCTACCAGCACATGATTAAACACCTTAGGGGCCCCTAACAACAATTTTCAAATGCAAACAAACCCTCAGAACAAACCCCTACCAGGCTTATGTCCCACAGACAGAGTAGGGCAGGCAGAGTATGATACACAGGCACAGTAGGGCACACATAGGCAGAGTATGGCAGGCAGAATATGGCACACACAGGTAGCATAGCATGACAAACACAGATTGGCAGGGTATGGCACACACAGGGAGCATAGGGCAGATAGAGTATGGCAAAGAGCATAGGTGAGGCAGAGTATGGCACACACAGGCAGAGTGTAGCACACACAAAGAGCATAGGGCAGCAGGTGTATGGCACACATAGGGAGCAAAGGGATGGCAGAGTATGGTACACACAGGGAGCAAAAGGCAGGCAGAATATGGCACACACAAGGAGTATAGGGCAAGCAGAGTATGGCACACACAGGGAGCATAGAGCAGGCAGAGTATGGCACACACAGGGAGCATAGGGCAGGCAGAATAGAGCAGTGACACACTACAGTGACAAAATGCTGGTGGCCCTCCAGCATTTTGTATGAGGTGTCAACAGTTGAATAACGTGGGCACTTTCAGTCTGGGTCTGAGATGTGAACATTGCAGGATATAAGGGGTGTGAACAATAGAGGTGTTACAGTGAGGTGAACAATGCAGGGGGGTTACAAGTGTGAACGATTAAGGATTTTACTGCCTAACTGTAAACAATGCATGGGGCAGTTAATCTCATTACTGATATCTTTTAAAATTTATACAAGGTAAACAGTTACAGCAGGCAGACTTTCATCTGAAGGGGCCACACAAGGGGGGGGGTCACGGGCCACCAGTTGGACAGCACTGAGGCCCTGGACTGGAAGCCCATGGGCAGGATGTGACCATCCAAAAAATTACAAGAGAAGCCCCAATTTGAAAGATATGCTCACGAAAAGTAATTTTCAAACCTCAAACCCCAAACTGAATCATAAGAATAGGGGCTGTTTCCCATGCGGCAATTGCAATATGTGTAACAAAATGATCAGAGTGGATTATTTTCAGGATCACTTTGGCAAACAACATTGGGTCAATAGTTATATAAACTGTAAGAGCCAAAGAGTAATTTATGGTATTGAATGCCCTTGTTCCAAGAAATATATAGGCATGACAACACAAATGTTGAAGTTGCGGATTCAGCAACATTGCAGTACAATAAGGACCGCAGGTAATCCAAACAAAACTGATAAAACTCTCTCAACAGTAGCTAGCCATTTTAAGAAGTTCCATAATATGGATCCAACCAAGGTCTCCTTCTGGGCCCTGGAAAAGATAAATTTAGAAATATGAAATGGGGACATGGAACAAATTCTCCTTCAACGGAAGAGCTATTGGATTTTCAAATTGGACACTATTTCCCCTCGAGGAATAAATGAAAACAATCTGTTCGCTTCTTTCATTTAATATGGGTATTATACACAATTTTAACAAGTTTTAGAGCCGATTAGAGTCTTCGTATTCTAAATTGATCCCTTACTGAATTTATGTAGTAATAGGTTAGTACTTTCTCTTTGATTCGATTTTTATGGCTTAATTAATTATATTAATTATGTTATGGATTCTTTCCTTTTTGCTATTGATTGGTAATTTTATATATATGTAACCCATTAGTTTCCTTTTTAATATCTTAATTAATAAATTTGTTTCTTTTAAATAAAGTTCATGGGTAAATTAATTTCAATCCCAATTTATAGCAATAGGATCGAATAATCAAAAATAATGGGCATAGATACATAGATTAAGTTGCAGTATGTTGAATAAGTATTCCGTTTGATCATGCGCAATGATATATGGTGTCTTCATCTATGGTAAGGAAAGGGCACTTTCGGTAATGAAATCCCAATGATGCGTTTAGTGTCATGATTGTGCTGGCAAATGGGATGGGACTTCCAGGGGGTGTGCGTCTCGATGATGCGCATGGGTCTGGACTTCCCCTTGTCAAGCGTCCTGATGACACGCTTGACGTGTCGGCTGTAACTACGAATCGGAATAATCTTAAAATCACGCGATAACAACGCAATGACGCATTTTGACAACGAACACAGAACCTATTTCTACAGCGTCTTTAAACGGATCAATCATTTCGCCTTGAGAAAGCTATTAAGCGAAACGCGCGTTGGCGAGTTGCTAAATTCTTGTTTTTTAACACTTATCCTGGTGTTTTTTTAATCCTTATTGCTACGGTCTTTTTAATCTTATTCATCATCCTTCCATTCCAAGGGGCCGGTGATTTGTGGCTTATTAGGGTCAACTTAGTCTCTCTAAGATCAGGGCAAGTTAATATACCAAGGCCACAGTCTTGGTTACCCTGTCCTGCCTTCCTCTTTGTGGTGTCCCAGACTTAGAAAACAACAGGCAGTTAGCTTTGGGACAACTCCACCCTCTTATATTTCATTATATCCTCTCTCTTTTCTGCTGACCGTAGGTTGTGGTTATATTTTAATCTAATTGGATCTTTTTAATTAATGTAATTTCTAGCAATTATTATACAAATACTAGCACCTTATTAATTTAGTATCATTTTCTGATGTGTTCTTAATATTAATTCACTTAATTTAAAGCACTATTTCCAATCATTGGCACTCCTTTGATGAACTTTGTCATTTTTAACTTTTTAACTTTTTCTGGTTGAGCTCAATCATGAATTGTTATTTAATTTGAGAGTGACAATTGGTTAAAACACTCAATGGATATTATGCACTAATTGGCACTTTATATTACTTATGAACTGTTTTAAAACCAAGTAGTTGCTCAATTAACTAATTAATTGACTGGGCACATTTTTCACTTTAACTAATTTATTTAATTAATTCAATCAAATCTAAGAGATTTAACTTATGCTGGATATTGATTAAGGCATTACCTATGGGGTACTTTTTTCTTTATAATTTTGAGCATTGACCTTCTGACGGTTGTCAGCCCTCGAGTGTAACCTTTGAGATCTTGTTTATTGGTGGGAGTTAAGAGTTCTTGTTTCTGTTTTATTTCATCCAAAAAATTCTAATAGTTAGCAGTCTGCTGAAAAGCTCTATGAAATTAATTGTATGACATTATCATTTTAACATATGCTGTATAAGAAATATTTGGCCCACTATAGCACTGACCTTGAGTTGTATGGCACTGACCTAGAGTATGTATACCACTTTATCCCAGAAGATGGCAGCAAAGCATTGGTTAGCATTTTGTTGAGCCATTTACATTACATACAGTGAAAGCATTGGCTTGCATTGGCTCATGCTACATACATACAATAAAAGCCTTCTTTTTACATTGCCTCATATTAGCATAAAACCAAAAATTAGAACTTTTAATCCTCAATAGCAATATATTTGTAGCCTTAAAGAGCATTTATTTTTTAGATGGGGTCAGTGACTCCCATTTGAAAGCTGGAAATAGTCAGAAGAAGGTGGAAATAATTTAAAAACTATAACAAATAAATAATAAAGACCAATTAAAAGGTTGCTAAGAATAGGCCATTCTATAACATACTAAAAGTTAACTCAAAGGTGAACTACCCCCTTTAACCGTTAAAAATGGAATTATGGGTGAACACATGCAAACTACAACTTTATGTTCCTTTTGCCAACTATGCATTATGGACTGCCATAGTTAAGTTTCATTCTAAAGTCATGCTACTCAGACTGTAGTTGGCTGTGTGGGTTGGGAGAATAAAACAAAACCTCTTATTAGATTTATTTTGTTTGGGCTCCATTAGTAGCACTTCTGCCTTGCAGCTGCCATGCAGTCCGAAGTTTGATTCCAGCTTGGGCAATATATCCAAGGAGTTTGTATATTTCCCCTGGACTCTCTGGTTTCCTCCTATACCCCAAAAACATATAGGCACGTTAATTGGTCCCTAATAAAATTGGTCACAGTGTGTGTGAATGTGATAGGGAATAAGAGCTTTAGATTGTAAGCTGCTCTGGGACTGGCACTGATATTCCTGTAAAACACTGCAGAAATGCATCCATGTTATATGAATACAGGAAATAAATCAGAATTTTGAAGGCGATTACTGTTTAAAGCTGTGTTTTGTACTAAAGAAACCAAAAAGGATATAACTTGTACAAGAATGGTTGTGAATGTAACTCTTTTCCAGGAGTTAACACAGTAAAAGCTACTCTATGGTTATGACACTGGCTATGACAGTGTTGTAAATGACTGCAGTTTACAAAAGTGTGTACTCCAATAAATACAATGCTGAAACAAAGATGTATGCTGAAGTTAAAATGAAAAACTATTATTTCAATGTACAGTATAGTAATAGGTGTCATTAGATTATGCCTAAATTAATTGCTAACTATTCCTTTATCAAAAGATAACTGTCCCGAGGCTTTTTTTCAGTAAAAAAATATCATTTTATTTAAATTAGCGTTGAAACTCAGATACATACTGACACCACCAGGCCCACCTTACGCGTTTCGCACGATCCGGCGCTTAGTCATAGGTGTATCTGTAAACAGCATGCTATGTGGCATTTATACCCTATTAATCCCTCCCATTTTCTTTAAAATCAAAAATTGTGAGGGATTAACCCTACTTTGTTAGTTTGATCCCAAAATTGCCTCTGTGGGGTGTTCGTATTCTATTAATTGCTAACCATTTAAAATGATAAAGTTCATCTCTCTTGCTGGCCATTTGTTCACACACAAAGCAAGGGATTTTCTCCATCTATTGACACAAAATCTGTGTAACTATACATTATTCTGGTAGGTCTTTGGTGTCAGTAGATGAAGAGGGCCAGAGGTCCCATAAACAAAAGTTTATACAGACTTTATGACAATGAACCAATCTTGCTTTTTAATTATATCAATATGAGGTTCTGACTAGACTGCAAAAGTTCAAGAGATCACTATATACAGGAATGGGATATGTTATTCAGAAACCTGTTATCCAGAAAGCACCAAATTAGGGAAAGCCTGTCTCCCCTCACTCAATTTTATCCAAACAACCCAAATTTTTAAAAACGATTCCCTTTTTCTCTGTAATAATAAAACAGTACCTTGTACTTAATTCTAAATAAAATATAATTAATAACTATTGGAAGCAACACTAGCCTATTGGTTTATTTAATGTTTACATGATTTTCTAGTAGACTTAAGGTATCCAAATTATGGAAAGATCTGCTATCTGGAAAACCCCAGGTCCTGAGCATTTCGTATAACAGGTCCCATACCTGTATGTGTGTATATATATATATATATATATATATATATATATATATAAAAGTTCAGAAAGTACCTGTACTCAATCCTTTCTGGTTTGTGGTGGGTGCTGGGTCAAGTTTATGATATACAATCTTCAAAATGGATCCTTGATAAAGGCCCTAATGTGAGCCGAAACGTTGGACACGTGAGTGATGATTTAATACAATTCACTTTGATTGAATCATTTGGAGTGCAGATCCATTTTGAAGATTATATATATCTATATATATATCTATATATATATGTGTGATTGTGTGTGTGTGTGTGTAAATTCATTTTTGTAGGGGCTTTGCTTCCCATTAAAAAAGTCATCAACATTGTTCGCATGCACTGTAGCACCGTACCAGCCAAAGGAACATCTGTTTTAGTAATAGTAAGAGTGCTTGACATTGCACAGTAGCTAATGTATTCTCCTGCTGATACTTACCAACAGAGATATTTTAAGAGCAAAAAGACATTAACAAAATGAAACATGTTTATATGTTAAATAGATTCATGGTATAATATCAGAAATAGAGCGATTTTGCCACATTAAAGCTTGTTGAAGATACCATTATTTTGTTGCCAGTGTCAATGAATAGATTGCGGAAAAAGTTAAGCCTTTTAAAGATATTCCTTCCTAAGGCTTGAAAGGAAAGCGCCATACGCCTAAAAAAAAGTCTAATACCTTTCATGACATTTTCAAACATTTCTTTCTATAACATGTTCAGTGAATGCATGTTATTAATTCTGCTCCTATAGTATTTAAAACAGACTCCTTTACTAACATAGGCACCTGTACTCAGAGTAAGCTATAACAGAATAGATTTTGAGTGTTCTAACTGCATTAGATCTATAAAAACCTATGTGCTGATTTTCTGCTATAGATTACTAGCCAGGAACATTTTTGCACATGTGTTCATAATATCAAGGTAGAATTGAGGGGGTGTTTAAGAAAGACCACAGCAACAAAATGTAATCACCGGACTTTTGTATACACAAACTGTACACTCGTGAAACAATGTTGCAGAAAGAAGGATTCCAGGCAGTTTACTCTAGTTTTGAATATGTGGTTTAAAGTAAAAAAAAAATAATATGTAATGTTGCGTTGCACTGGTAAAATGTTTGTGTTTGCTTCAGAAATACAACTACAGTTTATATAAACAAGCTGCTGTGTAGCCATGGGGGCAGCCATTCAAATCTGAAAAAGGAGAAAAGACACAACATACACATCTGACAATAGATAAGCTCTGTAGTATACAGTGGGATTCCTCAGAACTTATCTGTTTTCTACTGTGCATTCTGTGCTTGAATGGTTACCACCATGGCTATACTGCAGCTTGTTATGGTCCTATATATATTATATATATATATATATATATATATATATATATATATATATATATATATAACCACCATGGCTATACTGCAGCTTGTTATGGTCCTATATATATTATATATATATATATATATATATATATATATATATATATATATATATATATATATATATATATATATATATATATATATATATATATATAAAACTATAGTTGTGTTTCTACGGAAAAAACACCAGTTTTACCAGTGCAGCATAACACTACATTTCATTCCTTTGAAACACTTTCATTTTTTGGTGCTACTGTTCCCTTTCAAGGTATACTGTCACGGGAAAACATGTTTTTTTTTTTCAAAACGCATCATTTAATAGTGCTGCTCCATGATGCTAAATATGATGTCCATTTCCCAGGTGCCCCATCCATGTGACTTGTGCTCTGATAAAGTCCAGTCACTCTTTACTGCTACACTGCAAGTTGGAGTGATATCGCCCACCTCCCTTCTCCCCCAGCAGCCCATCAGCAGCCTATCAACCGGACAATGGTCAGTTAACCAGATAATAGCTACCTGACACCTCTGCTGAAGGAATCGTTCACATTGGTAAAAACCCTGCTTTTTTCCTGCTTGAGTGCTATCCTCATGTCTCATGTTGAGTTTACTATTAAATGGTTATCCATTTCATGAAAACTGTTTAAAATTCTCCTATGTGGGCCCACCATAAAATATTTTTAATAGGTCCCCTTGCCACAAGTTTTGCATGCAACTTCAGATCTACCAGGTGTTAAGTTTTGGGTAGCCGAGGATGAGGAGAGTATAACAGTGCTTTATTAGCAGATTCATGCAACCATTAAACTTCAACAGTAACTTAAACTTAATAATATACATTCTTCACATGACACAGTCCTTGGTCCATGCAGGTCGTTTTCTAAATCTCTTATAGGTTCACTTTCTTCAGGCCTATTGCAGTTGGCAGCAGGAGTAGGAAAATGTCCTTCATCAAATGGAGCTTCTCCAAAGTCATATCTAACAGGAGCAAGACAACTTGCATTCCATATGTGTCCATCAGACAGTTCATCAATTCATATGTGTTTGGTCCTCGCTGGCGTCTCACTTCAAGTGGTGTAGTAAATTTAGATTGTCCTTATTTCAGTATTCCGGGTTTCTTAATTCTGACTAAAGATCCAGGCTGAAAGTGTACTTCTCTGGCACCATGTTTTATGTCAGTATAAGCCTTACATTTGGCTTGTTGACGTTTCACAATGTCAGCAGCAGGTGATTTTGTAGGTGGAAGTTTGATGTCTGCAACATGTAACTTAGTGCGCATCTGTCTGCTATGTAATAATTCAGCAGGAGATGATTGGGTTCTTGCATGGCGCATTGCTCTGTAGTTATGTAGGAACTCATATGAGACAAACTATGGTCCATTGTCTGATATTAACTCCTTTGGATTACCTTCTCTGCTGAAGACTGTAGACAGAAATGTTATCACTGTAGCTGATGTTATATGAGAAACAAATGCAATTTCTGTCCATTTACTGTAATAGTCCATCAAGGTTATAGCAAATCTGCAGTCTCTAGGAGCATCTGTAAATGAACCGACAATATCAATAGTTTTTCCCATGCTGAATCAGGAAATGGTACTGGTTTGACATCTGGTCTCACCTTAACTTTGTGTACGAAGTTCTTTGCACAGCTCAGTGAAGTGATGCTTTGTGGTGAAATTTTAGACACTGGCTGTGTGGCAGGCACTAATGTTATAGTTATGAGACCATCAACTAATTGTAGGTTTAATGCAGCAAAGAGATCCCTTCCAAATACAGCAGTACCCTTATTCACAATGTAAAAGTCAAATTTTGCAGTATTTGATTCAAATTGTACAGTCACTTGTAGGGATGGGCGAATTTGACCCGTTTCGCCTCGCCAAAAATTTGCCGCCAGCGAAATGTCACAGGCGCCCATTAAAGTCTATGGGCGTCAAAATAATATTGTCACGCGGCGAAATTTTTTTGACGCGCAGCGAAATTTTTTTTGACGAATGCCACCATACAAGTCTGTGGGCGTCATTTTTCCGTCAAAACGAGGCGAAAAAAATTCGCTCATCCCTAGTCACTTGCAAGCAACCAAGCACAGGGATTGGATCCTTTAAGTAACTGACCAGTTTCAAGGCAGGTGCAACAAGCGGATCTTTTGCAAAGTATTTCAAGAAAATATCCATTCGAAGTATAGAAACAGCTGAACATGCATCAAGCATCAGGTCAATGTAGTGTCCCTTGTCAGCAGAAGCAGTACTGACACTGACAATGGAATAAATGTACCAGCTTTATCCACACTTAATACTGTGACATTTGTAGTAGTGACTTCATGAACATCTTTAGCAGAACTACGGCAGATCTTAGCAAAATGTCCTACTTTTGTGCAGTTGCGGCACCATTTAGCTTTTGCAGGACATGTAACATGATTTGCAATGTGTTGTGTTGAACCACAGCGAAAGCAGTATTTTCTATTTGTATTTGCTTTATGGTTTTGCAGTGTAGGTGAATCCCTTTTCTCAGCACTGTATTTTGCCTGTGACTGTGCATTATTAGACCACAGTGCTGAATTCACAATCTGTACATTTCCAGCAGTTCCCTGACTGAGAGTTTTAGCCTCTGCCACTGCTGTTTCAATTTGGCTAGCATCTGTAATAGCCTTTGCAAGGGTTAAACCCTGCTCTAGGAGCAGTCTCTCTCTAATGCGAGGTGAGTTTGTTTTTTCCACTATTTGGTTTCTTAACATTTCATCTGTTAGATTCCCAAAGTCACAGGTAACAACCAGCTCTCTCAAAACTGCTACAAATTGTTCTGTGGATACGACATTACGCTGCCCACGTTGGCGGAATTTATATCTTTCAGCAACCACATTTACTCTTGGCACGAAAAAGCACGCTTTCTAGATGCAGAAATCTCCCCTTGGTCAACAGCAATAATGTAATTTTCAAACATACAGATCCAAGCAGTAAAAGGTATGGTAGGCTCACCAGGGTTTGGAAGAAAAGGTGCAGGCTGCTGCAGACGTAGAAAAGCCATCCTGTTGCCAATTGTTATGTTTTGGGTAGCCTAGGATGAGTAGAGTATAACAGCCATTACACAACAGTAACTTAAACTCTAACACTCTCAAGCTGCACAGAAAGTCCTGTGTATACACAGTACAAGTCCTGTGCACAGTGACACCCACAGGCCATTTGTATAAACACCACACCAGGTGGTCCACATCAGTCTCTATTCTACTGGTCCTCAGCAGCTGCTGGGTGTGCGGTTTCTCTTGCTATGTCCCTGTGACATCATTAAAGCAAAACTATACCCCGAACAATATAGATCTCTTTAAAAAGATATTGCATAAACAGCTCATATGTAAAACCCTGCTTCATGTAAATAAACCATTTTCATAATAATATACTTTTTTAGTAGTATGTGTCATGGGGTAATCATAAATAGAAAATTGCCATTTTAAAAAATAAGGGTTGCCCCTCTGGATCGTAGGATTCATGGTCCACACAAACGAACCAAACAAACCATACATGTTAGGTGAGCCAATTAACAATTTGTGTATTTTCCTTCCACTCTTTTTCCTGTTACAGTTAGAGTTGTAGTATTTCTGGCCAGGTGATCTCTGAGGCAGCACACAGACCATCACAAAATGGTAGCTCAAGGCAAGAGAAGTAAAAGGACAATATTTACTTAAACATATATACCAGTTTGGTAAGATTCTTTAATATGCTACTTAATTTGCTCTATCTGTTGCTTAAGTATTTATTTTGGGGCTATAGTTTTCCTTTAAGGCACTCATCCCAGAGTTTGCCATGCAGAGTATACATATATGTTTGATTCAGATTGTAACTACCCAAGACCTTGCTCAAAACCAATACCATCTGAGCATACCATCTGACAACAATCTCAGATTATATTACAGTCCACTCACATCTACTTTGCACTCCTTCACTGCTGCAACACTAGATGAAGTTAGCAAACTACTAGCCTGCTCAAAACTTATACCCATACCTTCTCACCTCCTTTACCCAATTTCTGGTACACTCTTTCCTGCACTTAACCACCTATGTAACATTTCCCTTTCTACTGGTACTTTATTCATCTTTTACAACAATCACTTATCACTCCTATCCTCAAAAAAAACCTTCCCTTGATCCCTGCTCTCCCACCAACTATTGCCCAGTTTCCCTTCTTCCATTCACATCCAAATTGCTGGAAAGACTGGTTTACTAAGGCCTGGCCAGCATCTCACTCACAACTCCCTTTGCGACCCCCTGCAATCTGGCTTCAACCCAACACACTCAACTGAAACTGTACTCACCAAAGTAACCAATGATCTTTTCCTGGCAGAAGATCACTAAAAGTCACTATTCTATACTAGATCTCTCTCCAGCATTTGACACAGTTGACACCCACTCCTCCTAGACATTCTATACTCAGCTGGCATTCGTAACACTGCTCTTTCTTGCTTTACATCTTATCGTTCTGACCTTTCTTTTAAAGTTGCTTTCTCTAACCTCTTCTAGTAGGTTCCCTCTCTCTGTTGGAGTTCGTCAAGGCTCTGTCTTAGGCCCTTTGACTCTCATCTGTCTTTTTCATCACACATCCAGACACTCTCAAAATCTTGTTGTTCTGAGCTGCACAACATTGCTTGAATGCAACCATATCTCAGTTCAGATACAACCAAAGAACTTATCCAGTCTCTTATTATGTCCTGCCTACTGCAACCTACTTCTTGCAGGTATTCCAAAAAGTCACAACATCTGTTCTAAATGCTGCTGCTAGACTCATTCATCTATGTCACTGCTTAACATCTGCTGCTCCTCTATGCATATCCCTCACTGACTCCCATTCCCCTCTAGAATAAAAAAATACTATAACTCACATTCAAGGCCCTTAACAATATAGCCCCTCCCCATATTTCATCTCTAGTCTCAAAATACACTCCTTTGCGCAATCTTCTCTCTGCTTCTGACCTCTGTCTCTCTCTCTGATTCTCTTCTCCTCTCATCACTTCAGCCTATTTTCATCTCTCGGGCTTCTGCTTTTCTCTGGAACTCTCTGCTGAACCCACCTGTTTATAGAAGCTTATTCAATGTATCTTAATTGATCAGTCATAAAGGTATTCTAAATCACAAACTTGTTTCTAAAATTACTATGTCTCAGTTGTACCATTACCCTTTAGTTTGCAAACTCTTGCATGTAGGGCCCATTAATCCTATCGTACTTTGTAAAACCTTGTTTGTTATTTACTGTTTGCTCCCTCTTTGTTATCTAATGTAAAGCACTGTGGTGCTATATAAATAAATAAATGATGATTATAGACGAATGATGGGAACAGGGGCAACTAGGGTTGCATTTGTTATAGTGCTGCAACAGGTCAATTTCTTTTATATAACCCTAATGACCCATTGTCCTGCAACATAATTTCTCAAGCCCACAATGGCTGATAATCTGATGCTTTACAACTGGGCTGTAGAGCTGCATGATCCTAGGTAAACTATATCTTGCTTCAATATAAATAGGTGTGAAAAGATTGCATACTTTTTTAGTAATTAAGGTGCAGTTAACCTTCCTTTTTTACTTTTACTGGGCAGGGAAAAGCCATTTCCTTACATGGCACTTGGTACTGAACTAGTTAACAACATTAGCCACAGTCCAGATGATCTTTAGGTCTTTAAAGCCTTCATGAGAAAGCTGTATTGTAGGAGCTAATGCAAAGTTCTAGTTAAATATTGTCCTGCAGTGTGCTTTATACCGTCTGTTGTTTTTACACTAAAGCCTCAGCAAAGGTTGGAGGTGGTATTGACTTAGTAATTAAACTATTTTAACTTCAGGATTTTTGTAATCACTGCATTTAAAGCCATCTGTTATGGTGCAAAGGCAATTTCTGCCAGATGGAACAGAAAAAATATATATATCTTGCAATACTTTTATAGCTCAAATCAATTTTATGCCTTCCGTTATTTCCTATTTAAAAATTCTTTTATAATTTATCATGAAAATGGGTTCGATTTAGCACAATCGATACTAGCTATTTGGATGTAAGAAACTTACTCTTCAAAATGTAAATAGAATATGGCATTGAAACAGAACATAAGGAAAATATCCAATAGAACTGGGACTTTGTTAATCCTTTTTGTTCATCTATCCTAAGGGCAATGCTACATGGTAAGATTTGTCCCCCCGCGATTAAATCTGTGCTAACGATGGCAACAAATCTCCAGTCTTGCCATTGTCCAACATTGAGATTGCCGCAAATAAAACATTTTATTCATAGCAATCTGTTTAAGATGGGAAAATTACCTCCCTTTACATTTTCCCACAATTAAGCCAGATTGCTGCAAATAATATATTTTACTTCTCAATGTTAGGCAATGACAAAGAATTTTCAGGGAGATCGTCTTCTGTAGTGCAAATTTAACTGCTGGTGAAAAATCTTACATCTGCCATTCCCCTAAAACAGTTTTTTTTTTAAAAACAAAATGCAATTCTAAATAGTGTTCCAATATATTGTATATTAATTAAAAACAGTCAACAGCTTTATTATTTGTAAATGTAATAGCAACTGTCAGTAGAGTTATATCTACTCTGTTTTCTGGGGCTCACTCTTTAAAACAAAATACAATTCTAAATAGTGTTCCAATATACTGTATATTAATTAAAAACAGTCAACAGCTTTATTATTTGTAAATGTAAGAGCAACTGTCAGTAGAGTTAATTCTACTCTGTTTTCTGGGGCTCACTCTTAAAACAATGTTTCAGGAGTCAGAAGCAGAAGTGCAGAGAATGTAAATAACCTGGCAGATACTGATATTAACAGCAATTACCTATTTTAATAACTTTCAAATAATAATAATAATGCATAATGAATATATTTTGAAAAGTTGTTTAGTTTTACATTTTATTTTGCTGTGCCAACACAGTTTTTTGATGGAGAATTAGCAAAGGATTAATAAACATGAGTCCCTTTTTAGGCCCCTATAACTATTAAATAAACTGTTAAAGGAAAACTATACCCCCAAACTGAATATTTAAGCAAAAGATAGTTTATATCAGATTAAGTGACATATTAAACAATGTTATCAAAATGGTATATATATTTAAGTAAATATTGTCCATTAACATCTCTTGCCTTGAACCACCATTTCGTGATGGTCTGTGTGCTGCCTCAGAGATCACTTGAGCAGAATTGCATGAATGACAATGGATAACTCTTGGATGGGTAACATACCTTTAAATCTCAACATGAAGTATTGACTTCTGAAACCCCAAAGAGCATGAATGCCTCCAGTGACAGGGGTTTGTTTTTTAAATATTATTTACATATTCATCAGAGCTTTATAGAGATTGTTTATGATTCCCATCAGTTCATGCCATAGCGGAGCTTACAATTTAAGGTCCCTTTCACATACACTACAGGTTTGTCAGTAGCCAATTAACCTGACTAGACACAGCTCAGAAACCCATCATGTAACATAATTTAACAATAACTCCCTACAGACAGAAGCACAGCCATAAACAGTAGTGATGAGCGAATCTGTCCTGTTTTGCTTTGCTGAAAAATTCGCTAACAATGAAAAATTTGCAAAACGCATTGAACTCCCAAATTTGGCTGCCCTTTTATTAGATGCCAGTGGAATCACCTGACTATAGTTGGGAAGGGTGGGAGCTACAACAAGGAGCTGGTCACTTCTCCTGTATAACCTATAACAAACAAGGGAAAGTTGTGCTCACCACTATTTTTTAAAACCATTAGGCGGGGGTGCAATGAGGCTGTGACCACAAAATACATATAGACAAATTCAAGAGTCCTCTGCACTCAACCCATTATCAATATATTAAAGACCGAGACATTTTGTGCATACTGCTACTAAAAAATACCTTACATTGCACCTCCGCCTAATTTGAGAGTTTTACTTTGAAAGCAGCCAGTAAGTTGCAGGTAAAACTTAGTCCCTTTGTAAAATGTATAATGAAGCAATAGAATTCTTAATGAATCAGATAAAATTGAGCATAGGACTGGCCAGATATGAGATGACTTTGACGTAGTTGGCCAGCTTAAATATATTGCAATATATGGACAAACAATCCCTGTTTTGTTTAAAGGGTAAGGCATTTTTTAGTAGCAGTATGCACAAAATGTCTCTGTCTTAAATATATTGATAATGGGTTGAGTGCAGATGACTCTTGAATTTGTCTATATGTATTTTGTGGTCACAGCCTCATTGCACCCCCGCCTAATGGTTTTAAAAAATAGTGGTGAACACAACTTTCCCTTGTTTGGGTATGCTAAAGGACCACTTAGGTGTCCAAATACAAAGGGGGAACTGCCTGAGTTACTATACCTAAAATTTAGGGTCCCTACATAAGTAAATCACATTTTGAGTAGGATGCTATAGATTGGTGTTAGTGGCAGATAAATTATAGATTAAACTGAGGAATCCAGAACAATTACAGTGGTTCCATATTTTTCCTATTCAACATTGTCATGACTGTCAGCTGGCTAATTATACAGCTAACAACTGTAATCCTTCACAATAACTATTGTTTGGTAAGCAGCCAGGGTAACATTTGCATAAAGAGCAAATAAGTGCTTTAAACAAAGTGCTACACAGGAATCCCAATTCACTTTTAGTAGTGTCAGGTGTAAACTGTAAAAAACCCTAGCAAGACGTACTAGTTCCAGCCATGGGAGGCCTTGCCTCCCCAAGGCTTCAGTAATTTGATGTAAGCAGGGTCTGATTCAGTCATCAGGACACCAGGCAAAAAACAATGGGCTCTAGCCCTCATAGGCCTCTTGACCAAGAACCACTCCTGCGAACTGTAGGTGCCCCCCAATCACGGAGCAAGAAACTAAAAGGTATTTGCCACATGCAGGAGGAGTAGCATCTGATTCCTATCACAAAAAAAATTATTACTTGTCTCAGATATACTTCCCTAAATGAAGTAGTTTGTGAATTCAATGAGTGATTTTTAAAAAATGTCATAGAATGGAGGCATTATATTCTTATTAGATAACAGCTACATAATGGATATATTTTTGCTACTACTGCTGCCAAAATTGGCTTGGGCAGGCATATACTCAAGTGCAAAGCAATAGAGCACAGGAATAATAGTTTCCTTGGGCTTCACCCTAGAACAACACTTTCCCATCAACACCAGTAAATACATCTATAGCAAAATGTACATCACAGGGATGGGGCAAAGATGTATATTTACACGTAGGCTTTGGCTGGAGTACCTATTGCCTCACTCATAGAAATAGAACAAGGGAGCATTGGTGCTAGGTGCAAGAAAACAGGTACAACTGTTTTGTGTGTGGCATTTTAACACAGAAATTTGTGCACAGGCCTTAATAGATACTTAAGTCAATGAGGCCAATAGTGTTTATATTTGATAAGGTAGGGCATAGAAAATTAGGTGCAGCTATAGAGATACACATACACATATGTCCTGACTAATTATGCAGTGATAAAATGCTCTTCATAGCACTGTATAACAATAACGTGAATACTGGTACAAGCATGTCATGTGTTTCTTGCCTGACACCTAACACTGGAATACCTAGTATACCTAGTGTTACCTGGAATACCTAGTATTCCAGTGGTTTTAGATAACAGAAGTGCCTTTGTCAGATATATTTGACAATCGATTGTGTCACTGCCAGGTTTTGACCCGAGCACTGCATCTGAATTTATGGCGATTGGTGCAAAATCCAAATATTTAAAGATACTGTGTTCCTATTCACTTTGCCCAATGTAGGTCTATTTCCTAAGGTTCCTGGTTGTTATTACAAGTCTGTTTAACCTGTTTTTGAACCCTGTCTGTCCCTGACCATCCCTTGTTTGCTGCCTGACCTGACCCTAGCCTGTTTCTAACCATTCTCTCAGTATTCTAACACTATAGAGGAACAATATATATGGGTGTCAGAACTCAGTACAGCTCACCCAACTGAAAGTTAATCCACATGCAAATTCCATGTTGGGAATAATAGCTCAGACAATCGTTTGTTCTAGTGCAGAAAATTAATTCCTTAAAAGAATTTCATTTTTTTTCAAACAGCACCGCCTAATTAATTTATAATAAATCACCCCTTAATTTATAAATGCACCAATGACATGGTGGAATAGTCCAAAAGGAAGGGGTGCTCACTCATCTGTATGATAACTACATTGTACATTGCCTCTTACACTTGATGAACATGGATGTCTGTAATTGCTGTCTAGACAAAGGGATTAATGATGACCACATCAGTTTGAGGACTCATAGATGAACCTCCACCTGTCAAGCATAAGTTTACTGATTGGGGCACAGGAGGATAAATAGGCAATGTGCTACATTGTGAGCCATATATCTGTCCATCTTTATTTAAAAATTCAAAACAAAATTAGTTTATGTTAACTTACTTTAATAATGCAGGCTTACAATAATGTTAATAACCTTTGCCGGGCCCCAGTGTAGGATGTGCAACTGTCCCCAAAACCCTCCCCCAATCAGACGTGCACTTTTTTTAACAACAATATACATGCACAAAGTAAACCTCATCCATTTTGCTGCTCCAGTGGACCCACAGGGGTCACTGGAGGACAGTGTAGATGATTTATCATCATGGTATTGTGGCAAAATCAGGATTCCATTAACCACCACTATGGAATGAGAAGCTAGCAAAATAAGCCCAAAAACACAGCACATATAACACAAAGAACGATGGAAAAATTATTATTCTCCCCTGTATTTACCTTGGGTCCCTTCATGCTGAGGAACTACAGCTTTCAAAATGCTTTTCTAAAAATGCTAATAATAATATTTTGTAGGATACTGGGGCTTGTAGTCAGGGGTGCTTCTCCAATGAGGCGAGTTGAGGCTGTCGCCTCAGACGGCAGCACCCCACTAGGTACCAGGGGCAGCAAAAATGCTGTTCCTGGTACTTTAAAAGCGAACTTCCAAGGGAGGGGGGGCGGTGAAGGGGCGAGGATCGCCCCTGCTTATAGTCCAGAAACCAAAGATTAAGGGGCCAGTGCTTTAGTATGGCACCAAATAATTTCTTGAGAAACTCACACCATTGTGTGATATACAGAGCAGGTATTTACTTCCATACAGCTCAGTGAACACATTATTCCCCCTGTTTCTCCTCTAGAACATTACACTCACATTTTTTTTTGTTTCAATAAAAGTCTCCATAAAGACAACTAACTCTATTTTCTATTGACATTCATGAATGTGATAGTACCCTTCATGTGTATTACTTGGACTTCCTGGAACTGATCCAAATACTGCTGGTGCACATACTTACTATATGTCCCTTATCTGTACACTTCTCCAAATCCACTAAAATGTCATGTTTTATTATTTGAATACCAAGAAATGCAAAACTCTTTTAGATCAATCCTTTCAAATGATGAATTTCTCATAGTGTCTGTTTTTGCTGTAGCAACCAGAGCATAAGGGCACAATGAACATGTGGTCCATTATTTGTATAAGGATAATAATCAACCAAGCCAACAGGAAGGTGAGTAGGTCTTCCTATTTCATATGCTTGTTATAGTCTTTTATGTGCTCTTTATTTGTATATCCATCTGTGCCATCTTTGTGTTGCAGGAACAAAAATAAAGGAAAGAAAACAAAACATATCACCTATACAAAACCAGGGAATCTTGAAGTTCATGCTAATCGTATGCATCTATTCTTCCTGCACATATAATTTTATTAAATGAGACCTTCATGTTTATATACACTCAGGATGGCATACAAGTATATAATGGATCTTGCTTCTAACAAAGAATGTTATAATAGGAATAAAGACTGCCCATGTCTAGTCACCCATAGCAACCAATCAGATCAATTTGTTTTCAGCTGATCAGAAAATGTTACCTGTTGATTGGTTGCTGTAAGACCTGTAGAACACATTTTAACCGCAAACTTATAAAAATATAGATAGCCCTAGCCTATGCATCATTTTTGTTCTTCATATTTTAATGTTTTTTTTCCTATTCTGTATCTTTCTGGCATTCAAATGTTTCTGGTTGGCAGGGTTTCTGACCCCATTACAAAAACCGAATTGTTTCTATTGAGGCCATTTACTTTTAATCTTAGATGATAAAAATGAAGAACAAGGTAAAATGTTTCAGAAGAACACTGTTTATCTTGTAAAAGCTCATTTTAAGGTAACCTAATCCTCTAGGAATTAAAACATATTTATATAATTTGTTAATTACTATGGCATTGACATTTTAAAACATTTAATATTTAGGGGCCAATTCACTAAATTCGAGTGAAGGATTCGAAGTAAAAAAACTTCGAATTTCGAAGTGTTTTTTGGGCTACTTCGACCTTCGACTACGACTACGACTTCGAATCGAAGGATTCAAACTAAAAATCGTTCGACTATTCGACCATTCGATAGTCGAAGTACTGTCTCTTTAAAAAAAACTTCGACCCCCTAGTTCGGCAGATAAAAGCTACCGAAGTCAATGTTAGCCTATGGGGAAGGTCCCCATAGGCTTGCCTAAGTTTTTTTGATCGAAGGATATTCCTTCGATCGTTGGATTAAAATCCTTAGAATCGTTTGATTCGAAGGATTTAATCGTTCGATCGAAGGAATAATCCTTCGATCGTTCGATCGAATTTTCTACACTAAATCCTTCGACTTCGATATTCGAAGTCGAAGGATTTCAATTCCTAGTCGAATATCGAGGGTTAATTAACCCTCGATATTCGACCCTTGATACATCTGCCCCTAAATGTTAAGAAGCAAGCAAAATGTTAAGAAGCAAGCAATAGGTAGAAGCAGTTTCACTTCTTTAAAAACATTTCTATGAATGTCCCCTTCCAAATGAGTAAAATTCCGAATAAATGGGATTACTTTTCAACACAAATGCAAAAAAAAAGCATATGTGAAGTAACCCATAACAATTTAGCAATTCCTTTGATTGGATTTGTCCAAGATAGATAGGGTATGCAAATAGTTCATTAGTTGTGCTGCTTAACTGTACAATCTGTACTCCTTGATACATAATATGAATTTATGCGTTTGTTTTCTAATAGAACATAATCAATGACATTATCCAGATTCTCATGCATAAATTAGCCACATTATCTTATGCATAAAACTTGGAATCATCTGTGTGGAAAAGACAAAATATTCTGGGAACAAATAGCAGTAGCTTTTTAATGAACAAAAAGTGAAATCAATAGAAAGTTTTCTGTTAAGTTGACTTGTAAACGTTTCCATAGGAGGTAGAAAATATAAACCTGACCAATGTCAAGTACAAGATAGTAAACAGGTACTCTCTAAATACAATAAATAGGAGTTATGATACAGTTGTTTAAATAAACATGTTACAAAGGGTAACATACAGAAACAAGACTAAGAAAGATAACACAAATTGATTTAAATTGGAAACAATGCCGTATAAACAGGCCAGTCTTAAGGACATAGTCATATAATGTAGGCTGCAGGCAGGCATGACTTACAGCTATCTAAAAAAAAGTGGATCTGTGATTACGTACCCAATTAAATTCCATGTATGTATCTTGTGGGAATACCACAACTTCAGATCATAACATAAGTTTGCTCAGCCCTGGGTTTGAAACGCGGCACATTTAAATATATTTACAATGGTACAATTTCATAGTTGTTGCCATAGAGCACTAAGCCATTAATTATGCTTATAGGAGGCTCTGTTTGGTAGTACACCTGGTTTTTATGCAGCCAAAACTTGTCTCCAAGCCTGGGATTAGAGTGACTTGATAACATTCAGTTTTTTCTTGGATGCAGTTTGTGCTTCACATCAACAAAGAAACTGGCACAGTTTTTAACTTGGAGATCAAAAAAGTCTTTTGCTGCAAGTACAGCGTCCACATTAGCTGTCCAGTGCCAAGTATTTGCTCTTCAAATAGAAGAATTAATGGGACTTTAGAATTGCCTTCATGTGCTTCTTGATGCAGCTCCCATAAACACTGTGTTGATTGGAGGCAACGATGACACTAATTCTCTGACATCACTGGGCTGCCCATGGGAATCCACAGTTTCTTGAGAGATGTACTGGCCTGAAGCTCCATACATACATTGAGAGGTGGATGCTGATATCACACTTGGCATGTTTGATGCTGCACAATAAAAAAAATAAATTTTTAGCAAATTCAGCTTACTCATAAGCAACTTAGCAGATCAAGATTAGAAAGGGAAAACACATTTAAAGCATTCTCCTATTTGACTCAAATAGAAAGAAAACGCTGTTGCTGGACATTAAAATAAATGAACAAAACTGTTGGATGAAAATGGACGGAGGGCTTGGCTCTCAAACAAAAAATGTAAAAATACTCTGTTTTTAGTGAATGGACTGCATCGAAAAATAGCATTGATTTACATTTATGTTGGCTAGATGAGTTGCAGACTTTCTAGGCTGGACATTAACATTTGGTCACCTGGTTGAGTCTAAACATGCACCATGCAGTTATTTTATGCACAGTTGGGCTAGTCATGCCCAGTTTTACTACCCACAATCAAATGGATTGATACGAAATTGCTCAGAACTGATATAAAATGGAGTAGGAGTTTGCAGAAAGCAAAGTAATTTGTTGTTTTTATAGTAGTTTATGTGGTTAGACATGCTATGGATGTCTTAGTGCAGGTACAGAAGGCAGAAAACATTTGGAGAATTGGGTTGAAAGTGATTGGTGGCTAATGGAGAGATAGAAAGCAAGTCAAATTATTGAAAAAAAGAGATTATGGATATGTAAAAGGTGACTGAAATATGTTGTGCAGAAATCCATATAGCATAGATAATGTTTCAGAGAATAATGTACCCCTTAAAATAATTTCTAAGCAAAGGTACAGTCAGTGTGCAAAAATCCAAAGAACTCCAAGGTGACATGGAATGTCCTCATGTACTAACACATCATTTGAAAAAACAGTTAGAATTGTAGAAAAACATCTATACCAATCTCAGACATGCACAAGGCAAGAAAATGAGTCACGAGCCCATACTTTTGCCGCTGCCACCACTCAAACTGATATCTATGGGGTTCTCGACTTTCATTATAATTTTCTGTGTGATCATCATTAACAACAGTATTGGTGAAGACAGAAGTGAAGACAATGATGAAGGATAAAGAACTGTAATATTGGATTAACATCCTCTATATCCGTAATGACTAATTTCTAATGCCTGACAGCACAGTCCAGTCATTTAGGAAGAACCATACTGCATCTATGCAGTTTTCATTTAAAATAATTTGAATAAAGGGTTTAAAAACTTACCCATTGAGGATTTACGGCAAATAATAGGAGATGGTGTTTCTGCATAAAAGGATTCAAGTTGTTTTCTTCCACTGTCATCTAAAATGTTAAGTGGATCATGGATGTCATTGAAAGAGTGCAGCGGGCGGATACTGCTGACACTACTGATCACTGACACATGCTGATCAATCATGGATCCAAGCCGGTGGGATGATTCTGGGTAGCTTAAATTATTTCCGTAGTATCCTGTAAAGGTAAAATCTGATAAGTAATTTTATCATTGTTTTTTAAATGTTATCTACTATACATCAGATCAGTAAGCTTGATTTCAAGTCTCTGAAGAATTTTTACCTTTTTATTGGCCACCACTGGGATCACCTGGCTGTAGCTGGGAATTAAGGGAGCAACAACATGGAGCTGGCCACTGCTCCTGTATAAATTATAGCACCTCAGCCTAAGGGCAGTGGCACACAGGAAGATTTGTCACCCACAAATTTTTATGCATGGCTGTGGGCAACAAATCCCAGAAAATTTCTTTCCATTGTCCAACTTATCGCTAAATTGCCTGAAGTTGCCTCCAGAGAAAACTTTGCGTGATTTAACGATATGTTGGGCATACCGGCGGCAATTTTAATTACTACCAATGGAAAGACATTATCTGGAAATTTGTCTCCCACAGCCATGCATAAATAATCTTGGGCAACAAACTACCAGTGTGCCACTACACTAAGAGGCAGATTTACTAAGGTTCAAGTGAATTTTCGAAGTACAAAAAGTTCGAATTTCGAAGTAATTTTTTGAATATTTCGACCATCAAATAGGATACTACGACTTTGAATTTACTTCGACTTTGATTCAAAGTAAAAATCGTTTGACTATTCGACCATTCCATAATCGAAGTACTGTCTCTTTAAAAAAAACTTTGACTTCAATACTTTGCCAACTTAAACCTGCCGAAGTGCTATGTTAGCCTATGGGGACCTTCCAGAGCAATTTTCTACGTTTTTTATTATCAAAGGAAAATCGTACGATCGTTCGTCAAAATTGTTTGAATCGTACTACGATCGGAATACGATCGTACGATGAATAAAATCCTCCGACTTCGAATTCGAATGTCGGAGGATTCTATTCGATGGTCGAATTTCAAAGTATTTTCCACTTCGAAATTCGACCCTTGATAAATCTGCCCCTAAGGGTGAAGACACACAGTAGCAGCTACTTATCACGGCTATAAAACAGACAATATTGATAATTGGCTTTGCTAAGACACTACCCCCCATATGTAATTATAGGTGCTAAGTTTGCCCACGAGCTGTAACCCATAGCAACCAATGAGCAGCTAGAATTTACTGGTCATCTGTATAAAAAGAAATATCTTATTGGTTGCTATGGGCTACTGCTCCTGGGCAAACTTAGAACCTTTAATTACATATGGGGAAAGTGTGTTTTAGCATAGGCAATTTTTATTATTGTCTATGTCAGGGTTTTTTTTTTTTGGCATGTTGCAGCCACAAAAAAAATGTACTACTAGTAGCTCCAGAGCTACTATTAGCAGTTACTTGATGTGGCTACAAAATACTTGCCATAGACAATACTGAGAATTGCCTCTGCTAAAACACATGTAGTTTCTTAGCAAAGCCAATTATCCCTATTTTCTATTTTGCAGACATGACAAGTAGCTGCTACTAGTAGCTCTGTGTGTCTTCACCCGAATGGTTTAATAATGTACAACGTTCACTTTTTGCTCTGCCAATCATCTTGACCTCTGTCATTTATCCTCTACACATGTTCACTCCACTTTGCAATCCTGGATTATTTAAAACCTAACATTCATACCTAACAAAACTTGAGTGACACATTTAAATCAAAGTGCTTTGTATAGGAAATGAAAAGATGAAATACCATTGGAAGAATTGGAAGGATATGTTCCTGTCTGACATCCTCCAGAACTGCCCAAAAAATTGAATCCCCTGGTGTTAATGAATTGCATGTTGTGTATTTCTTGGGGACTTGTTGATGGTCCGTAATTTGAAGAGGGATGTCCACTGTAGGGAGATACTGCACAGCTGTTGGCAAAATAGTCCCTGGAAATCTGTTGCTCGTTGAGAGGTGTATATCGGCTTTGGTCCACCCGATGGATGAAAACTCCAGAAGGGGGCTGAGCATGAGCTTGAAACATTGCTTGATAGTTTGAACCAGTTGCAAAATAGTTCTGGTTTGATGATGGATGGTTTTGGTAAGGAGTGTCTGAAAATGAGGAGATATGTGTGTGACTTGGCAAGACTGAGCCAACACTGGAAGGCCTTATTGCCATTGGTCCTTGGTTTATAACACTTCCCCTATTTAACATTGCAGGTGACATAGGTGGAGTTATCAGATGTCCTGTACTTTGGGAAATGTCCACTGGATCTAAAAATAATATACACCAATACTGTTATTATAATGCAAATAATCTGTAATACATGATTTTATAAAAACTTTCAAGGGCAACTACAATTTTTAAGTGTACCATTAGTGGAAAAATAGGCAAGCACACAAAAATGAAGTCAATATTTTTCCCTTTTTTACATGCTACATTTTTTCACATTATCTACTACCACATTAACATTACCTATACCATTATATAATTAAGTCAATGGTACATAAGCAGATTCTGGGCATTTTAGCAGTTGTGTGTTTTAGTTGTCCAAATACATAAAAATTGGTCTACATAGCTGGCTTTTTTCCAGACCTAGATCCCCTTTTACGCTTTATTAAGCACTTGGAATGACCTTAAACAGGCCATGGTACTGCCCAATTGTGTAATATGATTTAAAAATCTCTTGCACCTCTTACAAAGAACAGAGTGTAGTACATGATTACCTGTGAGTTGAATATTTACATTCTCTCCATTCGAAAAGGAGTGCATGCCACTGACAAGCCCAGAATGCTGCTCAGACGACAAAGTTGTGAAAGTCTGTTTTTGAAGACATTCATTTTTTACAGCAGGATCTGTTGGAAGATTGCCAGACTTGTTGCGACTTGCAAGAAAGCAGGAGCTTGAGGATGCCATAAAAGTAGCTTTGCTTGCATCTGTCAAGAAAAAAAAACAAGTATTGCAACTGATCATGGCAGGGATTCCGGCACAATGGGGCATGGTGAAGGCATGCAGTGAATCAGGGAAGAGCACTCATGTGTGGGGTATGTTTTTCTCATTATTATTTGAGTCCACTGGGGGGAGGACCCTGCTAAGGTATTATTATGAAGCTCCATGATTACTGTTGCATCCCTAACTGCAAAGCAACAACTCAGCACAACAACCACTGCAATATCATGCTGCCAGGGGCGCAATACCAATCAGGAGAGTTGAGAAACTCACCTCACGTGGCAGCACTCCACTGGTTGCCAGGGTTTTTAAACCAGAAACCGGCTCTTCTAGCATAAAGAGTGCCAGTGAGCTTCTCTGTGCTTGTGAAATAGAGCCCCCAGACCCCCCTGGGCCCCCAAAAAGGCGAACGCGGGAGGGGCAATAGTAGCAAGCCACTTCAGGCGGCAAAGGGCCAGGATCACCCCTTTATGCTGCCTTATAACAATATCAAATTGTGAGTACACATCTTTATTAGTAAAAGTATATTAAGCTATATTAAATAACAAAATATCAATGCTGTAAAAGCCAGGAATTCTTGCCAAAGAACACATCTTGTTCTGGCTTAACTACCGTGGCAGGTTAGAAACTACAATACCAGAATATCAAATATGCATAAAGTACTGAATATGATGATAGTGTTCCTTTTTCCTGTCTGGCAGTAATTAGTTATTGAAATTAGAAATACTTATGCTCCGCATTTCCAGCTCCACAACTTCAGTCTTATGACTGTTGAGCAGAAAGCCATGTATTTCTTTAACCAGCTAGGAAAATTGCTAATATTTTTTAAAAGCTAAAACAAATCAATTTCCAACACATCTAAAAAATTAAACATTTGGGGGCCGATTCATTAACTTTGAGTGAAGGATTCGAAGTAAAAAAACTTCGAAGTGTTTTTTGGGCTACTTCGAACATCGAATGGGCTACTTCGACCTTCGACTACGACTGCGACTTCGAATCGAATGATTTGAACTAAAAAATCATTCGACTATTCGACCATTCGATAGTCAAAGTACTTTAAGAAAAAACTTCGACCCCCTAGCTCGCCATCTAAAAGCTACCCGACTCAATGTTAGCCTATGGGGAAGGTCCCCATAGGCATTCCTAAGTTTTTTTGATCGAAGGATATTCCTTCGATCGTTGGATTTAAATCCTTTGTTCGATTGCAGTTTTTGCGCAAAATCCTTCGACTTCGATATTCAAAGTCGAAAGATTTTAATTCCCAGTCGAATATCGAGGGTTAATTAACCCTCGATATTCGTCCCTTGGTGAATCAGCCCCTATAGGAGAAGAAAAGTCACACTGGGGTGCCCCCCCCCAGTGATTGTATTTACTTTCCTGATAACCGAGGAGCATTGCCCTGGGGTATCTGGTAAGTGAGTAAAATCCGTGGAGGAAGGTTAATTTTGGCACCCCCCCAGTAAATATGACTTTTCTTCTACATTAAGCATACTTTTAAAATGTTAATTAAACATTGGGTTTTAGATTCATATAAGCACTGCATGTTATGCATTGTTACTTTAAGGGACAGATTCATCAACTTCAAATTTAAGTTTCTTTCGTGCTAAAACAAAGAATTCGATTTTCTTTGAATGTTCACGATTTATTAAGTGCAAAAAAACTCAAATGTAAAAATTCGGTTTCTAAAAGCTGACGTCATGTAGAAGTCAAAACAAGTAAAAGTTTAGCAATTTTTTAAAAATCAGGCTTTTTTGATTTTTGTTAAAAGTTAGTAGATACATTAAGAATGATGAGTAGAATGTGATTTTGCTGTGTTCAAGGTTTTTTTGTTTTTAATCAGATGAGTTTTTGAAATTCAAGTTTTTTAAATAATTCGAAAATTCGCAAATTTGTGTACAGGTATGGGACCTGTGATCTAGAATGCTCGGGACCTTCAGTTATTGAGAACTTTTTGGATAATGGATTTGAGATAATGGATCCCATACCTGTACCACATATTGCCAAATACTTATGTGTGCTAATATTTCCAATATTTGTGTATCATTACAATAGGGCTGTCTTCCTGGAGATCATTTTAATCACATAATTTCAAATGGAAAGGGGCAGGAATATTATAGCTCAGCAGTGACATTTACAGACATAAAGCCTCGTGTTCCTATCTTGCTTTGTTTTGGGACATGTTGTAGTGACTGACATATTCCAATAGCAGGCAAGACTTGTCCACATACCTGCATTTTTCATGTACCTATCCAGTAAATTCTGAAGCTCTTGTTCTTTATCATTGTTAAACTGTGTCTCTACTGCCAGAAGAATATACTCATCAAGCAACATTCTAATCAGATGAAAGGAACCTAAAGAAGGGAGAAGAACAAATTGAGAGTCACTCCTGTTATCTCCATGACCATCTCTATACACTCTTGAAGGCAAACAAATGATTGCTGTACTTTAAATGACCTACCAAGACTAACATGAGATAGCCAAAGGGTTCTTAGTCTAATCTTTTCATTAAACACCCACTTGGTTAATACACTTTCTGCCTCATGGTACACAAATTACATCAAAGACTAAACTGAAGTCAGAGAGTTGATTCTAAGGGAAAGCAGATAAAACACAATGATTTAGATTTCACTATTACTATTTACTTATGCATCTTGGGGAAGATACATCAGTTTTAAGAACTGTATTTCTAGATTAATCACATAAGGACACTAAAACAAAAGGCTGGCGTTCATCAGTATCACAACTGCATGAGTAATAGCATAAAGCCAAGTGCCTTATTTGCTCATCTTGTGTTCTAAACTACATTAGGTATAGAATAGATTTAGGTATTTTCACATATTCTGAATTTTTTGATCAGAAATTATTGGATGATCCAAAGCATTATAGTAATAGATTAATTATAATACCAAAACTAGATGCATTGTTGAGAGTCAAATTGTGCATAACACGGGCCCCAAAGAAACTCCACTTCAACAGGAAATCCTGTGCTCGCTTCTTTAGTGACTTTCCATTTTGTTTACTAGCCTAAAATGAAAAGATTGAAAAAATGAGGTTTTAATTTGTTTCCCCTCAATTCATTTAATTTGTTATACAAGATGAGTAATTGACTTGTGATAGTATGGAGATATATTATGTTTAACCATATATGAAATTTAAGCCCTCTATAAGATAACAATATATGTTTAAGTTGTATGAAATTCTGCAATACATAGTAAAAACTAACTTTCTGCAAATTCTTACTCATGGTGTTACAAAATAATAATGATTTTCTTTCCTTGAGAGTGACAATCTATGAATACAACTCACAACCTACTCTTGGCTTTTTAGGGCCATGGCTTACAAGCGACGTAGGTCTGAAAATGCTTCTCCACCTGTAATAATTTTGATCATGAGTGGTAAACTCATGATCTATGTATTTTCAGGAGATTTGTCACCCGCAGTAGCGCAAACTTATTTTTGCTGGTAATCTCCAGAAAAGTAAACTATATACAGTATATACCTATATAGTCAAATACAAGAGTCCTCTGCACTCAACTCATTATCAATATATTTAAGACAGAGACATTTTGTGCATACTACTACAGGTATGGGACCTGTTATCCAGAATGCTTGGGACCTGGGGTTTTCCGGATAACGGATCTTTCTGCAATTTGGATCTTCATACCTAAAGTCTACTAGAAAATCATGTTAACATTAAATAAACCCAATAAACTGGGTTTGCTTCCAATAAGGATTAATTGTGTCTTAGTTTGGATCAGTACATGGTTCTGTTTTTATTATTACAGAGAAAAAGAAAATAGTTTTTAAAAAATTGGATTTTATTATTATAATGGAGTCTATGGGAGACGGCCTTTCTGTAATTAGGAGCTTTCTGGATAATGGGTTTCCAGATAATGCATCTTATACCTGTACTGAAAAATACCTTACCCTTTAAACAAAACAGGGATTGTTTGTCCATATATTACAATATATTTAAGCTGACCAACTATGTCAAAGTCATCCCATATGATAATGGGTTGAGTGCAGAGGACTCTTGTATTTGACTATATGTATTTTGTGGTCACAGCCTCATTGCACCCCCGCCTAATGGTTTTAAAAATTAGTGGTGAGCACAACTTTCCCTTGTCATATATATATATATATATATATATATATATATATGACAAGGGAAAGTTGTGCTCACCACTAATTTTTATATATTATATATTATATATAGTCAAATGTTTCACCGGCACTCACCCTCAATACATCAAGTCCCGGGTGCTCCTCAGAGGAGAACAAATAGATGCAATCAGAAGCACTCACGGTTGCAGTGATCACTGCAACCGTGAGTGCTTCTGATTGCATCTATATATTATATATATATATATATATATATGAAACTGCGCTTACAGGTCTTTGCAAGGTGAAAAAATATATATATTTAACCAACCTTTCCGTCTTGGCAGAGCCCTTCTTAACTATATATATATATATATATATATATATATATATATATATATATATATATATATATATATATATATATATATATATATAATGTATATGTATATATAGTTTGCTTTTTTGGAGATTTACCCGCCAAAATAAATTTGCGCCGCTGCGAGCGACAAATCTCTGAAAATACTTCCCCGCCTCCAAAGGAGATTTCTGTTTTTGGGAGGTTAATTTATCACATTTCCTGTATGGATTCACTTATAGGGGCAAATTCACTAAAGGGCATAGTGGCTAGCAAAAATTCCCCAGAAATCCAATTTGCAGAGACATCACCAATTTACTAACAGGCGTAGAGAACAATTCGCTATCGAAAGAGTACATTGATAACAAAGTTTTGCGAGCCTTTCGCCAGGCAAATTTTTGCTCAGTAGAACAATCGTTACTCCGCAAATTAGCTAAAGTGAGAATTTTCCATTACGTTACCCCTTTCACTTCGCATTTTGATGAATTAGCATATGCGCTGTGAATGTCTGAAAAAGTCTGAGAAGTGTGGCAAAGCCTTCCCAGACGTTAGTTTGCCCTTTAGTGAATGTGCCCCATAGTATCACATGTATAATACTCAAGAACACATGGCAGAATAAATGCAGTGGCAATTCCACAAATACTACTCCTAGTACACATGGCAGGAAAACTGGTGCATATTGTATTCATAACCCTATAATACATTGTAATATAGAGCAGTGCTAATTTTCCATCCTATAGCACATGGCAGGAAGTGCTAGTTTATATAATATGTCACATGCCTAGTCACTTCATCTGATACCCATTTTATATTGCAGTAAATAACTATAAATATTGTGTGACGGAAAACTAATACCTTGATAACCTTTTGTTCTACAACATTGTCCAACCATTCTATAAAGGATTCAACTGTAGCATTTTTCTTCAACAGATCTCTCAGTTCTTGAAATACTAAAAATAGGAGTACAGAACCAGAGGTAAGAGAATAGAAGTTAGAAGGTATAATCAGATGAACTTGTCCTTTGTAAAAAAAAAAAAAAAAACTGGAAATTACCTGCTTTTCAGTATTACTAATATTACTATTTACCGATTTAGTTAAAAGGGAAGATTTCACTGTAATTCAAGTACTTCTCAGGTTATTAAAGCAGTGTTTGTCAGACTTTTTCCAGTTTATATACCCTTTAGGGCCCCCTGAACTAATTACGAAGTTACAAAATATTAACATTGGTGTATCAGAATATCCCTAACTGACCTCCAAGCTGAACTCTCAAGCATAGGTAGTTTTTCAACTTTTAGGTTAGCACACGTGGTAATTTGTAGGTTCCTTATTTACAAATACAACTAACAAGAACCACTGAGTATATTGCACTTATAAGAAACCCCTTGAAAGTCAAAATATGTAAATAATGAATATAACCTTACACTCAGTGTAGACATCGCAATCTGAATCAGCACCACTGCAACTGCTGAGAAGCGCCTGAGAGCCAATGCTGTACAAATCCACTTTCTCGATGTCAGATGTCATGGAGTTAACCACATTCTGATCAAAAAGGGCAGGGCGTGCAATCTAAGAAAATGTACAGAATCCTACAACAATCTGTGAAGTTATCACATATTACACACATTTTTTTTTCTGTATACTAAAACTTACCTGGGCTAAATGTAGGAATGATGTCTGCCGTTTTAAAGATGATACAAATCTTCTGGCTATTGGAAGTTTCTTTTCAGAAAGGGACTCGGGAAGGTTTTCCAGAGATGAAATGACCCACTGCTCCCAGTGTTTAGCAAAGTTCCTTATGTCTGCTAACAAACTAAAATACATGCAAGAGTATTGAAAATGCAATAGATACAGTATAATGTACATCATTTCTATTATATCCTAAAGTAAAGGACTTTGGTATGAGATAAGGAAGGTTGTTTCCAACATCTGTAACACTGTACTGTGTATGCTATAATGCACAATGATAGTTCTTTCAGCTTAATTATGTATTTGAAAGAAACAATAAACTGCACCACAAGACTGGAAACCTTTTACCTTTCTGGCATTTCTTGCATTGTGGAAGGGATGAGCACTTCTGTGAGAACCTGAAATTACAAATAAATATTAATTAGAACTGTTGAAGACTGTTCAAGATCATATATTCAAATATGCATATACTGAAGGTACCTCACCTTGTAAAGTATAGAATCACAAACACAGAATATGTCTGTGATTATAGGGTTGTCAAGCAGTGGAAGTAGATGGTCTGGCATTCCTTGCCAAAAATGTAATAGAAAGTGCTGAATCTACAACAGTAAATTGTATTAGTGATTGTTTGTGCCACAAATTAGAGAATAAAGGCAATATATTTATAGGCTTACCTCCTCAAAATTTCCATTAATTGCATTGTCGAGCACACACTGACAGTGGGTTTTATACATCATGATGAGAGTATCTACCTATCGAAATAAAGAGGTCACATAAAGAAAGTGACAAAAGAAGTTTTGTACAAGTTCTAATTTGTACAAAAAAAAATCAAAACCCTATCCAGAGACATTTTAACATTTTTACACTTAACATTTAACATAATTACTCTGGCTACTGCACAAATTAAAGTGATATTAACACTAAAAAACAACTTTTTACAATATGAATGTACATTAAAAGTTACCAGTAGGTCATGTTGATTGTTTTTTGCTGAGAGGTCTGTTTTTGTAAGTAATTGTTAGTTGAAGTTCCTAAACCTGACTATATTGCCAACCTGACTGTCCCATCTCAGTCGTCAGTTAAAGTTTCTAATGCTAACGGACTTCTGCTGCACAAATATGGAGTCAGATAGGTAATGGAAAAGCATCAAGCCAATACTTTATAGCAAAATTGTAGGTAGCATGCAAAGCCAATATTATGATAGATGCAAAAAAGGTTTAATTTCTGGTGTCAGTATCTCTTTAAGACCAAGCATTGCCATAAGACAAAGAAAAACCCAGAATTGTAGAATTTACAGAACTGCCAGTCAGGTACTTGAGTGTCAGTGCAGTAGATTCTATTAAACTGTTTGTCATTTGCACTTTTGCAAGTGCGATATTTTAACGCAAGCCTCTTTTTAAATATACTTAAATAGAAAAATGGCAAAACCTGCTCTTTGTTTCCTCTTTTTCTACTGCACTAGCCTATTACTCAGTGCAATTTCTAATCTTTAATCTCTACCAGTGGTGGGGGGGCCCGGGACGCAGGACCTGCTTCCTCTAAATTACGGAAATCTCCCATCTGCAGCTGCTTTCCTAACTGAGAGCTGGCAGGGAGCATTGGGAAGCAACGAAAGGGGGGCGGGCAGGCAGCTTGGAGGGTAATGGGGGTGAAGCAAGAGTGCTTGTGTGCGCCAGGCCCCTCTTAAGATTTTTTTGGCATGAGGGCCTGGTGGCATGTTGTTATGCTGCTGATCTCTACCACAGTGAAGCTTGCTGTTTTCCTACCACAAACACACACTATGGACAATTTGCCACAGCATCAGCAGTTTACTAAAAGAAGAGTATGACAAGTTTTGGCAAAATGATTTATCATTGGCTATAACCTTTTACATCTTTTCACCAGGTGAGATTACTCCAGTGCAATTTTTTTTCAATAGAGCAAGAATAAATTTTTGGCAAGAGGCTGTGAACGCCCATTATAATGACAGAGCAGACATTTTTGCATCTTATTATCTCTGTCATATCCTCCATGCTAATATTTCACATATGTGATTTCTTTATGACTTAAATTTTCCAACAAATTTCCCCCACTTCCAATTTTTCTAAGCAGATGAAGAAAAGCCAATGCGCTCCCATCTGCTCCTTCTTATAAGTGCACAGACACAGTGTCAGCCTTTATTCTATAGCTTTGTAATTATTTGCAAAATCTTTTTTAATGAGTAACTGAGTAACATGATAATGAATCCTTTGGGAAAAGATCAGGACTAGGAAACCAAATAGGAGGTTATAAATTAATCACTTGAATTTGGTGGGCCATGTTTGCTTTTAAAACAGTGGGGGAAATACTCTAAGAAGAAGAAACGTTTCTCTAAGTTAAAGGAAAACATATCGTACATGGACAAATAATGTTCCTTTTCACTTATGCCTGCTGATTACGGTATTTGTCTAATGTGATCAGAAAATATGCTATACAGAGACACTATTTTAATAAACTAAGTGCCTAATCCCACTGTGTTGCAATTGGGCAATACAACACAGTATTCAGTCTCTCACTTCAGAAACATCCCTACACCCTACCTTTTCTTTGGATATGCCCCCTTGTAAGATGAGATGCTGAGCACTTGGGAATTCCGGCAGCAATGTTCCAGTCTTTGAACTAAGAGAGTATTTTCTTGTAAAGCCACCCTGAACAAATTTCAGATAACAAATGATTTGTATATAAAACAGGATGTTGTACGAAAACAAAGACATTACATCATATCGATTATTCAGAACAATCTATTAGCTCTTTTTGTACAGAGGCAAATTTTGCAAGTGTTTTTATATAATATAACTGCTTATTGAAGATTAAAAGTTAGAGGAACAGTAATATGTTATCTCAACACAATATGAAATGTGCTCTGCAAGAACAAGTGTGTATTGCAAGTATTTTCGGCAGAGGGGGACTCTCCAGAAATTTTTCAGCAATAATGCTCTTCTCTTTTATACCCAATCTTTGGTTTGAAGATAAGGGAAGCATATCTTTAAAAAATGCAACATTTGGAGCAATTTAAGAAAAAAATATATTGAAAGTAAATAATAGTCAAAAAATCAGTTTTTCCTACATACTAGTTTTAAATAGCCGTCACAAACCTCTACCCCATCTGCCAATGAATGAAAGATTACTCATTTTATAATCTGCACCAGTATGTAGATGTATGTACAGTAAATATACCTCATTACTAAAAGAGCAAAATACAGAAAAATTACAGAAAAATATGTCACCTTTAAAGGAATAGTTCAGTGTGAAAATAAAAACTGGGTAAATAGATAGGCTGTGCAAAATAAAACATGTTTCTAATATAGTTAGTTAGCCAAAAATGTAATATATATAAAGGCTGGAGTGAACAGATGTCTAATAAAACAGCCAGAATCCAACTTCCTGCTTTTCAGCTCTATAACTCTGAGCTAGTGAAGCGACTTGAAGGGGGGCCACATGGTACATTTCTGTTCAGTGAGTTTGTAATTGATCCTCAGCATTCAGCTTAGATTCAAAAGCAACAGATATGACCCATGTGGCCCCCCTAAAGTCTCTGATTGGTTACTGCCTGGTAGCCAGGGTAACCAGTCAGTGTAAACCAAGAGAGCTGACAAGCAGGAAGTAGTGTTCTGACTGACATGTTATACATCAAATCACTCCAGCCTTTATACATTACATTTTTGTCTAACTAACTATATTAGAAACATGTTTTATATTGCACAGCCTATCTATTTACCCAGTTTTTGTTTTTACACTGAACAATTCCTTTAAGAAGGCTTTAAAAAATGATCTATCCATAATTATGATTTGCAATGTAATAACTGTATAATAAAGTATATTACATTGCAAAATGTGATATAATTGTGTTCTTACTTATAAATTTAAACAGATTTTATTGCACCTTAATGGCTTGTGGAGCACATGCTTTGAATTTTAGGGCGATGCCAAACTTACAAGTACACCTTGGGGGCATTGTCAAATCAGCTTAAATGGTCTTGACTTGCACTACCTGCTATGTTATCTGCCTTTCCAAGTTTTAAGTGCCTTAAAATCCTTTCAAGGAGCAATTTTAGGCAATCGTCACGTGAGGCTGGTTAATATGGCATTGCCTACCAAGCTATAAAAATTGCAGACACCCAAAAGTGTGCCATTGCTTTCATAGGCTCAAGGTTTCATTTATAAATGGAAGCACAAGGGCAAATCACTATAAAGGATCCAGAATTTAGCATCAAAGATCATTTATTGTACTGTTGAATATGTTTACATTTTATTAATACTGTATTGATAATTATAATAATAGTAGTAATAAGCATCATTTCCAAAGTTACTTGCCCCTAGAAATGTTTATTTGCAGCATGTGCCAATGTGACTGCTCAGTTGCAATGAATTTTAGCAAACATGGAAGCAAGGAAACCCTGGTATTATTTGCAGCATTGGCGTGCTGGTAATTCCTTGGTTCACTTAGCAGTTTGTGTCCATAGCCCTTAATTGACATGTGCCAATTAAGTTGGAAGTTAATATTGTTAAATTAGACACCATCCACATTGTTGCATGGGAAGTGATGTTGTTGCCACTACTTGGGTATGATATGCCAAACCATTTGCACTGGTTCTAGGGTGCCTCCAGGACTGTGAAACCTAATCAAAATGATATGGAGTAGGTTCACCCATTTACTTTTTCTACCAACCCTTTACATCATCCATCCCAGCTCCTGATCTCACTACTTGGATTTATGAATGGAGAAATGTTGCCTCATAAACACGTTTTAACATACAGTATCAATCCAAAATGAGGCTAACATACTGGCAAAATACACACAATTGCAATTTGCACATTGTCTTGCATTTGTAAATGAGGCCTTCAATTTTTATGACTAGGAAAGGATTTAGAAATAGTCAGCGGAAGTTTGATAACAAAGCTTTGCCTTCCTGGACTGAATTTAGATTACATTCAGTATAAGTGATTTTGCTATGTGGAGCAAAAAAGCAGATACTATGTATTGAGATTCTATATTGACACAAAATTTGGGTAAGCAGAAATAATTTATAAATCAATATTTTATAGTTGATCAATTAGCTGTGAGCATTATAAGTTCTCTGTCTGATGTTAAAACATGCAATCTAGCTCCTTTTATTGCACAAATAACCCATTAGCTGTATTAAAAGATAAGCATAAAATAGCTCACTTGTAATCATCTTCCTAATGAGAAAGGCAAGCCTACATTGTTCAGTAAACTAATGGATTTACATTATGTTCCTAAGATGTTTATCTGGCATACATTTACTGCACTTACACTTACTGCCTAAATCAAAACCATACCTGTTTGTAATTGTTAATTAACACTTAGTCAGTGAAGATTATATTACCATTCATAATATTTCAGCGGAATAAACTAATAGCTAATGACCTTTAAAGAGGTTACAGGTAAATGCTTTTTATGTATATGTTTTTTTTTACATTACATTAAATCAGAGTTGTAGTGTTTTTGGGGTACCTTCCTTAATACTGATCTCAACACAAACTTTTTAAACATTAAATAATGCCAATAGTATTATTTTGTCACTTATATGGATTTAAGCTGTTTAGTTACAATCAAGTCCAAGGATTTTTAATTAGAATTATTTCTTTAAAATGGAGTCTATGGGAGATTGCCTTCCCATAATATGGAGCTTTACAGATAACAGGTTTCTGTATATATGGTTTCCAAACCTGTATTACTTTGAGTTTTCCTTAGTTCCAGATGGGAACAGTTATTTATGCTCCACTGATCTAAATTTATCACAGTATATTAAAGCATTCTGAATATGAAGTTGAGCAGTAACTTATCCAGTGGTATAATGTATATATACACTGCTTTTTAGGATTCAATAGTAAGTTACATATTGTAGTAACTTACCTCACTCTTCAACTTGCTACCAGAAAACCTATTTTGGCAAAAAGAAGAAATTTATTTTTGTTGTATTAAAAAGATTCCGGAATACATTTACTTTAATAATATTAAAAACACAGCTTATTTTCCGACTGTGCAAAGTGCAGTTTGCTCTTAAATACTAGAATAAAACATTTTTGTCTCCAAAATTAAACAACACATCATTTTGAGTATGGCACAAGCTAAGCAGCAATGTTGGCACAAACTTGCATGAGTTGCATCTGTTTTTAAATAGCACCCAGGTTGGGATTTTTCCAAAGCATTTGATACAGTGCCCCACAAACGACTGCTTTCTAAACTAAGGTCTGTTGGGCTTAATAAAGTTGTTTGCACATGGATAGGAAACTGGCTACAGGATCGGGTACAGAGGGTGGTTGTTAATGGTACATTCTCTACTTTGAGTAAGGTTCTTAGTGGGGTCCCTCAGGGCTCTGTATTGGGTCCACTTTTATTTAACTTGTTCATTAAAGGGATACTGTCATGGAAAAACATGTTTTTTCTAAAGCACATCAGTTAATAATGCTGCTCCAGTAGAATTCTGCACTGAAATCCATTTCTCAAAAGAACAAACTGATTTTTTTATATTAAATTTTGAAATCTGACATGGGGCTAGACATTTTGTCAATTTCCCAGCTGCCCCTGGTCATGTGACTTGTGCCTTCACTTTAGGAGAGAAATGCTTTCTGGCAGGCTGCTGTTTTTCCTTCTCAATGTAACTGAATGTGTCTCAGTGGGACATGGGTTTTTACTATTGAGTGTTGTTTTTAGACCTACCAGGCAGCTGTTATCTTGTGTTAGGGAGCTGCTATCTGGTTACCTTCCCTTTGTTCTTTTGTTTGGCTGCTGGGGGGAAAAAGGGAGGGGGGGGGATATCACTCTAACTTGCAGTACAGCAGTAAAGAGTGATTGAAGTTTATCAGAGCACAAGTCACATGACTTGGGGCAGCTGGGAAATTGACAAAATGTCTAGCCCCATGTCAGATTTCAAAATTGAATATAAAAAAATCTGTTTGCTCTTTTGAGAAATGGATTTCAGTTCAGAATTCTGCTGGAGCAGCACTATTAACTGATTCATTTTGGAAAAAAAAATTTTTCCCATGACAGTATCCCTTTAATGACTTAGGGGTAGGAATTAAAGTAATGCAGATGACACAAAACTATGCAGCAAAATTAATTCTATCCAGAATGCGGCATCCTTGCACCAGGACAAACTGGCAATTGAGGCGGCTAAGTGACAGAGGAGATTCAAAGGTATATATATGTATATATATATATATATATATATATATATATATAAACATATAAAGTCATGTAAAATATTTAAAAATATGAAAGACACTTATACCCTTAATAGGACTGCACTAAGCTAATCCATAATTAAAGGGCATTGGAGTCCTTGTAGATAATAAACAAGACTAAACTACAGTAACATCATTGAAAATATTTCGAGCTTTATTTCATATATATTTTGCTATCTGTGTTACCATAGAGATTTCAATGTAGTTCACACTTGCTGTAGAAGAGAGGGAATGCAGAGATTAGCAATATTCTTCATAGCCACCATCTTGGCTGTGCAGTTAAGGGGGAAATAGGCCACTAAATTTAAAAAATATAAATATATTTATATAAATATAAAATACGTCTAGAGACTCATAGCCTGTTAGCAACAGTGCAGACTCCTAGCTGTTTGCATTTTATTTCTTGACCCTCTACCCTTTTTATAACTAAATAACTCCTAATTTTTACTAAAATGGCTCAAATCCACTCAGTTGCCACGTGGGGACAAGAAAGGGATGTTTAGAATGAAAGAGTTAGAGTTACTGAAAAAGCTCCCAATATACAATGTACTTGCATGCAATATCCAGATATAGACATACTGTAAGTGCCATTGATGTAATTTCTATTTCTCTTACCTTGTCAACCCCTTTCCAGAATAAACTGAATGGTAATAAGCACTGCTCTCCTTAATTCCTATTCCATAATAGTGGTACCTAAAAGGCCAAAAGAGCATATTTGGTGTTAGTTTGCAAATACAGTATGGTAAAATGGTTTTACATAGTTACATATTTAAATCAGGTTGAAAAAAGAAAAAGTCCATCAAGTTCAACCCCTACGAATGAAAACCCAGCATTCATACATACACACCCCCCTCCATACTTTTTACACATAAATTATATATACCCATATCTATACTAACTATAGAGTTTAGTATCACAATAGCCTTTCATATTATGTCTGTCCAAGAAATCATCCAAGCCATTCTTAAAGGTATTAACAGATTCAGCCATCACAACATCACCCGGCAGTGCATTCCACAACCTCACTGTCCTGACTGTGAAGAACCACCTCCGTTGCTTCAAATTAAAGTTCTTTTCTTCTAGTCTGAAGGGGTGGCCTCTGGTACAGTGATCCTCTTTATGGGTAAAAAGGTCCCCTGCTATTTGTCTATAATGTCCTCTAATGTACTTGGAAAGTGTAATCATGTCCCCTCGCAAGTGCCTTTTTTCCAGAGAAAACAACCCCAACCTTGACAGTCTACCCTCATAAAAAGGTCCCCTGCTATTTGTCTATAATGTCCTCTAATGTACTTGGAAAGTGTAATCATGTCCCCTCGCAAGTGCCTTTTTTCCAGAGAAAACAACCCCAACCTTGACAGTCTACCCTCATAATTTAAGTCCCTCTAAGTCCCCCCCCAGTTTATTTGCACATCTCTGCACTCTCTCCAGCTCATTTATATCCCTCTTAAGGACTGGAGTCCAAAACTGCACTGCATACTCCAGATGAGATATAGGGCCTTACCAAGGACCTATAAAGGCCTTACCAAGGACCTATAAAGAGGTATGTTTTCATCCCTTGAGTTAATGCCCTTTTTTATGCAAGACAGAACTTTATTTGCTTTAATAGCCACAGAATGACACTGCCCAGAATTATACAACATGTTATCTACAAAAACCCCTAGAAAACTCACAACACACTGCCATTTAGTGTATAACTTGCATTTATATTATTTTTACCAAAGTGCATAACCTTGCATTTATCAACATTGAACCTCATTTTCCAGTTTGCTGCCCAGTTTTCCAACTAGGACAAACCACTCTGCAAAGTGGCAGCATCCTGCATGGAACCTATAGTTCTGCACAATTTAGTATCATCTGCAAAAATAGAAACAGTACTTTCAAAGCCCACCTCCAGGTTATTAATAAACAGATTGAAAAGCAAAGGACCTAGTACAGAGACATGCGGTATTCCACTAACAACGCTGGTCCAATTAGAAAATGTTCCATTTACCACCACTGTTTGTAGTCTATCTTTTAGCCAGTAACCTATTCACTGTCATCCTAGAATCGGGGTCCTTGCTCGCCTTCTGATAAAAAGTAATTAAATTAGTCTGGCAAGACCTATTACGCATAAAACCATGCTGGCACAAACTCATATCAAAAGCTTTCCTACCATGGACATCAGACTAACTGACCTATAGTTCTGAGGCTGAGCACGGGATCCCTTTTTGAATAGCGGCACCACAAGTAAATAGGTTTGGCAATCACAGAACTAAACTTGCTAAGTACCCTGGAATGAATTCCATCTGGCCCCGGACTTTTGTTTATCTTAACATGTTCTTAAACAATGTTTATCTTAAACATTATTTGAATGTTGAACAGTGGTTTAGTATTTATTATTACAAGTATTACTATTTAAAACTGGGACAGCTATAATTTGACAAGGGAATGAGCATAAGAGCAAAGCTGTATTTAGGTTTTGTACACCCTAGGTACTCAACCTCACTTCTTCCCCTTCTCTCAATGGCTGGCCATAGTACTGAGTTAGTGGGATGTTGGGATTTTTGTGTGCTTTTTTATTTATCATATAGGCTTCTGGGGCTCAACCCCTTAAAGCTGCCACTATAGGCATTGGCTGTCAGGTACATAGCTCTGTGGTACATTTGGTCCCTGCATTTATAAAATAAAAGTGCAGTCCTGAACACAGTTCACTCTGAGGGCTCTAGACTCAAAATTGTAGGGCAATACATACTAGTGTTTCCGGAAGTGCTATATTAAACTTGGCATTTTGTTTTCAGCCAGGATGCTCTGGTATTGTCAGTGGTAGGTCTGGACTGGGAGTCAAAATAGGCCCTGGCATTACAAATACAAAGAGGCCCAATCAGCTCCCCACCAGCCCACTTAATAGTGACTTTCTATGGCATCTTATGGCAGCCCATCTGGCATTTGGCAGAACCCACAGATTGCCAGTCCAGGCCTGTCAATGGCAGAATGCAAGGTGGAACTGGATGTGTGATATGTCTTGATAAGTACTGTGATCATACACCATGGAGTAAACAAGCTTTGTATAAGTGAATGTAAACAGCATGTTCTTTCAAAGTACTTTAATGTATACCATACATGCTTTTTAATAAACTGTGCAACTTAATTTGCAAAGGCTTATTCTTAAAAGAATATAATGTAGTACATAAGTGCCTAGAAATACAAGGGCTCAGTGTCAAGCAGTAACTGCGAAACAAATTCATAAAAGGAAGAATAGATACAAGACCAAAGAGAAATAAAGTACTTCAAGCACACAGAATGAATATTCCACTTTAAATTCATGAGCTCTTCATGTATTCAGCCTCAACACTTATAATGCATGTTTTAGCTGGCTGGTATTTGTCAATACAAAAATATCAAGTGCAAACTAGCAGTGTTAGAATCTTTCATTAAAATAGGTCTAACTAACTGTGAATATGTATATGCTCCTGCCAAAGAATTACATTTTTTATAAGATGCCCCTCTCATCATCTGTATAACAAGCCACAAAAGGAACTCCGTGAAGGAACTCCAATGTTATTGGTATTATGGAATACCCTATAAGTGTTAAATCATATCCATTGTGTTAAATGCACAGCTCTGACAGTTAATGATCAGATTTCAACTACAAGCTGTTTTTCTCTCTCTGAAATAAGCAGTTTTTTTAATTAAACACAGGAGGTTTCTTTTTACTGAAAGCTAAAAGGTCTGTCCCCAGATCCAAAAACATGCTGTAAAAGAAACACACAAGCCAAAAGCTTAATTTCTCCCAAAAAATCCAAGAGGCTCTGCAGGGGCAAGGGTTTTCAGATCATCCTTTGCTTCATAACGCTGGCCATAGATGCAAAGATCCGATCGTTCGAATCCTCAAACGATCGGACTTATCGGACTTCAACCATCTCCCGACCTGCTACTAACCTTTCAGATCAAATAAAGTAGAAAAAGAACAGATCAGCCGATGTTCTGCCCCTGACAGCAATTGTACGGAAGTTATGTCCAACACAGCCGGTGACAGTCTTCCACTGAAGATTGTCAGATCGGCAATACACGCAGAGAAATTATCAGCAGCCGACAGACATTTTCTAACCTGTCTGTTCGACTGAACGACCAATCAGCATGGCACGACAGATGTCGGGACACTCCACACACGATCTGAAAATCGTACGAAGCGAGGATTCTCATGATCTGATCTTTGGGTCTATGGCCAGCTTTAGGAGGATTATTTCCCAAAGCTCAACAAAAGCTTTTCAGAGAGCAGCATTAAAGCAGAGAGTAAGGAGCATGATGGCCAATCGGCCCCCTCCATGTCTAGGGGGCTGAGACCAGTTGGGTCAAAATATAAAATAAATAAAAAATAATAATAAGTGCCTTGAGTAAAAGCCCCAACATTCAGCAAGAATTTGTTCGATGACTATGGCTTGTGCCTTTTTTTTTTATTTAGGAAATATTTATGATTTTTGCCATTTCTTGAACTAAACAAGGCAAAGCTTAAATTCTAACTAACGACACATTCTACTTCCTGTTCTGCCAAGAAAGTAATACACAAATCAGCAGTCCTCTGTATAATGAGCTGCTCTTTATCTAAAAAATATAACAGGCTGCAGCTGGGGGAAGGGAAAAGGGTTAATTCTCAGTGGGCTGTTCATTTGTTTGTCCCTTGGTTGCCAGGACAGGAAGTTGAATGTGACTTTAATTTCAGTTTCAGGTTTTGACATGTTTAGTGCAAGAAATAAGAATAACTGTACATTTTCTTAATTAAAAGAACTGGCAAAAATTATATTACATATAAGCATGTGGCCTTTTTAATTTTGATGTTTAGAACCCTGGAATGAGTGATAATTGTTCTGCAGGGCTATGATGCATGTAGGTATACCCCATAGTGCCCCCACCCAACCCTTACGCTGTACTTCCATTAGATACACAGCTTAGGGAGCAGAGTGCAGGGTGCTAAGGAGTCATGGTGAGCAATTGGCCAACATTGCTTCTCACACAAGATTTTCCATCTGCTCCACGATGCAGAGCTCAGCAAGGCCCTTGACACAAGTGATTAGTAAATGAGCACTAAGTGCCACAATTTTACACCCCTTAATGCTCTAGCATTTGCATCTAGGGCTTTTTTAAATGATTCTGAATTACTCAAAACAGATGTGGAGGTATGGGGAGGGGAGGCAGCCTTGAACATGAATTAAAGTATTAAAGGCACTAGATACACTGCTTTCCATTGACAAATATAAGACGTGTTTAAATGCACAAATATTGTAGAACTTAAAACAATAATCATAGGTACCGAGGAATCTATGATTCTTCCCATGTATGTCAACAGGAGGAAAATAAAGTTTAGTTTCGAGTTTTGGGGGCAATCAAAATTCAAGAGGCTTGTCTTGTCTTACATAAGCAATGTCTAGAACATTACATCCTTACTCATTTAGTGTCTGGTATGGGAAATAATAAAACTGTCAGATTATTTTGTATAGTGCTGTGCTTTCCTATTTTTGTAATGAATATTATTGTTAATCATACAAAGACTGATATATAAATAGCCATGTATTTATGGCTTTTCAGTAAAAAATATACTACAGATTTCCTGTACCATATGGCCACATTTTGTCCATATTCCATAGACCTCTTGTTATCACACCCTGCCACAAACAATGACTGATAAGCTGAATGATATGAGTAAGCTATACACAAACTTGCAATAATGTGTTATGATAAGGCCAGCTGTCATTTTGGTTTTTTTCAACATGGTAAATCAGTCATAATAAATAAGCTGCTAGCTTTTTCCCATCATCTGAAAAACCAAATCTGTAGGAGACTCAGTTACTAAGGCTTTCTATAGGTTCCCTAGCATCAACATGGAATAATAGACAAGTGGTTTTGTTTTAAAATGCAAGTTACCTCAAATAGACACTAAAAACAATGAGCACAATTAATAGTAAACCATTTCTTTGAGCCACACATGCTTTTATAAAGAGCATCCAACATATTTTTTTTAAATTAAGTTAAATAATGACATGAAGTTCTCTTAGGCCAAAAAACTGCTCTGAAACCAAAATGGTATGTCTTATTATATTTCTTTTATCTTATTATGTCTTTTTATATTTCACAGTAAAAGTTTAGATGCTTTAGGTTTTTGCTGCACAATGCATATTAATTACAGTGAAGGGAGAAGTTGTAGCACAAAACACCAGGAATTCCCAGTGCTTCTTATGAACATTAATAGGAATAACTGTAAGTATGGTACTTTGTTATGCATATTGCCTCATGATTTTTTTTAGGATGTAGATGTGTTCATTTGCTTCTAATAGTGATTGTAATTTGTTCTTCATGTTTACGTGCCACAACTCTTCCCTGGAAATATCTTGGAATTTAAAACTCATATTTGATCATCTTAAAAGTGTACCTTTTAAGCCTACAGTACACATAGAAACCCTGGGCATTTTGCATTCAGATATATTTTGCCAACTAAAATAAAAAATATCATTAAAAAAATAATAACAAAATATTTGTAACAATCACTGTTTTGACATATGTAACATAAGGTACTGTAAATCACATTGTGATCCAAACATTATCCCTTTTGGAATGTTTAAATCTCCTGTGATCTGTTAATATATCTGTTAATATATCTGTTGAAAATAACACAATCTATTTAGTGTATTTTTTCCAAACCAAAATATGATTGTGTTCCCTACAACAGAGCATAAGAACAAGTTTGAACCTAGCTGAATGGATCTTCTTAGTGAGGTCAACCAGATATTACAAATCACAGCAGGTGAGTTGCTGCCTACAATAAAGTAACAGCCAATAAAAAACAAGCTACATTTAACATGGGAAGTGGCTTGCATAATAGAACACAGTCTTACCATACACATTACTAAGCAGCATCCATGTTGTCCTCATTGGAGCAGTCATCTAATGCGTTGTGACTGTAAGCAAGATAGAGCTAAGAAGCTATTGCTGTTGCATTTCTTTAAAATTTGACATTGGTTTATAACAAAAAACCCTTAATATCCCCTGAAAGCATAACATTTGATAATATTTCAATCAGGAAAACATGGTATTGCTTAGGATCAATATGTTATTATTATAACAGCTAGTTAATGAAACCAGGCCTAATCCCGGAGACTGCATACAATAAATGACTTTTGTATTTATAACTAGGGTTGCCCCCTGTCCGGTTTTCACCTGGACAGCCTGGTTTTCGGAGGTCTGTCTGGGTAAAAACTGTCAGGTCTTTTAAATGAATGGTGCAGTAATTGTCCAATCCGCGATTGCTGCAACATAACCCTGCCTTAACGTTGTCGGATAGGCAAACGGCGTGCGCCTGACGTTATACACCCACCCCCCATGTCACAAGGCCCGCCCCCTGCCCGGTCTCGCTGACGGCAGAAAGTGGCAACCCAAAAAAAATAAAAAATAAGATGGCAACCCAATTTATAACATGTGCCATGCATTCTTTTATCACTTACTTTGAATGTCCTCGTGTCCCAAGTCTTCTTGTCGTCAGAAGTGGAAACTTCTGTCGAATTGTCTAAAAAAATAAATACAAACATGAAAATGTTAATTAGGGAGTTTTTCAATACTTTTTTATTGAGTAATTTAATAGAAGAAAGAGAAATTTAAATATCTGAAATGTATTGAAGCCCTGCAAATTAGTTTTGTGGCCCAATTTACAGCCAAAAAATCATGGAAATATTTTGGCTTTTGTCAGTAGACAGGTATAATTCGGAAATGCTGATTTAGGTGTTTCTAACATAACTAGCACCCACTTAGCATTACCTGCTAAAATAGTAAATTGCTATTGCGAAATGACTGTCTGATGCATTTTTAAGACACAGAGATTAAATACTGTAACTCTTTAAACAGCATAGCTACAAAATATTAATAGTAATTTAAAGCACTCAAAAGTGACCATTTAAAGAGAGCATTATACCTTTCCAAATGTGGCTGCACAGGCCGGCTCTAGTTTTTCCTTTCTGCAGAAGTCCAAATAGTGAGCATAGAGTATGCATCGAGGCAGGCAAACTCCCTCACATACAATATAGTTCTCCTCAAGCCTGTAATTAAAAAAATTATAGGGGATGGGAAATTAAATTTTCTGTGTTAATGTCAAGTCAATAAGTCAAGCATTGAATAACTCTTATGTATACAGGTATGGAACGTGTTATGAATGCTTGGGACCTCAGGTTTTCTGGATAAGGGATCTTTCCATTATTTGGATCTCCATACCTTAAGGGCCAGATTTACTAAGCTCGAGTGAATAATTTGAATAAAAAAATATTGAATTTCGAAGTAATTTTTTGGGTACTTCGACCATAGAATTAGTCAAATTCGATCGAATTCGAACGATTCGAAATAAAAATCGTTCAAATATTCGACCATTCGATAATCGAAGTACTGCTGTGTAACTTGAGCCTTTTCTCCTTTGAATAGCTGCCCCCATGGCTACACAGTAGCTCATTTATATAAACAATAGTAGTGTTTCTGAAGCAAACACAGCGGTTTTTACTAGTGCAGGGCCACACTGCATTATATTTTTATTACTTTAAAACAATTGAATTTTTTGATGTTACTGGTCCTTTAATATGTGCACTCTTGCACAGCACCAGGGTTAGGCACAAAAGTGCTGTGTGGTATGCTATGAACTTGTAGGCAATGTAAATGATAGTTACCTGTGCCATACATTTTGTGTAAATAGAAATAAGGACTGATATGTAGAAACCCCTTATCTAGAATGCTCCAAGCAACAGCAATGTTATTCCCCATTGTTCAGCTGTGTCTCTGTAGATTTTGGTCATAATCAATGACAGGCAGCACAACAAAGTCTTGTCTGTTTTTATTTGTTTCTGGCTTTTTGAATTATCTGTCTTTCTGTTTGAGACTGATTCGAGACTGGTATATCAATTGTTATCATGCTGTTAAGGTCACTAACAAAGGCAACCTGGAAGAAGGCTAGATTTTATGATTATTTGTATCACTCTCCAATCCACTTCTTCCATTTTTGTATTCATACCATTTCCTGGCTGCTAACCTAACAAACTGACAACATTTTATGTTTTGAAGTGGAAAGCTGCAAAATCACCAAGAAAGCTGCAAAACCACCAAGAAAAATTAAAAAGTTAAAGACTAAAGGGTTAATTTAGGTATACACCTGGTAGTGATAAGGGGCACAAGAGTGTGTATTAAATATCAGTTTAATATTAAATATTAGTACCTGGGAAATGCTGCAGAGCATAGAGACCTGCAGCAATGCAAGAAGACCAGTGTGCAAAAATGTGTGGGTAAATGACCCCTTAAAGGAGAAGGAAAGGTGTATCAGGTAAGTAAATACAATCACGGGGGGGGGGGGGAACTCCTTCTCCTTTAAATGTAAACTGTCTGTGTTATACATAGGGGGTTGTTTACTAAAACTCGAATTAAGCTCAATTTTTTTTTTTTTAAACAAAGTCGACCAAGCTCCCTTCCACAAATTGAACTTATCATTCATTTTTCTTGAAAAAGTCAGAGCTAAAAAACATTTTGATAAAATCTAGCACAATTTTACAATTGATGTTTTGGAAACTCGATTTTATCATATTATCCCTTGAAACTTGACTTTATCGGATTATCTACAGCAGATCACAATGTCAAGAAACAACGTCAGGGACATCTGCCATTGACTTCTACATGACCTACACAGGTTTTATCAGATTCGGGTTTTTAGCAGCTTTGGGGTATAATAAAACTCTAAAAATTCCAGTTGTTTTTTCCCACAAAAACCTTGAAAACCTTGACCAGATAAATCTGAGGTTTAATTAATGGGCCCCTAAAAGTTAATCTCAGAGTGAACTGCCACATTAACCAACCTAGCGGATACTAAACAATATTAAAACAGGTATAGGACCTGTGATCCAGAATGACAATAATGATAATTGTTACTTTAAAAACATATGAAAGTTATTAAATAACATGCAATATTGAGCACCAGTATGCAAATAAAAAAAACTCGACACTAAAATGCTACACATTTAAAATAATTGTATGCATTTTGCTGCTAACTAATTATATCTAAAGAAATAGCAGAATGGGAAATAATTTATTTATGTCTGTGTTAAATTAAAAAGTACAGAAAGGATTAACTGGAAATGTAAATGTTGTAGCTTATGATTAGAAATATAAAGTTATGAGCCAGTGTTGTAAATGACATTGTATAATGAAAATGTCATGGATGTGTAATCACTTTTACTGATAAGTAACACCTAATTGCTGTATCAATTGTTTACTAATCTGAAAAGTATTTATCTCCTCCTGTATGTCAAAATGATATTATCATTAACATGTGATTTACAATAAATGGTCATAAAACATAGCTACTGTATATATTGCTCTATAGAGATCATATTGTCCCACAGTCCTGTTTTAAGGTAAGGCAGATAACCAATACGAAGATAGTATCAAAGTATAAACAGACATTATTTGTTTAATATAATATAATGGTTCTGAATAAACCTATCGTAATAAACTTACTGCAAGTGCAGTGTGCAAAGTGATTTTTTTGGACACAATAGTCATGATTTTATCCACAATTTAGCATTTTTTTGCATTTAATGCAACATAATTGTATCCACAAGGAGGGGGGGGGGGTGGCTTGATGTGCCTGACACAATTGAATCATGCATTAAAATATGAAAATGTGATTCTTTTGGAGCAAGTATTGACAGAGACTGCTGTGGGAACGTGAGGCTACCAGGGTTCCCCTATATCTACTGATGCACTTGCACGAGATTTGTAACCGGAGGCTGGAAAAAGGCAGTGATGCTGAAATCAACAACAGAAGTGCAAGGAGTGACATAAGTTGTGCAAACTCAAATGCGTTTTTCATCATAATTCCTTTGACTCCTCATATCTTCCAAATATCAGCGAGCTTTCATAAGGAAACAAAAAACATTTATCTGCTGTTTTTTCAATTTAAACTGTTATTGTATATGTGCTTGGTGCTGCTGAAATAAATCCAGGATTAAAGAAATTGTGTTTATATGATTTCACTTCCAGACCTGCACTGATTTGCTGTGAAGCCTACTGTCCTAAATTTCCATAAACAATCTCTGGGTTTAAACTCTGTTTCTCCATCGCTGAAAATGTCTCTGCTTTTACAATTGATCAAACTGACCAACTGCACAGAAGTATTGATACTGTGATACAGCCACCCTGGACCTGCCAGTAGCTCCAGAGTTCCACCAGCAATTGCATAGACAGATCACATTTATACTTTGTGAATCAGTGTCTTAAATGCACCCTTCGAGAGATGATGCAACCCACACTCTGAAAATGTTGGATGCAACTTTTGCCCCATTTGCATAAAAAAAACTAGCACAATTGTGTCTGCTTTCTTCCATAGGTTGAAATTGTTGCTGATGCAACTCTTAGCATTATGATTAACAAAAATGGTGATTTGGATCCAAAGTTGCACTTTGCACACTGCACTTGTGTTCCCTTTAGACTGAACAATGTTTAGCTATCCTAACTTTTCTTGGAACTATGGCTGAATGTCTGATATATCAATGTTTAAGATAAGAGGGAGATAAAGTCCAATAACTATGTCACAAAGGGGAAAAATCACGTGACAATTACATTTCAAAGGCAGAGAAAAAATGATCTATCGTATTCCCAAATATTTTAGACAGGACACTTCAGGCTTGTTATGTTGACAATTACTTTTCTAAAAAGCCCACAATTGTTTCATAAATAACATAGATGAAATGTTATTAATGATAGTTTGACTTTAAACAGAAAGTAAACCCAAAACTGCAACTTGGCAAGAGGTTTTCTTTATCTTTTTTCTTATTTTGTTGTACTTCATTTTATTTTAATAATTTATCAGTTACCTCCAACCTGCTATTTGATTGCTGGACGACACATTTAAATCTGGCTGCCCAGATTCAGAAGCTTTTATAATTTTCCTTTCCATTTAAAGCAATGTGAGATGAGGTGAACTATCTACTCATCTCTCATGTGCTTGTTATGGTGTGCCATAGGCAACTATTTTATATTCAACAGAAGGGACAGGATAACAGAAATAGATATACAGAACAGCCCTTGCACTTTAAGGCACGGAATTCTGTAATTAATGCGCCTATTTAGCAATATAAAAGTAACACAATTATAAAAGGATGAGTTGTTAACCCACTTATACTGCCAAACATAAATCTAGCAGCTGTATTTCAAAAATCAGTTTAATCATTTGCTGAACTCCCATAACAACTCTGGTGGAGAGTTTCACTATCCCTAGCCTAGAGCCAATTGACATTCTATGTTGCATAGCCTGCCCTGACTGTTTCTTATATACTTTTCATTTAATATTTTAGACGTTCATGTTTTGAGTCTTTCCCATCTGCAGTTTAAAAAATGAACTAAATGATCTGTGAAGCTACATTTCTGTTTATATCCTTACTTTATTTATTGCCCTCTATTATTTATCTTCTATTCTGCCTACCAAACCACTGCCTTGTTTTTAGGGTATACCATATAACTGCATAAATTCAATTCAAGAACAATTATCACCTTATAATAACACTGCCTACATCATACCAGCTAATTGTAGTGTGAATTTCACCTTTAAGTAACTTTCTCTATGTGTTGCCTGTTTTTGGAGTTTTTTTTAGAACCATATACTTACCATTGCAAGGTCAGTTGAGTCTGCTTCTTTTTATCTTTAATGATCTGAGTGATAGATTTCCTTTGTAATATCTTATTGGTTAGTGGTGCATTTTTGTTATATATAATATCCAGATCCTCATCTTCTGATGAAAATATCTCATTGGAAAGGTCCATTTCTTGTTGCCAGCAGCAAGAAATCATCATATTAAAAAAACAAAAACAGAAAAAAGAATAATAAATAAAGAGCCTCAGATGGAGTCCTGTTATTGCTGATTCAGTATTGTTGCTGGGTACTGGTAAAATACATGCATAAATGCAAAGGCTATCACAATCTTATGTCTTTCTTAAAAGACTAAATATTTTTAATGATCAGTACTGGAGACAGAAATGCAAATGCAATGCAATGTCAATTTAGCAGAAATCTCCGCCACACTACACCTTTTATAGTTGATCCAGGGCTTAGAACTCTCTAGCTGTTCCACACCTACGTCACTACATACTCCAAAAACTTGGAAAAGCACACACTTAATTTGTGGACCATACTGAATTTATTGCAAGAAGGCACAAGGTTTTGGGATAATGCCTTTTCTTCAGATTGTACCAGCTATGATAAAAACATATTGTTCTCCCCCATGTTGTAAATTATCAGGATATTAGAAGTTCCATGGCATTTACATTTGACAATAGGGGGTACATTACTACCTATAAATACAACACTATCAAAGCTTTGTTTACTGTACACCCAACATGAGGCTCATTTATCATAAGGTGGGAGAAAGGGGCAGTATGTTTTCACCAGAAACAATAATCTGTTATAATACACAAAAGCCATGAATATCTTGTAAATTATATCTTTATAAACGGTGAGTTCTGATGTCATCAGTTATAAACGGTGAGTTCTGATGTAATTTCTGTCACATGACTCACTGAAATTTGTGTATTATAATAAATAAAGTACCCCCTGTTGTAAAATATGAGGATATTAGAAGTTACCTCGGAGTTCCATGACCTGTATAAAAACACTCGGCCTTCGGCCTCGTGTTTTTATATGGTCATGAAACTCCTCGGTAACTTATAATATCCTTATATTTTACAAGAGGGGGTACTTTATTCACTATATAATCTATGATATAGTGCTTGTCATTTACATTATATATTCTGCATGAGAAATCCGGGATGTTAATATAATGTATCAGGTAGAAATTTAAATGTGTTCTTACCTGTTTTTATGCTCAGGCCCACAGAAGAATCTTCCTCCTCTGGTGTTAGCATAATGCCTTCCTGTCCTTGTTCACACAGATCCTCTTGGGGATATGAAAGCAAATCCTTTCCTACCATAGTTCCATAGCAATCGTCCATCCCTGAGGCTACTTTTGGTAAGGGCTCTCCATTTTGGAAGGGACAGTCACCTTCTTGAGTCTCTGAAAACCTTTCAATGGGCATTTCACCGGGTTCAGGCAATGCCCATGCAACCATCCAAAACGCAAACAAGATGCTTTGGAAAAAGTTTCAGTCAAAAACACATTACCAGACAAGCAAAATTTGATATCTGATGCTTTTATATTAAATTAAAAACATTCCAAATTAGGTAAAATGAAAGATGTAACATCTAGTGTGTATGACTGCGATGAAGGGAACTCCACAGATTTCAAGGACTCTGTACCATCGGTCCAGGTGCAAAGTGGTCTGATATCACTTGAGTTATTTTAAGGCAAGTCCTTTATCACACCCATTTGCTGGCACCAATCTGCTGTCAAATTAAGGGCAGTTTATCATCAGCTAGATGGTTCTTGCACATTCATCTGCTCTTATTTTGACAAAGCAAAAGGAGTGACTAAGAGGCAGTGTTATTTAATGTGGAAGTGACGTAGCAGTAATGAAATGGGTTATCTGTGCTCTTGCGGGGATAAAAATGGTGGTGTGTACATCCAACCCATTAATGATTAACAGTCCCAACAATTGTGTCTGATTGTGGGAGTCAAAGTGATGTTTGTTTATTATGTGCTTCCATATCTAAAGCTGCACGCGTGAAGCAATGATTAAACCTTTACTTCTTGACAGAATCAATAATGAAAATGATCATGCGGAGTATTTACCTTACAATTGTCTGCTTCAGCAAACAAGAAGGGATGGCAGCTAAATCATAAAACACATGTCCTAAATGGAAATCCAGTTCAGAATCAGGTAACACCAGGAGATACAGTATACTTAGTCTTACAATAAACAACAGAATAAATCACTGTTACATTATATATAGAGAGAGATAGACAGAGAGAGAGAGAGAGAGAGAGAGAGAGAGAGAGCGTTCAATTTTCTATCTCATTATTCCCGCCTAATCAACACTCTCACCAGATCAGACAGTCTCACCCTTTTTGCACTTGGTCACTGTAAGATTTCTTAGAAAACAGCAATTTTTTTTTATGGTAACATGATACTGTTTATTGGCTAACTGATTTAAGCCAAAAAAAGATATACAGACTTTTAGTTATCACACAATTGGATTGACTGCGCTTGGAGGGTTTAAATAATAAGCTCTTTCAATCTCAGTTTACACCTCCACCTGGTGTAGAAAACTTAATCAGTAGGGATGTAGCGAACTGTTCGCCGGCGAACTAGTTCGCGCGAACTTCGACTGTTCGCGTCCGCCGCAAGTTCGCGAACGTCGCGCGACGTTCGCCAATAGGCGTTCGCGTCAAAATCGTTCGACCATTCGACCATTCGATCGCTAAAATCGAACGATTTTCGTTCGAATCGAACGATCGAAGCCATTGGATTGAATGAAATCATTCGATCCAATGGCTTCGATCGTTCGATTCGAACGAAAATCGTTCGATCGAACGATTAAAATCCTTCGATCGTTCGAATCGAACGATTTTCGGATGTTCGAAGTTCGCGAACTGTTCGCATTTTTTGCTGGTGTTCGCGAACGGCGTTCGCGAACACATACACGGCGGTTCGCTACATCCCTATTAGTCAGACATATAAAGGTACTGAGAGATTCAGCCAGACGCAGTACTTGCTGCTTGAATGTGTTTATTACCACAACATGTTTCGGGCGGTATGCCCTTTATCAAGTGTTATATGATAACTTGATATGATAACACTTGATAAGGGGCATACCGCCCGAAACATGTTGTGGTAATAAACACATTCAAGCAGCAAGTACTGCGTCTGGCTGAATCTCTCAGTACCTTTATATGTCAGACTTTTAGTTATATTGATATTCTTCATTTTTTCATCAGGCATCATGGTACAGGTATGGGATCTGTTATCAGGAAACCCATTATCTAGGAAGCTCCGAATTACAGAAAGGCCATCATCCTTAGACTGTGTTTTATCTGAATAATCCAAACTCTTTAAAATGATTTCCGTTTTCTCTGTAATAATAAAACAGTACCTTGTACTTGATCCAAACTAAGATTTAATTAATCCTCATTGGAAGCAAAATCAGCCTATTGGGTTTCTTTAATGTTTACATGCTTTTCTAGTAGACTTAAAGGACCAGAAACATCAAAAAGTATACTGTAAAATCGCAAAGTCTTTATTAAGAAACAACTTATCAAAACTCCGCTTCTGATCCTCTTCAGAAAAGGCGATAGGGCAACGATCCATCGAGCAGTGCTCGATTTCTCCTCCCTGGTTATCTGCTGCAGGATCTTTTAGCTCCCACTTTGCATGCTACTGTCAGTGCACCAACCCCTGTATAAAATGTTTCCTATACACAACATTATTCCAGCTTTATAAGGAAGAAGGATTGTGCATCTCTGCGCCCTTGGCTCTATTTCTTGGGAAACATGCTGTTCCAGTACACGGCTGCAAAGTGCAGCATCACATCAATCAGCACTTCAAGCATGAGCTTTCTGTGGTTCGGGGCAGGCTTGCTGCTTCACCTTAGCTGCTGGCGCAGAGCAGGACCGTGGCCTGTGGCAGTGTCTCCTCGCTGTGGGGAGCAGGGAAGGGGTTCGGAGAGGTCCCGTGCTGTACCCTTGTGTGACCCGTTATGTCTTTATCGACTTTCTAGTGAATCCCATGAGTCGGGTTGTTGGGTTTACTCAGCGCCCAATATGTGCGTCTTTCTTACGTGGGCAGAGCTCAAAGGGTCCCTTGTATGCGAGTCAGAATGCAGAGAGTCAGAGCGCAAAGAGTCCTTCATGGCAAAGCCAGAGCTCAGGGTATCCTTGGAGGTCTCCTGCCAGTGCAAAGAGTCCTTAGACATGAGCCCACCCTATAACAAATGTGGCATGCCCCTCAAATTATTAACACAAAAATCTTTACTAGTTAGGATTTTTGAAGGCAATCCCTTTAAAATATGAAAAAACACCAACTTTTTTTTAGAACTTTTATGACTTTCCAGCATACAGGATATGATGTCACTGGCATAAGATTGAGGAGGATGTAGCTTCATTTTATCAGTTCGCCAGGTCTAAGCTGGTGAAGAAAACTCTGGCGAAAGCGGTACATTAACATTATGTAAAATTCACACTTTAGTGAATTTGCAAAGTAACAATTGTTCGTGTTATGTTTTGGTAGCCGAGGATGAGTAGAGTATAACAGTGCTTCATTAACAGGCTCATGCAGTTCGCCTGAGGAAAAATTCATCTGGTGATAGGCTGTGAAACTACGCTAGCGACAGTCTCTTTCGCTAGCGAATTTTCCTCTATGCCTGTTACTAAATTGGCGATGTGCCTGTGGATGGGCTTTCTGGCAAATTTGCGCTAGTGACGGCCAATTCACCCTTTAGTAAATCGGCCCCATAATGTATATTCCTTATAAATATACATTAACTTTAGTTTGTAATTATGCATGTAGACACATAAACACACACACATACATTGTATATACATACAGTAAATACTATAGTTGTATTTTAGTTTGTAATTAATATTTAGGGGTCAGGCAACACAAGCAGATTCGGGGAGATTAGTCGTCCCAGCGACAAATCTCCTCTTCTTCAGGGTGACAATCTCCCGTGAAGCAACTTCGGAAAACGAAGCGCCATGTGTGCATTGCCGCAGGCTTGTGTGGCCAGACCCTTTAGTGTCTGTGTGAGTTTCAAGCTAGCAACATAGTAAACACAGAAGAATAATAACTAGTTTGTTTTCACTCCCACTGGATAAAGTGGGCTACAGGAGCCTTCTTATCACATGTAGCATTTCCAGTTAGTCAGAAGGTTAGAAGGAAAAAGTTGCATTTGCTACTGTGAATGTAATTATTTTTGACATAATATGCCAGGATGACAATGATTTGTCTGCAAGAAATAAGGTGCGCAGCAGCAGTATTATGTTATTTGCCCACTTGTGGGTTAAGTACGTTCTAATCCAGTGATTAACACAAAGTAATTCTACTGAATTTCACTGAGATCACAATAAGCAAACTTCAGGGAGCCATGTTATCAGTTTAAATCTTCCATCACTACATCTTAAGTTCCAGTGGGGCTCCTGATTTGCAGTGCACAAATTATCCTGTGGCTGAAGGTAAGAAGGAGGACTGGAGCCAACTCCAGCTAAACTTCTCCTCACTGAGCAGTGAATGTTTGCTCTTTTGCACCCTCTGGTGGGCCAGCCAGTCATCTTCATTTTCACTTTACCAAGGCTGCTTATGGGCACTCAAATGCCAAAAACTCCTGGTTGGTGTTTACGTTTAATAAGGAGCTGTTGAAAATATGCAATGTGTCCTTGGTCTGCAACTACAAAGCACAGAAGTTGTCATTTATATATATATATATATATATATATATATATATATATATATATATATATATATATATATATATATATATATATATATATATATATATACATATCCTGCTAAGGTTTCTGGGACAGAAAGCATAAAGTTGGCTATATATATAATAAAAATATATATTTTTCATCTTTGTTTTTTTTTTTTAACAATCCCATATGTGGTATACTCAAAGAAAAATAGCACATGCCTGGGTGCTACCTTGAAAAGAATCAAGTAATATAGCAGATAGATGCACACTGGGACAAGGACATCCCAGTGTACATATGAAGTCTCTTTTTATATATATATTCTTTGTATTCTTTTTTTAATTTATATTTATCTATATATATAGTATAGCAGATGCTATAGTGTATATATATATATATATATATATATATATATATATATATATATACAGTATATAGTATTCTGCTATATGTGGTTTCATCTAAAAAAAACTTCAGCAGCAGCTTTATTCATATTAATATGCTCTTGTTGCTGTGGCACCCAGGTATAAATGAAGTATACGGTGTGCACTGAGTGGACTGTGTATGAATATATATATATATATATATATATATATATATATATATATATATATATATACACACACATATATATATATATACATACTGCTATGTGACCTAGGAAATCAAATATGACATTGGCATTGCATTGCATATACATGTAGCTACAATGTGTTGTAGGGCATTAAACATAAAGCCAGCGCTGCATAAATATACATTTATTTCAAGGTATTGAAATACACACACAATTGCTTCATTAAATAACCTCCACCCACATCATGTGACTGTGCCCGTGACTTCATGTGCCAATTTAACCCTTTGTATGGCTGATTTTTATGTCTGTCCAAGAAATCATCCAAGCCATTCTTAAAGGCATTAACTGAATCAGCCATCACAACATCACCCGGCAGTGCATTTCACAACCTCACTGTCCTGACTGTGAAGAACCACCTACATTGCTTCAAATGAAAGTTCTTTTCTTCTAATCTAAAGGGGTGGCCTCTGGTACGGTGAACATCTTTATGAGTAAAAAGGTCCCCTGCAAAACTACAACTACTGTAGATACAAAATCACCTCTATAGTTAGGAATACTTAATGGAAAGTTATATTGTTTCATTAACATTTAAGCCAGATACATGTCAATCACAGAATGTCATTTACATCATAAAATGCCCATGTGGGTTACTATATTGTGGCAAGACCACAAGGCAGCTAAGAGATAGGATTAGCATGCTTCGGTCAACAATACAAGTGGCAATGGATTCAGACTATGATAACAAAAAGGTAAAACAAGATACCTGTATATCGAAGCAGCCTATTGCACTGGCTAAAAACCTATAACACTGGCTAAAAGCAAAGCAACTGATTTCTTCATTTAAATGCATGCCTATTGACTATGGGAAATATCCACGTAGGGGTGGAGATGTTAATCAGATCTTTTTGCAAAAAGAAGCATTCTGGACATTTGAATTGGAATGCGTGTCTCCTAAAGGGCTGAACTCTACCCTCCAGTTCCTCCAGTGATTTTGTAACTAGGTGTAGTTTTGCAACATTGTTATTTATATGATCATTTTGAATGAATTAGTACTAAGGGACTAGTACATCCGTAAGGCGATACAATATGTATGATGAGGAATTTTTAAAGTTATCTTAAAATTACCACAGCTATTAACACTCAGCACTTTATGAAACATTGTAATATTTTAATAGTTTTAGAATATTTAAAATGCAATTAGCATGTCAGACAGGTTATAAATTCTGCATGAAAGAAAAATAAGGATTTCTCACTCTTTTGAATCAAAAATAGGGAAATTTATTACATGCCAGTTACACCATGTGGCAACAGCATGGTGTAACTGGCATGTAATAAATTTGCCTTTTTTTTATTCAAAAGAGTGTGCAATCCTTATTTTTCTTTCATGCAGGATTCATTTGGAGACTTCTGATGGGCAGCCTCCTCTAGGATTAGCACCTCGAATACATTTGTATTTCTTGCTTTATGATTCTGGAGTGTGCACCTTCTGTTCATTGTAGGTTATAAATCCCATCAGGGCCAAATTCGCTTTTTGATGCGGTTTCCTCCCAGTAGCCTGAATTTGCCTCCATTATGATGCAATCATTGGTGTAAAGTAGGATGAGTTAAGATGGAATATCTGTTCTGATGTTGATTACTTGGCATGTGCAATTATCAGTCAAAGTCAGTGATCCTACCATACAACTGGCTGCCAAAAAAATGTAAGATTGTGTGGGCAAAACAGGTCAGATTATTATTGCCAAACATTATTGGCTTTCCCATAAATTACACAATACATTTACACAATATGAACTCTTTTTTATTGTTAAAAATATTACATTTTTATAAATAGATACGTATACACAAAGCTTTATTCTAATAATACAAAGAAGAAAATAATATGTCTGGACTTTTTTAGACATTAACCTTAAATCTGACCAATTCTGTATATACGGTATAGCAAGTCAAATGTACATTACCAAATCTTGCAAAAGTATAAACAAAATATTTGCAACTCTACTTTCATTCAACTATTTAGGCTGTGAAGCAGGCTGATCAATATTTACTTAGAGACCACTTTCTTTTATGTGGGATGAAGCTAAAATCAGTCACAGTGTTCCAAAAAAAAATCTTCAGATGTGTGAAATAGATTAAAAGAGAACAATGGCTAGATAGGTTGAATATATATATCCAGGTATTGTGCATGTGTATTATGTATATTTGCCTTTATATAGCACTACAGTACCTAGGTATGCATCACTGTACAGCAAAACAATAAATGAACACAATAAACAATGATAATTACAAATAAATACAAGGTACAGTTGCATTACAGATTAAGAGTGTCAAAGAGGCAAGAGGTAGGATGTCCCTGCCCCATAGAGTTTACAATCTAAGTGATCGAGCTTTAGTAAGTCTTCTTATAACAGGAATAACCCAAGCTTTCAAATTTGTCCACAGGAGCTCACCATTTTGGATTGCGTTAGGATTGTGTCCAAACTCCCCCAGTTGCCTCCATACAGGTTGTAGGAGGTCCCCCATAGGCTAAAACAGCACTTCGGCAGCTTTTAGGTGGCAAATGGTCGAAGACGAGGTTTTAAAGAGACAGTACTTCAAAAAAATTCAACATTCGAATTTTGAAGTTTTTTCAAATTTGAATCGAAGTATGACTATTCCCTAGTCGAAGTACACAAAAAATAGCTCGAAATTCAAAGTTTTTCTCTTCGAAACTTCACCTCGACCTTTGATAAATCTGCCCCTAAGTGATATTTTATTTGCTTAGGTAACAAAAATATGTTCCGCTGTGAGTTTTATGAATGATGAAAATAAGGATTCAGAATAAAGAAATAAAGTAAAAGGTGTGGACTTTAATAACTTTTATGTCTCTTCCTTAATTTAAGTGTAGAGCCTGAACTAAGTTGTCTTGAGACTGTGTTAATCTTCGTATCAGTCCCACCTGATGTAACGTTCGTGACACTTTTATTTATATACAAAGAAAGAACCCTCTTTGTTGTTCTGTGGAATGCAGAAATACTGTGCAGATACATTTCTCTGCTGTTGGTTTTCCTTTTAAACAATATAATATACAGAGCTGGCAAGAGGTGGCAAAATACCATTCCATAGACTGATGCCAATATGGCCAGGGCTTGTACTGCAGAGAGATACATGTCATCAGATTTGAGATAAATGGGAATGAAAATTATCCATACAAACATGTATATCAGCATGCTGAATGTGATGCGCCTGGCCTCATTGTATCTCTTTGGCAAGTTTCGTCCTTTGTAAGCTAACACAAAGCAGATAAAAGCAAGAATGCCTATATACCCCAGCATGACAGCAAAGGCCACATAGGATCCTTCATTACACTGGATGACAAAGCTATGTACATTGTCAATTTCTTCAACAAAAGGGCTTTTCAGTACATGCCATAATATGCAAAGACATAACTGTCCAACAGTCAACACACAAATTATAACTGCCGGTTGGTAAGTTAATTTCATTATAAGTTTGTTCTTTTTGGCTGACTCAAATGCTAGGAGAATTCGAATTGACTTCATCAGGATGCATGAAACAGAGATGGTGAAGCTGATACCATAGAGAGGTTGTCTAATCTGGCAGATAAACTTATTTGGTTGACCTATAAAAAATCCAATGGTTATCATGCTAAGTAATAAAGATATTTGTAATAGGTACGTATACTTTCCTCCTGCGGCTTTAACTGTTGGTGTATCTGCATACTTAAAAAACACTGCTCCTGTAATAAAAATGAGCAAAAAAATAAATGAATCAAAAATTAACAAGACAATAGCAATTGGGTTGCTCCACTGTAAGTATTCAATAGTTTTGTTTTCACATCGAGAGCTTCCGCTTTTTGACCACTGTCTTGATGGACACTTTAAACATTCATCCATATCTGTAAAATAAAAAAATGCAGATGTAAAAGGGGGTGAACCCCTCCTCCAGTGAGCCCAGATCACTAACCTTTTGGACCAGTATGCATCTTCCATAAAAATCGCATCAGCCCTGGCTATTTTCTGAAAGAGTGCCAAACAACTGATTATAACAGAGTATAAGATGCCTTGGTAGCTGCTGGTGCCAATCATAAACACAACTTTGGGCAAGAACCAACCAGGATTTTTCCAGGTACTCTGGTGGACCAGTCCAACTTTGGTAATTCGATCCCATATGATGGCAATGGCATAGCATTCTTTAAGAAAGTATCCCATGTCTGTGCAATTATTATGGAATACACTCACTGGCCCAGGTGACAAGGTTTGTGATTTAACTCACTTGACGGGTGGGAGTGCCCGGCATATTGGCACCCCAGTTTATAAAAGACTGATATGTTCCATAGTGCTGGATAACAGAAGGGTGTATACAGTACATCAAACATACAACTGAAATACAATTACTGATCGTTACCTAATATCAAAGTAGAGCAAATGAGATTTGTTATTCTGGTGAAAACATGCTGATTATTTTAGTGTAAACAAATGTGTCCATGTGTTCTGTTAGACAAAGCACATCTGCTCTGTCTGTGTTAGCATATGTATGTGTCTGCATTTATACATTTATGTATAAGGCTTCTTATAGATGGTTATTTTTACCTGCGTTCCCCTGCAGTAGATCTTTAATGTGTTCCAGTGGAAAGAGACCCAAGAAGAAATGTAGGCCTGTATTTCCTATTGTACTCATTGTGGTAAGGCTTGCCACATTTTCAAGAAAAAAATGCAGGCATTCCTATATATTTATCTTTTTTCCCTATTAATAAGATTGGGCTCAACCATTTTTACCATCCAGGCCAGTAAAATACCAGTCAGGTGGCAACCCTAATTGTGGTGCATTTAGGGTTGCTAACTTTTTCTGAAGCATGGTCATGTGGGCGGGTTATCACATCACATGGACAGGGCTATGATGTAGTGATCGGCAATTGGCCGGTCGTCGTGCCAATCTCTAAAAATCCTCCCTGCTTTTCCTTATTTGGAAAACTGGGCAGGCAGTTTTGACCCAGGCAGCCCTTTCAAAAACCATGCTGTCTGGGTCAAAACTGGACAGGTGGCTACCCAAGGCACATGGAAGTCCCAAGCAGGTTTCTTAGTCAGCACCTGTAGCCTCCCAATTCTTAGAGCCTGGTGCACGTACAACGGTTTCTACCATGTATCCGTTCACTCACAATTTTCAAACATTGACAGCACCAGTCATGGATTTCTTTGCTTAAATGCCTTTATTGAGACATGGGCTCAGACCCCGATACACTAAGCAAAGAAATCCATGACTGGTGCAGTCAATGTTTGAAAAACATGGAAGTCCCAGGCAGGGGTAGAATGCAATTTGATGTATTGCTCCTGCTTTCAGCACTTGCCTGCACCTCAATGAGTATAAACTCATTGGAAAGAAGGGGCTTTTTTTTTTTTTAATTTCCCCTGAGGTGGAACACATAAAAAATTCACCACTGGGAAACACAAGCAGAAATGCTTGTGTGTAAGAACTCTAAGAGACAGACCACCACAAATAAAACATCCCTGGTCTATAAATACTTACCAGCTTCTGGAGAGTAATATTGTTCAACACAAAGAAGGCATTGATAGCAGCAGCTAATAAAGGAATGTTTTTTGTAATATCCAGGACTGCATAATGTGGAGCAATTTGAAAAAGGAACCTGTGAAAGTAATATCATAATTTATTTAAATAAAGGATTCATTTCAGCTTCGTAAGAAATTAAATCAGGATAATTTTTGTTGCACTCAAGCAGGTGACTGGCTTTTTAAGTTACAAACCTGTGCATGTGTGGGTGGGTGGTATTGAGGGCAATGAGAGGTGATGGGGTCTATCTGTCCTAGGGGTAGGGATGTAGCGAACTGCCGATTTGGTGTTCGTGAACGCCGTTCGCGAACACCGGCAAAAAATGCGAACGTTCGCGAACAGTTCGCGAACTTCGAACACCCGCTAAAATCGTTCGATTCGAACGATCGAAGCATTTTAATCATTCGATTGAAGGATTTTCGTTCGATCGAAAGGTTTTTCATTCGAATCGAACGATCGAAACCATTCGATCGAATGCTTTTCATTAGATCGAATGCTTACAATCATTCAAACGAATTTTTAGCGGTCGAAGGAATTCGAATGGTCGAATGGTCGAACGAATCGAACGTGAACCCAAATTGGCGAACGTCGCGCGACGTTCGCGAACATTCGGCGGACGCGAACGGTCGAAGTTCGCGAACAAGTTCGCCGGCGAACAGTTCGCTACATCCCTACCTAGGGGTGCCCACTTTGCAAATTCTGGCCTTAGCACTGCCTATGTAGGTCAGAAGTGGGGAGGCAAAGAGGTGTCCATCCCTACACAGCCCCAAACTTGTGCATCATGCAGACACATGTTATGAAGCAGCAGAGGATGCCGCACTGTTCACCTGGATTTATTTCTACAGTGCAGCAATTCCCCGACCAGAATTGCTGCATTAGTGCATGAGCAATAATGAATGCGCTTTTGTGCCCTTTAGTGCGCTTGTACTTCTGTCCAGGGAAATAGTACATTTCTCCCTTTGTCTTCTCATTCCTGTGCTTATGCACTAAAAAAATATGTCTAATGAATATGTTTTCTAGATAAAGATTTCTACATATCTTTATAAACCAGTGCAAATGATATTCTATATTAATCTGAAGTCAAACGATACAATATTTCGGTAACTGCAGAAGTCAATAACCCCTCCTGTAGTAATAGACTACAATTAAATACTTAGGGTGGTATGGCTGTCATGATTTTGTCAGGTCCTTATCAATTGGTAAAAAAACAGTTTGATGTAAAAAAAAAAAAAACATGGGTCAGGGGTTCAAGAGAAAGATTTATCCATTTTAGGAATTACCAATGCTTTCCTGAGCCCTGATTTAAAAAAACTAAAGTATGTTTGGGTTTGCAAACAAGGATTATTTCTTATCGCATACCTGATTATTAAGAGTATTCCACTGAAAGAGATCTCTGTTGAGTTTTATAGCACTATCCATATCATATTTTCCAACAATTTGAAATTTTGTAGAATTTGTATCTACTTTCCAGTTAATTATATCATATCCAGTCATAGCATCACCAAAGGAGTCAAAATGAAATGATTCATTATTGTAGGAATAACTGCCTTTCTTGAGCTCATTGAGCAACTACAAAAAGAAAAAAAAATGTTAATTTGGACACTGTTTAATGCACATATTAGCTTCATTTATATATATATATATATATATATATATATATCACTCAGAATGATGAATTAAGAGTACCTTTGACCTTTTAGGGTACTCAAGATGTAGATCCCTTAGCTTTCACCTGACCAGATGATACAGGATAAAATTCATTCAGCTCTCATACTGCTGAATCTATATTTAATATTCTTTTTTTTTTTTTATAGAATTTTTTTTTTCCGTTTCAAAACAAATCTCTGTGGGGAAGTGAAAACAGATTACCGTGGTTATTTTGGCACTTTATCATAATTAATCAATGGGTGCTGCATAATAGTATCCATTTTGTAATTCCCTACAGAAATTTGTTTTGCAAAAAATAATAAAAATTTAGTGAATATTTTTAAACTGTTGCAGGATATATTAGAATTGATTAGAGTATGGGGCAGATTTATCAAAATGGGAGACTAGAGCTCAATGCAGAAATATTCACCCACTTTCCACTCATTTCTATGCGTTGGTTATAAGTGTATTTAGCAAATGGTGAAGTCTAATGTTCTTAAAATCCCATAGGAATGAACAGAAAGTGAGTAAGTTATTCTGTGGTGAGCTGTAGTCTTCCATTTTGATAAATATGCCCCTATAAACTTGACCCAAGAGCTCATTAATGTTACCTGAAGTGGTGTCAAATTCTTAAAATCTTCGCAGGTCCCATTCTTGCAAACAATGTTTCTAAGAGCTTGGCCAATAGCTGTAATTGCCAGAGACGTGCTGTATATTTTATTCATTTCAATATTTTTCAATAAATAATCATCATTTGCAGTATAAACATTCTCAACAGTGCATGCTAGTGGTGATTTTATCAGTACAGAGTCACTGGGATAACAGTATTTAGAAGATGCCTTGCATTCCAGGTACTTCCTGTATTCTTCTGTGCATCCAAAGCGCAGTTCCTTATACTCTTTAATGAAATCATTTCTTAATTCTGGAAGAGGAGGCTGAAGGTTTCTCACATAATCTGAAAATCCGGGAACCTTTCCGGCTTTAAAATTAATTCCAAGTATAGTTCCAACCCTTTCTATATTTTTGATGCTTGAGACTTCATTTGAGTATGACCAGCTGTCACTTGCAATCCATGTTTTAGATATGTTCACTTCAATAGCTTTAATAAAAAGTTCTCGGACAATTGGTCCTTTAACAAAGACCACCACCACATTAGAAGTGCTTTTATTAAGTTCATCTAGGACATTTTCTAACTCACTGGGCAAATTAACATGTCCTACATATGATGGCAGAGTTTTGGAGAATCCAATGCATATGCCTTCTTGTTTAAATAAGGTATTCAAAGACTCAAGAGCCGAGCGGCCATAATCATCATCATTTGTAATTATTCCAATCCAGTTCCAAGCAAATACTTTGATCATTTTGGCAATAGCTTCTGTTTGATATATATCGCTTGGGACAGTACGTAGAAAAGAAGGGAACCTTACTTTGTCACTGAGAGTAGAGGCAGAGGATGCGGGACTTATCTAATAAAAGAAAGGGAGAATAGAATAGTACTTGATTTTGAGATCAGTAAAGACTCAAATAAAATATACATAAAATTTAAAATTTGTGTATTGGTATTCCCAGAAATTTGTCAAAATGCTTTAAAATGTAGCTGTATTCAAAGCAAAATAAGCAAATTGTTGCCCCTTCTGGCCACCTACATTCATTATTTGGGGCATCAATGCAGCCCCTGAGCAAAAGGGCTTTCAGATCTGATAGTTGATAGCTTTCCGATTTTTGGCCAGATACCAATTAGGGAAGCAGTTGGGGAAGGCCCATACACTGGCAGATACTCTGCCAACTTGGTCCAAAAAAGCTGAATCTTAAATCTGCCAGGGTTTGGCCAGCTTAAAGGAGAACTAAATCCTAAAGTTAAAAAAAACCCTACCCCCCTACCCTACATAGACATCCCTCCCTCCCCTCCCCCCCAGCCTAGATGCTACCCTGGGCAAATGCCCCTAAGTCTTTACTTACCACTCTGTGTAGATTATGTCCAGCGGAGTTCAGGGGCGCTATCTTCGGTAATCTTCAGAATAAGGCCGTCGCTTTGGCAAATTTCGTGAGTTTCGGCGCATGAGCAGTTGCCCAACTGCGCATGCGCTACTACACCGGTCTCATTCCAAAGATTACCAAAGAGAAGAAGATGGCTGCCGTGAACTCCGCTGAACAGAATCTGCACGGAGGGGTAAGTAAAGATTTAGGGGCATTTGCCCTGGGTAGCAGCTAGGCTGGGGGGAAGGATGGAGGGGGTCTATGTAGGGTAGGGGGTAGAGTTTTTTAACTTTAGGGTTAGTTCTCCTTTAAAGGAGAAGCAAAGGCAATACAGAAAGTTCTGAATTACTGGGAAGCAATTTCCCATAGACTCAAATAATTCAAATAATAAATCTAAATTGATCCCAACTAAGATATAAATTAATCCTTATTGAATGCAAAACAATCATATTGGGTTTAATTAATGATTAAATGATTTTGGATTTTGGTATGGAGATCCAAATTATGGAAATGTCTCTTATCTGGAAAACCCCAGGCCCCAAGCATTCTGAATAACAGGTCCCATACATGTAGTCACTGAGATTGTATTCACTTATGTGATACCCCGGGCAGGGCAGTTTTCTGCTGACGGGAGCAGCGGCCTGGGGTTTTTCAATCAAGTACCACAGAGTTATCCTCTTCCTGTTTTCTTTGCACAGGTGCGCATGTGCAGTTGAGTGAAAAGCTGAACTTTACCAAAAAAAATGGCTTTTTACTCTGCACATGCATCGGCCCTGGGATAGCAAAGAAAGAAGAAGCAGAAGAAGAGGATCACTCTGTGGTCCTTATCACCTTCCATAGCCATGTCATTGTTCTGTGATTTCCTAGTGGTACATTTAAAAATGTTGTAGCATATCCTAATGTTAATTTATCTTCAGCTTCACCATGGACCCTTAGGGCTGTCCTCCATGGAATTAGATTACTATATTATATACTTTGCTAACAATATTACATTGAACTTAATCATACCTGGGGTACAAAATGAGTGCTTAGGACCCTAGAAATGGCAACAGAGACCTCAGAGTATTTTTCTCCAACAACAGCTTTGATTGTAGGCAATGCATCATTAATACATGTGTCAGAATTATCAGCACTTTCTGGAATTAATTGTAGAGTTGTCTGTACTGCTTTAAGTGCATTAGAGCAGGAATCATAGATCTCATACCCCAGTGTAATCCCAGGCAGAAGAGTGGAATTGTTAATTTGCTCAATTGTATAGATCATGGAGAGGACCTCGTTCATAACGCCAAGCTGCAAACTAGAAAGTAATACAAAAGAATTCATATATATTAAGGATAAGAATAACAGCATGTTTTTACAGACAGAAAATGAATCATGAGCCAGTGGCAATTCTAAAATGTGACAAAATGTTTAATGGCAAATAGTACATGTTGCAACACATGCCAAAGCTGGTGGTATAAAGAGGTGATAAAGAAGGTTAAAGGGATACTGTCATGGGGAAAAAAATTTTTTTTCAAAATGAATCAGTTAATAGTGCTGCTCCAGCAGAATTTTGAGCTGAAATCCATTTCTCAAAAGAGCAAACAGATTTTTTTATATTCAATTTTGAAATCTGACATGGGGCTAGACATATTGTCAATTTCCCAGCTGCCCCAAGTCATGTGACTTGTGCTCTGATAAACTTCAATCACTCTTTACTGCTGTACTGCAAGTTGGAGTGATATCACCCCCCTCCCTTCCCCCCCCCCCAGCAGCCAAACAAAAGAACAATGCGAAGGTAACCAGATAACAGCTCCCTAACACAAGATAACAGCTGCCTGGTAGATCTAAGAACAACACTCAATAGTAAAAACCCATGTCCCACTGAGACACATTCAGTTACATTGAGAAGGAAGAACAGCAGCCTGCCAGAAAGCATGCAGGCACAAGTCACATGACATGGGGCAGCTGGGAAATGTCTAGCCATGTCAGATTTCAAAATTGAATATAAAAAAAATCTGTTTGCTCTCTTTTGAGAAATGGATTTCAGTGCAGAATTCTGCTGGAGTAGCACTATTAACTGATGCGTTTTGAAAAAAACATGTTTTCCGATGACAGTATCCCTTTAATGCAGGCTGTCGGGAGGACCAGTGAGCCAATGTGGTCCTTGCCCCGAGGGGAAAGCAAAACCTACCAAGACAGGTTCATCAATGGGGATGGAATTGGCAGCTTTTATCAGGGAGTGTATGGCCAGCTTAACATTTCAGAATCTCAAAAACTGTCAAAAAAGTTCACCAGGTGGGCCATTTCATGGGTTGAGTTTTGGGCATTGTGTGTTATGCCACTAGCCACCCCCCCCCCCAGCTCTGAATATTTTACATGGATTTATGCCATTTCAATCTGGGGTTTTACCAGGGGTGATTCTTCTCCCTGTGAAGTGCAGTTGAGCTCTCTGCTCTACAAAAGCCAAATTGCTGGTTTAATTTGCCTCTTAAAGTTACCAGAATTGGCTTTTTGCCACCCCTAGTAACTTGTGGGGCACTGCTGCCTGAGGATCTCACCTTGCCTAGTGGCAGGAGCACCCCTGGTTTTAACAGTAAATTACAGGGAGCGCAAGACTGGGTTTGTACAATGTGTACTAATTAATACCGTGTCTTACCTACAGCTCCTTCACAGGACAATGAGACTTTTGCTGGGAGTTATAGTTTAACAAGAGCCAGAGGGCTGGTTCTGTATATGCATTTATGCTGATCTGGGGTCCATCTAACTATGTTGTGTACTTTGTTGATTTCAGCAGAGCTTTGCTGGCTGCAACAGTATTTAATAGATTCTGTAGAACATATTTTACGAGTATAGCAAGTTCTATGGGTTTTCTCTCATCTGTACTATTATTTGTATGTAGTCAGGGCTGTTTTCAGGCCTTGATGGGCCCTGGGCAAGATTCAAGATTATCCTGCTGCAGACAAGCGCTGCAACACTTTTAACCCGCTTGACTCCCATTTAAAAGCTAGAAAGAGTTAGAAGAAGAAGGCAAATAGTTCAAAAACTACAACATTTTAAAAATATGGCAATTCAATTTGTGTTTTTTGTGGGCTTTCATGAGCAGTAAATTCATGTTAAGCACCTCCAGGGCTTTCATTCCTCTTTAGTCATTTCCTGTGCCATAAAGGTACACAGAATTAGCACTTTCCTACAGGTAGAAACAAATTCTGCAAGGATTTATGTAGGATTAAAATTCCATATCTAGGAGTATGTAACCCTCTGCTAAATGTTGCTACCTCTTCAAAAATCCAATCATTTAATATATGAAAAATGATAATGTTGTAGATTGTCATTGCTTAATACACCTGCTTAAAGATGACCTTGTTTGCCACAAAATTGAATTTATTTTTAGAAAGACTTATTTCAGTTTAATTTCATGCACTGCACAAAGTAATAACGGTAACATGGAGTTTTTTTCTCAATTTAATTGATCTGGTAGTGCCCATATCCGTCATAGTCACCTTTGACTAAATACATTGGGAACATGCAGATGCCATCAGTATTATTGGTTCTTAGCCCAAAAGCACAAGGTGGAATGTTTTAAGGTTGAGAAAGACCTGTACCAGAGGTGCTGTTCTGTCTCCATTGAAATCAATAGGAGTTAACATGAATGAAACGCATTGGAATCAATGAAATTATACAATTTTTCCCCATATTCAATTAGCATTGCTTGTATCATGATTGTTATTTATAAATACTTTATTACATTTCTTTTTTTGCATTAATATTCTATGCTTATTAAATAAAACAAAACATTTTTCATCCATAGTTTTAAAACCCCCTTATAATTAGCAAGCAAATACCTAATCTCATACCCGAAGGTATATCAGTATGGCACTTACTTGGTACAATTGAAGTCAGAGACATACTTGCGATCTGATACATTTAATATCCCATTATGAATTGGAAAGATTCCCCCTATTACGATGTCTCCAGGTTGCCAGGCTACAGCATTCTTATGGATGTCACAGGAAAGCACAGCTGTGAGAAGGTGACAAAAGTGAAATATCAAAAAACAGTTTGCAATATTCATCATGTCTTGCTTGTGCTTTAGTCACAAAATCAAAAGGTGAGCAGTGGAGACTTAAGTGCATTCAGCTCAAAAGACGTGTTGAAGACAACCTCTTTTCGTTTGGTGTTATTTATATTTCTGTAAAGAATGAAAGTCACATTCCAGAGAAACTGGGGATTTCCAAGTATAAAAGTGCTTAAAAATGAACTAATAACGTTGTTTTGGAGCCTTATGCATTTTCATTTATTTTTGAGCGCAAGGTATGCAGTGCTTTGCAATTGTGTTATATCAAACATGATTAAATAGCTCTGCCGCAGGCTTATATACGGTAGTTCTTTAACAAAAAGAAACACTGGCTCATCTTGTTTGATTGGTTTCCTAGCCCAAGTTTAATCTTTATTGCAACACCTGGTTCTGCATACCTTTCTAGAGCCATGAAACTATAGTTCAGCTTGTTCAGCTCCTACATTAAGTTATGAAGATCCAAATTCTGGAAAAGATATCTTCAGATATCTCAAGGTTCCAAACATTTCAGGAGAACAGCCAATCGTGACTAAGTAAGTAAATTAATGTCTTAGACATAGACAGCAGTGGTGTGGGCAGGTAGCTGGAAGTTTATTTTCATTCAGTTTTTTTTTGAAACAATAGGGTAACTACGTGTCTGCTTTTGCATCCTGACCCCACCATTTTGGTTCTCATGGCAGCTCTTCAACTAATGAAGCAGCCCTTTGCGCATTCATATTTATGATGAATTATCTTTATACCTATGGACACTTGGGAAATCCGGTGCTGTATATTGTCATAAAAAGTGTTGATTTCTCTTGCAGTGGTTTGCAAAGTATTGTATTGTACTACTGCAGGTATTTCAAACAAAAGAACCAATTTTTTTTGCCACCTTCTGTAGAGGTAAAATAATGTAAAATGCTACTTAGCAATAACACTGCAGATGCATTCATGTCAGATATTATTTTCATATGCATATTGTGAAGAAAACTATTGTCTGGGACATAAGATCTCTTTTTTTAACATACTGCACTAGGTCTACAGCACATAGGGTGTACAGAGAAGTGTCCAAACCCACCGCTGCTGCCTCCAATTTACTTATATTGGGCATCAATGCCATAATCTGGTGCTTCTTTGCAGTGGCTTAACTAGAGTGTGTGTAAAAAATCTTCGGAGGGGCCCAGGGCACTCCGATTCCCATCCTCCCCCCCACTTCCCACCTCCGCCCACTACCCACCCTGACCCCACCCACCCGCCACCCTCTCTCCATCCGGACTCTACCCACTCCCGCCGAACTCCGCACTTTGCGTACTTGCGCTCTGCTCCCCCCAACAGGTAAGAGAGCAGCTGAGGAAGGGGGTCTTGTTAGCTATAGAGAAAGCAATCCATGGGCCCCCCTTTTCCCCGGGCCCCCCTGCGACTGTGGGTTCTGTTTCCTCTATAGTTGCGCCACTGCTTCTTTGTTAGTACACACTGCCCAGAACAGAATACTTATTCTATACATTACAATGGTCTAAAGATATATATAATTTAAACCTAATATTCCACAGTCAGGAAAGAAAACTTTTTGTTAAAGTGATACTAACACAAAAAAATATTTTCAAAATATTAATCTACATTAAAAGTTACATATAGGTCACGTTGATCGTTTTTTGCTGATAATCCTGCTTTTGTAAGTAATTATTACTTAAATTTCATAAACCTGACTGTTTTGCCAACCTGACTGTCCCATCTCAGTCTGTCAGTTGGAGTTTATAATGCTAACTGACTCCTGACTAAAGATCCAGCTAGCAACTAATCTTTGTAGTACAAATCCATGTCAAAGATAAACCACACAGAACAAGTACAAAACTGTTGTTATTAACAAAAGTTTGGGATTTATACCCCTCTACATTTATTATGTTTAAACTAAAAATGTACTTTAAAGACACAGTTACACTACCTAAAAGGCTGGCCAAAAGCAGATGTGAATAAAAAAATACATTTTCCAGAGTGGTAAGCTCTGAAGTGAGTATAGTCTGGGCTAGTGGGAAAGGCCATGGTAAACCCAACCTAACCAAGAAGGAGAGGAAAGCACTTGACGTCACGGAACTTCTGCCACGTAAGTAATAACAATATTGAGAATATTTAAATAATTGGATACATATATTATATATTATATTGATACAGGAGCTACGTTTATCACTATGCTGGTGCTAGCATACTTAATTAATGTAATTGATACATAATTTGATACATACATGCTTCCAGTGTCCCTTAAGTAGCCATTTTTATGCAGAACTTTTGATTTTTGTATCGCTACCAGGGATAGGCAGAGATGACAATTTTCCTGTTATGGATCTTTTGTGAAAGACTCTTTCTTTTTCTTTTCTATAAAATACTTTTTTTGGACATTCGCACATCACTTGCACAGGGGAATGAACACTTAAGCACACCGGATTTGATCGCTAAAAGAATTATGGACATTTATGGAAATGGTTAATGTCATGCACTGTTTTGCTTGATCTATCGGAATGTACTTAACAATTTGATTGGGGGAGGTTCCTAGGTTGGAGGAGGGTATTTAATCCCATGATACCTTGCACTCCAATACACTTGAAAAAGGGTTATAACCGAAAATACTGCCTTGATGCTGTTTATTCCTACTATATACTGTTGCAAGTATATTCTTCTTACTAATAAAAATGTATATGTTAAAATTAAACTATATTAGTCAAATAAAAGAGTAACTGAAATAATCCAGTTAAAAACAAGTGTACATAAATGAAAATTATGTAAAACAAATAAAAATCTGGTTAGTTAACACTGAAAGAAAATAACAAACAAGGGGAATTCCCAGAGTTTTGTGTGTGTGTGTGTGTATTCCCTACCCATAAACACCATTGCACATGACCTGTCAAACAATAAACTGTTTAGAAATATTAAATAGATATGAGTACAATTGTCTGACTATTCAGAAATTCACTGACAGATGCTTAGGGAGTATATGTGCAGTAACAAAAAAAAACTTCACTGGTATAAAGCTGTTCTGGTAGAACGAGTTTTAGAGTATGATTGGCATTTGGTTTCAGGGAAAGTGAGAATATTAAAAAATGAATTCAATACTCAGAATTTGCACTTTTGGCACTTTAGGTGCCCTGGTGCTCTAGGGATAAGATCATGTTCAGATGTTAGGGTACAGATACACAAACATAAAGTTACACATAGTTACCCCTCTAAACAAACCCCGGTGCACATATATAAACATATACACACTATAAATATATATAAAAGATCCCCCACTATCTGTCTATAATGCACTCTAAAGATAACAGTGACAGACATAATTCAAAGATAAATTTGGAATTCATTGCCAAAGTGCCAGAGGGCACAGGCCATAGTGAGTCCCACTGTAGACAACTGCGACTTTTGTATTGTCATCAGAGGGCCCTGCAATACCAATACCATTTAGCATGAATTACGTTTAATATTTGTTAGAGAGAGCCCTAGATATCTGCCCAGTCTATTAGCTTTTTCCTAGCAAGGCCCTCTATTTTTTACCCTGTAGCATACCTTGGTTGGTCCAGGCCCCCCCCCCCCCCGCAGGTAGTTATGCCACTGCTCTGTAACCCTCATTTGTAAAATTATTGTAAGACCCCATTCATTCTAAATTAATGTAAAGCATTGCATAACTTGCTGGTGTTATATAAAGAAATGACAACAATGATGGGTAATTATCGACATGGCTAAGGGCTGTTGATGTCATACCAGTCATATCTTTCTTTGTTAAAAAAAAACAAAAAACTATTTATTCCCAAAACTATGACTCCTGCCTCCTTTTCACTTATAAAAGGAGTTATTACTGACCCTCTTGTTAAAGGAAAACTATACCCCCAAAATGAACACTTAAGCAACAGATAGTTCATATCATATTAAGTGGCATATTAAAGAATCTTACCAAACTGGAATATATATTTAAGTAAATATTGCCCTTTTACATCTTGCCTTGAGCCACCATTTTGTGATGGGCTCTGTGCTGTCTCAGAGGTCACCTGACCAGAAATACTACAACTCTAACTGTAACAGGAAGAAGCGTTGAAGCAAAAGACACAACCCTGTCTGTTAATTGGCTCATGTGACCTAACATGTAGGGTTTGTTGGTATGTTTGTGAGTGCAGTGAATCCTACGATCCCAGGGGGCGGCCCTTATTTTTTAAAATGGCAATTTTCTATTTATGATTACCCAATGGCACATACTACTAGAAAAGTATATTTTTATGAAAATGGTTTATTTACATGAAGCAGGATTTTACATATGAGCTTTTTATGCAATATCTTTTTATAGAGACCTACATTGTTTGGGGGGTATAGTTTTCCTTTAAATGACAGAAAAGCACTAGTACAAGTCCTGACATTCTGATCCAGGCCAACTTGGCCAGTTTCCTTACTAACGACATTGCATGCGGTGCGAACGAGCATGGGTATTTGTGCTGATGTAGCCAGGGTGGAGGGAGAGCATGGTAACTAGCTGCACTGGGGGGGGTAATGTAAATTGCCTGTGAGAACACATATGCTGTACTTTGTTTTTCTTAAGTCGCCTGATGTTTTCTTGCAAGGCAACTTCAGAGAAATTAAGCGATGCATACGTTTTACCAGTGATTTACATTATTTCCAGTGGGGAAATATTTGCAGATTAGCTGCCTGCAGTTGCAAAGATTTATTGCAGCAACTATTCACTTGGTGTGCCATTGCCCAGGCTAGTGCTATGGATCCTGAAACTATTAAAGGAGAATTCAGCCCTAACGTTAAAAAAACCCTACCCTATATAGACCCTCCTAAGTGTTTCCCCGAGCAAATGCGGCAGCCATCTTCCGGGTCTTTGTGTCTTCTTCCGGTGCTTTGGCAATTTCCCCCGATTTCTGTGCACGCGCAATTGTCAGAAACTGGGAAATTGCTCTAACTACGCATTCGCCGCTCCGCCGGTCTCTCAGATTACTGAAGACCCGGAAGATGGCTGCTGTGAATTCCGATCCCTGAATCTGCACCGAGGGGTAAGTAAAACATTAGGGGCATTTGCCCAGGGTAGCAGCTAGGCTTGGGGGGAGGGGGGTCTGTGTGGGGTGGGGGGTAGGGTTTTTTTAGATAAGGGGTTTGTTTCTCCTTTAAGAAACGCAGGCTGAGAATTCGCTGCTCCTCTGCTGATCAACATTCATGCACCCGGAAACATTGCCTACATTGCAGGCAGACAGGGAAAATTTTAGCACCAAAACACAAGATTTTGCATTTTGTGCCGAAATCTGCCACATCTACCTGCACCTGAGCAGAGGTAATGTTTCTGGGTTCAAGGAACCGCATCATGTGGCACTAACCTAAGACTTAGGGTACGGTCACACTTGGCAACTTGGGGAGATTTAGTCGCCTGGCGACTATTCGCCTCGTCTTTGCGGCGACCAATCTCCCCAAATGCCTTACCTCTGTCTTGCGCTTGCTAAAATGACAAATTGCCTGTGACATGGCACACGTGTCATTTCGTATTCCGAAGTCGGCCGAAGTTGCCTCGCGAGGAAACTTCAGGCGACTTAGGAATGCAAAGTGACTTGTGTGCCATGTCACAGGTGTTTTTTTCTGGCCAGTGTGTCCTATTTGCATTGATCTTTGTGGATTGCCGAATCCTCCCACAGTGTGCACCAGGCTACCTCACAGAAGGTGTGTTCAGCATGTGCGCAGCTTCACCTGTTCAATTACATTTACATTTATGCCACTATGCCAAATTACCTCAAACCTGGTGTAACCATATGAGTCAACGGGATAAGTTCAGACAAAGAAAATACTCTGGCGAACCAATGCTTGTGTTCAGGGCCGCCATTAGAAATCACGGGGCCCCGTACAACAAAATTTTTGGGGCCCCCTGGGCCCTGCCCACACTGACGACCAAGCTCCACCCCATTTCCCGCCCACTCCACATCGCAGTTAAAAGACCACACAGACATCAGCGCTAAAAAAGTAACCCCCCCCACACAAGTTGTAAAAAGCTATTGATGGTCAGGGCCCCCTTATAAAAAATTGGGGCCCCAAAAAAAAAAAAATTAAATTTTTTTTTTTTTAAAAAAAACATTGGTGGCAGGGGCCCCCTTATAAGTTAAAAAAAACTTGGGGCCCCAACAAAAAAAATGTAAAAAAAACTAAAAAATAAACAAACATTGGTGGCAGGGGCCCCCTTATAAGTTAAAAACAAATTGGGGCCCCAAAAAAAAATTTGAAAAAAAAAAAAAAACTGGTGGCAGGGGCCCCCTTACAAGTTAAAAACAAATTGGGGCCCCAAAAAAAAATTTAAAAAAAAAAAAAAACATTGGCGGCAGGGGCCCCCTTATAAGTTAAAAACAAATTGGGGCCCCAAAAAAAAATTAAAAAATAAAAAAAAATTTTTTGAAAAAAAAAAACATTGGCGGCAGGGGCCCCCTTATAAGTTAAAAACAAATTGGGGCCCCAAAAAAAAATTTGAAAAAAAAAACAAAAAAACATTGGCGGCAGGGGCCCCCTTACAAGTTAAAAACAAATTGGGGCCCCAAAAAAAAATTTAAAAAAAAAAAAAATTTTTGAAAAAAAAAAAACATTGGCGGCAGGGGCCCCCTTATAAGTTAAAAACAAATTGGGGCCCCAAAAAAAAATTTGAGAAAAAAAAAAAAAATTTTGAAAAAAAAAAAAAAACATTGGCGGCAGGGGCCCCCTTACAAGTTAAAAACAAATTGGGGCCCCAAAAAAAATTTAAAAAAAAAAAAAATTTTTTTTGAAAAAAAAAAAAAAAACATTGGCGTCAGGGGCCCCTTACGAGTTAAAAAAAAAATTGGGGCCCCAAAAAAACATGTTTTAAAAAAAAAGATTGGTTGCAGGGGCCTATAGAATATTAAAATAATACATTGGTGGCCAGGAGATTAAAAAAAAAAAAAAATACACAAACTGGTGTTCAGTAGAATTGAACTCACGGCTTCAGTACTTCAACTTCACCTCCTTTCGTGACTTCGGGTCTTTTCACTGCTTCAGGACTTCGGCTTCGGCTGTTTTCGTGACTTCGGGTCTTTGCGCTGCTTCAGGACTTCGGCTTCGGCTGTTTTCGTGACTTCGGGTCTTTGCGCTGCTTCAGGACTTCGGCTTCGGCTGTTTTCGTGACTTCGGGTCTTTTCGGCGCTTCGTGACTTCGGCTTTTTCCGTGACTTCGGGTCTTTTCGGCGCATCGGCTTCGGCTTTTCGGCACTTCCGCATTCGGCAGCACAGAGGCAAGACGTACGGCTCGGGCGCTCGTAAGGGGGGCCCGGATCTTCAAAAAATGCAGCGCTGCCGGGCCCCCCTTCATGCCCGGGCCCGGTACGCTTGTCCCCCCTGTCCCCCCCTGATGGCGGCCCTGCTTGTGTTACCCACAACACTACTATAATAACTAATATAACTAATATAACTTATATTAATATACGTGAAAATACACCTTTTTCAAATTCTCACTGATTTGGGACAGATTTGACCGTCAGGAGGTATAGGGGCCCCATAAGGCCCTAATACATATACAATTTCAATAAATACTGGTAAAACAGGTCAACCTATAGACATTTTGTTGGCCAGCAGATTTTTGCCCCAAAATTTTCTAAAATTTAGAAAAGTCACCAGAAAACGTGAGAATGCTTAAGAGGGATGGGAGATGGGGTACAGAGCCCAAAATCTGGTAACTACTGATTTCTACACAACTCAGTCTCATTGCATGCTGGGTATTGTAGTCTTACATTAAACTTGGCAGTCGGCAAATTCTAAAACAAAAACTACATTATCCAACATGCATTGGAAAACGCAGGCTTGGCACGTTAGGGCAACAAAAAACTTTGGTGCAAACCAGCCAAAGGCCCAAAAAGTAGCCCAAATCCGTACCTTGGCTAGTTTGTACTTTCAAAACCAGCCTGGGCTTTAAATTAGTTGCCCGATTTTGCTGGAAACCCGTCAACCTGGCAACCCTGTTGGCCATAGCCCTGCTCATATAAATTGAGATGTTTTGTCTGTTTAATCCCTTGTATTGTTTTGGCTGATGTCCTGAGGCATGGTTGTGCAATGACACAAACAATGTGTGTGAAAAGAGAAATTCCCCTTACTGGTCATTTCCTCAAACATTATTCCCCAGGATAGCACATACTGTATTTGGTTACCTTTCTTGTTTTCTTTCTTTCTTTCGTGCTTCTATTTCTTTTTTTTTCCCGCTGTTTTGTGCAGTTGTCAGGTTTCATTTTTCATTTGAAAATGAGTACAAAATTAAATATCATTTGAGCATAAATCCAATAATAGTAAACAGGTATTATAATTTTCTAACTTCTCTAACTTCTATTGCAACTTTGTTCAAAACTGTGGTCGTGTCCAACCTCACTTCTTTTGTAATTTTAGCCACGACCATAAAGTAATACCTCCCAACTGTCCCATATTTCTCGGGACAGTCCCAATTTTAACAGCTCAACCCACAGTCCCGGATTGTTACAGAAATGTCCCGAATTTCTCTTTGTTCACCTGCACTGAACAGCCACAAAAAGATACAAAGTACTAACTTAATTGGCATTTGGCAGAGAGCCCAGAATACGTAGCAGGTGCAAACTGATCTTTGTTGGGTTATCTACATTATACTGATAAAACTCCAAGCCACACAGTGAAATGAACCTACTGCAAATAAACCTATCAATATTTCCTGTGTGTGTGTGATTAAGAGATATAAATAGTGATGGGCGAATAAATTCGTCATGCATGGATTTGGGGCAAATTTTTGCATTTCGCCACTCTCAAATGTTTTCGCGAAACTGCGTTGAAAAATCCACCACAACAAAAAAAATTTTCACACCAAATTATAATGTACCTTTTCTTCCATACAGTGAAGACACAGAACTCCTGTAGCGCCAAAAAGAAGGAAATCTGTGCAGTATTTCCTTCTTTAGCCGAATAGGGCAAAAACAGGAAATTCTGCTCTTCTAGACCAAATAGCACAACTGTAACCTCCGATGGCATCTTGAAAAAGGTGAGCGCAGGTGGAGCAGGTGTTAGCATCACACTGCCTGAGGTGGCTCTGATGACCCCCGGTGACCTGCTGTCATTTATGCTATATGGGCATTGTCATGTTTTTTTTTGTAAAAACAGATCATGTTGCATAGTCACGTGCTTTCAGAAAGAGCCAGCACTTTAGAATGAAACTGCTTTCTGGCAGGTTGTTGTTTCTCCTACTCAATTTAACTGAATGTATCGCAGTGGGACCTGGATTTTAATATTGAGTGCTGTTCTTAGATCTACCAGGGAGCTGTTATCTTGTGTTAGGGAGCTGTTAGCTGGTTACAATCTCATTCTTCTCATTGTTGTTAGACAGCTGGGAGGGAAAGGGAGGGGGTGATATCACTCTAACTTGCATTACAGCAGTAAAGAGTAAAGTTTATCAGAGCACAAGTCACATGACTGGGGGCAGCTGGGAAACTGACAATATGCCTAGTCCCGTGTCAGATTTCAAAATTAAATATAAAAAAAAATAGGTTGCTCTTTTGAGAAAAGGATTTCAGTGCAGAAGGCTGTAGCTGCACTATTAACTGGTGTGTTTTGAAGGATTAACATGCTCGATTGAGATATGGGTGTGGTTTGGTGATGGTTTACTGGTGGGTGACTCTATAAAGCACTTTCATTAGTATTATGTTGTATCTTGATAAAGGTCCCTGGTGAGGACAGAATGGGAGCAGCACCCGGGACTTTGTTTAAATTTTGGTGAGTGCCAATATATTATATGACTATGTATGACTATATACTGTATGACTATATATATATATATATATATACACACACACATATATATATACTTTTTATACAATATATATGTTAGCTTTTTTTAGATTTAAAGCATAACAATGGTATTTGGTGGCGCATGTGCAGTAGAGGGATTTACCGATAAGGATCTACTGCGCATGTGCCTTAAAGTCACGAAGTTTCTGATTTCTTTTTTCGGAAACTTCTTGACTTTCGGCGCATGCGCAGTGGATCCATGCAGATAAATCCCTCGCCTGCGCATGTGCCACCAAATGTTGGCGAATACAGGAAGAAGAGCGCACGGGCAGACATGGCTGCTGTGAACTCAACAGAAGAGGAACTGCACGGAGAGGTCAGTAAGAAGTTAGGGTCATTTGCCCAGGGGGGGAGGTAGGTTGGGGGGGAGAAGGGAGGGGGTCAACACAGGGGAGTGGGGAGGGATTTTAGCGCCTTTAAGCACAATTCCATGCATAGGCAAAATGGGTGCAGGAGCACTCACGTAGAAAATCCATGCATGTTCATTTCAACACTAGTGCATTTGCAGTTGTTGTTGGCAAGTGAACAATATTAAAGGGGATCTAAAGTCAAAATATGATTTGATGTAAATTTACATAATTCATTTTAGGTTAATGTTCCCTTTTATTTCTAGAATGCATATCAAGAATGACAATAGATAGCAATAGTATACACATAATTAGCTGACCCTTCTCATATTCTCTTTAGCTATGCAGCATGTTTCATTTTCACAAGTTTCCCCACACAAAATGCAGCCAGATTTATAGTTCCTTGTATTATATTATAATGTTTTTTGTTAACTGGCTTAATATCCACATATTATTACAATTCCACTACACCATGAACCCAGATACCATATACTATTGATACAGGGGGTTCCCTTCCCTGATTAACATTTGTAATGATTCAGTCATTTAAAGTAGTCTACTAACTGCTCCTTATACTCTACAAATGAACATTTGCTTATTACTTCACTGATATAAACATAGTTTGATGCTTTTAATGTATATATTAAAAATCGAGTGAATGAGGCAACAATAATAACTTCCCCACATCTATGAATGAAATTTACACATCTATGAAGTTTACAAAATTATTGTCAGTATTACTTTACTATATTATTTTATTATACAGTACATCAGTCCCTGCCCGAGTGGAATTATGAGCTGTATTTTATTACATAATCCCATATGGTCAATATCACATTCATAAACATTGTGATCAATTTTATCAGATACCAATTAACCTTCCTGTATGTTTTTGAATTGTGGGAGGAAACTGGAGTGCCCAGAAAAAACTCATTTAAGCTCATACCATAATGTTTTCTTTTTGGACTCCCCTATATACAGTGGATACACATATCCTCTCACTCATTTCTAGTTAAATTGCATAAAGCGTACCCTTTTGTTTGGCCAAGATCCATGTAATACACAGAAAAGTAATTCAACCTTATCCAATTTGATTGATCAGACTCATTAAAACAGAAGTATTGGAATAATAGTTTATTATCTCACATATTAATATAATATCTTGTAGTTAAGGATAAAACTGGAACTAGAATATAACATTTTTATGTACAACGATTGGCACTTAGTTGGACAATAATCCAATCATTATTTATTAAATGCATGTTGAACAATCAGATATACTGTCCCTTAAACAGATGTATTGAAATCATATAGCAGGATTGTTATCACAATATAATCGTAACCAATTAAGTTACAGAACTGTTTTTAGTAAAAAGATCATCTTTATCCTTAGAAAACCTGTTAGCATAGACATAACATAGATGGGCTACCTACTGTAACCATGTCAACCACCTTCTCTAATCACATGAGGTGGGCAAGTAAGAGCAGGTGACTGTAAAGTACACCTATCTTCCAGGACCCCATGTGTGAGGAGATCACTGCTTATCATTGACAATGAGATATGCATTTAAACCCCCTGATAAGCATTCTTATCAATAAGCTGGGACAATACAGACCCAAAACTGGGAGGGTAAGTAGTAACACTTTTGAATTCTAGTTTACAGATGAGAATTTTAATTCTGGAGGAGAACTTTCTTATTATACTCTCATAATCATCCCCTTCTTGAAATTCTATTTGACCTGTTGTTTCCAGTCCAAAAGGACCTGACCATTACAGCCTGTTTTTTTCTGTAACAATTCCAGGCTCCTGGCCTTATTTCCTGCTCTTCGGAGCTCCAGGGTGTGAGTGTATCATTTAGAATCGAGCTGATGTCACAGAATGTAGGCAAACTAGCCAATGAGGGATATAATATCACCTAATAGCTCTTGTGCCTCCTTCTAACTGTTTGCTTTGTGCTTCTGAAATTGATTTTGTCTTGTGGTAAAGAACTATTATTCCTGACATCTTGTTGAGAAGTAGCAGATGAAAATGCCCCATTTCTGTTGTCTAGTGACAGTTTAGATATCTGTGTCTTGGATAAGTTTAACAGATTGTCCATGTTCCTTATACGTCTGATTTTTCTTCTTTTAAACAAAATGATGTACAATGATGGTAGAAGTTGGCAGGATATAACTCCATAGATTGAAGCTAACATGGCAATAACTTGCACTGCAGACTGATATACATCACTGGTATTTATGTAGATAGGAATAAATATAGTCCATACAAACAAATATATGAGCATACTAAATTTGATACACCAAGCCTCATTGTATCTGTTTTGTAGCTTCTTACCATTGAACGCAAGAATAAAGTTTGTAAATGCAAGAATTCCAGTATACCCCAACATCATGCCAAATCCCACATAGGAGCCCTCATCACACTGAAGAATAAGTACTTTAGGCTTGGTGTCGATTTCTTTAACAAAAGGAGATTTCAGAATAATCCATATTAAACAAAGACAGAGTTGGAAAGCAGTTAATCCACTAAGAAGTGCTGCTGGTTGGTATCTTAAAAGAATGTTGCCTCCTTTGGTTGACTGAAAGGCAACAAAAATATTTAAAGATTTGATTACAATACAAGATAGACATAGGGTGAAGCCAATCCCATAGAGGGGTTGCCTGATCTTGCAAATAATATCACTTGGCTGACCAATGAAAAATCCAGTGTTCACCAAGCTTAGTAATAGGGATGCAATCAGAAGGTAGCTATAATTACCTCCTGCATCTTTTATTGCTGATGTGTCCCTGTAATTAATAAATACGATCCCAATCATTAGCAGCAGCAAAATGGCAAATGCTGCGAAACTCATTAAAGTAATGGCAAATGGGTTATTTCTTTGAAAATATTCAACTGTCCTGTTTTCACACCGGGAGCTTCCATTATTTGACCACTGATGGCCAGGACACTTAGTGCATTCAGTCAGATCTATAGGAAAGAAAGCAAGTTTGGATATTAAGTATAAATGTATTTCTATTCTAGTTTCTAATTAGCAATGAACAATATAATTTTTTTGTCATCATGTAATGGAAATTACATATCCGTTTTCTAATAGATTATGTATAATATACTATATATCTATTTTTGTAGACACATATTTACTATTTATATGTTAAAAGTTGTTTATGTTATTACATGTCACCAAATGCCTTATATATAATTACTCTCATGCCATATCATCTTTTAAGACCACTAATTTTTTTGTATAAAAAAAATTGACATTCTGTTAAAGGGGTAATTCGAATTTGGATTAGCTTTAAGTAAGAGGGCAGACAATGATTTTCTTTTTCTATGCAATAATAAAACAGTACCTTGTACTTTATCCAAACTAAAGTAAATTAATCCATATTGAAAGCAAAACCAGCCAATTGGGTTTATTATTATTATTAGAAAAATAAGCTAAAAATAAATATATTAGAAAATTCCATAGGATAATATGAGAGTATACATATAAAACCAATTAATGCTTAGTGATGGACGAATTTGTTCCATTTTTCTTCACCACGATTTGCGCATATTTCCAGCAAAATTCGTGAAATGGGCGAAAATTTTTTGATGCTGGTGACTTTTTGCGGCAAATTCGCAAAATTATTTGCCGGCGGCGAACCACGCAATCCGCTCCTGCCGAATAAATTCGCCCATCCCTAGTCTAGAAGTTATAATAAACTCAGTTTAATAAAAATTAAACTTACTGTACAGAACAGTTGCACAATAATACAAGCAGTGAAGAGTAAAACAACAACAGGAATTGAAGTCAGAAAAAACAGGAATCATAGTCAGAACATGTCAAGTTCAATACCCGGAAATCCACGAGAAACATCAGAATCAGGAATAAGGAACTTGGAACACAGGAGCTTGGAGTACAGGAGCTAGGAATACAGGAGCTAGGAACAAGCGCTGAGCATGGGTCAGGGCTGGGCTTATAGCAGGGATCCCCAACCTTTTGAACCTGTGAGCAACATTCAGAAGTAAAATGAGTTGGGGAGCAACATGAGCATGAAAAATGTCCTTGGTTTGCCAAATAAGTGCTGTGATTGGCCATTTGGTAGCCCCTGTGTAGATTGTCAACCTATATTGAGATTCTGTTTGGCAGTACATCTGGTTTTTATGAAACCAAAACTTGCCTCCAATCCAGGAATTCAAAAATAAGCACCTGCTTTTAGGCCACTGGGAGCAACATCCAAGGGTTTGGAGAGCAACACGTTGCTCACGAGCTACTGGTTGGGGATCACTGGCTTATAGAGTGGACATAATTGGAAATGGGAAACACATGAGGGTAACGAGATGAGAGAAGACCAAGGAGGAGACATACTGGGAACGTGCAGAGTCTGGAACATAGATGAATAGCTCCGGACCAACCCCAAGAGCCTCCAGTGGCTCACAAGGTAAGCGTCCTGGATCCGCACACACAAGAGTTTGAGTCCGGGCTGGTCCTGACATTACCCCCCCTTGAGGATCGACCACTGGGCGATCCCAGGATCAAACGGGCACCTTTCCTTTTTAGACACCTGACTTGCAAGAAGATCATAAGTCACGACACAAGCCTCGCCAGAGTCGGGAACCAGAACAGGAGCCTCGCCGGAGTTGGGAACCAGGACAGAAGCATCACCAGAGTCGGGAACCGGTACAGGAGCCTCGCCAGAGTCGGGAACCAGGATATGAGCATAGGTAGGATCAGGAGCATTACCAGAGTGAGGAGCCAAGACATGAGCATCGCCAGAGTCAAGAAGGCAAACAGGAATGTGCACACCGATTACATGTGGGGGACCAGCACGTGCACCCATTACAGGTCGATGACCAGCATTGGCACCCATTACAGGTGGCCCAGGCCCAGAGGCCAGGGCAGGCAGGTCCTCAAGTCCGGAGAGCAGGGTAGACAGGTCCTCAGGCATGGAGGCCAGGGCAGACAGGTCCTCAGGCCCGGAGGCCAGGGCAGACACTGGCACAGGACGAAGCAGTCATCTGTGAACTGGCATGGGTATATATAATTTATTTTGTAGCAAAGTTTGGAAACACTCACAAACGCAGCTTAAATGCAATTAGTCTTTTATTCCATTGCCACACAACATGTTTCGGGCACCTGGCCCTTTCTCAAGTGTGAATGTGTCTCACACTTGAGAAAGGGCCAGGTGCCCGAAACATGTTGTGTGGCAATGGAATAAAAGCCTAATTGCAGTTAAGCTGCGTTTGTGAGTGTTTCCAAACTTTGCTACAAATTGAATCTATAAGGGATGCCAGAGGCGGAGCATCCAAGGAACCACCACAAGAATCGTTTGAATTAACGCTAATCAGTGTAAAAAGCCTTTTTGGAGTATATATAATTTATATGAAGGTTGGAGGGGTTGAACTTGATGGACTTTGTCTTTTTTCAACACGATTTAACTATGTAACTGTGTAACTATGGAGAACAGGCAAGGAGGCTGGAACTGTAACAGGACAACATAGTCATCTGGAACAGGCACGAGAACAGACACTGGCTGGTCTGCTGGCACGGAGGTTGTAACAGGCTGGACTGTTGGCACGGAGGCTGGAACAGGCTGGACTGCTGGCATGGAGGCTAGAACAGGCTGAACTGCTGGCACAGAGGCTGGAAAAGGCTGGACTACTGGCATGGAGGCTGGAACAAGCTGGACTTCTGGCATGGAGGCTGGAATAAGCTGGACTGCTGGCACAGAGGCTGAAACAGGCAAGACTGCTGGCACTGAGGCTAAAAACAGGCAAGACTGCTGGCACAGATGCTGAAACAGGCAAAACTGCTGGCACGGAGGCTGGAACATGCAAGACTGCTGGCACGGAGGCTGGAACAGGCAAGACTGCTGGCACGGAGGCTGGAACATGCAAGACTGCTGGCACGGAGGCTGGAACAGGCAAGACTGCTGGCATGGAGGCTGGAACAGACAGGAATGGAAGCCCAGGAACAGGCAGCTTTCAGTGAGCCGGCACAGGAACAGGCAACTTTGGGGGAGCTGACACGGGAACAGGAAGCTTTCGGGAGCCGGCATGGGAACAGGAACTGGCCGAGAAGCCGCCACGGGAGAAGGACTGGCTGGGAAGGTTTCTATATTCTGACTGGACTGAAGGCAGACAAATAGACATGATGGCAGTTTGAGATGGAGAATCCGCAGCAGTTGGGGAGAATACGGGTCAGGAGTAACAAGAACCAGCAAGCAGGAATCAAAGTCAGAACAGGCCAAGATCAATCCCAGGAAATCCACCAAGGTAGGGATCAGTACACAGGAACGTTGGAATCAGGAACAAGGAACACAGAAGCTTGGAATACAGGAGCTAGGTATACAGGCACTTGGAACAAGGACAGCAAGTCTTGCAGGGAAAACGCAATGACCAAGTACAGGTCAGGGCTGGGCTTATAAAAGTGTAAATAATCGGAAATGGGAAACACATGAGGGTAACGAGATGAGAGGAGACCAGGGAGGAGACATACTGGAAACAGGCAGAATCAGGAACATAGATGAACCAGCCCCAAGAGCCTCCAGTGGCTCACAAGGTAAATGTTAGGGGCACATTTTCTTTGCTCGAGTGAAGGAATAGAATAATGAATTTCGAATGTTTTTTTTGGCTACTTCGACCATTGAATTGGCTACTTTGACCTTCGACTACGACTTTGACTCGAACGATTCAAACTAAAAATCGTTCGAATATTCGACCATTCGATAGTCGAAGTACTGTCTCTTTAAACAAAACTTCAACCCCCTACTTCACCACCTAAAACCTACCGAAGTGCAATGTTAGCCTATGGGGAAGGTCCCCATAGGCTTTCCTATGTTTTTTTGGCCGTAGAAAAATCGTTCGATCGATGGATTAAAATCCTTCGAAACGTTCGATTCACAGGATGTAATCGTTTGATCCAACGATTTTTCGTTCAATCAAACTAATTGCGGTAAATCCTTAAACTTCGAATATCGAAGTCGAAGGATTTACATTCGGCAGTTGAATATCGAGGGTTAATTAAACCCTCGATATTCGACCATATGTAAATCTGCCCCTTAGTGTCCAGGGAACTGCACACACAAAAGTTTGAGTCTGAGCTGGTCCTGACAGAATGTTGAATATAAATATTTGTTTTAAATAAAGTAGTAGGATATTTAGATTACATTTTGGGGCCTATTTATTAAGCCTCATATTTTTCTTGTTGAGTTTTAACGGGGAAAAATCTGAATTTTTAGAAGGAAAAAAACTGTAATTTTTTCAGATTTATTAAAGCTCCTAAAAATCCAAATCTGAAAATACTCCAGCAAAAACTGTCGAAGAAAGGTAAAAGTCAGTGGCAGATTTCCCTTTTACAATTGGAAGATTTGTTTTGGTTTTCATTCGATAATCTGAAAAAGTCAGATAGTAGCTCGTAAAAGTTGCGATTTATGAGCTACTATTTGAAAAAGGTACATGATTGTAATTGTTGCAAGATTTTGCTGAGACTTTTTCCAGCACGCACAATTTTCCTTTGGATTTTATAGTAAATTAAGCAAATCGTGGTTAGTAGTTGGGTAGAATTTTTATTTTTAAAATAATTAGATACATTTGAGTTTTAATAAATACCCCCTTATAGTTCTTAAGGAAAATTTTACAAAATACAGTAATGTAAACTTAAGTTGTTAAAAGATAACATAGCGTTATGTGAAAGAATAACGTTAATCAATTATAAAATGTAGAATTACTAATTACAGTATGTTATATAAGGCAGTGGATTGAGGATAGGATTGATTAAGAGTAGAATTTGAGAGGGAAGGATTTTTTCCACCAACAAAAACACAATATTTATTTGTTTCAGTAGGGTTTTTATTGCCTTCCCCTGGATTCTAATGTTAGTATAATTTACAGTATGTTAGCACAGATGCCATAGGAAATAACAAGATGGTTAAAGTAGGTTATGAATCCACTTAGAGAGCCTACCTTGATTTGGTGGCAGGAATGATATTATTTAGCCAAACCTAATAAAGAATTTCTGGTATTTTTCTGTACCAGAATTCATGCTCCCACACCTAAAGTCTCTTTCCTGTGTGTAAAAGTGTCTGTCTCTTTCCTGTGTGTGAGGGAATCTGAGAGAACCAAAAAGCTGATTGTAGCATCATTCACTGCACAAACATGTCTGGATTTCTTTATTCGGAATTCTGGACAGGCAGTTTTCACACAGACAGCCTTTCTAAAAACCAGATTGGCATAAGATTTAATTTCTGGGTGCTGAGAGCCTGATTTTGCAGGGGAAGGGGAGGGTCTGTGGTGCAAAAATATAAAAATGATTACACAAAGAAGGCAAAATGTATTATAATGGCACCTACTTATAACATGACTCTCCAGATTATTATGTTAGTGTAATTATAGTGCTTGGTACACACTTACATCTGTTTAAATGAATAAAATTATTTACCTGTTTCTGAAGAGAAATGGTTTTCTGGACAAGGAATACATTCATAACAACAACTAATCAATGAGTGTTTTTTGTAATATCCTGGGGGACAAGGCTTGTTACAGTTAGAAAAAGGAATCTGTAAAGAAAAAATCAAAAGGTCAGCAAAAGTGCTGAGATATTACTAGTGTTCATTTATAACAACTAATCAGCAAAGAGCTCTTGAATAGTCTACAGTAGGGATGTCGCGGACTGTTCGCCCGCAAACTAATTCGCGCGAACATCGGCTGTTCGCGTCCGCCGAATGTTCGCGAACGTTGCGCGACCTTCGCCAATTTGGGTTCGCCTTAGCTGGCGCTTATTTTTGACCTCTCACCCCAGACCAGCAGATACATGGCAGCCAATCGGGAAGCTCTCCCTCCTGGACCACCCCCACACCCCCTGGACCACTCCCCTTCCATATATAAACTGAAGCCCTGCAGCGTTTTTTCATTCTGCCTGTGTGTGCTTGGAAGAGCTAGTGTAGGGAGAGAGCTGTTTAGTGATTTGAGGGACAGTTGATAGTAACTTTGCTGGCTAGTAATCTACTTGATACTGCTCTGTATTGTAGGGACAGAACTCTGCAGGGATTTGAGGGACAGTGAGTTTAGGTTAGTTAGCTTTGCTGACTAGTAATCTACCTTCTACTGCAGTGCTCTGTATGTAGCTGCTGTGGGCACTGCTTCTGATCTCATCTGCTGACTGCTGTAATAACCCAATAGTCCTTGTAAGGACTGCTTTTATTTTCTTTTTTGTTTTTTTACTTTGCTACTATAAGAGCCCAGTGCTATTAGTCTAGCTGTGTTGGGGAGTGGGACTGGTGTGCTGCTCGTAGTAGTTCAGCACCAACCAGAGTAATTTTTTTTTTAATATATATATATATTTATTTTACTTATCTTACTGTTCTTTAACGTGTCCAGTGCTGTTTGCTGTTCTTCATAGTAGTGCACCAATAGTAGTGCACTTGCAGGCATTGTTTGCCCAGTGTGTTCTTCAAACAACTGCCACCTAGCTGTGTGAGCTTTTTTGCTGCTCCTCCTAGTAGTTCACCACCACCAGCACCAACCAGAGTCAAAATTGTTACAAAGTATCTTATTTGCACCTGTTAGCTGTTCTGAGCTCTATGCCAAAAGCTAATTAAGTTAGAAACTGTTTTTTTTCTGGCTGTTCAGTGCAGAGAAAAGAGGGACTGGTGTGCTGCTCCTCCTAGTAGTTCACCACTACCAGCACCTACCAGAGTCAAAATTGTTACAAAGTATCTTATTTGCACCTGTTAGCTGTTCTGAGCTCTCTGCCAAAAGTTAATTAAGTTAGAAACTGTTTTTTTTCTGGCTGTTCAGTGCAGAGAAAAGAGGGACTGGTGTGCTGCTCCTCCTAGTAGTTCACCACCACCAGCACCAACCAGAGTCAAAATTGTTACAAAGTATCTTATTTGCACCTGTTAGCTGTTCTGAGCTCTATGCCAAAAGCTAATTAAGTTAGAAACTGTTTTTTTTCTGGCTGTTCAGTGCAGAGAAAAGAGGGACTGGTGTGCTGCTCCTCCTAGTAGTTCACCACCACCAGCACCAACCAGAGTCAAAATTGTTACAAAGTATCTTATTTGCACCTGTTAGCTGTTCTGAGCTCTCTGCCAAAAGTTAATTAAGTTAGAAACTGTTTTTTTCTGGCTGTTCAGTGCAGAGAAAAGAGGGACTGGTGTGCTGCTCCTCCTAGTAGTTCACCACTACCAGCACCTACCAGAGTCAAAATTGTTACAAAGTATCTTATTTGCACCTGTTAGCTGTTCTGAGCTCTCTGCCAAAAGCTAATTAAGTTAGAAACTGTTTTTTTTTCTGGCTGTTCAGTGCAGAGAAAAGAGGGACTGGTGTGCTGCTCCTCCTAGTAGTTCACCACCACCAGCACCAACCAGAGTCAAAATTGTTACAAAGTATCTTATTTGCACCTGTTAGCTGTTCTGAGCTCTCTGCCAAAAGCCAATTAAGTTAGAAACTGTTTTTTTTCTGGCTGTTCAGTGCAGAGAAAAGAGGGACTTTCCAGTACAAAAGAGGGACAGGGGGTTGAGTGGTCAAAAGAGGGACAATTGGGAGGTATGCAAGTGCCACCTAGCTGTGTGAGCTTTTTCACATTCTGTCTAAATAACAATAATAATTCCGTGTCCGTAAACATCACCTGAGTGATGTTTTTACCGCAGCAATAATATATTCCGTATCCACTACTGTATACGTTGCCCTTGCAGGCATTGTTTGCCCAGTCTTTAACCAAGTGCCACCTAGCTGTGTGAGCTTTTTCACATTCCGTGTCCAGAAACATCACCTGAGTGACGTAGTGTGATTTCTGCCCTTTACAGCACAAAACGCAGCGCTATGTCAACAATGTATTTTTCAGATACATTTTTGCCCTTGATCCCCCTCTGGCATGCCACTGTCCAGGTCGTTGCACCCTTTAAACAACTTTAAAATAATTTTTCTGGCCAGAAATGTCTTTTCTAGCTTTTAAAATTCGCCTTCCCATTGAAGTCTATGGGGTTCGCGACGTTCGCGAACCGTTCGCATTTTTGGACACAAGTTCATGAATATGTTCGCAAACATTTTTTCCTCCGTACACTACATCCCTAGTCTACAGCAATTTAGAAAATCAAAGCTAATATCTGATTGGTTGATATTACAAATCCATTCAATATTAGAAGACAATTAGTGAAAGCTGGGATCTCTTTACTAAAATACCCATTTATTGTTTACTCGTGTAGGGTTAAATCCTTCAATGGTTTGCGAATATCCCATACTAATCAATAACCTATGCCCTGGGAGGAATGCTTTCCCCTATTGGCCCATGGATGTAATGACCATGTCCTGTCCATGTTTAATAAAATAGGTTGGAGCACATTCTTCTTCCACTTTGAACTCCACTTTCTGTAGATGGCGAATGCCACTGAAGACGCTGGAGCACAAGGCCCTAGTACTGAACAGTACCCTAAAGGAACCAAGCACTTATTGAAAGCTAGGGAACAGGGAGCCAGTAATACAAATAACACCTGTAACTAGCTAAACTGCAAAACTGGACAAATTCCTTAATAGTCACTGGTGTGTAAATTCCTGAATGTAGTTTGAGAACATCATCTCTTTCTCCACATCATGAGGGGCCAGCTGGGAGCAACTGTGCTCTGCTTCAAAGTAGCTAAAGTCATTCATATTGGACCAAAAAAGGGTTAAATACATATTTGTCCCTGATCTTTATTTCTGTTTTTATAAGTATTTTGACTGAACACTGATGTGGGACTATATTTACTGATTGTTTCTCTGACTTGTAAATCATACATTCTATTTGTATTGCTGTAAAATATGAGTCTAAATATGACTAATTATGAACACAACAAAATTAAGAGGCACGTTCCCTAAAGAAAGAATTGTGTTTTTGTGACGAATTTTCATTAAAAAGACAATTTGCAGCAACATTGCCTATTTAGCGAATTACATTGTCACTGGCAAACTTTCGTTGCGTTTTGCCAGGCAGATTTTCACTCAGACAAACAATCGTAAATCCGTTAATTTATCAGTGTGAGAATTTTAATGCATTACCTTTTTCACCAAAATCTATTTCCCAGGTTCTGACTGGCGAATCAATACAATTAAGCTATATCCAGGGGCGCTTTGCCAATGAGGCGAGTTGAGGCTGTCGTCTCAAGCGGCAGCGCCCCACTAGGTACCAGGGGCAGCAAAAATGCCACTCCGGATACTTTAAGAGCCGCATTTCCAGTTCTCAAACCGGAAATTCAGCTCTTCTAGCACAGAGAGCGCAGTTAGGCTCTCTGCACTAGCGTACTGGCCCTCTCTGACGCCTTCCTGGACCCCCTCAGGTGCAAAAAGGTAAGTGCACGGGGGAGGGGGGCGGCAGCAACTGCTGCTTCCTCAGGCGGCGAAGGGGCCAGGATCACCCCTGGCTATATCCTCAACATTATTATGTCAATGACATCATATCCTGTATCCCATGAAAAGTCATAAGCAAAAGTCAAAACGCCGGCGTTTTTTTCATATTTAAAGTGGGATTATGTTTACAATTTGCAACTATTAAAAATATCTTATTTGCACTTTTTAACTTTTGAAACTCATGCCAAATTAGTTTTAGGGTGGGCTCATGGCCTAGGACAATAGAGGATCTCTGTCTTCATTTTGCTTCCTTGGACATTTTTAATAATAAGTGGCCACTTCCAGCAATTTCACCAACATCACTAATAAATATACTCTTTATATACTCACTGAATTTAAATTGGCGTAGTCATAAGTACGTTAACAAAGTTTCACGAGGAAGAAAATAATGCTAGAGAAAATTTGTTATGAAATTTTCCACCCCAATGAATCACCGCTGATGCCAGCGTTCTTTTGCAGAGACGTAATTATAATAATATTGATGAATTTGAGTATTTGTCACAAAATAACATCTGACATAGTTTGCACGTATGTGCCTCAGGAATATAGCACTGGAGTTTGCTTGTAAGGGTGCCCTTAAAGGCCAAGTACACCAACGTGTTGTAACCAAAGAAAATATTTATTTGTTAAAGAAAATACACATACGTTCATGGATTCAATTTCGTTCCAGGGAATACAGATACTTGCACCACAATATTCTGTTTACTCCCACACTTGCCAAGCATTTCATTCCTCTATGTTCAAGTACCCCAGCTGAGGTTCCACAGACACATCCCTTTCCAGGGTTACTCACCACCTTCCGGTCCTGACACAACTGACATTTACGCCACGCCTTGCCTCCACCTGGGCAGGAATTTCCAGTGACACCTTCCGGTCCTAACAGTCCGGCATACGCTCTATGCCCCTCTGTCCTACTCTGGATAGGAATTTTCCAACCCCACCTTCAGGATGTCTTGGCCTCACTATTGCTTCCGCCCTCACTGGCTTAGCCTGGTTCATATGCCACTACTTCCTCGCTGGGTCCTCAGCTACCCATTCTAGCTGTTCCTGAACTAACTAAAGTACCTGACTGAGTTCACACTGGTGCCCTGTCACTGTCTACATCCAAAATGTGTTCCATCACTTTGGGTATGTTTTCCCTTTTACCGGTAATACCTTTTCTGTTTCAGCCATTACTATAACATTTCCTCTGAATTTGCTGTCCTTGGGCCTATCCATGGGGCAAATTCACTAAGCGCCGAAGCGCCGAACGCTAGCGTCAATTCGCTAGCGTTGGGCATTTTCGTTACTTCGCAAATTCACTAATGGACGCTGGCGTAATTTCGCTAGTGTAACTTCGCACCCTTACGCCTGGCGAATTTGCGAAACAAGCGAAAATACGCAAATTCACTAACATGCGCATTGTTACCTCTTACGCTAGACTTCCTTCGCCACCTCAGACCAGGCGAAGTGCAATAGAGTAGATAGGGATTGCTTCAAAAAAAGTTCAAAACGTTCAAACGCTGGCGTTTTTTCTATATTATGGGTGATAGGCTGAAAAATATCAAAAATTTTTTTGGGGCTCCCCTCCTTCCCCCCTACATTTCCTAACTCATGGCAACTTAACTATACAGTCGGCACATGTGTAAGGCAAAATAAAATTTTTATTTGATGTTTTGAAGGTTTCCTAGGCATATTAAAGTGCTGATACATATTCCTCCATTGAAATTTGAATTTGGCGCCGTATGCAAATTAACCATCGCTAGCGAAACTTCGCTTCCCTTGGCGAATTAACGCTAGCGCAACTTCGCAACCTTACGCTACCCCTGTGCGCAACTTCGGATTTTAGTGAATTTGCGGAGCGCTGGCGAAACTATGCCTGGCAAAGTGTGGCGAAGTGCGCCGAATTTGCGCCTGGCGCAACTACGATTCTTAGTGAATTTGCCCCCATTTGCCTTCCCTTCTACTAATCACATAAAACCTCTTCTCAACCTAAATGTTTTACACTGCTGCCATCTTGTGGTGACTCTTACACATTACATCTCAAATTACAAAACAATTCACAATTTTACACAAAACTAGGTAAGCAGTGGGAGCACTCACCGATCACAGGCTCTGCTTGTGCTGCACATCCAACCGTGGTCCCACCGGTAAAAGTACAACGTCCAATTCATGCATAGATGGAGCACCAAGACGGCCACAAATCGATTAAAAACTTTGATTTTTATTTCATCATGTTAAAACAATCAACAGACCGCATGCCCTTGTATTCCCCTGGGCCATGTGCTCAACGCGTTTCGTGACAACCCGTCACTTCCTCAGGATACACACATTTAGCACACAACACCCAATCACCCTCTTACATGCTTACATGTGTGTTTGTAACTGTGCGAATATGCATTATTCTTAAAGGACAATGAAAGGCATTTAATTATTTTGATACAATTTAATAGAGGGCCCCTGCATGTACATGATCTCTGAAATAATTTTTCAAAAAAGCATTCCTGTCTCCAGTACTGACCTCCCGAAGTAAACGCTAGTTCTTCATTTTCGGCACCACCATGTTTTCTCCTGTGACGTATGCAAGATAGCGCCAGTGAACTGAAAACACATGCGCCAAAGTTATTCCTCCCCTTGGGCTGAGTTTCTATTGGTGCGTGCATCAAGATAGGATAGCTATAACTGATCTGTGGATGACTGCTCCTTGGACTTCTATGGAAGCACGCTCAAGAGAAGTTTTAAATGCGCTGCCTTCTGGTCCCAACAACTGCGCAGACTCGGCAGTCTTGGTCTTGGTCTTGGTGCAGGAGCACGGAATTGTGGGAATTTGTCTTCGTGAACTTTGTGTTTTTTTACTACAAGGCTGCTGATCAAAGAAATGGCTTAAAAATCAGCAGGCTTTAATAAAAGCATGACACCAGCAGAGGTATGCCTCTCAATGGAGACAAATTCTTTATTGCACTTTCCTTGCCCTTCTTTGTCAACACCTTTCTTATTATTATTAGGATCTACCCCTGGATTTATATAAATATGCAGTGGAGTGAAGTAAATGCAGATGAGTTGGGATCATTATGCCACTAAGGGCTGTTAGTAACGGTACTATATTATGCTGTGGGTAACCGTACCACTAAAGCTGGGAGCTGGGCAAAAATCTACCTAAAATCTACCTAGCCTGTTTAGGGCAGCAAGCTGTTAGATGCGACAGATTTCTTCATACTCCAAATGCCTGCAGGTGCTCCTTTTTGTATGGGTAGAAATGGAAATAAGGGAGCCACATTGTGGACTGGCCAGGAGATTCAAACATTCTCTATCTGCACAGTTCACAAACCATAGTCATGCATAGACCGAAGTGATACTGACACTAAAAAAATAATTTTAAAAATATGAATGTACATTAAAAGTCACCTATAGGTCATGTTGATAGCACATCTTTTGCCAAGAAATAATAAGTATGTTTTGGATGAACAGATAAAAAATGCTGTTATTGAGTCCCAACTTCAACAGTTTTACACTGTGTACAGGAATTACTTTTTTCTACTTTTTAATAGTTTAAAAAAATCTATACATTTTGTTTTCCTGCTGACTAAAAATACTGATGGCAAGTTCTGCTAATTTAATTAGGAAGATGTGGAAATTTCTGTCTCAGGGACACAGGGCTAATACTCAAGTGCTGGTGCCATAAGTGCATGTGGTAATAAGATTACTTACCATGGAACTCATACTGGAATTGACAACTGGCACAGAAAAATAACAGGGCTGTAGCATATGAATATGCTGCATGCACGGGATGGTGATGCAACTTCCTACCTCTTGGGACACTCTAAGCACAGGATGTGTCCCAATGCACAGAGCTGCCCCGTGATGTCACTTTGGCTTCAAATTTTAATTTAAGAAGTATTCCCTGCTTCTTATTTATTGCCTTGTTTCCTGTGTTTTGCTTCCTGGCTTAACCCTGCGCCTGTTCCTGACTTTTTGCTGCTTACCCTGCCTAATTCTTGTCTGTACTTCACTATTGAAGTTCCCTCTGAAGTGTTCAGGTCCTCTGTCGATCCTGCAGCAAAAAGTTTTGAGGCCCCAAAAGGGTGTCAGTAAAGACCGGTTTTGACAGCGGTCTCCTGCTGCACTGCACGAGAGGTTCCTTAAGCAGTTCCAGGGCTCCTGTTGAACTGTCCATAACAAGTATGGAGTTTTCCAGGAAATGACTTTACTACAAAGCATTTTTCAGATCCAACAATACCTTCACACCCAGTTATCGTCTGCAGTCTTAAAATAGTCTCAATGAGTCATACGAAACAAGTGATTCCTTATGCTCTATTTATAACTGATGAAACATTTTACAGCGTGATTCATTAAAGTACAGTTTATAGCAATATTATTTATATTCATGCGTTATTCTTAGCTTTTTTCGTATACTTACGTTATCATCTTTAGTGTTCCAAAACAGAAGGGTTTCATCTACCCTTAGTTCAGATGTTGACGTATTATACTGTCCAACAGCTGTATATACTGGTGGTCTTAGCAATGTGTGCCAGTTGATTATGTCATATCCACTCGAGAAATCTCCATTTTCATCAAATGTATATGGGTCAGAATTAAGGAAAAACTGGACTTTTCGGATTTCCTTCAGTAACTGCAATGCATAATTTTCAGTGGATGATAAAGTATTTTTCATGCACAAAAGAAAAAAACATATTCTTGGAAATTATGGTTACTGTGTAGGGGTTATCTTTACTGGAGCAGATGATTTCTGCCACATTTACATAACTGCTATATATTTAATATTTGCAGAGCTGCCACTTTTAAATGTTTTGTCATGTTATAAGTAACAGAAAACTCCAGCACAGCAGAAGTTAAATTGCAATATGGGGATAGCACCTGTGTTTACAGTACTTGTGTCCAGTCAAAAAATAAGTTTTGAGAGTGTGTCCTTTTGTCAGGTGCTGGAGTTTTCTGTTCCATGTACCTGTGGGGGTGCATAGGGGGGCGGCAGTGTGAAAAAGCCATTTAATTTTTAAAGAAAACAAGATTTTTGGACAAATAGTGATATACATTTTGGGGACTATAAATTGCCATTCAGAGGGTGTTGCACATTTAAGTAACAATGAAAGCTTTTTTTTCATTATATTTAGAATAGATAAGAATTTATATATTATATATATAGACATTTGATTACATTTTTTTTTACATTTTGTTAATCGTGATAAATACATTGTCACTGTACCAGGATGGGTTAGTGAAACATTGCAGACTTGCAGCACTGGGATCCTATGCATTCTGGTTCCCTCCCACATTCAAAAAACATTCACGTCAATTGGCTCCTGATAAAACTGACTGTGTGGGGGTTATCTACAAAAATCCGAATTTATCTCATATTTTATTTAAATTAACCAAGACCAAATGCTTGATTTTAGCTTATTTATTAATTAAAAAACTGGATTTAATCTCGTAAAAACTCGATAAAATCGAGCGAAAACACAAAATGCTCTGATTTTTCTGCCTTTTTTCTCAAATCGCTAAAAAATTTTGAGTTTTTTCACCCTACAACCCCAAAAAAGTGGATTTTAAGGGTAAACCCAGCTCAGAACTCTCCCATTGACTTATACAGGACCTTTACAGGTCTGAGAGGACCAATTTTTGGATTCTGGCTTTTTGCAACATCTGGGTATAATAAATCTCTAACAATTTTAGTTTTTTTCTCTAAAAATTAGAGTTTTCTGGTGAAAAAAACTAGAATTTTTTGTGATTTTAATAAATAACCCCTTGTCTGTGAAATCAAACTTAGATTGTAAGCACCATCAGCAGGGATGTAAATGTTTCTGGCTGAGTATAATAGAGCCTTCCCTGCAGCTCTTGCATGTTTCACTTTAGTTTAAAGGACAAGGAAAGCAGTAAGTTTATTCCTCATAATGTTATAGAGAATCCCCACTTGTACCTGATCGCTAAATTTGTTTTTTAAAATCACCCTTGTATCTCCCGTAGTGCCCATTGCAGCTAAGCACTATACCGGTAAGTCCTCAGTTGCAGCTGCCATTTTAGTTGAAGTGATGTACAGTAATCAACAAGCTGTGACCAGTGTAACAGAGGAGCACAGCAGAGCAGAAAGGAATAGGCAGCTCTGGCAAGACACAGCAGGATGCAAGCAGGAGAAGCTCTGAAACGCACCCAGATCGGCTCACAAGAGAACTGTGTAATAAGAACTTGCAGATCAGTGTACACTTGCCCAATGTAAATTGGCACGTTACCACAACTACTTAGGCCGCTATGATTGGTGTGCACCGAATGATGGCTGTGCTTTGCAGGGATAAGTGCATCTTGTCAATAAGTACTTAAGTCGTTCTCCCGATTATTATGTGCTTTCACTGCCTATTGAGGGAATGTTCTGCGCACGGCCAATAGTCTTGGTCTTGCAGAAAGTGTGATTAATTATGGGAAGTTTTAACACAGACATGAACAGTTTAGCCTACACTGTAGCATTTCAAATAAAAAAAAGGCAATGTTTAGAGTGGAATGAAAAGGACTAACAGCAACACTATAAGTATGCCTGTTAATAGAAATTAATTCTTTCCTAGTCTTTCCTTGTCCTTTAAAGGCATCCTTCATCCAAGAATTGCTTTTTTATATTCTGAAAAAAATATAATTCTAAGAAACATATCATTCTAATATACATTCATGATAAATGTTCATCAGTTTTAAAGTTAGTTGTAGGCCCCTATTGTTTCCGGATGATACAGACAAATTAAAGGTATGGAATCTGTTATCCAGAATACTAATAAGCTCAGAATTACGAGAAAGAGTTTCCCATTCAGCCCATTTGAAGCCAATAATTCGAAATTTTAAGATTATTTTCTTTTGAAGTATAATAATTAAACAGTACCTGGTACTCGATGGAAAATCCATTTTGGTTGACTAAACAATCCTATTGGGGTTAATAATATTTTAGGAGACTTTAATCCAAAGTACAAAAAATAAAAGCAATCTGCCATTTAAATTACGGTAGGCCTCCATGTCCTTTCAGAGGACAGAGGCCAATAGTCACCCCATGAATACAGGACTATCTGCCTTTGACAATGCTATTTGTGTGTATTCAGGATCCAAGATATTGTCCCCATGCTATTTGGGGTGGGTTTCCATTACTTCTTTACATGGAAATGTCCTGCTACAGTAGGTAAAAGTCATTTAGAAGAGGCGAATAATCAATGCACTAATTGGTTTACTAAGCAGACTTTGACAGTAAAGCTTATATGGCTGCATGGCCAGTTCAGAGAAACCATGCTTTAATTAACAGAAATGTATAATTTGACACAAGATCATTAACGGGATACTCTGTTTCTTACCTCGACTTGTGACACATTCATATTCTTTATGCATGTTCCATTTCTGCACAGAATATTTTGTAAAGACTGACCGATGGCTGCAACTGCCAGAGAAACTCTGTATGGTGTACTCCATTCTATATGTTCCACCAGATAGTCATCATTTGCCAGAGATACATTCTTCACCTTGCATGCCAGAGCAGATTTCATCTTTACAGGTGAACACTTTTTTGCTAATGAATCCATGCATTCCAAGAACTCTCTATAGTCTTTAGTACAGCCAAAACGAATATTTTTATATTCTTCCAAAAAACTGTTTGTGGCTCCATATGGTGGAGGCTGGAGGTTTTGCAAATATTCTGTAAATCCTTCAACAAGTTTAGCCTGGAACATAAACCCAAGTACAGCACCAACTTTATCAATATCTTTCATGTTCAGCACTTCCCTTGAGGTTGACCAGACATCAGTTGCAATCCATGTTCTTGATATGTTCATTCTTATAGCTTCTTGAAACAGTTTGATGACAATGGGGCCCTTTGCAACCACTATAACCACATTTGCAGTACTGTTTTTAAGTTCACTGATTAAATTATCAATGTTTTTTTGCATAGAAGGATGGCCTACATACGATGGAATCGTCTTGGAAAATGCAGTACATATCCTTTCTTCTTCAAAGTATGCATTCAGCAATTCAGCAGCAGAACATCCATAATCATCATCACTTGCAATTATTCCAACCCAGTTCCATCCAAAAGTCCTAATGAGCTTGGCAATGGCCCGTGTTTGGTGTTTATCATTTGGAACTGTCCGCAAAAAGGAAGGGAACCTTAATTTGTCACTAAGGCTTGGAGCAGACGATGCAGTACTTATCTGTTAGAAGGAAAATGTCAAATTTATTCAATGTTATTAATCAGTACAGTATTTTTATTTGCTGTCTTTATGCTTAATGTTTACAGTTTTTGTAGAGTTGCTAAAGCTTTTCCAGTGAAGTAAAATAATTATCAGGTAGTGATAGAATTGTACTGTAATCCTATTATTTCAAAAGCATTTTGACATTATTGATGGTGAGGTAAAATATTGAATGACCTTATTTATTATTCTATAAGTTTACCAGAAAAATTGTCTTTCACTAGGTCTGAGTTGGTGCAAATCTTGTTTATCTTGGTTGAAAATATGTTGATTATGCAAATATAACTGTTGATAATTTTGTTGAAATGTTTATCTGTATATATAATTATCAATTATATATAATTATTTCTTGTATTTGTATCCCTTATTATTCTGTGAAGTGTTATGGGGGGTCAAGTGCGCTAGTGATGTAAAATTCAGAAAAAACGCAAACTGCACCTGTTCCTAACCTGTAATTTTTTATCCCGCACCCAACCCTAACTGCCAAAATGTTGTCATTGTAGGACCCGTTGCCAACCTGTACCAGCATCTTTCCTCTCCATACACTGCTTATGCTTTCTCATAAGATTCCAAGAGAAGGAATCTTCAGGATCAGAGGAGGAGTGTACTCCTCCAGTCTGAACCACACCCAACCCATAAACATGATGGTTAACTCAAATTTCAAGGCAGCTTGTACTGAAAAAACAGACATGAAATATTTACTAAATTAAGTCTATGTATGGTTTATCTTGCAGTCAGGCACTATAGAGAGCTGAAGTTGACAACTGATTTTGCCAAGAAGAGTATCAAACATGGGACAACTTGATTAGAGGTACTGTATACCAAAGTCAAGTAAGTAGTCTCTGCTTACTGGTGAAAAGCTAAATAATAACTCATTCAGTAAAATACAGTCAGTTGAAATAGTGACAGAGACTGCTGCAGAATCATTCAGGTGAGACAATGGTAGGACTAAAGAGAAGTAATGGTACTTAAAATACTGTACAGTGAAACACCAAATCTCTTCAACTTTGAGCACAAGTGATTCGGTAACCGATTACAGGAGAAGCAGAGAAAGGGTATGTTAAACTGAGCAGGTAATGATAACTGATAACCAGAGTACTCTGGCATGTTACCTGTGAGGCTATAATAACTTCAGCAGATTAGCAGGAAGCATCAGGCTCAAGCAGGTGTAACCTTAAACATAGACTGCTGACTCTTGCTCTATCAATACCAAAATGGCCACTTTATTTCCTGTTCCTGTTTGCTTTATTCACCTTTCCCTAACAACAACTTTATACTTCACAGTTTTACTTAGGACGAATTATACATTAACGAGTGGCATTTTGCCTCCTTAAACTGGTAAAAAAAGGAGACTTAGCTAAAAGAAATGAGATGAGTAAAAGTAAAAGTAACAGCAAGTGGAAAGAGGCTGGTGAACTGGAGGGATAACCAAAGGAACTGTTGCAGGTGTGACTGATGGACAAGGGCTCATAGCCGGAGGGGTAACCATAGGCACTATTGCAAGTGTTAGTAGTGAACTAATGTATGGAGGGTATTAGGGGAATAGGTGTAGTCTTACCAATCATAAGTAATGCTGCTGTCATACAGGTGGGGAAGAAGGCCAATGTAATTGTTGCATAAATGGAGCCCCTCAATTGGGACACAGGAGGGAAGCAAGAACAAGACAGATAGGAGCAGGAGAAAGTTAAAACAGGAAAATGTTGGATCAACTGAATAAGAAACAGTGCTGACAATAACTGTGCATTGGAAGTTGGAGAAGCTGGATTTTAATTAGCTCTTGGGATCAGTTAGCACAAATAATGACATGAGATGCAAACATGGGCATCTGCAGAAACATTTTGAGGGAGATGGAATTCATCAACCAAAAATAACCTGTTTTTCCCAAATAAGCCTGTATACAGGTGTTATGGTAATGCCAGGACATGTAATGTAGGACATCATTTTTTTCTACAAAGCCCAGAAAGTTGGTTATAGCTTGCATAAATGGTTAGATAGGGAGTATAAATTATGAAAAGGTGATGCATTATACATAACACAATAACAGCTGATATTATTTTGGGAAAAAAGGTTACATCCTTATGCCAAAGTCCTGTTATTCCTGGTGACCCAGATTCAATACCAGTATCAGGTAGTTGGGAACTCTTCTAATTTTCCCTGTGTTCTCTCCTGTCTGCACATAATACTACCAAGCCACAGAACTTGCCATTGAATGCTACTCCAAAACATACTCCTCCATCCATTCCATTGCTTTGGTATGGATGGAGGAGTATGTTTTGGAGTAGCATTCCCCCCTAGCCCCTGGACCATCTGGTTCCAATGCTTATGACATTTGGGGGCCGATTCACGAAGGGTCGAATATCGAGGGTTAATTAACCCTCGATATTCGACTGGGAACTAAAATCGTACGACTTCGAATATCGAAGGCGAACGATTTTGCGCAAATCCTGCGATCGATCGATCGATCGAAGGATTTTTCGTTCGATCGAACGATTCGAAGGATTTTAATTCAACGATCGAACGAAAATCCTTCGATCAAAAAATCACAGGGAAGCCTATGGGGACCTTCCCCATAGGCTAACATTGACTTCGGTAGCTTTTAGCTGCCGAAGTAGGGGGTCGAAGTTTTTCTTAAAGGGACAGTACTTCGACTATCGAATGGTCGAATAGTCGAACGATTTTTAATTCTAATCGTTCGAATCGTTCGAATTCGATCGAATTCGATCGAATTTAACCAATTCGATGGTCGAAGTACCCAAAAAATACTTCGAAATTCGAATTTTTTTTTATTCGAACCCTTCACCCGAATTTCGTGAAACGGCCCCTTGGTGTGAAACACATTCAGTTATTATTTTCATTACCAAAGCTTATGTTGCAGCTCTCCTTTATCTCTGGCCCTACTTTCTAGTGTGTTTGTTTTGTGTGCCTGTCTTACACAGAGCTTATGATATTTACCTGAGGGATATAATGAAGGCTTAGAATCCTGGATATAGCTATTGACAGTTCTGAAAATGTTTCTTCTACAACAGCTTTCACTGTAGGAGTTACTTCTGTGTTATTGCAGGATGGAAGGTTGTTCCATGTGTTCAGCTCAGGAAAAAGTTTAACTGTTAATTGCACAGCTTTGGAAACATCAGAACAGGAATCATATATTTCATAGCCCAGTTTTATTCCTGGTAACAGGGTAGAATTGTTTATTCTTTCTATTGCATATATCATTGATAGGGCTTTAACCACGTATCTTAGCTGCAACCTGGGGAAATAGATCATTATTATAAGCATATAATAATGTATGACACACAATGACATCAATTATAAGCAGATACTACTGACTTATAAAAACAGTTTCAGTTTACAATTGTGATTTAATGAACTGGATAGAATGTTTGCTACACACCTGGTTTAATTTCAGTAAAGTGAAAGGCCTTAAAGGAAAACTATACCCCCCAAACAATGTAGGTCTCTATAGAAAGATATTGCATAAAACAGCTCATATGTAAAATCCTGCTTCATGTAAATAAACCATTTTCATAAAAATATAATTTTCTAGTAGTATGTGCCATTGGGTAATCATAAATAGAAAATTGCCATTTTAAAAAATAAGGGCCACCCCCTGGGATCGTAGGATTCACTGTACTCACAAATATACCAACAAACCATACATGTTAGGTCACACGAGCCAATTAACAGACAGAGTTGTGTCTTTTGCTTCCACACTTCTTCCTGTTACAGTTAGAGTTGACGTATTTCTGGTCAGGTGATCTCTGAGGCAGCACAGAGACCATCACGAAATGGTGGTTCAAGGCAAGAGATGTAAAAGGGCAAGATTTACTTAAATATATATTCCAGTTTGGCAAGATTCTTTAATATGCCACTTAATATGATATGAACTATCTGTTGCTTAAGTGTTCATTTTGGGGGTATAGTTTTCCTTTAACTTTCCTATGGGGGGCATAGTGGAGCTACTTTGCTGCTTTTATCTTAGTTTTAATTCCAACCATGGAACTATCTGCCCTTGCTGGAAATAGCTTGTTTGTTTTCCCTGTCTCTACACTACAGAAAGACACAGGTAGGCTTCTGATAAAAATGGACCATTGTGTGTATGTGATTACAAGCCTGCTGGACAAGTATATGAACCTCCTCTAACATTTATTTCAGGGCATGTGCTCCCCTCAGTCACCCCATCCCCACATTTATGAAGCCTTCCCTTCTTATTTAATGGAAAGTACAAGTTACATGGTTTTTGCACTGCAATTCTTGATTCCTGTCACTTTTTGAATGTTCCCTATACCTGCACCCCAGAACATTACTATGTTCTTATTATTTTTTCTGCTCTGTTTCTGACCCCTTTGATCATCTTCACGAATGTTTTCACAGTTACGCAAATTTTTCGGCGGAGTTATGAGATTAGCTCATAACTGCAGACATGATAAGTGAAATAGACATACTTGGCCACTTCTGCCTTATATAGCATATGCAATTTGTTCCCTAGCTAACTATTGTGCAGCAGGTCGTTTAAACACCAGACTATTCAAGTCAGTCTTGTGTATTTAAAAAGTATTCAGGCTTAGAATATACAACATTTGTGTGTAGCCCACAACATAAAAATTAGGAATGAGACCTTATAGTCTTATAAATATATATAGATATTTAAGCAGGTGCACCTGCCCACTCTGCTCTGGTGAATTGTATGCAAGAAGGGGCCTATTGACATTGGGGAATGTGGTGATAGATATATAGGTTATCGGTATGGGATCTGTTATCCAAAAACCAGTTATCCAGAAAACTCAGCATTATGGAAGGACATCTGCCATAGTCTCCATTTTAATCAAATAATTAAAATTTTTCATAGTTATTTAATTTTTCTCCTGTATAATTAAAAAGGTATATTGTGCGTGATATCAACTAATAATTAATCCTTATTGAATGCAAAGCAATCTTATTGGGTCTAATTAATGTTTAAATTATTTTTAATAGACTTCAGGTATGGAGATCCAAATTATGGAAAGATCCCTTGTCCAGAAAACCCAGGTCCTGAGCATTCTGGATAATAGGTCCCATACCTGTTCTCACATTGGGTTGTGGACACAGCATGAGCAAACACTTGCACTCAACTGCATTTATGTGACACGGGTTCAAGCGTGGTGGATGCAACTTGGCACTTGACACAATGATGCTGGAAATCTGGGAAAAATCTGCATTGCAGAAAAAAAGTTAGTATATTAAAATGTGCACACTTAAGACTGCATTGCGTTCGTAAATGTGGGTTATTGTATAATTTTTCATTAATAATTCAGTTGTCATTAAGAAAGAACTGTCAAACTTACCCAGTAAATCTGGGAAAAATCTGCATTGTGGAAAAAACGTTAGTATATTAAAATTTGCACACTTAAGACTGCATTGTGTTCGTAAATGTGGGTTATTGTATACTTTAATTCAGTTATCATTAAGAAAGAACTGTCAAACTTACCCAGTACAATTAAAATCAACAGTGGGAGTGCGCTGCCATAAATCAGAAACTCCTGCATGAAGAGGAAAGATCCCTCCAATCATAATATCCCCAGGCTGCCATGCTGCTGCATACTGTTGAGGGTCACATGAGGAGGTAAATCCCCAGAGGAAACACAAAGTAAGAATATAAAATAACACTTTTGGTAACATGATTACACTAAAATCTTCAGATAAAATACAGAGGGAGCATTTGGCAAGAAATTTGTAGCTCTTAAATACAGCGTAGGACAAACGAGTTGCATGGCATGACTCTGATTCAGAATTTACATAGGTAATATAGGATAATGATCCATGGAAACTCCCAGTAATAATTATTATCATAACACAGGGTGGAATATTTGGAAACAGACACTGTGTTTTGCATTCAATCTAAGCAAGGGGTAAAGGGCAACTTAACCCCTGTTATAATGCCACTTCATTTTAGTATGTACAGCATGAGCTTGCTGTGGCAACTTATATGGCCAACATAATTATACAATATACCCCTTTGGCATGAGTCCATTCATTTGGGCTTATGTAGAAACAGTGCATATACACTGTCTGAGCCAGATATAACTATAAATGTACTTGTTTTACACTTTTTTGGGGGGAAACTGACAAACACACAGACAGCAAACATAATTACAGTCTTTTAGGGCAATTACAAATGGTGCTATTTGTCAACCACGTTTTGTTGCGGCTAAAAAAACACCAGAAAATAACCTACCATAGGCAATACTGCAAACGCCAGGGTTCTGTATTGTGTCGACTATTACCTAACTAGTTCATTAATGACATAAGCGAGGGTGTTGTAAGAAATATATAAGTGTTTGCAGATGACTCAAAACTATGCAGCTCAGTTAATTCCATACAGGATGTGACTGCTTTGCACAAGATCTTGACAAAATGCTACTCCGGTCAGCTAAGTGGTACATGAGATTCAATGTCGATAAATGTAAGGTCAAAAATATGGAAATCACTTATACCCTTAATGGGACTGCACTAGGCAAATCCATAATGAAGAAGGACCTCGCAGTCCTTGTAGATAATAAACTCAACTGCAAGGGCAAGCAAGGTTTTGAGTGATAAAAAAAGGGGCTGTATGAAAAGATTTGCAGGTGGAGGGGGTTATTCTTCCACTTTACAGAGCACTGTTAAGGACCCATCTATAAAATGCCATGCAGTATTGGCCTCCAGTTCTGAAATGGGATATTACTGAATTAGAGAAAGTCCAAAGAAATTCATCTAAGACTAGAAAGACTGGGCAATTTAGTTTTTTTTTTACGCTGGAGAAGACAAGCTTAAGGGGAGATATAATAACAATGTATAAATATATAAAGGGATCATATAATAATCTTTCTAATGCTTTATTTATCAATAGGTCCTTTCAGCAGACTCAAGTGCATCCATTCCAATTAGAAGAAAGGAGGTGTGTTTATAAGACCTGCACTTTGTTTGTAAAATTTGCACTTGAGAACGAGACCTCTAAGGCCCAAAATATGTTGTGGAACCAAGAAGCAATGTGGTGAGAGAATTCTGTATTGTGGGAGAAAGTCTGGTGTTTAGAAGAAAGGAGGTTCCATCTAAATATACAGAGTGGGTTTTTTACAGTGACAGCTTTGAAGCTGTGGAATTCTCTCCCTGAATCAGTTGTATAGGCTGATAAGTTAGATACCGTATATAAGCCGAGTTTTTCAGCATCCAAAATGTGCTGAAAAAGTCTACCTCGGCTTATACGCGGGTCAGCGGTACCCGACCCGAGTAGCTGAGATTGCAGTCACTTTTAATCATTCCTATACCAACAGTTCACTTGGGGGGAGACTGCAATATCCCACAATGCCCTCTGTTGGTTATATGAAAGAATAACAGTGCGCCCTCTGTTGGTTATATGAAAGAATAACAGTGACTGCAATATCACACAGCACCATCTGTTGGTTGTATGAAAGAATAACAGGGACTGCAATATCACACAGTGCCATCTGTTGGTTGTATGAAAGAATAACAGAGACTGCAATATCACACAGCACCATCTGTTGGTTGTATGAAAGAATAACAGGGATTGCAATATCACACAGAGCCCTCTGTTGGTTATATGAAAGATTAACAGTGACTGCAATATCACACAGCGCCATCTGTTGGTTGTATGAAAGAATAACAGGGACTGCAATATCACACCGTGCCATCTGTTGGTTGTATGAAAGAATCCTCTGCACTCAACCCATTATCAATATATTTAAGACAGCGACATTTTGTGCATACTGCTACTAAAAAATGCCTTACCCTTTAAACAACACAGGGATTGTTTGTCCATATATTGCAATATATTTAAGCTGGCCAACTACGTCAAAGTCATCCCATATCTGGCCAGTCCTACGCTTAATTTTCATCTGATTCATTAAGAATTCAATTGCTTAATTATACATTTAACAAAGGGACTAAGTTTTACCTGCAACTTACTAGCTGCTTTCAAAGTAAACCTCCATAGTTGGCTGCCCTTTTATTAGACACCAGTGGGATCACCTGACTATAGCTGGGAAGGGTGGGAGCTACAATATGGAGCTGGTCACTGCTCCTGTATAACTATAACAAACAAGGGAAAGTTGCGCTCACCACTATTTTTTAAAAACCATTAGACGGGGGTGCAATGAGGGTGTGACCACAAAATACATATAGTCAAATACAAGAGGTCCTCTGCACTCAACCCATTATCAATATATTTAAGACAGCGACATTTTGTGCATACTGCTACTAAAAAATGCCTTACCCTTTAAACAACACAGGGATTGTTTGTCCATATATTGCAATATATTTAAGCTGGCCAACTACGTCAAAGTCATCCCATATCTGGCCAGTCCTACGCTTAATTTTCATCTGATTCATTAAGAATTCAATTGCTTAATTATACATTTAACAAAGGGACTAAGTTTTACCTGCAACTTACTAGCTGCTTTCAAAGTAAACCTCCATAGTTGGCTGCCCTTTTATTAGACACCAGTGGGATCACCTGACTATAGCTGGGAAGGGTGGGAGCTACAATATGGAGCTGGTCACTGCTCCTGTATAACTATAACAAACAAGGGAAAGTTGCGCTCACCACTATTTTTTAAAAACCATTAGACGGGGGTGCAATGAGGGTGTGACCACAAAATACATATAGTCAAATACAAGAGGTCCTCTGCACTCAACCCATTATCAATATATTTAAGACAGTGACATTTTGTGCATACTGCTACTAAAAAATGCCTTACCCTTTAAACAACACAGGGATTGTTTGTCCATATATTGCTCCATAGTTGGCTGCCCTTTTATTAGAAATTAAAAAATATTATTAATAAGAATATTTATAGCGTCAGTATCTCTTTAAAGGGAAAATATACACCCTATTTTGGGCTTATGATTAAAGGTGCATAAACATCTAAATTTCTAGAAATATGAATGTTTTTATATTTGCAGATAATCCACAGATTGAAAGGAAACCCTAGAGGCAATAACACATGATGCTTTTGATCTCTCGTGTTTTATCAAGGCTACATATGAAAACATTTTTTTAACAATTAGTCCATTTGAGTGCTTTAATAACATAGTACATTAGGCTAAAAAAAAAAAAAAAGTCCATCAAGTTCAACCTTTTAAGTCTGTATATAACCTGCCTAACTGCTAGTTGATCCAGAGGAGGGCAAAATCCCCATTTTGCCTCAGAGAGAGAGTGAGAATTATTTTCTGAATCCAAGAGAAGTCAGTTCCTGCATCCACTTATACTATGAGCTATCTCCCATAACCCTGTATTCCCTCACTTGCTAAAAAGCCATCCAACACCTTCTTAAAGCTACCGTATATACTCGTGTATAAGCCGACCCGTGTATAAGCCGAGGTACCTAATTTTACCTACAAAAACTGGGAAAACGTATTGACTCGCATATAAGCCTAGACACTACTACAGCCCTGTCTCCCAGCAGCGCACATTCTGCCAAAGCGACCCCCCCAGCGATCAACCGGACTTCTTTGCAAAGCTGATGGTGACAGAGAATTGCCAAACGGATTACTGTGTGCATTGTCCCACTGTCCCACTACCATGTGCAGAGGGTGCTGTTTGATATTGCCATCACTGTTAATCTTTTGTATAACCAACAGATGGCACTGTGTGATATTGCAGTCCCTGTTATTCTTTCATACAACCAACAGATGGTGCTGTGTGATATTGCAGTCCCTGTTATTCTTTCATACAACCAACAGATGGTGCTGTGTGATATTGCAGTCTCTGTTATTCTTTCATACAAACAAGGGAAAGTTGCGCTCACCACTATTTTTTAAAAACCATTAGACGGGGGTGCAATGAGGGTGTGACCACAAAATACATATAGTCAAATACAAGAGGTCCTCTGCACTCAACCCATTATCAATATATTTAAGACAGCGACATTTTGTGCATACTGCTACTAAAAAATGCCTTACCCTTTAAACAACACAGGGATTGTTTGTCCATATATTGCAATATATTTAAGATGGCCAACTACGTCAAAGTCATCCCATATCTGGCCAGTCCTACGCTTAATTTTCATCTGATTCATTAAGAATTCAATTGCTTAATTATACATTTAACAAAGGGACTAAGTTTTACCTGCAACTTACTAGCTGCTTTCAAAGTAAACCTCCATAGTTGGCTGCCCTTTTATTAGACACCAGTGGGATGACCTGACTATAGCTGGGAAGGGTGGGAGCTACAATATGGAGCTGGTCACTGCTCCTGTATAACTATAACAAACAAGGGAAAGTTGCGCTCACCACTATTTTTTAAAAACCATTAGACGGGGGTGCAATGAGGGTGTGACCACAAAATACATATAGTCAAATACAAGAGGTCCTCTGCACTAAGATTAAAATATTAATCTACATTAAAAGTTATCTATTGGTCATGTTGATCGTTTTTTGCTGATAGTTCTGCTTTTGTAAGTAATTGTTATTTGAAGTTCCTAAACCTGACTGTTTTGTCAACCTGACAGTCCCTTCTCAACCTGTCAGTTAAAGTTTCTTATGCTAACAGACTCCTGCTGCACAAATATGACAGCCCCCTCATAGAGGAGCATAGGGTTAAGAAAGGTAATGTAAAAGCATCAGGCAAATATTATAAATAGCATTCAAAGACAGGGTTATGATAGATAATAAAAAAAGTTATTTTCTGATGTCCGTATCGCTTTAAGTAAAAATGCCTTCAGGTAAGAGGTACAGCAGCATCAAGGGGCAAAAATAAAGGCAATTAGGCATAACAAGTTATGACATGGAAAGTCCCCATACTTTACCAAATAATAATTCACCCAAACCCCCATGGGCCTTGCACATGTTATCACCAACCAACCTTTGTAATGTAATCTTGTACATACATAGGCCAGGGGTGACCTCTCTGTGCATGCACCAAGCCCGAGCCCATCTCCTGAGAGATTAGAATAGGAAGATAGTATACTCTTTGGTATTAGAAGCTCTCTGGAAAAGTTGCAAGGAAAAGTTTAGATTGGAGAAAGGGTATTATGTCATTTTAAAGTGCTCATTAGGATGGAGAAAATTCAAATGAGGGCTTCCATGGCCTAAAAAACTAACTGGCTAAGTGACAAAAAGCATTTAAGATATTAAATATGGAACACATTCTAATTCAGTCTATAGTGATATAATTTTTTAGATGTAGTCTAAATATTAAAGTTATACTGACACAAAAAAAAATATTAATGTACACTGTACATCAAAAGTTACCTATAGCTCATGTTGATCGTTTTTCACTGATAGGGCTGCTTTTGTAAGTAATTGTTACTTGAAGTTCCTAAACCTGACTGTTTTGCTAACTGTCCCTTCTCAACCTGTTAGTTATAGTTTCTAGTTTATAGACTACTGCTGCACAAATATGGCAGCTTCCTCATAGGTGAAAATGGGGGATCAGATGGGTAATGTAAAAGCATCTGTAAATACTTTTATGCCAAAATTATAAATACCATGCAAAGACAATATTATGATAGATGTAAAAAAAAAGGTTTAATTACTGGTGTCAGTATTTTTTTAAAAACTGAAACCTCACAATGGATTGGCAACTGAATACTATGGGGTGCCGTTTGTCCCAAATACATTCTGTATACAAAACTATCCCTTATACACAGAATGAATGTCTCTCATGGTACAGTATATAAGTATTTGTGACCATACACAGATAAAAAAATATACAAAAGACTTATTTCTATTAAAGAATGAGAACAAAATCTGGTTAGTACACAAAAGGATATCATTATATTACAAACTCCATTCTGTACATTTCAACAAGCAATCTGTCTCACAAATGTATAACCTCCATGTAACGGACACACTTATGTGCAAAGTTACTTACAGAATGAATTATGTAAAAAAAACTTGGACCTAATATATAATAGTGTAACTAACTAGTGCATGTCAAGCTAGATTTGAATGACAAAATAGATATTTGTGACAGAAAGCAAGATTTTATAGTACAGGATTCATTCTTTCCACAAAATGAAAGCTTAGTTTCACAAAACAAATAAAATAACCATTCTGTGAAGCAACACTGTCAGTCACATTCCTGAACCAATAAGAACAAAGCTTATTGCCATATAACAAACAAGATGAGAAGTTACCAGCTCTGCTCCACATGGCTGCATCATCCCTAAGGCATAGTATCTGGCCTGCTATAGAGGGCACCCTCTAATGTCCCCTCTGCTGCATAGTAATAAACATGAACAAACATTTCCTAAAAGAGTTGCTGTTAAACACTACAAGTTCATAATTTTTACAAATGGCTGAGAAATATAATGCTGCACTTATAATGATTGTAGAGAAAGAAAAGTATGCAAAACATAAACGGCGCAGAGGGGCAGCAGGAGAAGCCGCCAGCCAAGTGGAAGGGGGAGCGGAGCAGCCTGTGAGAGCAGCGGAGGAGGCAGCCGGCACCACCACTTAAGTACAGAGGTCCAGCTCCAGCAACTTACGGAGGAGGAGAGGGAGACGTCCGCACAGTTCAGCAGTCAGGCGAGTAATGAGGGACATGTGGGAGCTGCCGGCGTTAGGAGGGAGCATGCGCATAGGCAGCAGAACGACAGGAGGGACGAACAAAGTGAGCAGGGTATGTGCTCACACACCGGTGAGGCCACAAGTACAGGACAGAGGGGGGAGATTATTTGGGGGGCCCAGGCACTGAACAGCAGGGATGGTGTGGGACTGAACAGATCAGGAGGGGTGGGGGGGCCGGATGGCGACCCCCAGACGGCTGCCTGGCATGCAGGTTCAGCCTTGCAGGGGACTTCACCAGCACATGTACCACAGGCAGGGCCAGCAAGAGGTTTGGTGGCAGGGTGCCAAGTATGAGCCACAAGGACAGCAAGTTCCAGCAGCTCCGCAGTGGGTAGGGAAGGGTCAGCAGTGACTCTAAGTGCTGCAAGCCAAGGTGTACCCCCCCACACTTGTTTTACCTCAGGTCAACAGAAGAGGAGATGGAGATGTGCAGCAACCACGGACAGCACAAGACAATGACACAGACACTGCAGCATGGACTGATACCATCAATACCACAGGACAAGGTACGCTAACAGGGCAAGGGGCAAACATTGACAATGCTATTCCAGGCACTTCCCATGTAGGGAGGGAGTCTTTGGCAGGTTTCATGGCAGGCTTACGTCAGCTGTTAGGTCAATGGGAAGGAAAAGGCCAGGCGGCGGGCTCTGGAGGGAATAACACGACAACCTCAACAGGGGTAAAGGGAGCGACGGAGGCAACAACAACAACAGGGGCAGAGGAGAAAAAAGGGAAAACAGGGGACAAGCCAGTACCTATGTACGCATGTAAGGGGCATGCGTACATTTGCTTTGAGGGTCCTATGAGGGCGCATTTAAAACCAGAGGTGCAGGGAAAAATATGGAAACGCGAGTATGTGGACATTTTCACGTTACTGCCCCTGGAAAGGTTTAACATTGACAAATTTGAAAAAGGCAAGGAGCATAGGAAGGAGGAAGACGAGGACAGGAGGCGCTTTAGACTCATGCCTAGGACATTCGGGAACTGGTTGCAGGCGTTCTCGATATTAGCCAGCATAGTGAGAGAAAAACATCCCGAACAGTGTTCGGCATTGTTCTGTTACTTGGATAACATATGGGAAGCAAATCGAGTGTACGCGGGCCTCGCCTGGCTCCGGTATGATGAGCAGTTCAGACAGAGAATGTCGATTAGGCAGGATATAAATTGGGATCACAGAGACATTGGTTTGTGGATGAAGTTAATGAACAATAAGGGCTATTAAGGTTACGGCATGCAGGGAACCTCAGGGCAGCAGCCCTTTCAGGGTAGCTCCAGCGGGCAACCTTCCAGCCCAGCTGGAGCACACAAAAAAGGAGCATGTTGGTTGTTTAATGACAGCCACTGCAAATGGGGGGCATCCTGTAGTTTCCGGCATGAATGTTCCCTGTGTGCAGGGAACCACCCACTTAGCAGATGCTTTAAGAAAGGAAAAAGAGAAGGGAGCGATTTCAGGAGGGGTTCTGGAAAAGGGCTGGACGCCAGTGAGAATAGAGGTGATGCTCCCTTGGCTAAGTAAATATCCAGATCGTGAAAATTACATAATTACTACGTGGGGGTTTTCCGAAGGTTTTCAGATTCCCGGGGGGACGGAAAAAAAGGGGGGTGCCAGCAAAAACTTAAAATCAGTCCAGGAGAACCCAGTGTTAGTGTTGGAAAAACTGAGAAATGAAGTGGGTTTGGGTCGCATGGCAGGCCCCTTTAAAGATCTCCCTTTACCGAACCTTAGCACATCCCCACTGGGGCTGGTGCCCATGAAAGAGGCGGGAAAGTTTAGGCTGATACGCCATCTCTCTTACCCGAAGGGAAGCTCAGTCAACGATGAAATTGATAAGGGTTTGGTACAAGTGTCATATACATCATTAAATGAAGCAGTGCAACTGGCAAGGCAAATGGGAAAAGGGGCATTGTTGGCCAAGGTCGATGTGGAATCTGCCTTCCTGCTATTGCCGGTGCATCCCGAGTCACTGCACAAGTTGGGGTGCTAATTCGAGGGACACTACTATGTTGACAGGAGTCTTCCCATGGGGTGCTCAATCTCCTGCACATACTTTGAAGCCTCCAGTACATTTCTGGAGTGGGTGGTGCGCACTAAGGCAGGTGTGGGGTCAGTCATTCATTATTTGGATGATTTCCTCTGTGTGGGCTCTTCTCAGTCCAACTTATGCGCAGTGCTCCTCCAGACATTGCAGGGTGTGGCAGTACATTTTGGGGACCCCTTAGCGCAGGAAAAACAGAAGGGCCAACGACATGTCTGAAATTTTTGGGAATTGAGATTGACACCATAAGGCAGGAGTGTAGGTTACCAGAGGATAAAGTGTCAGTACTGGCGGAGGACATAGGATTTGCAAGGAGGGTAAAAAAGATGACACTAAGACAGCTCCAGTCCCTATTGGGTAAATTGAACTTTGCTTGCCGAATTATTCCAATGGGAAGGGTCTTTTCCAGAGGGTTGGCCTTGGCGACAGCGGGTGTTACACAACAGCACCACTTCATTAGTCTCAATTCGGGGCACAAGGCGGATTTAGCGGTCTGGAGCTCTTTTTTCCGAGATTTCAATGGGAAGGCTTATTCGCTGGGGAACACAGTCGAAAATTCGTAAATTGCCCTATTCACGGATGCTTCAGGGTCAATTTGCTTTGGGGCATATTTTCAAGGGAAATGGTGTGCGGGACAATGGCCGTTGGAATGGAAAAACAGTAAACTCACTGGCAATTTGGCTTTCTTGGAGCTTTTTCCAATTGTGGTAGCAGTAGAGCTGTGGGGTCAGTTGTTTGCGAACAGATCTGTGCTGTTTTGGTTGGACAATACAGCAGCTGTGGCAGTGGTCAATAACTTGACTTCCTCCTCTCGCCCAGTGCTAGCTCTTTTGTGACATATGGTGCTGTGGTGCTTGCAACGCAATATATATTTTAGGGCAAAGCACATACCAGGTGAAATTAATGAAATTGCTGATGCTTTGTCTCGCTCACAGTGAATCAGATTCCGGGAGCTGGCGCCCGAGGCGGAACAGGAGGGAGAGCGATGCCCAGACCGGATTTGGGAGCTGGTGCATCAGGTATGATGGATTGGGTATGAAGGTCCTTAGCCCCAAGCACCTGGAGCAGCTACAATAAAGTATGGTGTGCCGGGGCTCGATTAGAGCAAGAGATGGGGGTGTTGGATAACAGTGATGACAGGCTGGGGCTCCTGGCGTGGCAACCGTCAAAGGATTTTGACAGTAACGTGTCCGTCAGCATGATTGAAAGGAAGTTATCGGCTTTGGCTTTTCTGTTCAAATTTTGGGGCTGGACGGATGTCACAAAAGATTTTGCTATCAAACAAGTGTTTAAGGGGTTCAAGAAGGAAAGGAGGTCAACAGACATTAGGAGGCCCATCACCTTGAACATTTTGGAAGGAATATTTAGTCAATTGGGTTGCATTACACATTTACCATTTGAACTGTTGTTATTCAGATGGGCCTTTTCCTGGGCTTTCTTTGGGGCATTTAGGATATCTGAGTTGGTGAGTCCCAACAGGGCAGGAGCGGGGGGGGTTGTGAGAGGACATAAAGAGGGAAGAGCAGAGTTTGTCAATTAGGATTCGAGTGGCGAAAACTGACAAAAGTGGGAAAGGTTTTATGGTGGAGCTACATGGGATAGAGGGATTTGACGCCTGCCCAGTAACATGTTTTGATGAATACTGCAGGGTCAGGAAGGAACAAGTGGGCATTTTTCTTATTCACCAGGATGGTTCGGCCTTATTAAAATTTCAATTTGTAGCAGTGCTGAGGAGGTCCCTGGAAGGTTTAAAACTGGCGGCGGCTGAATACGGGAGTCATTTGTTTAGAATAGGGGCCGCCACAGAAGCAGCCAGATGGGGTTTGGACGAAGCAGTTATTAGACAGATTGGTAGGGAGTCTAACAGGTTCCGTTCTCATATCAGACCAAGTAGAGTTGAACGTTAAAAAAAAAAAAAAAAAAATGTGTGTGGGGGTTATTTGGGGATAATAAAGTGGTAGTGACTTGTATCTCTTTCAGGTACCTGGCCCTGCAAAGCGTGGCTTCTGGGACATTCATACATCCTTTGGGAAGAGCAACGGGCTACGTTTCATCGGGTGGATGCCCAGTTGGGTTTTCAACAAACACAGTTGCAGTTGCGGTGGGTCAGCAGGAGGGGGCTTAAGTGGGAGGAAATCGTACCCCTGGTTGTGCAAAAAGCGAAAGAATTTGGCCCACCTAACATTATTGTCTTACATGAGGGGGGCAATGATGTAGGGCAATGTCCCATGAAGTTTCTAATAAAAGACATTAGGAGGGGTTGTCTCAGGTTGTGGTCCCTTTTCCCTGGGGTCGTGCTAATATGGTCGGAGATCATCCCTAGAGCTCATTGGAGGGGGTCCATTCACATCAAGCCGTAAACAGGGCTAGGATTAAGATCAACAGGGCAGTCTCCAAATTTATGCAGGGCAATGGAGGGTTAATTGTAAAGGAACATGGATCTCAAGAAAGATCGGGGTTATTTTCTACCAGATGGGGTACATGTAAACGATTTAGGCCTGGACCTATTCAACTTCAGTTTACAGGAGGCCATTACATTAGCATGGAGGGCATGGTGGTGTATGCTGAGCTGAAGGAGTCCAGCTCGGCATACAGTGGCGGGTCTTTTTGTCAGTCTGCTGGGGAGGTGATCTGTTATGGCATGACAGATCAGGTCAACTGGGTGGTTTAAACCCTTAAGGTGGGTGACCACGGTTAGATGGAGTACTAAAGGGGGGCAATAGGAAGCCCCGGGAGAGGCGGCAGGGATCCTCTTAGCTAGGGATTGGGTGGCTGGAGGATATCCTGGCTTGCTTTGGAAGGGGTAGACTGACAATGGGCTCAGGCAGACAAGTTTGGGTTACTTATTGTTATTATCTAATGGAATTGTTGTAATGTTATATATAAATGGATGTTATGGATGAACTATTCATGCTTACATTTGTATTGATGTTATGCTGGGGCCATGATCATTCCAAATAATGATATTTGTCACTGGTTATTATGAGTCAGAGGAGTGAGTGTAGGCGGATGCATGGGTCATGCTGTTTTGCCATTGTTTTATGATTCACTCCTGTTCCTCTTCCTGTCTAAGCTGAGAGCAATAATGGGGCAAGCCACACCTACATGCCATGTTGTAATAAATGCACCAGAAATTACTGTGCTTGTCTGGCTGTTTTGCCTGAACTAACACAGCAGAATCATTTAATCCACTACCAGCCAGTTTATAACACATCATCTTGCAGCCTAACCCATCATTATAATTGGTCTAATATTCCTTCAATAATGTCTGAAAAACTCTCAGTCAGTTATAAGTTTTGTATATTATTGTTAGACTTCAATGTCTCCTCCTAGCTCTAATCTTGCACCAATTAGCGTTTAGCAGTCTCTTAGTAATGTGGTTAGCTATTGTTCAACTACTACATAGGTTTAGCCAGAGACTTGGGACTGATCGTGTGCACACATTCTGTATAGTATGTTGTGTAGTTTATATGAGCAGCCACTCCTGAGTACTGTGTGTAAACAAAAGGGGTCATTTAGGCAGGGGCAATTTTAGTGGATCATAATTTATTTATATAGAAGCAACAAGCTGTACGATGTTTTACATTTAAGCTGTCCATAGACACACAGATCCTATTTTACGGATCTTGTGTGGAGAGAGCCGACAGCTTTCGTCCGGCGGAGATCGTCGTTTGGCCAATCGGTCAGGTTTGATTTTGACCCAACCGATCCCGCCGGAGCCCATTGCACATCATAATCGGATCATTTGGATGTATGGCTGAACAATCAGATTACCCCCGATATAGCCATGCTCGTTAATGGCATATCGGAGAAAGATCCGCTCATTTGGTGATGTCGCCAAACGAGTGGATCTTTGCGTCTATGGCCACCTTTATTTATAACTAAGGGGTCAAATGATGCTGTCCCCTTACCTGCCCAGTGCTTACCCCTTTCACATCAGAGCGGGTCGAGGGGGAGCACAGCACTAGTGCAGAGAGCACAATGGCGCACATGTCACACGCATGTCACATCAGTAGTGACGACACCCAGAATTAGAAAAGAGAAATTGGGTCTGATTAGTGTCAGAGCACAAATATAATTGTGCAAATTGTAATGCATTGGATGCAATTGTGTCAGACATCTCACCTGCATTCTGCATTGTGGTTAAAAAAACATGGCAACTGTGGTCATACATGACCCCTAAAGTCTATGTAGTGCAATGTGTAACCCTGGTGATTAGGCATAGTGAATAAATTTGCCCAGACACAAATTCGCTGTGAGTTACCACATTTTGCCGGCAAAAAATCTGCTGCATCAAAAAAAAAAATTGTAGCTCGCTTCAAAATTAACACGCGTCAAAATTACTTTGACTCCTCACCGTTTCACGAATTTTGTGGCACAGGTTCGCACATCACTAATTAGGGACATTGTATTATTAATACTGTCTAATCTGAACTGCGCAGTTCCTTGCCCAGCAACAATCCAGGTGCATGTCATACAATAATATAATTAGAAAAATAGTATTTTCCTTACAGTGAGTGGAAATGGAAGTTATGTAAACCAAGAAACTGTTTATAATCCTACTCATACTATACAATGTGTGTCTCTGTTGTCTGGAGTGGATTGTGGGCCACTTGGTCTTTTGGCAGCTTTTATCGGCCAGTGTATGTCCACCTTTAGTCAGCCACTCCAGACACTGGGAACTCACACAGTCTGTATAGTATGATGTGTGGGCCTTATAAGCAGTTTCTTAGTCACATGGTTAGCTGTAGTTTAACTACTACATAACTTCCATTTTATCACTATTTCAGCTTTGACAAACGTAGTGTAACAGAGCCTACCCATGTGTGAATGTTTCCCATTGGATTAATCTGGTATATGTGGCTCAGTAAAGCAGCTGAGTGACCTTGTTGCAAAAATCTGAACTCACACTAAGGACAATACTATATGTGTCTTATGAGTGGCTGCTCATAAGACCTACACATCATACTATACAGAATATGTGTGCACATGATCAGTCCCACATCTGTGTCTAAAACTGTTATGTAGTAGTTGAACTACAGCTAAATATGAGACATCTCATAAGACCCACTCATTATACTATACAGAATATGTGTGCATATGATCAGTCTAGAGTTTTCAGCAAACATGGACAGGGGCGGGCCGGTGATGTGGGGGGGGCAGTGCAGGTGACATCAGGGGTGGCACATATTATGTGGCAATCAGCGGTTGTCATTTACTTCAGTGTCCTGTTTGGATTCACTAGTTTGGAAATCCAGACTTTTCACCCGGACAACCCTAGATCAGTCCCACGTCTCTGGCTAAAACTATTATGTAGTAGTTAAACTATAGCTAACCACATTATTAAGCGACTGCTAAAAGCTAACTGGTGCAAGATTACAGCTAGGAGGAGACATTGGAGCCTAACAATCATATACAAAACTTATAACTGACTGAGAGTTTTTCAGACATTATTGAAGGAATATTAGACCAATTATAATGATGGGTTAGGCTGCAAGATGATGTGTGACAAACTGGCTGGTAGTGGATTAAATGATTGTGCTGTGTTAGTTCAGGCAAAACAGCCAGACAAGCACAGTAACTTCTGGACTCAGTGGCATAACTAGATATTACTGGGCCTAACAGCAAATTATTTTTCAGGCCCCCAAAATGTTTAGAGGTTGACTTGTTTTACCAATGTTTATTGAAACTGTATATGAATTAGGGCCTCATAGGGCCCCTATACCTCTTGGGCCCCCTGCAGGGTCTGTAGTTACACCCCTGCTTCCGCTACATTTATTACAACATGGCATGTAGGTGTGGCCTGCCCCATTATTGCTCTCATCTTAGACAGGAAGAGGAAGAGGAATGAATCATAAAACAATGGCAAAACAGCAGGAATGCCCTTAACCAAAATGGCCACACAAGCAGGTTACTATAATAAGAATAGCCATATCACATAAAATCACCTGATCATATTTATGTTTTGCATACATTTCTTTCTCTACAATCATTATAAATGCAGCATTATATGACCAATTATGAACCCGTAGTGTTTAACAGCAGCCCTTTTAGGAAAGGTTTGTTGATGTTTATTACCATGCAGCAGAGGGGACATCAGAGGGCGCCCTCTATAGCAGGCCAGATACTATGCCTTAGGGATGATGCAGCCATGTGGAGCAGAGCTGGTAACTTCTCATCTTGTTTGTTATATGGCAATAAGCTTTGTTCTTATTGGTTCAGGAATGTGACTGACAGGGTTGCCTCACAGAATGGAAAGAATGAATCCTGTACTATAAAATCTTGCTTTCTGTCACAAATATCTATTTTGTCATTCAAATCTAGCTTGGCATGCACTAGTTAGTTACACTATTATATATTATGTCCAAGTTTTTTTTACATAATTCATTCTGTAAGTAACTTTGCACATAAGTGTGTCCGTTACATGGAGGTTATGCATTTGTGAGACTGATTGCTTGTTAAAATGTACAGAATGGAGTTTGTAATATAATGACATCCTTTTGTGTACTAACCAGATTTTGTTCTCATTCTTTAATATAAATAAGTCTTTTGTATATTTTTTTTATCTGTGTATGGTCACAAATACTTATATAACATGAGGGACATTAATTCTGTGTATTAGGGATAGTTTTGTATACAGAATGTATTTGGGACAAACAGGCACCCCATAGAATACAAGCACTACCAGTATGAAACTGAACAATTTATTTGGAGGGCACCATTCATATTTAGAAACGTTTATTATACAGTAATGTACATTTACAAGTAAATACAATCACTTTGGAGTGCCTAACATTTGGCACCCCCAAGTGGTTAATGACTGGGAGAAAGATAGTATGTTGACTAATTTATACAGAAAGACCGTTGATAAAAATAGCGTGTTACACTTTGACAGCTTTCATCCTCCTAACACAATGTCAGGCCTTCCTAAAAGATACAGTGAAAATACGGATCCGTATTTTCACTGTATCTTTGCATAAGGGACCTTGCCTGGTCCACGGAAAACCAGCACCACTGGAAGCAGAGGAGTTAATGAACAGGTGTGCGGTGGTGAGAATTACTGTTCAAGGCCTTCCTAAAAGCCAATTAATGCAATGTACAAGTGCATCACCTCAAACAATGATAACTATTTGGGTAGTAAAGAGAAGATGTTAGGCATGTTTAGAAAGAAAGACTACCCTAGGTCCATATAATAGAAAGCAGAGAAGGAAATAGATAGGCTAACACAGGAAACATTGTTGGTCAGTAAGAAAAAGGATAAAACGTGCCAAAGGATACCTTTTGTTGCCACCTTTTATATTCACTCTAAAAGGGTAGGAAAAGTGGTCAGAAAGTACTGGCCTATATTAATGAATGATCCCACTTCTTCTAGGTGTAAAGATTTCCCCCTGTTTGCTTATAAGAGAGGCAAACATGTAATTGACTATCTGGTCCACCTGGACATGCATCCCCGAAAAACAGTAAAACAAATATTTTTGGGGAAACCAGTTGTGGTCACCTTTCCCTGTTTGTCATGCCAGAACTGTAATAGTATCATAAGGTGACACAGTATTACATCCAACACAGGGAACCCAAATTAAACTACGGGGTACCATACCTGTATGTAGAAGAATGTGATAAACTACCGTGTGGTAAGGGATATGTAGGTAAAACCAACAGAATGATAAAGGTGTGATTAAATGAACATCGCAGCTCTATCCAGAATGCACACTCTAAAATGACCTCTGGCAACCAAAATTGGACAGAGTGTAAACATAATGTAGCACAATTGCACTGGCAAGTGCTGGAAGAGGCGAAATCAGATTATGTTAACATTGATAAAAAACTTTTGCAATGAAAGTGTTTCTGTATCTGGAAGCTTGATATTTAGCCCCTAAAGGATTGAATGAAAGTTGGGGTTTAAACTGCTTCCTGTAACTGGACCTTCAACTGTTTTCTGTAATTAGATTTCCAAAGAATTAACATGTACATGTTTTGTTGCAGCCATAGAAAGAGAAAGATACAATTCTTCAATGTACAAGTGAGATAGAGACATCCTCCTTCTATGTGTATCCTAATCAGTGAGTAACTACTAGTAACTATTATGATTATAATATTGTTTGTATATATGTAATTTAATGGATATGATACACGTAGTTTGACTATGGTTTTTCACAGAATGGACCATTACCGGTAACCAGAAAACAAACAAAAATAATTTTTCTAAAACTTTATATGCTCAGAGTAAAATGTTGTGAGAAAAATATCATGGTAGGCTTTATTTGAAATATGGACATTAAAGGAGAAGGAAAGGGTAAAACTAATTAAGCCTTATCAGAAAGGTCCACCTAAATATACCAGTAAACCCTCAAAGTAGTGCTGCTCTGAGTCCTCTGTCAAAAGAAACACTGTCATTTTTTCCTTCTGTTGTGTACACATGGGCTTCGGTATCAGACTTCCTGTCTTCAGCTTAAACCTCATTGTCCCAGCGTGAGCATGCTCAATTTGCTCCTCTTCCCCCCCCTTCTCTGCTGTAATCTGAGCCCAGAGCTATAAGTGAGCAGAGAGAAATTCAGGCAGGAAGTGATGTCACACCAAGCTAATACTGCAGCTGCTATCCTAAACAAACAGAGAGCTTCTAAAGCTTCTTTTACATTTGTTACAACACAGAAGAAGAAAGCAAAGATCTAACTGGTTGTTATACTGTAGGTAACTGCACTTTTACTGCACTGCCTTTTAGATGCAATGCTGCATTCCAGTGTAATAGCAGATGGAAAATGGAGATGAGCCTGATGCAGCTTGCATGCATTTTACCAATGTGGGCAACTTTTTTGCTGAATCACTCACAAGGTACAGCGGCAATTTTTTCTAATGAAATGCATGTGCAAATGATGTATGTTGTAGCTACAGTGCTTAGTATGTGTTTAATTAGTTGTATATCAGTTGCATGCATAGGTGAAGCACACAATGGATACCCTGGAACTAACATCTACTCAAGGTAGGTATTGTGTCCTTCGACCCTTACATTTGAGCCTTGTGTACAATATATTAAAGCAGGCTAATTGGCAGATTGATGCTACGTGTATAGAGTGTGTATAGGTGTACAGTAAGTACCTATGTGAATTACATTTTAGGTACCATTTTGGGCTTTGCATTTGTGTTTCCTTCCATAAACAAGTGTTCTATTGGTTTTAACCTTTCAAGGAACTAGTTTAATGTGTCATTAAAAAAAATAGTTAACAGAAGGGAAACAGGCTTGGTGTTGTTACATAAGAATTACTTCCCATGTTAGAATGCAAAAAAATGGTTTACTATGTAACACATTATAATATCCAGGAACCATAGGAGTGTCCCTGAAATTATCTGACTAATAATAGGAGTGACTGAGTGCCAGTGTTATGAGAAACTCTTCATACGTTAAAGGACAAGGAAAGTCTAAAGTAGAATAAGGCTAGAAATGCTAAACATAAGCATGAACTGACTGCACCACAAAGCCTAATCAAACAAATTATTTATGCTTTCAAAGTTGGCCACAGGGGGCTGTCATCTTGCAACTTTGTTAAACATCTTGGCCTGATCCTGACCCTGCACATGCTCAGTGTGGTCTGGGCTGCTTAGGGATCGTCATAAACAAAGCTGCTTGAGTTCTGCATGGCTGGTAAGTTAGACAAGGGCTCCCCCTGCTGTTCATAAGTATAATTGTTCCTCATAGCAGGTAGGGACCATCTGACAATTCCTATCCTCAGCAGTAAATGAAGGGAGAATTTCACTGCATACAGTCAGGTTTCTTATAAAAACGGTACACATTTTATAATTAAAGTACATTGGAGAAAGGTTTCTTTTTCATTAAAGATTAAAAAAAGTAAATTGGATTTTATTTTTTTTCCTTTCCTTGTCCTTTAAGCTCTTTTCACAGTTTTACTTGTGAATCAGCTTTTCATTTATATAATCATATTTTATAATCCATAGAAGTCACTATTCATTTTCCTACAGTTCCTATGTTATTTATACTACAGAATTCATACAGGGGCACATTTTCTTCTCCAATGCGAGCTGCAATATAATTTGAAACACGAAATGATGTAGAATTTTTAACTTAAAAGGGCAGATTTATCAAGGGTCGAATTTCGGGAAAAAAAAACTTCGAAATTCGAATAAAAAAAGACAGACCGAAATGTATTTATTTACTCATATGAATCGAAGTTAACAGTGTATTAGATTGAATTTGATTCAAAGTTATTTCTAAAAAAACCTTTGACACCAATTAGGTTCTAGGAGGTCCCCCAAAGGCTAAAACAGCAATTCGGCAGGTTTTAGATGGCGAATGGTCGAAGTCTAATTTTAAAGAGACAGTACGTGATAAATTTCGATATTCGTATTTTCACATTTTTTTCAAATTCGAATCGAATTTGCACTATTCCCTAGTCGAAGTACACAAATAATAGCTCGGAATTCACATTTTCTTAATTCAAATTTTCACTTTAACCCTTGATAAATCTGCCCCTTAATGTTGTGGGGTCAGACCATTTACCATCTACCCTTTTCTAATTTTTGCATAAGGCTGTTGCAATAATTCAAATAGGAGTTGCTGGGATCTATGGAAAATAATTACCCTAGCTTTGCACAAGGGTGTTCCTTAGTAAATGATTTGCTTCACCTGTGAAAAAAAATCATACAGTATATCTGGTGATACACCCTACCAATGGAACTGATGTAAGATTGAAATACATATGTATAAATTGAGTTACAAACAGATATATATATATATATATATATATATATATATATATACATACACACAATATATATATATAGTGAATAAAGTACCCCCTCTTGTAAATTATAAGGATATTATAAGTTACTGAGGAGTACAGGTGGTACTTTATTTATTATAGCACACAAGTTTCAGTGAGTCATGTGACAGAAATGACATCACTACTCATGGTTTATAACAGATGACATCAGTACTCACCGTTCATTAGGATATAATATAAGATATTCATGGCTTTTGTGTAATATATATATATAGTTTGTTGCCTCCACAAATATTTGTTTTTTAATTGGTAAAGTAATTCTAAATCTGGGTAATTTACTATAAATCCATGGCCTATATTAAGTTTCCAGACTATTTACAGTATATAGTTTGTACTCCCACACTTTTCTTCCGTTTGTGCATTTTGAAAAACAGCCCTAACCACATCCTAAATTATTTCAAAATCTCTGTTGTTAAGAGCAATTTCAAAATGGACAAACTCTTAGCACAACGCTGATCCAGGAACTGTTTCAACTGTCATGTTGGAGTCAGAAAGGAGTCAAACTGGAGAGCCTTCTGATGGGATTTGCCATCTTCCTCTAGATCAAGGAGCATTTAGTCAGGTTTCACGTTGACAAAACAGCCCTAACCACATCCTAAATAATGTAAAAAAAGAGCAAAGTGAAACCTGCCTAAATGCCACATTCAAAAATAAAAAGATTTGGGGAGCAACACAAGCATGCAATTCCAGGCCTACACGCCTGGAATTCAAAAATAAGCTCCTGCTTTGAAGCCACTGAGAGCAACATCCAAGGGGTTGGTGAGTAACTTGTTGCTTGTGAGCTATTGGTTGGACATCACTGAAGAGGAAGGTGTTTTTTCAGTAACCTTGTATTTTTTCCCTTTTAACAATAGACATCCAATCATTTCATTAGAAATCAGAGTGCTATCCTTTCAGTTTCTTTTCTGACAAATAGAAGTTTCTTGGCCTGCGTATAAGTGCATGCCGAGAAACAGCTCCTGCACTCTGCTTTTCTTTGTGTCTGGACCCAGAGTCCCTGCGACGGTCTGCGTGCAGACATGGATCGGTTTTTGGCATGGAAATGCGTGAGCCAGTAGCCAAAGTGTGCTCTAGGGGCTGTTCACAGGATGGAATATGTATCTCTATATCCCTAAATTGCCCACCTCGAGGTAGACACATTGGTGAATGATCTTTTGATGTATGGCCATCTTAAACTATTGTGTAATATATCAATATTATATAGGTGAAGGATAATAAATGAGGGCTAAACCACATGATAGTGATTATATAGTATAGAGAGCAATAGAGAGAGCTATGAGGATCTTAGACATGATAAATGAAAAAAAAAGGTTATAGAAGTTAGATTAGAATGGGGGGAAAATAGAATGGAATAGTTGGATTATGGTCAGATAAAATACCACTGTGACCAAGTGCCTGCTGTTGGTGAGCTGTTAGTAACGTAGGGTGATCTGCATTATCATTAAGTTTGTATCAAAATTATAAGTCAGGGAACTATATGATGTTCAAATGAGCTATTCAGTGAGCTATGATATTCATAATGTACAGTAGGATATATATATATATATATATATATATATATATATATATATATATATATATATATATATATATATATAAATGGATCAACACACCCTTACAGTGAAAAAAAAAAAACCAAAACCCATTGTGAACTGCAACTCTGACATGCAATATAATATAATATGAGCTATAAGGATAAATTGAATGCAAGTGGTTCTTAACTATACATGGTAGATTTATTTAAAATCCAAATAAAGCAAAATATGATACTTTCTTTGTACACTGATGAGGCATACTGATCAATTTGAATAAAATGTTGCAGGTAGAATCAAGCATTCACATAAAAATAAAGATGAAGTAAAAACAGAATCCTGTCAAGGTGTGGTACATTTATGTACTGGATGTCTCTCTGGGATAAGAACACTAACATTGTAGTCACTACACCTAATGGGGGGTTGACTGGAGATTACTATCCCCTAACTATTTCTCCATGGGGGGGAACAAAACAATTCTGTTGCTAGCTATTCCTATTTGACTGACCTTACTAGAGTGTGCTATAACAGGCAAGAGTGTGCTATAACAGGAGCTAGCCAATATGCATAACCCTGACTTCCACTAAGGTGTTGACTTTCCTTCATTTTCTAGACTTTCTAACCTCCTTTAACATCCGGCACTTCTACTTCTTTCTAATATGCATTCCAAGGAGCAAGCTCTATGGGTCTTTTCATAGACTAGGAAAATATCCATAATACTCCTGGGCCAATGGGAATACTTTCTGATCACTGGGCATAGGTTAGCTCTTTGAGACTACCTGCACAGTAGGGAATGCTATCTCTTTCATATCCCTGTGCATATTTTTTTCCCATCAGACCATACATACTAGATGATAGAAGCCATAGCAACTGAGAGCTAGTACACTGATTGGCTTGGTATATATGAGAAGGTAGTTAGTATAGATGGTGTCTTGATAGCTCTCCTTTTTGACTAAATGGAATCATTTTTTTTCCTCTCTATTTTTGTAGCCCTCTAAACACCAAGGTGGAAAATGTAGATTCACCTAGTAACTTTTATGCCGTCTTCTTATTTTAGCCATAGCTACCTTTGGAGGATTGTTCGTAAGTATTACATTCTTGACTCTTTTTCTTTTAAACAAAATAGTATAACATGCTGGTAGAAGTTGGCAAGCTATAACTCCATAAACTGAAGCTAACATGGCAATAATTTCCACTGCAGATTGGAATACATCACTGGTATTTATGTAGATAGGAATAAATATAATCCACACAAAAATGTATATTAGCATACTGAATGTGATGCATCGAGCCTCATTGTATCTGCTTTGTAGATTCTTACCATGAAATGCAAGAATAAAACATGTAAATGCAAGAATGCCTGTGTACCCCAACATCATGCCAAATGCCACATAGGATCCCTCATCACACTGAAGAATAAGCAGCTGGGGCATGGTGTAGATTTCTCTGACAAAAGGAGGTTTCAGAATAATCCATAACATACAAATACAGAGCTGAAAACCAGTTAATAAAATAATAATAGCTACAGGCTGGTTTAATAAAGTGCCCACCCTTTGTTCTGTTTTTGTTGACTGGTAGGTTAAAATAATATGTAGAGATTTTGTAAAAATAAAAGACAGACATAGAGTAAAGCCAATCCCATAGAGGGGTTGCCTGACTTTGCAAATGATATCACTTGGCTGACCAATGAAAAATCCAGTGCTCACCAAGCTTAGTAATAGAGATGCAATCAGAAGGTAGCTATAATTACCTCCTGCATCTTGCACTGCTGATGTATCACTGTAATTAATAAATAGGATCCCTATCATTAGCACCAGCAAAAAGGCAAATGCTGCAAAACTCATTAAAGTAATAGCAAATGGGTTATTTCTTTGGAAATATTCAACTGTCCTGTTTTCACAGTGAGAGCTTCCATTATTTGACCACTGATGGCCAGGACACTTAATACATGCATTCATATCTGTAGAGAAAAAAAGAAATGAATTTTAGAATGAAATATTTTCGAACAGCAAGTGATCTGTTTTGGAAAATCTGAAATATCCCACTGTATCCCTGTTAATATCAATACTAACAATTCATTATATTTTAGTGGCTAACCTGTAACTGCCTTTTTAATTTTGCTTCGCGTACAGTCATAACAGATGCAGCTGCGTGTCATTTTAAATGAACAATGTTATTTACCAGTTTCTGGAGAGAAGTAGCCTTCTGGACAAGGAATACAACTGTAACAACAACTAACCAAGGAATGCTTTTTGTAAAACCCTTGACGGCATGACTTGGAACAATTTGAAAAAGGAATCTGTAGAGGAATCGAAACACATATAAAATACCTTTGTGACTAATATGGATTTGAGTTACAGTGTCTATGTTCTTAACATGGCATTATACAATAGATAACATAACAGGGATCATCTACAACCTCAAGTTGGGTGTTCAAATGCAATTTTAAGCACAATAGCCATGTTTTTCACCACAATACAGCATTTCTTCCCAGAATTCCAGTGTCATTGTGTACACCATGGGGAGTTGTGCCTGACACATTTGCAGTCAATGCATTAAAATTGTGCTAGTGGGTTGACCTGAAACCCGCAGTGACCAGGCTGTATTTAGGACTGATGCCGCCCTAGGCAGCAGACCTAAACAAGCCCCTACGTCGTCCGCGCTGACGTCACGCGTATGAAAATTCAGCAAAATTGACATCAGCGCACTGTGCACATGATGTTACTTCCGCATTCTTCCTCGGTCCCCCTACCCCACACCCCCTCAGCTCCTTTACCGTATTTCCTATGGAAATCCATGGAGGTGGGTGGGGAGGGTTTAAAAAAAAACACGCACTCTAAGCACAGGCCCTCGGGGGCCTATACATAAATACGGCCCTGGCAGTGACCCGAGGAACTACTGGCTGGGCACGTTGGACGAGTTGGACGTGTCATGGACAAGATTCAATTTGAGATGCAATTTAATTCAGAAAAACATTTCACAGTTTATCACCGTAGTGTGATTATCTGAATCTGTATATAAAGTCAGCTATTTTGTTTGTTGGGGAAGTGAATGGCTGGTAATCAACTAAGAAGGGTACATGCCCCCAAACTTTTTTTACCAGTAAGCCACAATTTAAAATGTAAAAAGAGCAGGGGAGCAACACAAGCATGAAAATAGTTCCAAGGGGGGTACCAAAAAGGGCTGTCATTAACTATTTAGTAGTCCCTATGTATCAAAGTATCTGAGCTGCGCCTGGTGGCTGTTCTGGGCTCTCTGCCAAAAGCCAATTAAGAAACTTTGGTTGGGGAACACTAACCTAAGGTGTTGGAGGATGTTGGGAGTTGTAGGACAAAAACAGCATAAGCTGCTTTAACATTTCTACCCAAATTATTGACTAATGCACAGGAAGGAGAAAGTGTCAGCAGTGGGAGGAAGAGGAACTACAGTAGGAATGCATAAGGTTTCTATGACCAAGAAAATAAACAAAGTACAAGTATGGAACCTGTTATCTAGAATCCTCAGGACCTGGGATTTTCCAGATAACGGGTAGTTCCAGAATTGGGATCTCCATACCTTAAGTCTACTAAAAAATCTTTTAAACATTAATTAAACCAAATAAGATTGTTTAGCCAACAATACGAATTACTTGTATATTACTGGGCATCAAGTACAAGGTACTATTTTATTATTGCAGAGAAAAAGAATATACATTTTTAAAAACTAAGTTATGTTATTAAAATGGAGTCTATGGGAGATGAATTTCCCGTAATTCAGAGATTTCTGGATACTATGAGAAAAACTTAAGGGCTCATTATGAATGGAATGCAACGTACAAAGTGTAAAATTTAAATGCAAATCTTTGTTTTGTTACCACAATGTAGAATCTTTCTGCTCTCTATGTGGCATCCACAAATATGGAGGCAAATTAGCATCTTCAAGATGTCAACATTGGCTTTAGTGGCTAATTCATTTGGCACAAGTCAGTTGTGGCTATGGAAAAAAATTATTATAGGAACCCTAAAGTTACTGGCAGATCAGAGTTCCAGGGTTCCTTTCAAAAACAGAACAGTCTTTAATAGTTGCTTTATCTCTGAAACCATGCCTCTCTTTATTCAGACACTGGAGTTCTTAGGGTCAGAGACTCCACTTAAGAATCTAGTGACTGTGGACACCATAAATTCCTTGGCCCCACAAATCTAAACCATGGCCTGACCAGTGGAGAATCAAGAAAAAGGCCTGAGCTAGAATGTCAGTAAAGATAGGTAAAGAATTTGCCCAGAAATGTTTTCAAGGCTTTTTTTTAGGCTACCAGGCATGGCAAACGTGACCTTTGTTCTGGTGGGGGTTTTTTTTTTAAATCCCAATATTCATACTAATGTATCAGTCCTCACCTTATTGCCCTGATTATTCCAAAAGATAATGTGTTCATCTAACATTATTTCAGATGTTATTGTATCATATTGTCCAACAGCTTTAAATGTTGGGTACATTCCAAATGTGTGCCAGTTGATTATATCATATCCACTTAAGAGATCTCCATTCACATCGAAAGAGTAATATTCAGATTTGAAGGGAATTTTAACTTTTCTTATTTCTTTCAAAAGCTGTAAAAAATTATACAGTAAGTTAGAATACACCAAGGCACCTAACCTAAAAACTGTATATTTTATAATTCACACGTATAAAGAAGCATACAGTCATAATTTAAATACTCAACTTCTGTTAAAGGGGTGGTTCGCCTTTCAAGAACTAGTTGGTTTCAGATAGATCACCAGAAATAATGACTTTTTCCAATGACTCTCTATTTTCTATGTGGGGCCGTTTTTTTTAATATTGAAGTGTAAAGTGTCTTTTTTCACCTTCTGAAGCAGCCCTGGGAGGGGGGTCGCCGACCCTCTAAACTGTTCTAATTTAGTTGATACATTTCTTATCTTTGTCCCTGCTGAGCAGAATCTCTGGTTTTCATTACAGGCAGCTGTTAGAATTGACACAATAGTTGCTTATACTCCAGAGATGCTGCTGAGAAATGTATCAACTAAATGTTGCAAAATTGTAACAGTTTAGAGTCTGCGCCTAACTGAAACACCAAAGACAAACATTCAACTTTAAACTTAGATTTTGCAAAAAACAGTAAAAAAATAAATAATGGAAAGTAATTGAAAAAGTCTTTATTTCTGGGGAACAATCTAAAAGCAACTGAATTGAAAAACGTGTTTAGAAGGTGAACAACCCCTTTAAGATAAAATAATCATTGCTCACAAGTAATACCTTGTGGTCTGGGTGCCCATACCGTGAACCTTCAGCCTAAAAAGCAGAATATGTTTAGACAAGCAATCCAAATTTTCTGCTTGATGATTTGCACCAACCCTAAGCTTAGCTTCTCATCAGCTGCTCAAAGCACATGTGTGTGTCGCAGAGACACCACTAACAAAATCAAAGATGGGAAACTCCTGTGACAACTTTGAATGTCTGGATCATTACTACTATAGACATGCTGAATCTTCAGGCTGGATCAATAAGTTCAGTATATAAAATATGGCATTTGCAGCCGTTTTTAGGATTTAGTTCTCCTTTAAAGAACAAGGAAAGTCTTGATCACTGAGGGATGTCAGTGATATCACTCTTCTTTAAAAACTGTACTGTCTGCTCCCATCTGGTGACAGCATCCCAGGCACACCCAGTGTGTTATCAGTCTTGCCAAGTACGCAGTGCAGAACTTTTCAGAAGAGACCTGTTATATATGCTCTAAATCTTCATGCAGTGAGAAAAAAAAGTTCTAAAAAAAATTGCAGTGCAAAAAACTAACCTGAACCCATGCAGTTTTAAATGAAGAGAAGTACTGGCCCTGGGTTAGAGATTATAGTCACTGAGGTGCTGCCAAACAAACTGACAGTCCACGTGATTGAGAATTTCAGGTCCTTTAAAGGAGAACTAAACCCTAACAATGCATATGGTTAAAAATGCCATATTTTACAATACTGAATTTATTGCACCAGCCTAAAGTTTCAGTTTTTCAATAGCAGCAATGATCCACGACTTAAAACTTGTCACAGGGGGTCACCATCTTGGAAAGTGTCTGCAACACTCACATGCTCAGTGGGCTCTGAGCAGCTGTTGAGAAGCTAAGCTTAATTTATCGCAAATTTACAAGCACAAAATGAAGTTGGTTTTTAATATAAACTGATGCGACAAGGCTGATTATTAAATTCTGATGCTAGTTGCATTGGTTTCTGTGCTGCCATGTAGTAATTATCTGTACTGATTAATAATCAGCCTTATGCTGTGACATTTATATTCTATGTGTACTGGATATTGTGAGTCAATCCCTAAATTCAGTAAGTGACAGCAGCACAGAGCATGTTCAGTGAATCAGCAGAAAAGAAGATGAGGAGCTACTGGGGCATCTTTGGAGACACAGATCTTCACTACTTAAGGGCTGTGGTTGCCTTGGGCTGGTACAGAAGCCCAAAACATAATGTATAACATTTCTACCCTACTTCCTTAGTTATACTTAAAGGGATACTGTCATGGGAAAAAATTTTTTTTTCAAAATGAATCAGTTAATAGTGCTGCTCCAGCAGAATTCTGCACTGAAATCCATTTCTCAAAAGAGCAAACAGATTTTTTATATTCAATTTTGAAATCTGACATGGGGCTAGACATTTTGTCAATTTCCCAGCTGCCCCATGTCATGTGACTTGTGCCTGCACTTCAGGAGAGAAATGCTTTCTGGCAGGCTGCTGTTTTTCCTTCTCAATGTAACTGAATGTGTCTCAGTGAGAAATGGGTTTTTACTATTGAGTGTTGTTCTTAGATCTACCAGGCAGCTGTTATCTTGTGTTAGGGAGCTGCTATCTGGTTACCTTCCCATTGTTCTTTTATTTGGCTGCTGGGGGGGGGGGGAAGGGAGGGGGTGATAATCACTCCAACTTGCAGTACAGCAGTAAAGAGTGATTGAAGTTTATCAGAGCACAAGTCACATGACTTGGGGCAGCTGGGAAATTGACAATATGTCTAGCCCCATGTCAGATTTCAAAATGGATTTCAGTGCAGAATTCTGCTGGAGCAGCACTATTAACTGATTCATTTTGAATTTTTCCATGACAGTATCCCTTTAAGTTCTCCTTTAATAATAGGAAGTGGTTAAAAGATACATAGGGCTGATAATCTACTTAAAAGGTACCAACTGTAGGACTAGATAAGGTGAAGGTATTTTTCTGTTTAATTAATTAATTGTAGAGCTTGTATCATTAGGAGGGGACCTTGTCAAAATGCTGTTGGATAGACCGCACACAAACTTTCTTTGTTATAGGTAATCACAGCTTAAATCAAGCAAACTGTTTAAGCTTACCTCAGATGGTGACAAATCTACATTTTTATCACATTTCCCATTTTTGCACAAAATATTGTGAAGCGATTGGGCAATAGCAGTAACTGCCAGAAATGTTCTATAAGGTGTGCTCCAATCAATATTCCGCACCAAATAGTCATCGTTTGCAAGAGAAACATTCTCTATTTGACATGCTAGAGGAGATTTCTCTTTTTCAGCATCAAATACAGAACAGTTTTTTGCTAATGAATTCATGCATTCTAAGTGCTCTCTATATTCTTTAGTACAGCCAAAACGAATATGTTTATATTCTTCCAAAAAGCTGTTTGTGGCTCCATATGGCGGAAGTTGGAGATTCTGCAAATATTCTGTAAATCCTTGGACAAGTTTAGCCTGGAACATCAATCCAAATATAACACCAACTTTAGCAATATCTTTCATGTTCAGCACTTCTCTTGAGGTTGACCAGATATCAGTTGCAATCCAGATTTTAGATATGTTCATTCTTATAGCTTCTTCAAAAACATTAATGACAGTGGGACCTTTGGCAATAATAATAATTGCATTGGCAGAGGAACTGTTAAGTTCATTGATTAAATCTGTAATTTTTTTCTTCATAGAAGGATGGCCTACATTAGAAGGAAGGATCTTTGAAAATGCTGTACAAATCACTTCTTGTTCTAGGTATATATTCAGCAAGTCAGCAGCAGACTGTCCATAATCATCATCACTGGAAATTATTCCAACCCAGTTCCATCCAAAGGTCCTAATGAGCTTGGCAATGGCCCGTGTTTGGTGTTTATCACTTGGAACTGTCCTCAAAAAGGAAGGGAACCTCAATTTGTCACTAAGACTTGGGACAGATGATTCCAAACTTATCTTTGTGGGCATAAAAGAAAGAAAAACATTTATTTATAAATATTTTGAATAGAGATGACAAAAGGCTAATATTGACTGAATAATACAGAAAGGAAAGAAGTTCGGAATTGCTTTAAAATATGATACTGTAAATGATTATACAGGTATAGGATCAGTTATCTGGAAACCTGTTCTGCAGAAAACTTTGAAATAATGGAAAGGTGGTCTCCTATAGACTCCATTATAATCAAATAACTTTTAAAAACGATTTTCCTTTTCTGTGTAGTTATCAAAAAGTACCATGTTCTTGATCCCAACTAAGATATAATTAATCCTTATTGGAGGCAAACAATCCTATTGGGTTTAATTAATGTCTACATGATTTTTTAGTAAACTTATCCAAATTACAGAAAGATCCCTTTATACGGAAAACCGCAGGTCCCGAGCATTCTGGATAACAGGTCCCATACCTGTACAGATATAATCTAATAAAATGTATGAAAAGAGAGAAAAATGGTGAGTTGAATGAGGGTCCCCAGAGGTGTTAAAGCCATTTTACTGTTATCTTGCATGCAGAGGTTATATTATAATTATGATATACAAGAGCCATGAATATCTTGTAAATTATATCCTTATTAATGGTGCTTAGTGATGTCATTGGTTATAATCAGAGCTTAGTGATATCATTTATGTCACATGAATCACTGAAACTTGTGTATTATAATAAATAGAGTACCCCCTGTTGAAGTAGTAGAAGTCACTTCGGAGTTCCATGACCTCAGCCTTCGGTCTCGTGTTTTTATAGGTCATAGAACTCTTCGGTAACTTATAATATCCTTATATTTTTCAAGAGGGGGTACTTTAGGATAAAGGGCATGCTTCTACAGCGCTAGGTAACTATGATTAATGCTTTATTTACCCACACAGATATGGGACTTATCCTCTAAATGCGAAATAAACAATATTAGATAGCCAGGGCCATGTAATTTAAATTAAAAAGCAATATTTATTATCACCATGCCAAAAATTACTAAAACCATTTAAAATAAGCAGCGCTGCTTGGGGGTGGGGTTCCCACTACTCCTAGTTAACACATATTATAAACAGTCCAATATAATATAAGAGGCTGCGTGCACGCTTTGAGTCTAAGCCTCCAATGTATATTGATTACAACCAGCTCTTAATCAAGAGCGCCAATCCGTATGAGGACCGTAGTTAAATGTTCATAAGATGAGGAGAGCAAAAAGTCATCACTGCAGTAATGTAAATCACCGATGAGGTGCTTGGTTTGATGGAGAAAAAGTAATTAATCCAATTCAAATTGTGGATAAGATGTAAAAATGTAAAGCAACAAGTGAGGCGGAGCCGGTGTAAAGTTAGCTCAACGGTGCCCAAAATGGTACAGTCTTGGATAGTATAGAGGTGGGCACTAGAGGGGGAAGTATCCCCTAGGTGGATCCGGTAGACATCAGAATTCTGATGTTATGATGGTGTGGCAGTCACTATATGATTATATGTGTCTCACCGCTCTGCAGAGAACCGTTGTACGGAATAAAAAGATACTGACCGTATCGGATCACCTCCTACACCGGTTTGTTTAGCAGTCCGTGCTCACATCCGACTCCCGCTATCACTTGTGCCTCTAATGCGCATCATCCTCAACGGAAAGGAGAACAGGAAACCGCGATTCCCCTTGCAGCGCTGTGCCTCGACAGCTGTTTCGACGCTACCTGCAGCTTTGCAGGTACAGCGTTGCAAGGGGAATCGCGGTTTCCTGTTCTCCTTTCCGTTGAGGATGATGCGCATTAGAGGCACAAGTGATAGCGGGAGTCGGATGTGAGCACGGACTGCTAAACAAACCGGTGTGGGAGGTGATCCGATACAGTCAGTATCTTTTTATTCCGTACAACGGTTCTCTGCAGAGCGGTGAGACACATATAATCATATAGTGACTGCCACACCATCATAACATCAGAATTCTGATGTCTACCGGATCCACCTAGGGGATACTTCCCCCTCTAGTGCCCACCTCTATACTATCCAAGACTGTACCATTTTGGGCACCATTGAGCTAACTTTACACCGGCTCCGCCTCACTTGTTGCTTTACATTTTTACATCTTATCCACAATTTGAATTGGATTAATTACTTTTTCTCCATCAAACTAAGCACCTCATCGGTGATTTACATTACTGCAGTGATGACTTTTTGCTCTCCTCATCTTATGAACATTTAACTACGGTCCTCATACGGATTGGCGCTCTTGATTAAGAGCTGGTTGTAATCAATATACATTGGAGGCTTAGACTCAAAGCGTGCACGCAGCCTCTTATATTATATTGGACTGTTTATAATATGTGTTAACTAGGAGTAGTGGGAACCCCACCCCCCAAGCAGCGCTGCTTATTTTAAATGGTTTTAGTAATTTTTGGCATGGTGATAATAAATATTGCTTTTTAATTTAAATTACATGGCCCTGGCTATCTAATATTGTTTATTTCGCATTTAGAGGATAAGTCCCATATCTGTGTGGGTAAATATGTCAATATAAAGTAAATGTGGACACCTCTCTAATGCGGGCCACAACTTGGCTATTTCCAATTGTATGCACCTTGCTTGGGCTATATGGATATATGATTAATGCTTCCATTTACAATTGCACAAACAAAGAACACAAAGCCAGATTTATACATCAGTTGTGATTCTTATTGAGAATATTATGCATTTATTTGCAGTTGCTAGCCCTGCAGAGCAATATTGCTTTAAAAATACAACCCTGATGTTGATGGACTCCAACTCCCAGCATTAACCCTCGATAATAAGTTAAAGTATTCTGGAATTTGTAGTTCAGAGATAACAGTGTCCCTGTTTGAAGAAACATTTCAAAATCAAGTTAAAAAATCAGTTAAAATCAAACTCTGATGCAATAGAATGCAGCTCCCAACAGCTCAATGAAAATGCATCATTCACTGAGGATCCTGAGAAGAATCCTGCCTTGTCTGTGTGCAACCAGCTCTCTGTTTTTTGTTTATTACTGTAAGCATTACTCTTTCAATCACTGAACACCTAAACAGCAATATGTGCACCATTCAGATGCCTGATTATGCTATAATTCCAGCAAGACAACTTTGAACTGTATGTTCAATAACAGTAATATGACTACCCTAGCACTTCTAGGGACAAGAGTTTCTTACATCTTAGGATTCACTTTATTGGGGAAATGTAACAAAAGAAGTTAACGAAAAAAAATATTCCACAATATGAAAATATATGACTTTGCATAAATTTTGCTTAGTGTGAATTTAATGTAGGTTTTGTGAACCCAGAAACCAGCTAGTGGAAGCAAGATTGGGAATATTATAGTTTCCACCCTTGTGCAGTGTATGTAATAAAACTTTTTGCTGAAATATGTATTTTTGCTCAAAAAGATTTTGCTGCCTTGAAGCATGCCATAAAAGTGCAAACAAATCTTGTTTGAAAATTTGTATGCATTTACTTTTATTATATAGCCACCTAAAACTGCTCTATCCATATGTAAGAAAATTAAGTGTTAATTAAGAGTTTTCCCAGATGCAGTGACCCATAGCAACCAATAAGAGGTTTGTTCGCATCTGGTACAGTATATGCTGGTATCTGCTGATTGGCTGCCATATGTTACTGCAACTAAGAAAACTTAGTGGGGCTCATTTATCATCACTGAGCAACCCATAGCAACCAATCAATGATTTTAGTTTTTCAGTCAGCAGTGGTAAGAGCAATGAAAGCAAACAGTGGCTCTAATACGGGTGGTGGGGGAAGTGCAAGGAAGGAAAGGCAGGTTCTAGTTATAGGGGATTCAATTATTAGAAAGGTGGATAGGGTAATCTGTCGCAAGGCCCCTACATGCCGAACAGTCTGCTGCTTGCCTGGTGCTAGGGTTCGGCATGTGGTGGAACGAGTGGACAGATTATTGGGAGGGGCTGGGGAAGACCCAGCGGTCTTGGTACATATAGGTACCAATGACAAAGTTAGAGGAGGTGGTGAAGTCCTCAAAAATGATTTTAAAAAACTAGGTTCAAAGCTGAGGGCGAGGACTTCCAAGGTAATTTTCTCAGAGATATTACCTGAGCCACGAGCAACGCTAAGGAGACAGCGGGAGCGTAGGGAGATTAATGCGTGGCTGAAAGATTGGTGTAGGGAGGAGGGTTTTGGGTTTTTGGAGAACTGGGCTGATTTTTCAGTCGGCTACAGGCTCTTTGCTAGGGATGGGCTGCACCTCAATGATGATGGGGCAGCTGTTTTGGGAGAGAAGATGGCTAGAGGGTTGGAGGAGATTTTAAACTAGGTGTGGGGGGGGGAGGGTTCAGTAAAAGATTCAGTGGTAGACAGGTTAGATGAGATAGTGGGCAAAGAAAGGGAAAATGGGGGAGGAGATTTGGTTGGGGATACTGTTAAGGAAAGGGAGGACCACATGTCATATGTTAAATATGGTGCCAGTATTAAATGTATGTTTACAAATGCAAGAAGTCTGGCTGGTAAAATGGGAGAGCTGGAGCTGCTGGTGATGGAAGGAAAATATGATGTGATTGGTGTGGCCGAAACATGGCTGAATGAGTCGCATGACTGGGCAGTAAATATCAGTGGCTATACTTTGTTTCGGAGGGACAGAGGCAATAGAAAAGGAGGAGGGGTATGTCTGTATGTTAGGCAGGATTTAAAAGCTCATATAAAGGAGGAGGTTATGTTAGAAAATGAGGGGGCAGAAGTCATATGGGTGGAGTTCTTCACCAATTGTAAAGAATCCAGCAAATTAATTGTAGGCGTATGCTATAGACCCCCTAATGTAAGTGAGGAGGAGGAGACAAAGCTCCTAATGCAAATAGAAAAGGCTACTAGTTTAAGTAAAGTAATGATAATGGGGGATTTTAATTACCCAGATATTGACTAGAGCAACGGTACTGCTAGATCAGTTAATGGGAACAAGTTTATAAACTTATTGCACAACAATTTTTTAGCACAGGTTGTAGAGGAGCCTACCAGAAAAAATGCTATTCTTGATTTAGTGATCTCAAATGACCCAGAACTTATAGCAAATGTGCAAGTCATTGAATCCCTGGGTAATAGTGACCATAAGGTTATATCTTTTAATGTCTGGTGCAAAAAACAAAAATATACTGGGGCAACAAAAACCATGAATTTTGCAAAAGCTAATTTTAGTGCCTTGAGGGCTGCCCTACAGAGCATTGATTGGGGCATTAGGTTTTCAGCTAAAAACACAGAGCAGAAATGGTTTTCCTTTAAAATGATATTAAATCATTACTGTTCTCAATTTATTCCCTTAAGGACTAAACGTAGAAGCTCTAAGAATCATCCTGTGTGGCTTAATACAGAAGTAAAGAAGTTAATGGGAAAGAAGAGAGAGGCATTTAAAAGCTACAAATCTGTAGGGACAGAAGCTGCATTTAATGAATATAAACACTGTAATAAATGTTGTAAATCAGCAATCCGGAAGGCTAAGAAAATAAATGAAGAGTTAATTGCGGTGGAGGTGAAAACTAACCCTAAAAAGTTTTTTAAATATATTAATAGTAAAAAGATGCAGGTTGAGAGTGTTGCTCCATTAAATAATGGTACCAGTATGGTTGTAACAGATACAGATAAGGCAAATGTGTTAAATCAGTTCTTTTCTTCAGTGTATACAATAGAGGAGTCTGGGTTCACAGGCTCACTTAATAACTGCACGAATGGTTCAGCTCAATCTAGTCAGTGGCTGACTCAGGATATGATTCAAAAAGCTTTAATACAAATTAATGTAAACAAGGCTCCAGGGCCTGATGGCATACACCCCCGGGTTCTAAGAGAGCTTAGTTCAGTTTTAGACCAGCCCTTATTTCTGATTTTCTGGTATGGTGCCTATGGATTGGAGAAAAGCTGATGTTATTCCAATATTTAAAAAGGGATTACGATCTCAGCCTGGCAATTATAGGCCAGTAAGCTTGACATCTGTGGTGGGCAAATTATTTGAAGGCTTGTTAAGGGATCACATTCAAAATTTTGTCATAATGAATGACATAATGAGCAACAATCAGCATGGCTTTATGAAGGATAGGTCATGTCAGACGAATTTGATTGCATTTTATGATGTGGTAAGTAAGATTCTGGATAGTGGGGGGGCAGTAGATGTGATCTATTTGGATTTCGCCAAAGCGTTTGATACTGTGCCCCACAAACGACTGCTTTCTAAACTAAGGTCTGTTGGGCTTAATGAAGTCGTTTGCACATGGATAGGAAACTGGCTACAGGATCGGGTACAGAGGGTAGTTGTTAATGGGACATTCTCTACTTGGAGTAAGGTTCTTAGTCCCCCAGGGCTCAGTATTGGGTCCACTTTTATTTAATTTGTTCATTAATGACTTAGGGGAGGGTGTTGTAAGTAATCTATCAGTGTTTGCAGATGACACCAAATTATCCAGCCCAATTAATTCCATCCAGGCAATCTGGGCAGCTAAGTGGCAAATGAGATTCAATGTTGATAAATGTAAAGTCATGCACCTGGGATGTAAAAATATCCAAGCCACTTATACCCTTAATGGGACTGCACTAGGCAAATCCATTATGGAAAAGGACCTTGGAGTCCTTGTAGATGATAAACTTGGCTGTAGCAAGCAATGCCAGTCAGCAGCATCAAGGGCAAATAAGGTCTTGAGCTGTATTAAAAGGGGCATAGAGTCAAGGGAGGAGGGGGTCTTTCTTCCACTGTATAGAGCACTTGTAAGGCCCCATCTAGAATATGCTGTACAGTTTTGGTCTCCATCACTCAAACAGGACATTATTGTATTAGAGAGGGTACAGAGAAGGGCAACTAAGCTGGTAAAAGGTATTGAAAATCTTAGCTATGAGGAAAGACTGGCCAAATTGGGGATGTTCACGCTGGAGAAGAGGCGCTTAAGGGGTGATATGATGACTATGTATAAATATATAAGGGGATCATATAATAATCTCTCTAATGCTTTATTTACCAGTAGGTCTTTCCAGCTGACACGAGGTCACCCATTCCGATTAGAAGAAAAGAGGTTCCGCCTAAATATTCGGAAGGGGTTTTTTACAGTGAGAGCTGTGAAGATGTGGAATTCTCTCCCTGAATCAGTTGTACAGGCTGATACATTAGATAGCTTTAAGAAGGGGTTGGATGGCTTTTTAGCAAGTAAGGGAATACAGGGTTATGGGAAATAGCTCATAGTCCAAGTTGATCCAGGGACTAGTCCATTTTGGAGTCAGGAAGGAATTTTTCCCCCTCTAAGGCAAATTGGAGAGGCTTCAGATGGGTTTTTTGCCTTCCTCTGGATCAACTGGCAGATAGGTAGTTAATAAAAAAAAAAAAGGTTGAACTCGATGGACATGTGTCTTTTTTCAACCTTACTTACTATGTATTTGATTAGTTACTGTACTATGCAATCCCCAGTGTTGTAATTGTGCTGTTGTAACCCCTAATCCCATACTCAAAGATTCTTAAACGCTCAGTTTTGTCTTTGGTCCCTTCTCATTGAATCCCAGAATATTATAAATAAATAAATAGCAGGTGATATTTACCTGAGGGATTGAATGAAGACTTAGTATCCTGGATATAGCTATTGACAATTCCGAAAATGTTTCTCCTATAACAGCTTTCACTGTAGGAGTCTTTTCTGTGTCATTGCAGGATAGAAGGTTGTTCCATTTCTCCAGCTCAGGAAAGAGTTTAACTGTTGATTGCACAGCTTTGAAAACATCAGAGCAGGAATCATAGATTTCATAGCCCAGTTTTATTCCTGGTAACAGGGTAGAATTGTTAATGCTCTCTATCATGTACATCATTGATAGAGCTTTTACCACAAATCTTAGCTGCAACCTGTGAAATGAAAAAATCACTATTGTCAGTGTCATCTTTATTTAACGATAATATATATATATATATATATATATATATATATATACACAAACAGGGGAAAGTTGTTCTCACCACTAATTTTTAAAACCATTAGGCAGGGGCTTTGACCACAAAATACATATAGACAAATACAAGAGGTCCTCCCTTGTTTGTTATAGTTATACAGGAGCAGTGACCAGCTCCATGTTGTAGCTCCCACGCTTCCCAGCTACAGTCAGGTGATCCCACTGGTGTCTAATAAAAGGGCAGCCAAGTTTGGGAGTTTTACTTTGAAAGCAGCTAGTAAGTTGCAGGTAAAACGTAGTCCCTTTTGTAAAATGTATAATGAAGCAATAGAATTCTTAATGAATCAGATGAAAATTAAGCGTAGGACTGGCCAGATATGGGATGACTTTGACGTAGCTGGCCAGCTTAAATATATTGCAATATATGGACAAACAATCCCTGTGTTGTTCAAAGGGTAAGGCATTTTTCAGTAGCAGTATACACAAAATGTCTCTGTCTTAAATATATTGATAATGGGTTGAGTGCATATATATATATATATATAACGAATTTGATCCGGTGCACACGGTGAACTACAGATCCAATGCCTGTGTGCTGGTTACAAAAACATTAATAATTACAGCACAAAAAGAACCGCACCAACATGTCTTTGTAGAAGGTTGAATATCAAAATTTATTCAACGTTTCGGCTCGCTTACTCGAGCTGTCTTCTTATTTTTTAGTCCTGAAGACGGCTCAAGTAAGCGATTTTTAACCTTTTACAAAGATCTGTTGGTGCGGTTCATATATATATATATATATATATAGTATATATTTAATTGTAAATGGTTACACAGTGTTCAGTTTAGCCAGCAGGTGTCACCAACTCTTAAAGTTGTCCTTTAGGGGATTTTTCCTGAAGGAAATATAAGGAATATATGTGCTCTATAGCACACTTAATTAGAGGATTTTCAACTGAAAATCATACTGCCAACACTACCACAGTCCCCTCCCCGTAATATACCATAGTGACACACAGAACACAGTGCAATTTTTTTGCTGTTTAGGTGTTTATACCTTGAAGAAATATGTCAATGCCCAGAGGCAGGTTTGTGTATTGTGTTCGCTTTTCCATGTCTGATTTAACAAGATAACACACCCATAATCATAGATGTCAACAAACTACATATCATTAGGCTGATTCATCCTGGATTTTTTCTCAGGGAAGTTTTGGGCAGTTACATCGAGAAGCGTTGCATAATTCTTAATTCTGATCTTAGAATTGTCGGACCATTTGTCTGTGTTAAATGGGTCATAAACCTTCCCTAACAGTGCCACCCCTATTTGCTGAGCTACAACTTCCATTATACTGTCAGAGATGCTTGATTAATGCAAAAGGATACAAAGATGCAAAAGGATTCAAGAACCCTGCCTCCCCCAGGTGTATACATGGGTATACACCAAACACCTGAACGGCACTCTATCCCCCATGTGATACAGTATGGCTTACTGTTTTATATAGCAGCAAGATAACTAACAAAGTGCTAGTAAGGAAGGCTGAAGAATTATCTTGTACCTATGCTTCAGTTTGTGATGTCTATTTTGAGGAGCTAGGAGAAACACATAGGAGAGTTTAACAGAAGGATGAACTCATCTTATTTTTATCTCTGGATGCATAAAAAACACCTATAAAATCACTATATTAAAGTGCAATCAAGCAAATGTTTTACAGCATTCAATACCTGGTGCAAATATTAATCAGCACTCCTTCAGCAAAGTTGAAGTTATTTGGGAATGTATTGTTATTTTTGAGCATTTTAACACAATTTATTCAAAATTAAGCCATATCATTATAAAAATACATATCATCAAGGCACCAGCAGGCAGTTTTGGCTTCTACAGTGTGGCGGTTTTGGAAGGGGTGAGAAGTCCTCTAGAGGAGTCCCAGTCATAGAGACATTAAAGTAAAAATGTGCACCTTTCTATTTAAGCAGACCTGGCAGATTTGTATAATATTTAAAAGATGCAAATCTTGGCTAAAACGTATGACAAATATTATGCAACCTGTTAAACTGAGTTAACCAGTTTATCAAGATATATGTATAATTAATTAATAATACTTCTCTCAAGTAGAAACAAACAGTGGTTGGTGTACCCAAGGCACACCCTTATTACAACAATGTTGAATGACTTTAAAAAGCTTCTGTTATCTCTCTTATCATCTCTGACAAAGCTAGTTGCCTTTAAACAGCTCTTATTGATAAAATAATCACCCTTCAATACATGTCACTAAAAAGATAAGAATAATTTATCTCTAACATGGATTTATGAAGCCAGATAAAGCATACGTATTTTCCTAATTTGTATCACTATACGTTAAGGCTGATAAAAAATGTATATATTAAAAATAAATATTAAAAAGATTCTAATAGAATTGTTTTGCCCCCAATATCGATGTATTCAGCTTGGTTACCATCAAGTGCAGGGTGGCATAGTGCTTGCTAGCTGCATATTCAGGCACAAATAGTATTGTTTTCCCCAACAAGAGTGCTGGATCTAATAGCTGGCACCTCTGGTTGGGGAAACAATGACTTAATTATGACTCGATGTCGGCCTCCAACACCCTCTTTCCCCCCATAAATACTCAGACAATAACTTTGGGTGAAAAGGCCACAGCTTAATTTATTCCATAACCTTATTCAAGCTTATGCCAAATTATCCCCTCTCCGCTTCACCTGTCCCAGGGTTGCTCTATGGGCTACTTTGATAGATGCACTTTTAGTCAAAATGTAAAGTGTAGATCTACACAATCAAGTTTTGACAGATTATACCCATTTAAAGGAGAACTAAACCCTAAAAATGAATATTGCTAAAAATGCCATATTTGATATACTGAACTTATTGCACCAGCCTAGTTTCAGCTTCTCAATAGCAGCAATTATCCAAGACTTCAAACTTGTCACAGGGGGGTCACCATCTAGGAAAGTGTCTGTGACACTCACATGCTAAGTGGGCTCTGAGCAGCTGTTGAGAAGCTTAGGGGTCTTCACAAATTATCAAGCAGAAAATGAGGTTGGCCTGTAATATAAGCTGATGCTACAGGACTGATTATTAAATTCTGATGCTACTTGCACTGGTTTCTGTTCTGTCACAATGTAATTATCTGTATTAATTACTAATCAGCATTATATTGTGACATTTATATTCTGTGTACTGTATAATGTAAGTAAATCCCTAAGCTCAGTAAGTGACAGAAGCACAGAGCTTCAAAACATAATGTACAACATGTCTACCCTATTTCTTTACTTAAGCTTTAGTTGTCCTTTAAGGAGAAAGAGATGAAAGACTGTACTCTTCCCAAAGAAGATTACCTTATTGTTGAATGTCTTAAAATACTTTACTTTATAGTGAACACCAAGCAGACTACAAGAAACAAATTACCAGGAGGCTTGACTAGGATCTCAAGATCTAGCGTGCAGGGGCGAAACTGAGCTAGAGTACGCATGTGCAGAAATTGCATGCTCGCATGTGCAGAAAGACATGCGCGCAGGAGCAGAAATGTAATTAGGCAGAAATTTTCAGCGGCAGTCAGGGAGAGACCGGACCGGACATGGGGTAGGCGACAGAGCGGGTACGTGCCTGGCGCCCCCCCAGGCACGTGCCTACCCTGCCTACCCCTGAAACCAGCCATTGCTGACATTTCATTGGCAAAGGCAATTGAGGTTTGGTTGTCCAATGTGGACTTAGCTCTAAAAGAAGGTTGAGATACGGCTGATATTTTGGAGGCCTCAAGGAACTGAAACTAGGTGTTGCCTTGCTCTGCCATGGGCCAAATCCATCTTACCTCTAGGTATCTTTATTTTTCAGCCTGGAGAGTCTTCTGGCTTGAGACTAGAGAAACAGATTTTGGACTCCAAATTTGCTCTTTGCTGCCTTTTTAAGGACAAGCCAGGTTTTGGCAAGCAACTTTAGGAAATAGTGTTGAAGGTGGTAGCACCAGGGGTCTGCAATAGGTTTATTTGTTCCGAGCCATCTAGGAGTCAGCGTTCAAGACAGATGGGTCTTGGGGATAATGCTAGAATTCATAGCTCAGTCTCTTTCCTTAAGTTTCTGTGGTTTGTTCTGGGAAATTATCGTTTTGAATTCCTCTGAGGTGTGTGTTCCTTGAACTGTGTACTTACTCACTATTGCTCCTAACCAGGCCTCCTACTTATGTATTCAGTGTGTTCTTTCTGTTTACTCCCTTGTCTCTGCCCACCTCACTAGTCCCATGTGTTCTACATCCCGTAATCAGGACATTTATAAACCTGTCCTTGACCATTGCTCCTTGCTTGGTCATTATACTTCATAGCCCACATCTTGCCGTTATGATTCCTGAGATTCTTATTCCTGAGACCCTCCCTAGTTCTGTCTTTCCCAGGCTTGTTCCTGTGCTCCTGCATGATAGGGATTTTGGCATAGACAATCAGCAAGTATTCCAGCCTCACTGAAAGATAAGTCCAGCTTTTCGTGTGGAGGTTGTCTCACCAAACATATTTTGCAATGCATGCCTAAATTAAATCATTTAACAAATATGGATCGTTCTCTTTTGGCTTGTCATAGGGAGACAGTTTGACAAGCACCTAACTCAACTATGAAAATGGATAGTTAAAGGGGTTGTTCATCTTCAAACACTTTTTGTAACAGTTCAGAGTCTGCACCTGAAAAGCTGATCTGCCAGACTGAGACCAGTGACCAGAACATTAAACTTTAAATATACATTTTGGGAAAAACGGTAAAAAATAAAACAGGAAAAGCAATAGAAAAAAGTCTTGAGCCGCTATCTGTTGTCACTGCAACACAAATATTTCCATCTAACCAATGAATCCTTCTAATTAAATAACCAGACTGAACAACAAAACGAAAACAAAAAAAATAAGAGGGACCGCAAGTCACAGCTTTATTAAACATTTAGAATATTAAGTCCCCTCCACCAAATGCGGCCCAGTTGACATCACATGAAATTTTTTAAGTGCATCAACCAATGAGGAGCCTACAGTCCTTTGCCCTGCTCTCTCTGGTTTCTCTCTTCTCAGTGTGCCCCATGTGCCCCCAGGCATCCTCACAAGCCTAACCATATGATCACAGCCTGCTTGCCTCGGCATAGCCCCTACCCTCTGGCACTTTCTCTGTCATGCTGCAATCAGCAAGGATGAGCCCAGAGCCCTTTGCCCTACTCTCCCTGATTGCTCATTTCTTGGTATGCCCCTTGGTGGACCATACCTCAGGTTTCCGAGCAAGCCTTACTGTATGATCACAGCCTGCTAGCCTGGACATAGCACCCATTCTCTGGTGCTTTCTCTGTCATGCCACTTGAGTCTCCACCAAGGAGAAGCTCAGAGCCCTTTGCACTACTTTCACTGGTTGGTCTTTTCTCAACTTGGTCTATGCCACAGGTTTCCGCAAAAGCCTGATCGTATGATAACAGCCTACTATCTTGGGCATAGCCCCCACTCTCTCATGCTTTTTTGTCTTTCCACATTCTGCTGCTTCGAGTTCTGATGTACATTCAGCCACTCCTGCTTGTGACCTCTGTCCTCTTGAAGATCTGAACCTGTATAACTTAAGGGGTTGGGAGGGTGGAAAAAAAACACAAAAAACAAAATAATTATTTGGGCCCTCTCCTCCATGCCTCACCTTATAATATTTAATCTCATCCCTTCTCATACCTGCCTTGAACCAAGGGGAGGGGGTTGAAAACAACCAACTAGAGAGACCCCATCCCATCCCAATGGCAGTCAGCAACAAATAGCCCCAAGAACAATAGGACTCATGTGCCTCCATTTAAAGAATTGCAGCCTCCTTTTTATCCAGTGAACCATTGAAGTGATAAATATGTTTGAAAGGTGAACAACCCTTTTAAACTCTGTGTTTCTGTTATTCTTACCAATTGCATGATAGCTGTAGCAGGTGCTGAACCCCCCCCCCCCACACACACACACATACACACACACACTTTGTTTCAGCAGTTTTGGTTGGTGACATAGGCAGGCAAACCAAACAACTTTTAGTCTTTCTCAACCCTCCCCCTTCTCCCCTGTCCAAGATCATTGGAAGGGCAATCCATACACTCCCTCTCCCATTATTTATGCTATTGTATTTCTTATTCAACTTAACAAAAAAAGAAAGAAAATTATCACAGCGCAAGCGGGGTTTTAGTCATGGGAATTCTTTTTAGGTATTAGTGTTTCTGTACATGCCCACAAGTTTGAAAGCCACTGCCTGCATTTAGAAAAAACTATGTATTACTCTTCATTATACGCTTATCAATGTTATTGTACTGAATTTATATTGATCCTAGCAAAGGTAGTGCCTGATGTAAAGTCTGTATAAAGAACTGTGGAAATATGCCAGAATTATATAAATACCAGGAAATAAACATAAAGAAACATAAGGTGCTCCAGCATTTCATGAAAGACAGAATATGACTCCCAGCATTCCTTGACATTTTGTGGCCCTCACCATTTCATGACTGGCACAGTGAGTGACACCCAGCATTTCACGACCAACACAGTGAATGTCAACCCATCATTTCAGGATCGGCACAGTGAGAGGCCCCCATCATTTCATCACAGGCACAGTGGCACACAGCATATCATGACCATCACAGTGAGTGGCCCACAGCATTTCAGGATCGGCACAGTGTTTGTCCCCCCAGCATTTCACTACAGGCACAGTCAGTGGCTCCCCAATATGTCATGATCAGCACAATGAGTTACCCCCATCATTTCATGACCAGCATAAAGAGTGGCCCCTATTATATCATTACAGGCAAAGTGTGCGCCGCCCCCCAGTATTTCACAATGGGCACAGTGTGTGCCCCCCAGCATTTCATGACTAGCATAATGAGTGGCCCCTATAATTTCATGGTAGGCAAAGTGTGCATTTCCCCCCCTCCCCAGCATTTCACTACAGGCACAGTGTGTGCCCCCCCCCATCATTTCATGACCAGCACAGTTAGTGGGCACTACTATTTCATGACAGGCATAGTGAGTGGCCTTCATTATTTCATGACAGGTACAGTGTGTGTGGCCCTCAGCATATCATGACCAGCATAGTGTTGACTCTCTCCAACATTTAACAACATGCACAGTGTTTGTCCCCCCCCCCCCAGCATTTCAAGGCAGGCACAGTGAGTGTCTCCCCAATAATTTTATGACCAGCACAATGAGTTGCCCCCATCATTTCATGGCCAGCATAGTGAGTGACCCCTATTATTTCACAAAAGTATTTAGTCCCTCCGTGATTTCACGACAGGCACAATGTGCAGTCTCCCTGCATTTAATAACAGACGTCATGTGTCCCCCCCACCATCATTTCACAACAGGCAAAATCCCCCCAGTATTGTAAAACAGGCACAATGTGTTGCCTCCCAGCTTGTCATGATAGACACAGTGTGTAACCCCCAGAATTATGATGCCATCTGGGTGAGAGCAGGGAGAGGAAGAAGAGTGGGAGATGAAGAACAGACCTGTGAGTAAGGATTTCCTTCAATACGTGAGCAATATATATATATATATATATATATATATATATATATATATATATATACCATGTCTGCCTATTCTGTATTTGGTTAGGGTACAGATGGTGGTGATTTAAGGAAGAGAGAGAGCATTCAAGGTCTTATGTTACTGTTTGACATACATACTAAAGTACCAGTCACAAGTTATAGTTATGGAAAAAATAGCATAAAACTTACCCAGTACAAATAAAATCATCAGCATGTGCTCGCTGCAATAAATTAGAAACTCCTGAATGAATAGGAAAGATCCCTCCAATCATAACATCCCCAGGCTGCCATGCTGCTGCATACTTGTGAGGGTCACATGGCAATGCAAATCCCCAGAGGTAATATGAAAGCAGAATATAGAATATCACTCTTGGTAACATGCTTATGCTTAAATCTCAAAATACAATATGGAAACGAGTATTCAATATTCAGTTATCATTTCTGTAGTAAAAGTAGTAAAAGATGTGAAGACATAATCAGCATGGTATAGGTTTGAGACATTATTTAGGTCAAGTAGGATGATAATACACGTAACTCCCTACAATAAATTACCATAACAAATGCAGGAATTTCATATAACAGACACCTAATATTGCAGCAAATTCAATTCACTTATAAGACAATGGAAGTTCCCATATTAAATGTCTCCATTCTAAAAGTAGGTTTTAAACAAATAACTTTTTACCCATTGTCTCTGTCTGCAGCTGGACCAGGAAGTCTCACATATGTTGAATTTAAAAGAGATTTAAACCATCAAAATGAATTGATGTAAGTTTCCCAAGCAGTGGTTCTTTCATGAGCAAGTTTGCAGTTTACACTCATTTTCTTTTTTTTTCAGCTGATATACAGTAGCGGTGAAATTTGCATTTGTAGGCTGCTCAGGCTCAGCAACTGAGGGTTAATAGATTAAAGGAAATGCATAAACAATGCAGATAGAGTGTTGCTGACACTCTGGGCCTTGGAAGAGAGCTGTTGAGCTGAAAGTCTTCCTGGCAATATAAAAATAATAATTAATTATATACAGTTAATACTGTATATCATAAGCCACTAAAAATAGAAATGTAAATTTCAAGAATGCTGAGAAGACTCTGAATTGAAGTCAATTATTTATTTTGACTTAAATCCCCTTTAAGTTTGACTAAGGTTGTGAGTACATTCATCATTTCTGGCCAGTGCATATATCCTTTTTAGTGATGTTGAGGTTGGTCACATGCAATTTAGTTGCATTATAGCTGATATTGGACTACCTGCTCTCTCATTGCACAGCCAAAGGAACAAAATAGTCACAGTTTCCACAGTGATGCCCATAGTATAATGAAAAGGTGTCTGCTCCTCTCCTCATTTTTGTGTGATATATACAGGTCAATGAGTGGGGCTACAGGCACATATGCAGACGACAATGCTTGGAAATAGAGAATGATGTTGTAGGATCCAAGATGGCAGCTACATTGTAAGCAGTAAGGAAGAAGTTTTAAAAGCTCATAAAGCTATATGAAATCTGTTTTGTCAGAGAATATATAGTGTTTGGCCAGGACATGGAGGACTGTTGTTTGGCAAATTTCGGTTTGGAGAACTTATAAATAAATAAAACACAGCTCCATCTAAAAAAAAAAACATTTTCATAAAAAATTACTTTTCTAGTAGCAAGTGCCATGGATAATTTAAAAAAAAATGGATTTTAAATAGAACATTTAAATAAAGGGCCACCCCTTTATATATGAAATTATGGTAAGATTCTCTAATATGTCATCTATTGTGATATACATTATATGTTGCTTAAGTATTCATTCTGAAGTTATATTTTTAAGGCAAAAGCACATTTGCTGATATACTTTTAGTATTACTTGAAACATTGTAAAACTTTGATGGTTAAAGCTAACTCCAATTCAGTGTGTGCTAGATTCTGTACTCTTCTATATAGGTACAAAAAAGGGTTGTGGGTGCACTCCTAAGGCCATATAAAAACATATTTAAATATAATAATCCCGTCTAAAAAAAGAAAAACGGGGTTTTTTGTTACAAAGTTATGATCATAAAATTGATAAGCTGCCATACTACGCCAAGGTAAACCTCATACGGCGCCACCTGCATATGCGGCTTTTGAAGGGGAGATTGCCCAGACCAAAAAAAAAAGTGATTGTGAGGAGAATATAATGAAGGCAAAGTAAAGTTGTATAGATAAGTGCAAATGGGCGTTGGTCTGGGCAGTCTCCCCTTCAAAAGCAGCATATGCAGGTGGCGGGGGAGGATCTAGTCCAGAGATTGAAACCAAGCTTTTATATTTTGATCATAGGTAAACAAGTTAGGGTCCGCCGTATGGGGTGTACCTTGACGTGGTATGGCGGCTTACCAATTTTATGATCATAACTTTGTAACAAAAACCCTGTTTTTCTTTTTTTAGACAGGGGATTATTGCATTTAAATATGTTTTTATATGGCCTTAGGAGTGAACCCACAACCCTCCTTTTTTGTACTCTTCTATATAGACAGGGGTAAAGTTTGCTTCAGTTGAGTAACCCGTAACTCATATCATGTAGATAAATATTTCTGGGCAGAGGTTTTGTATTTCACCACTGTTTGTACTTTGGATAGTGTCTTTTGAAAGGTTTCGTCCTGCACTTTTTTCTGCCTTATTAACAGTGGTGAAAACACCCTATGTGCCAAAGCCCCTTGTGAAGGGAATGTTTATAAAGCTTTTTTTCATAACTTTTTCAAATTGTCAGAAAATATGTCCATGGCTCAAAATTGGTTTATATACCATTTTTTAATTACTATTTTCTTTTGTAAGAGGAAATGTCACTATATTCAAGTAATCTTTGAGTCTCGACCCATAGCATAAGAATTCCTGCTTTAGCATGTTGCAGATACACACACACCTGACTTGCACTTCCAGAACTCCATCATTCATGCACACGTTGGCTCAGAAATGCAGGAGTTGTTACTTGCTCATGGTTTAACTACAAGTACATGTGCCTGATAAATGATATTCAAATGGTACTGTACACTGTTTTGTGGAGGCCTGCAATTACACTTAAACTGTGAGGAAAACACTGTGTAAATATGAGTAAACAAATACGGCAATTTTACATTTTGTGCCGCCTTAGTTAATGATCCCTATGATTTTTATGAACTGTTTATTACAAATATTTCAGAGTTGGCAATCCTGTTTATCCTGTTGCTGAACAGCAACAGTGGGATGATGGGATACTCACACTGTAAGGAGGAGCCACTGAAAGACATCTGAATGGCACTAAAGGGAAGGGATAATGCTGCTACAAGGAGTTGACAAGGATATTTGTTGCATTTGGTGGGTTATTAATGCTAAATGAAAAAGAGTAAAAGAAATCAATGTGTCACTTGTAAGAGGGTTGCATTGCAGGTTAAAGGTAAACTACAATTTTGTATGATTTGTGCCCAGAGCAATATTATGAAACACTGGACTCAAAAGCCACTATAAGTATAAAGGAACCTTTTATTTTAGGAACCAGGAACTTAAATAAGATTTTTTTATCAATAGCAGGAGGAGTTCTTGACCAGTTGCCTGCACCACAGCACCTGAGAAACATGAATACTGCACTGATTATCTAGAGAACTAAACCCTGAAAATGAATATGGCTAGAAAAGCCGACGGTATATATTAAAGCTATTGAACCAGCCTCCAGGAGTTTAACATCTTGTAAGTGTCTATGACACGCACATGCTCAGTGTGTTTTGAGCCGCAGTCATCAAGCAGAATAACATTTGCCTGTCATTTAAGCTGATGCTGATTGTGCTGGTTTCTGAGCTGACGTAACAATAATCTGAATTACATTTATATTATACATTATCCTATATAATAAAGTTGAAGTGTCTCTGCGTCCAGTCCCTGTGTCCGTGGGATTGCACTACTACGCATGTGCCCCGCGGATATAATAATTGCGCTACTGCGCATGTGCCCCACGGATATAATAAAGTTGAAGCATACCCGCTGTCACAATACTGTTTCCCGGCTGAGAAGGAGCAAGCGGGAGCGCTGAAGGCATGCAGCACGGAAGAGCTCCTCGCCAAAGCGCTGACAGGAGCTGGAGGGAGATGAATAGGGACGAGATGAGCTCTCTGATACAGAAGGTGGCTCTCTGGAAAGTGATGGGACCGCCGCTGCCGGCCAACTCTGCCAGGGGAGGCTGTTTGTCTTTGGCCAAACATACCAACAGTTTTCCCCGAGGGGATCCCACCAATCTCCTATACAGGTCTCCTATCCATAGGGTCTCACAGACTTTAGCTATGCAAATGGACATTACAGCCAGACCCCCAGTAGAGCCGCCATGAGTTCAATTTGTGTGGCCCCTGCAAGGCATATACTTCTATCTACTGTAAACAGGCTAGGGTTTTGGCCCTCTCTGGCACTTATAGGGGTTCCTGAAGCCTCATCAGAAGGGGCCTAGGTCATCCCAGTGCACATAATTCATCTGCAGGCTCTGGTTGGCCAATCACCAGTCCATACAGACTCCACATGTTCAACTGATGGTCAGTTTGTTTGCTACACAGCAGTTGGCCCTTACAGGACCTGAAAGTATCAATCTTATGGGCACATGTTCATTTGTAATTCAATAACTCATATGCCTGGACTGGGGGGATCTTCATACCTTAAGTCTACTAGAAAATCATGTAAACATTAAATAAACCCAATAATCTGATGTTGCTCCCAATAAATACTAATTATATCTTAGTACAAGCTATTGTTTTATTATTACAGAGAATAAGGAAATCATTTTTAAACATTTTAAAATTTTGATTACAATGGAGTCTATGGGAGATGGCCTTTCCGTAATTTGGAGCTTTCTGGATAATGGGTTTCCAGATAAACAATCCCATACCTGAAGTGGGCTGCTTTGATTTTTTTTTGCCAGGGCTGCTTTTTTCTCCCAGTCCGGCCCTGGTTCCGTTCAATCACTGTTGAAGCAGGAACCTTAAAATAACTCAAATTTCTGTCTCGAAGCGCTGCGTCTGTCTAATGCTAAAGCGCCGCTCCGCCTCTTATATACCAGCATAAACCACGCCCTACTACGCAATGACACGTGTAACGACAATAAGCGGCCATTTATATTACGGGCAGCGACATCCGCTATCTGGGGAAAAAATCATGGTAGCGAAAAAGTAATTATGTTTAATCCGACGGAGGTAGATGTGCAAACTGAAATTCTGGTTTCATCAGCCTTCTTGTCACTTGGCTTTGATTTAATTGCCAGAACAAAAGATGGCTGGTAGGCGGGCTTAGAACATGCGTGGGTGTGGTCAAATGAATATTGGGGAAAATGTGCTGTGTGGTTGTTTCATAAACATGTTTACGTAATAGTTTGTCTCCTGGAAATTCCGTGTTTCTGTGCTGGCTTGCATAATTGTATCTGTGGGACGTTAGAAAAATAGGAATAACCTTATCCTATATAATCCTATCCTATATCCTATATAATAAAGTTGAAGTGTCTCTGCGTCCAGTCCCTGTGTCCATGGGATTGCGCTACTACGCATGTGCCCCACGGATATAATAATTGCGCTACTGCGCATGTGCCCCACGGATATAATAAAGTTGAAGTGTCTCTGCGTCCAGTCCCTGTGTCCGTGGGATTGCGCTACTGCGCATGTGCCCCACGGACCGTCTCTGGCAAATTTTTTTTAGACTAGAACAATTCTGTTTTTATAAATGTTTGACTACATATGTTCTAGCGCCCGTTAATTTAACGGGCTGAATGTCTAGTATATATATATTCAGAATATTGTGAGTGGGTCCCTAAGCTCAGTAACTGACAGTGGCACCAAGCATGTGCAGTGAATCAGCAGAAAAGAAGACGGGGAGCTACTGGGGCATCTTTGGAAACACAGATTTTTTACTACTAAAGGGCTGTTGTTGACTTTGGCAGATACAGTACAGACCCCCAAAACATAATGTACAACATCTCTATCCTATATCTTTAGTTAAATTTAGTTCTCCTTTATGGGAACTCTGGAATTACCACCAGCCTGGATGTGATGGTTGTTCCAGGTTTCCACAATTGTGCATCAATGGATGCTATCGACTTGCCAAGCAAATTGTTCACTAATACCGTCAAGGCCAACGCTGAATGTGCATCCATATTACACTAAATTTACAACTTCTGCAAGATTTACCAAAATACACTTATTGCATCTATATTTTTTCATTGGACAAAATTGCACAGTTTATTTTTTACACGTTTTATTGCTGGTGAACAAGGGGTATACTGCCCCCTATACTGCAGAGTTTTAGGGAAGGTTACAAATCATAAATTTATATATATAAATCTATATATATATATGACTTATTATTTTAGATAACATAACTCAAATAATAATACTGGTAATGTGTTTTCAGCACTTGCTCCTGCCTTAACTGCCAGGAGCCTATTTTTGTTTCTTTTATTATGTTTTCCTTGACTAAAATAATCAATTTACTCCAAGCTGCAACAAATAATTTTTTTTTTTTGGGGTGGGTGGGAGGATTGATTCCTCTCTCGGATACTTCTTTTACAGCTCTCTCCATTTTGTTCCTGGACACCTCAAAGCTGGATTTCAGGTAAGTACCTCACCTGTGCACTTCTATTTATAGCCCACCTTTACCTGTGACTCATACTGTAGCAAAATCCAACCAAGAGCCTTACTTGCCACTATCCCCTATTGCTTACACTAACTTGCCTGTTCCCTGTTAACCCCTTACCATCTTTTATCCCATGTATTGCTCCAGACCAATTCCCTTCGCTGCCATACTTTTGCCTTTATCATACTTAAAGTTAATTTCCAGGCATACTGCCCCATTAAGAAAAAGAATAAACTTTTAATTATGTATATGGTTTATTTCCTCAAACATCCTTCTACTCTTGGTTGCACTTCAAATCTTATATACTATATTATTATAGTTTTCTCTCCCTATGACGGTATGTTGTGCAATGCTATCTTAATCCACGACAGTCTCCCTAGTCTTTCTAGAGTCAAATTTCTGTCATTAGAAAGAGGACTTGAAATCGCATGGAAGGTCACAGTTCCCTTCTTTTGTTTTTGCATCATTTGAAGCACTAATGTGACAACCAGGAATAATTGCACCACAGTCCCTCAGCTCTGTAGGACCAGAACCTCTTTTCAGTCACAAAACAAGACTTTTTAAAGGATTTATAAACACAGTTTTTAATAAAAACAAAGTAACACAATTTTATTAATATAATAATAAAAAATACTTTTATGAATTAGGAGACAGCGGCAATATGATAAGCAACCAGTAATTAGGATAATTTGGATCTTATATTTATCTTTAAATATATTTTGCTGCAAATACAAAGGCATACATTGGCTGTTGGCTTGAAGAACAGCAGTATAAAATGGGCCCACCCTAGGCAACAGACCTCAGCTTGTTCCCTCAGCCCTTAAAGGGATGGTTCACCTTCAGGTCAACTTTTAGTATGTTATAGAATGGCCAATTCTAAGAAACTTTTCAATTGGTCTTCATTATTTATTTTTTATAGTTTATGAGTTATTTGCCCTTTTCTCCTGATTCTTTCTAGCTTTCAAAAGGGGGTCACTGACCCTGTTTAAAAACAAATACTCTGTAAAGCTAGAAATGTACTGTTATTGCTGCTTTTTATTACTCATCCTTCTGTTCCAACCCTACCCTATTAATATTCCATATTCATATTCAAATCCATGCTTGGTTGCTATGGTAATTTGGACCCTAGCAACCAGATTGCTAACATTACAAACTGGAGAGCTGTTGAATAAAAAGCTAAATAACTCAAAAACACAAATAATAAAAAAATAAAAAACAATCGCAAATAGCCTCAGAAAATCCGTCCCTGCATCATACTAAAAGTTAACTCAAAGGTTAACAACCCATTTAATAGAAAGACCTGCTATACTGCACATGTGCTGATCAAGGAGGTGCTCAATGGAATTATGTTGTTTTAGCAGCAACACTGATTTACTGCATGGAAATTCCCAACATACGCAAATAAATACACTGATTGCATATAGTTTGAAGAGTTAGTGAGATGCAGTTTGTGAAAGTGTTCAAGGGTCTTCTGCACTGAAAAAAATGTGAAAAACCAAGGGGGGATTTTAATGCCATGTTACCTTTACCGTTCATTGCCCACATTTCCCAAGTATAATGTATTATAGAAAATATTGCAATGTTCCCCCGTCATTAAAAACTCCTGCACCTTTTCCTCAGTATAGAATTGGAAGTTAAAGAATGAATTACTTTATTTTGGGGAAATGAGACTTCTGGTTTCTTAATCCAAAATGCACGGATGCTGTTCAGGTACCTTTCTGTGTTGTTGGTGTTTCTTTTGAACAGTACAATATATGATACAGGCAAAAGGTGGCAGAAGATTACACCATAAACAGATGCCAGAATAGCAAAAACTTGTACTGCAGAGACATACATACCACTGGTATTCATATAGATAGGGATAAATGCAATCCATACAAACATGTATGTGAGCATGCTGAAGGTGATACATCGGGCCTCATTGTATTTCTCAGGCAACTTTCTTCCTTTGTAGGCTAATATGAAGCATATAAATGCAAGCAGTCCAATGTATCCCAGCATGATGCCAAAAGCCCCATAGGAACCTTCATTGCACTGCAGAAGAAGGAGCTTAGGCACTGAGTAGAGTTCACTTAAATAAGGACTTTTTACAATCTGCCATGTTAAACAAATGCAAATCTGAAGGAAAGTCGATACACAAATAATTATTATTGGCTGGAAAAGCACAATTTTACGACCTCTTTTACCCGATTCAAAGGCTAAAAGAATCCGTAAAGATTTTATAAGGATGCCAGAAACACACAGGGTAAAACTGATACCGTAAAATGGTTGCCTGATTTGGCAGAAAATATTACTTGGCTGACCAATGAAAAAGATAGTGCTCATCAAGCTAAATAACAAGGAAGAAAGCAATAGATATGAATAATTACCCCCAGCTGCTTTAACTGCTGGAGTATCTCTATGCTTTATAAACAAATTTGCTATTAATAACACAGTAAGAAAACCAATGGCTGCAAATACAATAAGTGCTACGGCATATGGGTTTTTCCATTCTAAATATTGTATTGTCCTGTTTGTACAGTGAGAACTTCCATTCTCTGACCACTGGTAGAAAGGGCACTTTGAACATTCGGTCATGTCTGAAAAAAAGCAAGTATTGCACATATTACTTTAATGTAGGATGGTAGTTTCTTGGAGTGTTTACATTGCCTTTAAAGTGATATAAATAACATGAAACCCTGGTGTCTTAAAGGAGAACTAAATCTTAACTAAAGAAGCAGCTAGAAATGTTGTGTATTGTGTTCTGGGCTTCTGTACTAGCCCAAGGCAACCACAGCCCTTTAGCAGTAAAGATCTGTGCCTCCAAAGATGCCCCAGTATCTCCACATCTTCTTTTCTGCTGATTCAGTGCACATGCTCTGTGCTACTGTCACTTACTGAGCATAGGGACTCAAAATATACAGTACACATAGAATATAAATGTCACAATATAAGGCTGATTTCTAAATAATACAGATAATTACTACACGGCAGCACAGAAACCAGTGCAACTAGCATCAGAAATTAATAATCAGCCCTGTAGCATCAGCTTATATTATAGGCCAACCTAATTTTTTGCTTGATAATCGACTACGACCCCTAAGCTTAGCTTTTCAACATTGTACTAAAACTCATTTCAACTCAACTCAATGTTATCTTAACTCCATGTAATTGTATTATTATATTTATGTTACTGTGAAGAACGTTATGGTGATCCCTGAATAAATGATGACGTGGAGCCTGAAACCAAAAAGTTAGAAAAAAGTTTCATAGAGTATGATGTTAGAGAATACCGTTACAAAAGGTACTTTAGAGGCGTAATTACCCTTTCTCAAAATGTTGTACAGTTAGCAAAAGAATGTGTTGATAACATAGGGTGTTTAATTACAAGTTCTAATCTTTTGAAAGCTTACCAGATTCAGAAGTGTAGTATCCTTCAGGACACTTTAAACACTTATAACAGCAGGTAATGTCAGAATGTTTTTTGAAAAAGCCAGGCATGCATGTTTTTGAGCAATTTGAAAATGGCACCTGTACAAACAAAAGTATACATTATATGATACTGTTCACTCTGTAGTTAAATCTTCCAGAAAAAAAGAGAGCAAAACATAGAAGGTCCCTGGTAAGGGTTGAAAGCTTTAAAAGAAGAAAATCCTTGCCTAGCAATAAATTATTTTATTGGAGTTGATGCACTACATTCCATTGAAGAAATGAACATAGCTATAGTGTTTAAATAGAAAACATGGTATGATCCAAAGACAAGGATTTAAATATAGCTAGGCCCAACTAACCAACCACATGTTAAGAGACAAGGAGTATAATACAGGGATGCAGACCTACAGTATATTAGATTTATACTCAGAACCTAAGAAATATGGATGTTAACTACATAGAGCAATATAGTGATCTCCCTCATTCAGGCTATAATAATGTGCAGTACTGAGAGTAACACCAGGCCACCAAAGTTATAGTAATGCCTTTATATTGCCTTTTTAAAACACCAACACCAAGGACGGCTGCAATGGATGTCTACCACTAGAACTTGTATTGCATACTAATTTGATGAACCTTAAACTGCTTTATAATTACATAGTTGTTTATTATTTGAAATTGAGAAATACAAGGTCTAGTAAATATGATAAGTTTGATCTGAGAACCCAGTGGACACATATTAAAATGTTTTACCTAAAACAAATAAATTCATATAATCCGGAGAGAGCTGTGTCTCTTGGGGGAAAGGAGTTTATATCTGCATACTTTCATCATTTTTTCTATTGGTATGTAAAACATGCATTCTAGAAGAAACATAGTAAAGAAACAAACATTAAAAGGCAGATTTTACATTGTACCTTGTTGTCATTTGTATGCCATAAAATATCATTTCTCTCTATCTTTACTTTGCCTGCAGTAGTATTATATGCCCCAATGTTAAGGAATTCAATGGTGTTGTTAGTAGGTTTCCAGTAAATGATATCGTAGTCTGTTAGCACATCACCAGAGCTATCAAAGTTGAACTTCTCCTCATTAAAATAATAATGCCCCATTTTTAGCTCATCGAGTAACTGTAAAATAAAAAATAACAGTATTGTTAACAAGGCTTTGGAACACTTGTTTTAACAAATCTTGCAAAGAAATGACTGCCCTAATTTATCATAAAGGAGAAATACTTCTAAAATGTAGTACCAAGTAGTGATGGGCGAATTTATTGATTGGCAAATTCCCGCGATTCGCGGCCGGTGAATAAATTCACTGGCGTCAAAAAAAATATGGACGCCAGCGTCTGTTTTTTTTGACGTTTCACAAATTTTTCACCGGTTCGCGAATTTCACGGGAAATTTGCTAATTTTTAACGAAGCAAAACGCCCCAAATTCACCCATCACTAGTACCAAGAGTTAAATCTCAAATTCTGTGCAGTGTTGCATACAAAAGAGGCTGGAGTTTGGTCAGCACAAACTGGGGGAGCACTGGAGAGCCATGTGGCTCTCTAAAACAGGCATTATATACAGGGCTCCTGTTAGCCATGGAGCGTTGCAGATTTTTTAACCTGCCAATGTCACAAGCACCAGCAGTCGCTGGAGTTGAAGTTCCTTCTTCAAGCAGCTCACAGGGGAACATTATCCAAACACAATGAACAATATGGGGTATTGTCATTTTAATTATATTCTTTCCTCAAAATAGACATGGTAAAAACTTTTAAAAGTAGGGGGGTCTATTATATTGTATCTGATAGATGTTTCAGCAACAAATTATTGTTGTAATTGCAGTAATTGGCAGTAATTGTATAGTTTTATGGAGCATCTCCACTTTTTATCAGCTTTGTCTAAATACATATTTTATTATTTTAAAATCTCGACAACATATCCCATGTCCATGCAACCCTTTTTAAACTTTTATTACCATTGGGAAACATAAAATATACAACAGACAGCTAGCTCTGTATACAACAGGTAAGCCATTATGCTGTATTAGAAGATTTGCCTGGTATATATGGGATATTGCTGCCATGATGGCTCTATATTTATCACATGTAGTTTATAGCAAACTCTTGCTTTGTTCTACTTATTTAAATGTCTAAAATACTAGGAAGGTGACTTGCATTGTGTAGACAAGGAAACCCCATTGGCACATGCTTGGGGTGGAGTCAATGCAATCAATCTGTTTTAGTAAAACAGACCAGCAATCTTGAGCTAAACAATTTTACATACACTTTTTTAAATCTTTTTTGCATTCTAAACCATTTTTCTGTGGACACTCCAATTTAGAATGCATTTCAGTGGATGTTTTCCCCGATTTTACATCATGTTTTTCCAGATTTTACTGCAAAAGTCTGTGCTGATGTTCCCAAAATGAGCAGTTTGCCCTCTGTGAATGTTATTATTAGTACAATTAAGAGGTTTAAAATATTATTTAATCAATACCAGATGCATATTTTGCCATTGTTCTGTATATGACTGTAGTCAAGTCCAATTAGTCTGCACCTCATACAATCCCACACTAATCACTTATTGCTTTAGGTTGTGCATGTGACTGTCACAGAGGTGTTGCACCCCCCCCCCCCCCACATAGTGTAACATTAATGCTGCACTGATAAATCTGTCATTAACAGAGTAAATGCTGTATTTCAAAGTAAAATGGATTCCTGTAAGTATATCCTTTAAGTACTTGAAGAATAAGTTACATGTTTCCCTGATTTTAAATTTTTCCAAATTTTACACAATTTTTTCCTAGTCCCCATGCAAGTCATAAAATAGGGGTTCTACTTTATTTATTTTCCATTACCTGACTTGGTGACAGATTCAAGTCAATTTCACATTTGCCCTTTTTACACAAAATGTTTCTGAGAGCTTGAGCTATGGCATTTATGGCAAGAGTTGTACTGTATTCTGCTCTCCATTCAGCAATCTGTAGTAAATAATCATCATTTGCCGACAAAATGTCCTCCACTTTACATGCCAATGGAGATTTCTTCTCTATGGAATCAGTGAGAGCACAATATTTTGACGATGAATTAATACATTCCAAATACTTTATGTAATCCTCTGTGCACCCAAATCTTAAGTTCTTGTACTCTGCAATGAACTTATTCATTTCTCCATATTTTGAAACTTTGAGATTTTTCAGATAGTCTGCAAAGCCAGGGATGTTGCCTCCTTTGAAATTAAGTCCAAGTATAGTTCCAACTCTTTTAATTTCTTCAGCACTTAAAACTTCATTTGATGTTGCCCAGATATCACTTGCGATCCATGTCTTCGTTATATTCCTTCTGATGCATTCTTCAAAAAGCTTGGAAACAATCTGAGTTTTAACAATAACGATAACAACGTCTGTGGGGTAGAAATCATTGGACTCAATCATGAACTCATTCATGATATTGTTTAACGAATCTGCCAAATCTGGGTGATCAATATATGTAGGTATTATTTTGGTGAAAGCAATGCATATTCCTTCTTGTTTAAAGAAAATGTTCAAATGTTCAACAGCAGAGCGCCCATAATCATCATCTGATGAAATGATGCCAACCCAGTTCCATCCAAATGTAGCTACTAGCTTGGCTAAAGCCAGTGTTTGGTGATTATCATTAGGGATGGTGCGTAGAAAAGAAGGGAACTTGACTTTGTCACTGAGAACCACAGAAGACGATGAAGGACTTATCTATGAGGATTAAACATATATGTTAGTGTTAAGGGTATCAGATAAATATTTGTACATGGTCTTTATTTGGCAGATGTTGACTGTTTAGATGTTATCAGTCATTTGCACAATTTGTCACGGGCTACATATATATTGCTAACTGGTCTATATTGATCCATGAGGAAGCAAACTATTCTTATAGTTGTCAAATTATATTCTAAAGTGGAAGCAAATAATAGACATGAAGGATACTAATTTTAACACAGGGTATCCCAAACCCAGAACAAACCCCAAGGTTCCAGTCTATGCCCACTCTTCCGCCTGTAGCAGCTGCCTTTGGCGTTGGGTGGAGCCTTCCACTACTCAGATGCCACCAAGTCTTATTGTGGGAGAACTTAGGAGAGAGTTCTGAACAAGCAAGGGAACCAAGCGTAGTGGTGTAGAATGGGGAACAAGGAACGTAGTCAAAAGTCAGGCCAAGTTGGTAACAAACAGTCAATACATTACAGATGCAGGAGATGGTTGGGGTCACATGCCAGGTAAAACACACCAGAAACGCAGTACAAAATCAGAATCTGAAAGATAATCTGGGCAATAATCAGGACAGGCAGCAGACAGGACAAGAACCATGGACAGGCAGGATCAGTAGCAATAGAATTACACAGTAGAAGCACACCCAGGAACTTTAAAAAAAGTCCTTTTACGTTGGCCATTGAAACTACACAATTTCGCCAGTTTATGACATCACGTTCTGCACTTTCCAGATAAAATTCAGAAATAGCCGAGCGTGCAACCCGGAAGAACGGCACATTCGGAGAGACGACCCCCACTAGATTTGGAGAGACGACCCCCACTAGATCACCAGGGTGAGTTATCACACCAATTAGAACACCTGTATTAAATAATGAATGCATGTGGAAAAGTCTTACTGAATATTAGTGTATATGGAGTATATACACGCCTAGAAGTGATCCTGCGGAGGTTGATCATAACCTTGACATTGCTGGGATTTGTAGTCCAACAACATTGAGGTAATGTATGGTTAAGCAGTGAGAATCCGTCTTCTCCTGTCAGAGACAATGAGATGATTGGTTTACATGTAGTATGGTGGATTCTTATTGGGGAACCCTCATAATAGAGCACTAGGGTTATAGCTGGCAGAGATTTAGGGAAGGTTTATACCCTTTGCTTTGTTGGCGCTTAAGTTTTTTTCTAATAAATGGCATTTGTTGGGCTGTTGTTTTACCTGTGGTATTAAATGGATGTTGAGAATCCTGGAAATTGCAATGGACATTTCTGAGTACTCTTCTCCAACTACAGCTTTGATGGTAGGTATAATTTCTGTGTGGCTGCAGTTTGTAGAATTGTTCACAGCAACAGTCTCTGGTATAAGGTGCATTATGGATTGCACTGCTTTCAGCGCACTGGAACATGAATCATAAATTTCATAGCCCAGGGTAATTCCTGATAATAATGTGGAATTGTTTATTTTTTCTATTGAATATATCATGGACATGGCATCAATCATATGCCGCAGACGTAACCTACAATTGAAACAAAAAAGTTTTATTAAATGAACACATATACAGTATATGGGTGACTACTTATAACAAACAGTGCAGAAATGCTTTTAGCTATTTTCAAGCATAACCTCAGTTTAAGTGCCACTTGCTGTTGCCACCAAGAATCTATTCTACTAGCCTATCATTGGCCAGACCCTTTATAACAAAATATACCAGCTATGTAATTGTTTTTCACGCTATAGTTCAGTCCCTTTGTCTCTGCTCCCTGCCACCCCACCTGAGAACCCCGATTGACGTTATCACCCAGTAATAGCTGAAAAGGTGGCAACCCTAGGAACTATAACCAGATGTAAAAAAACAGCTCCTACATAATGAAATATTGTTCCTCAAATGAGAAAATGCACAAGTGCGTTAACATTTTTTAAGGTATTTGTCACCTTAAAGGCGAAACAAACCCTTAATAAAAAAAAAACCCTACCCTACATAGACCCCCCTCCCTCCTCCCTCCCAGCCAAGCTGCTCCCCCAGGCAAATGCACTAACGCTTTACTTACCCCTCCGTGCAGATTCTGTCAGCGAAGTTTACGGCAGCCATCTTTTTCTCTTCGGTAATCTTCGGAATGAGACCGGCATATTGGCTCAGGCGCAGTTGGAGCAATTTCCTTTTTCGCGACAACTGTGCATGCGGCAAAACTCATGAAAAAAACACCAGTTTCATTCCGAAGATTACCGAAACGGCTGAAGATGACGCTGTGAACTCCGTATGGAGGGGTAAGTAAAGGGTTAGGGATATTTGCCCGGGGTAGCAGCTAGGCTAGGGGGGAGGAGGGGGTCTATGTAGGGTAGGGGGTAGGTTTTTTTTAATTAAGGGTTTGTTCTCCTATAAGTAACTTTTAACATGGTGCACATAACAGTATTCTAAGGCAATTATCTTCATTTTTAATTCTTTGTGGTTTATACTTACCATTTTTGTTCTATAGCTGCCAGGCATGGCATTTAAACTGCCTAATTACCCTATCAACCAGGGAACAGGAAAAATATATACCAAAATGAATAACAATAAAAGTGAAGCTGCACAGTCAATCTGTTAATTTTTATGGGTGGCCCAGACTAGATAGTATTTTCATAAGCAGTCTAGAAAAAGACAGGATAAGACTTATACTGCACATCAAGAATGTAGAAAATAAATAATATATATATATATACTGTGTGGGTGTATTTATATATAAGCCAGCACAATTCGTATATAATATATATATATATATATATATATATATATATATATATATATATATATATATATATATATTATTAAATGTTATTGTAAAAATTAACTTCCACTTTAATAAGTTATATTATTATTATATTATAAGTTAAGCAACTCACCCAACACATTGGAAGTCCTGTGAAAAAGTTTTCTCAGATTGCCTGGAAATGCCATCATGAATCGGAAAGATCCCTCCAATCATAATGTCCCCTTGTTGTCGAGCTACAGCATTTTTCATTGTTTCACAAGAGAAGGAGAATCTCCAGAGGGACAAAAATGCAAAGACCAGATTCCAAAGCATTATTTGTTATAATATTGAATCTTATTTTTACCACCAGAAAATGTTCAAATATGCTGTGCAGTAGTCGCAGTGTGTAAGCTTCATATCTAGGTCATCTGGGAATGCCTAACCATAGGACTGACTGACATTCCTGACTAATTATAGGCTTTGTGTGATATTCGGCATGAATCATTAATGGGACTTTTTAAAGGCTACAGGTGCAAGAGGAAATTATTTGAAGGGAAAGTACCATGAACATAACTAGAATTAAATGTTACATCCAATACTCTGAGATCCACCCTGTGTTTCGTAAGCACTGGCAGGCATTCATCTGTCAGTATTCATATGAGAATGGGGAGTGTAGTTCCTAAAAATACACATTTTATTCAAATTGTATTTATTTAGATTGCAACTTCAGTAACATAAAAAAAAGAAATGTTAACATCAAATGTTAAGTTAACTTAAGTCAGTATAATGGTATAAACATAAATAAAACAGTGATCTAAGCTTTGTGACCAAAATGCACATTTGCAAATTTTTCAGCTGAAATACACATTATGTTAGCACTGAAAGACTGATTCCATATCTGCTTAATAAACCTGAGTTAGATCCTAGAGGATTGGCATTGACTAGACAAACTGTTTTTGAAAGAATAGCTATTGACAACAAGTCTGGGATTTTGTAGTCATGTACTTTTACAAATATTTTTATCATACAAAGGGCATTTAGTGCAATATTACACTGATCTCCGGCAGAGTTATCGAGAGTGTGGCATTTCAAGCCTTTTTCACCATAGCCTTGCATGCTTATCATTTTCAGAACCAAATACTAAGTACAATTACTCTTTGTGCCAAGTTGTTAGGCACCCCTTAGCGATGGTGATCTTTTACTTGTTACCCCGGACAAGCTCTCCTCTTCTTAATAAACATCAGCCCCAAGGTACTGTCAGGTAAGTGTCGCTCTGACATCTTCTTTCATGCTCCCTGTTGTCCAGTATGCAAGTTCTACAGAATAAAAAATCTGTACTGCATATGCCTTGCCTAGGCCTGAAAGGGGAAGAACAAGGAATATAGCACCAGCAAAAAGTCCCCCAGGCTGGTGCTTTTTTTTATGTAGAGAGAAGCACTGACCCTGGGCAGGAGCTAAATAATTTATCTAAATAATTTATCTTCCCCTAATTTTAACTTTCTGTTTCTGTTAATCATTTTTGCAATAGACTTTGAAATTTCCACTCTAATTTCCTCTCTATATCTAAAGTGTATCTTAAGAAATTGTACTGTGAATGGCACTGACCTCATCTTAAAAATGGAACGATACTGGCGTCTCCTTGGATACTTCTTCACTACACTCTCTGGAAAATCTGGAAAACCTATATTAAATGCCTGCATAAAGCAAGTGTTAAGTTCAGGGTTCGCTTAGGCACAGAGTGCTCTACTTTGCATATTGCTACAGATGCACAGATCAAAGGTGTAACCAATGCAGGTGCTGTAAAAAGGCATTAGATGTATTGCTCCTCAATGGAAGTCATTTGGTGCCTATCAGCAGTCATAGCACTTGAACCTACTCATAGTAAATGAGGGCTTAAAATATTTTGTGGCATGAAATTCGGCACAATGATGCTGCATTGTGGGTAAAAAAATCTGGCACTTGCGGTAAATAAATAGCCCCTGAGTTAAGGGGAAGTGCACCATGGTCTTATTACTCACATTGTCTACTGGGGATTTGTTTTTAAATGCACCCCAAACTTAATGCTAAGATAGTGTAGGAAGGTAATTATTCACAGGCCCAGATTTGTGGAAAGGCCACCGAGGCCCGGGGCTAGGGCAGCATGATTTTATGGAGGCGGCATGCTGGCCAACTACACCCACATTGGTTCAAAAACAATGGGGATGCGCTGGAGATACACTCATTTTTTAAATTTCCTGCGTGCCAATCCCCATCGCTCCTGTCCCCCTGCAGGGGACAGGGGCGACGAATGGTAGTGGGCAGAGGGGCGCCCACTATGTAAATCCGGCCCTGATTATTCACATGTGTGTGTTGGTTGACTGGGCTTAAAAGTTCCCTGCTTTCCCACTAGAACTCCTGAGTTAAGGGTAAGTGCACAATGGTCTTACTACTCAGTCACATTGGTTGCCAGGGGACTTGATTTTAAATGCACTACAAACTTATAATGCCTACAAATAGTGTAGGACGTACAATGAGTGGCCTTGACGTGGCACGTGGGCTTACAAATTTTGGCCAATGTGTGGTACTGACACCTCATTTTTTGTAAAAATTATTTTTAAAGGCAAACTGTTCACTGGCAAATTTTCTCTTTCTCTTTGTGTAGAAATATAGATTAGGTACTACTGCTGAGTATGTGCTGCTGACTGATTACATACTCTGCTTTTGATAAGTTTGCTTTCAAAATTCAAAATATCTATTATGATACAATAAGTCACAGAGATGCTGTATGATACTACATTACTGTACGTTTATCGCAAGTGATTTTACTTTAACATCTTTTTTGTAATCTGTGGAGAATACAAAGCTGTCCAGCCTTGCCATTAACACACGTCTGGGATTCTCTGGTCTGAGATCTTGTGATTTTAGTAGCATCATAATCAACTTCACTTTTAACTTTGGAAAAGGACTGTATACTTTCCAGATATTTTTCTCTTTTGTTCTTGTCTTTTATAATGTAACATGTGGGTATAAGATGGCAGCACAATACACCATAGTTGGATGCCAATATGGCCACCATTTCCACTGCAGGAAGATACATGCCATTGGTGGTCACATAAACTGGTATGAATGCAAACCATACAAATAGGTAAATGAGCATGCTGAATGTAATACAACGACTTTCATTGTATTTGTCAGGTAATTTCCTACCTTTATAAGCTAAGGCAAAACAAAGGAAAGCAAGGAAGCCGATATACCCCAACATGATTCTATATCCAAGGGTGGATCCTTCATCACACTGAAGTATAAGTGTCTGGAGAATGAGGACAATATTTTTGATATAGGGGCCTCACATTAAAAGCCACAAAGTACAAATACAAACTTGAAAAGCGGTTAATGCAATAACCACTAAAGCTGGTTGATAGCTTATCTTTACATTGTGCTGAAATCTGTTACCCATCTCAAAGGCCAGCACAATGCGAAAAGACTTTATCAGTATGCAGGATACACAAAGAGTAAAACTGATACCAAAAAGTGGTTGTCTGATCTTACAAGATACATTTCTTGGCTCACCAATGAATAATACAGAGTTAGCAAAGCTGATTAGTAGTGATAAACTCATAACACAGATATAAATACAACCTGCTGCTTTAACTGCTGGAGTTGCAACGTATTCCCACAATTATCAGTAATAAAAAAACAATTAAAGCAAAAATACAAAAGAGAGAGAAGTGTGATGTACACTTTGACCTTCGCTTTTCAAGCGATATACTGTAATGCTAAACATTACATATTATTTAATTCTATATTCTAAGTACCACTCTATAGTGCATGTCACTGGATATCTCAATCAGGTAAAAAATCATATGATTGCTGCATTAAATGCAAATAATTGGGAATTTTATGGATTTCGAGGAATGAAGCTAATATTTTTACATGCAGACATAAGACTGTTCATCCGTTTTTTACGTTACATAATTACTTTGTTAATTTGGATTGAAAAAGTCCATCAAGTTCAACCTCTCCAAATGAACCCCAGTGCACATGTATTACACACAAAACAAAGTTATCTATGCACTCACCTATAAAAGATGTACATACCAAACATATACACTGAGTGACACTGTCTAGAGTTACACAGCTTGTTATCCACAAAAATCCTCAAATCCAGGGATACTGTCATGGGAAAACATGTTTTTTTTTTAAAATTCATTAGTTAATAGTGCTGCTCCAGCAGAGTTCTGCACTGAAATCCCTTTTTCAAAAGAGCAAACAGATTTTTTACACTTAATTTTGAAAACTGACACGTGGCTAGAAATATTGGCAAATTCCCAGGTGCCTCCAGTCCTGTGACTTGTGCTTTGATAAACTTCAGTCACTCTGCAAGTTGGAATATCACCCCCTCTCTCCCCCACCCCCCAGCATCCTAACTTCAGAACAATGGGAAGATAACTGGATAACAGCTCCCGAGTAGATGTAAGAACAGCTCTCAATAGTAAAAATCCATGTCCCACTGCGACTCACTAGGAGAAACAATAGCTTGTCAGAAAGCAACTCGATAGTGCAGCACTGGCTCTTTCTAAAAGCACATGGCCAGGCAAAAGATGAGATGGCTGCCTACACACCAATAGTGTAAACAGGGTAATTTAGAAATAAAACTACACTATAAAAATCATGACAGAATGCCTTTAATGATGCCCCAGCACACTACTATTTAGTGTACTACTTACATTTATATTATCTATCAAAAGCTCATTACCTTGCATTTATCCACATTGAACCATATCTGCCAGTTTGCTGCCCAATTCTCCAATTTAGTTAAATAGCTCTACAAAGTGGCAACATCTTTCATGGAACTTGTTTCGAATAGTTTTGACCAATTTACTAGCATCAGCAAAATTGGAGACAGTATTTACACTGCTCACTTCCAGGTGGTACTCAATTATCAACAATAGTTCAGCTAGAAAATGCTAGAAAATGTGTATACATGGGTCTGTGTAGGTATCTATGTACTTTGGGGTTCATTTGGAGCGGCTGAACTTGTTAACTTTCATTCATTGTTAATCATTCAGTCAACATAAACTTTTTGTCTATATATATACAGTATATATGGCTTATTCTTTTAGATAACATAACCCAAATAATAATAATGTGCTCTCAGCACTTCCTCCCCCTTGTTTCTCTTATTATGTTTTCTTTTTGGGTGGTTGTGAAGGTTGATTTCTCTCCCCGTCCCCGATGCTTCTTCTATAGCTCTCTCCATTTTGTTCCTTGACACCTCAAAGCTAGTTTTCAGGTAAGTACCTCACCTGTGCACTTCAATTTATAGCCCACCTTTACCTGTGACTCATAATGCAGCAAAATCCCACCAATAGCCTTATTCGCCACTATCCCATATTGCTTACGCAAACTTGTTTGTTCCCTGTTAACCCCTTACCATCTTCTATCCCATGTATTGCTCCGGGCCAATTCCCTTCACTGTCATACTTTTGCCTTTATCATACTTAAAGTTGATTTCCAGGAATACTGTCCCATTAAGAAAAATAATATACTTTTAATTATGTATATGGTTTATTTCCTCAAACCTCTTTCTATTCTTGGTTGCACTTCAAATCTTAATTATAGTTTTCTCTCCCTATGACTGTATGTTGTGCAATGCTATCTTAATCTGCAACAGTCTCCCTAGTCTTTCTAGTCATTAGAAAGAGGACTTGAAAGCGCATGGAAGGTCACAGTTCCCTTTTTTGTTTTTGTATCATTTGAAGCACTAAAGTGACAACCCGGAATAATTGCACCACAGTCCCTCAGCTCTTTAGGACCAGAACCTTTTTTCAGTCACAAAACAAAACTTTTTAAAGGATTTATAAACACAGTTTTTATTAAAAACAAAGTAATCACACTTTTATTAATATAATAAAAAATACTTTTATGAATTAGGAGACAGCGGCAATATGATAAGCAGCCAGTAATTAGGGTAATTTTGATCTTAGATTTATTTTTAAATATTTTTTGCTGCAAATACAAAGGTATACATTGGCTGTTGGCTTGAAAAACCAGCAATATATTTTGGGCACTCCGTCGGCAACAGACCTCAGCTTGTTCCCTCGGCCCTTAACAGAAAGACCTGCTGTACTGCACATGTGCTGATCAAGGAGGTGCTCAATGGAATTATGGGAAACAATGTTGTTTTAGCAGTAACAGATTTACTGCATGAAAATACCCAACATACGCAAATAAATATACTGATTGCATATATTTTAAAGAGTTCAGTGAGATGCAGTTTGTAAATGTATTCAAGGGTCTCCTGCACTGAGCCAAAATGTCAAAATCCAAGGGAGGATTTTAATTCCATGTTACCTTTACCATTCATTGCCCACATTTCCCAAGTATAATGCATAATAGAAAATATTGCAATGTTCCCCCGTCATTAAAAACTCCTGCACCTTTTCCTCAGTATAGAATTGGAAGGTGAAGAATGAATTACTTTATTTTGGGGAAATGAGACTTCTGGTTTCTTAATCCAAAATGCACGGATGCTGTTCAGGTACCTTTCTGTGTTGTTTGTGTTTCTTTTGAACAGTACAATATATGATACAGGCAAAAGGTGGCAGAAGATTACACCATAAACAGATGCCAGAATAGCAAAAACTTGTACTGCAGAGACATACAAACCACTGGTATTCATATAGATAGGGATAAATGCAATCCATACAAACATGTATGTTAGCATGCTGAAGGTGATACATCGGGCCTCATTATATTTCTCAGGCAACTTTCTTCCTTTGTAGGCTAATATGAAGCATATAAAAGCAAGCAGTCCAATGTATCCCAGCATGATGCCAAAAGCCCCATAGGAACCTTCATTGCACTGCAGAAGAAGGAGCTTAGGCACTAAGTAGAGTTCACTTAAATAAGGACTTTTTACAATCTGCCATGTTAAACAAATGCAAATCTGAAGGAAAGTTGATACACAAATAATTATTATTGGCTGGAAAAGCACAATTTTACGACCTCTTTTACCCGATTCAAAGGCTAAAAGAATCCGTAAAGATTTTATTAAGATGCCAGAAACGCACAGGGTAAAACTGATACCATAAAACGGCTGTCTGATTTGGCAGAAAATATTACTTGGCTGACCAATGAAAAAGATAATGCTCATCAAGCTAAGTAACAAGGAAGAAAGCAATAGATATGAATAATTACCCCCAGCTGCTTTAACTGCTGGAGTATCTCTGTGCTTTATAAACAAAATTGTTATTAATAATACAGTAAGAAAACCAATGGCTGCAAAAACAGTAAATGCTACGGCATATGGGTTTTTCCATTCTAAATATTGTATTGTCCTGTTTGTACAGTGAGAACTTCCATTCTCTGACCACTGGTAGAAAGGGCACTTTGAACATTCGGTCATGTCTGAAAAAAAACAAGTATTGTACATATTACTTTAATGTAGGATGGTAGTTCCTTGGAGTGTTTACATCGCCTTTAAAGTGATATAGATACCCATGAAACCCTGGTGTCTTAAAGGAGAACTGAAGCTTAACTAAAGAAGTAGCTATATATGTTGTGTAAAGCTAGAAATAGAGGTCTACAGAAAACCTACCCACACAGACCAGTACCTGCTGTTTGACTCCCACCATCCACTAGATCACAAACTGGGGGTCATCAAAACTCTACATCACAGAGCAGACAAGATCCCGACCAGCAGAGAGGCTAAGAGATGAAACGACTCAGAGGGGCCCTGAAGACATTAGGCTACCCAGATTGAGCTTTTGTGAAAACCGGTGGAAAAAGAAGCAATAACACCAAGACTACAGGTGAAGGTGGAAAACAGGACAGGAAAAAGAACTTGGTCTTCCCATATGTTGCTGGGTGTCGGAAAAACGTAGAAGGATTTTCAATAAACACCACATCCCTATCTGCTTTAAACCCAGCAACACACTGAGGCAGCAACTAGTTCACTCAAAGGACCCAACCCCAAAGCACAAGAAGAGTAACATTGTGTATGCAGTGCAGTGCAGTGAGGAATGCTCTGATTTGTATGTGGGGGAAACCAAACAACAGTAACACCAGCGTATGACGCAGCACAGAAGAGCCAGCTCTTCTGGTCAGAACTCTCCCGTGTACCTACATCTTAAAGAAAAAGGACACACGTCTGAAGACTGCCAAATTCAGATTCTAGACCGGGAGAGTAACTGGTTTAAAAGAGGTGTTAAAGAAGCCATATATGTGAAAACCAAGTCTGAATAGAGGCGGGGGTGCAATATTTATTGTCTGCCACATACAATGCTGTTTTTTTTCACTTCTCCCTGGAAGGGAAAAACAGGAGTATGATGGAGTATGATGTTAGAGAATACCATCAGAAAAGGTACTTTAGAGGCTTAATTACACTTTCTGAGATGATGTACAGTAAGTAAAAGAAAGTGTTGATAACATAGGGTGTGAGATCATATAATGGTAGAATTTAATTACAAGTTCTAATCTTTTGAAAGCTTACCAGATTCAGAAGTGTAGTATCCTTCAGCACACTCTATGCACTTATAACAGCAGGTAATGTCCGAATGTTTTTTGAAAAAGCCAGGCATGCATGTTTTTGAGCAATTTGAAAATGGCACCTGTACAAACAAAAGTATACATTATATGATACTGTTCACTCTGTAGTCAAATCTTCCAAAAAAAAAGTTTTTTTAGTGACGGATTATACAAACCTTGTTTTAGAATTACTTCATGTGTAAAGTCTCTATTGTAGATTGTAGAACACTGGGTCTCACCTACTGGTAAGAGTATTTTCCATAAAGAATGGGATAGGACAGCCATTTAGGTAATCCTAATCTTTACTGATATTCAGTTATTAGACCAATAACATATTTTGTACATTATTTTCATTGAGAGACAGAGGGAGAAAGAGAGAGAGAGTGACAGAGAGAGAGAGAACAAAACACAGAAGGTTGGGTGTCCCTGGTAAGGTTTGAAAGCTGCAAAAGAAGCAAAACCTTGCCTAGAAATAAAGTTTGTTGATACACTACATTCCTATGAAGAAATGAACATAGCTATAGTGTTTATATAGAAAACATGGTATGATCCAAAGACAAGGATTTAAATATAGCTAGGCCCAACTAACCAACCACATGTTAAGAGACAAGGAGTATAATACAGGGATGCAGACCTACAGTATATTAGATTTATACTCAGAACCTAAGAAATATGGATGTTAACTACATAGAGCAATATAGTGATCTCCCTCATTCAGGCTATAATAATGTGCAGTACTGAGAGTAACACCAGGCCACCAAAGTTATAGTAATGCCTTTATATTGCCTTTATAAAATATTACTGGGGTAGTGCAACACCAAGGACGGCTGCAATGGATGTCTACCACTAGAACTTGTATTGCATACTAATTTGCTGAACCTTTAACTGCTTTATAATTACATTGTTGTCATTATTTGAAATTGAGAAATACAAAGTCTAGTAAATATGATACGTTTGATCTGAGAACCCAGTGGACACATATTAAAATGTTTTACCTAAAACAAATAAATTCATATAATCCGGAGAGAGCTGTGTCTCTTGGGGGAAAGGAGTTTATATCTGCATACTTTCATCATTTTTTGTATTGGTATGTAAAACATGCATTCTAGAAGAAACATAGTAAAGAAACAAACATTAAAAGGCTGATTTAACATTGTACCTTGTTGTCATTTGTATGCCATAAAATATCATTTCTCTCTATCTTTACTTTGCCTCCAGTAGTATTATATGCCCCAATAGTAAGGAATTCAATGGTGTTGTTAGTAGGTTTCCAGTAAATGATATCGTAGTCTGTTAGCACATCACCAGAGCTATCAAAGTTGAACTTCTCCTCATTAAAATAATAATGCCCCATTTTTAGCTCATCGAGTAACTGTAAAATAAAAAATAATAGTATTGTTAACAAGGCTTTGGAACACTTGTTTTAACAAATCTTTCAAAGAAATTACTGCCCTAATTTAAAGTCATAAAGGAGAAATATATAGGCAAAGGACACAAAAAAACAGCAAAAAAGTACAACAAAAGTGCAAGACTTTTAAAATGCAGCACCATTAGTTAAATCTCATATTCTGTGCAGTGTTGCATACAAAAGAGACTGGAGTTGGGCCAGCACAAACTGGGGGAGCACTGGAGACCCGTGTGGCTCTCTATAGCAGACATTATGTCACAAGCACCAGCAGTCGCTGGAGTTAAAGTTCCTTCTTGAGGCAACTCACAGTGGAACATTATCCAAACACAATGAACAATATGGGGTATTGTCATTTTAATTATATTCTTTCCACAAAATAGACATGGTAAAGATCTTTTAAAAGTAGGGGGTCTATTATATATCAACAAATTATTGCAGACTGATTTCAAGTAATTGTATAGTTTAATGGAGCATCTCCACTTTTCATCAGCTTTGGCTAAATACCTATTTTATTATTTCAAAAGCTCTACAACATATCCCATGTCATGCAACCCTTTTCAAACTTTTTTACCAGGAAACATAAAATATACAGACGACAGCTAGCTCTGTATACTGCAGGTAAGCCATTATGCTGTATTAGAAGATTTGCCTGGTATATATGGGATATTGCTGCCATGATGGCTCTATATTTATCACATGTAGTGATAAAATATCCTTTAAGTGTTTGAATAATAAGTTACATTTATTTTCATTACCTGACTTGGTGACAGATTCAAGTCAATTTCGCATTTGCCCTTTTTACACAAAATGTTTCTGAGCGCTTGAGCTATGGCATTTATGGCAAGAGTTGTACTGTATTCTGCTCTCCATTCAGCAATCTGTACTAAATAATCATCATTTGCTGACAAAATGTCCTTCACTTTACATGCCAAAGGAGATTTCTTCTCTATGGAATCAGTGAGAGCACAATATTTTGACGATGAATTAATACATTCCAAATACTTTATGTAATCCTCTGTGCACCCAAATCGTAAGTTCTTATACTCTGCAATAAACGTATTCATTTCTCCATTTTTTGAAGCTTTGAGATTTTTCAGATAGTCTGCAAAGCCAGGGATGTTGCCTGCTTTGAAATTAAGTCCAAGTATAGTTCCAACTCTTTTAATTTCTTCAGCACTTAAAACTTCAGTTGATGTTGCCCAGATGTCACTTGCGATCCACGTCTTCGTTATATTCCTTCTGAGGCATTCTTTGAAAAGCTTAGAAACAATCTGAGTTTTTATGATAACAATAACAACTTCTGTGGAGCAGTTAATGAACTCATTCATGATGTTGTTTAACGAATCTGCCAAATCTGGGTGATCAACAGATGTAGGTATTATTTTGGTGAAAGCAATGCATATTCCTTCTTGTTTAAAGAAAATATTCAAATGTTCAACAGCAGAGCGCTCATAATCATCATCTGATGAAATGATGCCAACCCAGTTCCATCCAAATGTAGCTACTAGCTTGGCTAAAGCCAGTGTTTGGTGATTATCATTAGGGATGGTGCGTAGAAAAGAAGGGAACTTGAATTTATCACTGAGAACCACAGCAGACGATGAAGGACTTATCTATGAGGATAAAACATATATGTTAGTGTTAAAGGGCACTACATAACTACATATATAGTTTTTTGAAAAAACTGCAGGTTTTAAAAAAAATCCCTTACTTTGTCAAATGGGTTCTTTCACTGAGGGAGGCCATATTGAGACTCTAACAGAGACTCTAATGTGCAAATTTCAGGAGCATGCTCAGATTGTAACACTGCTTTGAGTATTCTACCCAGAATGCCTTGTTTTAGTAAACTCCTCCACTAGAAGTATCCACTAGAAGTGCTGCTACCTGCTAACTTCCAGCAGGGGGCAGCACTACTGTACAGCAGCTAACACACAGGTTTGGCTGATTTGAAAATAGCTTAGAAGGGTTGATAAGCAAACAAGGAATTTGAACTGAGCATGTGCGAGATTTCAGAGCTACAGTTGGCTGGGAACATATAGGTAGGAGGAGCCAATGAAATCCAAGATGGCTGCCTCAGCTAGAACTGCAGGGGAGATAGGGGAGATCTTGCAGAAGGAATAGTGAGCTGATCATTTACATTATACAAACAATTCTAACTGTTTTAAAAATCGGATTTCTTGAACTTTCACATAGTGTATTTACTTAGTAAATGATTTTGGTCATGATTGGTGCCCTTTAAGGGTCAGATACATTTTTGTGCATGGTCTTTATTGTCAGATGTGGACTGTTTAGATGTTATCAGTCATTTGTACAATGTGTTAAGGGTTACATATATATTGCTAACTGGTCTATATTGATCCATGAGGAAGCAAACTATTCTTATAGTTGTCAAATTATATTCTCAAGTGGAAGCAAATAATAGACATGAAGGAAGAGTTAAGTTTCCTAGTAGAAGATACCAATCATAACACCTGTATTGAATAATGAATGCATGTGGAAAAGAATTACTGAGATAGTGTATATGGAGTATATACACATGCCTGGAAGTGATCCTTTGGAGGCTGATCATAACCTTGACATTGCTGGGATTTGTAGTCCAGCAATATTTAGATACTGTAATGTATGGTTAAGCAGTGAGAACCCGTCTTCTCATGTCAGATAATAATGAGATGACTGGATTAAATGTAGTATGGTTGATTCTTCTTGGAGAACCCTCATTATAGAGCACTAAGGTTATAGCTGGGAGATATTTAGGGAAGGTTTATACCCTTTGCTTTGTTTCCGCTTAATGCTTTGTTATAAAATGTTTTTTTAATAGATGGCATTGTTGGGCTGCTGTTTTACCTGTGGTATTAAATGGATGTTGAGAATCCTGGAAATTGCAATGGACATTTCTGAGTACTCTTCTCCAACTACAGCTTTGATGGTAGGTATAATTTCTGCGTGGCTGCAGTTTGTAGAATTGTTCACAGCAACAGTCTCTGGTATAAGGTGCATTATGGATTGCACTGCTTTCAGCGCACTGGAACATGAATCATAAATTTCATAGCCCAGGGTAATTCCTGATAATAATGTGGAATTGTTTATTTTTTCTATTGAATATATCATGGACATGGCATCAATCATATGCCGCAGACGTAACCTACAATTGAAAGAAAATTTTTTTAAAAAAAAGTTTTATTAAATGAACACTTATACAGTAACAGGTTGTTTGTATAAAGGACAATATTTTCACTACGTACAGTAGTACAGCTACAGTTCTGGATTGGTTGTTATGGGTGACAACTTATAACAACCAGCCCAGAAATGTAGCTGTAGCTTTTAGCTATTTTCAAGCATAACCTCAGTTTAAGGGCCACTTAGGGTTGCCACTAGGCCTCTATTCTACCAGCCTATCATTGGCCAGACCCTTTATAACAAAATACAGCAGCTATGTAATTGTCTTTCCCCCATAGTCCATTCCCTTTGTCTCTGCTCCCAGCCACCCCAGCTGAGAACCCCAACCTATTGACGTTATCACCCAGTAATAGCTGAAAAGTTGGCAACCCTAGGTCTCTAACCAGATGAAAAAAACAGCTCATATATAATTAAATATTGTTCCTCAAATAAGAAAATGCACTAATGCGTTAACATTTTTTTTAGGTATTTGTCACCTTAAAGGAGAAACAAACCCTACCTCCCTACTCTACATAGAACCCCCTCCCCCCCCAGCCTAGCTGCTCCCCCGGGCAAATGCCCCTAACTCTTTTATTACCCCTCCGTGCAGATTCTGTCCAGCGGAGTTTACGGCAGCCATCTTCTTCTCTTCTGTAATCTTTGGAATGAGACTGGCGTAGTGTCGCATGCACAGTTGGAGCAAATTTCTGTTTCATGACAACTGCACATGCATCGGAACTCACAGGAATTGCTGAAGCACCGGTCTCATTCCGAAGATTACCAAAGCGGCTGAAGATGTTGCCGTCAACTCCACTGGACAGAATCTGCTTGGAAGGGTAAGTAAAGAGTTAAGGGCATTTGCCCGGGGTAGAAGCTAGGCTGGGGGGGGGGAGGAGGGGGGTTGGGTCTATGTATGGTAGGGGGTAGGTTTTTTTTATTAAGGGTTTGTTTCTCCATTAAAAGTAACTTTTAACATGGTGCACATAACAGTATTCTAAGGCAATTTGTTTTAACTTTTTATTCTTTGTGGTTTATACTTATCATTTTTGTTCTATAGCTGCCAGGCCTGGGATTTAAACTGCCTAAATACCCTATCAACCAGGCACAGTCAATCTGTAGCCCAGATAGTATTTTCATAAGCAATCCAGAAAGAGACAGGAGCTATGGAGCTGTTTATATATATATATATATATATATATATATATATATATATATATACTCTATATATATTAAATGTTATTGTAAAAATGAACTTCCCCTTTCATTTATACATATTATACGTTAAGCAACTCACCCGGCACATTGGAAGTCCTCTGAAAAAGTATTCCCAGATTGCCTGGAAATGCCATCATGAATTGGAAAGATCCCTCCAATCATAATGTCCCCTTGTTGTCGAGCTACTGCATTTTTCATTGTATCACAAGAGAAGGAGAATCTCCAGAGGGACAAAAACGCAAAGACCAGATTCCAAAGCATTATTTGTTATAAGCATTGAATCTTATTTTTACCATCAGAAAATGTTCAAATATGCTGTGCAGTAGTCGCTGTGTGTAAGCATTGATATCTGGGAATACCATAGGACTGACACATTCCTGACTAATTACAGGCTTTGCGTGATATTCTACATGAATCAAGAGGAAATTATTTGAAGGGAAAGTACCATGAACATAACTAGAATTTAATGTCATATCCAAAACTCTGAGATCCACCCTGTGTTTCATAAGCACTGGGAGGCATTCATCTGTTAAGATACAATATTGGCATCTCCTTAGATACTTCTTAACTACACCATCTGGAACATCTGGAAAACCTATATTAAATGCCTGCATAAAGCAAGTGTTACATTCAGGGTTCTGTACTTTGCATATTGCTACAGATACACTATCAAAGGCGCAACCAATGCAGGTGCTGTAAAAAGGCTTTAGATGTGTTGCTCCTCGATGGAAGTCATTTGGCGCCATGGCGTCAGCATTTATAGCGCTTGAACCTACTCATAGTAAATGAGTGTTAAATTATTAAGTGGGCACAATGATGCTGCATTGTGGGTAAAATAACATGGCCCTTGTGGTAAGTAAATGACCCATAAAGTTGTCAAAGTAGTAGGAGACAGTATGAATCAAATGAAAAGTCAGTTATAGAACTTTTGGAACATGGATTATTTGCAATAATAATTGGTCAAAGTCAGCAGCCTTTTCCAGTTAAAATTTGCAATCCCTTTAATAGTTCAGACCATATTTTATTTTTAAATTTAGAGATTAGGCAGAAAAATAGATAGATTTTCGGGGAGTGTGGCCACATGGAGTTCTGATAGGGCGCATTAGTTCCGTGCTCCATATAGGGAATCATTATCCTGCTCATAACCTGCTCATATCTGCATGAGTTCCAGAACCAACGGTAACAGCAAACCCCCGTGAATGTGGGTTGAGGCTCTGATGGTGCGGAGAAGCCGCCGAAGATACTCTTTGAGCTCTCCTCCCTCCCCGCGCACCATGAAAAAACAAAATGGCTCAGAGCCCCAGGTGCTGCGTTCCAGCCAGGAGGAGTTGTCGGACTTGGGAATGCTGTGGCTGTGAAGCTGGCACGCTTCTCCAGAGGCCCTCTACCCCAGCGCACTAAAGGAGGTATGTCCTCTGTATTACCTGGACCCTCATCATATATGGCAGCTGACTCAGATCAGGCTAAACCCTTTGTACAAATGCCCCCTCAGCCACCCTCAGAACCCACTCTGGCTGAAAACAAGGCAGATGACGTAGAAAACTGCCCACGTCAAAACAACATCAGGATACTGGGTCTCCCTGAAAGGGCAGAAGGGTCAGATGCAGAAAAATTTGTGGAACAATGGTTAACTAGCACGTTTAGCCAAACAACCTTCTCCACAGCTTTCACATTGGAAAGAGCTCACAGATTTCCGGGCAGTCTCCCTCCACCGGGGGCTCCCCTGCGTCCATTAATAGCACGCCTTCTCAATTACAGAGACAGAGATGCATCGCTTGGGGCAGCGCAGAAAGCAGGGGGACTGCAATTTGAAAATCAGAGGATTTCAATACACCCTGACTTTTCTACAGAGGTACGCAAACAAAGAGCAAAATTTACGGCTGCCAAGCAACAGCTGCGACAACGTCAAATCCCTTAAGCCATGATGTTTCTGACGAGGCTTTGAATAACAGAAAACGGGATGGCTTACTTCTTCTCTACACTGGAGGAATCTATTGGCTGGTTGGAGGAAAGACCTAGATAATCACCAAAAAGAGTCTAATCGAGTTTGCCCTGTTGGCAGGTTTTGGAACCGCACAGTTCTTCACTTGGGACTAATACATCTGGGGACGAGCATCAAGTTAACTGTGAAAGCTCTTCATAATACTTGATCTACAAGCTGAGGCTGTCGATCAGGTAATAAGCTTGCCCCTACCACAAAGCAGGACAGTATATTTTAATAAATCCCCCCCTGTTACGGAAGCGGCAGGAATATGAACAATGAGTGGGACTAAGTGTGGACACTAACCCCGATCACAGATTTTTGTGTTAGTATGGGAGTAAACTCACTCCAAATAATTATGGTGTGGCTGGGGAGGGTGTGAGAATGGGTTAATGTTAAGAGTTTTGTTTTGAGTTACTATGGTGTCATGTTGTATACAAATGTAATTGGGTCTGTTAAGAGAGTAGGGCTTCTCCCACAACACTATCCCTCCAGGTCTCAGTGAATTTCCCCAGCAGCGTTAAGATGGCTTCAACTAGCATAATGTCATCTAATGTGAGAGGTCTGGGGGATGCGATAAAACGCAGGTTAGTTTTTGACTTTATCGTAGGTATAGACCCCAGATTATTTTTTAACAGGAAACTCACCTAGTGGGTGCAAAAACATTAGCACTTAAAAAACCCTGGATTGTATCACTCCCCTTACTCCAGCTACTCCAGAGGGGTATCTATACTATTAGCAAAATCATGTCCATTTACAGTTGAAATGGTAATCTCAGACAATGATGGTAGATATGTTTTTCTGGATGGTAACTTCATGGGCAAAAGACTTACTATTGGTAATATCTATGCCCCTCCCCCTCCTATGGAAATAATGGGTAAGGCACTGAGTCTACCTGTAGCACCCCTTGTCCTGGTGGGGGACTTTAATGTGGTTGTTAATGCTGATTAACAACCTCCTAGGTCATCTACAGCAATCTTTAATAAGTGGGTGGCTACATTCAATCTAATACATCTTTGGAGAGTTCATAACCCTGGGGTAAAGCAGTTCACGTGCTACTCTCCCGGGCACAACAATATGTCCAGAATTGACTTGGCAATGGGATGTGGCAATGAGGTGAGGTATCTCTGATCACTCCCCCTTGCTGCTTACCATGACATATTTGCTGTCCCCAGCAGATAGATCCATACTGTGCCCAGGGGCGATCCTGGCCCCTCTGCCGCCTGAGGCAGCAGCAGTTGCTGCTGCCCCCCCCCCCGGAAATTCGCTCTTAAAGTACCAGGAGCAGCATTTTTGCTGCCCCTGGTACCTAGTGGAGCGCTGCCGCCTGAGGCCTGAGGCCTCAACTCGCCTCATTGGCAAAGCGCCCCTGACTGGGCCAAACACACTCAACTTAATGAGACTATTGATAATAGCATTAAAAATTTCATGGCTGAGAATGGCGAGGAAAGCTCTCCCTACAACAAGTGGGACACTTTTAAGGCTTTTATTAGGGGGGAGTTCATTAGTAATATTAAAGCCCTCACAAAAGCCTCGCAAGTAGATTTATCTGTAAAAACTCACAATTTTCAGCAGGCAGAAGCAGCTTATATTGTATACCCCACGGAACAAACGCACCAACATTGGCAGGACAGCCAACGGGCGCTAAAATTGGCTCAAATTGAACTCACAAAGAAGCAAATACTTTTTCAAAGGTCTAACATTTTTGAGCATGGGGATAAGAACGGGAAACTGCTAGCAATATTAGCAAAGGAAAATGCACCTAGTATGGCCATTCCAGCAGTTAGATTAGCAAATGAATTAATTGTTTCTACCCCTGCAGAGATAAACCAGAGATTTACAGAATTTTACTCAGATTACTAAGATTTATACAGCTCTAAATTGACCGTCTCACCTGGCGAACTACAGGAATACCTGAGTAGCATAAGCATTCCAGAGCTAGAGGAACAGTCTGAGGCCTCAACTCGCCTCATTGGCAAAGCGCCCCTGACTGGGCCAAACACACTCAACTTAATGAGACTATTGATAATAGCATTAAAAATTTCATGGCTGAGAATGGCGAGGAAAGCTCTCCCTACAACAAGTGGGACACTTTTAAGGCTTTTATTAGGGGGGAGTTCATTAGTAATATTAAAGCCTGTAAAAACTCACAATTTTCAGCAGGCAGAAGCAGCTTATATTGTATACCCCACGGAACAAACGCACCAACATTGGCAGGACAGCCAACGGGCGCTAAAATTGGCTCAAATTGAACTCACAAAGAAGCAAATACTTTTTCAAAGGTCTAACATTTTTGAGCATGGGGATAAGAACGGGAAACTGCTAGCAATATTAGCAAAGGAAAATGCACCTAGTATGGCCATGGCTGAGAATGGCGAGGAAAGCTCTCCCTACAACAAGTGGGACACTTTTAAGGCTTTTATTAGGGGGGAGTTCATTAGTAATATTAAAGCCCTCACAAAAGCCTCGCAAGTAGATTTATCTGTAAAAACTCACAATTTTCAGCAGGCAGAAGCAGCTTATATTGTATACCCCACGGAACAAACGCACCAACATTGGCAGGACAGCCAACGGGCGCTAAAATTGGCTCAAATTGAACTCACAAAGAAGCAAATACTTTTTCAAAGGTCTAACATTTTTGAGCATGGGGATAAGAACGGGAAACTGCTAGCAATATTAGCAAAGGAAAATGCACCTAGTATGGCCATTCCAGCAGTTAGATTAGCAAATGAATTAATTGTTTCTACCCCTGCAGAGATAAACCAGAGATTTACAGAATTTTACTCAGATTACTAAGATTTATACAGCTCTAAATTGACCGTCTCACCTGGCGAACTACAGGAATACCTGAGTAGCATAAGCATTCCAGAGCTAGAGGAACAGTCTGTCACTGAGCTTGCCAGGGAAATCACCCACATCAGAAGTAGAAAAGGCTATAGCGTCATTCCCAGCAGGGGAAACCCCAGACACAACATGTTAAGTTGATAGAACCTATGCTGACAAAACTATACAACGGGGTACTGAAGGGGTTACCTTTACCATCATCCATGAGGGAAACACTAATAATTTTGATTTTAAAATCCAGAAAGGATCCACTAGAATGCACTTCATACAGACCCATTGCACTTATTAAGGCGGATGCCAAAATATTGGTAAAAGTTTTGGCAATATGCTTGGCACCGCTACTTTCTACCATTACTCCCTGGACCAAACAGGCTTTATGCCTGGACGCACCACAGATATTAACCTCAGAAAGCTGTTTACTAATATTTCCATAAAACACGATAACCAGGGAAGCAGGGTGATAGCCTCTTTGGATAACAAAAAGGCCTTCGACTCTGTGGACTGGGAGTACCTGTGGGCCACGCTGGTTAGAGTGGGTATACCTCCATCATATATTAACTGGGTAAAGGCACTTTATCATTCCCTGGTAGCTAAATTAAGACGAACACTAAACTATCACACCCCTTCTCGATCCACAGAGGCACCAGGCAGGGTTGCCCTCTGTCCCCCTTGTTATTTGAAATTGCCATGGAGCCCATGGCTTGCTCTATCAGAGCCTCATGGTCAATAGGAGGGTTAAAGTTAGGTGATCTAAATGAGGTTATCTCAATGTATTCAGGCGATACCCTCCTTTATCTACCTAACTCACATCAGGCCTTGGGAAAAGCGCTGGAGGTTATCAATACTCATACAAGGTATTCTGGCCTAAAAATTAATTGGTCCAAATCTGTACTTTTCCCCGTAGATGCTATCCCACCGAACACTCCTCATCAAACTTTTGGTCTTAAATGGGTAGACACCTTTAAATACCTAGGTATCTGGATACATGCGGATCTAACCAAATATACTGAACTCAATATTCTTCCCCAACTGAAATTTACGGAGGCAAAAAAGGAAGCGTGGGCCAATTTACCACTTTCCCTGATAGGGAGGATAAATTTAGTTAAGATGTTGGTACTGCCCAAACTAACTTACATTTTCAGGCAATCCCGATAGTAATCCGCAACCAGATATTTTCCAGACTTAAGACTCTTACGATTGCACTGTACTGGAATGGGGCCTCCCCCAAACTTGCCCTTGACACTTTACAGTTACCTGTTCAAAAAGGGGGTCTAGCAGCCCCATACCTCATTTTATACTATCTGGCAGCGCAAATGGTGATAGTAAGGAACTGGGCTACCTCAGATCAAATTAATGCAGCTACTATTCTAGAGGCAAAGCTTGTGGGATCCTTTAAAGGTCTGAGGAATCTCCCATATAGAGGACGCACTCAGGCGGCTAATTGTTCCCCATTGATGGAAGCCACAGTTACAATTTGGCAGTCCACATTACGGTATTACCCTGAGGTACAAAATCACTGCTCTGGATTTACCCCATTGTGGTGTAATCCGCACCTAAAACATTTAATGAGTATCCCGACCTCAAATATGGGCAAGGTATAATATAAAATATATAGCGGACGTCATTACAGATGGTAAGCTATTGGGTTTCCAGGAACTGAAACAAAAATATGCACTCCCGAACGTAATGTTACTTAGACATGCCACCCAGTCTCAATTTAGATGTGTAGATATCATACCAAACAGCTTAGAGGAAGGGGTGCACAGACAAGAGCTACGTAAAGCATTGTCACATTTTTATGCTTTGTTAATACACGTTTGTAGCACTTCACTAAACAAACTACAAGCCAAGTGGCAACAGGACATCCCCGAAGTCACAACGGAAAACTGGGTAGATATTCTTTTTTTTACTTTTGAGGTAATAATTAGCAGCAATGATAGGATGATGCAGCTAAACTATCTGCACAGGGTATACTTTACTCCACAGAGGTTACATGATATCCACCCAACAATCAGTCCTGAATGCCCAAGGTGTCAACACTCCCCTGCTGGGTTCCTTCACATGGTATGGGAATGTCCAGTAATAGTCAGTTTCTGAAAAGCAGTTACCTGTCTCACCCGTGTAAAAAAACAGACCTTCTCCTCCCGATGGAGCCAAAAGTATTGTTATTAAATCAGGTAGAGGATGTGTCTCCAAGGAGGGCACACCAAACCCTGTTGTCTGTACTATGTATGTATGCCAAAAAACTGATTGCAATGAACTGGAAAGCAAGGCAGGGACCTACAGTGCAGATGTGGGAACAATTGGTAGAGAAGTATATTCCGCTCTACAAGCTCACCTACATGAGACGGGTTGCCCAGAGAAATTTAATAGAGTATGGGGCTTATGGACAGATGAAGACCCGGATATTGATCCACCTGTCTGTATTTGATACATCAAGTATGATTGATGAGGGGGCCCCTAACCCATCCAATACAGTAACAGAAACTGGGTAGGCTAGTCGGCTCATGTTAAAAAAAGAAATATAGATAGATTTTCACTATAGCCCCTGAGTTAAGGGGAAATGAACCATGGTCTTATTACTCACATTGTCTACAGGGGACTTCCTTTTAAATGCACCATAAACTTAAATGCTAAGATAGTGTAGGAAGGTAATTATTCACAGGTATATGTTTGTTGGCTGGTGCTTAAAAGCTCCCTGCTTTCCCACTAGAGCTCTTGAGTTAAGGGTAAGTGCACAATGGTCTTACTACTCACATTGGTTGCTAGGGGACTTGATTTTAAATGCATTACAAACTTATAATGCTCACAAATAGTGTAGGACTCAGTTCATGAGAGGCCTTGACGTGGCACATGAGCTTGCTTTCAAAACTCGAAATATCTGTTATGATATAATAAGACACAGAGTTGCTGTATGATACCACATTACTGTACTTTATTGGTAGTGATTTTATTTAAACACTTTTATATCTTTTTCGTAATCCATGGGGAATACAAAGCTGTTCAGCCTTGCCATTAACATATGTCTGGGATTCTTGGGTCTCAGATCTTGTGATTTTAGTAGCATCAAAATCAACTGCACTTTTAACTTTGGAAAAGGACTGTATACTTTCCAGGTATTTTTCTCTTTTGTTCTTGTCTTTTTTGAAAAATATAATGTAGCATGTGGGTATAAGATGGCAGCACAATACACCATAGTTGGATGCCAATATGGCCACCATTTCCACTGCAGGAAGATACATGCCATTGGTGGTCACATAAACTGGTATGAATGCAAACCATACAAATAGGTAAATGAGCATGCTGAATGTAATACAACGACTTTCATTGTATTTGTCAGGCAATTTCCGTCCTTTATAAGCTAAGGCAAAACAAAGGAAAGCAAGGAAGCCGATATACCCCAACATGATTCCATATCCAAGGGTGGATCCTTCATCACACTGAAGTATAAGTGTCTGGGGAATGAGGACAGTATTCTTGATAAAGGGTCCTCGTATTAAAAGCCACAAAGTACAAATACAAACTTGAAAAGCGGTTAATGTAATAACCACTAAAACTGGTTGATAGGTTATCTTTATATTGTGCTGAAATCTGTTACCCATCTCAAAGGCCAGCACAATGCGAAAAGACTTTATCAGGATGCAGGATACACAAAGAGTAAAACTGATACCAAAAAGTGGTTGTCTGATCTTACAAGATACATTTCTTGGCTCACCAATGAATAATATGGAGTTAGCAAAGCTGATTAGTAGTGATAAATTCATAACACAGATATAAATACCACCTGCTGCTTTAACTGCCGGAGTTGCCACGTATTGTAAAAACCCGATTCCCACAATTATCACTAATAAAAGACCAATTAAAGCAAAACAACAGAGAACAACTGCAAATGGATTTGTCCACTGGAAATATTCAATCGTCCTATTTTCACAAGATGCGCTTCCGTTATATGACCACTGATCATAAGGGCACTTCTTGCACTCAGTCATATCTATAAAAGAAAACAAACATGGAATTATAATAGTTCTGCTTGTAAGGTGTAGTGTAACCAACCAGAATAGTGATGTTTGCACTATGATGATGTGACTTATGCTTATCATTCGTCACTAATTATCTTTTGTGTAATGGTTAGAACACACAGTAAACTGTTTTAATGACGCTAATTCAGAACCACTTCAACACAATAGTATATTTGTATGTTTTGTGGCACATGTCCGCCGTGGGACAGAAATGCTGAGTGTAGTCACACAGCACTGAGACAAGTATAAGGCCCAAAATTACAAAAACGAAATGAGGCTATTGCAGTACCAAAATAAGATTTGCTCCATGAACGTTTATATTTTGAAATATCTGTCGTTTTAAAACAGCTTCTCTAAAGAAAATCAGTGAAAAGGCCAGACAGCAGTTCTACTTTAAAAGACTTACCATAAGATTCTGTATAGTATCCCTCCGCACATTCGCTGCAGTTATAGCAGCAGTGTACATTTGAGTGGATTTTATACTGCCCGGGAATGCATGGCGTTGAACACATGGAACCAGGTGCCTGAGCAGTAACAAATGAGAGAGAAGTGTGATGTACACTTTGACATTCGCTTTTCAAGCTATGTACTGTAATGCGAAACATTCCATATTATTTCATTCTATATTCTAAGCACCACTCATATAGTGCATGTCACTGGATATCAGGTAAAAAATCATATGATTGCTGTATTAAATCCAAAGAATTGGGAATTATATGGATTCCAAGGAATCAAGCTAATATTTTTACATGCAGACATAAGACTGTTCATCCGTTATTTACAATGTTACCTAATTACTTAGTTAATTTGGATTAAAAAAGTTCAACCCCTCCACATGAACCCCAGTGCACATGTATTACACACAAAACAGAGTTATCTATGCACTCACCTATAAAAGCTGTATATAACAATATCTAAACTAAACTAACTGTAGATTCTAAGATCACTATAGCCTTGGATATTATGCTTGTTCAAGAAATCATCTAAAACACTGTTAAAAGCATTAATAGAATCACAACATAACCCAGCAGGGCATTCCCCAACCTCACGGCCTTCACAGAGAAGAACCACCTAGACTGCCTCAAATTAATGTTCTGTTCCTCTGGTCTAAACAGGTGGCCTCTGGTACTTTGCTCTATACCAAGGGAGAAATTATCCCTCACTATATGTCCTCTAATGTTTTTTTAAAGAGTAATCATGTCTCCTCACAAGCATTATTTTTCAGAGAAAACCACCCCAACCCAAAAAGTGTTTCCTCATATTTTAATTTTTCAATTCCTTTTACTAGTTTAGTCTCTGCACGGTCACCAGTGTGTAATTGCCTTGTATACCCTCTGTGAGTGCTCTTTTGCTATATAAGACAGTACTTGTTTGATTTAGCAGCCACTGGATGACACTGCCTAGAGTTACACAGTTTGTTAGCCACAAAACTCCTCAAATGCAGGGATAATGTCATGGGAAACATGTTTTTTTTCAAAATGCATTAGTTAATAGTGCTGCTACAGCAGAGTTCTGCACTGAAATTCCCTTTTCAAAAGAGCAATTTGTTATATTTAATTTTGAAATCTGACATGAGGCTAGAAATATTGCCAAATTCCCAGGTGCCCCCAGTCATGTGACCTGTGCTTTGATAAACTTCAGTCACACTTTACTGCTGCACTGCAAGTTGGATGATATCAACCCCCTCCCCCAGCATCCTAACAACAGAACAATGGTAAGGTAACAGGATAACAGCTCCCTGACATAAGATAACAGCTCCCTATATATATATATATATATATATATAAATGTCCAGTTAGTACCTGCACTCTTTCCTTTGCAATTTCGTGGGTGCAGTGGTCAAAATAAAAATACAAAGCCTTCAAGAAGGACCAGCACTCCACTTGTTCAGGTGATCAAAAAAAACCTTTTATTTCACATCAAGCGTGTATCCAACGTTTCGGCCCACATTGGGGCCTTTATCAAGGATGAATTGCAAGTGAATAAGTGGTCATATTTATACACATACAAATTTTCAAAAAAAGGGCGCCAAGATGACGTCATCATGACATGATTACAGTGATTGGTGCAATTCTTTGTACAATGTAGATCAAGTGCATGTCTTACTCAAATACAGCCACTAGATGTCGCTGGTGTTGCTTTATCTCAGTGCTATTTCAATTATATAAAAACAATAATAATTGTGAATAAATGCAAATTGTACAAGAATAAAATTCACGATAAAAAATTTTTGTTGTTGCTTACTTTATCTCGAACGGCAGATACATTGTATGGCTTCCTAGAGTAAAGAAACATAATTACACATTACTAATGTTTCCATTTTCTTTAAAGCAATTTATATCTCACTGTTTCGATACATTGTCTATCCTTATCTATTCTTATCTAGGAACCTTACTGCCAGTTGAAAAAATAGGAAATCTTTACGTAAGGAAACAGCTGAGAATTAATTGGCCATTTAATCCCTTGGGTGCTACACAGTCCAGCTCATGAATCCAGTATGCCTCTTTTCTTAGAAGCATATTATCATAGTCCCCCCCTCTTGCTCTTTTGGGGATCTGATCTATCGGCATACACCTAAATGTCGCTGGACTGTGCTTTGCCTCCGCCCAATGTTTGGCCACCAGCTGTTGTGAGATATCTTGTCTCTTAGCTTTTTGCACCCTCTCAGGGTCCAATGCCGCCCTTATGCTCGATCTATGCATTGCTATACGTTCCTTCAGCTGTCTAATGGTTTTCCCACAGTATATGAGGCCACAAGGGCATTTGATTATGTAGACCACCATAGAGCTTTCACAAGATAATCTTTGCCGAATTTCATATTTTTTGCCTGTATGAGGGTGTGTAAAATTAGCACCTGTTATCAGTGTCCCACATGTTACGCAGCCAGTGCATTTAAATACTCCTGGTTTATCTGTTAGGAAATGGGCAGGTTTTATTTTTTGATATTTCTGGACAGGGTCTGAAGGACTTAGTATTTCTTTTAGGTTTCTGCCCCTTCTGTGACTAAAGACAGGTTTTTTAGATATCTTTTTTGAAATCAGTTCATCGCTAGCTATTAAGGGCCAATGTTTCATTACACTTTTTTTCACCAGAGAACTATCTGGTCCGTATTGACTAATGTAATAGACATTGTTTTCATTACCCTTATTTCTATCAATGTCTAATTGTCCTTTCATAGCTAGATCTCTGTCTAGGGAAAGAGCCCAATTTTTTGTTTCCAATAGTAATTTTTCAGGATATCCCCTCTCCAAAAATTTCTTTTGCATGGCTGACAAGTCCTGTTCTCTTCTAGTTATGTCGCTATCAATTCTCACTACCCTTAGCATCTGTGACTTTGGCAAAGAATTCAACAAGTGTCTAGGGTGGTTGCTGTGGTAGTGTACAAGTGTATTTCTATCCGTGGGTTTTGTATAAAGACATGTCTGTAGGGTACATTCATTCTTATATACTTTCACATCCAAAAAATCCATACTCTGTATGTTGTATTTTACAGTAAATTTCACCGGACTATCCAATTCGTTTAGGCCTTCCACAAAGCTAATCAGACTGTTTTCAGGGCCTAACCACAGGAAGAAGACATCATCGATGTATCTCCTGTAGAAGGCGCCATGTCGTCTGAAATGTATATTATTGAATACATGTTCCCCTTCAAATTTATGCATAAATGTATTTGCATACATCGGCGCCATTTTCGATCCCATGGCTGTCCCGGTGCTTTGAACGAAATATTGACTCTCAAATTTGAAATAATTCTTATACAAAATAAATTCAAGTAATTCCAGCATAAATTCAAGAATTTATGCTGGAATTACTTGAATTTATTTTGTATAAGAATTATTTCAAATTTGAGAGTCAATATTTCGTTCAAAGCACCGGGACAGCCATAGGATCGAAAATGGCGCCGATGTATGCAAATACATTTATGCATAAATTTGAAGGGGAACATGTATTCAATAATATACATTTCAGACGACATGGCGCCTTCTACAGGAGATACATCGATGATGTCTTCTTCCTGTGGTTAGGCCCTGAAAACAGTCTGATTAGCTTTGTGGAAGGCCTAAACGAATTGGATAGTCCGGTGAAATTTACTGTAAAATACAACATACAGAGTATGGATTTTTTGGATGTGAAAGTATATAAGAATGAATGTACCCTACAGACATGTCTTTATACAAAACCCACGGATAGAAATACACTTGTACACTACCACAGCAACCACCCTAGACACTTGTTGAATTCTTTGCCAAAGTCACAGATGCTAAGGGTAGTGAGAATTGATAGCGACATAACTAGAAGAGAACAGGACTTGTCAGCCATGCAAAAGAAATTTTTGGAGAGGGGATATCCTGAAAAATTACTATTGGAAACAAAAAATTGGGCTCTTTCCCTAGACAGAGATCTAGCTATGAAAGGACAATTAGACATTGATAGAAATAAGGGTAATGAAAACAATGTCTATTACATTAGTCAATACGGACCAGATAGTTCTCTGGTGAAAAAAAGTGTAATGAAACATTGGCCCTTAATAGCTAGCGATGAACTGATTTCAAAAAAGATATCTAAAAAACCTGTCTTTAGTCACAGAAGGGGCAGAAACCTAAAAGAAATACTAAGTCCTTCAGACCCTGTCCAGAGATATCAAAAAATAAAACCTGCCCATTTCCTAACAGATAAACCAGGAGTATTTAAATGCACTGGCTGCGTAACATGTGGGACACTGATAACAGGTGCTAATTTTACACACCCTCATACAGGCAAAAAATATGAAATTCGGCAAAGATTATCTTGTGAAAGCTCTATGGTGGTCTACATAATCAAATGCCCTTGTGGCCTCATATACTGTGGGAAAACCATTAGACAGCTGAAGGAACGTATAGCAATGCATAGATCGAGCATAAGGGCGGCATTGGACCCTGAGAGGGTGCAAAAAGCTAAGAGACAAGATATCTCACAACAGCTGGTGGCCAAACATTGGGCGGAGGCAAAGCACAGTCCAGCGACATTTAGGTGTATGCCGATAGATCAGATCCCCAAAAGAGCAAGAGGGGGGGACTATGATAATATGCTTATAAGAAAAGAGGCATACTGGATTCATGAGCTGGACTGTGTAGCACCCAAGGGATTAAATGGCCAATTAATTCTCAGCTGTTTCCTTACGTAAAGATTTCCTATTTTTTCAACTGGCAGTAAGGTTCCTAGATAAGAATAGATAAGGATAGACAATGTATCGAAACAGTGAGATATAAATTGCTTTAAAGAAAATGGAAACATTAGTAATGTGTAATTATGTTTCTTTACTCTAGGAAGCCATACAATGTATCTGCCGTTCGAGATAAAGTAAGCAACAACAAAAATTTTTTATCGTGAATTTTATTCTTGTACAATTTGCATTTATTCACAATTATTATTGTTTTTATATAATTGAAATAGCACTGAGATAAAGCAACACCAGCGACATCTAGTGGCTGTATTTGAGTAAGACATGCACTTGATCTACATTGTACAAAGAATTGCACCAATCACTGTAATCATGTCATGATGACGTCATCTTGGCGCCCTTTTTTTGAAAATTTGTATGTGTATAAATATGACCACTTATTCACTTGCAATTCATCCTTGATAAAGGCCCCAATGTGGGCCGAAACGTTGGATACACGCTTGATGTGAAATAAAAGGTTTTTTTTGATCACCTGAACAAGTGGAGTGCTGGTCCTTCTTGAAGGCTTTATATATATATATATATATATATATATATATATATATGTACTTTGGGGTTCATTTGGAGTGGCTGAACTTGTTAACTTTAGGTGTTTTTTTTTTCAACCCAAATGAACTATGTAACTATGATCAGAAATCGTGAGTGCTCAATCGAACCATGCTCTTGGACTAAACTATAATTTGGAATTGACCAGCTGATATACAGCCATTATTTGCCATACAAAAGAGGAAAAAAAACATCACTGAAAAAGTCCATGGGAGGTAGTTACAGAGAGCAGTCAGGAGGAACAGGATATATTAGGGTCATCATTGTGGCAATAGAAGTGTCCCAGTGGAAGAGAGAGGCAGTTTGAGGATAGAAATGCTGGTTTAAAGTCAGAAAGGAAAGAAAAGCATGAGGAAGTGAGTGGGTGGTAGATTACTGCCACCTGGAGCCTAAGGGGGAAGTTTTCTGGAAACCTGTTATCCAAAAAGTTCAGAATTATGGAAAGGCCATCTCCCATAAACTCTATTTTATTTTTACTTGATCCAAAGATAAGATATAATTAATCCTTATTGGAAGCAAACCCAGCCTATTGGGTTTGTTTAATATTTACATGATCTTCTAGTAGATTTAAGGAATGAAGAACCAAATTATGGAAAGATCTGTTATCTGAAAAACCCCTAGTCCCGATTAGTCTGGATAACAGTCCCATACCTGTATATACTTAAAAGAATGAGGCCGACATCAAATATGAAAAGGGAATGGAATAAATTTGTAGCATGTAGTTAAAAGAATAGCTTATCCTCCACCAGCCATTTTTGCATTTTGAATTTTCCATAACTGATTAGGGTAGGCTCAACATTTTTATATCAGAAATATGTCTATAATAAGCATTTTGTAAACACATACACCAACTCTATCCACAGAATAATTATTGTTAATTTCAGTTAATTAATACACCTGCCATATTAAGTCAGGCAAGGATCTTGGAAACATCTACTGAATACATACTGTAGGGGAAGGTCATAAAACATAAAAGGGCATAATAATTTATGTATAAAAATAACAGCAAGATAGCTGACACAGAGTTGGTAAACAGCATGCTTATTGGTGAATTATTTTGCATCTGTAATTTGTCAGCTTTTTGTAATTTGTCAGTTTTGTGAGCAGCATTTTCATTGGGAAATTCTGTAATAATCTTTAGACAAGTAAGTAGTGAAGTTTTATGAAGGATTTTCCAATATATATATATAAATGTATATATAGAAATTCCAAAAGTACCTGCACTCGTACGCTGGTCAATGGTGGGTGCACGGTCAAAGTATAATATCCACAGTTCAAAATGGACCAGCACTCCAGTAGTTTAATCAAACAGATTTATTAACACATCACTCGTGTATGGAATACATATATATATATATATATATATATACTTCCCCAAAATCCCAGCACTCACGATAAATGGTCCTCACATTGCCTGGGTGCACGCCTCACAAAAGCTGCATACAATCCTCTCCAAAAGAAGCCGCACTGCTCAGGACTTATTACAAAGTAATATATTTATTAGAAAATCAAAGTTGACAAAGGCTGGTGTTGCAGCCGAAACGTTAGATTTTCTAATAAATATATTACTTTGTAATAAGTCCTGAGCAGTGCGGCTTCTTTTGGAGATATATATATATATATATATATATATATATATACATATATATATATATATATATATATATATATATATATATATATATATATATATATATATATATATATAGATAAAACATATTCATAGTACATTTTTGTTATATTAATATGTATTTTTCAACGTTTTTTTGTGTCTGTTCACAACCAAAAATAGATATTGCTAGATTACACTTGTTTAAGCAAGATAATAAGCTACAGCTTCTTACAAACCTGTTGGAACACAATTATAAAATACACTCCATATTCTTGCATGAAAGTTCTTTTAGAACTTGAAATGTTTAGTAAAATAAGAATTGCTATCTGTTTTGGGGAAAAAGCAATTGCTTTTTGCAAGTTCATTACACTTGTGTTGCCATGTTTTGTTAATGCCTTGATACCATACCAACAGCCAGTGGGAATAATTAGAACAAAGGGATTTTATAGTACCACATATTGTATGTAGGGGAAGTGGAATCTGGGCCCTGGGGACCCTGTAAGTGAAGTGGAAGTTAGATGAGTAATTGAAAACATGGCTCCTGAAATCATATATATCAGATACCCTCACTTACTGACAACTGTGCCATAGGCCTTCTCTATATACTTGATATATGTAAGCCTTCTTATGGCCTAGCCATGTATGTAGTGTATGCAGGCATGTACTTGGTTAGTATTATCAGCATGGTATATATTCTGTTTCCAATTAAATGGTACAATGGTACAATTTATTATATTATCTATTATAAGTGAGGCATTACTTAAAGTTGCATGAAACATGGAAAAAATTCCAGTATTTACACCTGAACAATACATTGTAGGGCAAGGAGAAAAAATAAAAAGGGGATATAATCAAAGAATAGCAGCTCTTTAATTTGTAATTAATTAGGCCTTCCTGCAATTTCTAATTAAAACAATCTATCTGCTAGTTTTCACCACAATAATATAATAAATAAATCTAATACTGTATATAGTCACCTTTTTATCCTCTGTATTCCAGATGATAAGGGATTCATTAAAATGAACTGAGTTATTAATCAGCTCATATTTTCCAACAACATGAAACTGCATGGACCCATTTACTGTATACCAGAACAGCAAGTCGTAGCCAATATTGACATCTCCATCATCGGTGAAGAATATATTCTCATTGCTGTCATAGAACTGTATCTTCTTTAATTCTTTTAGCAGCTGCAAGGGATATGTGTATAGGTGTAAATCAGTCATTCAAGATCATTCAAGGTAGCAAGATGATTATAGTAATTAGTGATGTGCTAGCCAGGCGGGTTGAAATTTAGATGATCATTGTGGATTTGGGTTGGGTGAGAGTTAGGCTGGGGAAGTGCACTCTTCCTCTTCTGCTGAAGATTCCTTATATGGAAGCAGAGGTGCTCACAGTAGTACAGAGTGGTAAGACATGGGTACTGGTTAAGTGTCCTACATGGTTAGGGTTGGGCGCAGGTTAAGTTTTTGCGGGTTAGGGTTGGATGAAGATTGAGTTTTTCCTGATCTGCACATCACAAATAGTAATAAAGCAGTTACAGTTTAATGATAACCAAAAATATATATATAATTTGTGAATTCAAGGAAAAATCCACTGTTATTACTATTCGTGTGTGTACATTCTGAGTGCAAAACTTCTAAATGTCATGTATTGATTAACTTGAACTATAACTTGTAAAATTAGTTTTGGGGTTGTTGTGCCCAACCACTCCTGTTTCCTGGTGATAAAATATCCATCATCATCTCAGAGGCATAACAATAAGGGCATCAGATACATAAACCTTTGTAAGCCCATTGTGAGACATACCTGTAAGTGATGCACCATTTTAATATACTTGTGCAAAATAAAGTACTTACAGGTTTAGTGGATTTTGCGTTAAAGAGGTTTTGGTCCAGGCCCATTAAAGGGGGTGTTCACCTTTGAATTAGTAATAATTTGACCCAATTTGCAATAACTCTTAACTATTATTGGTTGTGGTCTTGGAAATATTTAGCTTTTTGTTCTTGAGCTTTCAATTTTGGAATTTCGGCAGCTATCTGGTTGAAAGAGTGCAATTTACTCTAACAAACAGGCATTGATTTGAATGAGAGACTGGAATGTGAATAGGTGAGGGCCTGAAGAGAAAGATGCATGATAAAAAGTATCAATAAAAATAAAATTGTAGCCTCACAGAGCAATAGTTTATTGGCTGATGGTGTCAGTGACCCCCACCTAAAAGCTGAGAAGGCAAAATGAAAAACAACTGAAAGGTTGCTAAGAATTGGCCATTCTATAACATACTAAAAGTTAATGGTAACATAAGGGTGATCTACGCATTTAACATCCAGTGTCCGCCTCAGTTTTGTTATCCACCATCCCTCTGATTTTCCAAAATGACATGTAATATGGCCCTTAGACATAATTTTCTCTTTAGAAGAGCCTGGGACCATAACCTTACTGCAGTCTACACTGATCAAATGCCCTATCTTAATGACTCTGGAAATACTGGTGTATATATAATATAACTGACAAAGGTGTCACTATATTTACAACTTTATTTATGTAAAAAAAAGTGTATTCATGTGCAATGGCATCAGGAGACCAGTAAATAACTGCTGATTCGTTGCTGTGGATTATTAGACCTGGTGCAAGTTTTGCAGCTTTTATATGACTCTCTGCAAAAGTTTCTCTATTTAGACAGAGGTGACAAAGATATAGTTACAGTAGGTCTGCATGGTCTAAAACATTGAGAGTCAATTAATTCCTTTTAAGCTCTTTAGATCTTGTACTGCATTTTAATGATGAAATAACATGAGATTCTTACACAACAGGGAAAATATAGTCATTTAAAAGGTTAAGTAGTGCATTTAAAAACAACACCAGTGGCTGAAAGGTTAGAAGTGGCAACTTCATGTAAAATGAACAATCCTTAAATCATTTGCTAGAATTTACCTGCCATGGCGCAAACGTTATTTTGGGATTGCAAATTCCATTAGAGCATAACATTTTGTTTAGTGCCTTTGCTATTGCGGTAACTGCTAGGTAGGCACTGTACGTTCCATCTAACTCAATATTCCTGTCCAAGTAGTCATCGCTTGCAAGGGAGATATTTCCTGTGCTGCAAGCCAAAGGGGACTTGAAGTTGAGAGACTGTGATTTAGTGCAGTTGTGTGGTGATGCTTCTAAGCAGCGTTTATATTCCTTGTACTGATCTGTACATTCAAAACGAAGCCTTTTGTACTCCTCTATGAATACATTTGTTGCATGAGGTCCAGCACTCAAACTCCGCAAATACATTCTGAACCCAGGCACTTCTCTGTTTTCAAAGGAAAAACCAAGTATATTTCCAACATGTTCAATATCTGGCATTGCAGCCACCTCTTGTGACGTAGACCAGTTATCAGTGGCAATCCATACTCTGGAAATGTTCTGTTTGAGAACTTCATTAAATAGTTCCATAACAATTGGCACTTTTAAAGCAAGAATCACAACTTTGGCAGGAGACTGCTTTATTGTACCAATTGCTGCCTTTATGGATACATTTACCCCAGGGTTGCCTATATCTGCCGGAAGCTTCTCCTCAAAGGCAATACACACAAACTTGTTGTCAAACTGCATTGCTAAACTTTCCAAAATGGAGCGCCCATAATCATCGTCGCTTGAAATGAGACCCACGTAGGACCATTTAAATTGACTTATAAGTTTAGAAAGGGCTTTAGTCATATGTACGTCACTTGGAACAGTTCGCAGGAATGATGGAAACCTTCGTTTGTCACTTAAGATTGCAGCAGACGAACCATAACTTATCTGTGTACAGAAAAATGTAATACATATGTTATATGTATGAATGCATACTGTAGTAAGCAGCTTTTGTGGCTATTTTGGTTAAGGGCATTCCTGCTGTTTTGCCATTGCCTTATAATTCATTTCCTGTTCCTGTTGTTCCCTGTTCCTGTTTAAGCTGAGAGCAAGTCTGGAGCAGGTCTGTCTTACCTGCCATGTTGTAATAAATGGACCAAAGTTCCTGTGCTTGTCTGATTTCTTCACCTGAACTAACACAGCAGAATCATTTAACCCACTTCTAGCCAAGCAGTTTATCACAGATACAAAGTCAAACAAAAACTTAAATCCAAGGTTAATGTCAGACGAGGCTGCATCTTGGTTTTTCTCCATCTGCATTTTCTCTGCAGGTGAAGAGAAGCTGATGCGCTCGGCTCCCCCATGCCTCTGCACTGAGCGACACAGTGTTGGCCTATGTGCAGACAAACAGAACAGATAGGGAATATTTACTTGCGCGCAAATTTTCACTTCAGGCCATACAACTTTGTCAGATGTTATTTCGTGACAAATACGCATATTCATCAAAATGCAACATTTCGTCTCGGCTAGGGAATGTTGCCGTACTTTTTTTCTATCGTTACTTTCTTCCTAGCAAAACTTCATTAACTTAGTTACACTTGCGTCATATTAAATTTAGTGGTTATATAAAGGTCATATGCAAGTATTTGTTAGTGATGTTGGTGAAGTTGCTGGAAGGGGCCACTTATTATTAAAAATGTCTAAGAAAGCAAAATAAAGACAAAAGTTATACTCTAATGTCCTAGACATGAGCCTACCCTAGCGTCTGTGTTCTTCACCTTTTAGTAAATTGGCAATGTCCCTGCAAATTGTCATTTTGGCAAATTTCAAAATAAAACTCTTTAGTAAATTTGCCCCTATGTATTTTTTTACTGATCTACTCTTTGTGTCAATGCTGTGCCTGTTTGTGCAAAAACACAGTGCAGCAGAAGGGGATGCACCTTGTCTGACATTAGCTTAAACTAAACTACTCCTTTAAAATTATGACTGACTGAAGTGATTGTAAGTTGTTTTATGTGTGGGACATTCAAAGACATTTGTCAAAACTCTTACTCTAAACAACTTCTTTGGGGCCAGCCTCTTACTGGTGTTTTTTTTTTAAAAAAAAAAAGAAAAAGAAAAACACCAGACATTTTAAGGGGGAATCTTTTGATCTTTATAGCTGCCAAAAACAAAAATAAAAAATGGATAATGCTTAAATTTTCTCTCATGACAAGCTGTGACTTGGGGCTATTGCTGGCATTTAATTTCTGTGCTTATATTCAAATACTTACCTGAGGTACAAGCTGAAAACCAAGCAGTCTTGCCACTGCAATGGAGACTTCAGAATAGCTTGCACCGACAACCGCTTTCACTAGTGGTGGACGATCTGTAACATTGCATATCCCATGTAATATTCCGTATGATGAATCTTGATATCCAGTTAATTTAATTGTTTCTTGAAGACCTCTGGATGCATCTCCACAGGTGTCATAAATCGCATAACCCAATTTGATACCAGGCAAGAGACTGAATCTGTTTATTCTTTCAATAGCATGGACCATCCCAAGGGATCGTAAAAAGCCTCTCAAATCAAACCTAAAGCACAAAGAATCAAATAGGTATGTACAAATAAAATAAATAGCCATGTCATTGCCAATCACTGAGTATGTTGTTCATCTTCATATTCCAGTCTCTTATACAAATCAATGCATGGTTGCTGGGTTACTTTTGACTATGGCAACCAGATTGCAGATTAGGGGTACAGCCATGGGGTCAAACGTGGCGCCCTCCTATGCAAATATATATATCGGAAAATATGAAGAAAAAAGATTATTCTACAAACAAATCTAGGAGAAATACCCAGTTTCCAAAATCCACCAGTCATGTTTTTTAAAAAAGCACGGACCATTGGGTCTATGCTGGTAAAAGCGGATGTTGGTTCAGAAATAAAATGTAAACAATCAGTGCTATGCCCAATCAAAAAGGGAACCTTGCCGTGTTGCATGTGCAACTGTTGCAATAATGTCCAAAAAGGTGAAGTGACTTACCACCAAGAAATGGGTTCCCTATTCCTATCTCTGGCCAATTTACATGTACGACTACATTTGTAGTATATGTAATTAAATGCCCATGTGGCCTAGTATATGTCGGACAGACATCACGTATGGCCAGAGATAGGATTAGGGAACATAAATCAGCCATTAAGAATAAAAGAATGGAACAACCAGTGGCACGGCATTTTGCAGAAATGGGACATGCTGTACGCCAGCTAAAATTTCAGATAGTAGAGGCAGTTCAAAGGATGAGAAGGGGTGGTAACCGTTCAAAAAAATTATTTTATAGAGAAGCCTAGTGGATTCGGAAACTGGATAGTCTGTCACCAAATGGATTGAACATGGAATATGACTTGTTTTTAGGTAACTTATTGTTTTTAACATTGTTTTAATGTTCTCTTTTTTTCACAGTATTTATGTCGATACAATTGGCCACATAGAAAATGGAACATTGTAACAAGATAAGTGGAGCTTTGTATTGTTTATGTGACACATTGTTTCTTTATGTACCAATGTTAAAGCAACACTAGATGGTGCTATGCTGCAGTAAGACAAAAGGAGGAAATGTACATATGTTAATTAGCTTGATAAAGAGCCAGGTGGGCTCGAAACGTTGCTCTGCTGTTACCCTGCATGTGAAAAATAAAGGCTTTCTTTTAATCGGAGTGCTGCCCATTTGAATGTCTAACAAGAACCAGATTGCTGAAACTGCAAACTGTAGCGCTGCTGAATAAAAAGCTTTATAACTCAAAAACCACAAAGATTCGTAATGCAATAAAAGCCTAATGAAGAATATTATATTGCGACATGCACATTTTTATTTGCAAAGTTTTGCTCCTTGCAAATAATATTACATTTTCCCCGTAGCTTTTTATTCAACAACTCTCCAGTTTGCAGTTTCAGCAAGCTGGTTGATATCAAAATTACCAAAGCAACCATGCATTGATTTGAATAAGAAAATGGAATATGAATAGGAGAGAGTCTGAATAGAAAGATAAGTAATAAAAAGCAGCAATAACAATGCATTTGCATCCTTACAGAGCATTTATTTTTAGATGAGGCTAGTGAACCCCATTTGAAAACTGGAGCGAATCAGAAGAAGAAGACAAATCATTCAAACTATACAAAAGGAAAATGATATCCACTTGAAAAGTTGCCATTCTATAACATAATACAAGATAACTTAAATGTGAACCACCCCTTTAAAAATAAACTTGATCCATAAAATCTGTATCAACAACTGGTGTAATGTGAAGGCATAAACGTCTAAATAGATTTTATCATAAGTAGAAGTGGTGTTGGGACCTCACGAAAAGCAAAAATGTAGGAAGGGTTTACTTTTGTACCAATTGGGTGCCAACAAAGACAAGGGATTTGTTTATATTGTATTTTTCAGAAATGCACTGTTGGCCACTGCCTCTCTGTTACCCTTCCATTGATTCCCATTATTAAAATAAATGAAATTGCATGTGCGGTTTCATTAGGCTTTGGGGAGAACTTTTCCTTTGCACAATGTTTATAACACAATAAGCTAAATATATGTTCTGCCTGCTGCAGTGGAATACAACTGATTTATCAAAATTGCAAAGGAACTGCATACCCATATGCCTATTTTACTGAAAAACATATACATATGCCATGAAGTAAGAAGCAAAATATGTATAGAATGTTATAATGTGTTATTGCATGTATGTACTTGTAGCAGTAGAGACACTTTGGGCTTTTTGCTTAACAATTGACAGTGTGAAAGCCAACAATCGTATAAACTTGCATAAAAGCCTTGTTAGCTACCTAGTAAAATTGTATCCAATGAAAACAGCAGCACTCCGGTGTTATTGAAAAGGGTGAAAAAAGTTTTCACCCTTCTCAATAATACCGGAGTGCTGCTGTTTTCATGGGATACATGTAAAGTTTGCCCTGGCAGGGGGTACAGCTTTTATCTGGGGCTGCAAGGAGCTAAGTCCGCTTTTGAAGCACACTTGAACCAAATTCGTTGTACCTAGTAAAATTGGCTACATAGTTAAAGATTCTTCTGCTAATTTTCTAAACTACAATGCTTTTTTCTCATATTCTTCAACTGACTTATGACAGATATGACTATGGCGTATATTCCGGAAATAAGGAGCACATTTACTAACAATTGAATTTCGATTTTCTTTCCACGAAACTCTAAAAGCTTGTGGTTTTCTAATTTTTTTTAAAAAGCTCTAAAAATTTTAATTTTTTAAGTGGAAAAACCACAAAAATGTATTGTTATGTTTTGGTAGTCGAGGATGAGTAGAGTATAACAGTGCTTTATTAGCAGGTTCATGCAGCCATTATACATCAACAGTAGCTGCACTCGAACACTTTAAGCAGTATAGAAAGTACTATGTATACACAGTATAACTCTTGTGTGCAGTGACACCTACAGGCCATTTGAATAAACACCACACTTCTAATATGAAACATTGGCAAGTAAAAGCTATCGAGGTCCTGTAGATGTCATCTGGAGCTGCGCTGATACTATTGGACTGTGAGGTTTCTTATAATTTTTTCCTCTGGGAATTGTCTGAAAAATCAATTTTTTAAAGGTTTCCAGTATCTTATTTTATTTTTAGCTTTCTGCATAGTTTTCTGTGCATACTTTTTTAAATCAGAGCTTTTAATAAATATCATGACATTTTTTGGTTTTAGATTTTGTAAGTTTAGTCGTAGTTTTAAAAACCACTAAATCGGATAAATAGGCCCCCACAGGAGCCTCCATATTGGAAGTTATGGTAAATCCTTCCTGCTAAAGCTCAACCAGGGCAGTTGTTGACTGGAACTCAATTACAGACTAGATTTGCCCTTTTTGTAGCTCATCAGTACAGTGTAAGGTTTCTAAAAAAAAAAAGCAAAAGAGTCATTCTGTGTTGAAGAAATAATAAACATTCATGACATTAGTTAGCCCGTTGTCCAGCTTAGTTTTTTATTTGCAAATGACATTTGAGGTGACAGGGGCACCATGTTTTGTCAGAACCTATTTGTTCTTTAGGTGTGGGCTTCCAGAGGTCATACCAATGATTGTACTGTTTATTTTTTTTAAATTCTCTGTAGGTAAGCCACGGGAAATCTGCAATATTTATAATAAATGATGAGACATGGTTTTGGTTGCTGGATAAATAATGGAGTGACTCAGCAAATTTGCGTTAGCACGGTTCCCATAAGAACTAATGAAATCTGCTTTATGGTTTCTCCCTGCAGCAGCCTCATAAAAGCTAATTGCTCATTGGTATGAAAAATTCATATAGAGAGATGACAGATGATAGATAGATAGATAGATAGATAGATAGATAGATAGATAGATAGATAGATAGATAGATAGATAGATAGATAGATAGATAGATAGATTATAGATAGATAGATAGATAGAGAGAAATACCTAGATAAAGAAGCAATTTACAGACAAAATATAAAGGTAAATACAACTTGAATTAAAGATTATGTTTTCTTATCAGGCAATTTCTCTATATAAAAGGCCAATACCTGAAATTTGTATTTCCTCTGGGTAATAAAGTCTTTTTTTTTTATCAAGGATCCATAATAATGTGTAATTTGACTTCCCATGGCAGCCACATAAGCTACCTGTGATCCATAATGGACCTTTCACCCTGAGTCTGCTCCCCCTATTTAAAACATAACTTTATTGTACAGCAGTCTATAAAAACACAATGCCTCCAGCTATGTGTTTTTTTCTGTCCTTATGCCACAGAGGATGTAATTTTGAACCGAAACATTGGCTATGCCACTTTGCTACAACTGACACATGTATACAGCTTTCATTCTTTACAATGCAATGCTTAAATGCTGAAAAACAGGACAGGTGGCAGGGACAAACTGCCCAGTGCTGCAACTAAAATAGTCACCATTGTAGGCACATAATGATAGAGAAAATCTATTTAAAAAAGTCACACTTGAAGGGATCAAACTTGAACTTGGGTATATGCTTGTAAAGATAGCTGGCTGCATTTGTCCTTTTGTGTCATATCTGTTGAATAAAGATATCAGTGAAACAACACTAAAAGTTGCATTGTTTTTTTTTAGAGTAGTATCTTGTAGATAGTAAGCTCTTCTGGACAGAGTCCTCTTTACCTACTGTATAGTTCATCCGGGTTTTTTTGCGTGTAATTTATATTTTCACTATATTCCCTAACACTGTGGATTACACTTTATAAAGTTGCTAATAATTATACTCTTTTGAATTTCTATTCTTTTATGCTAGAAGAATATAACAATATTCTGCATGATCATTCCAATATTCATGAATTTGAAACAAACTTACCCAGTACAGATGAACTCAGATGGTTTGGTATAGATCCCTAAATCTGGTATCTCTTTATGTATAGGAAAGAGTCCTCCTATCATTATGTCCCCTTCAAGTCTGGCATATGAATCATCTGGACTGTTGTTGATCAGTGTTGCTGAGCCCAGAATGAAGTAACACAGGAAGCTCAGAGGCCTCATGATACCAAACATCTTGCAGCTAATATTCTTCTACAACAGTTCCTGCCATACTATTCAACAGAATGTCCATTGAACCTGTCTAATAGTCCTGCTGCTGGGAACAGAAGAGCGCGCTTATAAGAATAAACAAGGTGTGCCTAACATGTTGAGAGGACATCTTCCCTGAGGCTGTGTGGAACATTAACGCAACTATGCACATTGTCCTGTTGATGGTATATTCAACCTTTGTAAGTTGCTGTAGAACAGGTTGAGATGAGGAAAATATATGGCAGTAATACTAAGATTCGTGAATTCCCTGTTTGTCTAGTCTAAAACATAGCACCACTTTAAAAATATGTTAGTGACCAACTACCCAGCCATCAAGTAATTGCAATTTAGCCAAGGATACTTATACAGCATAAAATCTGTTTTTTTTTCACCTCCCCCATGAGTAGACAAAAAAATCTCTCCCTCCTTTGCTGCCTATGATAAGATTTAGTGCAGCTCAGAGCCCCTGGTAATTACTCCACTGTTCATTGTACTATTCTGTGAAAACTAAATACAGCTAGTGCATTAGATGTCTTTAGACTATAACTGCTCATTCGATCAGGAGTAAATTAAGGTTATAAAAACATGATAAATTAGCATGTCACATTAAAAAGAAAGAGACAGAAAATAGTTCCAACTAAAGAACTCATTCTAAGTTTATGGTAAACTGAGTAAACAGGTGTAAAAGGACCATAAATTCCCAGCTAGTCGTCACCATTCAGCAATAGTTTTGTACCGCAAGATGGCAAAGGGAGATTTCTACCGCCCAAAATAATCAATAGTCATAATCTGTAGCTGTAAATAAATGGGTTGGCAACCTTAATTGACAATGATTTGGGTGCTGTTCCTGATGTACAAATGCTCTTCATCATTAGAACTAGCATTCCAAATATACAACCAATGGGTTATGGCATACATCACATACTGTCTACACTACCCACTGCAGATCACTTATCATTCACATGAATAGAAGTGTCACAGATAGCTCAGTATAGTTACAAACATGAATGATAATGGTGGGTAGCAGGTTACCCATGCTGCTAAAGAAAGTGATCTGCAAGGGGTCACAACATTATGCCCACCACCACAACTAGAGGCAATCAAAACACTGAGGGGCACATTTACTTATCTCGAGTGAAGGAATAGAATAAAAAATACTTTCAAAGTATTTTTTGGCTACTTTGACCATCAAATTGGCTACTTCGTCCTTCGACTTTGAATCGAACGATTCGAACTAAAAATTGTTCAACTATTCGACCATTCGAATTCGACCAGTTGAAGTGCTGTCTCTTTAAAAAAAACTTCGACCACCTACTTCTCCACCTAAAACCTACCGAGCATCAATGTTAGCCTATGGAGAAGGTCCCCATAGGCTTTCCTAGCTTTTTTTGATCGAAAGAAAATCGTTCGATCGATGGATTAAAATCCTTTGATTTGTTCGATCATACAAACGAAGGAAATGCGGTAAATCCTTCGACTTCGACATTCGAAGTCTAAGGATTTTACTTCAACGGTCGAATATGGAGGGTTAATTAATCCTCCATTTTCGACCCTAAGTAAATGTGCCCCTGAGTGTGACATACTGTAGCACTTTAACTATATTAATGAATATGTTCATATACTGTACATAAACACTGAAAATACTAAATATTATTAGAGATTGAAATATTGAGTAATTATTTAATGACCGCATCCATTTTATTTGAATGCTGAAAATAGTTTCACATATCATAGCATTGTGATTAGTAAATATGAATACAATTAACATTATTGATTGACTTTTATAAGTATATTAAATTATCCCCAGTATCAAATTACCACATACAGGTATGGAACCTGTTATCCAGAATGCTTGGGACCTGGGGTTTTCCAGATAATGGATCTTTCATTTTGGATCTGCATACCTTAAGTTTACTAGAAAATCATTGAAACTTTAAATAAATCCAATAGGTGGGTTTTTGCTTCCAATAAGGCATAGTCATATTTTACTTTGGATCAAGTACAAGTTATTGCAGAGAAAAAGGAAATCATTTTTAAAAATTTGGATTATTTGGATTAAATTATTCTATGGGAGACTGCTATCGCATAATTCATTCTGGATAATGGGTTTCCGGAGAACAGATCCCATACATGGTGATATATTCCAGCAAATGTCAAGCAATACCACATGTGACTTACCCAGAAGCATAATTATATTAATGACTATTTTTCTTGTAGCTGCTAGATTTTTATAATAAACAATACCTATTAACCTTAATAGCAGAAATGAGGGCTGGCCTAAGGCATATATATAGTGTTTTTATAGACATCACTTTTACTCATGATATTGTATCTGCTGAGTCAAGGTTACCAAAGGTTGAATTGGTAAAATTCCTTTACCAGTTCTTCTTTTAGCTTTTATAGAGTTTCTTGGGGAGGTCAGGAATATTACATACAAACAAGCACTGCTAGTGAACAAAAAGACATGAGGGTTTGCTTAGTGTTATTGTAACATAGCACAAAGTCACAGAAATGCCATAGTTAGCGTTACTGCATTGCAGTAATGCGTATCGCCTTTTGCTTTATCTCAGACCAGGACACTTTTTGCATGGAGTTTGTTTTTTCTCCCTGTACTTGAGTGGGTAACCTACCCTTTCCTTACACAATTAAAAGCATACAGAAATCTCCTGATGATTTTTACTCAATTTGAGGTAAAACATATTGTAAGCTTCACTAGGACTGATGTATAAATAATAAATAATAATGCCTTACTTATGCTGATGACACATGGGCTCTTATGTCTGCTTGTGTAGAAGTGCCCAACACTTACCCTACCACCTGTCATTCAGTTGAAGATGAGATCCCTGACAGCACCAGAACTGGAAATTAATCTCCAATAAAGCAGGAAACTGATCTAAATGACTGAACAATATCTATAAAATGTTGATGTTGGAAAAATGATAATTATAATAATAATAATAATAAGTGCATTGCCCATTATTTCAGTTGGCGGAGAAGCACCTAAATCCATCACTGTGACCTTCCTATAAACATTGATAGAATAGCCTAATAGTGCTACCACTAAAACTTTTTCTGCTAAGACAATGAGGAGGTCACATTTATAATTATTTATTATATACAATGTTTTTACAGGGAGACAATGTTGAATACCACCCAATAAAAAACTGCAATTTCTTATGTACAATTTGCTTTGTATGATAGAATGTATGATAGAATGATTTATTCTCTGGTATAGGAAACAACTGCGAAAATAATTGTTCTTTGCTTGCGATTTGAAGTGCGGATTAATGATTCAGAGGAGTGCTCAAGTCCTGGACTACCACTTTGCTCTATCATCCTTTAATTCAGAATGATGTTTGTATCTGAACACAAGGGTTCATTTACTAAGTGCAGGATAAGGTGCTCTTCTTTTAATAAATTGAGTCAAGTGTTGAAAATATCAAAATGCGAATAAGTTTCCAGAATTCCTCAATTTAATACCTAAACCAATACTATGAATATGCCACTAAGGTATTGGCGATTTGTGAAAGTCACGGTAAGAATCTTACCAGCCAGCTACATTACCAGCCAGCTACATTACCAGCCAGCTACAGAGGATGTGCTTTAAAACAAAGTGTATGAGCTTTAGTGACTTCCATTAAAATGTATGTTTTTAATAGTTGATTATTCTTATTATAGTACTGTATTATATATAAGATTGAGTTGTATTTTAGCAGTAGTGACCATATCATATTACCAAGCATCTGTTTACAGAACTGCTGTGTAATCAATATGGACTCATAACAGATACTTTCAATAATTAACTAAGAGGCTATTGTCTCCAGATCCCTTGCGTGCAGCAATGAACTCACAATACTAGCATATAACGATCTAAATATTGAATTTGTGATTATCACCTGTTTTTTTTTTTTTCCAATCCATATACCAACAAATACTGGCGATAACTACTTTTATAGCCTTAATCTGCATTAAGGTTCAAAACTGCAAGGCATTGGCTATACCATACTGAAAAATAACTGTGGCCTAATTTTGGACTGTAGAGGGGCATGTTGAAATGTTCCTACAATTTAAAGGGGTTGTTCATCTTTGAGTTAACTTTTAGGGGCAAATTCACAAATGGTCGAAAATCGAGGGTTAATTAACCCTCGATATTTGGCTGGGAATTAAAATCCTTCAACTTTGAATATCGAAGTCGAAGGATTTTAGCGCAAAAAAAGGAATAATCGTTTGATCAAATGATTAAATCCTTCGAATCGAACGATTTTAATACAACGATCAAAGGATTATCCTTCAACCAAAAAAATTTAGGTAAGCCTATGGGGACCTTCTCCATAGGCTAACATTGGGTTCGGTAACTTCGGTAGGTTTTAGATGGCGAACTAGGGGGTCGAAGTTTTTTCTTAAAGAGACAGTACTTCGACTATCGAATGGTCGAATAGTCAAACGATTTTTAGTTCGAATCCTTCGATTCGAAGTCGTAGTCGAAGGTCGAAGTAGCCCATTCGATGGTCGAAGTAGCCCAAAAAACACTTAGAAATTAGAAGTTTTTTTACTTCGAATCCTTCACTCGAGCTTGGTGAATTGGCCCCTTAGTATGATGTAGAGAGTGATATTCTGAAACAATTTGCATTTGGGTTTAATTTTATTTTATTTCTGGTTTTTGAGTTATTTGGATTTTTATTCAGCAGCTCTTCAGCCATTTCAGCAATCTGGTTACCAGGATCCATATTTTCCTAACAACCATGCATTGATTTGAAAAAGAGATTGGAAAATAAATAGAAAATGGCCTGAATAGAAATATGAGCAAGAATAAGTAGCAATAACAATTTGTCGTCTTACAGAGCATTTGTTTTTTATATGAGATCAGTGACCCAATTTGAAAGCTGGAAAGATTCAGAAGAAGGCAAATAATATTAAAAAAAACCTATAAAAGATATTTAATGACAACCATTTAAAAAGTTTCTTAGAATTAGCAATTCTACATTCTAACATCATACTAAAAGTTAACTTAAAGGTGAACGTCTCCTTTAAAGGGGAACTAAAGTCTAAAATAGAATAATGCTAGAAATTCTGTATTTTGTATACTAATCATAAACATGAACTTACTGCACCAGAAGCCTAATAAAACAAAGGATTTATGCTTTCAAAATTGGCCACAGGGGGCTGTCATCTTGTAACTTTGTTAAACATCTTTGCAAGACCAAGACTATGCACATGCTCCGTTTGGTCTGGGATTCAGTTGGGAGGTTAAGCTTAGGTATCATCAAAAATTATCAAAGCAGCACAAGCCAAATAATATCTGAGTGATTAAACAGAATATACAGACTGCACTGGGTCTTTGGATACAAATCTCTATACGGTCACTGGTTGCTCTACAGGTAAACAAACAAAGCTGCTTGAGTTCTGGGAAGTAAGATGGGGGGAGCACCCCCTGTCGTTTGAAAGTAAGATCAGTTTCCCTGCAGAGCAGTTAGGGACTGTCTGAAGTTTCCAATCCTCAGCTGTCAGAGCAAGTAAAACGAAGGGGGAATTTTGCTGTGTACAGTCAGGTTTCTTGTAAAAACAGTGCACATTTTTTTAACTGAAGTATATTGGAGATAGATTTATTTTTTCATTAAAGAAAGTAAAAATAGGATTTCATTTTTTTGCCTTTACATCCCCTTTAATCAAACCAGCAACCAGTGCTGTCCAACTTCTGTGGTACCGAGGGCTGGAATTTTTCTGGACTACATGGTGCAGGCCTATAATGGAGGAACCAAATGGTTGGTGCTCACTGCATGGATATAAGTCATCACTCATACGTGGAAAAAAAGTTGTTATTTTAAGACATACCCTTAAAGGGAACCTGTCACTCTGAGAAATAATTCCAAATCAGTTTCTATCATCTTAGTTGAGCGAAATAAAATTTACTTACATTGCATTTATTATTTACATTTTGTTTCCTTCAGCCTTGGAATTACACACATCACAGTACGCAGGCAGGAGCCATTTTGTGGACACAGTTATTAGACAAGAGAAGTTGTGTATCACCTCAAAATCTTGTGTATACACCAGAATGGGTGACTTAATGCCCATACACAGCGCCCTACACAATTAAAAAGTGTTAGGCGGTAGGGGGAATGCGTGGAGTGCACTGACATCTAGGAAGTGCTGAATGGAAAGTGAAAGTAAATAACTGCCCCACCTCTATGCCTCAGGCATAGAGGCGGTGCAGGTAATATTTGATTGACAGCTAAGATATTTAAACACCTTTATAACAGGTATGGATGTTTTAATGAAAAAAAAGAATTTGGGTTCCATGTTTAATTTGCAAACGGCTTTTATCACTCAGCTTTTTATGTGTAGGTGACAGGTCCCCTTTAAATCCATATACCTCCTCCTCCCCTATGGATAACACAGCACTCTAACCCCCCAGCACATGATTAATACACTTTAGGGGGCCCAAACAATAATTTTAAAATGCTAACAAACCCCCAGAACAAATACCAGTCTTATGTTCCACAGGCAGAGCTGGGCACACATAGGCAGAGCAGGGCACACATAGGCAGAATATGGCCCACACAGGGAGCATAGGGAAGACAGAGTATGGCACACACAGGACGAGTATGGTACACCCAAGGACCATTGGGCAGGCAGAGTAAGGCACAGCCAAGGATCATAGGGCAGGCAGATTATGGCACACACAGGGAGAATAGGGCAGGCAGAGTATGGCACACAGGGAGCATAGGGCAAGCAGAGTATGACACACACAAGGAGCATAGGGCAGGTAGAACAGAGCAGGATAACTATCAGGATCACTCTAAAATATACTACATACAGTGACACAGTGCTGGTGCCCCTTCAGCAGTTTGTATGAAGTGTGAACAGGTGAACAATGTGGGTGGTTTCAGTCTGGGTCTCAGGTATGAACAGTACAGGGCTTTAGGGGTGTAAACAATAGAGGTGTCACAAGTGTGAACAATGCAGGGGGGGTTTACATGTGTGAACAATACAGGGGATTACAGTGGGTTGAGGTTTAAACAATGCAGGGGCCAGTTAATCTCTGTAGTGATACCTTTTAAAGTTTACGCATGGTAAGTAGACTTTAATGTGGGGGCCACACAAGGGGGGGGGGTCGCGGGCCGCCAATTGGACAGCCCTGCCCTAGACTATGCAAGGTAGTCTCAGAAATAACCCCCAATGTTTGCATTTTGTCCATACAGAGAGATACTAAAAAAAGTGTATTCCACTGTACCAAGTGCAATTCAGTAAGAACATATTTATGTTTAGTAACTAGTCTTTCTAGTGCAAATTTGTGTTTCTTTGTTATTTTCAAAATGTTACTGGAACACATTTTCCTACAGACATTTCACATGCCTTTACTTAATGTACATGTGAAAGCTAAATTGTGTTACGCCATCATCAAATCCAATAAATATAAAATGTTGGAAAATGTCCCAAGTTATATTTGTCCTCAAACATATTAATGTCTTTAAATTGCAGCTGCAGGAGGCACACTCTTTTTGATTCTTCCTCATTTCATTGTACTTAATGATCACTGCCTAATAGTTTTTATTCATCAGTTGTTATCATGCCTGTGTGCTGTGAAGCATGAGCCTTTTGCCAGATAACTGTATTGTAGGGTTTTCTAACTCATCATCTTGTTATCCTTTCTCTGACAATATTGATTGGGTATGTATGCCAGTATATTGTGGGATTTAGAAGGATGCTTTATAGCAGCAGATTTACGTTTGAGCTATAAAGTACCTTGAGCTGTGACAATTACCTTCAAAAAATCAATGAAAAGGAGATAACAAAGCCAATTACCCGGCTAGTTTCAATGGCTGTGTCTGTAGTGACATGTAATGGAACAGCTGCCAAAATATTCTATTGCACTTTAGCCATTTCTGTTTATAAATAAAGACATTTGTATTTGTTATCTTAATCTTAAATCATTATACAGGCATTTAGAGCTTTGACAGAAGAGCAGAGGCAATTGTCCCCACAACAGAAAATACAGAATTAACTCCAGCAAGGTCCTTCCGGCTTTCTCAGCTTGTGTGCAGGTGACATTGCCAGAGTACTCAAGTTTGTTAATTCCTTGCTTTCCTGCAGAAGAAAGAGCATGACAAATAGACATGGCAGGGTATGGACTGGCAATCATCCTTGGCACACTCTTCAGTGGCATAAGCTGCTGCTTGACTCCTGATGATTTGATTGGAGCGAAGTCTCGTGGGGACATCATTATTGGAGGGTTGTTCTCAGTGCATGGCAAAATTATGAACTCACCTACAGGATACCCAAACATGCCCGCTCTTCAGAACTGCGCAGGGTGAGTATGCAAAACACTTGCTTTACAGTATGCTCCAGTGTTACAGAAAAAAAGAGAAGATACTAATCAAATTGTGGTTCTAATTATAATACATTTTTGTTATCAAAAGTGGCATAGAATTACCTCTAGAAGTGGCACATTTTCTGAATCCTGAACTACAGCTACCACAACAGCTATACAGGTATAGGATCTGTTATATGGAAACCCATTATCCAGAAAGCTCTGAATTACAGAAAGGCCATCTCCCATAGACTACATTTTATCTAAACAATCCAATTTTTTTTAATTAATTCCTTTTTTCTCTGTAATAATTAAAGAGTACCTTATACTTGATCCCAACTAAGATAGAATTAATCATTATTGGAAGAAAAAAGAGCCTATTGGGTTTATTTGATGTTTACATGATTTTCCAATAGACTTAAGGCATGAAGATCCAAATTGCAGAAAGATCTGTTATCAGGAAAACCTCAGGTCCAGAGCATTCTGGATAACAGTTCCTATATCTGTACTGATTTTTTTAATACATGTATAAGGCAGTACCTCCAATCAATATAAAACCCCATATAGTATAGAATGATATCATTATATATATATTATTATTATATATAGTATTATTTAATAGTAAACCCCATATAGTATTATAAAATCAGCTTTATAAACAGACGCAGGAAAAATACATGGGCATAAAAGTTCCAACAAGTGCCATTGATGCCTAAAACATCGTAGGTCAGTTTTAGGGCCCTGTTGTCAGTGTAGTTTTTGATAAATAAATAAAAAAAAAGATGATTATAAATTTACATTTTTACTAGTTATATTATTTTTCTATACTGAATGGTTTTTTATTGATCTATTGGTGATATATTCACCCTTTTCATGCTTTGTTTCAATGTTTACTTTGTTTTAATGATCACAGAAAATACTGTGTCCCTTTGGTCATGGTCCCCACTTTGACATGGCTGTATGGTAGTTTTACAGTAGCTGTAGTACCTGTTGTACAAAGGGCAGGTGCACTGTTTCCTCTAGACAAGGTGCTGTTCATCCAGATTTACCTTGAACATGACCCAATATAGGAGTCCTATTCTTTAAATGGGAAATGGATGCATACTAAACACATTCTAAATTCTGCATGTTTGCGTGATGAATGTGGATGTTCCATGATGAGGCCAAATGCATCATACACTGGTACCATACATAATACTTTTGATGATAAGAATGCCATCTGGCACTCATTCAAAATGCTTTTAAGCACCCTGCTTATAAGTGCTCATGTAAAGATGACATTGTTTGTCTCTGTAATCCCCAACCCAACTCATTTCTCTGGAAAAGTGTCTGGTGAGTAACTACAGCAGATGGGAACAAAGGTTAAGCATGATATTAGCTGAATGTATTATGCTATTTCTGTAAAATCTATCTAATAATTATAAAGCTCCACAGCATATCCCATGTTTTGGTGGCCCATGAGGAGGGAAATACAGCGGAGCTTGAATAATATATATGTTTGACAATATTAAAAAGGTGCCCATTTGAGATCAGACGTTGTCACCATTTACCTGAACTTAAGGGGGCCCAATCACTAAGCTCAAGTGAAGGAATAGAAGAAAATAGAGGAAAAATAGTTCGAATTTCGAATGTTTTTTTTGGCTACTTTGACCATCGAATTGGCTACTTCGACCTTCAAATCAAACGATTCAAACTAAAAATCGTTTGAATATTTGACCATTCGATAATCAAAGTACTGTCTCTTTAAAAAAAACTTTGACCCCCTAGTTCGCCACCTAAAATCTACAGAGGCCAATGTTAGCCTATGGGGAAGGTCCCCATAGGCTTTACAAGGTTTTTCTGATCGAAGGATAATCCTTCAATCGATTAAAATCCTTCGAATGATTATTCCTTTGATCATTCGATCGAACGAATTGCTCTAAATCCTTCGACTTCGATATTCGAAGGATTTCAATTTGGCAGTCGAATATCGAGGGTTAATTAACCCTCGATATTCGACCCTAGGTAAATGTGCCCCAAGGTGTATAATAAATGGTACTTCTGAAGCAATGAATGTGTAGAACTTTTAAGATGCCATATTGTCAATTTCATTCATTAATCCATCTCTCTCTTTTGTACATACATAACAATATTTACAAACGATAATGCAATATTTAGGATGGTAAAGAAAAAAACAAGGGATATAGAGCTGCTGTACATGCAAACATTCCCCGATATGTAATAAAAATGTTCCCTTTACTGTATAGAATTTGAAACTTTACTATTTATTCATGATGATTCTTTATAAACGGTATTCATATTTCTAACTATATGTAATTCTGTTCTATCCGGCAGCTTTGAAATGCAAGGATTTCTGCAAATGCTTGCTATGAGCCACGCTATCGAAATGATAAATAACTCATCTCTTATACCTGGCATTAAACTGGGCTATGAAATATATGATACTTGTTCTGAGGTTACCATGGCCTTGTCGGCAACCATGAGGCTCCTGTCTGCCTTCAACTCATCGGAGGATAACTTGAAATTCAAGTGCAATTATACCACCTACACTCCAAAAGTGAAAGCCATCATAGGAGACAGTTATTCTGAAGTGTCTATAGCAGTTGCAAGACTGTTAAATACACAACTCATACCACTGGTAGGTGAAACTTCTGACTGTGTAATAATATCTAATTTTCCATTACATATTTCAGATTATATTTGTAGTACAGGTATGGGACCTGTTATCCAGAATTCTCAGGACCTGGGGTTTTCCGGATAACGTATCTTTCTGTAATTTGGATCTTCATACCTGAAGTCTACAAGAAAATTATTTAAACATTAAATAAACCCAATAGGCTGTTTTTGCTTCCAATAGGGATTAATTCTATCTTAGTTTGGATCAAGTACAAGGTACTGTTCTATTATTACAGAGAAAAAGGAAATCATTTGTACAAATCTAGATTATTTGAATACAATGGAGTCTATGGAGATGACCTTTCCATAATTCGGAACTTTCTGGATAATGGGTTTCTGGACAATGGTTCTTATACCTGTACCACATCATCTGATAATCCACATTTGAATCTGTTAAATGTATAAAAGAGCTTCTTGTAGTTAGTACAGTATTAATGGCACATGGTTTTTAGCCAAAGGGATAAACCCTGCAGCAGAAACCAAATATTAAAGGAGAACTAAACTGTAAAAAATATATATGGCTAGAAATGCTATATTTTATATACTGAGCTAAATGCACCAGTATATAAAATCTTTATAGTAATTATCCAGGCCTTCAAAGTTGTGCATAGTGGATCACCATCTTGGATATTGTTAGGAGTGTCAGTGACACTGCACATGATCACTATGGTTAGGCCTCGGTATAAATTATCAAGAATGAAAATGAGGTTAATTTATCAAGGAAGTTGATGCTACAATATATCAGTCCCAAAATGGAAAATAATGGCCAAGTTCGGTAGGAGCTAAGTATTATTCTTATTGTCTCACAGTGTGAAAAAATTAATATTAATGTGTTTTATAACAAAAAGGAGCTTTTTATCAATATGGTCCCTCTTACTCTGACAGGGCCCCCCCAGGAAAGATACAGGGTCAGGGTAGCACTAGACATCAACAGAATAATACAAGAATTTTACTTATAACTAGAAATGTTTCAATGTGAATGTGTATTTCACTTGTTAAAGAAACTAGAATATAAATCCAAATACATTTGGAAGAAGATGTTACATTTAAATGATTAAAGCCTGTTAAAATGGATGCTGTCCGGTCTGAAAATGGATGCTCATGTATGCATGAGGGCACATTCCAAAAAAATAAAAGCAGAGAGTTCACAACACCTTCAAAACTAAAAGAACCTTACGAATGTTTGCCTTGGATAAATTACCAAGTTAACACTGACTAACAAGGGACCCCATGTTGACTGTGCAGTGACTATGTAGTAATACATAGTTGGCCGTGGTTATATGTTTTGATTTCAAATACTCAGTAATAACTGCACTAGAGGGGGATTCATGATCTATAAAACACCATAATGAAGTTTTATTGGCTTGTATGCTAAGTGCAATTTTAAAAATGCTGTGTTTTAGGTTTTCTGAATGGCAACTTACAAAATAACTTACAAAATATACTAAAATCAAGAAACAGTGATTGTAGGGTTTTTTGTTTTGCTTTCCTAGGTCAGTCACTCTTCATCCGCCGAAATTCTCAGTGACAAATTTCGCTTCCCGACATTTCTGAGAACAATACCAAATGATTTTCATCAGACAAGGGCAATGGCTAAACTTATACACATTTCTGGCTGGAACTGGATTGGACTGATAGCAATGGATGATGACTATGGACGTTCTGCCTTGGAGAGTTTTGGAGCTCAGTCTATGAAAATAAATGTATGCATAGCATTTAAACACATTATACCTGCTCACTTATCGGACAGCACAGTTCAGTCCAAGATCAACAAAACCATTATGACAATCCAGATGGAATCCAGGGTGAATATTATTGTTGTCTTTCTGAAGCCATCACTAGTAATCAAACTTTTTAAAAGAGTTATAGAACTGAACATACAAAAAACCTGGATCGCCAGTGACATTTGGTCTGCAGCTACAACAATAAGTTCTATTCCCAATATCCAAAGAGTTGGCCGAGTAATTGGGTTTACATTTAAAAGCGGAGCCATATCACCTTTCCTGAGCTATCTGAAAAACCTCAACAGGCAACACTTTGAGATGAACCGTCTGTTAGATCAGTATGCGTGGCTTCTGTATGACTGTCCAAAGGTTAAATATAATGAACTATCCCATTGCATTTCTAATTACTCGAAAGAGAGTTTGTATAACATAGAAAGAGAAAGGAGCAGAACACTGAGGGAAGATTTTCTTTCAGAATCGATGCAGCCAGGATTTGTATATAGTACCCAGCTAGCAGTCACTGCCATTGCTCACGCCATCCGAAAAATCTGCAATAATCGCAATTGTAAGGACCCTGATGCTTTTGCACCCTGGGAGGTATACATTTGTTTTATTTTATTTCCTAGTTTTCACTATCCTTGATTAGTCAACACTGTTTTCTCATTTAGGATTATACCTGTGTACCCTTGCAGCTATATGTAATTTTGAACCAATCTCACAGATATACATTGTATTTACAAACAAGTTCTTTTTTTTTCTGCAGATCCTCTTTGAAGTGTACTTTCCAAGGCTCCCTCAATACCCCCAACAAAGCTATGCACTCTTAGAGGCTGATTTACTACAATTCAGATTTCAATTTTTTTCTTTAAAAAATGGTGGTTTTTTTTTCTCTAAAACTCAAAACTAGTGTAAATACCACAAAAACCTCTAATACAATGGGAGCTGCGCTGATTGTATTGAACCGTACATTCAGACTTTTTTTTTGCTGCTATTGTCCAAAAATCTCACATTTTTAGAGGTTTTAGCGACCACTTCCGACAGTGGAAGAAAGTTTTCAAACTCTATAGTTTGCACCAGTGCAAAGTGAATGTAATAAAACCTCTTACTAAAAAGTTGTTACACAATGCGCAATTAAAATTTGCAAAGCAATAACAGTTTAAGGAAGAATACTTTGCATTTTGCAAAATGCATACTTTACATTGCTAAACATGCATTTTTATTCGTATTAATGCAAATTATTTTTCTCTTTTCATTAGATTATTACATTAGAGTCTATATCCCGGTTCATAAAAGCTCCCATTTACCTGAGAGGAACCCAAAGCACATCCTCTATGAAGCTATAATGGTGGAGTTGCTGTTTCTGAACCCCTAAGTCGGTAGTTTTTTACCTACACAGATGTACACTGACTTTATTTTAATAGACTTTTATCAATACAAGAAATGCAGTTATACTTGCTAAAAATACATAACATAGCATGGCTCATGCATACTGGATATTAGACAACAAATCATAGAATTTCTTTGCATTTTACCCATTACATTATCTTTACATAATGTTGCATCTAGACTGAAGATTTTGATCCTATTCAATTGCACCAAAAGCAGGCCTCCAGTTAAATAAATTGCAATCAAATGTAAATTCAGAAGGTGCAGTTTAACTCAATGTGTAGTATTCTACATCTTTGGTCTGACAGTAATAGTTAGGTCATATAGCCAGAACTCACACATGGCTGCCTTAGATGTCAGTGAATCCTATTACCTGATTTGCAATCCAAACAAGTTTAGTCTGACTCCAATCAGTCCACCTGAAACTGAATCAAAATCTCTTCTGGTGCTCTACAGCATGCCAGAATGTATAATTGATGTCCATTCCTAACATTATAGCATGTGATCACTTACTCGCAGATATGAAATTCTAACTTGTACATAACTAAGAAAACTTAATGAGACACTATTTAAGGAGGTAACTGTGCAACGCATCTCCACTGCTGTACAGCCTTAAATTTGTAGGCAGTTTACATCATGGAGCCCTATAATTAATCATTAGTCACTTCACACAGCCAATCATTACATGATCTCCTAGCTGCTCCTTATAGCAACTCAATAGCTTTTGCACCTTACATATAAGTTATAGATTGGCAGGCATTTTGGGTATATATTGCCCTTACACTAGAGATGGCGCGAACTGTTCGCCGGCGAACTTGTTCGCACGAACATCGGGTGTTCGCGCTCGCCGGAAGTTTGCGAACGTCGCGCGACGTTCGCCATTTTGGGTTCGCCATTGTTGGCGCTTTTTTTTGCCCTCTCACCCCAGACCAGCAGGTACATGGCAGCCAATCAGGAAGCTCTCCCCTGGACCACTCCCCTTCCCTATAAAAACCGAAGCCCTGCAGCGTTTTTTCACTCTGCCTGTGTGTGCTGAAGAGATAGTGTAGGGAGAGAGCTGCTGCCTGTTAGTGATTTCAGGGACAGTTGAAAGTTTGCTGGCTAGTAATCGTGTTGATACTGCTCTGTTATTGGAGGGACAGAAGTCTGCAGGGGTTTGAGGGACATTTAAGCTTAGGTAGCTTTGCTGGCTAGTAATCTACCTTCTACTGCAGTGCTCTGTATGTAGCTGCAGTGGGCAGCTGTCCTGCTTCTGATCTCATCTGCTGACTGCTGCAATAACAGTAGTCCTTGTAAGGACTGCTTTTATTTATTTTTTTGTTGTTTTACTACTACTACTACTACTACTACTACTACTACTATAAGAGCCCAGTGCTATTAGTCTAGCAGTGTTGGGGAGTGGGACTGGTGTGCTAATCTGCTGCTCCTAGTAGTTCAGCAGCACCAACTGTAATTTTTTTTTTTAATATTCATTTTTTTTTTATTTTACTTTTTTTCATTTTACTACCGCTGTAGTAGTGTATAAGTTGACCTTTTAGGCATTATTTGCCCTGTAGGCATTTTTTGCCCAGTGTGTTATTCAACCAACTGCCATCTAGCTGTGTGACCTTGTTCACATTCTGTCTAAATATCCATAATATTACCGTCTCCAGAAAAAACACCGGAGTGACTTTTTTCAAGCAGCCATAATATATTTTACGTAATCCGTATCCATCGCTGTAGTAGTGTATAAGTTGACCTTTTAGGCATTATTTGCCCTGTAGGCATTTTTTGCCCAGTGTGTTATTCAACCAACTGCCATCTAGCTGTGTGACCTTGTTCACATTCTGTCTAAATATCCATAATATTACCGTCTCCAGAAAAAACACCGGAGTGACTTTTTTCAAGCAGCCATAATATATTTTACGTAATCCGTATCCATCGCTGTAGTAGTGTATAAGTTGACCTTTTAGGCATTATTTGCCCTGTAGGCATTTTTTGCCCAGTGTGTTATTCAACCAACTGCCATCTAGCTGTGTGACCTTGTTCACATTCTGTCTAAATATCCATAATATTACCGTCTCCAGAAAAAACACCGGAGTGACTTTTTTCAAGCAGCCATAATAAATTTTACGTAATCCGTATCCATCGCTGTAGTAGTGTATAAGTTGACCTTTTAGGCATTATTTGCCCTGTAGGCATTTTTTGCCCAGTGTGTTATTCAACCAACTGCCATCTAGCTGTGTGGCCTTGTTCACATTCTGTCTAAATATCCATAATATTACCGTCTCCAGAAAAAACACCGGAGTGACTTTTTTCAAGCAGCCATAATAAATTTTACGTAATCCGTATCCATCGCTGTAGTAGTGTATAAGTTGACCTTTTAGGCATTATTTGCCCTGTAGGCATTTTTTGCCCAGTGTGTTATTCAACCAACTGCCATCTAGCTGTGTGACCTTGTTCACATTCTGTCTAAATATCCATAATATTACCGTCTCCAGAAAAAACACCGGAGTGACTTTTTTCAAGCAGCCATAATATATTTTACGTAATCCGTATCCATCGCTGTAGTAGTGTATAAGTTGACCTTTTAGGCATTATTTGCCCTGTAGGCATTTTTTGCCCAGTGTGTTATTCAACCAACTGCCATCTAGCTGTGTGACCTTGTTCACATTCTGTCTAAATATCCATAATATTACCGTCTCCAGAAAAAACACCGGAGTGACTTTTTTCAAGCAGCCATAATATATTTTACGTAATCCGTATCCACCGCTGTAGTAGTGTATACGTTGATCTTGTGGGCATTATTTGCACAGTGTTTTCTTCAAACCGCCATCTAGCTGTGTGAGCTTGTTCACATTTTGTCTAAATATTGATAATATTATTGTCTCTAGAAAAACCACTTGAGTTACTTTTTTTCAAGCAGCATTCTTATATTTTACGTAATCCGTATCCACCGCTGTGTATACGTTGACCTTGTAGGCATTATTTGCACAGTGTTTTCTTCAAACCGCCATCTAGCTGTGTGAGCTTGTTCACATTTTGTCTAAATATTGATAATATTATCGTCTCTAGAAAAACCACTTGAGTTACTTTTTTTCAAGCAGCATTCTTATATTTTACGTAATCCGTATCCACCGCTGTGTATACGTTGACCTTGTAGGCATTATTTGCACACTGTTTTCTTCAAACCGCCATCTAGCTGTGTGAGCTTGTTCACATTTTGTCTAAATATTGATAATATTATCGTCTCTAGAAAAACCACTTGAGTTACTTTTTTTCAAGCAGCATTCTTATATTTTACGTAATCCGTATCCACCGCTGTGTATACGTTGACCTTGTAGGCATTATTTGCACACTGTTTTCTTCAAACCGCCATCTAGCTGTGTGTATTATCGTTTCCAGAAAAACCAACTGAGTTTTTGTTGTTGTTGTTTTTTTAAAAATAATGCCAGGCAAAGGCAGGCCGCCACGCAGAGGCCGTGCTAGGGGCCGTGCTGCTATGCAATCCTGTGGCCCTAGCAAATTGCCCAGTTTTAAAAAGCCAATGACCCTGAACTCCCAAAATGCTGAAGAGGTAGTTGACTGGCTTACACAGCACACCCCATCCTCTACCGTTTCTAACTTTACCACAACATCCTCCTCATCCTCCACTGCTATGGCCACCCCACGTAACACTTCCTCCACCACCGGTGCCCCTTCTTCACTGGAGTCAGAGGAGTTATTTTCCCATGAGTTTCTTGAACTGAGTAATGCGCAACCATTATTGGCAGAAGAAGATGAAGGAGATGAGGACGTTACACCAGATTTAATTCTGGCAGAGAACACGACAGAGATGGACATAATGATGAGTGATGAGGAGGAGGTCCCCGCTGCTGCTTCCTTCTGTGATGTGTCAGAAGAAATTGATGCATCTGAGGAGAATGATGATGAGGAGATTGATGTTTTGTGGGTGCCTAGTAGAAGAGAGCAAGAGGAGGGTAGTTCAGATGGAGAGACGGAGAGTCAGAGAGGCAGTAGGAGAATAAGACTTAGAAGAAGCAGGGAGGACAGCCCGCAGGGATCAGTAGGGCAACAACATGTATCGGCACCTGTGTTCAGCCGGCCAACGCACCCGCCATTGCCGCCAATGCCGCCAACTTCTACTGTTACCGCCAGATCGCACACTTCCAAAAAGTCAGCAGTGTGGGATTTTTTTAATGTGTGTGCCTCTGACAAAAGCATTGTAATTTGCAATGAGTGCAGTCAGAAACTGAGCCTTGGTAAGCCCAACAGCCACATAGGTACAACTTCTATGCGAAGGCACATGAGCGGCAAGCACAAAGCACTTTGGGAGCAACACCTCAAAGGCAACAGGCAAACTAAAAGCCACACTCCTTCTGGTCCAGCATCTTACTGCTCTACCTCTGCTCTCCTTGACCCATCTGAACCACCCTCCACTCCGCCTTCCACCTTGACCACCTGTTCCCATTCCCAGTCATCTGCCACCAGCCAAGTTTCTGTGAAGGCCATGTTTGAGCGTAAGAAGCCAATGTCTGACTGTCACCCCCTTGCCCGGCGTCTGACAGCTGGCTTGTCTGCACTCTTAGCCCGCCAGCTTTTACCATACCAGCTGGTGGACTCTGAGGCCTTCCGCAAATTTGTAGCAATTGGGACACCGCAGTGGAAGGTACCCAGCCGCAATTTTTTTTCTAAAAAGGGAATACCACACCTGTACCAACATGTGCAGAGCCAAGTTACCGCATCTCTGTCACTTAGTGTTGGGCCAAAGGTCCATATGACTACTGACGCATGGTCCTCCAAGCATGGTCAGGGCAGGTATGTCACCTACACTGCCCACTGGGTGAACTTGGTAATGGCTGGGAATGGGAAGCAGGGAATGGGTAGCTCAACAACAACAACAGTGGAGTTGGTGTCACCGCCACGGATTGCACGCGGTTCTGCCACCACCTCTACTCCTCCATCGCTCTCTACCTCGTCTTCTTCCTCTTCTTCTTCTTACTCTGCTGCTGGGTCCTCCTTCTCCTCCTCCACACCTGTGCACTCCCAGCTCCCCCTAGGCTATTCGACGTGCCAGGTACGCCGTTGTCACGCTGTCTTGGGGATGACGTGCCTGGAAAGCAAAAACCATACCGGATCTGTACTCCTGTCATCTCTGCAGTCACAGGCCGATCGGTGGCTGACCCCACACCAACTGCAGATCGGAAAAGTGGTGTGTGACAATGGAAGCAATCTGTTGGCAGCGTTGAGACTGGGAAATTTAACACATGTGCCCTGCATGGCACATGTGTTAAATTTAATAGTCCAACGTTTTGTCTCCAAGTACCCAGGATTCCAGGACGTTCTCACCCAGTCCAGAAAGGTGTCGGCCCATTTCAGACGTTCCTACACAGCCATGGCACGCCTTGCTGACATTCAGCAGCGCTACAACATGCCAGTCAGGCGTTTGATTTCTGACAGCCAGACTCGCTGGAATTCAACGCTCCTTATGTTGGAACGTCTGCTGCAACAACAAAGGGCCGTCAACGAGTACCTTTTTGAACTGGGTGGTAGGACTGGATCTGCAGAGCTGGGGATTTTTTTCCCCCGTTACTGGGTGCTTATGCGCGATGCCTGCAGGCTCATGCGACCTTTTGAAGAGGTGACAAATATGGTCAGTCGCACCGAAGGCACCATCAGCGACCTAATACCCTTCGCTTTCTTCCTGGAGCGTGCCGTGCGACGAGTGACAGATGAGGCTGTAGACCAGCGTGACGAGGAGCTGGAAGCGCACGATTTATGGTCGGAATCACCAGAACGAACCCAGGCACCTGCTGCAACGCAGGGAGAGGTGCCAGAAGTGGAGTCAGAGGAGGAAGGTGGCTTTGTGGAGGAGGAGGAGGAGGACCAACAGGAGCAGGCTTCCCAGGGGGCTAGTGGTGACCTTTTGGGGACCCCTGGTCTTGTACGTGGCTGGGGGGAGGAGACCGTGGATGATGCAGTCCTTGATAATGAGGAAGCGGAGATGGATAGCTCTGCATCCAACCTTGTGAGAATGGGGTCTTTCATGCTGTCATGCCTGTTGAAGGACCCCCGTATCAAGAGGCTTAAGGAGAAGGACCTGTACTGGGTCGCAACGCTACTAGACCCTCGGTACAAGCATAAAGTGTCAGACATGTTACCAACATACCACAAGTCCGAAAAGATGCGGCATTTACAAACCAGCCTGCAAAACATGTTGTACAATGCTTTTAAGGGTGATGTCACTTCAGGAACTCATCAACATTCCAGGGGCAGAGGTGCCAGTAATCCTGCCACGAGCACACCTGCAAGGACAAAGCCCTTTGGCCGGTCTGTAACGTCAGACATGCAAATGTTTTTCTGTCCAAGGCAGCGCCACAACCCTTCTGGATCCACCCTCAAAGAACGCCTCGACCGGCAGGTAGCGGACTACCTGGCATTAACTGCAGATATCGACACTCTGAGGAGCGATGAACCCCTGGACTACTGGGTGCGCAGGCTTGATCTGTGGCCAGAGCTGTCACAATTTGCCATGAACCTCTTGTCTTGCCCAGCCTCAAGTGTGCTCTCAGAAAGGACCTTCAGTGCAGCAGGAGGGATTGTAACTGAGAAGAGAACTCGCCTAGGTCACAAAAGTGTCGATTACCTGACCTTTATTAAAATGAATGAGGGGTGGATCTTGGAGGGTTACTGCACGCCGGAAGACTTGTTCTGACTTCTATGCAGCTGTCCTTCTCTTCAAGCCTCATGACTCCACACACAGCTGTCCTTTAGCGTCCTCCTCCCTCCGCCACCGTTACAAACTAGGGTGCAAACCCTACTGGTTTAATTTTTTCTGGCCTCTGTGCTTCAGTGGCTGCAACCAAAAAAACTGGGCAAACAATGTCTACAAGGTCAACGTATGGCGAAAAATGACTATTTTCAGCATTTATATGGCATATTTTTTCTGGCAACTGTGCTTCAGTGGCTGCGTCCAAAAAAATGCATATTTTCTGCATTTATATGGCATAATTTTTCTGGCCTCTGTGCTTCAGTGGCTGCAACCAAAAAAATTTATATTTTCAGCATTTATATGGCATAATTTTTCTGTCAACTGTGCTTCAGTGGCTGCGACCAAAAAAATGCATATTTTCTGCATTTATATGGCATAATTTTTCTGGCCTCTGTGCTTCAGTGGCTGCAACCAAAAAAATTTATATTTTCAGCATTTATATGGCATAATTTTTCTGTCAACTGTGCTTCAGTGGCTGCGACCAAAAAAATGCATATTTTCTGCATTTATATGGCATAATTTTTCTGGCCTCTGTGCTTCAGTGGCTGCAACCAAAAAAATTTATATTTTCTGCATTTATATGGCATAATTTTTCTGGCAACTGTGCTTCAGTGGCTGCGACCAAAAAAAATGACTATTTTCAGCATTTATATGGCATATTTTTTCTGGCCTCTGTGCTTCAGTGGCTGCGGCCAAAAAAACTGGGCAAACAATGCCTACAAGGTCAACGTCGTTGACCTTTTAGGCATTGTTTGCCCAGTTTTTTTGGCCGCAGCCACTGAAGCACAGAGGCCAGAAAAAATATGCCATATAAATGCTGAAAATAGTCATTTTTTGCCATACGTTGACTCAACGTATATGGCAAAAAATGACTATTTTCAGCATTTATATGGCATATTTTTTCTGGCAACTGTGCTTCAGTGGCTGCGACCAAAAAAACTGGGCAAACAATGCCTACAAGGTCAACGTATGGCAAAAAATGACTATTTTCAGCATTTATATGGCATATTTTTTCTGGCAACTGTGCTTCAGTGGCTGCGTCCAAAAAAACTGGGCAAACAATGTCTACAAGGTCAACGTATGGCGAAAAATTACTATTTTCAGCATTTATATGGCATATTTTTTCTGGCAACTGTGCTTCAGTGGCTGCGTCCAAAAAAAACTGGGCAAACAATGTCTACAAGGTCAACGTATGGCGAAAAATTACTATTTTCAGCATTTATATGGCATATTTTTTCTGGCAACTGTGCTTCAGTGGCTGCGTCCAAAAAAACTTGGCAAACAATGCCTACAAGGTCAACGTATGGCAGTTGTTTAAAGAGAACAGTAGATTACTAGCCAGCAAAGCTACCTAAGCTAAAATGTCCCTCAAATCCCTGCAGACTTCTGTCCCTCCAATACAGAGCAGTATCAAGCAGATTACTAGCCAGCAAACTTACTATCATCTGTCCCTGAAATCACTAACAGCTCTCCCCCTACACTATCTCTTCCAAGCACACACAGGCAGATTTTTCAGATACATTTTTGCCCTTGATCCCCCTCTGGCATGCCACTGTCCAGGTCGTTGCACCCTTTAAACAACTTTAAAATCATTTTTCTGGACAGAAATGTCTTTTTTAGATGTTAAAGTTCGCCTTCCCATTGAAGTCTATGGGGTTCGCGAACCGTTCGCGAACCGCTCGCATTTTTGCGCAAGTTCGCGAATATGTTCGCGAACTTTTTTTCCGACGTTCGCTACATCCCTACCTTACACAGTCTGCTTCAAGCTGCCTTGTTAGTCATACCTAAACCAATTGACATGCTCATTTCTTGTATACAGAAAAATATTTACTGCCCTATAACCAAATACTATGGATGCTCCAAATGTAAAGGGATAAAAAATTAAAGGAACCTTAACAACTTGTACTAGTGCACCACATTGGCAAGGCAGGTAGGTTTTATTACTTGAGCTGAATTGACATGCTTGCAGGTCTCTAAAATAATTGCTGAAGAAATAAATAGACCTTTAGTTTTCCTTAACAAAACATACGTTTTCTATGATATTAAATAAGGAATATTTAAAGAATTAATAGAATTAAAGAATTAAAATGTAGTATAATAAGCGGACATATGAAAGTACTTTTAAATAAGTGAATGAACAAATACCCTGCATAATAAATGCAATACAAAATAATATTTACCCACAATATTGATTTAATGCTTTAGAAATGTAGGCTGGATGTTATTAATAAAAGCAGAGGTCTGTTGTACCTATACTATACCAATCACTCAGATCATGACAATGAAGTGCAGTGACCTACACACATGACTCATGTCGGAATCAGTTTGTTATGCCAGATAAATCACTAACTGACACAAGCATTCTTAGCCTAGCCTTTATCAGTTAAGAACAGCATGAATTACTTGTTTTTGCCACTAAAATCATAGTTTGAGTAGTAGTCTAATAATGGAGCATAGTCATGCCTCCAACATTTTGGAAATAAAAAGAGGGAAATAAAAGTTGGCGCACGTAGCACGGCAACATTTTTGACCACGCCCATTTTTGTAGCCACACCCCTAATTACAATGTTCATTTTACAAAATGTGGCAGCTTATGAAAGTTTGAACGTATTTCTGTGGTTTTTGTTTCAGTTATTACAGTTTTGCTAATGAAGGTGAATTGCCATTTATGCTGTGACCCAAGGACCTGTTATTTTATGATGTTACAATTACTCAATTTTACAGAAGTATATTTTGTTCTGTGCTCTCTGCCAAAAGCCAATTAAATTAGAAACATTGTTTCTTTTTCTGCCTGTTCAGCGCAGAGAAAAACAGGACTTTCCAGTACAAATGAGGGACTGCGGGTTGAGCTGTCAAAAGAGGGACTGTCCCTCTAAAAATGGGACAGTTGGGAGGTATGCATAGTGCCATAAAGTGGGAATGTGTGGATAATACAAAACTTTTTATATGTGCCAACAGAAAATTGATTATGTCTTAAAGGACACAATACCTGCAAAATGCGTACTACTACAAAAGTATATTTTTATGAAAAGGTTTATTTAAATGAAGCAGTGCTTTACATATGGGAAGTTTATGAGTTTTAAGTTTACAGAGAAGAAAAACAATACACTGGCAAGGTGAACCTTTGCTAATTTATTGTGGGACGCAATGTTTTGGGGTAGAACCCCTTTGTCAGGCATGATAAAGTATCAAGTATCATGGTATCAAGAGTAGTCAATTACAATTATTTAATATCTGAATAGAACAAGCAATCCTACAAGGGTACATAGAGTAATAACAGGCAAGGTTTGCCATAGGTAATGTAACCTATAACATAATTAAGAAAAAAAACATCAGTTAAAATTTTAACTGATAAAATTGTCAGTAATGTATATGAATGTGATATGGACCTTAGACTGAAAGATCCCCAGGGTAGATAAAGATTTGATACCCATACTGCTGCTGTTTTCCTGTCCTGTATCATATTTGTTTTCCAAGTACAATGGGGCACACTGTATTTAGACTTCTGACACACACTATAGCACAGCCATTTACCTACTGGTTGTTATGAAAAAAATCTGACTATTTTCTGCTGTAAATCACAAAACAAAAAACTTTTCAGCAATATGACTCTCCCCTTTTTTACAGCTGCTACAGGGCCTTAAGACAGTGAACTTCACGTTTGATGGTAGAAATATTCATTTTGATTCCAGAGGGGATGCTAACACTGGATATGATGTGCTGATGTGGATGGAGGACGATGATGGAAGAATTGACATTACCACTGTTGCCGAGTATGACTCGCAGAAAGATAGCTTTGTGTTTAAAAACACAGACAAAGAGAATGAGTTCATACGTTTGAAGGTACTGATATAAAACGGGTCTGTATAGTTAGGATTTTTAGTTATCACTAGGTTTTGAATCCCCATTGCAATGCTTTTATCATCCATGTCTATATAACTTTGAAGGGGGTTAATGTAATATTCACAATTTAAATAACTAAGTTCATATTTGAAACTTGTAAGGTTGTAAAAAGCCTTTGTGTGTAAGCTCACAAAACCGTAAAATAGCTTTTTCTTTATCCTCCATCTTTGCCACTGTAATCCATTATTTAACATATGATTTGTAGTGACTATACAGACAGTCCTATTTTGTAATGTAACACAGAATATTAAAAGGACTGCACACACTTTACCTAACATACAGGTGGGGAATTTACATAATTTATGGTGGCCAACTATACTTCTGGTAATCACAATAAAGCTCACATCTGGATGTTATATATAGTGTGTGCGGCTCTTAAATATTTTGGGTTGTAGTATATGATGTATACCTACAGCCTGGGGGTGGGGTCTGCACCACTATTGCAGGAATGTATGAATTGTAGGTTGCCCAGCTGCTTACACTTGTTAGTCTTTTTTGCAAGCCACTGGTGTATGACACAAGCAAGTCTCCTTAAGGTAACAACTGGAATGATGATTTCACACATAAATATGTTTGATGTTACAGAAAATTGAGTCTACATGTTCAGATCAGTGTAAGCCAGGACAAATGAAGAAGACTTCGGCAAGTCTGCACACATGCTGCTATGAGTGTGTGGCTTGTCCTGAAAACCATCACACAAATAAATCAGGTAAATAGGAATCACAAGGCAAGAGTCCTTGGTTTCCCATATTCTTCACCCCTGAGTTCACAATACTATAGTCTTGAGATGAATTGGCTTTTATCAGTAAACATTTATGAATAATGGGCACTGTCACATTATACCCTTTATTTTAAATATACAAAGATCCTCTTTTGATTCTATATGTGCAGGCTTAACTTGGTTAAGTAGGTTTCTTGAAGCTTGGGCATTCTACTTAGCAGCTTCTGGGCCAAAATGATCTAGTCTGCAAATCTACATTGCAATCTGATTTAAGATATTGTTGCTTTTATAGAAAGAAGTGATAAGAACGCTGACAGGTGGATTTTCATTGATGCCAGGTGCCTTTGCAGCCACGGCATGTTTCAATTTAAGCATTGTGTTATCTCTGCAGAATCTACTGACAATATCATAATAAATAGTTTAAAAAATAAGTAGAGGAAAAATATGTATAAAAAATTATATTTCTGAGCAGTATAATGCCAGTTTGATATTTGCTCCAATTTTTATGGAAACTTCAACACTGAGCCCTTGCATGTAAGCACACATTATCTTTAGTACTACTCTGTACAGTAACACAGCAATACACTAAGCTTGCTCTATGTGTTACTTATATATATATATATATATATATATATATATATATATAGATATATTTTTATATATATATATATATATATATATATATATATATATATATATATATATATATATATATATATAAAGCAGTTTCTCTTCTGACAGGTAAAGACATAATGGCCTAAATCCAGGATTCAGCTCATGATTTACCTGCACAAATTTCAGATTCTGATTCTGCAGAATCCTTAGTGGCAGATTTATCAACATTCAATTTCAAGTTTTTCGCAGCAAAAATCATGAATTGAAGTTTGCTTTTCTGACACTCAAATTTTCAAGATGTATTACTCAGAAAAAACTTTATCCTTTATAAACCAACCTCCCCATGTTTAACCATCCCCAAACATCATATGGACATCTGAAAGCCATACATATTCATGAAACGGAATACACAACTTAAGGGCAAATTTACTAAGCACCGAAAATTCGCCAGCGACAGCTTCGCAGCCATCGCAACATTTCGCTAGGATAATGCATATTTACTAAAATGTAAAGTTGCGTCTAGGGCTGCGAACGCTGGAGAATTTTCAATAGCGTTAGCAAGCAAAGCGATGTTGCGCTAGTGTTGGGTAATTTTCATACAGAGGGAAGTGAAAGTACAAAGCACGTATATGTTGCAGCAAATACATTACATTACACAAGCCCAGGGAACCTTAATAAAATAAAATAGAGTTGTTATAGTGCCCTACACATGTGCCCAGTGTATAGTTTATGTTCCATATGGTAGGCAATGTATGGGGGAGCCCGGGTACCCAAAACTATTTTTACTGACTTTTGCAGCCTATCACCCTGAAAAAGGGAAAAGATGCCAGTGTTTTTTGGGTCTTAGAAAATTTTCAACAAAAAATTGAGAAAGTCCTATATGCTCTATTGCACTTTGCTGGATCTGAGCTGGCGAAGGCAAGTCTGGCGGAACAGGTAACGTTCAGTAAAATGCAAATCTTAATGCCTAGTGATAGAGTGTGAATGAGCGCTAGTGCTAGTCTCTCTTTCACTAGTGAATTTTGCACCCGTTAGTAAATCGGCAAAGCTCCGAAATGACGTCACGCTGACTAATTTTCTCCAGCATTAGTCACTTCGCCCTTTAGTAAATTTACCCCTTATTCTTCAAGTCGGTATTCAGTTTTCTGGAAGATTCATTATTCTTCCAGATTCAAAAATGATACATTTGGTTTCGCACACCCCCACTCCACCCCTAAACATGACTATACACCATCACCAAATTGTGCTTTTTTTTGGAGGGTGGGAGACTTGAGAGACAGCAAACTATGATGTTCCATTTTACCAAAATCCATGAAAAATAGGTTTGAGATTTAGTAAATCTGCCATCTTGTTCAGCATATTACAAAAAAAAAAAGATACAGTACATTCTTTGCACTATAGATTACAAATTAGTTTTTTTCACTTCCTCTGTATAAAAACTGATGTTTTGCTTAAAAGTAATCTTCTGTTTTTCCTTACTTTTCAGATATGGGTTATTGCCTTCAGTGCGACAACAAGACTCAGTGGTCTCCAGTAAACAGTTCCGTGTGCTACAATAAGGAGATTAAATACCTGCGCTGGAATGATGGATTTGCCATTATACTTCTTATTGTTTCCTTCCTAGGAAAAGGTCTAATCTTTGCCATAGCTGTGCTTTTCACAAAGAATTTTAATACCCCAGTTGTCAAGGCTTCAGGGGGAATACTGTGCTACATAATTCTGCTCTCAATCTTTTTCAGTTTTGTCAGTGCAGTGTTCTTCATTGGGAAGCCAGAAGACTTCAAGTGCAAAGTGAGACAAACGTTGTTTGGCATTAGTTTCACAGTGGTGGTTGCCTGTATTCTTCTAAAGTCTGTAAAAATTTTGCTAGCCTTCAGTTTTGAACCCAGAGTTCAACGTGTTCTGAGGTTGCTCCACAAACCCTTCACTTTAGTTTTTGTATGTACAGGGATACAGGTGCTTATCTGTGCTGCATGGTTGGTATTTTGGCCCCCACACATGAAGGAAAATTTCTCACTGCCCCAAACCATCATACTGGAATGTGATGAAGGTTCTACTGTTGCCTTTACTGTCATGTTAGTATACATTGCAGTACTGGCATTTCTATGCTTTATTTTTGCATTCAAGGGTAGGAAACTACCAGAGAATTACAATGAAGCCAAGTTTATCACTTTTGGTATGCTGATTTACTCCATTGCATGGATAACATTTATCCCCATATATGCCACAACCTTTGGGATATACCTACCAGCTGTTGAAATGATTGTCATTTTAATATCAAGCTACGGTATTTTAACATGTACTTTTTTCCCCAAATGCTATATTATCTTGTATAAACAAGATGCAAATACAAAAACAGCCTTCCTAAAAATGATATATAAATATTCCTCCAAAAGTGCAAGCAACCTGACTGTTAGTCAGGCCTCATCCAGTTCAGTTGCACTAGAGTCCAGTTCTTCTGCTTCTGACGTGTATGTTAGCTCTACACTGAGCTGCATAAGTAACACCTTCTCTTTCCACGAGAGGCTTGTAGCAAATGATATACCTTCAAGCCATACTCGACTACCTACAAGGAAGCGACTGTCGAGCATTTAAAAAATGATTTCAAATATTTAAAAGTCAGAATTTAATAACATAGTGCAATATTATTGGTAACAGAAATATAATGTAAATAGTTGCTTCTGGTAATTGAGAGCAAGCAATTATTGTTTAGCATTTCCTAATCTAATATTTCAAGGCAAATATCTGCCTATGAGATATTAGACATTGAGTAAACTTTGTGACTCTTATTTTATTACATCAAAAGGCAAAAGAAGAACTTAAGACATGGCAATGTATCTAGCTGACATTCTTGGAAGCAGGCAGTGTCAATGAGCATTTAAACATTGGCGTAAATAGATGTTACTGGGCCCAACAGCAAATTAATTTTAGGGTTCCCAACATATACAGAGGTTGTCCTGTTTTACCAATACATGTTAAAATTGCTGATTAAATCATGGAGCCCCCTATACCTCCTGGGTCCCCCTGCACCCGTAGAGTATACTTTGTAGTTACGTCCCTACACTGAATATAATCATTTCTTCTATAATCAAAATAAGCCTTGAAAAAATGTGCATACCTTGGGTTTCTGAATATTGGATCCCCATTCCTGAAGTTTGCTAAATAAACATTTAAACTAATTAAATAAACCAACAGGAATATTTTACCTCTATTAAGGGTTAATTATGTCTTAGTTTGGATCAAGTACAAGGTACTGTTTACAGACAAAACATGTTTTTTTAAAAATGTGAATTATTTGTTTAATATTGAGTCTATTGGACATGGCATTCCTGTAATTTCAGAGCTTTCTGGATAATGGGTTTCTGGCCAATGGATCTCATACCTGTACAACAAAGACATATTATTGCCTTATTCTATGATTATACACTAAACTACTAAATTATCTTTGCAAATATTTCTATGTCTAAGGAGGTAATAAAATAAAAGCCACAAAGTACTTGGGGTCAGCGATACAGAGGGAAAAGAGTTTATTTTGACTTCTACAACACACAGTCATGCCACTTTCACTAGTGAAATATGGGACCTGTTATCCAGAATGCTCGGGAGCTGGTGTTTTTCAGATAACAGATCTTTCTGCAATTTGGATTTTCATACCTTAAAGTTGTTGTTTGCCATCAAAATAACTTTTAGTATGTTATAGAATTGTGAGCTACATTTTAAATGGCTTTCATTTTTTCTTTTTTATAGCTTTTGAATTATTTGTCTAGAGATAGCTTAGTGTTATATGCAGAGAAAATGTGAATCAGGACATAAACCACAATCTGAATTAGACCTTAATTAAAATAAATATTTTGTTAAAGGGGTGGTTCACCTTCACTTTAACTTTTAGTATGTTATACAGTTGCTAATTTTAAGCAAATTTTCAATTTGATCTTCATCATTTATTTGTTATAGTTTTTTAATTATTTGTCTTCTTCTTCTGACTCTTTCCAGCTTTCAAATGGGGGTCACTGACCCCACCTAAAAACCAATCGTTCTATAAAGCTACAAATATATTGTTATTGCTACTTTTTTATTACTCATCGTTCTATTGCGGCTCTCTCCTATTCGTATTCCAATCTATTATTCAAATCAGTGCATGGTTGCTAGGGTAATTTGGACCCTAGAAACTACATTGTTGATATTGCAAACTGGAGAGATGCTGAAAAAGAGCTAAATAACTCAAAAAACACAATGCATCATATTAAAAGTTAATTTAAATCAACCCCTTCAATCTGCTACATAATTTAAACATCAAATAAACCCAATAAGCTTGTTTTGCCTCCAATAAGGTTTAATTATATTTTAGTTAGAATCAACTACAAGTTATTGTTTTATCATTGCAGATAAAAAGGTAATCTTTTTTAAAATTTTAATTATTTTGATAAAATCGAGTCTATGGGATATGGACTTCTTGTAATTGGGAGTTTGTGGATAATGGGTTTCCAGATTAAGGTCCCATACCTGTCATCCATTTTATGAGATACATGTCAGAATGTGTTGGTGAGTCTTGCTAAAATTAACTGAAAGGAATGTTGTAAAAAAGACTATAAAGAAAAATGAATAGAGATTTTTAAAAATCCTCAAATAACTAATGATGATTTTGTTTTCACCCCAACCAGCCAAAATGTTCTGTACTATTTTAATTGCATAATAAAGTGTTGTACTTTATTTACTATTTATTAAAACAAACTCAACCTTACTCCCACCCAAGATTTTAAGTTATTTATCAATAAATTAACTTGAAAATTCAGTGCTGGAAAAGACTCTATAAAATCAAGTGAATGCTTGAATTGTAAAAGTTTTTCAGATTTGACGCCCAAATCAATCACTTGATTCTTACGAGTTATCTCCTGAAAACCCTAAATTTTTAAGATGATCGGATGAAACCAAGTGCAGATCACAATATCTTCAAATTGTAAAAGGGACATCTGCCAATGACTTATACATGACCTCAGCAAGTTTGAGAGGTCAGAGTTTTTAGTAAATAACCTGCTTATTGTGGTTATCAGTATAATGCTATCATCACTACGTATATCACCATATCATGAAACTGTATGTAAGTATATATATATATATATATATATATATATATATATATATATATACAGGTATGGGACCTGTTATCCAGAATGCTTGGGACCTGGGGTTTTCCGGATAACGGATCTTTCCATAATTTTGGTCTTCATGCCTTAAATCTAGTAGAAATTCATTTAAACATTAAATAAACCCAATAGGCTGGTTTTGCATCCAATAAGGATTAATTATATCTTAGTTGGGAGTACAAGTACAAGCTACTGTTTTATTATTACAGAGAAAAAGGAAATAATTTTTAAAAATTTGGATTATTTGGATTCTGGGCAGACTGCATCCCCATTGGCATTGTTGCCTAGGAAGGAAGGGGAACCAGCGTGCAGGTTTTATAAACTAGATAGTGTCCCACCTGGGTTTCTCTTAAAGGAATTGTTCAGTGTGAAAATAAAAACTGGGTAAATAGACAGGCTGTGCAAAATAAAAAATGTTTCTAATATAGTTAGTTAGGCAAAAATGTAATGTATAAAGGCTGGAGTGACTGGATGTATAACTTGTCAGAACCCAACTTCCTGCTTTTCAGCTCTCTTGGTTTACACTGACTGGTTACCCTGGCTACCAGGCAGTAACCAATCAGAGACTTGAGGGGGGGCCACATGGGTCATTTCTGTTGCTTTTGAATCTGAGCTGAATGCTGAGGGTCAATTACAAACTCACTGAACAGAAATGTACCATGTGGCCCCCCTTCAAGTCGCTGACTAACTCAGAGTTATAGAGCTGAAAAGCAGGAAGTTGGATTCTGGCTGTTTTATTAGACATCTGTTCACTCCAGACTTTATATATTACATTTTTGGCTAACTAACTATATTAGAAACATTTTTTATTTTGCACAGCCTATCTATTTATACAGTTTTTATTTTCACACTGAACTATTCCTTTAAAGGAGAAACAAACCCTTAATTTTAAAAAAAAACTCTACCATACATACAGTAGATTAAGGGTTTGTTTCTCCTTTAAAGATCAATCCCCCAAGAAAGAAGAGAAACTCTAGGTGGACTGGAGGATATGAGTTCTATGCTCTGCTCTTTGTCTTACTTGAGAGTATGTACTGACTATTCAATTATGCTGCCCTGTGTTGCTACAATAATCTCCTTCATGGATTGTTCTCAATAAATCAGTTCTGGTTAATGTTATAAGAACCACTGACGAATATTCTTTGGATATCTCACTAATTACAGTTGCATCATACCCTGCCTCCACACCTGAGAATAATAGGTCTTATCCGGAGCAAACATATTGGTAAAGCTGATGAGTAAAGTTGCTGCTCCATTTACTATAGCCTTACACTATGTTCAGAGACTATTTCTATGACTTGTTTAGAAGGTTTGCCTAGGAGACTGGTCCACAGAGTAAATCATGTTAAACTAGGCAGAAATGAATGCTCCAGGAACCCATTAGCTCTTGGAAAGTTATCTCTAGTGATTTTACTATCATGGATAAGTAGATCAAAGTCCAGGATCATGTACAGAAGTGTTCAGTGGAGGAAAATATAGCAAATAATGTGCATACTGTATATATATGGAATGTGTCATTCAGTGGTTAATAAAGACTAACATATTGGTAAAGGATGAGTTGCTGTTTAAAAGTCAGTAAAAGCTAAATATTTTATTCAAAGAAAATAACTGTTTAATTGCTTCAATAATATTATGACCCAATGGCAACTTTAATGATTTTGTTCTTAACTGTAATCTGCCGTGCAAGTCCCTTTGGTGCCGTTATTTCACAAGCTTTGTCTTAGAATGGCAGCTGGTTGTGTTTATAAGACATTCTTCTAAGCATGAAAAGCATTTTCCCATGGTCCCCTCTGCTTCTTTCCATAAACAGGAATGTGATTGTATAACCTAAACATAAACAAGTGTTAGGAACAGTCAAGAAAGCAAGATGACTGCATTAAATAAAAGAATATCAAAATGTAAGTAAGTCTGCACTAAATTCACTCCCACTGTCATTGCCGTTAATTCTTTTTTTTCAAGCAACTTTGCAGTTTTTACTTTTGTTGTGTTTTTTAAAATTAAAGCACACAAGCAAAATGCCCCTTTCAGCCACACCCCCACCCCATGCAAGCCGTGGCTCTTGCTACCATCAGCCCTCCAATGCCAACCTTGGAAAACACAAATATAGTGTAAAACCTTTAATACAGATAAAAATTTGTTTAAAATTACATTCATAATTGTAATATTTCAATGGGCATATTGAGTCTCCCTTTAGTCCACCTGTGCTGTTAAAAAGGTCCCAAATAGAGGAGCTGATTCCAGCCGGCGTTGTTTCCTCTTTCATGTGTCTCCAACCAATGGCAATGATGATGATGAGCAAAATTTTTCAGGCAGGCATGGATTTAGCAAACTTTTGCCATAAAAAAATTGCAAGAAAAAATGCATATACATTTTGGCATGGGATAAACCACCTATTTGTGCAAAAAAAATGGCAGCCACAGAATGACCATTGACTTCAGTGCATTTTGTGCAAATAAACCTTGCCCATTTACTTCAATGCATTTTGTACATTTTAATCTTTTTGCAAATCTTTAATCCCACCAGTCAAACATTTTCAATAGACATTAAAGGGGTAATTGACAAAAGTGGAGATAGCATTTTTTTTGCAGTAAAAGTGGTGTTAAAACTGGTGTAAATCTAATCTCCATATTTACAAACTGAAATCCACCAAAATACTGACCACCACTTTTCATTTTTTTGGTGAAAGTAAAACAGTTTACAGACACTTTTGTGAATATTTTTTAAAACGACACAAACAGAGAAGAAAACAAGATTATAAATTACATTCTCTCCCAACATTTTTAAAATGGAGTAAATCCAGTGTGGATTAGCATGCTATTGACGCTGTACAAGCCCTGTTCTCTGTATAACCAGAACTGAATAACAATAGATTTATAAATAAGAATAAAAGTATATTTTATGAATAAAAGTTGTAAATAGTCAACATATAAAGGTGGTAAAACATGTTTTTTTATCTTACATTATTTTGCTATTTTTTGCGTAGTTGGTGAGAATATATCTTGAAAAAATGTATTCAAAGGGGAAGTAAATTCTAGATTTTGTACGCTCCAGACTACAGAGCTGCTCAATATTGTTGTCTCCACTGCCAAATGTTAGGCACCCCCAAGTGATTGTCTTGACTTACCTGTGCTCCTATCAGCAGAAAACTGCACCGGGCCAGGGTTATAAAAGTGAGCACCACGGATCGCTTCTCTTCCGTCTTCCACTTTCTTCGCAGGGCTGCACATGCACAGTAGAATGAAAAGCCGAACTTTAACTTAAAAGTTTGCTATTTCGTTTAACTGTGCATGCATTTGCCCTGGGAAATTTGAAGCAAGAAGAAGCCGGAAGAGGATCGATCTATGGTGCTCAATGTTATAAGCCTTGGCCGGTGCAGTTTTCTGCCAATAGGAGTACTGGCCCAGGGTTTCAGATAAGTCAATACAATCACTTGGGGGTGCCTAACATTTGGCACCCCCAAGTGCAGAATGCCTTTCCTTCTCTTTTAAAAGAGATTCTTTGAAGGGCACAATCATTAGTGCAAGGCACAGGCTGTGAAATATCTGTGAAATGTCAGTAAAATGTTGTTTACGAAAATGGTGGGAAATCCGATAAATCTATCTCCACATTCTTTTCTCTTAATATCACCACTTTTGTGAATTCTCCCCTAAGACTTCAAACATCAGTAGATACAAGTGCAGGTATAAGTAAAGGATTCAGAGGCAAAGCCTCTATCAATTAACAATAGACAAAGGGGGAAATTCGCTATCGGGCTAAAATTTGGCAGCGACGTTTTTGCCGCTTTCGCCACACTTCGCCAGGCGCAACTCCGGACAGACAACTGGGGAAGACGCCAGCATTTTTTGGGAAAATTTCCACAAGTCCTATCTACTCTATAGCACTTCGCCAGGTCTGAGGTGACGAAGGCAAGTCTGGCGATAAAGGTAACGTTCAGTAAAAATGAAAACTTAGAAATTGCATAGTAACGCTCTTTTGCCAGAGCAAAAAATACAATTGTCGTTAAAGTGTGAAGTTGTGCTAGAGTCTATATCCTTCGCTAGCTTAATTATGCCAGCGCCCGTTAGTAAAATGTTGTAGTGTCTAAATGAGGTCACGCTGGCGAATTTTCGCCAACGTTCGCCATTTCGCCCTTTAGTAAATTTGCCCTAAAGAAAGAACAAACAAACCATACCCAGTGACTGCATAGGAAAATAAAGGAGTAGGGAATTATTGTTTCCAAAAGTCAGCTCTGTTAATATAAAGGTAAATGTGAGAGAGAGATTAAAATTACAAATTGAAATTCAGATATGGAGCATTAGAAGAGCTGTGAAGATGTTGACTTTGTGACCTGTTATTTTATAGATCTGCTAAACCCATGTTTAACAACAACCATGATTTTAGAAAAATATTAAATAAAATTGGCACTAGTAAATAAATAATGCTTTGCTTTGAAATCTCTTTTGTATATATTTATTTTGTTTGATTGCTTGATCATAGAAATTTCCCTTACTTTGAAGAGCTGTGCAAGACATGTCATAAGCATAGTATTCTGCAGTTTGTCTAGCACTAAATAAACAAACACTTCATTTAACTGCTGTGATTTGTTCTACACGCAGTAGATAAATAGACTGGGTTGTTTATATTGTATTAGTATTGTATTCAGTAAACCATAGAAATCAATGAGAAATTAAACAAAACATACATATATCATATCACTATATTACTTCCAAAATAACCTATACAAATTAAAACCTATGTCTCTACCTATTTGTTAGTATTTGAAAGTATATTTTCTATAATAAAATTAGGGTTGCACCGAATCCACTATTTTTGAATCCCTTGCGAAAGATTCGGCCGAATACCAAACCGAATCCTGATTTGCATATGCAAATTAGGGGTGGGGAGCAGAAAACATTTTTTACTTCGTTGTTTTGTGACAAAAAGTCACGCAATTTAACTCCCCGTCCCGAATTTGCATATGCAAATTAGGATTTTAATTGATTATATTTAGAATTATATTATATGTTTATTTCAGTATGCTGAAGCTTATATTAAATTTAATTTTTTACAATATTTCCAATACTGTACAATGGACAATGTACAGTATTTCCAAAGCTTTGTACTGTCTACAGCTTTTGACTTCACCTGCCTTTTCACCACATCTGTATCGGTTGCGAGTAAATACAGATCTTTTTCATACACAGGCTGACCCCAAACATACTTTATTTAAAGAGAAAATACAACTGCTCAATATCAGAGCTACCAGGCTATTTGGACAAGGATGTCAGGAATAAAAGAGGATATCGGAACTGTGCTCAAGGCAAAATTCCATTTGCGAAAGACCTATTTTCAGACATTGAATTTGCAGCCAGCATAGGAAATGGCGATGTTACAGGGTCACATTAAGTGCAGTGTGACCTTAAACTGATCCTTTTCTTTTACCAATTTTTTTAACTCTTAGTCTAAAGAAACATCCTTAAAACCTATTAAAAATGCAGTTAAAATATGATATACACAGTTAGAAAATGATATACTCAGGGAAGCTTTTTGGTGAACCTGTACATCTATTTCAGAGACCATATATTGGAATGGTATCTTTAATAAATATTAAAAAAAGACCAACAACATTGACAATTATGCAAGTTGGCTACATATAAAATTAAGTGGGAAATAATGTCACATACACTAAGGGGCAGATTCAAATTTTCTAATTTTTTTATGGTCAAAACTCTCAAAATTCGACTAGGGAATTATCTAAACTTGATTCGAGTTTTTTTTTTTAAAAAAAAAATTGTATTTGATTTTTGAGATTAATCATACTCTAGTCCTTTTAGAATACAAATTTGACTATTCGCCACCTACAACCAAATTCCTGTATATGTCAATGGGAGAGATCTAGCGACCAATTTGGAGATGTTTGTAGTCTTCCTGACATTCGAGTTTTTTTCGGGGGAAAAAATCGAATAGAGTTTAATCGAATTTGAATCAAGGTCGATTCGAGTTTTTGGGTTGTTTAAATTCATCCAAGTTTTTAAAATTCGATTTCATTAATAAATTTCCCCAAGTCAAATTTTGAATTTAATCGAATTTAAGGGAGTTTTAAAAAACCTCACATGAATTCAAAATTCGACCATTGATAAATGTTCCTCAAACAGCTAGTGGTGTAATGTAGTGAAGAAAAACCATACTTTTTGTACAAAGGTCATACGTTTCAACTGAAACTGCGTAACCGATCTGGAAACCCTTTGTTACTTGAATAAAGGGAACATTTGCGTATCCCAGTAGCGCTTTATAAATAAAGTTATAAATACATGCATACATTGCCACAATACAGAAATATGTTTGTTTTAGCCATTATGATAAATCTTTTTGTCAAGCCATATGCCCATTGCTTATTTGCTTGCCATATGTCCACTGCTTACTTCAGGTTGCCAGGCCTGTCAAGGTAAATCAGTTTGGTATATCCTAACCACTTGTTGCACATGGATTAATGCAGCTGTCTCTCTTGTCTGTGCAAGTTAAAGTTAAGCTTTTCATACAGATTCTTTAGAGCCAAAAAAGAAAAAGGCATGTCGTTGACACTTACATACTCATTCTAAATGACTATGTACCCCCTTTGTTATGAAAACAAATTGCTATCTTGGCATGGGCCTGCATAAAGCTTGCTGATAATGGTATCACTATTAACACTATCTTGTTATGGCAACAAAAACACATTCAGAACACTATTGCTAATGCAAAAGTCAAAACAGAATGACTTTACCATAACAAGTGCCTGTCCTCATTCAATTTAAAAGGAAATGAAAAGCTTAAAGATCCATGTTGTAGTAAAAACAGCTCAATTATAAACAGGTCTGCTAAGAAAAAGATATCTAATTTGAGTGTGTTCTGGGAGTTGTAGTACAACAAATAAGACCTGAAAGCTACAAATCCATATCAACCAATATATATTCTATATTGAAATAGGAAAAGCAGAAGCTTATCAGAGCCATGCCCTGGATCCTCCAATACTCCTGGATTCATCCAGACTATGCACCTTTAGCTAAAGCACCACTCCCTTTTGTATCAGAATGAGACCCTTTCTTTGAACAGATCTTGAAAGGACTCCTGCATGCCATATCCCTTATGGTGACCTTAGTGAGTGCAGTAAAAATCTAGCAATTGTTCTTAAAGTGCATGTAAAGGCAAAAAAATAAAATCCCATTCTTACTTGCTTTAATGAAAAAGAAAAATATCTCCAATATACTTTAATTAAAAAATGTGCACCGTTTTTATAAGAAACCTGACTGTATGCAGTGAAATTCTTCCTTCATTTAATGCTGTGGATAGGATTGTCCCTGCTCTGCAGGGAAACAATCATTCTTATGAACAGCAGGGGGAGCCCCACCTTACTTCCAGCCATGCAGAACTCAATCAGCTTTGTTTGTTTCCCTGTTTTGATAATTTATGATGATCCCTAAGCAGCCCACAACACACTGAGCATGTGTGTAGTCTTGATCTTGCAAAGATTTTTAACAAAGTTACAAGATGGTGACCCTCTGTGGCCAACTTTGAAAGAATAAATCATTTGTTTGATTAGGCTTGCGGTGCAGTAAGTTCATGTATATGGTTAGTATACAAAATACAGCATTTCTAGCATTATTCTATTTTAGACTTTACTTTCCCTTTAATATATCTGTTTATGTTTTGAGTATATTTCATCATATTATTTGCAGTAGGCTTGTTCTGAGCTTATGTTATTCCATTGTTGGCTTATTATAGTATGGAAGCGAAAAGACTGAAGTGGATGCCATTTTCCTTGGCAACAGTTAGAAAGAGGAAAAACATCAAATTGAAAAATCCCTCAAGTGGCATTCCTGGCCTTATCCATTCTAGCTAGACTGTAAAGTGTGGTTTTAATAAAGTTAGGACAAAGTGTAACTTGAACGACTTCAATGACTGCACTCAATTTTCCTTTGTCATCTTTACCATTCACCAGGTGAAGACCTTAACTCTGAGTGTGATGTTAATGAAACACAAAAAAACGTAACCAATTTAACTATCCAAATTAGAGTGCGCATATTACACATTTTAACAGGATCACCCAGTCTGAAGATGAAAGATGAGGCAAGTAATGCGCCTGGGCCCCTAGAGACATTGGTTGTATCACCACACTCACTTTATCCTTTCTAGTTCCACATCAGAGCTAGTGAGTATGGGATTCTTATACATACACCAAACTTAATTTAAGTGCTTACCCTCTTTTGTTTTAAACCATATACATAACTTAATGTCAAGGATTAGGTAGGGGTGCTGTGGAGGCAGAAGAGGAAGGTGAGTATTTTAGGCAGGGACTGGCTGTGCCCATTGTACACATAAAGGGAAAGGCAGAAACAGGGTGTAAAGGGTGACGAATCAGACTGGAACGGGTGAAGAGGGCGATGTGTCAGACTGTATAGGAAGACAAAGGCAAGGAGCAGATGCTACAGGATGGTGGGGGTGTAGATCGGGATAGGATGAAGTAGGTGTAAATCTGGAATGGATAGGATTGGAAAGCAGGAGGACTGGGAAGCAGTAGGTCAACAGAATCAAAACAGCAGAATCAGGGTAGGCTGCGCTGCTCCTGTCTCCTGCTCTGCCGGTTCTTCTATGGCGCGCACGCCGGTGCGCTTCCTGGTTTATGCGCCGGCGTGATGCTGCCATGCGCATTGGCACGAAATTCAAACAGTATTTAAGGGGAATTTCGTTTTCAGCAAGTTGCCCGTTGTTAGGTTCATTTAGCTTGTTCCTGGGTGTTTATTACTTGTGATTCCTGTTTTATCTACCGTGTTTGACTCTTGCCTGCCTGCTTACCTTGCCTGCCTGAAACTACGTTGATCTCTCCAATCCTGAAACCTCTGCCTGTCCTCCGACTATTCTACGATCTCTAATCCTGATTCTGGCCTGTCTGACTATTCTAACTGCTTGTGCTGGCCCAGCCTGCCTGTTTCTGGTGGTATTCTTCCTTCAGTATCCTGGTGAGAAGATTGTGCCCCTTTGCTAGTCCAGAACCGTTAGCTTTGCTCCTCTCTCTGTTAAGACCTGGTGGCATCCAATTAGCCGAGGGCTCCTCCCGAGGTGAAAGGCGGCGGTTAAAGGCAGAAGTGAGAGCCGAGACCAGGGAGCTTATCTTGGGTTCTGGATATAGGGTGCCGAACGTGACAGCAAGACTGGATCAAAACAAGGCACATTAACAAGGCAAGGTTCAATGTAAGGCAGGACAAGGCAAGACAAGGAAAGGAGGCTAGAGAAGGAACCTTTAGCTAGGGGGAATGCCACAGTGCTAGTATAGGTAACCAATGCTCAGGCAAGGAGGGGGAGGAGGGCTGGCCTTAAATAGGGCAGAGTCAGCCCTGACTCCAAACCACCATTCAGGCTGCTGCTGGGCTATGGCTGCAAAGGCCAGGTAATAGATAGTGAGCAACCCTGCAGGCTGCTCACCTGGCCCAATGGTTAAGGCACTGAGCCAGAAACCCAAAGGTCTCTGGCTGTAATCCCAGCAGAGCCTGACACTTTACTGTAGGGGAAGCAATCAGAAGTCCATCCTTTGCTTGGCAATGTATCTTGAATTGTGGTAGATACAGTTGGAACACAGGCACAATTTTAATTTCTTACAGTTTTTCTACTGAGTTTTAGGTGGGAAACAGGAGCCATAATTAGGTTAAGGTTCAGCAATCTATAGTATTGTAGGGATGTGAAAATCTTAGACACCCTTAAACATTACAGACAGGCACATCCCTAGTAATAAGGACACTTCGGTGGGTCCTTATGGGGACCTTGTGCTTATGTAACCCCTGTAGTTCACGCAGTGTACACCAGATGGCACTGTGCCAGAGTATAAAAGGTTTAGGAACCATGTGTTCTGGGTCCATTGCTTTAGCCCAACCAAGCAGGCTGGAAGGGAATGGGTAGTGCTGACCCTAGGCGCTTTGGCCCTAGTAATTAGACAGCTATACTCGTTTATAGATCGCTCTAGTAGTGATAGAGAGTTTATTTAGTTGAGCAGCTCAAGGCTCTACCGAGGAGATTAGAGGGATTAAGATCCCAGGGTATTACTGACCCAGAGTAAGGAACCAAGTGTTGAGATAGGGATATCAGGAGTTCCCCTAGTCTGCCACTGGAAGATATCCTGAAAACTGGGCAATACCCATCACATGCTGTCAACTTACTCTCTGCTGTATATTCCCTAGCCTGTGGGGATTCAGCCTATACATGCTGTGAGTATATGCTTCCTTTATGCTGCTGTGTATGTTCTATGCTCCATTGTGGATCAATGTGCTAAATGATCTATGTGCTATTGTTCAATAAACACAGTTCTTTGTTCAACCGTTAAAGAACTACTGGCGCCCATCATTGTGCTATCGCACCAGGTTACAGTTACATTACACCCTGCCTCCACCACGTTGCGAGGGCTTACCCCTGAGAAAGAGAGCTCATCTGTGGTCTCAGCCCACAAAGGAAAGTAGCTAAAACTGCCCTAGCACAAGTCAGTTTACTATAGCGCTACAGTATAATTTACTAAACAATTTACAGCAAGGGTCCTAGTAAGACTAAATTCCATTGCTATGGGTCACTGGCTCTGGATAAACATTCGCTACAACGCCAAGGGTAATAAAAATCATAATCATAATTACTGCATCCTATAAAATCACAACTAGCATACTATTATGGCATCTTAACCAAGATAATGAGTAAAGGAATAAAGGAAAATGGAAAACCTCTCACATTATAATGCAAGTGCAATGTGTGTGAATAAATGGCATAATTTACAAGGTACTGATGCACACAGTGTTAATAACTGTGTTAGTGTGCAGTTCACTAGGTGCAAGTAAGTTGTGTGTGTAGTGAAACATGCAAAGGGAACCCTGGAAGTAACACCTGCTAAGGGTACATGAGGTTGGAGGGATGGCTTTGACAGTCAACACCCATTATCATAAATACAAGAATGCCATTGTCCACAGAGTTATATAAACAACACTGATGTTTTGGCTGATTTCCTTCTTTCTCAGCAATAATAAAACAGCAATTCATATTTAACGGTAATTAAGTTGCATTATCCCATACTGATGGCAAAACAATCCTACTGAGTTTTTAACAGAAGGTTTTTTAGCAGACTTAAGGTACGGTGATCCAAATTACAGATATACCCCCAGGGTTATTACCTGTAAAATAATATCCATACCTATAAAATAAATTGTTTAATGTTCTTTGCCTTTACCTTTATGAGAGCCATGCCCTTCCCATTTAAGTTGCAATATACATTCTTATATTGATACTGAGAAAAATAAGTAAATGGCTCAGTGAAACATTATGTAAGCTGTAGCAGTTGTTTGGATAGGAACAAGCTGTAGTAGTAGAAGTTGTAGGCCTGTAAATTTATATTTTGTTTCAAAATTCTTGCAATAATTAACAATAAAAACTATTTTACTACAACTTGTGTAGATGACCAAAAAATTTGTTTTCAATTCAGATCTCAGTTTAGTTTTCAGTTGGAAAATAGAATCTTTATATGCAGCGTCACACACTGCAAACCCTGCAAACATGATAAGTTGCACAAAAATGAAAACTAGGATGTAACAACCCCAGAAAAAGCAACAAAAGAAAGAAGAATTATTGATCAGTGCTGACCATGTATATATTTCTGGTTATATAGGAAATAAAGGACTAAAGTTTGGTAAATTATCTCATTACCAAGGTAAGGCCTCACTTTTTCAGTTGTAAAATTGTTCTTAATCCTCTTTAAATCAGAACACATATGTAAGAGTTAGGGATGTAGCGAACTGTTCGCCGGCGAACTAGTTCGCGCGAACTTCGACTGTTCGCGTCCGCCGCAAGTTCGCGAACGTCGCGCGACGTTCGCCAATAGGCGTTCGCGTCAAAATCGTTCGACCATTCGACCATTCGATCGCTAAAATCAAACGATTTTCGTTCGAATCAAACGATTTTCGTTCGAATCGAACGATCGAAGCCATTGGATTGAATGAAATCATTCGATCCAATGGCTTCGATCGTTCGATTCGAACGGAAATCGTTCGATCGAACGATTAAAATCCTTCGATCGTTCGAATCGAACGATTTTCGGATGTTCGAAGTTAGCGAACTGTTCGCGAACTGTTCGCATTTTTTGCCGGTGTTCGCGAACGGCGTTCGCGAACACATTGTCGGCGGTTCGCTACATCCCTAGTAAGAGTGACACTGAGATGCTTCTGTTCAATGAATATATGTCAAGGTCGCAGGGAGCATGAAGGGACGCGTCTGCTCCCGGCGGCGAAGAATCCAAAATGGCGGCGCCCAGTCGGCCCACGTGGACGCTAGGACGCCAGCGCCGCAACGCCGATGCATGTGTAAACACGCATGCGCAAACATGCCGGCACAAGCACGCCGGCGTAAGGACGCCAGTGACATCACTATGGCGCCAAACTCAACTATAAAAGGGCACCCAGGACACCAGAAGGGCGCCCAAGAATAGGTTTTGCTACCCTGAACCTGGGTTCCTGTATTCCTGATTATTTCCTGTCCTTCTGTTCCTGTCGTCTTGGGGTTCCCTGGTTATGCCTGCATAACCCTATCATTGATTGGTCCTTGGGGCAGATTTCCCGTTGGAGTCCTTACTGCCAACAGCACTGCCTTCCTGCTGAACCCATCCAGAGGGTGAATATCTCTACGTCTGATTTGAAGACACTTCCCTCCTTCTACAAGGAATTCTCTGATGTCTTCTGTAAAAAGTCTGCAGAATTTCTCCCTCCTCATCGTCACTACGATTGTCCAGTTGATCTCCTGCCTGGAACCATGCCTCCTAGAGGTCGCACTTATCCTCTCTCCCCAGCAGAGACCGCCGCCATGAAGGAATTTATCCAAGAAAATCTCCAGCAGGGGTTTATTCGCCCTTCTATTTTTCCTGCAGGGGCTGGATTCTTCTTCGTGGAGAAGAAGGATGGAGGCTTACGTCCTTGTATTGACTACCGGGGTCTTAATAAAATCACCGGTAAGAACCGGTATCCCTTGCCTCTGATTGCAGAACTTTTTGACCAACTGAAGGGGGCTAAAATCTTCACTAAGTTTGATCTCCGTGGGGCATATAACCTCATCCGCATCCGTGAAGGTGACGAGTGGAAGACGGCATTCAACACTCGTGATGGGCACTATGAATACCTTGTGATGCCCTTTGGTCTCTGCAATGCCCCTGCTGTCTTCCAAGATTTTGTGAACGACATTTTCCGGGATCTCTTGGGAAAGTTTGTGGTCGTGTACCTTGATGACATCCTGATTTTCTCCAAGGACCTAGCAAGCCATTGCTTCCAGGTGAAGGAAGTACTCTCTCATTTGAGGAAGAACTCTCTCTTTGCCAAGCTGGAGAAATGTGTATTGGAAGTGTCCAAGATTCCTTTTCTGGGCTATATCATCTCCCCAGAGGGTTTTGAGATGGATCCCGTTAAAGTGTCCGCAATCCAAGAGTGGCCCCTTCTGCTGAGCACCAAGGCGATGCAGAGATTCATTGGTTTTGCCAATTACTACCGGCAATTCATTAAGGGGTTCTCTTCTCGCATTGCTCCTATCCTGGCCCTCATCCGAAAAGGGGGTAAACCCAGCTTGTGGCCCCCGATGCTATTGAAGCCTTTCAATCCCTGAAGGATGCCTTCACTTCCGCTTCGGTTCTCCGCCATCCTGATCCGGAGTTACCTTTCTTCATCGAGGTGGATGCTTCTGAAGTTGGGGCTGGAGCTATCCTGTCCCAAAGACATTCCTCCGATGGAAAGTTGCACCCTTGTGCGTATTTCTCTAAGAAGTTCTCTGCCGAAGAAATGTTGACGTAGGAAATCAAGAACTCTTAGCGGTCAAGCTTGCCTTAGAAGAGTGGCATCACCTCCTTGAAGGTTCCTTGATTCCAGTCACGATCTACACAGATCGTAAGAATCTTGAGTTCATTCAATCTCTCAAGAGGCTGAATCCCAGACAAGCAAGGTGGGCTCTTTTCTTCTCTCGATTTAACTTTGTCTTGACTTTTCGCCCTGGCTCCAAGAATCGGAAGGCAGATGCTCTGTCTCGAAGTTTCACTCCGGTTGATCATTCTCCTGAAAGACAAGAGCGAATTATTCCTCCTGTCAAGATCATCGCTTCCTTGTACCCTCAATTCGCTGATCTAATTTTGACTGGTCAATCTTCTGCCCCTCCTGATACCCCCATTGGGATGGCGTTTGTTCCCTCCGAGCAACGTCTGCCTATTCTTCAACAGACCCATTGCTCCAAGCAAGCTGGATATCCTGGTCCTGCTAAGACTCTTCAACTTTTGCGGCGTCTAGTCTGGTGGCTTACTATTCGGAAAGATGTCAAGGACTTTGTTGCTGCTTGTACTGTTTGTGCCACTTCCAAGCCTAGCCATTCTCGCCCTAGCGTGTTACTACAGCCATTGCCTGTCCCCTCTCGTCCATGGACTCATTTGGCAATGGACTTCATAGTCGAACTTCCTGCCTCCAGTGGGAACACTGTCATCTGGGTCGTCATTGATCGTTTTAGCAAGATGGCCCACTTCATCCCCTTACGGAAGCTGCCATCTGCGGTGGAATTGTCTCAATTCTTCATTCAATTCATTTTCCATTTGCATGGATTCCCAGCGGAGATAGTCTCTGACAGAGGTTCCTAGTTCACAGCTAAGTTTTGGCGTTCCTTATGCAAGGATTTGGGTATTGCTCTCCAGTTCTCTTCTGCCTATCACCCCCAAACTAATGGGGCAGCGGAACGGGTGAATCAAGCCTTAGAACAATTCCTGAGGAATCATGTCTCCCTATGCCAAGATGATTGGTCTGACCTTCTCCCGTGGGCGGAATTTGCCCATAACAACGCCTGTCATTCATCCACTGGAAGATCTCCATTCATGTCTGTGTATGGCCAACATCCTCAAGCCTTTCTGCAAGACTTTGTTTTGTCTGATGTCCCAGCCGCTGATGACCATGCGGCCCATATGTCCGCTATTTGGGCTGCAACCAAGTCTAATTTGGAGAAAAGTGCTCTTGTGCACAAGACCTTCGCTGATCGAAGACATAGACCCTCTCCTCTCTACAAGGTTGGTGATAAAGTCTGGTTGTCTTCCAGGAACATTCGATTGAAGGTGCCATCTCCTAAGTTGGGTCCAAAGTTTGTGGGTCCATTCTCCATCTCAGAAGTGATCAATCCTGTGGCTGTCAGACTTCAGCTTTCCCAACGTGTTTCATGTGTCCTTGGTGAAACCCGCTACTTCCAACCGCTTTTCTATGGACCAGTCTCACCCTCCTACTATCCCTGTGGATGGTCAACAAGAATATGAGGTGGAAAGGATCCTTGACTCCAGAATCTCCAGGGGCTCTCTTCAATATCTCATCAAGTGGAAGGGCTTTGGCCCTGAAGAATGCTCCTGGGAAGGACACTCTGATGTTCATGCTTCTCGTCTTGTAAGGGATTTCCATTCCAAGTTTCCCCAGAAGCCAAGTCCTGGTGGTCCTGAGGCCCCCCGTGAGGGGGGGGGGTACTGTCAAGGCCGCCGGGAGCATGAAGGGACGCGTCTGCTCCCGGCGGCGAAGAATCCAAAATGGCGGTGCCCAGTCGGCCCACGTGGATGCTAGGATGCCAGCGCAGCAACGCCGACGCATGCGTAAACACGCATGCGCAAAGACGCCGGTGCAAGCACGCCGGCGTAAGGACGCCAGTGACGTCACTATGGCGCCAAACTCAACTATAAAACCGCGCCCAGGACACCAGAAGGGCGCCCAAGAATAGGTTTTGCTACCCTGAACCTGGGTTCCTGTATTCCTGATTCCTGTATCCTGATTCCTGCTCCTGCCTTGGTTTTGACCCCCTGCCTGGACTCTTGTTATCTGATCCTGATCTGCCATTGAACTCTTGCCTGGACTTTGACCTTGTATTTTGCTTAACCCTTTGGATACCGCAACCTTGCACCCTCAAGAGGGTTCCTCCTTGATCCTGACTACCTCCCTGGAGGGAGCTCCCGGCTCCCTGACAATATATACTGTAGCTAATGAGCTAAGAGCTTATGTTTTCTAATTCAGTAATATATTAAGTGACATCTAACTGAATATTAAGTTCATATTTTGCTGAATCCACTGTATGTTCTTTTTCTATTTTACTGTAAATGCAATAAAGCAATATCCTGACCTGTGCAAATAAAAAGAAAGTGCCTTGTATTTGTTTTCTGTATCCTTATATTTCTTTCCATCATATTCTAAACCTTAGTTTAATTGCACTCCTGTTTTTTTTACACAAAATGCATAACTATACAAAATTCTTATGAGAGGATGGGCTCAGGACTCCTGACGTTATTGGATGGGATGGGATACACATGAGAAACTGTCTGACTTCCACTGCTTTATTACTTAGGGCTGGGAATATTAAGCAGCACAAGACACAAGACTGGGAAACAATGTTTGCCACTGGGCCAGTAAGAAGAGGTTTGGGTTTGAATAAGATTTCATTGAAGCTTTCAAATCAACAGTTGACCATCCCAAGTCACAGCAGGCAAATGCTCCATCTTTCTAATGATTGCAACTACAAAGGTAAGCTTTCATAAGAACACTAGCCAGCTTGGTACAATCTACAACAAAACTCTGGCTAGTGAAGGGCTACATGTCATTCTGGGAAAATATGACTCAGTAGTGGTAGAATGAATAAGATAAGGGATGAATATTCAACACAATGATAAAACAATACTCAGAGTAATTACAATATAGAGTATGATTTGTATAAAAATATCAGTGTATGCATAAAAGAAGTGTAACAAACTAGAGACAGTTTAGTGGTATATGCAATAAATAGCAGCCATTATAATAAGCAGAGAAAATATGATTCAGGTCATAAAGCACAAAATGAATTAAACCTTAATATTTTGTTAAAGGGATGGTTCACCTTCACTTTAACTTTAAGTATTTTATACAGTTGCTAATTCTAAGCAACTTTTCAGTTGGTTTACATTATTTATTTTTTATAGTTTTTTAATTATTTTTTTTCTTCTGACTCTTTACCGCTTTCAAATGGGGTTCACTGACCTCATCCAAAAAAACAAATGCTCTGTAAGGCTACACATTTAGGGGCATATTTACCAAGGGTCAAATTTCGAATTGAAAAAACGTTAAAATTCGAATTCAAAAAGACCAAGCGAAATTAAGTTGGAGGTTTTTGCAAAAAGAAATCAGGCCTGTTAGAATAAACCACCTTTTTATCTTACCAGAGTGCTGCCATTTCATCCTTTGCGCAGTTTGTTTTGGGTCGAATAGGTCCATTTTCGATCTAATAGGTCCATATTCAGTTGAATTCAAATCGTTCGAATCAAAGGAATATCCCATTCGATCAAATTCGATTAGAAGTTTTGACCAAATTGAATTTTTAAAAAGACAGTACATGATACATTTTGATATTCGAGTTTTCGAAATTTTTGCAAATTTGAATAAACTATTCCCTAATCGAAATACACGATAGCTCAAAATTCTAATTTTTTCAATTCGAAAATTCACCTTGACCTTTGATAAATCTGCCGCTTATTGTTATTGCTACTTTTTACTCATTTATTACTCATCTTTCTTTTCAGGCCCTATTCATATTCCATTGTCTTATTCAAATCAATGTATGGTTGCTAGGTTAATTTGGACCCTAGCAACCAGGTGGCTGAAATTGCAAACTGGAGAGCTGCTGAATAAAAAGTCAAATAACTCAAAAACCACAAAAACTAAAAAATGTAAACCAATTGCAAATTATCTCAGAATTTCACTCTCTGCATCATACTAAAAGTTAATGTAAAGGTTAATAACCCTTTTAAAGGGAGAAAAAAACACATTAAAAACACATTAGGTTTATATAAATGTTAGTTAATATAAAACATATTTATATATTGAATTTGTTTCTAGAAATTGAGAAATTTTATATGCATAGTAGTATTTATAGTGGGAGTTGTACATTATTAGTAGTATTATAGTGTGAGTTGGGGGATTTAGAGTCAGGAGCTCCTGGGATATTACTACACTGCGGCTTGCCCAAGATGGGACCCACAAGGGGATGCCATAGGACATCGCAAAAGTGTAGATAAAAGTTGTGGGGTGGAGTGCTGAGCCCAGACGAGTCATGTTGCACCATGACTATTACTATAATGCAGATTTTCCAGAAGAGTGGACTCAGGGAACATTAAAGATTTCTGGGCATTTTAATTTTTTTTCCATTGTTACTGGCACTTTAAAACTGCTGAGTAGATATTTCTCACTGTGCAAAATGGAATGCTTAGTTTTATGTGGTTTATAGATTTTAAAGATGGCGGCAACAAGACCAAAGTTCCCCGTCATAGACCCACACGCTTTGATAAAAAAATTCTGATGTGGACTGGCCGATTCCAATCAGAGGAAGAAATTCCATCATCAATTTCGTAAGTAGCAAAGGGCCCTCCAGATAGAGGAGCTTAAGGAAAGGGTGTGATGTAGGGTTTAGGATATCTAGGGATGGTGAGGATTATCATAAACAGTAAATAGGGGCAGAATGAATGTGATGAGCACAGTCTGTGGAGCAGCATTCCTCTTTCTTTCTTTCCTTTTGGTCTTTGTATCTTCTAGTGAGCCGTTTAGCTTATGTTTTCAAAGGGGTTGCCTTTTTACTTTTGTTCATGTCACAGCTAGCAGGGGAATGCTCAACATTGGTGGGACCTGAGGTCAGAGTTCATAACACTTAGATGGTTAAGGGCCTCAGTGAGTATGCATCATGGGAGGTGATCAAATTTGGCAGCTGGTGAATGCTATACTTTTTATTTCGCATTATTAAGCGGCCCCATAGTAATGTTACTAAGTAATATTACTAGTTTCAGACTGCTTATGTGTCTTGGTTATCAAGTATGGCAGCACCAGCTAGGATTTTCTTTTTCAATATGTTATGCTCAATGGTTTTATTCATGTTTTAGTGTTACATATTATAGTACATGCATACATTTAGGAGGTTATTTACTAAACCTCAATTTTTTCTGCTCTGGGTTTTTTGAGCAAAAACTAAAATTTTTAGTGGAAAAAAACTCTTTTTTTAGATTTATTATATTATACAACGCCGCTGCAAAAAGTCAGAATCCAAAAATTTGCCATTTCAAACCTGCCGAGGTCGTGTATAAGTAAATGGGAGGTGTCATTTTTACAATTTGAAGATAGTGTGGTCTGCACTGGATTTCGTCCAATAATCCAAAAAAGTTTTTGGGAGATAACCAAAATAAAATCAATGATTTGGGTTTTCACTCACTGCATTTTTACCTGACCCAACTTTTTCAAGTTATTTCATTAATAAATACGATAAAATCGTGGATGGGAATTTATTTGCTTGGTTTCAGTTTTAGTAAATAAACCCCTAAATGTCTGCAATGTACTGTTTCTGTAACATTGCTATGGCTGCACAATTTTATTAAACTTGCATTTTTGTCATTGAATTCAAAGGTATACATTTAAGTTTTCAACATTTTCAAGATACATATTGTTATTGCTATTTCTCCAAAGAAACAAAATTAACATCTATCTGTGTGTTTTGTATGTTGTTAAATTTATGTATAAAGTAGGATATACTGATTTTCATTCATTCATGCACATATAGGGTAGTTTGCATTATCTTTGTTGATGCTTTAAAACCTCTGCCTCATAAATGAGCGCAGGGGGCAAGGTATAGCTGCTTTCCTATAAATATATATATATATATATATAGTCAAATACAAGAGTCCTCTGCACTCAACCCATTATCAATATATTTAAGACTTAATGAATCAGATAAAATTAAGCGTAGGACTGGCCAGATTTGGGATAACTTTGACGTAGTTGGCCAGCTTAAATATATTGCAATATATGGACAAACAATCCCTGTTTTGTTTAAAGGGTAAGGCATTTTTCATTAGCAGTATGCACAAAATGTCTTAAATATATTGATAATGGGTTGAGTGCAGAGGACTCTTGTATTTGACTATATGTATTTTGTGGTTACAGCCTCATTGCACCCCCGCTTAATGGTTTTAAAAAATAGTGGTGAGCACAACTTTCCCTTGTTTGTTATATATATATATATATATATATATATATATAGATACACACATATATATATATATATATATATATATATATATATATATATATATATACAGGTCCCACTGCTGAATTTAGGAAATATCACAGTCCTATCTTTAGCTCCAGTCACTGCCAAAATATTTTGCTAAATTAAGAAAGATATTTTCATTTCCCCCTTATTTCATTGGGCTGTATTTAATGAAAAGCTGTGACTGATGAGATTTCAGTTAAGTACATGTTGTTCTGAAGATATTATCAGGATTAATGAAGTGCAGATGTTGTACTATAACTCTGCAGCTGCAATTTTATAATATTGCCAGATGCTGCAAGAACCAAGCATTTATTGTGACATATAGTGGTCCTCTCATTTTATCCCGAGCAGTGAAGTATCCAAGAGGGGAACTGAGCACAAATGTGCAATTGTTTAGGTGCCAATTTAGGGCTAAACAAAACTAGGATAAAAGGGTCCGTGGATAGCGTATTCCCACAAAACAAATAGTTTTGCTTGGCATTGGCGGCTTTTAACACCTGTTTTTAGCACTATGCACCTTGCCCCAGTGCAGCCCTGCATTTTGAACTGATACATATCAAATCAACAATGCATTCTACATTACTTAATTAGATGGTGACAGGAAATAATCCACTTGCATCCACCCAATAATATTAGGGTACCTGAGCATAACATATGGATGCACAAAGTGATTAGTATAGCTTCACTGAGCTTTCTTCCCAGTACCACTATAAATTATGTGTGTGTGATGAACTGCTGTGACTACAGAAAACAGAAGTCGATTTGGACTTGATTGTTTCTCTCAATCCAAAGGATTCCATATCTATAAAGTACTAATAATTAGTCAAACAAATCCAGATTCTTCTAAAAAATAGATAGTGGTTCTAGTCAATGTTTCTGAGATCTTATTATACTGGTTCTTAAAGAAGCTATATATATATGTGTATGTGTATATATATATATATATATATATATATATATATATATATACTGTATATATACTGTATATATATATATATATATATATATATATATATATATATATATATATATACTGTATATATATATATATATATATGTGTGTGTATATACATCCATCCAAAGAAGATCAGCACTCTCAAGGCTTAAAAATATGAAAAAGGTTTTATTGAAAATAACACAGCATAACAGCATAGGACTAGCGTTTCGGCCATGTCCAGGGCCTTTCTCAAATATATATATTATATAAAGTACACTGTGTTGTAAAATATAAGAAAATTGTAAGGCACCAAGGAGTACCATGACCATATAAAAGGCAAAGTATAAAATACATAAGATATTGTGTACAAGAAAAAGCCTGATGGTGTTCATTTTGCCTTCTTTCTGGTAAATCAATAAGGATGGTGTTTGATATTGTTTTTTGACTGTTGCCTTAGAAGACAACATAAGGTAAAATAATGTTATAGAGTTATAATATTCACTTAGCTTTTGGTTTGGAAGATTAACCTTGCACCACAGATTCATAGTGGATAGAATGAGGATTCTTGAAGATATATATGCACAGCATGCTGCCTTGGGGGAACCCTCAATATGGGACCAAAATGTGTGTCAGCATGAAAAGTCTTCATATCCTGACAATGTCTTTTTATGACCTTTGTACTTTATTTACATAGTACAGATATGAAACTTTTTATCCAGAATGCTTGGACCTAGGGTTTTCCAGATAAGGGATCTTTCCATAATTTGGATCTCCTTACTTAAAAAATCATTAAACATTAAATAAATGGAATAGGATTGTTTTGCCTCCAGTATGGATTAATTATAGCTTAGTTTGGATCCAGTACAAGGTCATATTTTATTATTACAGGGAAAAAATTAGAATTATTTGCTTATAATGGAGTCTATCACAGTCACAAAAACACAACATAAAGTTAGTTTCTTCTAAAGCTAATTAAGTTACCAGAATGTTTTTAGACTGTGGGAGCAAACAGCAGCAATTGGAGAAAACATAGAGACAGCCCAATACAATGAACCCAGTAACACACTGACCAAGGTAGAAATGATAACCACTGCACAACCATGGTTGCTACATATTTAAAGGAAAATTCAACCGTTTAGCCAAAAAAAAAAACTTACCCCCCACCCCATGTAGACCCCCCCTCCCTTCTCCCCACCAGACGAGCTGTCCTCCCAGGAAAATGCCCCAAACTTTATACTTACCCCTCTGTGCAGATTCAGGGATCTGATTTCACCACAGCCATCTTCCGGGTCTTTGGTAAGCGGAGAGGGAGACCAGTGAAGCGTCGCATGCGCAGTTTGTGACAACTGCGCATGCACCGAAATGGACCAGTTCGGAAGAAGACACTAAGACCCAGAAGATGGCTGCAGTGAACTCCAATGCCTGAATCTGCACTCAGGGGTAAGTATAAAGTTAGGGGCATTTCCCCAGGGGGCAGCTAGCCTAGGGGGGAGGAGGGAGGTCGATCTACGTGGGGTAGGGGGTAGGTTTTTTTGGCTAAATGGTTGAATTCTTCTTTAAAGGAGAAAAGCCCCTACCTACTACCCTAGAATATCCCCCCCTTGCTTCCCCGCCCCTGTCAGGCTTACCGGAGAATCAGATGATGGATCTCTTCTAGATGGCAAGGACCCACAGGCTGCTCACACAACACAGAACCCACCTGGGGATGATACAGGGGGAGCCGTGAGTGGAGAGAAGCCAGTGAGGCTAAACAGAATCGAGGTACCAGGGAGTAGAGAGAGAGGCGTAATCATACCGGATCCAAGTTCAAGGGCAGGCAGCAATACAGTAGGAACAATAGACAGGCCGAAGTCTGGATATAAAGCGAAGATTCAGAGTCGAGAACAAGCAAAGGTCATACACAGGAGTCAATAGAGAAAGTATAGCTAGGCTTTCAGGGATAAACCATGATAACCAGGCACAGATAAGATATAAAAATAAGTTTAAATACCTTGGCGCCACTTCGCCAGCGTCAGAACGCCTGCGTAAAGACGCCAGCATCACAACATTCAGCACCATAACACGCGTGCCGGCGTCAGTCAGAATGCACTCCTTGTTGCACACGCCTGCGTCCCGATGACTGTGATGTCAGAGCCACAGGGAGATGCCGCGCTGAGGGACCCCTTCGTTAAGTATTTTACCTGCCGAGATGCAGCCTCTGGACACAAATACTAGAAGGATTGTCTGGATGAGTCTTGTGAAACTGAGTCAAAAGTCTAGGAGCATGTAAATGTGAAGAAGGTTCCCAAGAATTTTCTTCTGGTCCATAGCCCCTCCATTTGAACAGATACTGCAGTCTTTTCCCTCTCCTTCGAGAATCCAGGATCTGTTCTACCACAAATTCCTCTTGGTTATCAACAATAACTGGGGGGGGGGGAGAATTTTTCCAGGAAATTGATTATGTATCACAGGTTTAAGCAAGGCTGCATGGAACACTGGATGGATGCGGTATGACTTGGGTAACTTCAACTGAAAGGAAACTGGATTAATTTGCAGACTGATAGAAAAAGGACCCAAAAATCGCTGCCCCAACTTCTTACTTGGACAAGACAATTTAAGATTAGCCGCGGATAACCAAACTTGGTCCCCAACTTTGAATTCAGGATCTTTTCTTCGTTTGTGGTCTGCATAGACCTTGAAGTTTTGTTGTGCTTTAGCCATTGTTTGTTGTAAAAGTTATGTCTCCGAAAGACAAGTCGATCCTGAACTATAGGAACCAAGATCTCTGGAAACAATGAAGCTGGGAAAATTGCAGGATTCAACCCATAATTAGCAAAAAATGGAAATTGTTTGGTCGAGGAGTGGCAAGAATGATTATAAGCAAACTATAAGTAAATGTTCCCAGTCATCCTGGAGATAAGAAGAGTAACATCTTGGGTATTGCTCCAAAGTTTGGTTTGTTCTCTCTGTTTGACCATTAGACTGAGGGTGGAATGCTGAAGAGAGAGACACTTTAATCTGTAATGCCCCACAGAGAGTCTTCCAGAATTGTGAGGTAAATTGAGGACCGCAGTCAGAGACTACTTCGTCTGGTATCCCATGAAGTCTTACCACTTCTTGAATCAACACTTCAGCAGACTCAGAGGCAAAAGGTAATTTGGATAATGAGACAAAGTGAGTCATCTTCTCTTCTCTCATTAAATCCTCACATGCTCGCATTCAAGACTTTGCAAGGGCTGCACCCCTCCTCTGGAACGCTCTCCCACGGTCTGTCCGACTTTCTCCCAACCTTTCTGCTTTCAAAAAATCTCTTCTTTCGAGAAGCCTACTCTCACTCTGCTTTACTACCAAACGCAACACCACATACAATACCACATTTGTCACCCACTTAATTCGATCTTGCCCACTCCTACACCTTGTGTATTACTCCCTTCCCTTTAGACTGTATGCCTATGCATAGGGCCTTCCTCACCTTTTTGTACCTGTATTGATTGTGACGTTTGTTACTCCATATATTCTATATATGTAATTCATGTGATGTAGTTGTGTAATCACATTTACTTTACAGTGCTACGCAATATGTTGGCGCTATATAAATACATGTTAATAATAATAATAATAATAATAATAATCTTAGTGAGACGGTTCACAAACACCATAATAGCAGTGTGCCCTTGAGAAGGTGGAAGTTCTGAAATAAAATCCATAGACATGGATCCCTAAGGACGAGATGGTGCAGGAAGCGGTTGTAGAAGACCTAGCGGTTTGTTTTGAGAAGCTTTAGATTGAGCACAAGTTTCACAAGAGAGAATGTATTTAATACAGTCCTTGATCAATCCAGTGTAATTATCCTACCGCACACCTGTAGTTCACCAATCCTGCAAGCTGGTGGTGCATTCCTTCCGTTGACCCGGCCGGGTCCCTTAGCAACCAATGTGTAAAAGAAACGGATCCGCACACACACCGATTAGTGCAGTTGGGGATTATCCCCTTTTATTCAGGTGGCTGAATAAAAGGGGATAATCCCCAACTGCACTAATCGGTGTGTGTGCGGATCCGTTTCTTTTACACATTGCTTGATCAATCCAGGCCACCAAAATAATCTTCTTGCCAGCAAAGAGGTCTTTTTTATTCCCGGGTGACGAGCTAGTTTAGCATAATGGATAATTTTGAGTGCTTCAAGACAAAGACTCTCTGGAACGAAAAGCTTATCATTAAAGAAAAAAAAACGTCTTTACAAATTATTTCCTGAGGGAGTGAAGAGCGAGGAATGGCTTCGGAATCTCTTTTAAGTTGATCAAGGAAGGAGGTCTGAAGAAGAAGGAAATGGTTAGGTCCTAGGATAGTTTCAGAAGATTCATGCAAGTCTGGTTGTGGAGAAAACATCTGGGATAATGCATCTGCTTTTGTGTTTTTGGTGCTTGGGCGGTAGGTGAGGTGAAAATGAAAGCACATAAAAAATCATGCCCATCTGGCTTGTCTGGGCCTAAATCTTTTATCTGATCGGAGATTTTCCAGATTACGGTGATCCATAAAGCTAAGGATAGGATGTCTGGCGCCTTCAAGAAGATATCTCCACTCCTCCAAAGCGAGTTTGATTGCCAATAGTTCCCTGTCAGTGACGTCATAATTACACTCAGATTTTGAAATCTTGCATGAAAAGAAAGCGACTGGGTGAAGTTCCTGATCTTTGGGAGACAATGGCTCCAACTGCATTTTCAGAAGCATCCATCTCTAAGATGAAAGGCAGCGAAGGATCAGGATGATGAAGAACAGAGGCGGAAACAAAAAGATCTATTAAATATTTAAAGGGTCTTTGAGCTTCAGAGGTCCAGATGAACTTTACATTGGCCCGTGTGAGGCTGGTTCTTAACAAATTTCCTATAAAAATTAGCGAAGCCAATAAATCATTGAACAGCTTTTCTAGACGTGGGGACAGGCCAATCCAGGATTGCTGAAACCTTCCGGGAATCCATCTGGATTCCTTGGGGAGTAATAAAAAAATCCTAAAAATTCCACAGAATCTTGTTCAAAAATGCATTTTTCTAGCTTAGCATAGAGTTGATGGGTGCGTAGGTGTGAGAGGACTTTTTTCATGTGAATTCGAGAGAATTAGAAAAAACAAGAATGTCATCCAATTATATTATGACAAAAAGATCCAAAAAACACGTCATTCACAAAGTGTTGAAAAGTTGCCGGGGCGTTGCATAGACTGAAAGGCATGACGAGGTACTCGATGAGGGACCCCTTCGGTAAGTATTCTTACACCCCCTGCATACTTAATTACCCCTGAAAGTGTCCCATATACATTGCTCATATGGGTGCAAAGTAAGTGTATCGGAGCTTATGGGCTCCATCTTCTGGATCTTCAGCCTTATTTGGGTCCTCTTCCTTCCCTTAGCCAATTCATGGCACTTTTGCCGCATGCACAGTTGCTATGATGCTATGTTGCTGCTGAAAGACTGCTCCAATAGCACATGCGCCAATAGGACGCTCCTTACAGAGGAAGACCCGGAAGATAATGCCCATGAGCTCCATTGTACTTACTTTGCACCAATATGTGAGAAAAGTATTCAGGACAACTATGTGGGGGAGAAGCAGAGCAGGGAAGGAGACTATCTAGGTTCTAGGATAGGGGCTTTTCTTATTGGGGGGTTTAATTTTGCTTTAATGTGGGCCCCATATTTTTTTCTAAAATCGAAGTAGGCTACTAAAATTAAAGTTCTTATATCACCCAAAACACAATGGGATATCAGCTCTCAGGTAAGAATGGCATCTAAAGATGTCTAGCTAAAGAAAATGTGATCTTGACTCTGACTAAAAAATAAACTACAGACAAAACAAGGCTTTCAGTATAAAACATGCAATGCAAAAATGAGTGTACAAGCCCCTTAGAAATATGACTAAAAGATGACCTTGTCAGCAGTGTACCCATGACATTACTGCCTTGAAATGATTTGATCGCTGGAGTGCTTTCACAACCAGTCATCCATAACTTGTCTTCTGATTCAGTTCCAGACTCCTTCAATGGTGTTTTCACAAGCTGTCTATTGTTTACACTCCTGAAAATGTTATTGTTTGTAAACTATAAAATACTTTCATCTGTTTATCCTTCAGAATAGAAACACTGGATAGAGCAAGGAACAAAGCACGTATCAAGGCTTGTTACATTATGATTGGACTCACAATCATTGCTTGTTTTGCTGTGATTGTGTCTGGCAAAAAGGTAAGGAAATTGCCTTTGGATTTTAACCATTTCAGTACTGGAAAAGATTGTCCAAACAAAGAACGGATCCCATACCTGCATTGTTTTTTTATGTAAAATAAAACAAAAGAGTTTTAAAAAGATAATAACCACTATTATACAAATGACAGCTACTTCAAAATTGTATGAAGGGGAATATAAAAACTAACCTTAATAACCAGTATGTATATTATCACAAACCAGTGTTAGTATAATTTTAAATTTGTTATTTACATTATTTCCTCTGATTTATCCCCTTGCAGGCTGCTGCCCGGCACGAATCACTAACAAGCCTTAACCTGGCAAAAAAAGCAAAGTGGCGCGAAGAAGCAAAAAATGAACAGAGACATGAAACTGATGAACATGACACACAATAAATATTCAGATAAACCTAGAGGGAGACTATCAAATGTATACTTTTACAGAATGAAGTTGATCATTTGGAAAAACCACCTTATATAGCTTTTTTTAAAAAAATCTAATGCAAGTCTATAAATACTGAGCTATTTCATGGTAAGCAAGACTCAGCACTGCTAGTTTAAACCAAATGAATATGGAATCCTGTTAGTTAATCTTCATTTTAGGAAATACCATCATCCTTACAAGACGTCCTTTCAAAAATAGAAAAAATAGTTCTTGCCATGGCTGTACATTGTAACAAAGGGTTTAATATCTTTTTAACACTGGTCACAACATACATATTACATGACTAATGACTAATAGGTGTACATGTGCATAGATGAAGTATGTGCTCTTTAGCTCCTCGCACCTTCTAATTAAGAATTTACCTAATTAAGTGAAAATACTTGTTAGGTGGGGCAAACTGCACTATTGAGATATTTTTCACACTGTAGGAGAAAAGCAGCTACAAAGACTGCACAATTATCAGGTTTTTGGAGCAGTAAGAGCAACTTAGATAATAAAGTATTTTTGGCTACCAATGAACTTGGAAGGGTGATTCCATATTGCACAGGCAATTTCCTAGCAGGTCTGCATTGTCTCTACACTATAAGAAGAATATTATGTCTGCATTGTCCCTATACATTAGGCTTTACATAGATTAATAGGTCCACATTTTGCCCCCGATCAATTACTAATAACATCCAAAGAGTAGTTAGCATTTACTTGTCCTGCAGAGTCTAAATACTTGAAACAAACATCTGATCTAAGTTTTTTATGGATTACTGGACCAGGGCATTTAGTTTATGGTAAAAGCAAATGTGTTTATATTTATTCTTTCTCTGGGTATAACCACTTAATATTTCTAGATTTTTCTAGGAGGAGGTGGAGCAAGATTGAGGGGGTGGGAGGGGACCGGACAACTCTTCTTCAGGGGATCACAAAAATGCTAGTTACATCACTGGTAGACAGACAGAATCCAACAGTGTCTGGCTCAGTGCTTCTATATTCTAAAGAGCTTCTTCTAGACATGTGGAGACAGCAATTGCATTTACTGATATTATGAATTATGAAAAGCTGATGCAGTGATGACAAACTTGAGCAATGAAAAAATGAAGACAATAACTTTTAATAGAGGTCAAGATTTGTTTTCCCATTCACCTTGAATGCAAACCTGCTTTATAGACAAATTTGGCAGTACAGAATAAATAATGGTTTACTATGAATAGTTTGTGTGTGTTTATATTTATCCGTCTGGTTTGATATCTTGACCAGAGAAATTTCCTTTATTTTGAAGAGCTGTGAAGAAGACACATCATAAATATAGCATTCTGCACTCTAAACAAAGAAACACCTCATTTAACTACTGTGGTTTGTCCCACATACAGTGGCATCTATAAATATCTGAAAATAGTCTTATTTGTATTGTTCTGTAAATATAATTGCAGTCTCATGTCTCTGTAACCTGTCATTTACCAGATAATGTATCCTAGAAAAAAAGGCCCAAGATCTAATTGTGTCCACAAATCCGAGCCGGCTCCTACTTGTTTCCGAAAGTCCGAAAAAAATCACTAAAAATGAAAACCAGCGCCAAAGGCACAGGGGACAGACAAAATAGAATATAGGGTAATATTGTTTTACAATGTTGCCACCTCTTGTGTAAAAAAACAAACAATTATCTCCACCTTATAAGTGTTACCCTCATTCGGTATTAGCCACCACCAAAGGGTTAAAAAACTTTCCTTAGAAAGACTTGTTTAGGTGGGTACTCACAAACATAGGATATCAACTTGCATGTAAAGGATCGTGAAATACTTCTCCTGGTATAAGCCCCGTCAGGGAGTGCTCCCCACACAACCCCGGTGTCAAATTGGACAGCGCAGTCACGGTGACTTCAATTCCCGATTTCCCGTCCCTCTACTACCAAACTCAGCACTTCCGTCCGTCCGGGACATTTACCAGATAATGAACAGTGTAAAAGCTGGCCTAATACTAAGTGCTGAGTAACTGTGCATTATATAGTCCTTTTTAGTGTAAGCCTGCACCTGGGGCTCACCAGAAAACCACATCCCAAATAGTCATGTATTGGATAATTATAAAGCAAGAGCTTGCTTCGTACATTTTTATAGTTATCACAATTTTTTCCTCCAAAGTGTCATTATTTTCCCAGCATGCTGTGTCTTTATGTTACTGTACTCTATATATACAGTGTTTGCACTTTTTTGCATTAGCAAAGTGATTTAACAGAATGACCCAATACAATTTATTAATGCTGGGCTGAAATGTGAATGCAGCAATACCTCCTCTTGCCTCATCTCTGATTTCCCCTGCTACCCATTGCTGTTGTATCTGCGCTACATAACTAGCAGGGGTTGGGGATGAGCAGGAGCAATGACAAGCTTATAAAAGGTCAGAATTCAGGAATGGCAGGCAGGAGATGTATGTGCCTGATGCCCCCCACCGCCACCATTCCACCCAAGGCAGTTGCCTCTTCTGCTTATCCCTAGTATTGTTACCTACTTTCCCTATTACTTTGGGTGAAACTGCAGGCTCAGGCAAAGCTCATCGTAGGATTACATTAGCAGGCAACTGTGTCTATGTCAGATCTGTGTTTTGAACCAACAAGCCAGCTGTTTAGGGGCAGGGTTCAGTCAGAACAACCTGGTACAGTGTGGACCATTGATCATGCAGCTTAGTGTGGCTAATTCATTCTGCCACTTTTTTATCTCTGCTTCCCAGTTTTTTTTTACTAATCAGCAATACCTTTTATTCCAGCTTCCCCCGTATCCTGCTGATGTCAGGAACTCTTATGTGCCATTAGATATCAAAAACAATGCTTAAAACCTTCACTGTATTTCACTATAAGAACTATAACGTCAAACATAAAAATAAAGGTTTTAAGAGCTACAGTACCTTGATGATTATATTAGAATACCCACTGTATTAAACATAATATATTAATGGAAAATGCCATACGCAGGAGGAACTGGCGTGCATAATACAGGTATGGGATCTGTTTTCCATATACCCGTTATCCAAAAAGCTCCAAACGACAGGAAGGTCATCTCCCCTAGACTTCATTTTAATCAAGTAATTAAGATTTTCAAAATGATTTCCTTTGTCTATGTAATAATAAAGTACATTGCACTTGATCTCAGCAGAGATATACAGTAAGTAATCCTTATTGGAAGCAAGACATTAGAGATCCCAATTACAGAGAGACGCCTTATCCAGAAATCCCAGGTCTGAGCATTCTGGATAACAGATCACTTACCAGTATTTATTTGTTTATAAATCCCAGGGAACCCAGCTTCTAAGAACTTGGATTGTACAGAAACACACTTAGTGGGTTATTTACTAACATCTATTTTATCTCATTGTTCCAATAAAAGAAGCTTAGATAAACTTGAAACATTCAGAACAGTCACAAATACATTGCTTCAGTGCTAACCATGTGCCATAGGTCTATCTAGGGAATTTGCTTTGATGGGATTAATTACTAAAACTCAAATGTATCTGGTTGGGCTTTTTGGGGCAAAAACACAATTTGTGCATGGAAAAAGAAACTCAAATATTTCGAGATTTATTATACCCCAATGCTGCCATAATCCCAAATCTGAAAATCTGCCATCTCAGATCTGTCAAAGTCATGTATAAGTCAGTGGGAGATGTCTCTATCCCAATTTGAAGACATTGTGGTTTCCATTATGCCCCCGCAAAAGCTTCCTATAAATTAAATGCCACATGCTACCCCAAAGTGAGTCCAGGAGAAAAGGATTTTCAGCAATGTTCCTGTGTAGTGTAGGATAATGGAGAGATCCCCTGAAAATCCAGTTTTATTACAAGGGGTCCATGCAGGGGTGCTTCACCAATGAGGTGAATTGAGGCTGTCGCCTCAAGCGGCAGCGCCCCACTAGGTACCCGGGGCAGCAAAAAAGCTGCTCCTGGTAGTTTAAGAGCGAATTTCCGGGGGGGGGGGGCAGGAACAACTGCTGTTGCCTCAGGCGGCGGAGGGGCCAGGATCACCCCTGGGTCCATGCTAATCTTTTTAACTGCTGACATATAGCTATATATTGTCATCCCCCCCCCCCCAGCATTGGATGTAGGTGAACGTTTCCTTAGTTATTTCTTGTATATTAGGTACCACAATACCATTCAGACTTCACAAATATCACTCTGGAGAACCGTGCAATCAAATTGTGATCTCTTTATTAGAAAATTAAACTAGTTTGATTGATTTGTAAAGGCACTTCACCAGCTCTGAGATAGTTGTATTGAAATCAGTTGGATTTGCCTCTGCGGTTAATCATGTCCTTCTTTTTTTTTTTTCAAATATTGGGAAGTTGCCCATGACAATATATCCAATGTCCAGCAACACAGCGGTTTCTAATTGTCCATTACTTCCTGAGCAGTCCCTGGTTTTGAAAAGGTGCCTCTGGCATTGTCACTGTCCAACTTATCACAAGTATTCCAGTGATCTTAAGGTCAGAATTCGCTTCCCAGTATTCACTGCCATGTTCTCCTGTTAATAACATTGGCATTAAGCATCATTTTTACCGACCAGGCTACTAGAATATCGGCCAGGTGGCAACCCTACCCATGTTCCCCTATGAGGGGGCTGCCATATTTGAGCTTCAGTAGCCTGTTAGCATTAGAAACTCTAAATGACAGGTTGAGAAGGGACAGTCAGGTTGGCAAAACAGTCAGGTTTGGCATTTCTAAAAAGTGGTAGGCAATATAAGTGTCCAATGTGCTCTCTTGTGTGTGCAAATAGTCGGATCTTTAGAAAAAAACATTTATTTTTTTATTAAACCCATTAAACCCATTAATTAACATTAAATGTCGTAACAAGCCAGTCTAGAAATATCATTAATAACAAGAACACATATTGTTTTTTGTTTGAGGAGGGTTATGGGTAGTTAATAAACATTACTCAACTATATTTAAGGCCAGAGCTTTTTGTGTGCAAATTCTTTACTCCAAGGCTCCTACCCACTGGCAGTTTTAGTTTAATTAAAGATGATTTACTATCTATATATGTGGCTTTGGACGTAAACATGCACTATTCCTAGTTCATTAATGTAACACTTTGGCAAGGTTTCAGCTGTTGAATGAATTCTGTACGTACGGATGTCATAATTTCAAGATTTCTTAATCCATAATCCACAGATTCAGCCCTGGTGTTGTAGCTGTGATCTTCTCAGTGTGTATTCTGCTAATAAAGTAGAACTTACAATTAACACATTTTCAAGGTACAGTGGCCATGTTTAAAAACACTAATCTGTAGCATTATGCTTTGTCATATGCCAAGCCTTTATTTTAAGGATTGCAGATATTCCTTTTTTGTTTATGGCTGGCAATCTGAGTAAAGGTTTTTAGAATTGTTTTTAGTAAGCAGATAAACACAAGCAAGTGCTAAATAAAAATTGTACCCCCAGAATGAATACTTCACCAGCAGAAAGTTTATATCATATTAAGTGGCATATTAAATAATATTACCAAACTGGTATATATATATCAGTACCCTTTTACATCTTTTCTCATGAGCCTCCATTTTTGTGGTCTGTGTGCTCATTCACCTGAAATACTGCAGCTGTAACAGGAAGAAGTGTGGGGGTAAAATACTTTGTCCATTTTTTTTCTCATGTGACCTAATATGTATGCGTGCCCTTGACTTATTTGTGCGCACCGTGACTCATATAATCCCAGAGGGTGGCTATTAGTATTTAAAATGTCAATGTTCAATTTAGGTTTGGCCAGTGGCAAGCAGAGTATCACATTTGAGCTGTTTTATGCAACATATTTTTATAGAGACCTACATTGTTTGGGGGTTTAGTTTTCCTTTAAGAATTTTGCTGCTGGTTAACATAGAAATACTATATGGACAGCGCATACCAGCTTGTCATAGGTTTGTGAGGAAATCTTACCCTGGTGGTCTAGTGGGGGGACGGCAGGGACGCCTGCCGCCCCCTCGGCGAGGACGCTCGCCGCACTGAGCAGGTTCACTGTAGCGCCGGTCTGTTAGGGCGCGCGCCTCTTCCTGGGTTTATGCGCATGCGCGCTGACGTGATGACGTCAGCGCGCAGTGGCACGAAATTCAAATGCTATTAAAGGTACAGTTTTACTTTATGCATTGCCCGTGATAGGATTTGTTCCTGGTGCTGTTAGCTTTGCTATTCCGTTTGAAGTTTGATCCTGATTATCTGTTTTGACCCCTGCCTGCCTGTTTGACTATTCTGACCTCTGGAACCTGACCCCTGCCTGCCTTCGACAACTCTTCTTGCTAAATCCCTTGATTGACAACCCGGTTTGACCCTTGCCTGCCTGACGATTCTCGATATCTGCCTGCCTCAACCCTGCCTGTCTGACGATCCTCTTTGCCTGCTCCATTTGTACCGTGACCTTCGGCCTAACTGACTTTTACTACAGTCGTGCCCCTTTGCTTGCCAGAACTCGCTTTGCTCCTCTCGAAAAGTCCAGGTGGCATCTGAGTACGCTAAGGGCTCCTCCCGAAGCCAAAGGCGGTCACACTACTGGTGAAGCCGAGCCAAGACCAGGGAGCTTGGCATTAGTTCTGGTTTAAGGTGCCGACCGTGACAAGGTTTTAGAGTCCATTGCATGGCTTCTGTGTTGTTTGGTGATGCATATGTTTTCTCACTGGCGATTATTACTGGTTTGTAATAAGACATATATGTTGGTGCACCCTTGGTGTATATCCTATATCCCAGGAGTAGTCAGTAATGGTTAAATATGTGTTTATCCTTAGCCCTGTTTTTTCATGTTCATATTATAGCACAGAAACAAATGGTAAATAAAAGCAGTTGGGCACAGTATGAGTATCAAGTGGAGTTCCTTTAATTTATAAATGATGATGCTTTTGCTGACGACAGATGTTAATAATGTTTTACAACAGAAACTATTTAGAGGTTACAGGTAGGGATGTAGCGAACGTCGGAAAAAAAGTTCGCGAACATATTCGCGAACTTGCGCAAAAATGCGAGCGGTTCGCGAACGGTTCGCGAACCCCATAGACTTCAATGGGAAGGCGAACTTTAACATCTAAAAAAGACATTTCTGGCCAGAAAAATGATTTTAAAGTTGTTTAAAGGGTGCAACGACCTGGACAGTGGCATGCCAGAGGGGGATCAAGGGCAAAAATGTATCTGAAAAATCTGCCTGTGTGTGCTTGGAAGAGATAGTGTAGGGGGAGAGCTGTTAGTGATTTCAGGGACAGATGATAGTAAGTTTGCTGGCTAGTAATCTGCTTGATACTGCTCTGTATTGGAGGGACAGAAGTCTGCAGGGATTTGAGGGACATTTTAGCTTAGGTAGCTTTGCTGGCTAGTAATCTACTGTTCTCTTTAAACAACTGCCATACGTTGACCTTGTAGGCATTGTTTGCCCAGTTTTTTTGGACGCAGCCACTGAAGCACAGTTGCCAGAAAAAATATGCCATATAAATGCTGAAAATAGTCATTTTTCGCCATACGTTGACCTTGTAGACATTGTTTGCCCCGTTTTTTTGGACGCAGCCACTGAAGCACAGAGGCCAGAAAAAATTAAACCAGTAGGGTTTGCACCCTAGTTTGTAACGGTGGCGGAGGGAGGAGGACGCTAAAGGACAGCTGTGTGTGGAGTCATGAGGCTTGAAGAGAAGGACAGCTGCATAGAAGTCAGAACAAGTCTTCCGGCGTGCAGTAACCCTCCGAGATCCACCCCTCATTCATTTTAATAAAGGTCAGGTAATCGACACTTTTGTGACCTAGGCGAGTTCTCTTCTCAGTTACAATCCCTCCTGCTGCACTGAAGGTCCTTTCTGAGAGCACACTTGAGGCTGGGCAAGACAAGAGGTTCATGGCAAATTGTGACAGCTCTGGCCACAGATCAAGCCTGCGCACCCAGTAGTCCAGGGGTTCATCGCTCCTCAGAGTGTCGATATCTGCAGTTAATGCCAGGTAGTCCGCTACCTGCCGGTCGAGGCGTTCTTTGAGGGTGGATCCAGAAGGGTTGTGGCGCTGCCTTGGACAGAAAAACATTTGCATGTCTGATGTTACAGACCGGCCAAAGGGCTTTGTCCTTGCAGGTGTGCTCGTGGCAGGATTACTGGCACCTCTGCCCCTGGAATGTTGATGAGTTCCTGAAGTGACATCACCCTTAAAAGCATTGTACAACATGTTTTGCAGGCTGGTTTGTAAATGCCGCATCTTTTCGGACTTGTGGTATGTTGGTAACATTTCTGCCACTTTATGCTTGTACCGAGGGTCTAGTAGCGTTGCGACCCAGTACAGGTCCTTCTCCTTAAGCCTCTTGATACGGGGGTCCTTCAACAGGCATGACAGCATGAAAGACCCCATTCTCACAAGGTTGGATGCAGAGCTATCCATCTCCGCTTCCTCATTATTAAGGACTGCATCATCCACGGTCTCCTCCCCCCAGCCACGTACAAGACCAGGGGTCCCCAAAAGGTCACCACTAGCCCCCTGGGAAGCCTGCTCCTGTTGGTCCTCCTCCTCCTCCTCCACAAAGCCACCTTCCTCCTCTGACTCCACTTCTGGCACCTCTCCCTGCGTTGCAGCAGGTGCCTGGGTTCGTTCTGGTGATTCCGACCATAAATCGTGCGCTTCCAGCTCCTCGTCACGCTGGTCTACAGCCTCATCTGTCACTCGTCGCACGGCACGCTCCAGGAAGAAAGCGAAGGGTATTAGGTCGCTGATGGTGCCTTCGGTGCGACTGACCATATTTGTCACCTCTTCAAAAGGTCGCATGAGCCTGCAGGCATCGCGCATAAGCACCCAGTAACGGGGGAAAAAAATCCCCAGCTCTGCAGATCCAGTCCTACCACCCAGTTCAAAAAGGTACTCGTTGACGGCCCTTTGTTGTTGCAGCAGACGTTCCAACATAAGGAGCGTTGAATTCCAGCGAGTCTGGCTGTCAGAAATCAAACGCCTGACTGGCATGTTGTAGCGCTGCTGAATGTCAGCAAGGCGTGCCATGGCTGTGTAGGAACGTCTGAAATGGGCCGACACCTTTCTGGACTGGGTGAGAACGTCCTGGAATCCTGGGTACTTGGAGACAAAACGTTGGACTATTAAATTTAACACATGTGCCATGCAGGGCACATGTGTTAAATTTCCCAGTCTCAACGCTGCCAACAGATTGCTTCCATTGTCACACACCACTTTTCCGATCTGCAGTTGGTGTGGGGTCAGCCACCGATCGGCCTGTGACTGCAGAGATGACAGGAGTACAGATCCGGTATGGTTTTTGCTTTCCAGGCACGTCATCCCCAAGACAGCGTGACAACGGCGTACCTGGCACGTCGAATAGCCTAGGGGGAGCTGGGGGTGCACAGGTGTGGAGGAGGAGAAGGAGGACCCAGCAGCAGAGTAAGAAGAAGAAGAGGAAGAAGACGAGGTAAAGAGAGAGATGGAGGAGTAGAGGTGGTGGCAGAACCGCGTGCAATCCGTGGCGGTGACACCAACTCCACTGTTGTTGTTGTTGTTGAGCTACCCATTCCCTGCTTCCCATTCCCAGCCATTACCAAGTTCACCCAGTGGGCAGTGTAGGTGACATACCTGCCCTGACCATGCTTGGAGGACCATGCGTCAGTAGTCATATGGACCTTTGGCCCAACACTAAGTGACAGAGATGCGGTAACTTGGCTCTGCACATGTTGGTACAGGTGTGGTATTCCCTTTTTAGAAAAAAAATTGCGGCTGGGTACCTTCCACTGCGGTGTCCCAATTGCTACAAATTTGCGGAAGGCCTCAGAGTCCACCAGCTGGTATGGTAAAAGCTGGCGGGCTAAGAGTGCAGACAAGCCAGCTGTCAGACGCCGGGCAAGGGGGTGACAGTCAGACATTGGCTTCTTACGCTCAAACATGGCCTTCACAGAAACTTGGCTGGTGGCAGATGACTGGGAATGGGAACAGGTGGTCAAGGTGGAAGGCGGAGTGGAGGGTGGTTCAGATGGGTCAAGGAGAGCAGAGGTAGAGCAGTAAGATGCTGGACCAGAAGGAGTGTGGCTTTTAGTTTGCCTGTTGCCTTTGAGGTGTTGCTCCCAAAGTGCTTTGTGCTTGCCGCTCATGTGCCTTCGCATACAAGTTGTACCTATGTGGCTGTTGGGCTTACCAAGGCTCAGTTTCTGACTGCACTCATTGCAAATTACAATGCTTTTGTCAGAGGCACACACATTAAAAAAATCCCACACTGCTGACTTTTTGGAAGTGTGCGATCTGGCGGTAACAGTAGAAGTTGGCGGCATTGGCGGCAATGGCGGGTGCGTTGGCCGGCTGAACACAGGTGCCGATACATGTTGTTGCCCTACTGATCCCTGCGGGCTGTCCTCCCTGCTTCTTCTAAGTCTTATTCTCCTACTGCCTCTCTGACTCTCCGTCTCTCCATCTGAACTACCCTCCTCTTGCTCTCTTCTACTAGGCACCCACAAAACATCAATCTCCTCATCATCATTCTCCTCAGATGCATCAATTTCTTCTGACACATCACAGAAGGAAGCAGCAGCGGGGACCTCCTCCTCATCACTCATCATTATGTCCATCTCTGTCGTGTTCTCTGCCAGAATTAAATCTGGTGTCACGTCCTCATCTCCTTCATCTTCTTCTGCCAATAATGGTTGCGCATTACTCAGTTCAAGAAACTCATGGGAAAATAACTCCTCTGACTCCAGTGAAGAAGGGGCACCGGTGGTGGAGGAAGTGTTACGTGGGGTGGCCATAGCAGTGGAGGATGAGGAGGATGTTGTGGTAAAGTTAGAAACGGTAGAGGATGGGGTGTGCTGTGTAAGCCAGTCAACTACCTCTTCAGCATTTTGGGAGTTCAGGGTCATTGGCTTTTTAAAACTGGGCAATTTGCTAGGGCCACAGGATTGCATAGCAGCACGGCCCCTAGCACGGCCTCTGCGTGGCGGCCTGCCTTTGCCTGGCATTATTTTTAAAAAAACAACAACAACAAAAACTCAGTTGGTTTTTCTGGAAACGATAATACACACAGCTAGATGGCGGTTTGAAGAAAACACTGTGCAAATAATGCCTACAAGGTCAACGTATACACAGCGGTGGATACGGATTACGTAAAATATAAGAATGCTGCTTGAAAAAAAGTAACTCAAGTGGTTTTTCTAGAGACGATAATATTATCAATATTTAGACAAAATGTGAACAAGCTCACACAGCTAGATGGCGGTTTGAAGAAAACACTGTGCAAATAATGCCTACAAGGTCAACGTATACACAGCGGTGGATACGGATTACGTAAAATATCAGAATGCTGCTTGAAAAAACAGTAACTCAAGTGGTTTTTCTAGAGACGATAATATTATCAATATTTAGACAAAATGTGAACAAGCTCACACAGCTAGATGGCGGTTTGAAGAAAACACTGTGCAAATAATGCCCACAAGGTCAACGTATACACAGCGGTGGATACGGATTACGTAAAATATCAGAATGCTGCTTGAAAAAACAGTAACTCAAGTGGTTTTTCTAGAGACGATAATATTATCAATATTTAGACAAAATGTGAACAAGCTCACACAGCTAGATGGCGGTTTGAAGAAAACACTGTGCAAATAATGCCCACAAGGTCAACGTATACACAGCGGTGGATACGGATTACGTAAAATATAAGAATGCTGCTTGAAAAAAAGTAACTCAAGTGGTTTTTCTAGAGACGATAATATTATCAATATTTAGACAAAATGTGAACAAGCTCACACAGCTAGATGGCGGTTTGAAGAAAACACTGTGCAAATAATGCCTACAAGGTCAACGTATACACAGCGGTGGATACGGATTACGTAAAATATCAGAATGCTGCTTGAAAAAAAGTAACTCAAGTGGTTTTTCTAGAGACGATAATATTATCAATATTTAGACAAAATGTGAACAAGCTCACACAGCTAGATGGCGGTTTGAAGAAAACACTGTGCAAATAATGCCCACAAGGTCAACGTATACACAGCGGTGGATACGGATTACGTAAAATATCAGAATGCTGCTTGAAAAAAAGTAACTCAAGTGGTTTTTCTAGAGACGATAATATTATCAATATTTAGACAAAATGTGAATAAGCTCACACAGCTAGATGGCGGTTTGAAGAAAACACTGTGCAAATAATGCCCACAAGGTCAACGTATACACAGCGGTGGATACGGATTACGTAAAATATAAGAATGCTGCTTGAAAAAAAGTAACTCAAGTGGTTTTTCTAGAGACGATAATATTATCAATATTTAGACAAAATGTGAACAAGCTCACACAGCTAGATGGCGGTTTGAAGAAAACACTGTGCAAATAATGCCCACAAGATCAACGTATACACTACTACAGCGGTGGATACGGATTACGTAAAATATATTATGGCTGCTTGAAAAAAGTCACTCCGGTGTTTTTTCTGGAGACGGTAATATTATGGATATTTAGACAGAATGTGAACAAGGTCACACAGCTAGATGGCTGTTGGTTGAATAACACACTGGGCAAAAAATGCCTACAGGGCAAATAATGCCTAAAAGGTCAACTTATACACTACTACAGCGATGGATACGGATTACGTAAAATTTATTATGGCTGCTTGAAAAAAGTCACTCCGGTGTTTTTTCTGGAGACGGTAATATTATGGATATTTAGACAGAATGTGAACAAGGTCACACAGCTAGATGGCTGTTGGTTGAATAACACACTGGGCAAAAAATGCCTACAGGGCAAATAATGCCTAAAAGGTCAACTTATACACTACTACAGCGATGGATACGGATTACGTAAAATTTATTATGGCTGCTTGAAAAGTCACTCCGGTGTTTTTTCTGGAGACGGTAATATTATGGATATTTAGACAGAATGTGAACAAGGTCACACAGCTAGATGGCTGTTGGTTGAATAACACACTGGGCAAAAAATGCCTACAGGGCAAATAATGCCTAAAAGGTCAACTTATACACTACTACAGCGATGGATACGGATTACGTAAAATTTATTATGGCTGCTTGAAAAAAGTCACTCCGGTGTTTTTTCTGGAGACGGTAATATTATGGATATTTAGACAGAATGTGAACAAGGTCACACAGCTAGATGGCTGTTGGTTGAATAACACACTGGGCAAAAAATGCCTACAGGGCAAATAATGCCTAAAAGGTCAACTTATACACTACTACAGCGATGGATACGGATTACGTAAAATTTATTATGGCTGCTTGAAAAAAGTCACTCCGGTGTTTTTTCTGGAGACGGTAATATTATGGATATTTAGACAGAATGTGAACAAGGTCACACAGCTAGATGGCTGTTGGTTGAATAACACACTGGGCAAAAAATGCCTACAGGGCAAATAATGCCTAAAAGGTCAACTTATACACTACTACAGCGATAGTAAAATAAAAAAAAGTAAAATAAAAAAAAAATGAATATTAAAAAAAAAAAATTACAGTTGGTGCTGCTGAACTACTAGGAGCAGCAGATTAGCACACCAGTCCCACTCCCCAACACTGCTAGACTAATAGCACTGGGCTCTTATAATAGTAGTAGTAGTAGTAGTAGTAGTAGTAGTAGTAGTAGTAGTAAAACAACAAAAAAATAAATAAAAGCAGTCCTTACAAGGACTACTGTTATTGCAGCAGTCAGCAGATGAGATCAGAAGCAGGACAGCTGCCCACTGCAGCTACATACAGAGCACTGCAGTAGAAGGTAGATTACTAGCCAGCAAAGCTACCTAAGCTTAAATGTCCCTCAAACCCCTGCAGACTTCTGTCCCTCCAATAACAGAGCAGTATCAACACGATTACTAGCCAGCAAACTTTCAACTGTCCCTGAAATCACTAACAGGCAGCAGCTCTCTCCCTACACTATCTCTTCAGCACACACAGGCAGAGTGAAAAAAACGCTGCAGGGCTTCGGTTTTTATAGGGAAGGGGAGTGGTCCAGGGGAGAGCTTCCTGATTGGCTGCCATGTACCTGCTGGTCTGGGGTGAGAGGGCAAAAAAAAGCGCCAACAATGGCGAACCCAAAATGGCGAACGTCGCGCGACGTTCGCGAACTTCCGGCGAGCGCGAACACCCGATGTTCGCGCGAACAAGTTCGCCGGCGAACAGTTCGCGCCATCTCTAGTTACAGGCAGCAATCCCTGCAGAATATGGAAAGGTCAGTGGGAAGGGGGAGGATGCACACCATGGAGTTTCACTTGCACAGAGCAATTGTGCAAGTAGCTGTGCATTTCATAAAATGACCCACTTCCATTTACTAAAATCTTTCTCTTAATACAACAAACTAAATACCTTTTAGCTACCTAAAATAGATTTTATGACATCTGTGATTTTTCATACCAATCAACACTGATTACATTAACACAGCCCTCATAAATCCAACAATTCAATTTACTAGTTTATATCTGGACCTTTATGAAATGGAAGAATGAGTTTAACTGACTAGGGTAGGTCTAGGGTAGTGTAAAATATTGACAATGTTTTTCATGTTTTTAATTTAGCGTGCACTCTTAGGGAATTTGGGGCCTTTACATACAGGAAAGTTCATTGCTATTTTTTGCATAAAACAGAGCTATCAATTTTATGGTGATTCCTCTGCCTTATTTTGGCTATAATTCTTGAATTACAATTTTTTTCCATTTGCTTTTAGTTGTTTGTTTAGGACCCCACTACCAAGCAGCCTTGGTTTATTTTATGAAATATTTTATTTGATTTTTACTTTAACCATACAAATCAAAGTGATATGGAACAAATCTGGCTTATGAAAGATACTGCAAACAAAATTAGCCTGTTAATATTGACATATTTAACAGAAATAAATATCAATACAGAGATACAGAAAAGACAATATCAAAAACGAACTAATTAAAAACTAACTAAACTAACTAAGCCAGTGGATATGAATATAATTAAAAAGAAAAGAAGAGAACAAAATCCATTGTTCTAGGAAATACTGTATATAATTGCCCAGAAAAAAAATGGTAACATTTTATAATTGAAGGAATTGAGTAATTTGACCTCTAACATTTGAGTCACAGATTCCCAAGTAAGGAGACCAGGCTAAATGACTCTTTAGAGTAATTTCATTTTGTTTTTACTAACAATGCTTCCTGCCAACAGAGCTGGTTCATATAAGAAAAGATAACAGGATGACTGGGGAACTGGCAGCTATGCTCTCAATCTCAGCAAGGCACCCCCGCTCCAGGTGTAAGGTATATGCAAATCAACAAGAGCAATCTTTATCGCACACAACATGTTTCGGGCCCAAAGCCCTTTATTGATAAAGGGCTTTGGGCCCGAAACATGTTGTGTGCAATAAAGAGCACTTAGCAGCAAGTTCTGCCTCTTTGCCTGCTTTCTCTCAGCTCTCTTGTTGATTTGCACATATAAGAAAAGATGTCAGATAGTGAAGGTGGCTCACTTCGTAGCCAATAAAAATATAAATCTTTTTTGGAAGCTGCCAAATATAACTCAGCAATCAGGGCCGGCCGTAGGCCTATTGGACCAATATGGCCCAATTGGGCCCCGCACCTCTGCGGGCCCCGCACGACAGGGCAGCACAGATAATATTTTCCTCAGCACATGATGCTGCCTGGCCTGCCCCCAACTTTGAGAGTCCAGCCCATCCCCAAATCCATAGGTCCAGCCCACCCTCAACTCTGATAAGCCAGCATATCCCCCAACTCCATAGGTCTAGCCTGCCCCCATAGGCCCAGCTTTTCTCCAACCTTGATAGGCTTGCGCTTGAAAAAGAAATGTTTTCTTATATGTTTATTTTCCCTAAGGTGACTAGATATTATCATAATGCAGCCCGTGAAGTTAGTCGAGTCTGGCTATGTTCACAGTTAGACCACTTCAGCAACTCTTCAGGGGATAAAGGTTAGGGCTGTGGCATCCGAAATTTCCAGATGCTTAATAATCACGATATGTGGCCAAAAGTAGACAGAAAAGGAAATAATAAACCATAAGTTGCAACAAAATGAAACATGACACATTGATTGTAACAATATGTCATTGTTTTATTGTGTATCTGTGGCTTCTGGCAACAAAATATATACTTTGTATAAATTCGCAGGGTATTCATGGAAGGAATCTCTACAAATGGACTCTTTTAGGAACATGCACTTATTCCACTCGATAGTGGCACCTTGTGGTGAGAATGCAAATTGCATAACTAAATGTTTGCTTTGTCAATTAACTTAATGAGGTTTGGTTTAACATGTATGACATCATGTATGTTGCCATTTTTTGAAATGGGAAGGGCTTAGCGTATGTATGCACTGAAACACTTGTATTCTATCCTTGATAAAGGCCTGAATTGGGGCCGAAACACTGGATGCACAAGTATGAATAAATACAGTTTTTTTGCACTAAACATAGGACTGCATGTCCTTGATAAATTCTACATGTTTCATTTTGGCCCAGCACCCGAAGTGGATTAAGACTGGATGAGAGTGCGAGTGCTTATCGGTTTATATATATATATAATATTATAGGTGTACATGCTAATTTGGTAATGTAATATTTGTGATCTCCTCAGTTTTAATATTCTAAATAGGAGTTTCCCATGTATTTATCTATTTTCCTATGTATCTGACAAAATCAATTAACCCTGGGAACCTTTCATACTTTAATAATTATTCTGCCCTTGCAGTTCATAGCCAATGGCATGTGAATATAGAAACTAGTACTAAGTAGGAATTTATTTGTGTACTGTTAGCTGTTTCTATGGACCAACAATTACAACAAGGGGCCTTTCAAACCAGTATTTGGTAATTTATTCCCTAAAATGTAAAACTCAAGTATGACCTAGACTGATCACACCTGGGTAGTGCCTCAAAATTGCTAGCCTTCTTTTGCAGACTTTTTCTTAATAAGATGATGATATATAAATGTGATCTTTTTAAATCAGCTTATAGATCAATACCCTGTATTCCAAAAATACAGTCTACGATTGAAGGTGCGTGGAAGGAAGGTTTTGACCCCCAAGGTGCGTCTCATTTTAATGGCAAATTAGAAGGTACCAAGGCTTGGATTTGCGCATGTGAAATTTATTGTCTACTGACATCCCTTCCGATAAAGTAAGCTATTAGATGATATATTAAAATATAGTAAAAAAAGCATTAAAACTAAAAGGCATTAAGCATAATCTTGATTTGCTTAGTCAGACATATGATAGATTGCCCCCTAACAAAAAGCAAGCAAGCAAGTCACAGGTCTCTTTAATCTTGAGATTGCACCTGGTTTTACTATAATTGGTGTTTTTTGCTCCTTCCAAGAAATAAGAATATATAGCCTAATGAGGACTGAAAACATTGGACATGTACATATATATATCTATATTTATGTGTTGTATGCTTTTGTAAAACCCTAGGGTTGAAGCCTTATATTCTTAAGAATGGTCTGTAATGCTTGAAGTTACTACCAGTCTTGATTTCTGTGTTTTACTAGGCATGATGTCTATGGTTCTTTCCATGCCTGATATGCGTTGGTTTAACTTCTGGCATCTTGCGTGGCCCTTGATTTTCTGCAGATCTAACCAGATCCATGACGTGCATTAATTGTCTCGTAGTCTGAATAACTAGACTCTAGAGCAGTGGTCCCAACCAGTGGCTTGTGAGCAACATGTTGCTCTTTGATGCATTGGATGTTGCTCCCAGTGCCCTCAATGAAGGTGCTTATTCCTGAATCCCTGACTTGAAGGCAAGTTTTAGTTACATAAAAATCAGGTGTACTGCCAAACAGAACCTCCTGTAGGCTGCCAATCCACATAGATGCTGCCAACCACAGCCCATATTTGGCTTACCCAGGAACATTTTTCATGCTCGTGTTGCTCCCCAACTTTTTTTTACATTTGACTGTGTCTGGGGACCCCTGCTCTAGAGTATAATATAGGCTCATTACAACTGATGTGTGGCATCATTTTCTGCACTGCTCATTTTGAATCTAACTAAACATCACTGAATGATCAGCAAAGGACCAGCTTGACTTACTACTGTATGTTTGTAGTTTTATGATAATTAATGGTATGGTAATTTGCTTTTTTATGTATGGAGAAAGCATACATATTATTTACTATATTTACTGCTACAATGAAATGCTGCTGGTAAGAACGGTGGTGTAGTACCACGTTATCAGGAACCTTGTAAAGTGACGTACCTGCGGACGCACAGGAGAACCCTGTGGGTTCCGGTGTTCAACAATGCCCTTTTGGGGCCCGGGGCTTTCTGCTGCGGAAACCTAACAGGAAGTGCGTAACAAGTCCGTAAACAAGGTACCGGCAAGGATCAAGAGAAGGTGTAGTCGAAGTCAGACAAAGAGTTCAAGGCAGGAGGCAGGAACCGTAGTCAGGGGTCAGGCAGAAGTTAAAACCAGAGATTCAAAGTCAGAATATATATGCTTCGGCTGGAACAGATAAACTGGAACAAGCTTGGGCAACTTCCAAAATGGAGACTTGGCTTTTTAAGGAAGATTTCAAGCCAATTTTTTAATCCAGCGCTTCTTAGTGACGTCATGACACTCGGCGTCACAGCCTGGGTGTCATGATGCTCACCGTCAAACACCAGTATCACAGGTACCGGGAACCCGGAAGTGCGCGCCTGCGCACCAACAGCCTGGGAGAGGTGCACCGGGAGGTAAGAGACTCCGGCAATCTCCCGGCACGTCTTACAGTTGGCTTTGTCTGAAACAAGCTTTGTCTTTTTTTTTTATAGGTGACGAATTATTGATTTCCATCAGCTAAGCAGTCTGTCAGGAAAACATCATCTGTTATTTGACTTGGTGCTGAAGTATTATTCTTCAGAGAGACCTAGAGCAAGGCAAGGTGGTTTGTACTGCAATGAATAAACATGGGAGCACTTACCGGTCAGAGTTCAGCTCCAGCTTGTTGCACAAACAATGCGATCCCACATAGCCAGGCTCCTTTGGTGCTCCATTTTTTGTTGTGCTCAAGATGCAAATTTACTTAAATCAAGGTATTTCAAAATCATTTTGCCATTAGTAATTAAAAAACCTTAATATTTAAGTGTCTGACTATCAAAAATATAAAGTACTTTATTTACATGTGCATTTTCGCTTCCTGCAGTAGTACATTACAAAGACAGTAGGCAGTACATTAAGGCATGACAACTGCTAAAAATGTATATAATACACAAAAATAAAAACCTGTAAAATATATGTTTGTATATACACTTATAATTTATGCTCAGTGGTGTGTTCCCCCTTCACTTGAGAATGCTAAATGAGCCCAAAGATACATGCATGTTGGTGAATATATGAAAGATGAAAAGAAAAGTAGCCCTATCACTGAACAGAGGAGATTGTGTGTCTGTAGGGTGGAGATGCATGTTATGGATGTTTCATTCCATAGAGATTCCCTCTGCTTTCTCATAATTTCCATTGCCTATAAACATTGGAAAAGGTTTTCCTGCAACCTAAGGATCCTTAGCTTTGTTCGCTGGGCAAGAAGGGCTTTAGCTTAGCTGTCAGTATTGTTACAGAGCCAAATCTGCTTTCCTACCATGGACAGTTCTGAAATATATTTATAGACCTGCTTAGATTCTTTCCTTCAGAGCAATGAACACTGCTGCAATGCATCTACAGCAAGGTAAGCAAGAGCTTACACATTGGGCCTGGCCCATCGGTCAACTTCTGTCCACATACACATGAACTAGTAATTCAGGTCAGTCAGTGGCAAATTGTGTAACAGATTCTTAATTTTATATCAGGGCTTGGATGAGGTCATTTTTGGACATTTTGTTCTTGACCAACTCCAATGTTATTTAACCTTGTGTTTGTGTTCATTGGCAGTGTTTTTTTACTTTTGGAAAGTTATCTCTTTCATGTAACGTAAACAAAAAAAAGAGGATTAATTTGCTTAAAGGGGAATTCAGGGGAACTGTTAACAATAAGAAATGTTATGATGTTGCAGAAAATACAGCGAAAACATTAGGTTTCATTGAAAAATTCTGAAAAAATTCTGAAACATTACAGAGTAATATTTCCAAACAGGTTTGTGAGACCTGACTTGGGTTTGTCACCTTCAAGTTGAGTAATACAATGTAGCAATAATTACATGTGTAGCTTACAGAGCATTTGTTTTAGATGGGGTCAGTGACCCTCTATTTGAAAGCTGGAAAGAGTCAGAAGAAGAAGGCAAATAATTCAAAAATTATAAAAGAAAAAATTTCAATTGAGACGTTGCTTAGAATTGGCCATTCTATAACATACTAAAAGTTAACTTAAAGGTGAACCAACATTTTTTTTAGCAGGAATTGTCCCATTTGCATGTAAATTACTCACAAGCAGCATTCTTTAGGGCAACACTGCTGCATTCATTTACGGAGCCTTAAGTGGGAACCCTGGAATTACCGTCACGTTTTGTATCTCCAGTTTCCGAAAAAATATTGCTTCATAGAATACAATAAAATCATAAAACTTAGAGGGTTATTTATCAAAGGTTGAATTTTAGAGATTTGTGAGGTTTTATACATCGAATGGTCTCTAATTTATGAAAAAAACTCAGTGAAATCCGTGAATTCGGGGTGAAAACATTGAGAACTCCAATTAATCGAGCAAAACCCACCGAAAAAAACTTGAACATGTTGAAGGCTATTAACATTTTCAAATAGTTCACGGAAGCTCTGCCATTGACTTCTATGTGACCTTGACAGGTTCTATATGGTGTATTTCCGGCTTTGTGCTATTTGATAGTTTTCGGGGTATAATAAATCTAGAAAAATGTGTAGTTTTTTTTTAACCTGAAAATTCAAGTTTTCACAAAAAAATACCATCAAAAACTAGAAATTTTTAAGGGAAAAATACACCTCGACCTTTGATAAATAACCCCTAAGACATTGAAAATGTTCAGTTTAATATTCATTAACTTCCAATGCCGTTTATGAATAAAAAGATTTGTGCATAATGTAGTAGTGTTGTTATTGTGATCATTATAATAAGATCTGTTTTGTGGTCACAGCTGAACAATTGTGGGAATAGAGGAGCGAAAGAATAAAACCTTTTGCTTTTTATTCTTTGATCCCAGATGCTCTTCTGAAAACATGCAAATGCTATTAAAATAGAATGTAGATGGTGCTGCTCTTAAAAGGCTGTGGAAATGTGTGGGGAGCATGAAGCACAGGCAGTACCAGATTGTGGCAGTAGATGGACTACTCTCTCCAGAATGGACAATTCTAAGCAACTTTTCAATTGTCCATTATTTTTTTTTTTATAGTTTTTGAATTATTTGCCTTTTTCTTCTGACTCCTTCCAGCTTCCAAATTGGTGTCTCTAAAAACAAATGCTCTGTAAGGCTACAAATGTATTGTTATTGCTACTTTTTATTACTCATCTTTCTATTCAGGCCTCTCCAATTCATATTCTTGTCCTATATTCCAGTCTCATATTCCAGTCTCCAATCAATGCATGATTGCTTGGGTAATTTGGACCCGTGCAGACTGCTTAAAATGCAAACTGGAGAGCTGCTGAATAAAAAGCTAAATAACTCAAAAACCTTAAATAATAAAAAAGCAAAACCAAATTGCAAATTGTCTCAGAATATCACTCTCTCTGTTATACTAAAAGTTAACTCAAAGGTGAATAAGCCCTTTAACCTTTTTATTTTCTAAATCTTTGGTTTTTTTTGCACCTAGTGCTTTAAAACCAATAACACTCTGGGGTTTACTGATGCTATGGTATATTTTATATTTTTGCCAAAGTCCTTTATTTCCCCATATTCATTTGAATGTCACATATTAATGCCACAGTTTTGCCATACAGGGAGGACACCTACCATCACAGAGAGGCTTATACCCTGATGTTCGTAATGGCTTTATTCATATGGCTACTATATTTATTACCGATACCATGCTAGGATAATTTATTACTGATACCATGCCATGTGATGTATTATGTGATTCTATGCATGGATTAGATTCACTGTTTTGGGAATTGTTACCCCTGTTTCTGGGAACCTGAAGAATAGATGATTCCACCAACTGAACCAGTCAATCATTTAATTATGTAATTATATCAGATAAGGGTTGAAACTCAGTTGGTGGGCATTTGTGCATCCATAACAGATTTGCAAGGAATTAAAGATAGACACAGTCAGGTTGATTTTTCAATACGATCTTGCCAAGTAAACTGTATGGCCAAAAAGTCAGTGTCTGGCTTAGATTGGACCAATTAATGTTTGGTGGTCAAATTGTATGGGCTTCACCTCCATCCAGGAGGATGGCCATTATTTAGGCTCTCAGACCAGTTAGTAAAAATACTAAAGTCAAAACCCTTGTTTTTGTTCTTTTTTGTTATCTTTTCGGGAAAAGAGTTGCTTGGTCTTGATGCCGATATTAGGGAGCAGATTTATCAAGGGTCGAATTTGGAAGTTGAAAATACTTCGAAATTCGACCATCGAATTTAAATACTTAGAATTCGAATATCGAATTTGAGGTTTTTTCATCAAATTTATCTATCAAACTATTAAATCCTTTGAATCGAACGAAGGATTTCAGTGATCGATCAAAGGATTTTACTTCAATGTGTAAAGTTTGTAGACGGTCCCCATAGGCTAACATAACAATTTGGTAGGTTTAATTTGGCGAAGTATTGAAGTCGAAGTTTTTTTTAAAGAGACAGTACTTCAATTATTGAATGGTCGAATAGTCTAACTTTTTTCGAAGTCGTATGGCCTATTCGATGGTCGAAATACCAAAAAAAATCACTTCAAAATTTGGACTTTTTTTAACTTCGAAAATTCATTCGAACCTTAGTAAATCTGCCCCTAGGGGTTGTTTACAATACCCTGGGGACCTGGGTACAAATACGTGCCCCTTAGCACCCACTTAAGAAGCACATATACCCCAGTGCACGTGTTGTGCATATTTAATTTGTCCGAGGAATACAATTATTGTATTTAGGCTGGAACTCACAGCTTAGCCCACCGTTACACAAGAGGGACTATAAACTAAAACTGAACCTACATGTATAATGTATAACTAAAGTGCTCTTCTCTTAGTTTTTGTAGAATCATATTATGCTTTGACTTGTCACCCTGGAGCAGCGAAGCTTTTGAAAGTTCATGTGGAATTTGTGGAGGGAGACTGGACTCTAAACATATTTACTGCAACTTAAAAATATTTACTGCAACTTAAACATATTTGCTGCTCCCAAAAAATTTCCTTGTTTTAGGATGACAACTAAAGCATTGGCCGTATGTCAAATTATGCCTTATGAGAAAAATTGTGCATACCCTAAAGTGATTTGTTTGTAGGTTATATTTTGCTTTTTACCGTGAATCGTGCTTTCCATATTGTTTATGTCAAATACATTTTCTATTGTTTGCTTACAGGCCCGTCTACAAGATTCAAAAGCATTCAAAGCTGAAAGGATTCCATAGAAAAAAGTGCAACTCTACTGCAAAATTAACATCTATTTAACATTTGACACCTGTATTTATATTTATTAATGAGAAACATTGTTTTTAAAAGCAGATGTAACTGTTATATTTTTGTAAATTATATTAAAAGTTTATATTTGGAGTTTCTTTTTTTATTTGTTCAACTACACCATTGGATAAATCGATTCATCGAATCAAAGCTGTACACAAAATGGCATTCATTGCATGACAGTCAGTGATGTTTGTACACGCGCACACATAAGAGGGAGAAAAGAGAAATGTGTATATTTCTTTTTTTCTTGAAGGATGGGTCAGATTTTGACCTCCCATCATCAAAAGGGGAAAAATATCCTGTATGGAAAAAATGTATTTGTGAATCTGAAAAAAATTGAGATACATGAAATCCAGTTAAGGATTCAACCAAATTCTTCTTAAAGGGATACTTCAGTTAATAGTGCTGCTGCAGCAGAATTCTGCAAACAGAGCAAACAGATTTTTTTTATATTTAATTTTTTTAATATTTAAAATCTGACATGGGGCTAGACATATAGTAAGTTTCCCAGCTGCCCCCAGTCATATGACTTGTACTCTGATAAACATCAGTCAGTCTTTACTGCTGTACTGCAAGTTGGAGTGATATCACCCCCTCATTTCCCCCCCCAGCAGCCTAACAACAGAACAATGTGAAGGTAACCAGATAGCATCTGCCTGCAGGGCCGGAACTAGGGGTAGGCAGAAGAGGCAGCTGCCTAGGGCGCAATGATTAGGGGGCGCTGGGCAGCTACCTCTTCTACCTACCCCTAGACCGGACTCACCTGGAATTCAGCATAGGCTATGTCCCCCAAACGATATTGCGCATGCGTGCGAGCAGCATTACTGTGCATCATTACTGATAGATCCTGTGTCGTTATTGTGCATGCGAGCCAGCGTTGTTACTGCGCATGCGCGTGTGACAGGGGAAGGGAGTGCGGCGAGCTGGCAGCTGGGTTGCCTTGGGTGCCTGGGTTGCCTGGCCCGCCTCTGGCTGCCTGACACAAGATAACAGCTCCTTGGTTTATCTAAGAACATCACTCAATAGTAAAAAGCCAAATCCCACTGCTACAGATTCAGTTACCTTGAGCAGGAGAAACAACAGACGGGCAGAAAGCAGTTCCAGCCTAAAGTGCTGACTCTCTCTGAAAGCACATGACCAGGCAAAATGATCTGAGATGGCTGCCTAAACTCTTTTAAAAATACACATAATACACTTGCTGGTTCAGGAATGAAATTTTATATTGTAGAGTGAATTATTTGCAATGTAAACACCATAAAAATCATAACAGAATCCTTTAAAGTTAAACCAAATCCAAACCCTCAGAGGCAGATTGAGCAAATTCACAAAAACTTGGAATTTTGAAAATCTTGAATGTGCACTTAATTCTTTTAAAAAACATGATCAAATAAAAACATGAAGAAACAATTCCCAACAGTATGAAATCACTTTCTACCCATTATTTTCAATGAACCTGCCAAATTTTGGATTGATCTCAAATTCAAATTGCATTTTGCTAATCCTACTCCCACTGACGTTTAGGGGCAGATTTACTAAGCTCGAGTGAAGGATTCAAATGAAAAAAACTTCAAATTTTTTGGGTACTTAGACCATCGAATAGGCTACTATGACCTTCGACTTTGATTCGAATGATTCGAAGTAAAAATCGTTCGTCTATTTGACCATTCGATAGTCAAAGTACTGTCTCTTTAAAAAATACTTTGACTACATACTTCGCCACTTTAAACCTACCTTTCTAAGTTTTTTATGAGCAAATAAAAATCCTTCAATCGATCGATTAAAATCGTTCGACTCGAACGATATTTATTCGATCGTCCGATCGAAGTATTTGCACTAAAATCCTTCGAATTTGATATTTGAATTTGAAGGATTTTAATTCGAGGGTCAAATTCGAGATTTTATTAACCCTCGAAATTCGACCCTTGATAAATCTGCCCCTTAGTGTTTTTAATTTTTTTTTCACAGAAACCTTGAATTGTGCTAAAAATTTGAATTTTAATAAATCTGTTCTTTACTTCTAAGAAACAACTGAAGGCTTTAAATTTTTTTATTTTTTGTTTTTTTGTTGAGAATTTGATGGTCAGCCAAATCTTTGCCCTGAATTGATTTTTGGTGCAACCCTACACCAGATGTTCCCATATATCATTGAGTCTAAACATGCAAGGAGAGAAAGCAAGAGACACATCATAATACACATCTTAATAACATTACATTACAGAGAATGAAGTCATGCCATTAAAGGAGAACTAAAGCTTAAGGTTATAAATGTTGTACAATTATGTTTTGGGTTTCAGCCCAAGTCAACCATGTCCCTTTAGCAGTGAATATCTTTACCCCAAAAGATGCCCAAGTAGCTCCCCATATTCATGTCTGCTGATTTACTGTCCATGCTCTGTGCTGCTGTCACTTACTGAGGTTAGGGATCAACTCAAAATATACAGTACATATAGAATATAAATGTCACAGTAAAGGGTAATTAATACAGACAATTACTACATGGCAGCACAGAAACCAGTGCAACTAGCATCAGAATGTAATTAATCCTGCAGCATCAGCTTATATTACAGGCCAACCTCATTTTCTGCTTGATAATTTGTGACGACCCCTAAACTTAGCTTCTCAACAGCTGCCCACTGAGTATGTGAGTGTTGCAGACACTTTCCAAGATGGTGACCCCCTGTGACAAGTTTGAAGTCCTGGATCATTTTCTGCTGTTGAGAAGCTGAAACTTTAGGCTGGTGCAATAAGTATAGTATACTGTATAAAATATGGCATTTCTAGCCATATTGATTTTTAGGGTTTAGTTCTCCTTTAAAAAAATAACAGAGGTATGGGAGTCCTATACATGGCATGTCTAGCAAAAAACATTTTCTAGAGGCCAAGCACACCCTGGTATGTGCTCACATACATCAAGATACATTGTAGGATATTTGGTGACAGAAGAGGCATGGTCTATCCAACTCAACCAATGAGGACTATACATAAATACAATCAAATGATATGCAGTATGCAAGAGCAAGCACTTCACATATATAATTTGCCTACTATAAATAAATACGTGTTTTAAATTCTGACTATATCCTGAAAAATATCCTGATTGAGACTAGTTAGTGAAAATATATACTGTATATTTTTTTTCGGTTAAAAGGGTAGAATAATGCACCAGGAATATGACATTACAAGGACATATTTTATGCCAGAGGTCCTGTCATAGGCCTCTACAACTCTACCTTAACTACTATTCACTGAATCCAGATTATCATTGGTTATTACAGATCAGTGGTCTATGTGAATGACTGACTTCCCTGACTAGCAAATAATGATTTTTTTCATCTCCAGAAACATGATATCTAATGTATCCATTTCTCTTTTATATAGCTTCTAGTTGGTAGCTGAAACCATCTCTTTGACTCAAACCTGATAAAGATACTGTACATAATAACTAGAACTGTTCTTCATAAAAAACACAAACATGTGATTCATACTATTAATTGGGGATGTAAAAGGAGGAATAAATGCCTTTAATGCAGGAACGGCAGATTTGCAGTTGGCCCATGGCACATGTAAATATGGAGTAGGATTATAGTCTGTAAGAAAGTAGTTATATTATATGAATTGTGCTTTAAATAGCTAGAACGGTGTCTCAGTACAGTCAGAAAAGGCAGATAGACACTACTGGAGGGGCACACTGCCGAAAGGACACATTTGATATGATATTAGTTACTGTGAGGAAGTGCAATATCTGTGTGCTACGGCCAGACAAACAAGAGGGAAGTAACACTGGGAGGGGAGTCAATATATTCAAGTTGTGATATATATATATATATATATATATATATATATATATATATATATATATATATATATATATATATATATATATAATATATATTTTAAATATCCTCCCAATGAACTGAGTAGCTAATCTGCAAATGGTTGAACAGGTTGTACAAGATTCAGTTCACCGATATCCATGTGACTGCATTGTGCAAACATCCACTGATTACACAATAAAGTCTGTGTAAACTGCTGCATGTACAACAGAACTCAAAAACATCACATGTCTCAGGAAAGAAACCAATAATTAACTCAAACAATAGATAGTGTGAATGAAAGCCTACCAAGATTACATACAATAATACTTTTAGATGCATAAAAAGATAATTAAACACCAGATTTTTATTTGTTTCAATGCATAAATCTATTTCCCGGCTCTTCCCTTTTCATATTATCATTTCATAAATACTAGCTGTGCTTCACCTTTAAACCAGGAGTTTAAAAGTAAAAAGTGCACCTGTGAGCAGAAGATAATTGCCCCTATCCCTAGTACATTGTATGACAGTTGGCAGAACAGTTTTTCCTCACTGCCTGATAACTAAGTTCACCAAAATGAAGATGTCTAGTTTTTTTTACAGTTTAAGTGAGTTACTGGGTTATGATATAAGGCATATTCAGCAAACCTGCATTATCATTTGCTCAGAAGCAATAACAACATTTTCTTTGTATTTTGAAAGGGGAATGGCTTTTTTCTTTTTTTAAATAATTATTCTGGGAATTTAATCATATACTGTAGGCAAACTACACACCAGAGCAATGCTATTAGCTATTAGCACCACTAATAGAATTATACCTCAGGATATAGAATTATACCACATTTTTATTGAAGAGAAGCACATGCCCATGGTCCAAGGTTACTGATGGAAATCACTGTGGGGGGATGTATGACAAATAGGCAGCCCTAGTGATGGTCATTTTCTTTTTATATATATTTATTACATTATTGTTTTGCACCAATATCTACTGTAAGCGTAGTATAAAATGCAACACTGCAATTCTGCAAACACAAAATTACATACCCAAAAGCTTTGTTTCTATGTGGTGATGGGCGAATTTATTCGGCAGGCATGGAGTTGCGGCGAAAAATTTGCTGCAACAAAAAAAATAGTTCCATGTCAAAATTGTCACATGCATAAACATTGTCGTGTGTCAAAATTATTTGGATGCCTGTTGACTTTAATGCATTTGAACAAAATAGTCGCGTGTATGAAAATGCAAAACGCATCAAAGTCAATGCGCGTCAAATTAATTTTTCACTGTGTCGCAATTTTTAATAATGTTTTAAATTATTTACCTTCACTGACCCTATCTAAAAACCAACTGCTGTGTAAGGCTACAAATTTATTTTACTAATATTTCTATGCAGGCCCTCTCCTATTCATATTCCAGTCTCTATTTCAAAGCAGTGCATGCTTGCTAGGGTGATTAGTACCCTAGCAACCAGATTGCTAAAATTGCAACCTGGAGAGCTGCTGAATAAAAAAGATAAATAACTCAAAAACCACAAAGAATACAAAATGGAAACAAATTGCAAATTGTCTCAGACTATCACTTTCTACATCATACTAAAAGATTACTCAACGCTAAAGAACCCCTTTAGCTTAACTTTTAGTATGTTATTAAATGGCTAATTCTAAGCAACTTAAATTGGCCTTCATTTTTTCTTTTTTATAGTTTCTGAATTATTTGCCTTCTTCTGTAGATTCTTTCCACCTGTCAAATGGGAGTCAATGCTAAAACAAATGCTCTGTAAGTCTACAGTTGTATTGTTATTGCTACTCTTTATTACTCCTCTTCCTATCCAGGCCCTCCCCTATTCATTTTCCAGTCTCTTATTGAAATTAATGCATAACAACTAGGGTAATTTAGATCCTAGAAACCATATTATTGAAACTGCTAACTGGGGAGCTGCTGAATAAAAAGCTAAATAACTCAAAAACCACATATATTAATAAAATGAAACCCAATTGCAAATTGTCTCAGAAAATCACTCTCTACATCAAACTCAAAGGTGAACAACCCCTTTAAAGAGCTGGAATCAGGTATCACAAAATTTGTTAACATAAGGGAACAATATGTGGCTCCAGAATTGTGGACAGTGCATCAGACAAAAGTCTAACATTTAGGGCACATTTACTATGGGTCGAATATCTAGGGTTAAATAACCCTCGATATTCGACCGTTGAAGTAAAATCCTTCGACTTCAAATATAGAAGTCAAAGGATTTACCGCATTTCCTTCGATCAAGCGATCAAAGGAAAAATTGCTCGATCGAACGATTCAAAGGATTTTAATCCGTCGATCGAACGACATTCCTTTGCTCAAAAAAAGCTAGGAAAGCCTATGGGGACTTTCCCCATAGGCTAACATTGATGCTCGATAGGTTTTAGGTGACGAAGTAGGGGGTCGAAGAGACAGTACTTCGACTATTGAATGGTCGAATAGTCGAACCAGTTTGAATCGTTCGATTTGAAGTCGTAGTCGAAGGTCGAAGTAGCCAATTCGATGGTCGAAGTAGCAAAATAAACTCTTCGAAATTCGAAGTATTTTTCATTCTATTCCTTCACTCGAGCTAAGTAAATGTGCCCCTTCATGAATAAAAAATGACTAGTATTTCTACATGGTTATGGAACACTAGAATCGGCTGATTCCATCTGTATTCGATTTATATAACTAGATTTATATAAATATATATATATAAATATATATATATATATATATATCCTCATCCCCTAATACATGGGACAATGACTTAAACCAGTTATCAGCAATGTTGACAGCAGGTGACACTGTGCTATATATTTCAGGGTTTCCTACTTTTTACCTTTATATAATTACCTGGATACAGTTGCACGGCCATATTTCTTTTTTATTATTGTTTTGTTTTGGGTTTGTTTTGTTCTTACTATAATTTGTTATGCTAATGTAGCACCCTATTATGTGTGCAAGACTGTATGAACATTATATTGTTAGTTTAAATGGACAATGGATTACTAAATTGCTCACCTGATTTAATAAAACAGAGACTGCAAACATTTGATATTGCTTGGAGTTAAGAACTAAATTTCCGCCAAGCCCTTGCTACAGGAAGTGCATGGAGACAGCCAATAGGAGCCCGGCCCATGGAACCGGACGGAAGGAGGGGGGATTAGCCAGCAAGGAGGACTGTGTTGTGCTGGAAAACTTAATGACTGGGAATGTTGCAGCCAGTTTAGTGATTAGTCAGAAAGAGAAGCTGTCACTAATCTACAGAGGAAGACACTGCAGTTTGCTGAAAGTTGTTTCCTGTTGTTCCCTGGTGGAAAAGTACACAAGGTCCCAGTAGCCAGTGTGATCCTGGGTTGTGGCCTTCCAGCCAATTTGATTAGGACAAAGCTACAGTGAGAGGAGAAGCAGAATTCCCTTTGAACTGTGAGTCACCTTTAACCCCTGCCTTGACATTTTGGGCGATTAATATTCATATTGTATCTGTGAGACAGTGTGGCTTTTATGGACAGAGGAGCGCCTAAGTTGCTGGATGTTTCCACAGTGCTCAGATGTGTCTCCCTCATTATTACAGTCATCATAAGAGAGTGTTTCAGTGAACCTGCAAAGCTATTGAGGTGACTTCAGGGATTACACAGCCACCTCATCCACCTGCAAGGATTGTAAGTAAGGCTGACAGCATTGCTTTCGTCTCAAGGGGTCCCCACCGGTGTACACTATATCCAGCTGGCAACTTGTCGGGGGGAACTTAGGTGTGCACACCAGGGTTATGCTGGGGCTATTGTTATTGAAATGTCATTGTACATAATACGTTACCTATTTTACTCCATAGCTAACCTTTTCTTACAGCTTCAGCTGTTTAATAAAGTAAGGCTGTGCCTGTTGCATTGGCATTCTTGTTTGCCTGTTCACTGGATCTGGGGTGTCACCAGTATACTTTGCAAGATCATACCCATTAGCACAATTTCATAACACACTTACGGGTGTGCTTCACTTATTTACTGTTCACATGAGGACCTTGCTTAAGGTTTATTTAAGCTTTTTTGTGTTTTGAATCAAATATATGGACCATTAATGGATAATGTTTTAGCAAGCAGTCTATAAATAGACATGACAATTACAATATAGAGCATAGAGGGTTGACCACTCCCTTTTTTAAAACCACACCCACAAATGGTTGGTGCTCACTACAGGGATATCACTCATATTTGAAAAAAATGTATTGTAATATAAAAAATATAATGTCATACCCTTAAATCCATATGCCTCCTCTTCCCCCTGTGGATAGCACAGCAACCCTTAGCACATGATTACACACCTTGAGGACCCCCAAACAAGTATTTCCAAATGCTAATAAACTACCACCAGGTTCACTTCCCACAGGCAGTGTGCAGCACACACACACAGTCAGAACAGAGCAGCCAGAGTAGGGAAGGCAGAGTATAGTAAACACAGGCAGAGCAGGGCAGGTAGAGTATGGCACACAGGCAGTATATGGCAGGTAGAGTATGGCACACAGGCAATATAGGGCAGGTAGAGTATGGCACACAGGCAGTATTGGGCAGGTAGAGTATGGCACACAGGCAGTATATGGCAGGTAGAGTATGGCACACAGGCAATATAGGGCAGGTAGAGTATGGCACACAGGCAGTATTGGGCAGGTAGAGTATGGCACACAGGCAGTATAGGGCAGGTAGAGTATGGCACACAGGCAGTATAGAGCAAGCAGAATAAGCACACAAAGGCAGGGCAGACAAAGTATAGCACACATAGGCAGAGTTTATCACACACAGGCAGAACATGGCACACACAGGCAGTGTAGGGCAAGCAGAATATGCCACACACACAGGCAAAGTAGAAAAGGAGACATATAAACCTATTAGGATCATCAAGTAATTGATAAGAACCACTCTAAAGCTGGCCATGGATGCAAAGATCCGATCGTACGAATCATCGTACGATCAGACTTTCCCATCTCCCAACCCGCCACTAACCATTCAGATCAAAGTCTTACCAGTCAGATTAGTTAAAGAACAGATCAGCAATGTTCTGCCCCTGATAGCAATCGTGTCCAACCAAAGCTAGTGACAGTCTCCCACTGAAAATCGTACGATCGGCAATACATGCAGAGATATTATCTGCAGCCGACAGAAATTTTCTAACCTGTTCGATCGACCAAACGACCGATCTCCGCCGGCCGAAAAATGTCGGGACTCTCCACACACGGTCCGAAAATCGTACGAATCCTCGATTCGTACGATCAGATGTTTGCGTCTATGGCCATCTTAAGATGAACAATATGTATTGTACTGTGCTGCTTCTATAGTTTGCATGAGGTATGGACAGATGTGGGCACTTACAGTCTGAGGTGTGAACAATGTAGGGTCTTACAGGTTATGGTTTTATAGGTCGGAACCACCCGCGGTCTTACAGGTGTGAACAACACAGGTACAGTATTTACAGGTGTGTGTGGTACTGTAAGGAACTTACCTTTGTTCGCGTCTCTGCCCCTTCTCAAGATGGAGCGTCTGGTTCGTCGCCATGTCGCAAGTGTCCAGTTTCAAGCTCGGCGCAACGTCGCAGGCATCAACTCTCACGCTCTGTGACACGTCGCAGGCGCCCAGTCTCACGCTCTGCGTCACATCACAGACGTCAGGTCTCACGATAGGTGTCACGTCAGAGGCATCTGCCGCTGGTGCATTTTCAGTGCATGCGCACTTTGCTTAAAAGGATACTGAGAACCTGACTTCATTGCAAAGTGATCATCAATCCTGTGAGACACTAAGCATTATTCCTGGTTGATTATCTGTGTTTTTGGCCTGTTTTCCTGGATCCTGTTTTTCATGCCTGAACTGACCCCAGCCTGCCTGACCATTCTACTGTTTCCTCGTTCCTGTTTTGACGTTTTCTATTTCCGGCACTCCTGCCTCTCCTCTACTAAGGTGCAGTCCTGTGCCCCATATTCGGCGACTGTTCATCCTCAGTGGGAGGTGTAGGAGAGGTCAGCCTTCTACAAATCTCTTCCGCCCAGTGGTCTGGATAGTATCACTTCAACTAATGATGCATGGTTCACAACTAATGATGCATGGTTCACACATGAAGAAATTCAAAAGAGACTAGAACATGTTAAGAGTAACAAAGGTCCAGGGCCAGATGGTATTCATCCCAGGGTAATTAGCGAGCTTAGCTCTGTGATTGCATAACCTCTTTACTTAATTTTTCAGGATTCATTGAGATCAGGGGCACAGGGGTAGCGTAAGTTTTCGAAGTTGCGCTAGTGTTAATTCGCCAAGCGAAGCGAAGTTTCGCTAGCGATGGTTCATTTGCATATGGCGCGAAATTCATATGTCAATGGAGGAACACGTATCACCACTTCAAATGCCTAGAAAACCTTCAAATCAGCAACTAAAAATTTTATTTTGCCCTACACATGTGCCCACTGTCTAGGTAAGTTGCCATGAGTCAGGAAATGTAGGGGGGGAAGGAGGGGAGCCCCAAAAAGATTTTCGATCTTTTTCAGCCTATCACCCATCATGTAGAAAACAGGCCAGCGTTTTTTGGGACTTGGGAAACAATTCCTATCTACTCTATTGCGCTTCGTCAAGTCTGAGGTGGCGAAGGAAGTCTAGCGTAAAAGGTAGCGTTCAGTACACTGCGCAAGTTAGTGAATTTGCGTAGTTACATCGCTAGCGAAAATTCGCCAGGCGTAAGGGTGCGAAGTAACACTAGCGAATTTACGCCCCCGTTCGTTAGTGAATTTGCGAAGTACCGAAAATGCCAAACGCTAGCGAATTGACGCTAGCGTTCGGCGCTTCGCATCTTAGTGAATTTGGGCCTATGAGTTTGTGCCAGCATGGTTTTATGCGTAATAGATCTTGCCAGACTAACTTAATTTCTTTTTATGAGAATGTACAGTAAGTAGAGACCTCGATTCTGAGATGGCAGTGGATGTGATTTACTTAGACTTTGCTAAAGCATTTGATACAGTGCCACACAAAAGGTTACTGGTTAAATTAAGGAATGTTGGCCTGGAACAAAGTATTTGTACCTGGATAGGGAACTGGCTAAAAGATAGGAAGCGGTCAGCGACCTGTGGCAACAGAAATAAAAAACAAGCATAGCGCAATATGTTTAGAATATAAGATATCACCCTGTGCGTGCACTAGGATGTTAAATAAGTGTATTCTCCCCCTCTCCTTCGGAAAGCTATTGGTGAGGGTATAAAATGACGATACAGGTGAGAGGAAAAAAGAGTGAGTGCTTTTCCTATATGGATGAAAGATCTTTCCCAAGGATAAAATGCCTCCACATTCTGTAAAAAATGCCTACTTACAAACCACTGCCGTGGTATGGTGCATGTAACATGAAAACCCTTCTGGTCACTCCTTCAGAATTCGCTGCTCCTTCCGAGTTCCCAAACAGGAGTAAAAGCGATAATAGTGTAAAACCATTTATTTAAAACTATTAAAAACAATTAAAAGATCCACACTCACATTTACCCTCACGGGTTTTTGCGTATTGAGTCCAATATACAGTTTTTCTGGGGTTCCCAGAGGCAGTCCTATCGGTTCGCTCCAAGTTACTGTCAGCTCACTCCAGGTACCTTGCTTCTAGGTTGGTATGTCCCCCTCCCAGCACAGGGTCTGTGTGGAACTGAAGGATTAGTACAGGGACACTTCTGAGGTCTGGTAGCACCCAGTGAAACGCGTTTGTGGGGGACATACCAACCTAGAAGCAAGGTACCTGGAGTGAGCTGACAGTAACTTTAAAGTACAGTTTGCAGATGATACTAAATTGTGCAGAACTATAGGTTCCATGCAGTATGCTGCCACTTTACAGAGTGATTTGTCTAAACTGGAAAACTGGTAGGGATGTCGTGGACTGTTCGCCCGCGAACTAGTTCGCGCGAACATCGACTGTTCGCGTTCGGCGAATGTTCGCGAACGTCGCGCGACGTTCGCCAATTTGGGTTCGCCTTAGCTGGCGCTTTTTTTTGCCATTTCTCCCCCAGACCAGCAGATACATGGCAGCCAATCAGGAAGCTTTCCCTCCTGGGCCACCCCCACACCCCCTGGACCACTCCCCTTCCATATATAAACTGAAGCCCAGCAGCGTTTTTTCATTCTGCCTGTGTGTGCTTGGAAGAGCTAGTGTAGGGTGAGAGCTGTTTAGTGATTTGAGGGACAGTTGATAGTAACTTTGCTGGCTAGTAATCTACTTGATACTGCTCTGTATTGTAGGGACAGAACTCTGCAGGGATTTGAGGGACAGTGAGTTTAGGTTAGTTAGCTTTGCTGACTAGTAATCTACCTTCTACTGCAGTGCTCTGTATGTAGCTGCTGTGGGCAGCTGTCCTGCTGCTGATCTCTCATCTGCTGACTGCTGCCTGTAACCCAATAGTCCTTGTAAGGACTGCTTTTATTTTCTTTTTTGTTTTTTTTGCTTTGCTACTGTAAGAGCCCAGTGCTATTAGTCTAGCTGTGTTGGGGAGTGGGACTGGTGTGCTGCTCCTCCTAGTAGTTCACCACTACCAGCACCAACCAGAGTCAAAATTGTTACAAAGTATCTTATTTGCACCTGTTAGCTGTTCTGAGCTCTCTGCCAAAAGCTAATTAAGTTAGAAACTGTTTTTTTTCTGGCTGTTCAGTGCAGAGAAAAGAGGGACTTTCCAGTACAAAAGAGGGACAGGGGGTTGAGTGGTCAAAAGAGGGACAGTTGGGAGGTATGCAAGTGCCACCTAGCTGTGTGAGCTTTTTCACATTCTGTCTAAATAACAATAATAATTCCGTGTCCGTAAACATCACCTGAGTGATGTTTTTACAGCAGCAATAATATATTCCATATCCACTACTGTATACGTTGCCCTTGCAGGCATTGTTTGCCCAGTCTTTAACCAAGTGCCACCTAGCTGTGTGAGCTTTTTCACATTCCGTGTCCAGAAACATCACCTGACTGTGACGTAGTGTGATTTCTGCCCTTTACAGCACAAAACGCAGCGCTATGTCAACAATGTATTTTTCAGATACATTTTTGCCCTTGATCCTCCTCTGGCATGCCACTGTCCAGGTCGTTGCACCCTTTAAACAACTTTAAAATCATTTTTCTGGCCAGAAATGTCTTTTCTAGCTTTTAAAATTTGCCTTCCCATTGAAGTCTATGGGGTTCGCGACGTTCGCGAACCGTTCGCATTTTTGGACGCAAGTTCGCGAATATGTTCGTGAACATTTTTTCCGACGTTCGCTACATCCCTAAAAACTGGGCAGCAAACTGGAAAATGAGGTTCAATGTTGATAAATGCAAGGTTATGCACTTTGGCAAAAATAATATAAATGCAAGTTATACATTAGATGGCAGTGTGTTGGGGGTTTCCTTAAATGAGAAGGATCTAGGGGTCTTTGTAGATAACACGTTGTCTAATTCTGGGCAGTATCATTCTGTGGCTACTAACGCAAATAAAGTTCTGTCTTGCATAAAAAAGGGCATTAACTCAAGGGATGAAAACATAAGTATGCCTCTTTATAGGTCCCTGGTAAGGCCTCATGTGGAGTATGCAGTTCAGTTTTGGAGTCCTAAAGAGGGATATAAATGAGCTGGAGAGAGTGCAGAGATGTGCAACGAAATTGGTAAGAGGGACGGAAGACTTAAATTATGAGGGTAGACTGTCAAGGTTGGGGTTGTTTTCTCTGGAAAAAAGGCGCTTGCGAGGGGACATGATTACACTTTACAAGTACATTAGAGGACATTATAGACAAATAGCTTTTTACCCATAAATAGGATCACCGTACCAGAGGCCACCCCTTTAGACTAGAAGAAAAGAACTTTCATTTGAAGCAACGTATGGGGGTTCTTCACAGTCAGGACAGCGAGGTTGTGGAATGCACTGCCGGTAGATGTTGTGATGGCTGATTCAGTTAATGCCTTTAAGAATGGCTTGGATGATTTTTTGGACAGACATAATATCAAAGGCTATTGTGATACTAAGCTCTATAGTTAGTATAGGTATGGGTATATAGAATTTAATTAAAAGTAGGGAGGGCTGTGTGTATGGATGCTGGGTTTTCATTTGGAGGGGTTGAACTTGATGGACTTTGTCTTTTTTCAACCCAATTTAACTATCTAACTATGTAACCAAAAAGAACGGTTTATAAATACAGTTGAGTTTGACTGGGTGTTGTATCTGTAACTTGATGTTAAGGTACTAAATGACAAAAACATCTTATCAGAGCAAATAATTTAGATGTAAGTCAGATTTGATAACTAACCTTTTTTTCAGCCACAGTTAGATGCTGGCTTCAAATGACACGGGGCCAACAATAAAGAGGTGAAGTTCTCTGGGCCTCAAGAATGAAAAAGTGGTCAATGAATTATTCAGCTTTTGATCTCTGTCCACCAAATTTAAAGAAATATTGTTTAGGTTGAATAATTTCCTTCAAGATTGTTTATTTACATATGTATGTATGTATCGATGCTGGGTTTTCATTTGGAGGGGTTGAACTTGATGGCCTTTTTTCAACCCAATTTAACTATGTAACTATGTAACTATGTAACTTCGCCAAAAGATGGAAGAGTCAGAAGGTGATTCCACTATAACCCTCCTTACACAACAGCTTGTGGCTCTCACCCGGGCTGTACAAGAGCTTCAAGGGGGCTATCAAGAAATCCAAGCTCAGCTCCAGAATATCCCAGGACCATTTGTTGCACCTGGAACTTCTGCCTCTCCACCTGATGCTTCTGGGGCTGCTGCAGCAGCTGTTCCGGTCCTGGCTCCTCCTCCTGCACCATCTTCGCCTGTCAAGATTAAACTTGCCATGCCAGAGCGTTTTTCTGGGGATCACAAAAAGTTCTGGGCTTTCGTAAACAGTTGCAAACTGCTGAATTCCCACATTTATACATCTGAACAAGCTAAAGTGGGGTTTCTTATATCCTTCCTCTGTGGAGAACCTCAGACCTGGTCACATCATCTGCTGGAGCAACATAGTCCCTTGCGGGGTAACTTTACAGATTTTTCCCAGGCTATGGCCCAGCTCTATGATGACCCCAAGAGGGAAGCTACTGCCGAGGCTGCCCTTAGGGGGTTAACTCAAGGAAGACGTCCTGTAGAGGTATATATCGCTGACTTCCGTGACTATGCTGCTGACACTCGCTGGGGCCCAGTGGCTCTGAAACACCAGTTACAAGTCAGTCAGAGGCCATTAAGGATGAACTAGCCCGAGTAGAACCACCCAATGACTTGGAGCCTTTCTTCTTGCTGGTAATTCAGATTGACCAGCGCTTGAAGGAGAGACGATTGGAAAGAGCTGGAGCTTTTCAGCATAGATGGCTTGTTCCCAGAGCACATCCTCCTATCAAATTGTTCTCAATGCCTCCTCAGTCTTCGTCTGCTTCAGCCACAGACCCAGAACCCATGAAAATCACTCCATTGTCTCCAGAGGAAAGACTGCGTAGATGTCACATGAATTTATGCATGTATTGTGAAGCTACGGGACATCTGCATACCTGCCCAACCACGCCTACCAGTAAGATACATAAATCTGTTTTTTTAAGAACTGGGACAGTCTCTTATATCAGTAAATATTGTTTTGCAGTGACGAAAAGAAAGTCTCCAGATGCCAGCATTGATTGACATCAGAGCGTGCGGATGTTTCATTGACCAAGATCTGGTTGCCCATCATCACATTCCTTTGACACTCTAGTCTAACCCACTGGTAGTAAGATTGGCTGATAGCTCTAACATTTCTTCTGGTCCTGTTCTACTAGAGACGTTACCCTTATTAATAAAGATTCAGCAGCATATTGAGTCTTTGTCTTTTGATGTTGTCTCTTCCCCCCTATATCTTGTGATTTTGGGGTATCCTTCACTCCAGGCCCACAACCCTATGATTAATGGACACACCAATAAAGTGGTCATCTCTCACGATTTCTGTTCACAGCATATCTCTGACGGACACACTATGCATGTGGTTTCCTCTGATGCTCGGCTTGCGCTTATTCCTGAACCCTATTCCTCGATGTCTTTGATAAGAAAGGTGCTGATGTACTCCCTCCTCATCGGATTTATAACTGTCCGATTGCTCTATTACCAGGAGACGCTATTCCTTTTGGGAGAATTTACCCCTTATCTGAACCAGAACTCAACGTTCTTAAAGAGTACATCGATGAAAACCTACAGAAGGGGTCCATTCGTGGACAGCGCGCCTGCGCCTTTAAGAGGCGTGCAGGCGCGCCACGCGTGCCCTAGTAATCAAAGATGGCGCCGGCAAGGGCAGTATAGGAGCGGCGCAGCGGGCGTCTACGCCAAGGACTCGGCATGGACCCCGCTGCCCACTAGACCACCAGGGTAAGTTTCTTACATTACCCCCCCTCTATGAGGGGCCACTGGACCCTCAACCTTACCAGGAGACCAGGGATGGGACTGTCTCTTAAGATGGTTACCCTTGACATCTTATTTGGCCAGAGTCTTAGCCAATACTGGGGAAGGGCACGATTGCTGAGGGACCTGTATGGCTGGTTTCAAAACAGAAATATGAAATAAATTAGATAACAAAAATAAATCAGGCAATTCAAGCTGGACAGAGGTTGGGTCTACAATCTCCACTATGGGGTATGGACCAATAAACCTGGGCCTCTGCTTAAAAGATGATATTTTAAGCTTGATATTCCCCGTGGAAACCCAAACCAAATCCCCAACCCGATATTTAGGTACCTCCCCATGGGACTTAACAGCTGTCTTTTTCAGAGCGATAGGGTTAGTCAAAAGGGAACTATGTACCCCTGAACAGGACTTGGAGCAAAATTCAGCAGAATGGAGTTTTGTGAGGGAAGCAGCTGCCACCCCAAGTGTGGAAACTAAACAGGAATCTTTACACCCAGAACCCCACTGAATAACCTCCCCAGTTACCCAATCAATGTGGGGGTTGTGTGCCTGCAGCCATGGTAACCCTAAAATCAGAGGAGAAGATAGAGAACCCTCGATAGCATGGAAGGATATCTCCTCTGAGTGCAAGTTGTCAATGCACATAGTCAAAGCCACAGATTTCCGGGTTACCAGCCCAGACTTCAAAGGGTTTTTATCAATGGCCAGAATCCTTACAGGAGGAATGAGAGGTGTTAAGGGAATATTAAACTTCTTTGCAAAGTTAGCATTTAAGAAATTCCCCGCCGCCCCAGAATCTACCAAAGCGGAAACCCTTACAGAACCAGCAGGCCAAATTAAATTAACAGGAACCACAATCCTGGAGGAAATTTGGGAGAGGAAACTTCTTGACCCAAATGGAGCTCCCTACCTTCATCTAGGTTTTTGAAGCTTCCTGGCCTCTTAGGACACAGGTTAAGGAAATGACCCATCTCCCCACAATAGATACACAGACCCAGAGACCGTCTGCAAGCCTTTTCCTCAGGAGTTAAATGAATAGTACCCAATTGCATGGGTTCCTCCTGAGGCAGAGACACAGAGGGGTAAGGAGTTTTTACACTAATATCCTCGGGAAGAGAATAAGTGCCCTTTTCCCCCCTATTCTCCCTTTGTCTTCTATCAACTTGAATGGCTAAAGTCATTAGATCATCCAAGTTAGCTGAAAGGGGGTAATTTACCAAGCTGTCTCTTACAGACACAGAAAGCCCTAAACGGAATTGGCTGCGAAGAGCCGCATCGTTCCAACCGGTCTCCACTGACCACCGGCGAAACTATGTACAATACTCTTCTACAACCCTCTTTCCTTGGCGAAGTTTACGAATTGCGGCATCGGCAGAGGAGGCACGATCCGGGTCATCGTAAAGGATTGCCATAGAATTAAAGAAAGCTTCAAGGGAAAGGCGGGCAGGGTCAGAGGGGGATAACCTTAGCGCCCATATTTGTGGGTCGCCCTGTAATAAGGTCATAATAAACCTCACTTTATCCTCTCCAGAAGAAAAGGAGTGTGGGAAAAAACGTAAATACAATTTACATGCCTCCTGAAAGACATAAAATTTGGTCCTATCCCCACTGAATTTGTCGGGGAAGGAGATCTTAGGTTCATGGATTTTACCCGACACTGCAGAAGGACCCACTAGCAACTGTTTAGTGGCATCCACTCTATTCGACAGGTCACGGAAGCCTTGCAGCAGGTGTTCTTGTCTTTGCGCCTGACTCTCCAAACGCTGCAACAGAGTAGAGAGAAGCAGTTCTGTGGTGGAGGGAGCCTCGGCAGCAGCGACTTGACCTTCTTCATCCATCATGGCCAATTATAATGTCACGGCCGGCACCCAATACCAGAACAAATGCCAAGGACCCTGGTCTTGGCTCGGCTTCACCAGTAGTGTGACCACCTTTGGGCTTTGGGAGGAGCCCTCAGCTTAATTGGGTGCCACCTGGACTTAACGAGCGGTACAAGGCGAGGAGTTCTGGCTAGCAAAGGGGCACGACCGGATAGCAAGAGTCTTTGGGCAGAAGGTGAAGGACAAGGCATCAGGTGGAAACGGAACAGACCGGATCAGGACGGGCAGATAACAGAATCGTCAGGCAGGCAAGGGGTCAAAACCAGATAATCAGACAGACTGGATAAGGCAGAAGGATGGTCAGACAGGCTGGGTCGAGGCAGGCGGATATCAGAATCGTCAAACAGGCAAGGGGTCAAACCGGGTGATCAAGCAAGGGGTTAAGCAGGAAGAGTTATCATAGGCAGGCAAGGGTCAGGATACAGAATGCAGAGTAGTCAGGAACAGGCTGGGTCAAACACTGATAATCAGTCAGGATAGCAAATTCAGAAACAGGTAGCAAAAGCACAGGAAACCACAGGATAAGATCCTATAACGGGCACTGGCTACAGGTCTGAATGGGCCTTAAATAGGGATCCAATTGGCGCCAAAACGTGCGCAATTTCACGCCGTTGTGTGCTGGCGCAATCACGCCTGCGCCTTTAAGAGGTGCGCCCTAGTAATCAAAGATGACACCGGCAAGGGCAGGATAGGAGCGGCGCAGCGGGCGTCCACGCCAAGGACGCGGCGTGGACCCCGCTGCCCACTAGACCACCAGAGTAAGTTTCTTACAGTTCCTGGGTTTCATTATTTCTGCTAATGGCACTTCAATGGATTTTTGTAAGATTTCTGCTGTTCTAGATTGGCTTATTCCTACTAACCGCAAAGAGGTGCAGAGATTTGTGGGTTTTGCCAACTTCTACCAAAAATTCATCAAAGACTTTTCTAAAATAATTGCCCCATCACATCTCTTACCAGTTCGCTTAAGAAGTTTCACTGGTCTAATGAGGCTCAACAAGCCTTTGAAGAACTTAAGGCTCGCTTTACTTTGGCTCCAATTCTACAACATCCAGACCCAGCTCAACCTTATGTTTTGGAAGTAGATGTATCCGAATGGGCTATTGGTGCTGTATTATCCCAGAGGGCTGATATTCAAGGTCAACTCCATCCTATTGCCTTCTTTTCCAAAAAGCTTTATAAATCAGAACAGAATTATGATGTGGGAGATCAGGAGTTGCTCGCCATCAAAGCTGCTTTCCAAGAGTGGAGACATCTGTTGGAGGGAGCTAACCACCCTACATTGGTTTTCTCTGACCATAAGAATCTTGAGTACTTGCGTTCCACCAAGAGACTCCATTCAGTACAAGCCAGATGGGCTCTTTTCTTTTCCTGATTTAATTTTCATGTAACCTACAGAACTGGCTCTAAGAACGGTAAAGCAGATGCCTTATCCCATTTACACTTTAATGATGAACAGGAGTCTGCAATTGAGAACATCTTCTCTCCATCCAATTTTCTTGTTCTTCAAGCAGAATTATTGACTAAAATTCAAGAAGCTTCCAAACTTGAAGTAAATAGTCCGGAAGATGCTATTACTCAAAATGACGTTTTTCTGGTTAATGATAAGATTTTTGTCCCTAAAGATCTTTGTCTGGAAGTTCTTCAATTTCTACATGATCATCTTTTAGCTGGTCATCCTGGTGTGAGAAAGACCCAACAGTTGGCTAAAAGGCATTTCTATTGGCCTGGTATAGCTAGAGACTGTCAACAATACGTCTTATCTTGTGAGGTTTGCGCTCGATTCAAAGACTCACATTCCCGACCCATGGGGTTGTTACATCCACTCCCAGTCCCTAAGAAACCTTGGGATAGTATTTCCATGGATTTTATTTTTCAAAAGTAGGCACAAACTACTTTTGAAAAATATGCTGATAGAAAACGCCAAAGAAATCCTGATTTTCGTGTGGGAGACTTGGTTTGGCTTTCTACACGTAATTTAAAGCTTTCCTGCCCTTCTAAGATGTTAGGGCAGAAATTTATGGGTCCCTCTATTATCAAATTGATCAACCCAGTTTCCTTTAAATTGCAGTTACCTGCCAAATTTCGTATCCATCCAGTTTTTCATGTTTCTCTGTTGAAGAGACCATTTGGGGGTTTGAAGAATTTGAGGTGCAGAAGATTCTTGATTCAAGGTTTTACAGAGGACACCTACAGTATCTGGTTCAGTGGAAAGGGGATTCTCCTGAAATTCTTGGGAACCGACAGACAATATTCGTGTTCCTCGATTAATCAAGCTGTTTCACAAGAAGTATCCAGATACGTCCGGAGGCTCTCCGCTGAGGGGGGGGGCAATGTAAGGGGCATCTTTGCCCCTTCTCAAGATGGTGCTTCCAGTTCAGCGTCACGTCGCAGGTGTCCAGTCTCGCGCATCCAGTCTCACGCTCTGTGTCACATCGCAGGCATCTGCCACTGGCACATTTTCGGCACATGCACAGTGTGCTTAAAAGGACGCTGAGAACCTGACTCCATTGCGAAGTGATCTCTCCACTCTGGCTTGAGCTGCCTCTTTAATTAACCACCTGAAATACATCAGTACAACTCATAACACCCGGGCTGGACTAGCAGTCCTGGAACCACTCTGTTAGGAACCTGGGGGCATAAATAAGCTCCGTCCTGGACTTTCCCAGGTATCCTAGTAGACCTCACCACATACCCCCTCCTTGTTTCATCCCAATGGTTGGAACAACTGAGGCCCAAAAGGAATGAACCCGGGACAGGGCATCAGCATTGCCCATTTCTGACCCGGGCCTACGTTTCACTGTGAAACAGTAGTCCTGAGGAACCAACGATTCACTCGTCTATTGGTCTCCTTCTTTTGGGCCATCCATTTTAGAGGTGCATGGTCAGTAATAAGGTCAAATTTTCTGCCTAAGAGGTAATACCTTAAGGCGTCTAAGGCCCACTTTATGGCCAAACACTCCTTTTCAATCGTGGCATACTGCCTCTCACAGTCATTGAGCTTTCTGCTTAAGTACACCACTGGATGCTCTTCCCCGTTATAAAGCTGGGATAATACTGCCCCTAACCCCACATCTGATGCATCTGTCTGGACCACAAAGTCCTTTGAAAAATCTGGGGAATATAAGACGGGTTGTGCACATAATGCATCTTTGAGGGCCTGAAAAGATTTTTCTGCCTCAGGGGACCACTTGACCATGACAGATTTTTTTCCCTTTGTTAAGTCTGTTAAGGGAGCAGCCAAGGTGGCAAAATGAGGAGTAAACCTCCTGTAGTAGCCAGTGATACCCAGAAAAGCTCTAACTTGCTTCTTATTAAGAGGGTGTGGCCACTGTTGAATGGCTGCTGTTTTATTTACCTGGGGTTTTACCACACCTCTGCCAATGGTGTAACCTAAATACTTGGCCTCCTCCAAACCAATGGCAAATTTTCTTTCTGGCAGTAAGGCCTGCTTTACGGAGGGAATCCAACACAGCCTGAACTCTGTGCAGGTGAGACTCCCAATCTGTACTGTGTATCACCACATCATCTAAATATGCAGCCGCATACTGTTGGTGAGGTCTTAATATTCTATCCATAGCCCTTTGAAACGTGGCAGGGGCATTTTGTAGGCCAAAGGGCATTACTCTGTACTGGAAAGAACCGCCTGGAGTGACAAAAGCAGTTTTTTCCTTGGCCTGTTCCGATAATGGTATCTGCCAATACCCTTTTGTTAAATCCAATGTTGTCAGATAACGAGCAGTACCCAGCCTGTCTATGAGCTCATGTACCCTAGGCATTGGGTAAGTGTCAAACTTGGATACCGAATTAAGTTTGCGAAATCATTACAGAACCGCCAGCTACCATCTGGCTTAGGAACAAGAACAATCGGGCTAGACCAGTAACTATTGGACTCTTCAATTACCCCTAACTCAAGCATTTTTCCCACTTCATCAGCCACAGCTTTTCGTCTAGCTTCGGGAATCCTATAGGGTTTGAGTTTAACTCGAACACCTGGCTCAGTGACAATATCATGCTCAACAACGGGAGTCTTTCCTGGGAGGTCAGAGAAAGTGTCACGGTCGGCACCCTAAACCAGAACTAATGCCAAGCTCCCTGGTCTCGGCTCGACTTCACCAGTACTGTGACCGCCTTTGGCTTCGGGAGGACTCAGATGCAACCTGGACTTTTCGAGAGGAGCAAAGCGAGGAGTTCTGGCTAGCAAAGGGGCACGACTGTAGTAAAAGTCAGTTAGGCCGAAGGTCACGGTACAAATGGAGCAGGCAAGGAGAATCGTCAGACAGGCAGGGTCGAGGCAGGCAGATATCGAGAATCGTCAGGCAGGCAAGGGTCAAACCGGGTTGTCAATCAAAAGGGTCTAGCAGGAAGAGTTGTCGAAGGCAGGCAAGGGTCAGGTTCCAGAGATCAGAATAGTCAAACAGGCAGGCAAGGGTCAAAACAGATAATCAGGAATCAGATACAAACAAGAGGATCAATGTGGCGGGTGTCCCCGCTGGGGCAGCAGGCGTCCCTGCCGTCCCCCCACTAGACCACCAGGGTAAGATTTTCTTACATTACCCCCCCCTCTCTAGGGGGGCCATTGGACCCCCAGGCTTCCTGGGAAACTTAGCATGGAATTTCTTCCTGAGATGGTCAGCCTTGATGTCGTCAACTGAGACCCAAGAGTTCTCCTCAGGACCGAAGCCCTTCCACCTAGTAAGATATTGTAACTTACCCCTCACGAGGCGGGAGTCGAGGAACTCTTGGATCTCATACTCAGGCTGAAAAGTTAAGTAAAAATTTAATCTAGAGAAGAATAAAGCCCACCGGGCTTGCCTTGGATTTAGGCGTTTAGCTGATTCAATATACAGTAAATTTTTATGGTCGGTATAGACCGTCACCAAATGTTTAGCACCTTCTAGAAGATGGCGCTATTCCTCAAAGGCCAGTTTGACAGGCAACAACTCCCTGTTTCCTATGTCGTAATTTACCTCTGCAGGTAAAAACTTCTTGGAAAAAAAAGCACAAGGATGTATTTTGTTGGTTATCGGGTGCCTTTGAGAAAGGACTGCCCCAGCTCCTACCTCAGAGGCATCTACCTCTACAATGAAAGGAAGTGCGGAATAGGGGCAGAACTGAACTCTTTTTTGAGAGTTTGAAAAGCTTGTAATGCTTCAGGAGACCACATGCTGGGATCAGCACCCTTCTTGGTTAAATTTGTGATGGGGGCAACAGTAAGAGAAAAATTCTTGATAAATTGACGATAATAGTTAGCGAAACCAAGGAACCTTTGAACTGCTCGCAACGAAAGGGGTTGGGCCCAATCCAGGACAGCTCTCATTTTGCCCGGATCCATTTCTAGACCCTTGTTGGAAATAATAAACCCCAAAAACTGGACACAAGACACCTCAAAGGTACATTTTTCAAGTTTCGCATACAGATTATTTTCCCTTAGCCTTTTTAAGACTTCACAAACATGATTACGATGTTCACTTAGATTAGAAGAGAAAATCAGAATATCGTCAAGGTAGACCACTACGAATACCCCCAGCAGGTCTCGAAAGATGTCACTGACAAATTCTTGAAAGACTGCAGGGGCGTTACAGAGCCCAAAGGGCATTACTAAATATTCGTAGTGGCCATCCCTGGTGTTAAAAGCAGTTTTCCACTCATCCCCCTCTCTGATACGAATGAGATTGCAGGCATCTCTAAGATCAAGCTTGGTATAGACCTTGGCACCTTTGACATGGTCAAATAACTCAGAAATTAAAGGAAGGGGGTAGCGGTTCTTGATCGTGATTTTATTTAAACCCCTGTAGTCTATACAGGGACGAAGACCACCATCTTTCTTACCAACAAAGAAAAACCCTGTGCCGGCAGGAGAATTAGAGGGACGGATAAAACCTCTTTCGAGGTTTTCCTGGATATATTCCCTCATAGACTGGGCTTCGGGTAAAGAAAGAGGATAAGTACGACCACGAGGGGGATCGGAACCTGGGACAAGATCAATAGGACAGTCATACTGTCTGTGTGGGGGTAAAGTTTCTGCAGCCTTTTTGGAAAAGACGTCGGCGTATGCCGAATAGGCTGCAGGCAAACCCTCTAGAGAGGCAGTTGCTATTAATGGAGGAATACATATGCCCCCACACCTTGTACCCCACTGAGAAACCTCCCCAGTAACCCAATTAATCTGGGGGTTATGAGCCTGGAGCCAGGGCAACCCCAAAATGAGTGGAGAGGAGGCACCTTCAATCAGGAATAGGGCTATCTCCTCACTATGAAAATTGTTAAAACACAAAGATAAGAAGACAGTCTTCTTATTCACCACACCTGACCCTAGGGGGTCTTTTGTCCACCGCTAAAATTCTCATGGGGACACCCAGAGGGACCACAGGAATGCTATGATTGGCTGCAAATGTAGCATCTAAAAAATTACCCTCAGCCCCAGAGTCCACGAAAGCGGACAAATTAACAGAGCCCGTAGGCCAGGTCAGTTTAACTGGTAGCAGAACCTTGGAGGCAAATTGGGGAGAGGAAACGCCTGCACCCAAACGGAGCTCCCCTTCTCCGTTTAGGCTTGGGCGTTTCCCGGCCTCTTGGTGCATTGTTTGAGAAAGTGACCCTTATCCCCACAATAAATACATAGCCCAAAGGTACGCCTGCGTGTCTTTTCCTCAGGAGCGAGATGGAATAGGCCTAATTGCATAGGCTCCTCCTGAGGTGGAGACACGGAGGAAACAGAAGACTTAACATTGGTTACTAAGTCAGGTTTTACACAAGTAACCCCTAAGAAATTAGAATTACCCCTTTCACCCCTTCTCTCCCTTTGTCTCCTATCGATCTGAATGGCGAGAGACATGAGATCATCCAGATTGAGGGATAAGGGATAATTCACTATGCTATCTTTTTTTTTGAAAGCATATGTTTTATTGATTTCCAAAAAGAAAAGAGGGAGGGGGGACAAAAGAAAAGGGAAGGGGAAGGGACGATCAAAAAAAATTTCAACACAGTAAACATATACATTACAGTCTGTTGCACAAATCAGCATCATGTATCATACCGTAAATACACTGCAGGTAACCAACAAGAGCATTTAAGGGTGCACCCTGACACAGCTGCCTCTCCGTTTTAGGGATCCTGTTCTGGGTGTGAGTCTAACCAGGGGGACCATGTTTTATCAAATTTAGGAGGACAGCCTCTCGCTTCATATTTCAATTTGATGTTTACCAGTGACAAAACAACTGCTCTCCAAGCGAATGGCTCAGCACAGGAGGGAGAACTCTATAGGGCAAAACTCAGCTGTCTTTCTACACTTAAAAGACAAGGGACACTCCTTTGAAGACAGCAAGGTCCAAATCTTGGATAAAGAAGACCGCTGGTTTGAATGAGGCGTGAAAGATGCGATTCATGTCAAGGTGGAGAGACCATCTCTGAACAGAGGTGGGGGCCTTCGACACCACCTGTCTGCTACATACAATGCTGTTCTAACATCTGTACCCTGGCGGATTCAGAACACTTCACACATCCATTCATGCAACTCTCACAAGTAACACCTGTATCTAGGAGTTGCATGACACATTGGATAATCCTATCACAACAACACAGAATCAACACCTCTGTGAGTTTCTTCAGATGTCACCTCTTTGAAGAGTTACAATGTGCCATTGTAAATGGATTAGTGGAAGAGTTTATATGCCAAGAACTTCCCACACCAGTCAGTTGAACTGAAGAATCTGCTCGGATGAGTAGTGAAACGTCTTCATTGATTACTCAGCAAGTCCAGTTGGTTTTAGATTGACCTATACTAGATATACTATGACCTGGATGAATGAAAATCTTCATAGTCTTTCTGTCTCCACAGAATTTCTCCAGAAAGGCAATTTTGGGTTCTTGGGGTCTAGCAGTGTTACCCCACATGGCAGAGGAACCCACAGGAAGAGATGGAACAGAAACAGATGGCTGCTGTGGAGTCTGCGGATTCTCCAGTTGGCGGGTTAGGTTATGAAAACCCTGCAGGAGATAGTTCTGCTTTCGCTCCTGATCCTCCAAGCGCAGTAGTAGAGCAGATAGAAGCGCTTCCGTAGTAGTTGGAGTGGGAGGTGCGGCAGCAGCAGCAGCGGATTCATCGCAACCGTTGTCCTCCATGGCCCGTGATAATGTCACGGTCGGCACCCTAAACCAGAACTAATGCCAAGCTCCCTGGTCTCGGCTCGGCTTCACCAGTAGTTTGACCGTCTTTGGCTTTGGGAGGAGCCCTCAGCGTACTCAGATGCCACCTGGACTTTTCCAGAGGAGCAAAGCGAGGAGTTCTGGCTAGCAAAGGGGCACGACTGTAGTAAAAGTCAGTTAGGCCGAAGGTCACGGTACAAATGGAGCAGGCAAGGAGAATCGTCAGACAGGCAGGGTCGAGGCAGGCAGATATCGAGAATCGTCAGGCAGGCAAGGGTCAAACCGGGTTGTCAATCAAAAGGGTCTAGCAGGAAGAGTTGTTGAAGGCAGGCAAGGGTCAGGTTCCAGAGATCAGAATAGTCAAACAGGCAGGCAAGGGTCAAAACAGATAATCAGGAATCAGATACAAACAGAATAGCAGTTGCTAACAGCACCAGGAACAAATCCTATCACGGGCACAGTAAAAAACTAGAAATCCCTTTAAATACTGTTTGAATTTCGCGCCACTGCGCGCTGACGTCATCACGTCAGCGCGCATGCGCATAAAGTCCAGGAAGAGGCGCGCGCCCTAACTAACCGGCGCTACAGGAAGAGGATCAATGTGGCGGGCGTCCCCGCTGGGGCGGCAGGCGTCCCTGCCGTCCCCCCACTAGACCACCAAGGTAAGATTTTCTTACAGAAAGTATCCCTATTCCTCATTAAGAATTCTTTTACCTCCTGTTTTTGGGAGGTGGACAAAGTTTCTGCAATGGTAACCTCAGGGACCAGAGGGGTCTCGTGAGTTACCTTAGAAACAGCATAGGCTGGTACTGCAATCAATGATGTCCTGTCTTTCCAGGGTTTAAGTAAATTAACATGATAAATTTGTTCTGGCTTCCTTTTGCCAGGTTGGTGTACCTTGTAATTTACCTCCCCAACTCTCTCAATTATTTCAAAGGGTCCCTGCCATTTTGCAAGGAACTTACTCTCCACCGTGGGGACCAAAACTAGTACTCGGTGTCCAGGTGAAAAGACACGTATTTTAGCATTACGGTTGTATATTCTTTGTTGGGCAGCCTGGGCTTGGGCCAGGTTTTCTCTTACAATGGGCATAATTGAAGCAATTCTGTCTTGCATTTGTGATATGTGTTCAATAACACTCCTGTAGGGTGTCACTTCCCCTTCCCAGGTTTCCTTAGCTATGTCTAAGAGCCCCCTAGGATGTCTCCCATAGAGTAACTCAAATGGAGAATAACCTGTAGAGGATTGGGGAACTTCCCTAATAGCAAACATAAGACAGGGCAAAAGGCAGTCCCAGTCTTTCCCATCTTTGTTCACTACCTTTTTCAACATACTTTTTAGGGTCTTGTTAAACCGTTCCACAAGACCATCTGTCTGAGGGTGGTAGACAGATGTTCGCAATTGTGAAATTTTAAACAATTTACAGAGTTCCTTAGTTACTCTGGACACCTGATCGGTGAGGATTTCTTTAGGGATCCCAACCCTACTGAACACATGAAGCAATTCTTTGGAAATGGTTTTAGCAGAAGTGTTGCGCAAAGGAATAGCTTCCGGATAGCGAGTGGCATGGTCCATGATCACTAAGATATATTGGTGACCCCGGGCAGATTTTAACAAAGGGCCCACCAGATCCATGGCTATTCGCTCAAAGGGTATTTCAATAATTGGTAATGGGATAAAGGGACTACGAAAATGTGGCCTTGGAGTGGAAATTTGGCAAACAGGACAGGACTCACAGTAATCCTTTACCTGCTGATATACACCAGGCCAAAAAAATCTTTCTGTAGTTTTTTTCACACCCAAATGTCCCCCCATTACATGACCATGGGCAAGATCCAACACCATTTTTCTGTATGGTTTGGGTACCACTAATTGTTCAATCACCTCATTTGATTTTTTTTGATACTTGGTACAGTAGATCCCCTTTTAAAGCCATATGAGGATAGGACAACCCGAGCCCTTGCTCAATAGGTTCCCCATCAATTATTTTCACATTTTCTCTAGCTTTTATAAGGACAGGGTCTTTTAACTGTTCTGTACCGAAATTCTCTTTGTGTACATTCAAATCAGAGAAATCCACAACACTGTCAATAATACCTGACTCACTGGTTTCCCCAGTCCCCACTAGGATTTTGACCATCTTCAGGGTCCTCCAAGTCTCCTGCTAATACAGAGAAAGGGAAAGCTGGGGTTTCCTGAGGAGAATCCTCTGAACCTGTTAGCTCAGAATTTTCTATGGGCACAGGTCCTTCAGCCACTGCATCAGAGCAGGGAGAAACTGATTGATTCCAGAGATCCCAAAACTGGGGAAAATCCCTCCCAATGATTGCATCATGCAAAAGGTGTGGTACTACCCCTGCAGAGTAAGTCACTGTACCAAGGCCCGTTTTAAACTTTAGGTTCGCCACAGGATACTCCCGTGTGTCACCATGAATACAAACCACACCAACCCTTTTTTACTGGAACTTAAAAGGGCCTACTGAGTCTAACTTTACCAAAGTGACTAGACTACCGGAGTCTAGCAATGCAAGCAATTGTTTCCCATTCACACGTTATACATTTGCTTTTCCTGAACCGGCACCACAGTGCAGGCAACCGTAGCAAACAGGGACTGGCATCTATTCCTGGAAGAAAAATCACATTGCATGGGATCATCAAGCAAAGGGCAATTTGCCGCAGTATGACCAAAATCATGGCAACGGAAACATTTAACAGTTTCGGAATTAAACCTAAGAGTCTCAGACTTTCCAGTTTTAGATTGCCAGCCTCCTGGGTTTTTGCCAAAATTCTCTCCCTTTAAGGGTGATTTACTTTTACCACCACCCGTGTCCCCGTGAACAGTCTTACCCGTTGCCAGGGTGTACCTCCCTTTCAGGTGTGGAGCCCGGAACGATGCGGGAGGGGTGCCAAAGTTCTCAGCGGCAAAGTACCTTTCCACTAACTCCACAAGGTCATCTGCAGTTTTAGGGTCTCCATGGGTCACCCATTTGCACAGGGCAACAGGAAGGGATCTCAGGTAGTGATCCAGTACCACCCTCTCAATAATCTCAGGTCCAGTCAAGGACTCTGGCTGCAACCATTTTTTCACCAGGTGGATCAGGTCAAACATCTGGGAGCGTGGAGGCTTCTCCGGGTGATAAGCCCAGCTGTATACACGTTGGGCACGAAGCACCAGGGTAACACCAAGGCGGGCAAGAATCTCTTTTTCAGTTTCTCATAATCCTTGGCAGTAACAGAGTCAAGATCAAAATATGCTTTTTGCAATTCACCGGTTAGCAGGGGTGCCAAAAGACCTGCCCACTGCTCTTTAAACCAACCCTCTCTTTTGGCTGTCCGCTCAAATGTAGTGAGATTTGCCTCTGGATCATGCTCTGATGTCATCTTTTGGAGGAAGCGACTTACATTGATTTTGGGTACATTGCTATGTACTACTGCAGGTGGCTCCTGGGGTCTCTGTGCCAACTGTTGGACCAATCCTGTCAGTACCTGCCGGTCTTCCTCTGCATCTTCTGCCAGCTTTTTAAACATGGCCATCATCTGCTGTTGCTGTGCCTGCTGCTGAACCATTGTCTGTTGCTGCAACTGTAGGACCAGCTCCTTATGTCGGGCTTCCGCTTGCTGCTGTGCCTGTTGCTGGGTGGCATTAGACAGCATTAACTGTTTCACAATCTCCTCCATGCTGCACAGTTCTTATGGGATAACTACCCCTTTAATTCACAGTCTGCAATATTATACTGCCTTTTGTTGCTTTATTTTGTGCCAGAGCACCCTCCACCATATTTAAGAGTTTGGGTAGCTGGGATTAGTTTTCCTGGGGTAACACAGCCCACGGCACAAGCACAACTCATGAGAGTATAGTCTCTTTTTGGCAGTTTATGGTCTCTTGCAGGAAAAATAAACAAAACAAACAATTCAAAATAAAATCCTTGCCACTTAATGGGCTTCTAACTAATACAGGTCAGTTTTCCTAACTAACCAGGAGAAGGCCTACCGCCTGTCTCCACAAAACAAAGAACATACAGGAATATATAAAATCCCAAACCTTTTGGTGATTTCAATCCCTCTCACACAGGCAGCTTTCCTGTGTCTTTTCCCCAGCCAGGAACTCTCCACTCTGGCTTGAGCTGCCTCTTTAATTAACCACCTGAAATACATCAGTACAACTCATAACACCCGGGCTGGACTAGCAGTCCCGGAACCACTCTGTTAGGAACCTGGGGCATAAATAAGCTCCGTCCTGGACTTTCCCAGGTATCCTAGTAGTGACCTCACCACAATATATAGAGAGAGAGAGTCAGATAGAGAAATACAAGTGGTCCTCTGCACTGAACCAATTATCAATATATTTAAGACATTTTGTTCATACAGCTCCTGAAAAAAGAAAATATTGAACATGGAACACCAGCAGTCATTAAAATCCGTATTTTATTAATTATTTATATAGCTTTTGAGAAAGTGGCTTAGTCCACGAAACGTGTCAAGCGTGCCTTGGGATACATGTCCTGTTCGTCTTTTTAATGAAGAATTAATAAAATACGGATTTTAATGTGCTCCGTGTTCAATATTTTCACTTGAAGGCTGTACGTGTCGGGATCGTTTTCTCACGTGTCAGCACAGCAGGAGGATGATCCATAAGGTCTGTGAGTGCTCCCTTGTCTTTCTTTCAGCTACTGAAAAATGCCTTACCCTTTAAACAAAACAGGGATTGTTTGTCCATATTTTGCAATATATGTAAGCTGGCCAACTATGTCAAAGTCATCCCATATCTGGCCAGTCCTATGCTCAATTTTCATCTGATTCATTAAGAATTCTATTGCTTCATTATACATTTTACAAAGGGACTAAGTTTTACCTGCAACTGCTTTCAAAGTTAAATTCCCAAACTTGGTTGCCCTTTTATTAGCCACCAGTGGGATCACCCGACTTACATCACAAATCATTCCTTCAGTGTCTCCTACAACAGAGTTGCATCTTCTCCCCTAACTCTTTCTGTTGGGGTTCCTCAAGGCTCTGTCCTGGGACCATTACTATTCTCCCTCTATACTTCCTCCCTCGGCAAATTAATCAACTCTTATGGCTGACGATACTCAGATCTATCTCTCATCTCCTGATCTCAACCCAGAACTCCTAACTCGCGTCTCCTCCTGCCTGTCCAATTCCACTCACCCCCTCTCCCCAGGCCTGTTGCCTTGGGGTTATCCTAGATTCTGCCCTGCCATTCACTCCTCATATCCAGTCACTTATTAAATCAGGTCACTTCCACCTAAGGAACATATCCAAAATACGATCATTTATCACCCAAGATGCTGCCAAAATTCTTATTCACTCTCTCGTCATATCACGTCTAGACTACTGTAACTCTCTTTTAATTGGCCTTCCCCTCCAGAGACTGTCACCTCTCCAGTCCATAATAAACACCGCTCCGAGGCTCATACACCTCAGCAATCGCTCCTCCTCTGCTACACCATTCTGTCACTCCCTGCTTCCGCTACCTTTCAGAATCAATTCAAATGAATGACCCTGACATTCAAAGCACTTTGCAAGGGCTGAACTCCACCTCTGGAACTCTCTCCCACGGTTTGTCTGACTTTCTCCCAACCTTTCTGCTTTCAAGAAATCTCTTAAAACGCATTTCTTTCGAGAAGCCTACCCTCACTCTGCTTAACTACCAAATGCAACACCACATACAGTACCACATTTCGCACCCACTTAATTCGATCTTGCCCACTCCCATACCTTGTGTATTACTCCCTTCCCTTTAGAGTGTATGCCCTTTGCATAGGGCCTTCCTCACCTTTTGTACCCGTATTGGTTGTGATGTATGTAACTCCATATGTTCTATGTATAGAATTCATGTGATTTAGTTGTATAATCACATTTTAATAATAATAATAATAATAATAATAATAATAAAATGCTGGGAGCTACAATGAGTGCATTGAGGCTGTGACCACAAAATACATATAGACAAATACAAGATAAAAAATATCTTCCAACTGGCACACCCTTATAAAAACATGTTTATTGCATTGTATCAAAGTCCAACCTTGATAAAGGCCCTAATGTTGGCAGAAACATTGGATTTCATACAACGCAATAAAAAGACAAAGTCTTTTACAAGGGTGTGCCTGTTGGAAGATATTTTTTGTATAACTGAGCACCCCTATCTTTAAAGTTATACTGGGCCCTGGTGTGCGGATACTCACCTGGCTGTTATTTTTATATATTTCTTTACTGACCTCCCATGAACTCAGCAGCTAATCTGCAAATGAATGAACAGGGTGGATTTTTTTATCTGTGAAGATTTAATTTTGCCCATTAATGAATAACTGGATGTGTGTGGGCTCATGCACAGTGATCAGTCATTAGTACAAAAAGTACTTTTATACAACAGTATGCTAAAAAAACAAAACACGGTAAATGGAAATTACACATTCCCTGGAACGTAGAACATCCAGAGGAGAAAGACAACTTTTTTCACCCACAGTCCTACTAATTATAGCAGGACTAATTAATATTAATGCCTTTAAGAGGCTTTTTGCCATCCCTGATAACCTGAGGGACACTGCTGAATGAGGTAAGCTTTACAACTTGCCTCATTAGTGCAGCATCCCTGAATTTCCACAGGGCCTTTTCTAGGTAAGGAGGCATCTGAGGGGGGTCCTTCAATGCTGCCCCCCCCAGTGCTTACATTCCCTGCACTGAAGGGGGCTGCATCGCTAGTGCAGTAAGCACAATCACATTCTCTAACACTAGAAGAGCCAAATTTCTGGTTTATAAACTGGAATGTTGGCTCTTAAAGGTAGCACGTGTGACTTTTTGCCACCTCTGGCAACTTGAGGGGCTCTACCGCCTGAGGCTAGCTTTTCAACTTGCCTCATTGGCAAAGCCGACCCTGTATTTGCAAAAATTTCCTTTCCATTCCAGTTTATTGATGCAGTACTGGTTCTATATTTTGACCCAGTGGCAATAGTAACCCCTTCTAGTTTCTACTCAGAAAAATGTAATATACCGGCATGCAACAAGGTTGTCTTTTGTCGCAATTCATTCTTAATTTGGTTGAGGAATTTCTAGATGAGAGAATTAGGCACATTCCTGACGTGAAAACCACACAAGGTTTCATAAACTCTCACGTGGTTTCTTGATTCAAATACCTTTGCTTCCTGACAATCGTTTTTTTTTTCCATGGGCAGGTTTCAAAATAAAATAAAAGGCTCAGAACCTAAAACCTGCTGAGCTACAGTATGTTGTCTCAAAGTAAAACCGTTATGGTCTGTTGGTGTTGAGATTGGAAAGAAAAACTTGCTTTTAAGGCTTTCAAGTTAGCTGGGACAGCTGAATCTTTTATCAGGTACAAAGAGGTCAATAAAGCATGTGAAAGCTACAGACAAGCTAAAATAGAGGGAGCAAGGAGTAAAATGAATCCCAAATTATTTTTAAAATATATAAAAATAGTTAAAAAATGAAGCAAGAAGGGATGGACCCTTATTATCAGAGGGAGATCAGCTGATTTATGAAAACAGAGAAAAAGCTGAAATTCTGAACTATTTTTCATCTGTCTATGCAACTGATGAAAGAGTTCATGGATTTTTAGTTATTTTTTCAGGATTCTTTGCTGCTAAGAGATTGGCAAATTGTTGATGTGGTGCCACTATTTAAAAGGGGGTCCTATTCTTACTCTGAAAACTATAGGCCTGTTAGTTTGATATCAGTATTAGGGATGCTTTTGGAAGGGATAATAAGGGATAAGATACTCGAATACATTGCAAATCATAATACTATGAGTTTGGGAGGGTCTTGGATGATTTATTGGGCAAGCATACTATTTTGGGATATTGTGATACTAAAATCTGCAATTAGTATAGATATTGGTATATAAAGTTTATGTGAGTATATGGAGTGGTCAGTATGAGTGTGTTGTGTGTATGGATGCTGGGTTTCATTTGAAAGGGTTGAATTTGATGGACTTAGGTATTTTCAATTAAAATGAACCATATAATGTAACTATAATTATGTAATGTAACTATAATACATAAACATAACGTTTACCCTTTTCCCAGTGTTTAATAACAGGTGATCCTGTTCATTCTTAATTCATGGCAGATTTAAAGTCCAAAGCTGACAAACAAGGTTGTGTACTTGATGATGAAATTGGCAAAGCATTTGAGATTTACATCCTATAAAAGCTCAGTCTGCCATATGAGTAATCAAACTGATCTCACCAGTCCTAGTGCAGACAAGGAACAGGTACAGCGAATCTTATCTACTAATAAGCTGCTAGTAAACTAACTTTTTCTGGGGCATTTTAAAAATATATTGCTTGCAGTCTAGGTGTGGTGGAAGATGTCTGAAGTTGATGTCAATGAGAATGATGATCGATTTATGTTCAAATATCGAGGAATATATTTTCAGGCTACGTATACTTCACCCCAAACAATAGATTCTGTCCAGGACTTTGAAGTTAAAGACAGTGACGTTTTTCTGGTTACATTTCCAAAGTCTGGTAATTAATTTGTTATTCATTTTATTGTTTATCTTTGAAGCACAAAGTTCCCCCAGACTACGACGTGCCTTGGCACCTTTAGTTCTACACTAGATTATAAGGATATAAATTAAAAATACGAAATCACCCAAACCAAAAGAATGTTAAAGTCAGTAGATTCTATTCAATTTGCAGGATTTTGCATACATTACCCATATAATATCATATATACGGTTAATGTTAGTGGATTTGAAAGTACTTTATTTCATGCAGGGACAGTCTGGACACAGCAGATTCTGAGCCTAATATTCAATGAAGGTCATCGGAATGGAACAGAAAAAATTGATAATATGTCCAGAGTTCCATGGATTGAATATAACCTTTACCAAATAGACTATGACAGCCGCCCTTCTCCTCGTCTTTTTACATCACATTTGCCTTATTATTTAGTTCCAAAGGATCTCAAGAACAAGAAAGGTAAAGTAAGTATCCTTGAATACAAATATTCATTTTCCAATCAGTATTCAAAAAATGGTTGATGGTAATACTATAGGTGAACTGATGCACTCCTCCATATTAAGATAAGATTAAGAAAATCCCCTAATTATAGAAATCCCATCTCCAATAGAGTCTTTTAAGCAAATTATTCTACTTTTTTAATTATATACCTTGAGATTCATTTTGGTGGCAAAACAATCCTATTGGGTTTATATGCGGGCAGATGTATCAAGGGTCGAATTTTGAGGGGTTAAATCCCTCGAAATTCGACTGGGGAATAGAATCGAATAGGGAATTTGGTCATATGTACGCGCTGGCGAATAGTCGAATGGGCGAATAGTCGAGCGATCGAACATTCGATCGAAGGATTTTCATTCAATCGAATGATTGATCGAATGCCTTTTTATTTGATCAAAAACTTTCCCATAGGCTTTTAAAGCAATTTGGTAGGTTTAATCTGGCAAAGTAGGCAGTCAAATGATTTTTAAAAGAGACAGTACTTCGACTATCGAATAGGCGAATAGTCACAGCGTTTTTTCGCTCGATCTATTCGAATCATTCTACTCAGGTGAATTTACGCCAATTCGATAGTCGAGGAGCACAAAAAACTCCCTCTATTCATTCACCCGAGCTTAGTGAATGTGCCCCATGATGTTTAAATGTTTTTTTAGGACATGTAAGGCATGAAGATATAAATTACAGAAACATCCCTTATCTGGAAAACCCCAGGTCCCAAGCATTCCAGATAATACATCCTAAACCTGTACTTAAATACCTTAAACTGATCAGTCCATGCAATGCTTTCCATACTCTACTAAAAGTACCCTCTACATACCTGTACCACCATTTATACTTGTGTTTAATGTTATAGCAATCACTTCTTTGCTCTTTGTATATATAGATCATTTATGTTGCCAGAAACCCAAAGGATGTGGCTGTTTCATACTATCACTTTTATAAAATCATTGTGGGAATAACACAAAAAAAGGATTGGGAATCATTCCTGGATGATTATTTATCAGGGAAAGGTAACAAATTCATCATATGGCTCAGCACAATATCAACATTCTTAGTAAAGTGGAGGCAGACATTATATATAGTGCTTTGCATAAATATTTATACCTCACTTCTACACTAAAATCGTATTCTCTGTACTAAAACATAACTCTGTTTAGTCTGACATTATTATTGTTTTTTATGTTCATTCCCTGTAATATTTCTTATCATGGTGTATTAACACAAACAGAACTAGGGATTTTTGTTCATAGAAAGGTTGTAGAAATAGTTTTTTCCCACTTTTTTTAACCCCTACAGTGCTATGCAGTTCTTGGTTTGATCATGTTAAAGGATGGTACAACCACCAGGAAGATTTTAATATTTTATTTCTGACATATGAGGAGATGAAAAAGGTAATTCTGCCTAAAAGGGTTTTTTTTAGAAATCATAATGGTATCAAATAGACCAGCAAAGGCACTATATGGCAATTATAATTATGCATTCTTATTCATGTTTCATTGAGAGCAAAGCCTGGAATTACACAGAGGCTGAGGAGGCTCTACTGAGCTCCTTAGAATTTTATTTTGTAATATTAATACATTAGCATACCATTAAAAATGTATTATCTTTAACGATATTAAAGATAATAAATAATATACTTAATTAATATAATATTATTTAATTTTATAAATTCTGTGCGGCTGGGGCAGTTAATTGTATATGCAGGAAGATTTTCTAATTAGGCAATTCTCTGCATTTCTACATTCTGATTTAATCACAGTTCTGGCAACTGGTAAATATAGCAATGTGTTTAAGGTGTGCTGTGTACGGGTGCCACAAGCTTATGCTCTACGTTCATGACTTGCAAACAGAAATTCCTGCAGTCACAAAGCTCATCAAGAGCCTAGGCAATTATTAAAGGGGAACTATCGCGAAAATGAAAATTTAATATATGCTTCGGCATACTAAAATAAAAATGTTCTAAATACAATAAATTAAAAATGATGTACTGTTTCTGAATTAATCAAGGTTATTGTCACTATTCTTTTCTCCGCATCTGTTTCTCTTCATTCTCTCTTTATGCTTTAGTTGGGTGTCAGATAGTCCTTGATAGTTAGATCCAATATATCTTATAGAGGGGCTCCTTTTGCCTAGCAGATGTATTAGAGCATCAGAAATCATGTCTCTCTACATGCAGTACTTGTGCAAAAGGCAGTTATTTTGTTAGATTGTGTTTGTACTGGAATCAGTTATTTGAGTGAGCTCTTAATTCATCTGCTCGGAAAGGAAGCCCCCCCTATGAGATAAATTGAATCTAACTGTCAGTGAATATCTGACACCCAACTGCTGCAGAGACAAAATAAAGAGAAACAGATGCTGAGAGAGGGATAGTGAACATAAACTTAATTATTTCAGAAATGATGCCGAATATTTAATTGATTGTATTTACAAAGTTTCTTCTTATTTAAATTTGCATTTTTGCGAAAGTTCCCCTTTAAGCAGTGACACTATTAATATAAATGGTTGCTCTGAAAATATGAATCCTCATTTATTCTGTGTTTATATAGTTCAGAATTTGGCAAATGTGTTTCTGTCAAAGCTTGACTACACTGATGTTTGCCAATGTTGTAGGACCTACGATCCGCTGTGCTGAAAATGTGTAGCTTTGTGGGGAAAGAACTTAAGGAGCGAGAAGTGGAAGCTGTTGTAGAAAAAGCAACATTCCATAATATGAAACAGGACCCACTTGCTAATTACACTTTTGTAGCAGAAGACATTTTTGACTTTAATAAAGGAACTTTTCTTCGGAGAGGTAAATGTCCTTTTATGTCGTTCCTACCTATTATCTATCTTTCCATTTATCATCCCACGGTCTATCTATTCTCTCTATCTATCCTTTTGCTACTTTTTGAATAACAAATTATAGGCATTAGAAGTCCAGTCTATTGCATACATACTTCCTCTCAGGTTCTTATGCTTTGAAGCCTCATTTGCAACAGCAGTACAGCATGCAGAGTGCAGTTCTCAAACACAAATTGCCATGTTTTTTCCCCAAGATTCGAGTATCATTGTGGCTGCATTTCATGTGTCCACTGCATATGCAAGGAGCATGTCTGAAAATAAGCATTTTTAATAAATTATGTCAGTATGTACACAAACACGTATCGAAGGCTTATGGTTTCATATATTAGCTCCCTTTAACTCTTGACAAGATACTTTGCCTTACCGTTCATCAGTCATCAAATATTAAATATAGACAAATGAACAGTACTGTATAATAAATCCTGCTAATTATTTCCGCAATCTGTGCTGATAATGATGAATTTCTACATAAATGTAAATATCTTTCTCCATTTCTTTCCACAAATAACCAGGTGCTGTTGGAGATTGGAAAAACCTAATGACGGTAGCACAAAATGAGAAGTTTGATAAGTTTTATAATGAAAAGATGAAAGATGTACCTATGAACTTTACTTGGGATATCAACGAGGGAAATTGAATTGTATATCATCGTCTATAACTAAAAAAGTTGTGAGACCTAAAGAAAAACCTTAATGTTTTTTTAACAATAATAATACAATAGCATATCTTTAAATATTAATGTAGTCTCTTTACCCACGGTGCCTTGTCTAGACAAAATACAGCATCGCCCCTGTGCTGGGTTAAATTTACATCTATCCAGTTATCTCTCCTGAGGTTCTTTCTGATTATTCTATAATAAAACGATTCATACATTTCTGCTATGCACTGAATCCAGATTGTCAGTGGTCAATATAGATCATAGGCCTATGTTAATGATTGACCTCCCACAACACTGAATTATTTCATATTTAACATACTAACTTTTTTTTAGCCTTACAGAGCACTTGTTTTTTTTTTAACAGGTGTTCGTTTTATTGATTTTGTTTTAAGGGGATGGGTAGAGAAGAGAAAAAGGGGGGTGGAAGGGGGGTTACAGCAGCAGTGGTAGATGGGGTAAGGGACCCTGTTGGTCACTGGTAGTTATACCTCTTATTACTTCCTAGAAAATAATATTTTGTTTGATTGATTTTTAGCTTGAAATGGGACAAGCAGCAGTTAATTGGTCTACACAGTTTGTGTTTGCGCAATGGGTATGTTTGGAAATATTACACTTGACTTGACAAACTAGACCTGATTAATAATCAGTTAAGCCAAATCCTCTATTAAAATAATAATAATTGTTGGTTATTATATTTACATGTAGTTTTATATGTAAGCAGTTCTTAGCAAACACCAAGACTGGTCTTTCCAGCTGATTTTAAAGTATAAAACATAGCAACTGGGACATTTTATCTGCATAAAAATTAAATTGACATTATAGGAAAAAGGAAAGCTACCAAGGCAGTTTATTGCCAATGCATTAGCCTCAATAGTGCAAGCTAGAGAACTAGATTTATTTTCTATAATGCTTTACCATACCAGAGTAAACAGCTCTAGAAGCTCTCTCTGTTTGTATAGGATAGCAGCTGCCATATTAGCTTGGTGTGACATCAATTCCTGCCTGAGTCTCTCCCTGTCTCTCCCTGCTCTGGGCTCAGATTACAGCAGGGAGGGGAGGAAGGAGGGAGGGAGGAGCAAAATGAGCATGCTCAAGCCCTAGACCTGGAGGTTTAATCTGAAAGAAGGAAGTCTGATACAGAAATCCATGTGTACACAATAGAAGGAAAGAAATGCTGTGTTTCGTTTCACAGAAGACTCAGAGCAACATTATTTTGAGAGTTTACTGGTTTATTTATATTGACCTGTCTAATAATGCTTACTTAGTTTTAACCTTTCCCTCTCCTTCAAAAAAAGAGGGGCTGGGCAAAAAAAGTATCTTTCTCTAGAAAAGGAATAGGCAGCAATTGGCACCAAAGATTTGTGACTGGTGTCCCCTGCCAGTTCATCTGGAGGTCTACTGTATATTATCTGCAGCACTCTTTATAAGTATATGTTTCCTAAGGGTGTGACCTAACATGTCCTGAAATTAACAATTTAAAGGACAAAGAAATACAAATATACTGGAGAGGACCCATGAGATTGATTGGTTGCACCATGACACAAATCAGTCTAAAGGCCCCCATACATGGGTCAATAAAAGTTGAAGACAGACCAAGACGGCAGCTTATCGGCCCGTGTGTAGAGCCCCCCGACGGGCTTTCCAGATGATATATGGCCGAAAATCGGGCAGATGCCGATCGGCCACATTAGAAAATCCTGATGGATCACGCCCACATCTTTTCGTTGATGAGGTCCCACGATCCGACCTCCCATTTGGCCTCCATTCTGATCCAATCATTGGCCCCTAGTGCCTATGGCCACCTTGAGTATAGTCACCATGAGTCTTAAGGCCCCCATACACGGGCCAATAAAAGCTGCCAACAGACCGAGTCGGCAGCTTATTGGCCCGTGTGTGGGGCCATCCGACAGGCTTCCCCAATAGATATCTGGCCGAAAGTCAGGCAGATCTTGATCGGCAGGTTAAAAAATCCAGTCTGATCACGCCCGCATCTATGCGTGTATGTGATCCCGCGATCCGACCACCCGTATCGGATGCATTCTGATCAGAGCGTTGGGACCTAGGGCCCACGATCGGATCAGCCGATATCGCCCACTTTAATGTTCGCATATCTGGGAGAGATCCACTTGTTTGGCGATATCGTTTTGGTTATACCAAATTCTTTCTTAGAAAGCCGCTGGACAGGGTAGTATATGGCTTTGGACCCCTTTCTTTGTCTGGATACTTGTAAGTAATTCCAATAAATAAAGCCTTAAAAATAACACAGCATACAGAAATCATCAAAACGTGTTTATTTTATTTTATAAATGTAGTTAGCATTTATCATTTTATATATATATATATATATATATATATATATATATATATATATATATACAGTAGATATGTAGATATGTAATACACAAAAGCCATTAATATCTTTGCCTGGAGGAATTGTTCATAGTGGAGGGCCGCTGGTTGAGCTGCAGGGGGAAGGGCCGCTGGTTAAGCTGCGGTGGGGGGAAGGCTGTTGTTGTTGCTGCTGCAGTGGGGATGGCGGCTGGTTGAGCTGTAGGGTGAGGGTGGCTGGTTGAGCTGCAGTGGGGAGGAGGGATGGTATTGCTGCAGTGGGGGGAGGGTCGCTGATTGAGCTGCAGTTGGGAGAGCTGCTGTTGTTGCTTCAGAGGGCTGGGTAAGCTCCAGGGGTAGGGCAGCTGGTTGAGCTGCAGGGGGACGGTGGCTGGTTAAGCTTCAGCTTAAGCTATAAACTGATTACCGTCAAATTGCTGTTGTTCTCATTGGCTTTTAAATGAAAGGAAAAGGGGATGTAAAACAAAAGGAGAAGAAAGGAAAACACATCCTTATTCTTATATTGTGGGGAGATGTTCATATACCCAAATTTTTTAAAACATTTTTGAGCAGCCTCTTTTGTAAAATGTAATTCTTTATAGAGGAAGGTATTGGTTAACCAGTTCAAACAACTAGCAAGATGTAGGTGCTAAATGGCTTTGGGGAACTTGTGCCCCCCTCAGATGCTTCTGTTTCCTATTTGTGGTTTTAAGAGTAGATTTATTGAGCATCAGCACAGTAGAGCTTTGTTGTACTACACCTTTGACTCTATATGCCAGCTCATGAATGCTCATTGTATTAGGAAACCATTCATGTTTTAATTTTTTTTATTTTAGTTTTCATGAAAGGACTATCTGCTCCAAATGATTTCAGCTCAGGCAGTAGAACAGGGCCCTGTTGTGGGCCCTCCTGATGTTCCATATCTTTTGCATCTCCACAGTCACTCCAATCACCTGTACTCATAAGCTGGGATCCCAAACCTTCTCATTCGTAAAAATACACAGACCCACAATATTTTTCTGCCCGAGCATTCTGCAGCTCTGACGGAGTAAAACAAAACACTTTGAATTGCTCACAATTTAAAGTGAATAGGAATCATCTACAAAAGCCCCATGTTGTCAAGTCAAGCTGTCAATCTTGAAAATAAAGTACAGTGCATTTTTGAGTAATAACCATCTGTAACCGACCGACTGAAGTCATAAACATGCACATGCATAACTCTCATGCGGAACACTCAGGCCCGGATTTGTGGAAAGGCCACCTAGGCCCGGGCCTAAGGCGGCAGGATTTTAGGGGGCGGCATGCTGCCCAACCACACCCACATTAGTTCAAAAACACTGGGGATGCGCTGGAGATACAATAATTTTTTTAATTTCCTGTGCGCCAATCCCCATCGCTCCATTCCAGATGATGAAAATTTGCACGAGTAAAGGGGAGGCAGTGGGCCTAGGGGCGCCCACTATGTAAATCCAGTCCTGGGAACACTGGAAATTACACCAATTGGACTTTTTATTTACGTCAAAGTGTGAGCACAATTGTATTAATTTTGATGCATGGCATAAAATTCCATCAGACACATTGCCCCCCAGTGAGCGCAACAAAGGTCGAATTCTGAGGAAAAATACTGCATTATAGGGGACAATTGTGATTTTACTCAAAATTGCCCTTTGCTCACTGCACTTGCAGTCATAAATGACCTCTCTAAGCTTTCAAGAACTGACGACTAATGGATCATTAGCCATCCTGTGGATCTGTCTTGTCTGTAAAACCTCAGCAGATGTTGTTCTTCCTCGCATCTTTGGACATGAGCATCTCTCTTCTCTGTTGTTTGAGGTTCAAAGGATAGGACATTCACAAGTTTCCAGAGCAAATTAAGCAAAACAGACCTGTGAAGCTTATGTCCACCATGATGCATCAAAGCAAAACCTATGTTGACTTGTCAGTAAGCAAAAAGAGAACCAGGTTAAAAGGATCACATCTTCCATTCCCAATACTGGATGTTGATTCTCAGTGCATTGTGTCAAATGGAATATGTAAAAGCCTGTAAAAAAAAAAAAAAACGGTTAAACAGATGTGGCTGGAAGGGCCAACATTTACAGTATGTAGTTACTGTGGAGATGAGAAGGCCAAGAAAGTGCAACATAAAAGGACCATGATGAGAAGGCGAAATTTGAGAAAAAAGGAACAGGGGTACAAAGAAGAGGAAAAATCTTAAATTAATTTAAAAAAATTGTTTAGTACAAGTTAAGCACCTCATTCGAATTACTAATCACCCATTTAATACAGTAACAGTTTATATTTAAATTAACTGAAAGGACATTTATATCAAAAAGAGAAAATAGAGCTTGCCACAGTCCACAAGAGTAAAAATCCACTGTCATCTATGGTACTTCTAATCTAGAGTGAATTAATATGAGGATACAATTACTTTCTTTTACACATTGATAAATACAACTTTAAAAACACCATAGATATTGATACTGAGCAGCAGTATATGGGGTAAATTTACTAAGCGGCAAAAATTCGCCAGCGATGGCTTCACACCCATCGCTACACTCAATGCTAAATGTATTGCAGTCTGATGCAATTTTGCAACCCCCGAAAAGCAGAATTCACTTCTTGTAAAGGCTAAAAGACGTGGTGCAACCATCATTATTATCACCCAAAAGCTACACCAGCAACTATTCCCGTGATAACAGGGGTGCAAGATGTTTGACCAAGCTTTTAACTGCTGCCATTGAGAAGCCCTCTATTTTGATTTCTCAACAAGAAATGATGGATTGGGCCATATTGAATAATATTGGATAAAACAACCTCAGTGCAGTAAACCTTAACAGCCAATTAGATATTTATTCTGTATTGTACCTACACTAAATTGATTGAAGCTAAATTTTATTTTTTTAATATTCAGGCCAGTTTCTTTAACATGATATTGGGCATTCTGTGTCTTAGGTTAGCAATAAAAAGGATACCAAAGGGATGTCTGATAGTCTACAAGAAAGGAATAGTTCAACATCACAGTCACTTTTCTCTTCCACTAAGTGAATGACTGTACTACTGTAGGTGAGAGAGTCCAATGTAACCAGTGTTCTATCTGGAGAAGCCCTGTTTTAGCTCTTACAATACTTGTTTGTACTTTGTTATTTATGAGGGAGAGAACTTCATGTCAGAAGATATATGGATCTATTTCTGTAATCCAGATATTGTCAGAAATAGTCAAAATAGTAATGAGTGAAAAATTTTATATTTTTGTCCAAATATGACATTTTTTTGGCGGCAAGTACAATTCACAACTTGTGAGGCTGCAGCCACAGGAAGCCCTGACAAGGAGAACTGCGCAACTGTGAAATGATTCACTAACTACAAATCAAGGAAAAACAGCTTAACATTAAGCTTGATAAATAAGTTCAGTCTAAGCAGGGCACAAGTGATTATAACCATTGATATAATTAATATTACATAAATGATGGGAAAGGGATATTCGTAGGACTTGCCAATATGGACCATCTTGGTAGTCTTAGCCTATTATTTTATTATGGAACTGAAACCCAAAGGTTGTTTAATAAGCAGCTAATCTGCATTATGAAAAAAAAAGTCCCTCAACAGAATCAACAATTAAAATCAGGCCTTGCAAGTCTTTTGGGAACTTAATTGTGATTGTCAAATTGATTTGCCTTTGGATTGGTCTTCATGAATAACCACAAAGCTGCAGGACAAGAACTTGTACAGGTCATGTATCTCTGAGGCGACTTGTATTACCTTTATCAATTTAAACAGGGAATATTTCAGATGAGATCTCAAGTGCTGGTCTACCTATGGCTCTTACCTGACACTTCAAATTTGCTAAGCCGTGCGAGAATGGACTTCTCACAAGCTGCATTGTGTTGCCATCTACTGGCAAATCTGTATAAATGCAATCTATGACTGGTTCATTTCTACTTAAGTAGGAATATTAAATGCTCACTAATAAGTATTGCTACCTTGCAGTGGTGGAATCACTATGACCAAGGCACTGTGTGAAGCCTGTGTGGTCAATACCCTCAAACCTTTAAAAAGGAACATTCTTACAGGAAAACAGCTGGGCAGAGTATGTTTAATTCTCTGCAGTCCACACAGTCGCCTGTTATGGGAAGTTACTCTGTTCTCCTTTTATTAGTTTGAGTCTCCAGAGGATAAACACACACACACACATATATATGCATATAATGATTAGCAGGAGAAACTCTACATTTACATGGCTTAGAAGAAGTGAAATTTTGTTTTATTAAAGATACACTCACAGCATTAGCCATGTAATCATCAGGTGGTAGGAAAATGTCCATACAAGAAAAGATACAGCTGCAGCACTTTGCAAAAAGTGAAAACGTAAATATTTTAGCTCAGACAACCAGGCAATGTTTCGGGCTTACTCTCACCCTTTAACCCACTGAGTGGGAGTATACCACATCAGAACCCACCCACTTAGCGTTCATAAATCAATTTAGTATAACCAGTGTAATTTAAACAATTTAGTTCAATAGTGTCTTAGTCCATTATAGTCCATTAATTCATCTTTCAGAAATGTGACAATCCATTACTCATTGTGTCCTGAATAGACATAGTGCATACTCATCCTTCATACCTCCGAACATTTTTGGAAAGAAAAAGAGGGACAAAAAAATTTGGGGCGCATATCGCTGTGAAATTTATTTGACCACGCCCAGCGCCAGGTAGGTTTCCAGGAGCAGCAAAAAAGCCACTCCTGGTACCTTTAAGAGCCGAATTTCCAGTTTTCAAACAAGAAATTTGGCTTTACTAGAGCGATAGAGCGCAATTGCGGTCTTCGCACTAGTGTTCCTGCCAGCGAGGGGGCGGCATTTGAGGAGCCGCCTCAGATGGCTTCCTCATAAGAATCGGAGCAGCAATTACTTATTTGCTTATCTACAATTTTTACAAACGTATCTTATTTGCACCTGGTGGCTGTTCTGGGCTCTCTGCCAAAAGCCAATTAAGTTAGAAATGTTGTTTTTTTTTCTGGCTGTTCAGTGCAGATAAAGTCGGGACTTTCCAGTGCAAATGCAGGACTGTGGGTTGAGCTGTCAAATAGAGAACATTTCTGTTTTCTCGTACCTGTCACACTGAGGCATCTATCTTTCATCACAACGTTCATTCCTACAAGGATAATTGAAGGAGAGGAGTCACCTATGGCAGAGAAAACTCTTAACATCCCAAGACAGAGTATTTGTATATATATCTCTCAGCAGCAATAAATGAATGAGATACTGGCCCATATTAGTAAATGTTTCTTACAATTCTGTCTCCTGACCAGAAAAAATGTGTTTAGTGGGAGCACTTACCGGACACTGAATTCAAACGTGCTACACAGCCAGCCGCCATCCCATGCGGTCAAAAAGGATTCCAAGGACAAAAAGAGCGGAGCACCGTGACTTGAGAGTCCAGTAAAAGTATTAAAAAAATGAAAATTTTATTCAGTGAACATGTAAAAACAGGTTACAGCAGCAAAAAACCCTGGCTGCCCGCTTAACGCGTTTCGTGGCGTCCTGCCACTTCATCAGAAGCTGTCTCCTGAGCATTGCACCAGTCCATTTTTTTCTTGTGAACATCAAGGTTCCAGGATATACTGAAAGAACTTGCAATTGGTTTTCATTTTTTATTATTTGTGTCTTTTAATTATATAGCTTTTTATTCAGCAGCTCTCCAGTTTGCAATTTTAACAGCTATCTGGTTGCTAGGGTCAAATTGACCCTACCAACCACGTAGTGGTTTCAATGAGAAACTGGAGTATGAGTAGGAGATACCTAAATAGAAGATCAGTAATACATACAAATAACAAAATTAATCTCTTAACAATACAGACCATAGTAAAATGGTTTATGGGCTACATGTCTGACCCCCATTTGAAAGCCAGGTCAGAAAAAAAGGCAAATAAATTAAAAACTTTTCATATATAAATACCCCCAGAATTCAAAGTAGGATGGCACAGGGGCAATTTCATGTATAAATACCCTCCCATAATGTGTCACTTTAGCCAGTGTACATGACAGGGATGTCCATCCTGCAGGCCCCCAGTTGTTACCGGCCTCCATAATGCAGAACTAGAAGTATAACTAGAAGAACAACTGAAGCAGGAGGGTTGTGGGTTAGAGATTACTATGGGGTTCCACGTACCAGGTAGAGGTGAGAAGCAGAGAGGTCCGCACACCGCACACAAGTTTTTCTGTTGTTGCTGCGCTTGCCAGGCTGCCTTCGTTTGCAGCCAGAGTTAGAATGAACACACATCCCTGCATACACACTGGGGTGTGAGAGTGATTGGACCAGCACTGCCATACTGCCAGCAGGCCTTAGGGGGTGCGGCCTGAGAGGGTGCGATCCCTGCACCCCGGTAGTTCAGCAACTTCCGCCACTGGGCTTCCTCCTTGTTGCGCTCTCCTCTGCCCCCTACCTATCAAGCAATTTCTTGTGCAGGCCCTAATATCTGACCGGGCGGTGTGGCAAAAAATAGATGAAGTTTAAAAAAAATCATAAAGCTAAAGACCCAGGACCTAGTGATTATTTTTTTAAAAAATTAAAAAAAAAGAAAATTACAGTAAGAAACCCATGGGCCCCTACCACTAATGGGCCCCTAGGCTATAGCCTAGGATAGCCTAGGTGTTAATCCACCCCTGTATATATATATACCGAGAGAGAGATACAATTCTAATCAGATAAATCTGATATCTTAGATCTTAGATATCATACTTAAACAGTACGATGTCCTTGATGGCAACTAAACTGCACAAATCCATATTGGTGGCAAAATATTTCTATTTCATGTTTAAATGAGTTTAAAGTTGAATAGAAGTAGGTTGATCTAAATGATAGAAAAAGCTTTTTATCTATAATATTCAATGGTACCAAACATTCTGGATAAGTTTCCATACTTGTATATATAAATATAGATATCATTATACCTAATTTATCATCTTTCTCTCCCTCTTCCACTCCAGGATCTAAAAGATCCACTTGTGATCTCCAATCCTTTGTTGATAATAAAAATGAGAAGGAAGGGTTAGCTCTCCTTAGGTACAAAGCTAACAGCATATCAGCCGTATAGCTAAAACTCTGTGCAAAGCACTTTTCAGCCAATAATATTATGATTTCTACCTGATGGTTCTCTATCTACTTCCTCTACACCTCGATGGTCCATCAGAGATCCCCAAGGTTTAATCACTGGGGCTTGATCTGTCAAGGAAAAGTGGATTAAAAGAATTTTATTTGAATGAAAAAAAAAACCTTTCTCCAGAATATTCTAGGTGCCAATCAATCAGGGTAAGGGATCCCATACTTGCATCTATTTTACATTACATATAAATATAGATCTAATTATACCTGTTTTTTTATCCTTCTCCTCTGAATCTGGTAGATCCATTTCTGGTCTACAGTCATTTGCTAATTAAAATAAGAGATGGAATGTTTCGCTCTCTAAACAACAAATCTGCAGTACTATACGGGGTCAGAACATTACATCACCTGCGCATCGAGTCATTAGTCTCTGTTTGTAAAGACCTGTATTTAGTGCAAGTTCAATGGAAAACTGAAAATTTGTCTTACCTGAAATTTTCTTTTTCTTGAGTCCGTAAGGACTCAACACTTGGGAAATACTCCGATCCAATTCCTGGTAGGACAGAAAAGGCACAGCCAATAAAAACATGCCTATAAGAGCCCCCCCCCCCCTGACTCCCAGCAGTGTTAATTATCAAGCTACATGGAAGTAATAAAAAACTACACAATCAGTTTAATGCAATATTTCTCTTTAATAGGGAGGGATTATTGTGCTGCCTTACGGACTCAAGAAAAAGAAAATTTCAGGTAAGACAAATTTTCAGTTTTCTTATCGTCCTCCAGGCAGCACAAACACTTGGGATTTAGCAAGCTTCCATGGGAGGGACATTAAACTATAACTGAAGAGCCCCTTCCAACACTCTGCTGCCAAAGGCTGTATCCTGAGAGGCTGCGATGTCTAACCGATAATGTTTGACAAACGTATGGGCATTGCTCCAGGATGCTGCTCTGCAGATCTCATTTATATCTACAGATGATTTTTCTGCCCAAGACGTGGAAACAGCCCTCGTAGAATGGGCCTTTAGCTGAGAAGGAGGCTCTTTTCCTGCTGTACAGTATGCCAAAGATATCGTATTCTTTACCCATGAAGCAATGGTGGACTTTGCAGCTTTTTCTCCTTTTCTTTTTTGTGAGAATAGAACAAATAAATGGTCTGAAGATCTGAATGGTTTTGTTTTGTTGATATATTCTGACAGACATCTGTGTACATCTAGAGTACCCAGCTTCTTCTGTTTAGAATCTTCCTTCTGATGATCAAAGGCAGGCAAAATTATTTGAGCATTTATGTTTGCTGAAGAACCAACTTTAGGAGTAAAGTATGGTAGAGTCCTTAGAACTACTTTGTCTTGAAAAAAGGTAGTATATGGGGGATCTGCCGCTAATGCTTGTAGCTCGCCTATCCTCCTTGCTGATGTGATAGCCACCAGAAAAGCCGTTTTCCATGACAGATGTTTTAACGATGCAGATTGTAATGGTTCAAATGGACTTTCAGATAATAAAGACAAAACTAAATTTAGATCCCATGGGGGCACCACTGAGCGAATTCTTGGCCTAATCTTTGAGACTGCCTTCAAAAAACGTTTGACTAGTGGATCTATCGCCACATTTTTTGACAAAAAATATGAAAGCGCTGAAACTTGTACTTTTAATGTATTGGGTTTTAGCCCTTTTGAAAAACCATCTTGAAGGAACTGCAAAATTCCAGATATAGGACAACTTTTTTCTGCCAAACTATTTTTTGAGCACCATGAGGAAAATACTTTCCAAACCCTTCTATAGACTCTTGTTGTAGAGGGTTTTCTAGAAAGGATTAAGGTATCTACAACCTCTTGGGAAAGACCTTTATCACTCAATAATTCCCTCTCAATCTCCATGCCGCTAAATTCCATCTGGCTGGATCCGGATGCTTTATTCTGTTCTGAAAAAGAAGATCCTCCTTCCATGGAATTTTCCAGAATTCCCCCTTGGATAGGAACATTAGCTCTGAAAACCAAATCCTCCTGGGCCAAAAAGGAGCGATCATGATCACTGATGCTTGATCTTGTCTGATCTTCTGCAGGACTCTCTGTATCATAGGTAGCGGTGGAAAAATGTAAGCTAGATTGAACAACCATGGCATCGACATTGCATCCACACAAGTTGGGTTGTCCGCCTTTGTCAATGAACAAAACTGATGAAGTTTTCTGTTCCTTCTCGATGCCATCAGGTCTATTTGAGGCAACCCCCATTTCTCCACTAACTGCTGAAAAACTTTGTTGTTCAGCTCCCATTCTCCTTGTCTCATGGGTACTCTGCTGAGTGAATCCGCTAACAAGTTGTCCACTCCTTTTATATGTACCGCTTTGATGGATTGTAGATTCCATTCTGCCCAGCTCATGATCTTCCGGCATTCTTTCATTAATAAGGGAATCCTGGTCCCCCCTTGTCTGTTGATATATGACACAGTCACTTGATTGTCTGAGTGAATTAGGACATGCTTGTCCTTGATCTGTTTTTTGAATTTTTCTAATGCTAACTTGACAGCCCTCAGCTCCCTGAAATTTGACGAACGGGTCTTTTCCCATGGTGACCATCTCTTCTGTATCATTTTCTCTTCTAAATGAGCACCCCATCCTGAGGCTGATGCATCCGTTGTCAATGATAGATACTTAGGATTCCTGAAGGATTTCCCTTGGGACAGTCTCTTTCTGTCGCACCACCAAAGCAGTTCTTTCTTCAGGTCGACAGAGACCTTGAAGTTCTTGTCCAGGGAAACTATCGAGTGATCCCATTTCCGAAGAATTTCTTGTTGAAGGGGGCGAATATGCGCTTTCGCCCAGGGAATTGCAACTATGGCAGCTGTCATCAGACCCAGAACTCTCATCGCTTTTCGGAAGGAGACTATATGAGAACGTCTGAGTTCCTGTATCGACGCATACAGGGAATTCACCTTGTCTGCAGGAAGAAACAGTTTCATTTCTATGGTGTCTATCAAAAGACCTAAGAACTTTGTTAAGGTACTTGGTTGCAAATTTGATTTTTTGATGTTTAAAATCCAACCATGTTCTTTTAGCATTGTTAAAGTTAGATCTCGATGCAGAAGAAGTTCCTTTTCGGAAGCTGCTTTTACTAGCCAGTCGTCCAAATAAGGGATTACATATATCCCTTGTTTTCTGAGGGCTGCGGCCAGTACCACCACCACCTTTGTGAATACCCTCGGGGCCGAAGTAATCCCAAATGGAAGTACTTTGAACTGCAGATGATGTAGTGCTGACTTTAGATATACTGCAATCCGAAGAAATTTCCTGCTGGACGGATGAATCGGAATGTGGAGATACGCATCTTTTAGATCGATTGAGATCATGACATCTTCTTCTTGAAGAACATTGATCGCTGACTTGATAGTCTCCATCCTGAATTTTTCCTTCTTGATAAATTGATTTAGGTACTTCAGATCTATTACTAGTCTGAATTTTCCCCCTGGCTTTGGTACTAGAAATACATGAGAGTAAATGCCCTCTCGAAACTCCGAAGGAGGCACTGGTTCCAACACCTTCATTGAAATGAAATCTGTTATCGCTTTTTCTATCGCTTCTTGTTTTGTGACATTTCTTTTTATGTGATTGACACAAAATTTTGGTTTTGGAGGTGATTGGAAAGCTATGTAATATCCTTCTCTTATTATTGAGCGAACCCACAGGTCCGATGTGGTCTTTTCCCATGTCGTAAGAAAATAGGTCAGTCTTCCGCCTACTTCTTCTTGACCTCTGGCGTCAGAAGTTTGTCCCCTTCCTTTGATTATCAACTTTCTTCTGAAAGGAATCTTTTGGTACACTTCTGGGTTTAAAGTATCTGTTTCTGAACCCAGAATTTCTTCCTCTGTCTCCATCTCTGAAGGGTCTTCTGAAAGAAGATGATCTAGTTGGAGATTTTCTTGAAGAGGAACGAAAAAAATAATTTCTTTGGTTTTGAGGTCTATCTTGTGGCAGGTTTTTTCCTTTTCCTGCCACTAAATTCTCCAACAATTTATCCAAGGAACTCCCAAAGAGTCTACCTGGCTCAAAAGGCATGGATATAAGCCTGTTTTTTGAAGCTGAATCCGCTGCCCAAGCTTTCAGCCAAAGGGCTCTTCTACCAGCTGTAGCCATCGCCATGGTTCTTGCCCCCAGTTTTAACACATCCACTGCCATATCACACAAGAAGTCAGACGCCATCTTAATAGGATATAACATATCAAGAATATCATCTCTTGAAGTCCCCGCATCTATCTCTTCTTCTAGAGAATTAAGCCAGTATTTTAAGACCTTGACACGGAAACGGCTGCAATAGCTGGTTTACATGTACTGGAACCAGTCACATAAGCTCTTCGAAGAGAACATTCAGCCCTTCGATCCATCTGGTCTTTTATCCCTGATTCTTCTACAGGGATTGTTGTTCTCTTTGCTAACCTAGCAACAGGAATATCTACTTTAGGGGGGTTTTCCCAAGTCCCGATATCCTCTGTGTCAAAGGGGAACATCAAGTTTTTTTCCCCGGACACTGCCATTCTTGCTCTAACAGCTTCTTAATTGAGTCATGTATAGGAAATGAAACATGCTTCTTTTCCGCAAAGAAAGGAAGTTGATGTTTTACTGTAGAGGAAGTAGTCGATGTCTCTTTTTGACCCACTACCTTCCTAACTTCCTTTATCAGTTTTGAGATTTTTTCAACTGGAAAAAGGTCATCTTTTTTATCTGTTTTAGATGATGATGAGGACGAATCTGAATCATCTACTTTATTAGATTCCACCTCAGAATCATAGGACTGATAGACTTCAGGAGCCTCCACAGAAGTTGTAGGTGTTGAGGATTTTATTTCAGTCATTGTTTCAGAAAGAAAACTTTTAAACCACGCAACAAACTCCTGTTTTGAAATGGTATCCTTTGCAGCTGGGTTTAAACATACCTCACATTTAGAGTGCCTACAACTTTCTGGCAATGGCTGATTACATTGAGCACACACATTGTGCTTTGCTTTTCTCCTCCTCTTCCCCAATCTAGGTGTGTCAGACATCTAGAATAAAAGGATAATAATGACAATTTAGTATTTGTCAATACTTAAGCATTTTTACATGACCTGGCTGGACTAGGCTACTAACAAGTACCTTATGCAGCCTTATCAGAACCTGCAGCCTGGCAGCTCCGAATGCAGGATCAATGGAGTCGGCAGCCAGAAGGGCTCCTCATTAGGGTATAAATAGCTGTATACAGACTGCTAATTCCCCAAAAAAACCCTATAAAGGGCTCCTTTACTCACCAAGCCGGTTTTCCACAAGATCCGAATTTGCCACGAGCGCTGCTGTCTACGAGCGCCTGCTGGTGACGTCATCAATGCGCGTCAACCCACGAAGCGCCACACGCTTGTGAGGAAGCTGCGGACCTGACAAGCCTTCGGATACAGGCGAGCCAACTCTATCCACACAGGGGATACAGGGGCTGCGTTCACTATGTCAAGTATGCCTAAGGGACCCGTCCAATCCCCCTGAGAGACCCACCCTCGGGTGGTTTCTCATACGGCCCTCAGACCTAATCCTAGTCTGGATCTTCGGACCACCGGTCCAGTTGATCTTCCTACTGGAACAGGACAGAAAAAAACACTGCTGGGAGTCAGGAGGGGGGGGGGGCTCTTATAGGCATGTTTTTATTGGCTGTGCCTTTTCTGTCCTACCAGGAATTGGATCGGAGTATTTCCCAAGTGTTTGTGCTGCCTGGAGGACGATAAGAAAATAGCCTTTTATTATTTTGTAGATAAAAGTAATTTCATCTGTGTTTTAACTGATACTTTTTTTTGCAGTTTCACTTCCCTTTATTTGTGTCAATACATTAAAGTCGTTAGGATGAAGCAGGTTTCATATTCAGACATGTTTTAATGAGTATACATTTGCCAGTCTTCCCTTGCTCCAAATACTTCTCCCCCTCCATAACTATAGTGATTCCATCAAGGGCACCACTGTTTTTACAACTACTTTTTATTTTACACACAAAACACAAACTATAACTGAAAAATTACATTTCATTTTTTTCAGGGTTCTGCTTTGTGATTAAGACTTCACAAATACTATCCCTGGCTGGAATGTACAGCTTAAGTTATGAACATGCAATATGTTGGCGCTATATAAATACATGTTAATAAATAGTGCCTGCCTTAGTACCAGTCCCCTGTTTAGTCTGGTCTCAACGATGTCCCTTGCTCCAGGAATCTCACACCCTGGCAGGGTAGGGTACTATCCCGACTATCCTCCTAGTTGGAGCCTTGAGTTGCTCGACTAGCTAAATCTTAGACCTGCCTTTTGCTCCTAGAGCAACCAGTAGCTTGTGAGCAACATGATGCTCTCCAACCCTTTGGATGTTGCACCCAGTAGCCTCGAAGCAGGTGCTTATTTTTGAATTCCAGGCTTGGAGGCAAGTTTTGGTTGCATGAAAACCAGGTGTTCTGCCAAACAGAGCCTCAATTCAATCTGACAATCCACATAAGGGCTACTAAATGGCCAATCACAGCCCTTATTTGGCACCCCAGGAACATTGTACATGCTAGTGTTGCTCCCCAACTCGTTTTACTTCTGAACGTTGCTCATGGGTTCTAAAGGCTGGGAATCCTTGTCCTAGAACAACTATAACAAAGCTAACTATCAGTAAACTCTTCCAAACCCAGCCTGGCACCTCCCCACTAGGTGGGATCCAGAAAAGAGCACTGAGCACATGTGCTGCTCTCCCTTTTATCTACTTAACTACTGCCATCCACTGGGTAAACACTCAATTGCTATTACATCACTTTGCATCCCTGGAAAAGAAAATAATCACTCAGGGCTAACTGAGGACCACTGTAGGTGTCCAAAACTGCCTGGGGAAAATACAGCTAACTTTCATTGGGGTAAATTTATCAAAGAGAGAAGTTCCGCCACTAGAGTGAAATTCTGCAGCTCTCAATTCATTTCTATGGGATTTTGAAAGACGTATTTATCAATGGGTGAAGTGAAAGTTCACTTTGATGAATACGCCTATAAAAATCCCATAGAAATGAATGGAGAGTGGCGGAACTTCACTATTAACTTCACTCTTTGATAAATATACCCACAGTCGCTACAAAAGCATACCTCCCAACATTTTGGAAACAGAAAGAGAGACAAAAAGATTTGCGATTTTTTTTACCACACCCATTTTTGTGACCACATCCCAATTACCATGTTCATTTTACAAAATTTGCCAGGTTATGAAAGTTTGAACAAATTTCTGTGGTTTTTATGTGTAAGTACAGTTTTACTAATGAAGGTGAATTGCCCTTTAAGATAGTTCTATTCTGAGCTCTCTGAAAAGGGCCAATTAAGTTAGAAACTTTGTATCTTTTTCTGGCTGTTCAGTGCAGGAGATCAAATAGAAAGTCGGGACATTTCATCATTAATGCGGGACTGTGGGTTGAGCTGTCAAAACTGTCCTGCTCAAAATGGGACAGTTGGGAGGTATGCAAATGTCATACCTCCCAACTGTCCCTTTTTCGGAGGGACAGTCCTCTTTTTACAGCTCAAGCTGCAGTCCCTCATTTGTACTGGAAAGTCCCTATTTTCTCTGCATCGAACAACAAAGTTTCTAACTTAATTGGCTTTTAGCAGAGAGTACAGAACAGCTAACAGGTGCAAATAAGATACTTTGTAATAATTTTGAGACACAAAAAAACAGTTTAGATAAGGAGAAGTATTTTCAAACTTTCATAACCTGCCAAATTTTGCAAAATGAACATGGTAATGAGGGGGTGTGGCCACAGAAAGGGGCATGGTCAAAACATTTTGCTGTTCTACGTGTGAAAAACATTTTTGTCCCTCTTTTTACTTCCAAAATGTTGGGAGGTATGATATGTATATTATTTGATCAGGATGTACAGAGTTTGCTTTATGAGGGTGGTGCAGGGGGTGGCATAATTCAAGTAGCTGTACATGTGCACACATATAAAAAACAACTTCTGAGGCTTTAGATGGTCAGTAAACATACTGCATATAAAGCTGGTTACAAAAATATATGTAATTCTGCGTAATTGCTGCAGGCTACTTGGTCCAAACTGTGCAACTATTATTACATTACACCCTAAGGTCTCTATAACATTCACACAACACACTAGTGTACATTTCACAAGGAGCTTATATATGTATATATATTTTACATGCAACTTTTATAATGTTTTGCAAAGAGGTAATTGGCATATGTATAAGTTTATTTTTACATCAGACCTAGGGTTGATATCTATTCGGTTGCGAACTCCTTGGAGGATCCAGGGCAGGTGCTATAGAGTTGCTATTCAGTTTACCCGAAACTAAAGCTGGCCACAGACGCAAAGATCCGATCATACGAATCAACATACGATCGGGCTTTTCCATCTCCCGACCCGCCACTAATAATTCAGATCAAAGTCTTACCATTCAGATCACATAAGTAGTTAAAGAACAGCCGATGTTCTGCCCCTGACAACAATCATACGATAGTTATGTCCTACCAAAGCTAGCGACAGTCTCCCACTGATAATCGTATGATCGGCAGTACGCGCAGAGATATTATCGGCAGCCGACAGAAATTTTCTAACCTGTCCGATCAACCCAACGACCGATTTCCGCCGGACGAAAAATGTCGGGACTCTCCACACATGGTCCGAAAATCGTACGAATCCTTGATTCGTACGAATGGATCTTTGCGTTTATGGCCAGCTTAACAGTTGAGCTAAAAAGCCTGGCATTAGCAGTCATGCAAACATCTCAGAAACCACTTAAAATAGAAACTTAATGTATTGATTTTTAAATTAATGTTTGGGGCAGTCTAAAAGTCCCCCCCACCCTTTACCCATGAAATATGATATTATGGCTTTATCTGTGCAATAAAGCCTATGGCAGTTACAGTTATGTTTATAGGATACAGTACATGATTATATTATCGTTAAATACATTTCCTACATTTAGGGGCCGATTCACGAAGGGTCGAATATCGAGGGTCAATTAAACCTCGATATTCGACTGGGAATTAAAATCGTACGACTTCGAATATCAAAGTCGAACGATTTTGCGCAAATCCTGCGATCGATCGATCGAAGGATTTTTCGTTCGATCGAACGATTAAATGCTTCGAATCGAACGATTCGAAGGATTTTAATCCAACGATCGAACGAAAATCCTTCGATCAAAAAATCACAGGCAAGCCTATGGGGACCTTCCCCATAGGCTAACATTGACTTCGGCAGCTCTTAGCTGCCGAAGTAGGGGGTCGAAGTTTTTTTTAAAGGGACAGTACTTCGACTATCGAATGGTCGAATAGTCGAACGATTTTTACTTCTAATCGTTCGAATCGTTCGAATTCGATCGAATTTGATCGAATTTAACCAATTCGATGGTCAAAGTACCCAAAAAATACTTCGAAATTCGAATTTTTTTTTATTCGAATCCTTCACCCGAAATTCGTGAATCGGCCCCTTAATATACACAGGATGGTTTTTCTTACATACTTTCCAGCCACCCTCATTTTAATGTAATTGACGGCATGTTTGCTGACTGTAATCCTGCCAAGGATTTTTAAGGTACTCGGTTTGCTCAAAGAACTATTTTGCATGACATCATATAAACATGCAGAATAAAAGATAATTGTCCCACTGCCTGTAAAATGTTATAAAACACTACTCTTATACGGTACACTGCTATTTAGCTTTTGCATACTTTCAAAAGTAAAAGCCTGAAGATGATTCTCTTACAGCCTCTGATACACATGGGGCTTATAAATTTTGCGTATGCAAATTTGGAGACACTCTTTCCCTTTCCTTCCTCTGTGAAGTGTTGATCACATGCTGCGTTTAAAATGTATTGAATATTCTGTGCATCATTCCCAACATAACTGACCACTAAGGGGTCTATTTATCAAACTGTATCAAACTGATTTGCATTTATCATGATTTAGATAGAACAGTATGCAATAATGGAGTTAAATATGGACATCAGGAACCATTAAAGAAAAAGCACAGCATTACAAATTTGCCTTTTTTTAACAACAGCCTTTTTTCTGGTGTAATTGCTAATAAATAATCCCTTAAAACGGTGGTTAACATTTAGGTTACCTTTTAGTATGTAATAGAATGACCGATTCTAAGCAACTTATCATTTGGTCAACATTTTTTATTTTTAATAGTTTTTTGCCTTTTTTTTCTGACTCATTTCCAGCTTTCAAATGGGGGCCATTAACCACATCTTAGAACAAATGCTTTGTTAGGCTACAAATTTATTGTCACTGCTATTTTTTATTACAAATTTTTCTATTCTGGCCTTCTCATATTCAGTATTCCAGTTGCTTGTTCAATCAATGTATGGTTGCTAGGGTATTTTGTACCCTAACAACCAAATTGCTGAAGTTGCTAATTGAAGAGCTGATGAATAAAAAGATAAATAACTCAAAAACCACAAATAAAAAATAAAACCAATTGCAAATTGTATCAGAATATCACTCTCTACATCATAATAAAGAATAATTTAAATGTGAACAGCCACTTTATGATATAGTTGATCCTGCTTTGTCTTATGGCTCTGATACTCACTTAATAGCAAGAATTTCCACTATAAAGCAAGATTAGGCTTCTGTTATTTGAATTAAAATAACAATTTTTATGAGTACAAGTAAATACTTTTCCCCCCTGCAAACATTAATGTGGTCAATGCCTTTCCCAGCAGTTATGGGATGTGATGTTGGTGTTTTTGTCCAGAATGCTTGCTTTAAAAAGCATTGAATTAATACAGCTTAGTTCCCATCATGTATTAGGTTCTGTTTAATTGTCAGAAAAAAAGAAAACCATTTTTTTTTTATTGGAATTATGTGCTGAAAATTACAAATATCTTGTGCTCTTTGGGTATTGGTTTTATGGATAAGAGATCCCATATCTGTATTAAACTGTCTGGCTTTTTAATTCTGACAGTGGTCTTTCTAAACCATAAAAAATATCCTTGTTATGAGAAGGTGCTACAAAGCAGTTTCGTAGCTGTGTTTTATTAGATGGATATATTGAAGGTTTGATCCCTAATATGGACACAACTGCTAAATGTTTATAAGGCCTAACAAATCCCATTGCTTTTTGATGGATTCAATTTTGACTGAATTTTGCCATATACTTTCAATCTTAACAAATTTTTGCCAGACACATTTTTGTTCACAGATGATAAAGACTAGAATTACACTATTTTAACCGCACTATGAGGCTTCCTGTTTAACCAACTGGGAGCATGATATATGTGATTTGCATTGTAAATAATACAGTAATTTAAAAAAAATATTATTAAAATATTGCATCATACTGTAAAATGCATCACAAGGGTGCAGAGACTGCATTTGTATGTATAAGTACAGAAACCTATATTTGTGTTCATAAACTCATATACATAGTATGACCCTAATCATGCCCAGTACTTGCAGTTACTTTGAGTGACACCATCTGACCCCTAAACATTTCATATGGTGGATAACTGGCCCACTACATGCAATAGCTGAATAGCACAGATTTAAAGGAGAAGGAAAGGCTTGGTGCACTTGGGGTTGCCAAATGTTAGGTTAAGTGAATGTGTTGACTTACCTGAAACCGGCCTGGGGTTATACCAGTGAGCACCAGGGAGCGTTCCTCTTCCGGCTTCTTCTTTCTTCGCGTGGCTGCGCATGCGAATTAGAGTGAAAAGCCGAACTTTAAATAAAAAGTCGTCTTTTTCATTCTACTGCGCATGTGCATGCCCCGGTAAATTTGAAGAGGAAGAGGATCTCTCCGTGGTGCTAACTGGAATAACCCCAGGCCAGTGCAGTTTTCTGCTGATAGGAGCACAGGCCCGGGGTGTCAGGTAAGTAAATACATTCACTTGGGGGTGCCTAACATTTGGCACCCCCAAACGCTAAACAACTTTCCTTCTCCTTTAAGTGTCTTTCAGTGTTATAAAAAACTGTGGTCTGAGATGCTTGTTGGCTCATGCCATGTAATATTTTGTATGCAGGATGTATGGACAGACGTTCATAGGTGCCTTCAGCTTATAGTTGCTTTTAGTGTGATCCATAATCCTGACTAGATGGGGAAAGCCCTGGAGTTATAAACGCAGCGGCTGCATGACAAGGGATATGAATGACCAGCAGCCAGATTACACTGGTTTATATTTGAAGATTGGCAGAATCAGATGTAGCTGTGAGTGGGTGAGAAGGAATGAGTTAAGGCAGGGGAAAGCTGGGCTGGGGTGGAGAAAGAGAGGGATGTGATGTCAGGGGAAGAAGCAGTTCACTTCCTTATCTTCTGAGTAGGTAGAAACAGACCCCCACCCACCCTTTTTTTTTTTTTTTGCATATTTTGTGAAATGTCAGGAGTTTCTCTTTATGTCCCCATATTATCTATTAATAAGCAAATGTGGAGGTATTACTGCATGTGCTGTTATATTGTGGGTTATACAGTATAAACATGAGACAGTTTGCATGTTATTAGTCAATTTTATTGAATATCAAGTGCTTGATCCAGGGAATGTTTCCGATCGCCATTGGGGTCAGGAAGGAGTTTTTTCCCCTCTTGAGGCATACTTGCACAGGCTTCAGGCTGGGTTTTTTGCCTTCCTCTGGATCAAAACAGTGGATATATGATAATGTATTTTAAATTTTTATTTGTCACAGCAACGGTAGGACTTTGCCAGGGTACTGCACAGGTAAACTTAGAAGAGGGAGAAAGGAGGTTCTCTCCTGTGACTGCAAAGTGGATTGATTGATACAGACGCTACTACTGCTTGTGCTAGGTGACAGCCTGCTTGGATTTCTTATCATTGACACACTGCAGATTCTGGACCAACAGCAGGGCTGCTGAACTTCTCTCATGGTGGGAGATGCAACTCCTGCTGGTAACAGAGTTTGGGGCCATCCTCTCTGTAGGTAGAGGCAGCCTAATACTCAGTGGTGGATATAATGACATAGTGCTGATCTCAAGTGAGGAGCGGCAGAGCATAGAATCGATCCCTTATGGAATTCTGGCTTTGAATATTGCCTTGGGGTGAGGCTGGCAAGGTCCTATTTATTTGATAAAATGTTAATAAATGCTGTGACCATTTTCACCATTTCTGGCTCCTTGTGTTTCATTACTGTGTGTAACTAAGGGGTTCAATGGGATGGCTGAAGGCGAAGGGTCAATTGAGGAGTCCCATTGTCATGAGTTACTTTACAGCATAACAGTTGATTGACATAATAATGTCTCATTAAATATTGTTTGGAGGAGATGCAAGGGAGACCTCGGTGCTTGGAAAGATCTGCTGGACAGGTCAATGACTGATATGTTAACCAGAAGCAAACAGCAATTTTGAAATTACATCTGGGTTTCAGTAGCAATGTTAAGAAATCTCTGTTGTGACAGGGTTCACTTTTCAAAGGTCATTTATTTGCTTGTTTTTGCTCAACCATTCCATTTAGTCATTTGTTAGATTCAGCATCTTGCATATAAATAATTAAATATAAAAAACTATTTGTGACTGATATCCGTGAAATCTTTAATATCCCAGAGAGGACCATATACTATAAAATATATGATAGATCAATATCAACTACCAGACTCGGAAAGATTCTGAGCTAATCAAATCATGCATTTCATACAAAGTTGTTGGAATATTACCAATCTAGCTCTTTCTATGAAAGGTGGTGCACTAGGGGGATAGCTCCTAAAGGGGCTATTTCAATCTTATATATGCAATTTAAGTATTAGAATTAGGATATATTAAGAAATTGGAAATGGATATTGGACGAGCACTGCCTGAGCAGGACTGGTTGTTATTATGGGAAAATATACGTAAGATTTCCATCAATGCAGTCATATTGTAGGCAGGGTACAAAGTCTTATTTCGCTGGTACCTAACCCCAGCCAGAATAGCTAAATTTTATCCAGAAGCCAATGGTAAATGCTTTAGAGGTTGCTCGTCGTCGGGGACAATGTTTCATATCTGGTGGACGTGCCCAAAAGTCATTAGATTCTGGATAAGGGTCTATAACTTTATTTTTTCTGTTCTACGTGTTAATTTAAAAAGGGACCCATATGTTGCTCTTTTGGGAGCGGTTCCTAGAAAGCATGTTCGTCTGTTAAACCACATTTTCTTAGCAGCCAGACAAGTAATCGCTAAAGCGTGGAAATCACCATACATAAAGCATGAAAATATCAAAGTGAAACTGGATTGGATTTTTGTTAACGAGAAATTAGCAAGCATCCACCTTGATAAATGTCAGATTTTCCAAGATATATGGCAACCTAAATGGCAACCCTGGATAGACTATAGACACCAAGGCACCCTTCCACCTAATATGCTTTCTTTATAGAAATAGTCAGGGATCGCAGCAACCCAGTAGGGGTGTTAAATGATATACTATACATGCAAAATCTTCTCAATTGTATTACAATTGTTAATTGACATTTACATTGATGTTTGTACAACACATGAATAAAAATGTATTGAAACAGAAAAAACTATTTGTGACACAGATTTATTAAACTACTATTACTATTAGAAGATTTTTATAACAACGTTTGCTGTTTACAGTGATTTCCCTGCTATTGCCCTTCTTCTTGTTTCTGCCCTTGTGTTCCTCAGATTATAGTTGCACTAAGACATACAGCCTTGATATGCAATCAGTAGATCGGGAGCAAAATGTTACTCACCAGCCCCTTGGATGTTGCTTCCAGTGGCCACAAAGCAAGTACTTATTTTTAAATTCCTGGCTTGGACGCAAGTTTTGGTTGCATAAATACCAGGTGTACTGCCAAACAGATCCTACTGTGGGCTACCAGTTCACATATGGGCTAACAAATAGCTAATTACAGCCCTTATTTGGTATCCCCCAGGAACACGTTTCATGCGTGCTCCCCAACCCTGTTTCCATTTGAATGTGGTTCACAGATAAAAAATGTTGGGGACCCGTGATCTACAGTATACTCACTGTTTCCTGCTTGTCCTTGTGACAAACTCACTGCACTTAACTGCTGCCCCGAGGACATTAAATGGAATGCTGTATTAATATTTTCGAGCCTCCACTTCCTACCCAAAATTTGCCTTCTGGATTCCACGAATGCTAAAGAAGTTGTGAGGCCTTGTACTTCCCAATTCTGATGTTTTGCTAAGCCTTAAGGCTTGTTATAAAACCCCTTATATTTGCTTTTGTCCCAAGTTGCTTGGAATTACATTTGCTTTAATTTTGTTAAAGGGATTATGTCATCGGAAAAAAATTTTTTTTCAAAATTAATCAGTTAATAGTGCTGATTCTGCACTGAAATCCATTTCTCAAAAGAGCAAACAGATTTTTTTATATTCAATTTTGAAATCTGACATGGGGCTACATATTTTGTCAACTTCCCAGCTGCCCCAAGTCATGTGACTTGTGCTCTGATAAACTTCAATCACTCTTTACTGCTGTACTGCAAATTGGAATGATATCACCCCCTCCCTTCCCCCCCCCCAGCAGCCAAACAAAAGAACAATGGGAAGGTAACCAGATATCAGCTCCTGAACACAAGATAACAGCTCCCTAGTAGATCTAAGAACAACACTTAATAGTAAAAACCCCATGTCCCACTGAGACACATTCAGTTACATTGAGAAGGAAAAACAGCAGCCTGCCAGAAAGCATTTCTCTCCAAAAGTGCAGGCACAAGTCACATGACCAAGGGCAGCTGGGACATTGACAAAATGTCTAGCCCCATGTCAGATTTCAAAATTGAATATAAAAAAATCTGTTTGCTCATTTGAGAAATGGATTTCAGTGCAGAAGTCTGCTGGAGCAGTACTATTAACTGATGCGTTTTGAAAAAAACATGTTTTCTGATGACAGGATCCCTTTAAATTATATATTTGAGTTTAATCTGCATGCTAATATTGTTTGGTTATTCGCAAGAACGCAGAACTTTGCTTTAATTTGATAATCAAGGTAAATTACTTATAGAGGAAAATATATAGTTTTCCCTTTTCTTGTTGTTAATATTAGGTGGTTGTGTTCTCTTTTCCAAAGTCCAAAATATCGATATACATTATTGGGATTATTTTTCAAAAATCAAATTTGTGAGTTTTTAGAGGTTACCTATACGTGTTGAAACTAACATGGTTTGGGAGATAATAATATTATCCAGTGTAGAGTGAGATGCCTTGAGCTTTTAAATAAAAAGACTAGTCTATGGTTTGCCTATTCTGTAAACATAGGTTTGTTTTACTATGTTTGCTGAATAAAGGTAGATTGATTACTACTTAATGCCGTAAATATTAGTTATTGTAGATAGTGACTACAAGTGCCCATGTGAAATACCAACACAAATACCCAAACAACAAGATGTGCTTTTTGGTCGGGTTGAGGGCCATCCCCATCCCATGGAAAGTATTAGTCACCTCTGAACATAGACTTGTGGGCATCAGTTTTATTTATCATGATGGATGTACTATTTAAAGATGAAAAGGCCGGTTCTTAATGTCAGCTTGAAGGAGGTGGTGGCCAATACAGGCCTGCAGGATCTGAAGTTGCCATGTGAAGGTAAGCCAGGATGCTGTTTTATCAGCATTATCCTATATTTATCTCTGATTATGGACCCTCACAGGCAATAAGGGGGTCAGGAACTCCATTTGAAAGGCAGAAATCAACACACAAAAAAATAATAATTCAAAAACTATAAAATATATAAATATATATGAAATTATAAATATATATAAAAATAGAAAATACAACAGACAAAACAGGATGTTATATATCCTGCTTAAGGTTTACTTGAAGGTGAACAACCTCTTTAAACAATGCCAAATTACACATGAAAGGTCAAATGACATAAAGCGGAAAATTACAAGTTTTATCATCACATTGGGAAATCTGTTGGCTTTACATTCTATAAAAGCCCTTTTGGGTTTTGACATAGAATTATATCATTATTTCTAGTGCAGACAAGAAAGAAACAGGTACCATTGTTCTTTGTTACCAATTAGCTACTAGTAAACTTATTAATGGTACATTTTATTTTTTTTATTTGTTATTACAGATCTGGTGGAAAATGTCTGAAGTTGATGTCAATGAGACTGATCCATTCATGTTCAAATATCGAGGAGTATATTTTCAAACGGAGTATACTTCACCCCAAAAAATAGATTCTATCCAGGACTTTAAAGTTAAAGATAGTGACGTTTTTCTGGTTACATTTCCAAAGACTGGTAATGGCATGTTTGAAACACTTATTTCTTATAGACTATTACCCATAGGCTATAACAGTATATATTAAAAATACAAAATCACCAAACTTGGTTTAGTATTCAAGTCTAGTATTAATACTTGTGATACCCATATAATATATAAATACCTGTATGTATTTTTTCATAAAGTTATTCTGTTAATATTATGTGTATTTGCATGCAATTTATCTTGTGCAGGGACAATCTGGACACAGCAGATTCTCAGTCTAATTTTTAATGAAGGTCATCGTAATGGAACAGAAACAGTTGCTACCAACTACAGAGTCCCGTGGATTGAATATAACATTAAGAATGTGGACTATGACAATCGTCCTTCTCCTCGTCTTTTTTCATCACATTTGCCCTACTATTTAGTTCCAAAGGATCTCAGGAACAGGAAAGGTAAAGTAAGTATCCTTCAATACAAATACTCATTTTCCTATCAGTATTCAACTTTGCAAGAATGTAAACAAAAAATGATTTTAATGTATGCAAATCACATTACTTGGCATGCCAAAGTAGATGCAAAGGGGTCAAGTGTGAAAATGTATTGCACTAACTGTAATCAATGTATTTGTGCTACTTGAATGTTTCCACCCTACATGCGGATATATTTCACAGTGGCAGCAGCTTATGGGTATTGTACCGATGGAATATGAAAGGAATTGTGCAGTCTAAAAATAAAAACTTTGTAAATAGATTGTAGGTTGTACAACATAAAAATGTTTTCAATATATGTAGATTGTCAAAAATGTACTCTATAAAGGCTGGAGTGACAGAATATATTTACCCAGATTTTATTTCAATGTTGAACTGTTCCTTGAAGGTTTTTTAGGACTTTTCAGACCATGGTTGACTTTGAAATAGTTGGCCAACTTGAATTTATTGCTATATATGGACAAACAATCCCTGTTATAATGCTATAATAATTACTTTTCTCTTTGTATCCATAGATCATTTATGTTGCCAGAAACCCAAAGGATGCGGCTGTTTCATTTTATCACTTTCTTAAAGTCCTTGTGAAAATAAAAGAAGTAAATGAATGGGAATCATTCTTGGATCGCTATTTATCAGGGAAAGGTAATGTATCTTTGTTAAGTAAGCTAAGAGAAAACAGACACTAAATATAGTGCACTAAAGCACTAAATTAATTTTTTTTAAAATTTACAGATTTACTTAAAGGGATACTGTCATGGGAAAAAAACATTTTTTCAAAATGGTTCAGTTAATAGTGCTGCTCCAGCAGAATTCTGCACTGAAATCCAGAAAACAGATTTTTTTATATTCAATTTTGAAATCTGACATGGGGCTAGACATATTGTCCATTTCCCAGCTGCCCCCAGTCATGTGACTTGTGCTCTGATAAACTTCAATCACTTTTTACTGCTGTACTGCAAGTTGGAGTGATATCACCCCCTCCCTTTCCCCCCCCCCAGCAGCCAAACAAAAGAACAATGGGAAGGTAACCAGATAACGGCTCCCTAACACAAGATAACAGCTGCCTGATAGATCTAAGAACAGCACTCAATAGTAAAAACCCATGTCTCACTGAGACACATTCAGTTGCATTGAGAAGGAAAAACAGCAGCCTGCCAGAAAGCATTTCTCTCCTAAAGTGCAGGCACAAGTCACATGACCAGGGGCAGCTGGGAAATTGACAAAATGTCTAGCCCCATGTCAGATTTCAAAATTGAATATAAAAAAATCTGTTTGCTCTTTTGAGAAATGGATTTCAGTGCAGAATTCTGCTGGAGCAGCTCTATTAACTGATTCATAATGTTTTTCCCATGACAGTATCTCTTTAAAGGGGTTGTTCACCTTCAAACACCTAGTTGTTTTCAGATAGATCCCCAGAAATAATGACTTTTTCCAATGACTTTCCATTTTCTATGTATGACTGTTTTTCTAATATTGAAGTGTCCAGTGTGTTTTTTCACCTTCTGAAGCAGCCCTAGGAGGGGGGGGGTCGCTGACCCTGTAAACTGTTCTAAATGGATACATTTTAGTAATTGATACATTTCTTATCTTTGTCCCTGCTGAGCAGAATCCCTGAGTTTCATTACAGGCAGCTGTTAGAATTGATACAATCATTGCTAATACTCCACAGATAATGCTGAGAAATGTATCAACTAAAAATTGTAACAGTTTAGAGTCTGCACCTGAATTACTGAGCTGCCAGACTGAAACACCAGAGACACGAACATTAAACTTAGATTTTGGAAAAACAGAAAAAAAAAAATAATGGAAAGTAATTGAAAAAAGTCTTTATTTCTTGGGAACAATCTAAAAACAACTGAATTGAAAAAAGTATTTGGAAGGTGAACGATTTAAGATCAAACTTGAAATATCTGACATCTGGGAAGCCTTAAGAAATTGACACATTTATCAAAGCAGATGATCTGATTACTCGGGCAGTCAAACACATTTGTTATCAGTGAGTGTCAGTGCACACAGTTCAGCAGCAGCACTAAGTAATAATGTATTTGAATCCTTAGTCTCCCATATAAATCGCATGTGCGGAGGAAGAATTCAGACTTGATTAAATTTAATTTACAGAGAGATACATTTTAGAACAAAGTATTAATTAAAAAAGTCACATTTTAAATGTTTTTATGAGTATTCAGTGCCTACACTGTAATATTTTGTGGAACCACGTTTTGCAGCAATAACAACTATAAGTCTTTGGAGTAAATAATACCAAGTTTGCACTCTAGGAGTAAACTTGTTTCAATATTCCCAAAAGATTTGCTCCAGGTTGAAATGTAGATTAATACTGCAGTAACTCATTACAATGGCTTAACATCAAGAAACAATTTAAAAGTATTCCTAATGAAAACGAACACATTTGTTCTATATATGAACATGACTTGCAGAATATGATTAAGCTGTGAGAGGCCTGGGGCCCAGTCTCATTGGTTACCTGACATCTATGGTTTAATATCAATTGTGAAACTCTATTTCTTAATCCCTTACAGTGATAGGGGGTTCTTGGTTTGATCATGTCAAAGGATGGTACACCCACCAGGAAGATTTTAACATTTTATTTCTGACATATGAGGAGATGAAAAAGGTAAGACTTATTCTGCCTAAAGTAGAAATCATAATGATGTCAAATAGACCATTCTACTATATCTATATCTATCTATCTATCTATCTATCTATCTATCTATCTATCTATCTATCTATCTATCTATCTATCTATCTATCTATCTATCTATCTATCTATCTATCTATCTATACATATAGATAGATATATGTATAGATATATGTATATATATATATGAACTATATGAAAACATTGCAGAATGTAGTGACAACTGTATGTGGTTTAAACAGTTTACACAAGATATTTGTGGAGACAGAAGTGAAAGGGATAGTTTGCCTAAAATTAACTTTTAGGGTCTTATATTTGAATCCATATATCAGTATTTCTTGTTTTCTTTAATTTTGGGGGGGGGGGCAAAATAAGTTAGTGAATCATCTTTAAACTAGTTGTATGAACTAGTTGTAGGCAGTGGTACCTGTAATGCATTTGTTGCATTTCTTGAACACCCTTTTTTGCTTCATGGAAAACATGCACACTGCAAATAAACAGCAACAGCACCGATATTTAAAACATTTTTAGGATTGGTTCCCTTATACTGCTCTCTTATGTTATTCTCCTGGGGTTTTCTTTCTCTTTTCGATCGTGCCTTTACTCCATTCCTCTTTTAGTTGAGTATTCCCTCTCTCCCTCTTTTTATTTTGTTTTCACAAAATACATTCCAGTTTTTTTAAACCCCTTTTTGTTTCTTCTCATTTACCTAGTGCAGAGGTCAGTTGTATTTTTTTACCATTATTTTGGTGCCTCCCTCCATATTTGTGCTCTTGTGGGGAAAGGCAGAGATAATTCAAAATTTAGTGTAATGTGGCTGTGTCCAGTCATGCCACTAGGGGATTGGCTAGCCAGAAAGAAGGTTCAAATTTCTTCCTCCAAGCCTCTAAGCCACGCTTAAAAATCAGCGTCGGAGCGGGTCAAAAGCACTAGCAGCATCGCTAGTGCATTGAGCGCAATTGCGCTCTTTCTACTAGCGGACCTGGAAATTCAGCTCTTAAAGTTACAAGAGGCGGCTTTTTGCCACCACTTGTAATCGGCGCTCGCTGCTGCCTGAAGCAAGGATCTCATCTTGCCTCATGGCAGGAGCGGCCCTGCTGCTTCCACCCTAATTTAGTACTGCCCTGTCTCTCTCTGTTCTAGGATTGCCCCCTTTTGGCCCTTCTAACTCCGGACAGGGGACGGGGCTGTGATGTAAAGGGGGCAGAAGTGTGATGCTGCTGGGGCGGGGTTGTGACATCAGGGGCTATGATGTGGCAGTCGGCGATTGGTCAATCACAGTGTCAATCATAGGGAATCCTGGAAAATCATATGAAAACCGGAGAGAGAGGGGCAAATTCACTAAGATTCATAGTTGCGCCAGGCATAACTTTGCCGCACTTCGCCAGGCGTAGTTTCGCTAGCGCTCACAAATTCACTAAAATCCAAAGTTGCGCTCAGGGGTAGCGTAAGGTTGCGAAGTTGCGCTAGCGTTGATTCGCTAAGCGAAGTGAAGTTACTAGTGATGGTTAATTTGCATACGGCGCCAAATACAAATTTCAATGGAGGAATATGTAGCAGCACTACAAATACCTTCAAAACATCAAATAAAATTTTTATTTTGCCCTACACATGTGCCCACTGTATAGTTAAGTTGCCATGACTTAGGAAATGTAGGGGGGAAGGAGGGGAGCCCCAAAAAAAATTTTGATCTTTTTCAGCCTATCACCCGTAATATAGAAAAAACCTATCTACTCTATTGCGCTTCGCCTGGTCTGAGGTGGCGAAGGAAGTCTAGCGTAAAAGGTAGCGTTCAGTACACTGCGCGCGTTAGTGAATTTGCGTAGTTACGTCCATTGCACAAATTCGCCAGGCATAAGGGTGCGAAGTAACACTAGCGAATGTACACCAGCGTTCGTTAGTGAATGACCAACGCTAGCAAATTGACGCTAGCGTTAGGCGCTTAGTGAATTTGCCCCAGAGAGAGAGAGAGAGAGAGAGAGAGTTCTGGAAGCCAGCACAAATCATAAAAACTGTTATAGTTGCCTGGGTGCAACAAGCCAAAAGGTGGTAGAGTGAAGGATGAAGCTTGCACTCACAGGACTTACAAAAAGTTTTCAAGTGTTTATTTAGTCAAAAAAAACAACTAACGTTTCGGCTAGCACCCTAGCCTTTATCAAAGTGCACATACAAACAAATCCCAACCATTTAAACCACCAGTGGCGGGAAACAAGAAATAGTGACTTAACAGTGACGTGTGAATAAAGTAAATATACAAACAAAACTGAAAAACAACCAAAAAAGGGCAAAATACATATAAATCCTCTCAATAGTATAGCTAAATATTCGCTCACATGGAATTGGTAACAATGTATACGTTTCATATTGTGGTTATAGAGGAGTAACATGATCTTTACAAATCAAATATTAATTATATGGCAGTATTTATGGTATGGTATGGCCAATATTTATAACAATTCTATGAAACATATTGTGCTGACATAGATTGTTGCTGACTGGGAGCAGTAAGAGTACCTTGCAAGTAGGTGGTACCTGGTCAGTAATTTTCTCCCTCAACACTGATTATACCCCACCAGTAAAACAAGATCTAGGTCGTAATCCGATCACTTGGGCATTTATTGGCATTTTACTAGCAGCCAGGATTTGGAATATGTTGTTCTGTTCATGTGCGACTAAATGTATATTTGCCCTGTTGTAGGATCTACGTTCTGCTGTGCTAAAAATTAGCAAATTTGTGGAGAAAGAACTCGAGGAAAGAGAAGTGGACACTATTGTAGAAAAGGCAACATTCCAAAACATGAAAAAGGACCCTCTTGCTAATTATACTCATGTGTCAACAGACCATTTAGACATGGGGAAAGGAAGTTTTCTTCGAAAAGGTATCTATCTATCTGTATATACATATATACCTCTACAAATGTCCTTTATTAGCTGCCTGTAATTATCAATGAGGTATTATAAGCTTAAAGGAGAAGGAAAGCCCCAGGGCGCAAAACCCCTCCCCCCTCCCCTCCGTTGCCCCCCCTCCCTCCTCCCCCCTGGCCTACCCCTCCCCCTGGGCAAATGCCCCTAACTTGTTACTCACCCCTCTGCGCAGGTCCTGTCCATGGAGTTCGCAGTCACCATCTTCTTCCACGCGCGTCTTCTTCCTGCTCTGACCGGCGTCTTCTGGCGCATGCGCAGTAGGAACAGGTACCGGTACGGCTCTACTGCGCATGCGCCGAATGTCACGAAGTTTTCCGATTTCACTTCGTGACATTCGGCGCATGCGCAGTAGAGCCGTACCGGTACCTGTTCCTACTGCGCATGCACCAGAAGACGCCGGTCAGAGCAGGAAGAAGACGCGCGTGGAAGAAGATGGTGACTGCGAACTCCATGGACAGGACCTGCGCAGAGGGGTGAGTAACAAGTTAGGGGCATTTGCCCAGGGGGAGGGGTAGGCCAGGGGGGAGGAGGGAGTGGGGGCAACGGAGGGGAGGGGGGAGGGGTTTTGCGCCCTGGGGCTTTCCTTCTCCTTTAAGAAGTGAGTTCCATGGCAAGTGGCTTTCCACTGACCCTGAGAGCAGACCTTGGTTTATTATTATTACTGACTCTAACTGCCATTGCCTTCCACTGATGAGGTAGATAGATTTACTGAAATCTAGAAATACTTGGCCTTCAGTTTTCTCTTTTTGGTAGGCTAGGCATTCACAGAGCTTGTTGGGTTTTTAATGTAATACTATATCTAAGGTTAACTTATACATTACATACAGTAGCTAGAATACATGTAATCCATCAGTTATTTAAATGATTTTTTCCCAATGAATCAGCCCCTATGATATCGTAATACTTTCAAGGAGAGCAATTGTTTCAACAGAGGACACCTACCCTTTAAAGGAGAACTAAAGCTTAACTAAAGAAGTAGCTAAAAATATTGTACATTATGTTTTAGGCTTCTGTACTGGCCCAAGGAAACCACAGCCAATAAGCAGTAAAGATCTGTGCCTCCAAAGATGCCCCAGTCACTCCCCATCTTCTTTTCTGCTGATTCACTGCACATGCAGTTACTGACTCAAAATATACAGTACACATAAAATATAAGGCTGATTAGTAATTAAAATAGATAACTACTACATGACAGCACAGGAAACAGTGCAACTAGCATCAGAATTTAATAAACCGCCCTGTAGCATCAGTTTATATTATAAGAAAACTTAATTTCCTGCTTGATAATTTGCGACAACCCCTAAGCTTAGCTTCTCAACAGCTGCTCAGAGCCCACTGAGCATGTGAGTGTTGCAGACACTTTAAAAACTATATTTAAAAACTGGGTAAATAGATAGGCTGTGCAAAATAAAAAATATTTCTAATATAGTTATGTAATGTATAAAGGATGGAGTGACTGGATGTCTCACATAATAGCCAGAACACTACTTCCTGCTTTTCAGCTCTCTAACTCTCAGTCAGCGACTTGAAGGGGGGCCACATGGTACATATCTGTTCAATGAGTTTGCAATTGATCCTCAGCATTCAGCTCAAAATAAACAGATATGACCCATGTGGCCCCCCGTCAAGTCTCTGATTGGTCACTGCCTGGTAACCAGGGTAACCAGTCAGTGTAAACCAAGAGAGCTGAAAAGCAGGAAGTAGTGTTCTGGCTTTTATGTGAGATATCCATTCACTTCAGTCTTTATACATTACATTTGTGGCTAATTATCTATATTCGAAACTTTTTCTATTTTGCACAGGCTATCTATATACCCAGTTTTTATTTTTACACTGAACAATTCCTTTAAACTTTAGGCTGATGCAATAGGGTCATTCTATAAAATATTGCGTTTTTAGCCATATTCATTTTTAGGGTTTAGTTCTACTTTAAAGTTGTTCTTGGATATTGTAGACTGAGGAACTGGAATGCAGACTAGAATTCCAACTTATAGATAGCAGACTAGAAAGTTGAATTATTTATAATATTTACAACCCACCATCAAAAAGAGACACAATAGCAAATATGGATTAGTGTAAGCTTCTTCTTTAAGCCCTCTTCTTTTAATGCAAAGGGAGGTTTACCCTGCATGCATTTCCACTAATGCAGACACATTTGATGGGAATAGTTTTAAATATGCACACATAGAAAAAACATTTTTGTGCATATTTAGTGTGATGCACATACTGTATTTTAGCAGCAACTTGTATGGACACATGATGCTGGGATAATTCTGTTTGTGTCTGTTTTTGCACTGTGAACTGACATTTGAAAATACTGTGCTATCTCCAGTTAAAAGCCGCTGTATCTGTATATATATGTGTATGTATTATACACATGGCCTCTATATACACATGGTAAAAATGCATATAAAATACTGTATGAAATATCTGGCTGATTGTTTAATTTACTTTTGCTGGTTATAATGTACTGTCTTTCTACTATTCTTTCCATTAATAACCAGGCACAGTTGGAGACTGGAAAAACCTAATGACTGTAGCACAAAACGAGAAATTTGATACGTTTTATCATGAACAGATGAGAGGCATACCCATCAATTTTACTTGGGATATCAATGAGGAAAAATGAATTCTACAAGTTTATCTGCCTCTCAAACAATAAAAAATATGGTGTGAGACTTGAAAATCTCTCTCTTTCAAGTGACTTGAGTTGTACATTAGTAGATCTTGTTCTGCCTATACATTCACTAAAATGTTAAACTCACGCTTGTCAGATTAAAAATCCAGGATTCTGGCTCCAAAGTAAAAAAAAAAAATTCATTCACTAAATAAACATTTAACTTAAAAATTGGTGACATTTTTTATTTTACTAAAAATTGTTAAAATTTAGATTACATTTTTTTTTACACATGGCCAAATACATCTTAAAGTACTGCTGGGATTTAGATGTTTAAGTAGATTATACCCTACAGCAGTGATCTCCAACCAGTAGCTTGTGAGCAACATGTTGCTCTCCAACCCCTTGGATGTTGCTCCCAGTGGCCTCAAAGCAGGTGATTATTTTTAAATTCCAGGCTTGGAGGCAAGTTTTGGTTGCATAAAAACCAGGTGTAATGCCAAACAGAGCCTCAATGTAGGTTGATAAGCCACATAGGGACTATTAATGGCCAATCACAGCCCTTATTTGGCACCCCAGGAACATTTTGCATGCTAGTGTTGCTCCCCAACTCCTTTTACTTCTGAATGTTGCCCATGGGTTCTAAAGGTTGGGGATCCCTGCCCTACAGGTAGAATTGTGCTGGTGGCAAGGAATGTCTAGCAGCCCATAATTGACCACAATAAAATCCAATAAATCCCAGTTGTGGATATTTCCCATATTTATATTTGGAACAAGAAAATGTTTTTGGAAATGGATGTTATTTGATTAAACCCAGCACTGACAGTGCAAATTAATGAAGTAATAGTGTACATGGCAGTGCAATGCTTGAGGTAGCAGACAGTACTCCAATAACTTTACTAAATGTATGCTCCCACATGTATCAATTCTGGCCTCCCCTATGTAAGAGAGTAATCGATATGATTTAGAAAGCACATTTTTTACAACAGCTGGTCTTGCCTTCTTCATTTATTTATACAGGTATGGAACCTGTTTTTCAGAATGTTTGGGACCTGAAATTTTCTGGATAATGAATCTTTTATTTGGATCTTCGTAACTTATGTCTACTAGAAAATACATGAATTGAATCCAATAGGATTGTTTTGCCTCTAATAAGGATTAATTATATCTTAGTTTGGATCAAGTACAAGGTACTGTTTTATTATTATAGAGAAAAGGGGAGTATTTTAAAAAAAAAAAATTGCATTATTTGGATAAAATGGGAGACAACCTTTACATAATTAGGAGCGTTCTACATAACGGTTTTCCAAATAATCGATTCCATGCTAAATGCTGACTGGATGAAAAATATACACTAAAAAGGATGCGATTTTTCACATCATGTGATTTCTGTGAGTTTGAAATCATAACTCACAGAAAAAATTGGCACAACTGATAAACAAGGCCTGCAGTTTCAGAAGATATTTTTGCATGTGTATATAAAACAGAAACCACAGAGCAAAGGTTTTTCAAAAACAGCGTTTTTTAAGTCATTTTATTGTGTCAACCATGAGAGCCATCAGAAGAATATTCTCCTGAAAATTAAAATTATGACTTAAAAAAAATAACTGTAAATGCTTGTGTATTTAAGCCACAGATACTGTGACTGCTTTCCTAAATGTGCTGGTTCCAAGATATTTAGTCGCTTTCTATATCGATTGGATTATAATCTGGGTCGTCATCATCTTCATCCAGCTCTAAATCATCCATTTCTTGGAATAAAGATTCATCCACTTCAACACTATTCCCAGCTGTGAGAAAAGAGAAACAAGACAAAGCTTTATTGTATACCATATAAATAGTACCATCAGCACAGTAACAGATAAGGAAACATGAGTACAGGAATACATTTCTGTATTCATTATTATATAGCTTTATTTTGCTTTCTTGCTAGTAAGGAATAATGCAAGCAAATGAATCTAAGTGATTTATATAATATACAGCACACAATCACCTACTATACAATTATATGGGGAATCCTATACAGCAGCAATCCCCAACCAGTAGCTTGTGAGCAACATGTTACTCTCCAACCCCTTGGATGTTGCTCTCAGTGCCCTCAAAGCAGGTGCTTATTTTTGAATTCCAGGCTTGAAAGCAAGTTTTAATTGAATAAAAGCTAAGTATAGTGCCAATTAGAGCCTCCTGTATGCTGCCAGTCAACATAGGAGCTACCAAATAACCAATTATAGCCGTTATTTGTCATCCCAAGGGATTTTTGTTTTGTGTTGCTCCCCAACTCTTTTTACATTTGAATGTGGCTCATGGGTAAAAAAAGTTTGGGGACCCTTGCTATAAGTATACACCCAATATTGTAAATATAGACTTTAATATAAATAAAATAGAGAAACTAGAAATGGAGCTAAAACTTTAAAGGAAAGAAGTTAAGACTAAGAGAAAACTAAATTGCAAGATTGTGCAACAATTTGCACTGATGACCAGAAAAAAAAAACATATGTTTTTAATGTCAAAAAGCTAAAACATTTTACCTTCTTCCAGAAACTTGATATCTGATGTATCCAGATTATGATCTGTTTCAAATAGCTGCTTTCCTAGATGGTAGAAAAAGACATCACTTTGTGACTACAACCTGATAAAAATATGTGATATGCAGAACAGTTTTTCATGCAAAAACAAAATTGTGATCCATATTAATAGTTGGCAGATGTAAAAGTGGGAATATGTATATTTCATGACAGCCATCACCCAACTGTGTGAGAATAAGATGCAGTACAGCTAGGGCCAGGAGCTTGTTAATGCCTCACAGTTCTTCCAGCCACATTGGATGACAAAATAAAACTCACTACAGCACTTGGAGTGGTATGTCCCACAAGTTGAAAAGCATTAATTTAATAGTTACAAGTCCAATCCTTTCATTAAGGCAGCACCAGCTGTAATTCAACCTAACTACAACTACTCATGTCGTGCCATGAGGCTGCATGATTATCTAATGATAATGTTATTCAATTATTATGACACTTATTTGTTTTAGCTGATCCCAATCCTACATGCACAACCCAAGTGGATAACAAAAGCAGACCCATAGACCCTTACCTGTCAGTTTGCTTTTTCCTGATTGCTCTTCTTCCTTTTGTTTTTTCTTCTTCAATTCTGTCATCTCTGCATCAAATTTGGCTTTCCAGTTAAGAAAGTTTTCAATTGTGACAGGAGTTCCATGAAAGAGCACCTGTATAATGATCCATAAGAAAATCACTAGACAATTGCCCCTGTGCATTATATAAAGCTAGCGGAAGAATTATTCTTCAAGTCCACCAAGAACACAATGTACATCTTAAACAGATAAGTTTAAAGTCTTAAACACATGGAATTCCTTACTCAAACTCTAAGCAGGTATACCGGTTCCTCGAAAATCATAATAAAGAAAGCAGGACACAACCCAGTTATGCTACTCAACTGTAAATCCTTTTTTTATGGAAAGTATCAACAGGAGATATTTTTGTTTTATACAGCTTATAAGAAGGTTTGAGATGAGTTTTTGGTGCTTGACAACATCTGGAACAACATAACCAACCAAACCCTTTATCAATGAAATGTATGTTTTATAAGCATGAGGTGTCTTTTTTTCATTATTGATGAGCATTTGCTTGTTGCTTTTAATCATCTTGCAGCTTTGGTTAGCCTTAAAGAAACAGTATCATCAAAAAATTTAAGTTTTTTAAATTGTGTAGTGTTGCCCTGCACTGGTACAACTGGTGTGTTTGCTTCAGAAACACTTATATAGTTTATCTAAACAAGTTGCTATGTAGGCATGGGGGCAGCCATTCAAGCCCAGGACACACAGTAGATAACAGATAAGCACTACAGAACCCCATTGTATACTACAGAGCTTATCTGTTTTCTGCTGTGTATCCTGTGCCTTTTCTGCTTTTTTCAGCTTTGCATGGCTGCCCCCACATCTACCTAGCAGATTGTCTATATAAAATCAATTATAGTTTCGGAAGCAAACACAGAACTTTTACCAGATAGGACAACAGTACATTATATTTTAATTACTATTAAACACTTTCATTTGTTGCTGTTACTGTTCCTTTAATGAACACAACTGAATGCACATTTTCTCAATAACAATATACTGAATTGTGAGGAATAACTGAAAATAAGTGTAAACGTAGACTAGGACCTCTCAATACAAACTGAATAATTGTTATAAGCTTTACTAGAAGGGGTGGATCAGAAGCCATCATTTACAATATAAGCTCAGTGGTGCAAGGTAATCTTTGTGCCTGAATAAATACGGTACCATGCTGTATACAATAAATAGCTCTACAAGAAACAAACATGGTTTTAGCAGTTACATTTATGTTACTAAGAGTTATTAAAGAGATACGGACATCAAAAAATAAACTTTTTTTATTATCTATCATAACATTGTCTTTGAATGCTATTTATAATTTTGCCATAAAAGTATTTGCCTGATGCATTTAAGAAGGGACAGTCAGGCTGGCGAAAAATTCAGGTTTAGGAACTTCAAGTGACAAATACTTACAAAAGCAGAATTATCAGCAACAAATTATCGTGACCTATAGGTAACTTTTAATGTAGATTAATATTTTGAAAATATTTTTTTAGTGTCAGTATCACTTTAAAGAGACACTGGAAATTGTATAGACCTATGTATAGTCAAGACACATTTCAAGCCATTAAAATTTTCGGTTTACCCACCGTTGAGATATGAGCAATTATATGAAATGTAATCAAAACTCTTTTTTAAATACAGCTTGATAAGTCAATTATATAACCTCTGCTTTTAATACAGAGCAAAAACTATTTGCCTTAAAAGCAAACAAGCAACTTACAGGTATGGGACCGGTTATAAAGAATGCTCGGGACCTGGAGCTTTCCGGATAATGGATCTTTCCTTAATGTGAATCTTCATACCTTAAGTCTACTATAAAATCATGTTAACTAAAATTACATGAATATAAACCTGGCTGGTTCTGCTTCCAATAAGGATTAATTACAGTAAGGTCTATAAATATTTGGACAGAGCCAACTTTTTTTCTAATTTTTGTTCTGTACTTTACCATAATGAATTTTAAATTAAACAACTCAGATGTACAGTAATTGAACTAAGTCAGTGGGTTGAACAAAAATGTGAGGAACTACAGTCTTTTTTTAACACAATGACTTCATTTCAGGGGCTCAAAAGTAATTGTACAAATTAAAAAGCTGAAAATAAAATGTTCATTTCTAATACTTGGTTAAAAACTCTTTGCTGGCAATGACAGCCTGAAGCTAGTTGCTGTTTGTTTGTGGGTCTTTCTGTCCGAAATGTAGTCTTCAACAAGTGAAATACATGCTCAATTGGGTTCAGATCAGGTGACGGACTTGGCCATTCAAGAATATTCCACTTCTTTGCTTTAATAAACTCCTGGGTTGCTTTGGCTGTATGTTTTGGGTCATTGCCCATCTGTATTATGAAACGCCTGAAACAGTGTCTCTGAACACCTCAGAATTCATTTGGCTGCTTCTGTCCTGTGTCACATCTTCGATAAACACTAGTGTCCCAGTGCCACTGGCAGCCATGCACGCCCAAGCCATCACACTGCCTCCGCCATGTTTTATAGAGATGTGGTATGCTTTGGATCATTAGCAGTTCCAAGCCTTCTCCAAACTTTTTTCTTAATATCATTCTGGTAGAGGTTGATTGTGGTTTCATCTGTCCAAAGAATGTTTTTCCAGAACTGTGCTGGCTTTTTTAGATGTTTTTTTAGCAAAGTCCAATCTAGCCTTTCTATTCTTGATGCTTATAAGTGGCTTGTACTTTGTAGTGCACCCTCTGTATTTACTTCCATGCAGTCTTCTCTTTAAGGTAGACTTGGATATCGATATGCCTACCTCCTGGGGAGTGTTGTTCACTTGTTTGGCTGTTATGAAGGGGTTTCTCTTCACCATGGAAATGATTCTGCGATCATCCACCACTGTTGTCTCCCATAGACGTCCAGGTCTTTTTGCGTTGCTGAGTTCACCAGTGATTTCTATCTCAGGATGTACCAAACTGTAGATTTTGCCAGCCACTCCTAATATTGTAGCAATTTCTTGGACAGGTTTTTTTCTGTTTTTGCAGCTTAAAGACGGCTTGTTTCACCTGCATGGAGAGCTCCTTTGACAACATGTTGTCTGTTCACAGCAAAATCTTCCACATACAAGCACCCCCCCTCCCCCTTTCAAATCAACTCCAGTGCTTTTATCTGCTTCATTGATAATGAAATAACAAAGGAATTGCCCACACCTGCCCATGAAATAGTCAATTGTCCAATTACTTTTGAGCCCCTGAAATGAGGTGATTGTGTTAAAAAAAAGGCTTTAGTTCCTCACATTTTTATGCAATCTTTTTGTTCAACCCACTGAATTGAAGCTGAAAGTCTGCAGTTCAACTGCATCTGAGTTGTTTCATTTAAAATTCATTGTGGTAATGTAAAGAACCAAAATTAGAAAAAAAGTTGTCTCTGTCCAAAGATTTATGGACCTAACTGTATATCTTAGTATTACAGAGAAAAAGGAAATCCTTTTAAAAAAAACCTGGATAAAATAGAGTCTATGGGAGACAGTCTTTCTGGATAACGGGTAGTTTCCGGCAGCCAATAACTGTCCTCAATAAACTATCTGTTCTGTTGATATTTTTTAAATAAAAAGGAAGAATGATACCCCTACCTTATAGTATGTAAGCCTGTTTATGCCTCTTTCCAAAGTAAAGATATATCGGCAGGCCATAGATGATTAAATGGAATAACACTTTCTCCCTCAGACTTAAAGAGATACCGACACCAGAAAGTAAACTCTGTCATAATAATGACTTTGAAAGCTATTTAAAATGTTGCCATAAAGTATATGCACAATGCTTTTACATTACCTGTCTGATGCCCCGTGTTCTATGATCATGTTCTGGGGCTGCTATATATGTGCAGTAACACATATAGTGTCGGGAATCACTTTAAAGCAGCAAATTGCAAAGATTACCTTTTCTGCTTCTTCTGCCTCTTTTTCTTTCCTCTGTGTCTCCTCTTCTCTTCTGGTTTTGATTTGATCAACTATTTCATTTAATTTATCCTGAACTGCAGAAACTAAACTGAAAATCATAACCATCCCAAGGTTTTCCTGAGCCTGAAATCATAGAATATGAAAATACATTATACACTGCAATATAAGAAAAGTATCTGATAAATATTTAGCGACTTGGCTAAGGCTTCTCACGATTATTTATGCTCAGGTGTGATCTTATTTAAGTCAATTATCATCTCACAATAATGATGCACAGTGTAAGAAAGCCCACTAGTTATCGGTGTAAGCATACAGTGCTGTAAATGGCACGAAGGACACAGTGAGGTACAAGGGAGAGAGCATGGGTAGAGTATTTTGTTAAAGAGGATATAACCCTATTAGAAGAGGTCAAATTAACGTTATTGTAAATATTGCGAATTTCTATAAACACAGAAATAAGCTTTGCTTAAATGCATAAATATATTTATTTATATGAATGGGACAGACATGGTTGCTTTGACAAGGAATCCTCATTCATTCTATTTAAACAGTGTTCAAATGATGAAGAATTGTCAAATATATTTTTTGATGTACAAAACAACCTGAACTGATAATTATATATATTTGCTGAGGTGGCCGTTATTTGAATGAATTGCCTATTTTATTTCTGATGAGATACAAATACACATGGACAGATATCAGCCTGTTGTCCATGACATAAACTGCCAATGTGTAGCAAGCTTGAAAAATAAAAGGACATTACTGAAGGGATCATAAAGCTACTAATTATACAGAAGCCTTTCCTGATTGGCTGGTTAAAACATGCAGATTTAATGAGGCATTATACATCCCTTTTAAACATTATTTCAGTAAACAGGGCTTGTGCTTAAATGCACCTTTTCTCTATATTTTTAATAATCTGAAATCTAAATTTAAAATTGAGGTCAAATGCTACTATTTTATTACTAATATCCCCCAAATGACATGTGCCTAAAAGACAGTACTGAATATCATATTTAAGTAAGAAGATGATTAGGAGACTACCTGGTCTTCGAGCAAACATAGTAAACTCGATGCATCTGTACATTCAAGGTTATCTTGAGAGACTATTTCATAGAGAGGAGCTTCATCTGGGTAGGACTCCACATAAGTGAATTTAATAATTACTTGCACATCTGTAAAATAAAGCAGCAATTAAGCACACAGCTGCCCTATTTCATATGTTCGGTTTCCTGTCATTATATGTATGCAATCTATATGTTTTATGTACACACCTTCTTATTGAACAGCACTGCAGTAGATTGTAGCTTTGTAACCTTGTTAATAATATTATTAATAATAATCTTAATATCATGCTTTCCAATTCATGGTTAGGCCCTGAAGGTGGATACACTTTATGTTATTACGTAAAGTACATGGTTCCTGTTAAATTGCGTCAGAAACCAACATTCCTACTGACCAATAAAGATAAAACGAAAAACTCTCTAGATAGGTTTGAATTTTAAAACCATCCCTCACTGCTTATATTACCCCTTAGACTACAGGGTTCCAACCTGAACATTGTCTTTCTCTGAATAAAATGGTTTATGGTGTATTAAAAGTATAAGATTCAAAATTCACTTTTACAGAGTAAAAGTAACTTTACAGTTATACATTTGATTAAACAGACTTGAGGGCTCACAATATACAGTATATATATTGTGCCGACATAGGTTCTGCTCTCTAAACTTTGCCCTGCTTGTGCTTTTGTCAACAGATAGCACAAGGGATGTGTTCGAAATGTGCCTCGCATCAGCTTTGTATCTGCCAGTAGAGCATTCAGTCAGATGCAACACTGCTCGCCATACTGCAGAACTGCACACCACCAAGAGCCTTTATGAAATGAACTATACAAATTGTGCTGGGTGTACCCAGTGCTTGCTTCAGTTTTTAGGTGCCATTACACAGCGCTGTGCCATGTCTTGTCTCCAGCTTCTCTCTGCACTGACAGGCACAGCATTGGACTGTGGGCTAAGCCGAGGAGGCTGAAGAATCTGAGTCCTGTGCTCAGTGGCATAACTACACTCACAGTGGCATGCAGTGCAACTACTCCGGGCCTCCCCCCCACCCCCACTGTTCACATTTGCATCCATTTTTCAGGTAGGCGAGGGGCTGGGGTTCCTCTACAGCAGACCCTGTGGTCTGGGTCCCCGTGACCCCCCCACCACAACAACAGGGTGTGGTACATCCATAGCTAAACACCACAGCTTGACCAGCTCTTTCTCCAGAAAGTGAGGAGCATGTGTGATAAAAACTAACTTAGAGCTGGAGGTGAGCTAAGATGAGCCAAGGTTGTTGTCCTACGTGAATTGAATCTGAACTAATTATTCATTTACTCACAGTTCACAAACTGTCTCACAAAAAAAATAAAAAGAGTTTAGGGAGGCAGAGGAAAACAACATATAACACTACATTCAAAATTAGTTACCAAATGAACACTGAATTTCAAAATTTTTAAGAAAAACCACATATAAAAACATACTTCTCTACTGGTATTCACTTCCCACTGAGTAGGGGAATCATACTGCCTATGCCAGACATTTATGTGAAAGCCTGTAGTAGCAGGCTTTCATTTTATAAATACTGATAATACTATTAATCACCTCAACATGTCTGATTTATAAAAACGACACATACTTTCCTTATTCTCTCCTGCTTCTGATGTTACTGTGATGGAAAAACTTGAAGGGGCTGTGGATAACACTGCAAAAAGAATACAGAAAAGGGATTATGTTACATCATAGCATATTATTCTTAATATGTTTCTTAATGTAAATGACAAACAAGTATACATTTCCTTAATTCCAACTGTAGAAACATTTACACTGCTCAGGCTTTTCCTGGCAAAGAACTAGAAGAAGGCATCTTTTGACAATCCAAAACTGGCAAAACTGAAACTTCCAGCATTACATGAATTTATATTATCTGAGAAAAAATAAGAAGGCTTAACTACAGCACTCAACAGATTAACACTATTCTGTATTAGATCTGCAACTTCCATAATTTAACAAACATGCAACAGGGCACTATTAACACCAAAAAAAAATGGCATCATGATAAAAAATCCTGGGCTCTTCAGCAGGGGTGTCCAAACTGCGGCCCGAGGGCCACATACGGCCCAGGATGCATATGAATGCGGCCCAGTTTGAAACGCTTGGTTCCCGAGGAAATAGGAGGAGGGAGGACTCTGCCCATTGCCTAGTTAGTAATAATATTATAACAATAATAAGTCTATTTAATATCCAGGTGTCCCATATTCCAGTGTATAGCTCCATCTGGTTATCCAACTGGCATTGTAGTTCTTTTCTGTGTATTTCCTTTACTTTTACAAATCAAACATGTTTGTGTATTTCATGTGTGGCCCCAGACAATTTTTCTTTTTTCAATGTGGCCCGGCGAGCCAAAAGTTTGGACACCCCTGCTCTTCAGCTTCAGTCCCAGCATACTAATAGCACCACATGGAAACTGCACTTTCACAAAAATGGAAAAGTCACCTTTGCTGCAGATGGTATTTGTACTAAACTTTATTTGATGTAGTGCATAAGCTGATGGAGCCAATTATAAATGGATTTATTTTAAATCAGTGACCCAGTCCCTCCAGCTGCTGTTCAGCCACAAAGCACTGAAGCCCCACACACAAGGTTTGTTGAGGTCAGTATGTAGCAGGTTGCCAGGTTCGCGGGTTTCCAGCCAAGTTGGGTACTAATTTAAAGTCCAAGTGGGTTTTGAAAGTACAAACTAACCAAGGTGCTACTTTTTGGGCCTTTGGCTGGTTTTTACTGTGGTTTTTTCTAATGTGCCAAACCTGCGTCTCCCAATGCATGTTGGGTAATATAGTTCAACTTGCCGACTGCAAGGTTTTATGTAAAACTACAATACCCAGCATGCAATGGACTGACTTTTGTAGTAGTTGGGAATTATCAGATTTTGGGCTCTATATTCTCGCATTTTCCGGTGACTTTCCTCAATTTCAGACAATTTTGGGGCAAACATCTGCTGGCCACCAAAATGTCTAGAGGTTGAATGGTTTTACCAATATATATTGAAATTGTATATGTATTGGTCCCCCTCTGTAGTTACACCACTGGTGAAGGGGGAGAAGCTTTCCCATTTTTCTTTATGGAAAAATGAGCAAATCAGTCAAAATGTAAAAATACTTTTTTTCACTGCACATGTTATTTAGGACTACTTTTGAAGTGCCTCTAGTTTTGTAGCGGATTTTGGCTGGTTTTGAAAATTAGACCTGGCAACCCTGGTACGTAGTCATCATATTGACAATCCAGTACACTGCAAAGTGCGACAGTTTTCTGCTTTCCCTGACAGGCCTACGCCCGACTGTCAGAGTCAGACCCATGCTAACCCACGAGTTCACTTACTACAGCAACCATCAGTACGGGTCAGGGGCGTAACTATAGAGGAAGCAGACCCTGCGGTTGCAGGGGGGCCCAGGAGTGTAGGGGGCCCAGTGAGACCCTAATTAATTAGCAATTTTAATATATCTTGGTAAAATAGGCCAACTTATAAATATTTTGGGGCCCTAAATTGAATTTGCTATGGGGCCCAGTAACAACTAGTTACGCCACTGGTACGGGTCTCACCCAACTCTGGCTGGACTACAATACCCAATAACGCCCGGCAGGCAAAAAATACCGGGGGATTCTGGGAGTTGTAGTTTATTCTCAGATGGAAAGGCTTCAGGATGTGCAAGCAGCATGCTATGAAAAGAACCAGTTGGCGAACTCTGCTCACCAGTAAATGAGTCGGCATAGATAGACTCCAGAGCCTCCAGCTCATTGCGCTGTTCCTCGGCGTAGTCCGTCATGGTGACCGGGCCATGGAGCGGTGAGTGCAGAGAGAAAAGGAGAGCGCTCAGCCCTAGACTATGGAGCAGGGCCGGTCACGCTCGGGAAAGGATCGGCTTCTCATGGAGCGATTGCTTCGCCCTGGCCTGGAGCACCTCCCCCCCAAAGCCGCAATATGTCCGTGTTAACCCTAGAGCTGCTAGAGGGATGTAGTCTCGGAGCTCGCTAGCGCCTAATAAACTACAAGTCCCAGGTCTCCCTTGGTAAGGATGTATAGGGTCAGTTCCTACTAAACTGTCAGAGATTTTGCAATTGACTTGAGTTATGGATTGTCATTGCAATGTACTATCTATTTATTTGCTTGTTCAGAAGATTATTCCTGTGTGTATAATTGGCAACGCCAATAAGTGATCATTATTTGAAAAAGAGAGTTTTTTTGAGCATATGAATTATCAGCTTGCTGGCCTTAATGTGATAATACACTCACTGATGGAAGTTATTGGACTAATCGTCCCAAAGTGAATTGTACAATATCAGATCTCATACAGCGACCCATACGTGGCATGTACGACCCACTTCCTTTGGTTGGAATTGAACCAGGGACCTGGTGTTTCTGTGCAGTACCGCTCAACTATGGGAGTAGACAGCTAAGGCACTGGTTCACTCCAATTGTTTTCCATGTAATTGCAAGTAGGCTTGTTTCACTCTGGCAAAATTCACTCTTCTATATAAAATTTAATTCCTGAACCAGCAAGTGTATTTTGTATTTATTTAAGTTGTAATATTGGTGTGTAGGTGCCATGTGCTTTCAGAAAGAGCCAGTACTGCTTTCTGGAACTATTTGTTTTCTGGCAGGCTGTTGTCTCTCTTACTCAATGTAACTGAATGTGATGCAGTGGGACCTGGCTTTTTCTATTGAGTGCTGTTCTTAGATCTACCAGGCAGCTGCTATTTTGTGTAAAGCTGGACATAGATGTAAAGGATTTTAAAAGATCCAATCGTTATTGATAAAAGATCCAATCGTTATTGATAGTTTAATTGTACGATGTGTCCATCAACTAAAAAGACCATTTCAGGCGAAATTGCCAGCAAAACTGAGGGTGCATCTATCAATTAGGCGGCACACTCAGGAGCCCTCTCGAAAATAGAATCGCTCGCTTTCAATTCACAGATAAAACAGGTTTTCTTTATTTAAACATCTCGGTACACCAAAATCACAGCGCCATGAGATCTACCTCCCAACTGTCCGGTTTTTCGCGGGACAGTCCCGATTTTGACAGCTCAACCCGCAGATTGTTGTTGTAATGTCCCAACTTTCTCTTTGATCTTTGACTTTCATCACAATAAGGATAACAAGTTTATGAACTAGCTTCTGTGTAAGGCTCATTTCCGTTTGCAGCTGTTTTGGAGAAGGAGGTATTAGTTGCATTTGGAAAAGAGATTCTTGTTATTTGGAGAGCATTCAGGTAATTTTATGTAAAAATGTCCTACCTATAGCATAACAGGTACCTGTATAGTTTCTTTAAATGTTCTTCTGGCTCTTTCCAGCTTTCAAATGGGGAGTCACTGACCCCATCTAAAAGCAAATGCTCTGCAAGGCTACAAATCTATTGTTATTGCTACCTTATATTACTCTTTCTATTCAGGTCCTGTCCTATTTCATATAGTCTCTTTTTAAAATCAATGCATGGTTGCTATGGTAATTTTTAATAATATGTTTCCCTCTGCTGGAAGCAGTGACAGTGAATGGGGCATTTAGACCATTGCTATTTTTATCTGAGTGGTCCCATTGCTTTGTGTGCACCACTTCTGAGACTGCTTGCTAAGATCAGGTGTAGTGTCTGTTCTTATTAGTTCCTCACTGTTGAGGCAGAGAACCACCTGATCCTCTGGCCAAAAGGCCGGCAACTTATGAAGCTCAAAATGTTGCATCCTAGGCCTTGCAACAAACCTGAAAAAACCATGTGTTTCTCCTGGCATAGGATGTAGGGCACAACATATTACCTCACCTTTAAAGTTGGGATTCTCTTATGCCCTGGCTATGTCTTAGAAAGTTTCATAAGTTTAAATTTTATTTCTTTTGTTTTTCTATGTTGGAAACAGAATTGAGAAAGTTGGTGTGGAGGATATTCAAGAATTAGGTAATGGACTTTTCAAGTTACTGAAGGTATTTCTGGAAGAAGACACTTTGGCTCATTTATCAACACTGGGCAAATTTGCCCATGGGCAGTATCCCATGGCAACCAACCAGATTGCTGCATTCATTGTTCTACTTGCAGCTGGTTGCAAAAAGCTAATCATTGGTTGCTATAGGTAACTGCCCATGGGCAAATTTGCCCAGTGTTGATAAATGAGCCCCACAACATCATGTTAAAAAGTCTTCTAAAAACTCTGCTTCCTCTGTAGTTAGACACCAGGTCCTGATCCATAGGAAAACAAACCCTGGTAAATCTACACCAAAATCAAACATATTGAATTTTCTTGCTGCATGCCACATCACAAATGTTGATCACAGTGAACCTTCTTGTCACTGCATTAATGATGTTTAACTTGTAAAATATTTGCCTTTATCATGATATGAAGCGACTGCATGTAAATAAAGCTTGAACTCAAAAAGGGCAATATTTGCTCTGTAAATACTCAATCATTCATTCAAACGTTGATTTGTTGGACTTTCTGTATATCTTTTTCTGGTCTGGGAACTTTTCCTGTTTATCCTGTGATTCTGCCATACTTGTATGCCAGTACTTACCTAGATGCTGAGAGTTGCGGATCAGTAATAGTGTAGTATCCTGGAATTGAATATCACATTGTATTTGTGCTGATATCTATACTTTTTTTATATTCTCTTTTTGTTTCAGTAATTCTCTGAACACTGCTGCACTTTGATCCAACGAAGCAATGGGATTCTGTTAAATCAGTGATCAGTCAAGTGTCTTACTATGAGGGCCTGTGAAAATGTTGGATTTCTGCATGAGAAGAAGACCCATACACTTATCCTAGGAAAACAACTTTTTATGCAATGATACACTGAAAGAGCTTGTCCTAGTCATGGAAGTCTGGTACATCGTCTTACTGGGGTACATACTTACCAAAGCTAGAGCTGATTCTCCAAACATTATATTGATCCTTGCTGATGATTTAGGCTATGGTGACTTAGGGTGCTATGGTCATCCTTCCTCTCTCACCCCTAACCTGGACCAAATGGCAGCTGGAGGACTGAGATTCAGAGACTTCTACTCTACAGGAACAGTGTGCTCCCCATCCAGGTACTTATAATATATCTTTACAAATAATATGTCAGTGACTGGTATTGATTTGTACTTGCCTCCTTAAAATGTAAGCCCAACTTCTGTTCTGAAATGGATGAGCACTCTTTAATAAGTGGAGCATGTCATAAAACCCAAAAATCCATAAAATTTAATTTGCTATTCAGGCATCTTTAAGTGAATGTCAGATTACTGCAGGTAGATTAAACATCCCCAATTTCTTCTATATTATTCCCTTTTCTACATTTTTTTTTCACAGCAAACAGTGACAAGTCTCTCTAAAATGTGCACTATGATCCTGCAGCATAATATTAACACACAGGAAAATACGATAAGTACAAGTAAACAGAGATAAGCTCCCATTGGGTCAAATGTAAATTTTGCTCACAAAATGCACTATTGTCATTCTGATAGCAAGATTTTTATATTATGAAAGTGTTTTCAACCCAAAATAAATAGATATCATTGCTGGTATGCCTTCTCCTGGTTTAGAGGGTTTCATGTTCTGGAAACCTCTCTTTAAAGTAGGGATGCACCGAATCCACGATTCGGCCTTTTTAAGCAGAATTCGGCCGAATCCTTCTGCCTGGCCGAACCGACTCCGAATCCTAATTTGCATATGTAAATTATGGGCGGGAAATCACATGACTTTTTGTCACAAAACAAGGAAGTAAAAATGTTTTCCCCTTCTCACCCCTAATTTGCATATGGAAATTAGGATTCGGTTCGGTTGAATCTTTCGCAAAGGATTTGGAGGTTCGGCCGAATCCAAAAAAGTGGAACAGTAACCTACACAACTACTTTAAAGAACAGTAACCAACACACCTACAAAAAGTGTTTTAAAGAAATTATAACAAAATGTAGTGTTGTCCGGCAGTGGTAAAACTGGCTACACAGCAGCTTGTTTCTATAAACTATAGTAGGGTTTCTAAAGCAAACATGCCAACTGTACCAGTGCAGGCCAATAATACAATATATTGTCATTCATTTTAAAACACTTTAATTTTTTAGGTGTTACTGTTCCTTTAAAATATTATTTGAAAACCTCATCATGCTCCTAAATGTAGAACTAATTACAGGTATGTCACTAAAAATGTCTAAATTGCAGTGCATACAGTGCAGTGCTGCAGCTATTCCACCCTTGCAAGCTCTAGTTTAATGCAACTTAATATATTGTTGAAAAAATAATCGTGACACATTTCACACCATCCTCCCAACACGTTAAAATATGTATTTGCATTTTACATAGCATATGCAGGTTTGTTTTGGCTTTCTGTGCTTCTAAGTTCCTGCAAATATCACAGACAAGGACAACACCTCTAAATATGAGAAAAATGTTTCAGGCTCACCTTAAAAGTCACCTTCTCTAAAGCTGGCCATAGACGCAAAGATACAGTTGTACGAAACAAATATTCGTATGATTTTCGGATTGTGTGTAGTGGAGTGTCCCAACATTTTCAGACCATGGCAATTGGTTATTTAGTCGATATGACAGGTTAAAAGATCTACAGTATATTGGGTACCGATAATATATCTGCATGTATTGTGGGAGGTTGTCACTACTGTTTGTCAGACATAACTTTTATACAATTGCTGTCTGTCACTCAAAGTGGTTGGTCACCTTTAAATTAACTTTTAGTATGATGTAGAGAAAGATATTCTGAGATAATTTGCATTTGGTTTTCATTATTTATTATTTGTGTTTTTTGAGTTATTTAGTTTTTTATCCAGCAGCACTCCAGTTTGCAATTTCAGCTATCTGGTTGCTAGGGTCTAAATCACCATAGCAACCAGGCATTGATTTGAATAAGAGACTGGCATATGAATAGGAGAGGGTCTGTGTAGAAAGAGCAGTTATAAAAAATAGCAATGACAATACCTTTGTAGCCTTACAGAGCATTTGTCTTTTATAAAGGGTCAGTGACCCCCCCATTTGAAAGCTGGAAAGAGTCGGAAGAAGAAGGCAAATAATTAAAAAAAATAAATAATAATGACCAATTGAAAAGTTGCGTAGAACTGACTATTTTATTACATACTTAAAGGTGAACCACCCCTATAATGGCCAGTACATTGTCTGATTTGTTCTTTTTCCTACTTATTTTAATCTGAATTGTTAATGGTCGATCATTAGATTTGTGTGAGTGTTTGTCAAAGAATAAAATCTGCACATCTATGGCTAGTTTGACTCTTTTGCTTTTTACAGAGCCAGCCTGCTGACGGGCCGCTATCAGTCCCGGAATGGGATTTACCCAGATGTTTTTTTACCCGACTCCAGAGGTGGCCTCCCATTAAGTGAGGTAACAATTGCTGAGATGCTGCAGTCTCACGGATACAGGACCGCCATGGTTGGAAAATGGCACCTGGGCTTAGGGCTGAATGGGACATATTTGCCAACACGACAGGGATTTCAGCACTTTCTGGGACTGCCCTTTTCACATGATCAGGTAACTTTAAAAGTGTTTTTAAATTGCACCTCCTACTGTGCTTGTGGTGGGGACTGTGAGGACACACCTATCCCTCACTTGAAACTCAGAATGTTGTAGAGCTATGATTAGCTCCAATAAAGTGGCCATTTGTGTATTAGGGAGATTTTCAGTTATGCAATATGTTTCCTTTAAAGCGGTTGTTCACCATTAAATTAACTTTTACTATGATGTAGAGAGTAATATTCTGAGGCAATTTGCAATTGGTTTTCATTTTTTATTATTTGTGTTTTTTGAGTTATTTCGCTTTTCATTCTGCAGCTCTCCAGTTTGCAATTTCTGCAATCTGGTTGCTAGGGTCCAAATTACCCTAGCAATCATGCATTGATTTGAATAAGAGACTGGAATATGAATAGTTAAAAAAGTAGCAATTACAATAAATGTAATGACAGGTTTTATATAAAAATGTGTCTTTTTTTCAACCTAAATTACTTTTAATATTTTGTTTTTTTGTAGTGTCAGTTTATTTTCTATACTTCTATATGACATTTACTTAAATTGCTGGTGGAGAAGGAGTTTATTTACTGTACAGGAGGCATATCCAATAAGATTCTCTGCATAGTGTGTGCAAATCCCAAGAAAAATCTCATAAAAAGTCTCATAATAATAAACACCTAATATCCTCTATTGCAGTGCTGTCAAACGTCTATGGTACCAAGGGCCGTAATTTTTCTAATCTGCATGGTGGAGGGCCGATAATGGAAGCCAGTGTTAGCCACTCCCTGTTTTAGACCACACCCACTTTAAACCACACCCATGTTACCACAAGACCATGTCCACATTAATAGCACACCAAAAAACCAAATGGTTGATGCTCACTGCAGGGATCAGGGCCGGAACTTGGGATAGGCAGAGTAGGCGGCTGTCTAGGGCGTCATCATTGAGGGGCGCACTTTTAAGGGTTTTTTTTTTTTCGTCTTTAAATTTTTTTTTAATTTTAAGCGTTTATTTAATAATTTGTTTCAGTAATCATGGTCACCCAGTTGGGTGGAATCCATCTCCTTCACCTTCTCCTTCTTGCCGGCAAGTAATAGCTCCTTATGTGCGGTGCAGCGCGACGTGCGTACACGCGTCAATGACATCACTGATGTGTTGGGTGACAGAGAGAGGCAGAGAGCTGGTGGCCTGCTTGGTGTGGCTCGCCCTTGCTGCTCTCAGCCTTGCACAGTTGCACTGAACTGAAGACATTCTTTCTATTACTGTAAAGTGTGAAGCTTCCTGCTGGCACAGCCAGGTACAGATTTGGGGGCCATATGTTTGCTGTTGCTGCTGGCGCTGCTGGCACTGGTATATAAATACTTGGAGGCAATATGATGTGATCAGATTTATTTTTGGCTACTGCTGGCACAGATAAAGATTGGGGGCAATATGATGGCTGCAGGAGGGCTGTATGATGAATGGCTGCTGAGCTTGCTGGTACAGGTACAGGGGGCAGTAATATAAATGAAAAAGTGTTGTACATTTTCTTGCTCTCTTTATTTAAAAACCATCATTGTAAGGAGGGAAATGGTAATGCAGGACAGGGGGCACTGATTGAAGCTCTTGCCTAGGGTGCCGAACTACCTTGTGCCTGCCCTGGCAAGGATGTCACTCATATGTGAAAAAAGCTAAGTCATATAAGACATACCCTTAAATCCATATGCCTCCTCCTCCCCTGTGTATAATACAGTACCTCAGCATATGATTAAACACCTTAGGGGCCATTAACAATAATTTTCAAATGCTAACAAACCCCCTGAACACATACCAAAGTATGACACACACAGGGAGCATAGGGAAGGCAGAACAGAGCAGGAGACAGGAAAATGAGGACCACTCTAATATGTACTACATACAGTGCTGGTATTCATTAGCATTTTGAATCAGGTGTGAACAGTACAGGCCTTTAGGTGTGTGAACAATAGAGGTGTCACAAGTGTGAACAATATAGGGGATTACAGTCTGAATTTGAGGTTTAAACAATTCAGGGGCCAGTTAATCTCTTTAGTGATACCTTTTAAAGTTTACACATGGTAAACAGACATAGCAGGCAGACTTTGATGTGGAGGGCCACATAAGGGGGGTCGCCAATTGGACAGCCCTGCTCTATTGGGTCCTACTGACAATCAGTAAAGTTATATGGCACAACTATGTTCTTTTTTACTTGCAACCTATACTACCAGAACAGGGTTTACATGCAGACAGTGTATTTCAAAGGATTCTGAGCTACAAAAATAATAATATCTTAAATATGGCAAATTTCCTTCTTTACTTTATATGTATTGTTGGCAAGTTATAGCTTTGTAAATTGCTTCATGTGATTATATGCTTCTGCAGGGTCCTTGCCAAAATCTGACTTGTTTTCCTCCAAATATAAGTTGCTATGGGACATGTGACTTAGGAGAAGCTCTAGTCCCTTTGTTTCTTGATGAAAAAATCATTCAGCAACCAGTGGATTTCACAAATCTTGTCCTCAAATATCAGAGATTCAGCAAATCCTTCATCAGTGCAGCTGTGAACGACAAGAAGCCATTCTTCCTTTACTATGCTTCCCATGTGAGTAACACTTTGACTCTATAATGCTCCATGTGCATGAACAGTTTTTCATTATTCATTTGCAATAGTTTTTTTAAGATGCTGGTCAAGTGGTTAAGGATTTGTGAGTTCCTTTACTTCATACATATGTCAAGGACAACAGCTTGAACTTTCATACTGTACAGGCCACAATTGATCTCTAACTGCCTGCCCTCACGCTTCCCTTTTACCTATCACCCCCTCCTATTGAGATACCCTTACAAAAAAGTCAGTTGCTGACTTATATAGGTGGTGGCACAACAATATCATCAATTTTCTGCAATGGGTGCTGTATTCAGGTGCTAGGTCATTTGGAGTTTTAGATCATATCTCATTGCTGGGTCAGTGCTGAGTCAGTGCTGAGCATAAAACAAGGAATATCATTTTTAAACTTGAAAACAGAATAAGGCTAGGGCCAACCAAGTTAGATCTCGGCTTGTGAAAATAAATCAGGCTGGGAATCCACTCATCCGCTGCTCTCCTTCTGCCCGATGCGCCTGCACCCAGAAATATTACTTGCAGTTGGGCACAGGCAGATTTGGTTCATTTCTGTGCGAAATGTAAAATTTCAATGCGGAAATCCACTACTTCTGCCTGCACCCAAGCGGAGACAATTATTAGGGATGCACTGAATCCAGGATTCATATGCAAAGTAGGATTCATTTCTGTATTTGGCCAAATCTTTTGCGAAGGATTTTGGGGTTCGGCCGAATCCAAAATAGTGAATTCAGTGCATCCCCAATAATTATGCCCCTATTTAGACCCGTCTTTCCTAATTTTTGAGGCCTGCTACACTTGTGAGCCTTGCTTGCAAATCTGTTGAAACACAAGCAGACTCCTTGCTACTTACACCTGCCAATCGTTATTTACTCTTATCTATATAATATAATTGTCAACATTTTGCCTTCCAGTTGTTCTTGTTACCTTTTATATAAAGATAATGTAACACATGATACAACTGAATAAAATATGTAGACACATTTATGCCTAACTGTAATTTGAAAAGTGAATTTTCTAATTGAATTTTTTCCTTCCTTTAACATTCATATATACAAATGGGAGTGCTGACGGAAAAGCGGATGGTGTGTGTATGCATATATAGATAAATCGATAGATAATAATGTTTGGTATCACAGGTATGGGACAAGTTATCCACGATGCTCGGTACCTGGTGTTTTCTGGATAAGGGATGTTTCTGTAATTTAGATCTCCATATTTTGTCTACTAAAAAATTATTTAAACTTTAAATAAAATCAATAGGATTCCTGACCTCCAATAAGAATTACTTATATATTAGTTAGGATCAAGTTCAAGGTAATGTTTAATTATTACAGGAAAAATTTAAATATTGGAATCTGTGGGAGAGGGCCTTCCCATAATTTGAAGCTTTCTTGATAACAGATTTCCGATAACTGATTTTATACTTGATATACTAATATTACACCACAAGCAAGGTGCAAGTGCATTAATTCAATTATTCTAATTCAATTAGACAGTAAAAAGTGGTACAGTGTCTTTGAGAGCTATTGTTCCTTTATTATAAGTTAAATTTAGTAGTAGGCCTTTGTAGTTATTTTAAATTGTGATAAATCCAAATGTATTCATTAGCCATTTGTGATGGCTACCACAACATTATGTAGTCTGTTTGGTGCTTGTTTGCTGCCAGCTTTACCAACAGAGAGAGAGAGAAAGGGAGTTTCCTAAAGTTCAAAGTTAAGTATTTAGCATGAGTACAGACATATTACTTTCCTGTTGCTCCATACCTACAAATCTCTAATTCTTCCCCCAGCACACTCATTACCCACAGTTTGCGAGTGCTCAATACACAGGCCAATCTCTAAGAGGACAGTTTGGAGATGCACTTCTTGAACTTGATGGATCAGTATATGAGCTGTTAAACACTATTTGGGAAAATGGCATTCAAAATAACACGCTCGTCATCTTTACCTCTGATAATGGGTCAGTAAATGAAAATAACTGTTAAATGAATCTATTATGGTATTCTTTACTCTTTAGTTACTAAGAACCCAGGGCTAGCTACTGTTTGCGATTTGTTTTCTGAGCATGGTATATGGGCAGTGGCACAAGGGGTAATTTATTTTTGCATTCTGTTTTTATGCATGCTCCAGATAACCCTTCCAGTGGCACATGACACTGGATGCGGTTTTTTTTACTTAATTTGCCATGAGCTGCAGTGCAGTGGAAGATTTAGTCAGACTGCTCCTTGAAGATATTGGGCTTGTTAACAATGTAGACACAGTTTTAAAAAAAATGCCACTTTTTGCAATTTTCAGGCTGCATCCTGCATTGTGCAACTTTCTTCAAGCTTTTGCTCTCCTTTTCGGAGTGCAGAGGCCTACAGCATGCCCCGTGCTGACTGTGTTAGCCAGCACTCCATCTAAGAGGGAGGGGCACAGACTTTTGATATGGTTCTGAGTGCAAAGACCAGCAACCCAACCAGCAAACTGCTATCTATAACACAATGCATTTTCTCATTTCCAGGCCCGAGACTATGCGTATGGAGAGAGGGGGCTGCTCTGGGCTCTTGAAGTGTGGCAAAAATACAACATACGAAGGTGGTGTAAGAGAGCCAGCAATAATGTTCTGGGAGGGAAAGATACAACCAGGTAGGAGAACTGACTTATTAATCATTTAAATTCATGAAAACAGAAAAAGGGATAACTTAGTGCAGTAGCTCTGAACATCTTAAAGTGACCAAACATCTACAGCAAAGCAGGATGTTCAACCAACAGAGAGGAAGTTATTTTTTTCCGTGTGTTATTTCTGTTTTCATGTGTGATTACTTATGCTGTGTATTGTCTTTCTGCTTTTTTTATCTAGGTGTTACTTCAGAGTTGGCCAGCACGCTGGACATTTTGCCCACAGTAGCAAGTATCACAGGAGCCTCACTGCCCAAGACTACGCTTGATGGATATGACTTAAGCAAACTCCTATTCAACGGACATCCAGTGAGTATGCTTTGTTTTTGTGTGAACACCAAAAACTGAAAGTAAATCCAAGTAATGAAAATATAATGTACTGTTGCTCTGTACTGGTAAAACTGGTGTGTTTGCTTCAGAAAGACAACTATGGTTTATAAAAACAAGCTGCTGTGTAGCCATGGGGGTAGCTATTCCAGCTGGAAAAAAGGAGAAAACTACATATATGATATGTAACCTGTGCCTTTTTTTCCTTTGTTCCAGCCCCATGGCTACACAACAGCTTGTTTATATAAATTATAGGTGTCTTTCTGAAGCAAATACACAGCTTTACAAGTGTATGCTAACAGTATATTATATGTTAATAACTTTACAATGCTAATATTAAGTTGCATCTTGCTCATAGACATGTTCTTGCACCCAAAGAACAAGCATTGTACCACATTACATTCTCTTTTCGATCACTAACTCCACTATCCTGGATGCAATCACACTAAAATGCTGGGATAGAATTTCATTATGGGTTAGGCCAAGAGTTTGCACTTTTGTGTCCATTTTCAGCCCTTATTTCTCAGCTTCGTTGTCTATGGTATGTATTCTATTTCGTAAAATATTTGCACTTGTTTTTTAGTGCAATCCAGTCTGTCTTTTAAGCTGGCTATAAATGCACAGATATAATCGTACAACAATTTTTGTGCCATGGTGATTGGTCTATTAGTTGTTTGGACAGGTTAGAAAATAACAATAATATCTCTGCATGTTTTGCCTATCTGACGATATCAATAGGTGACTGTCACTACTATTTCCAGGATATAAGCTTCGTACAATTACTGTCTATCAATTAATGGCCAGAACATTGTCTGATTTGTAATTTTTCCAAAATTTTGGAAGGTATGGAATTGTCTAGAGCAATTTCAGAATGTTCCATGTACTGTACTAGTTTATTTTGTGTGTGTTGTGTTTTGATGTCATACCATCGTCATTATGTCTGATCACTGTACAGTAATATCATTGTGTTATTTGACTGCAAGATTAACAATATAACACTGATAGGGATGAATTCCAGTAAAGAACCCTTTCAATTAAAGGAACAGTAAGGCAAAAAAATGTAAGTTTTTTTTTTAAAGTAATTCTCTTATAATGTACTTTTGCCCTGTACTGGTAAAAAGTGTTTGCTTCAGAAAGACAAATAGCGTTTAATAAATACGCTGCTGTGTAGCCATGGGGGCAGCCATTCAAAGCTAGAAAAGGATCAGGCTTACATAGCAGATAACAAGTAAGCTCTGTGGAATATAATGGGAACTTTTCTGTTATCAACTATGTAACTTTTGCCTTTTCTCCTTTTTCAAATTGGATGGTTGTCCTCGTGTACACAGCAGCTTTTTTATATTGTCTTTCTGAAGCAAACACGTCCGTTTTACCAGTGCATGGCAACAGTACATCATATTTTAATTACTTTAAAATACTTGGATTTTTGCTGTTACTGTTCCTTTAAGCTTGTGGTGCCTACTTTAGAGAGCTAACATACAAATGAGAGATTTTCATAATGTATTTTGAAATACTACATTTTCATCAGATGAGGCAGATGCAGCAGCGTAGGACATACAGTGATGTTTATGCTCAGAAATAAATAGGTTCGTTATTGTGCATCAGTGAATACTTTTTATAATATATATAAAGTGTGTGTGTTGTAAACGAAAATACTATATACATTTTATTATCATAATATTATCCCCAACCAAAGGTGTATGCTAATAGATCCCGCACTCCGGTTGGGGGTAACTAGTTTTTGGTTTTTTTTTTAATTGATCCCCAGCCAGCACTAGGCCACCCAGCTCCTGGCCATTTTGGGGCACACAAATGTACACATGAGCAAATGTCGTAACTCGATTATGTGCATGCATGTGATGTTAGAATCGCATTATGCACATGTGCTATGTACAATATGGCTGCTCAAACCAGGAGCTCCCTCCCGCTGCCAGTGTCCTAGCGCTGGCAGGAGCAATTTTTAAAAAGTAAACTACTGTTAACTATTAGCCTGCACCTTTGCTTGGGGATAATAATTTTGTCCAACAGGTGCCCATTAATCTTTAGCAACCTCTGTATGTTGTAACAGCTAGTAAAAAGAAATATATATGTTGTTATCCACAGAGTCCACGGAATACATTTCATTACTATCCCGGCTCCATTGACCCCAAAAAAGGCATCTTTGCTGTGAGATTTGGGAAATACAAGGCCCACTTCTATACACAAGGTGAGAATATTGAATTGTAAAACAATGTTCTCATAGCTGCATTCACATTTTTATTAGCATGTTGCTTGATTGCATCTAGATATTGCAGTCCTCTTCATGTTAGGCTGTCAGGTCACTCCAGTAATCCAGTCATGAGGCAGTGCTAAGGTGTGATTTGTTGTCCACAAAGGGGAGACAGGTCCATGTAGGAGTAAGTTTAGCTTGGCACATGATTGGTTTTGCTATAATGGTTAGACTGCATCAGGGGCATCACAGTGCAAACATTTGAGTTTTCACATTGTGAAAATGTACTGTTAAGTTTCATCATACTGATATAAGAAATGTTCGAAATATAATCAATATAAAAATTCGGTACTGTTTCCGAAATAATCTCTTACTCATCACCACCCCCTCTCAGCATCTGTCTGTCTTCATTCTCTCATCATGCAGGAGTCTGGGGGGGGGCTCCTTTTGCCTAGAAATTGTATTAGAGTTTATGCTTTCAAAATCACCAGAAAGCTTCTCTACATGCAGGATTTTTATTGGTTATTTTGTTTGTGCTGGAATCGGTTATTTGTGTGAGCTCTAATGCATCTGCTAGGAAAGGAAGCCCCCCAAAAGATATAGTAGATCTAACTGTCCAACACCCAATCAGAGAATAAAGAGAGACAGATGCTGAGAGGGAAATAGTGAAGAGTAACTTAATTATTTCAGAAACGGTACAGAATTTTTAATTGATAATATTTAGAAAGTTTCTTATTTCAGAAATGGTACTGAATTTTTTAATTGATCATATTAGGAAAAGTTTTTTATTTCAGTATAATGAAACATATATAACATTTTAATTTTTGCAATAGTTCCCCTTTAATTGAAGTGCTATACCCTAAGAAGCATGGAGCCCTATGATTAGTTATGGGTACAGCAAACATGGTCACCATAATTAGAGTTCCCAGTTAACTAATTTACCTAGATCTTCCGGATTTGAGAAAATCATGAATGAAATAAATTCTATTCACATCTTTTACGCACATTACAAAATAAAATTTTATGTGCATAACATTTCAGATGTTGCCTACCATTATGAAGATCAACTCAAATAAGGAAGATGCTGTAAAACAATGCAACTTGATGCTATGCAAACACCAAATGCAAGAGAATGATATGCTGGTTTTTTGCCTAATGGAGGCAATTTTTTTTTATTTATTTTTAAATCTTTTCAAAGGTGCAGCTACCAGTGAGACTACTCCAGATCCAGACTGCCATGAGACTTCATTCCTGAAATTCCATGATCCACCTCTTCTGTTTGATTTGAGCACTGATCCAGCAGAGAATTACAACTTACTAAAGGGTGGCATCCCTGGGGATCTTGTGGCAGTGCTGAATGAAATTTTGGCTGAGCGTAAAAGATTTCAGAAAACTGTAAAGTATGCAGAAAGTGAGATTAATAAAGGAACTGATCCTTCACTGAAACCCTGCTGTAGCCCAGAATGCAGCCCAAAACCTGACTGCTGCCACTGTGAGAAGAGGAGATCTTCCGTAAAGGGGTTAACTTGGAGTTAATTTTAGTATGATGTAGAGAATGATATTCTGAGCCAATTTGCAATTGGTTTTCATGTTTTATTATGTTATGTTTTAAAGTTATTTAGCTTTTTATTCAGCAGCTCTCCAGTTTGCAATTTCAGCAATCTGGTTACTAGATACCAATTTACCCTAGCAACCAAGCATTGATTTGAATAGAAGACTGGAATATGGATAGAAGAGGAACTGAATAGAAAGAGTAATAAAAAGTAGTAAAAACAATACATTTGTAGCCTTACAGAGCATTTGTTTTTTTTAGATGGGGTCAGTGACCCTCATTTAAAAGCTGAAAAGAGTCAGAAGAAGAAGGCAAATAAGTTGCTTAAAATTGGTCATTCTATAAGATGCTTAAAGTTAACGTAAACGTGAACCACCCTTTAACATATTATTCAAATTATGTTAATTTATACTATGTCCTGGCCAAACATTTGTAAGTCTGCTGCCAATAATACGATTCTTATGTTACTATAACTGTCTACATGTGTGTCAGTTTGCTATTAATAGCATGCACAACAGAAAGCACTGCTGCATCACTGTTTTGTGATTTGTGTGGTATGTTCTGTTATATGGGCCTAAATGTCTAATCAGATGGTTAAAACCCCTTCCAAACACTTTTTCAGTTGAGTTGTTTTCAGATTGTTCCCCAGAAATAAAGACCTTTTTCAATCTTCTACAGTTTTTCCAAAACCTAAGTTAAATGTCCCTGTCTCTGGTGTTTTAATTGGACACTCAGTAATTCAGGTGCAAACTCTAAACTGTTACAATTTTGCAACAATTCATTTATACATTTCTCAGCAGCATTTTTGGAGTATTAGTAACTATTGTTTAAATTCTAACAACTGTAATGAAACCCAGGGATTCTACTCAGCAGGGACAAAGATAAGAAATGTATCAACTACATGTATCAATTTAGAACAGTTTAGAGGGTTGGTGACCCCTACTTCCTAGAGCTACTTTAGAAGGTGAAAAATTACTTACACTTCAATATTGGAAAAACGGTCACACATAGAAAATAGCAACTGCAAAAAGACTTTATTTCTGGGGAAACCAACTGAACTGAAAAAAGGGTTGGAAGGTGAACTACCCCTTTAAAAGACACTGGGGGTCATTTATCAACACTGGGCAAATTTGCCCATGGGCGGTGCTGCATACATTGTTTTACCTGCAGCTGGCTTCAAAGAGCTAATCGCTGATTGGTTGCTATAGGTAACTGCCCATGGGCAAATTTGCCCAGTGTTGATAAATGAGCCCCACTGAGTAGCCTGAGAACACTCCAGAATACTTTATACTGCCATAACTCTGATGTGTTCTCTGTTTCTATCTTTTCTTCATTTAATGGTATTTCTGTTGCTATGTTGTGTGTAAAATGAACCAGAACTGCACTAAAGTTACAAAACTTCTAGTGAATAAAAACGGTTTGTTATCTTTATTGCTATATCAAAACAGGGCTGGAATTAAGAGTTAAACTGGCCATAGACGTGCAGATTTACCTGCTATACCGGCACGATCGGATATCCCCATCTCCCGACCTGCTACTAACCTTAAGTTTAAGTAAAGGAACAGATCATCCGATGTCCCTGACAGCAATCGTACGAAAGTTATGTCCAACCAAAGCTGGTGACAGTCTCCCACTGAAAATTGTCCGATCGGCAATACATGCAGAGAAATTATCGGCAGCCGACAGAAATCTTTCAACCTGGCTGATCGACCAACTGACAATCTCCGTGGGACGAAAAATGTCGGGACTCTCCACACACGGTCCGAAAATGGTACGAATCGAGGATGGCGTCTATGGCCAGATTTAAGCAGGATAGACAGGTGCCTAGGGAGTAACTTGAAGGGGGCGCTATTTGAGTGAGGAAAATGGCAAAGTACAAACATTGTCAGCATACTGTCCGCAGAGCATTTGGGATGGGGGCACTGATTTGAACTGTAGCTGTGGCAAACAGTGGGTGTGGGGGAAGTAGGATGGATTTAGCCTGGGCTGAATGGGGGATCAGGTCTGGTGGCTAGTTGCAGGACTCCACATCTGTTTAAAACACTTTGTTTTTGGTGTTACTGTTCCTTTAAAGCGGCTCTGACAGAGTATAACATGGTAATCAGAGGTCTTAGAGAAGGTTTCCCCAACCAGTGGCTCACATGCAACATGTCGCTCACCAACCAGTTTTGGTTGCATAAAAAATGTGTACTCCCATACACAGCCTCCTGAATGCTGCCAGTCCACATAGGGGCTACCAAATAGCCAATCATAGCTCATATTTAGCACCACAATTTTTTAAATTTAAATGTGGTTCACAGGTAAAAAAAAAAAAAGCTTGGGGATCAGTCAGGAATTGCTGTTGCAGCAATGAAGTGTAGAATCAGGACAGTATACACGAAGAGGTCACAAGGACCAATTCCCCCAGAGGATGATTTTATTAGGGAGGGAGCTGTATATTGGTTATCTAATTATTTACTTTGCAAGGACTGGCTTCACTATTTGCCAGCTTAGCTCCAGACATAACAAAAAAAAAAACAGATTATTCATTGTTAAAACAATGGGTTTAGGTTGAACAAGGGCTATACTACCCTAAATAGGAAAAGAAAAACTGAAAAATGTGTGTTGTTTTCTTATGTTCTGAGAGCATTCAGTGTTCCTACAGCGTTCTCTCTCAGCTGTCCCTTTTAGTATGGTGACGTCAGCAAATTCCTATACCATTAGCCCGCCAATTTTCCATGGAGACACTTGATTCCTCATCTGCATACTCAGCAAGTTCGGGCATTGGAGTGCAGACAGTGCACATTACAGGGAGGCAAGCATGCAACACACTAAGCTAGTGCTGTTTCAACCCACTTTACAGGTTTTTCGCTTTGATGGGGCACTTTTACATGGGTCTCTCCTTCCTTTCAAGCCCACATCAAGTTTCCAAGGGCATTTGTAAGCCATCCTTCCCCTTCATGATTACACAGATTTCAAGAAAACTATGTCCAGATAGCTTAAAGGAGAATTCAACCCCTTAAAAAAAACCTACCCTACATAGACCCCCCTCCCTCCAGCCTAGCTGCTACCCCGGGTAAATGCCTCTAACTTTTTTTTACCCCTTAGTTCAGATTTAGGGCATCGGAGTTCATGGCAGCCATCTTCTTCTTCGGGTCTTCTGGCACTTCTGCAATCTCTGTGACTTTTGGCGCATGCGCAGTTGTTTGGCACCGGCCGACTGCTCCAACTGCGCATGTGCCGATACGGCACTTACTTCCTGGAGAGAAGCAAATGGTGCCTGTGGACTCCACTGGACAGAATCTGCACAGAGGTAAGTAAAAAGTTAGGGGCATTTACCCAGGGTAGCAGCTAGGCTGGTGGGGTAGGGAGGTACATTTCTGAATTCTCCTTTAAGGCAGCCATTTGCAGAACTTTTTTGGCCTGAGTCAGGTATTCGCCTTACTGAGCCACACCACATGTAACAAGTGGCATCGGAAGTTTCTGACCATTGAGGGAGATTCAGAAGAGCAAGTGTACAGCCACTACTTGGTCTTCCAAATATTCCTTCACAAATGTTTTAGCTGCAAGGTACTGCAGGGCAATGATAACGAACTGTATAGGATCTTTGTTTTGTGTGATTGGATAGGGTATTTTGTGTTACTATTTGATCTTCAGTGATTTGGGGGACACAATACATTCATCTTAGGAATAGCCACATATAATGTTGCAATCCCCCCTCTTCGGTCCTCCCTCCTCAGCCATGAGGATCTGTGTAACTGAAATCACACAGCCTGTTTTGAATCTCAGTCCAGACATAAAGGCATACTGTCCAAACAACAAGACAAAATAAATTAAAGGAACAGTTCAGTGTGAAAATAAAAACTGGGTAAATAGATAGGCTGTGCAAAATAAAAAATGTTTGTAATATAGTTAGTCAAAAATGTAATGTGTAAAGGCTGGAGTGAATAGATGTCTAATAAAACAGCCAGAATCCAACTTCCTGCTTTTCAGCTCTATAACTCTGAGCTAGTCAGCGACTTGAAGGGGGGCCACATATTACATATCTGTTCAGTGAGTTTGTAATGGATTCTCAGCATTCAGCTCAGATACAAAAGCAACAGATATGACCCATGAGGCCCCTCTCAAGTCTCTGATTGGTTCCTGCCTGGTAGCCAGGGTAACCAGTCAGTGTAAACCAAGAGAGTTGAAAAGCAGGAAGTAGTGTTCAGACTGACTTGTTATACATCAAATCACTCCAGCCTTTATACATTACATTTTTGGCTAACTAACTATATTAGAAACTAGGGATGCACCGAATCCAGGATTCGGTTCGGGATTCGGCCAGGATTCGGCCTTTTTCAGCAGGATTCGGCCGAATCCTTCTGCCCGGCCGAACCGAATCCTAATTTGCATATGCAAATTAGGGGCAGGGAGGGAAATTGCGTGACTTTTTGTCAGAAAACAAGGAAGTAAAAAATGTTTTCCCCTTCCCACCCCTAATTTGCATATGCAAATTAGGGTTCGGATTCGGTTCGGTATTCGGCCGAATCCTTCGTGAAGGATTCGGGGGTTCGGCCGAATCCAAAAAAGTGGATTCGGTGCATCCCTATTAGAAACATTTTTTATTTTGCACAGCCTATCTATTTACCCAGTTTTTATTTTTATACTGAACAATTCCTTTAAGCTTGGATATCTAAGATATCCATACATGTAAAGGTTTCTTCAAAATCTCAATAGGGAAGGGAATCTCATACTTTGCCTTATACAGTCCCCATTTGATGAGATTTTCAAGCTTTCCTGCAGACAAGCTTTAGTCGACTTTGTACAGTTGTTGATGGACAAATGACACCAAGTGGACACTTACTCTATTGCAACAGCTTTATGAGCTTCATGGCAATTACAGTAAGGGTTGGGACCTGTTATCCAGGACCAGAATTCTCGGGACCTGTGGTTTTCCAGATAATGGATCTTTCCATAATGTACATCTTTATACATTAAAGGGGTTGGCCACTTTTAAGTTAACTTTTAGTATGATGTAGAGAGATATTCTGAGACAATTTGCAATTGGTTTTCATGTTTTATTATTTGTGTTTTTTGAATTTTTTAGCGTTTCATTCAGCAACTCCCCAGTTTGCAATTTCAGCAATCTGGTTGCTGGGGTCCAAATTACTCTAGTGACTATGCACCGATTTGAATAAGAGACTGGAATATGAATAGGAGAGGGTCTGAACAAAAAGAGGAGTACTAAAAACTAGCAAACTTACAACGCATTTGTTTTTTAGATGGGGTCAGTGACCTCCATTTGAAAGTTGGAGAGTCACAAGAAAAAGGCAAATAATTAAAAAAAATTTATCCCCTTGTGATGGAAAGTGAATGCTTTGTCGGATGGTGTCGCAGGGTTGATCCGACGCGACACGACTGTATCGTGTAGTCTTACCCATAGTGCTCTGCTGAACAATTGGAAAACCGTACAGAATAGCTTTCCTCTAGTTTACTTTCAACTGAAGTGATGAAACAATTTAATTTTAGCTGTCGTGACTATATTGTGTCATGCTGTAGACAATTTATTAAGAGCATTGTAAAGAATGATGCTCGTAATGTTAGAAAGAGGTGCAGATTTTTAAGGCAAGGCTTGATGCAGTACACAACTATGTAAATTGCTTGGGAAAGATGGTGCTAATCTGCTAGAGCACTTGTGTCTGGGTGTGTCACTGTAGCATACGCTTTGTACCATTTGGTGAATTTAATTCCTTGTCCGATTCCCATGTAGGATAGCTGTGTGTATCCTATTGGCAAGTTAGTAGCTAAACATACGTGCTTTCAGTGCTACTAAAATCCATTAATCCTGTATATTAATTTATCAACTAGTGCAGGGTTGTTTAACTGGAAGACCACAGGGGAGATATTAGGGCCCTTTAAGGATTTGTTATAGACCGCAGTCTACTAAAGAGTGTCACATACTTTTTCCCATAGAATCAATTTCACATATCTTTCCCTGGAGATGGCAAATAATAAGCCTGCTGCATGTAAAAAATTCAGCAGCATTGACATCAATGTTTGCAGTTCTGGGAGAAGACAATACAGTGATAGTAGGGCATGAAACCAATGAACATGTCAAGTGTTTACATGGTGCTAGTTCTTTATACATTTTGTTTAAAACAAATTACAAAAAATTATTTTAGTCCAAAAACGTATAAAACTAAAAACAGTGCAAATCTGAGAAAATTTGCAGGTTACTCAACCTGTCATAACAGGTCAAAAGGCAAAGCTTAGGAATGTCAATCTGAGCCAGGGGTATTTTCTAAATCAACATGAATTAATTTCCCATCTGCAGGATCTAAGTCAGCCCATGAATGGAGAAGACTGTAATGGCAATGCTCATCATCAATAGTTTTCAAAAGGTCAAGTCCAGAGATTGTTCTCCAGTCCCAGCGGGAAGGGATACGGATTTCCGTTATGTTCTTACTTCCAGGTGAGAAGCCAAAGAACTTCTTGATGTTTAGCAAGGCATAGATCTTGGAGTGCTGGTCTGCTGCTTGCTCAAAGAGCATCTGTTCATTATTCACATAGCTGCTCCAGTACTTGAGATGTAAAAAAGTTAGTGGAGAGCAACATCTGGCTACACAGAGGGTTACAAATATAGAAACTGACACAACTGCAACCAAAATCCATCCAGCCACCTAGAAGAAAAAAAAACTTTTAAAATCTGTTAAACACACATTTCTTAAAATTATCGTTTCCAAATTTCTGCCTTTTTAAAATAAAAGAAGTTTCACTATTGTTATAACTGTAGTGGAAGTTTAATAAAAATGTTACTCTAAGAAAAACCCACTCATGTTTATCTTAACTGTAAGGACATTAAAAAAAACATTATTAAACCAACAATGCTTTGCACAGGTATTTGCTGCAACACATTTTGTTACAACCTGGACTTCAATCCAATAGGGGGTTTTCACCATTTGATTTACACAACAAACAAAATACAAATGTTAAACTTAAAAGCATAATGTCATGGGAAAGCATGTTTTTTTTATTCAAAATGCATTAATTAATAGAGCTGCTCCAGCAGACTACTGTACTGAAATATGTTTTTCAAAAGAGCAAACAGATTTTTTTATATTTAATTTTGAAATCTGAGATAGGGCTAGACATATCAGTTTCCCAGGTGCCCCCAGTCATGTGACTTGTGCTCTGATGAACTTCATTCACTCTTTACTGCTGCACTACCTTCCCTCCCTTGCCCCCAGCAGCTCATCAGCAGAACAATGGGAAAGTAATCAGATATCAGCTCCCTGGTAGATATAAGAACAGTTCACAATAGTAAAAATCCATGTCCCACTGTGACTCCTTTAGTTACATTGTGTAGGAGAATCAATAGCCTGTCAGAAAGCAGTTCCATAGTGCAGCACTGGCTCTTTCTGAAAGCACATGACCAGGCAAAATGACCGGAGATGGCTGCCTACACACCAATATTACAACTAAAAAATATATACTTGTTGGTTCAGGAACTAAATTTTACATGGTAGAGTGAATTTTTTGTATTGTAAAGAGTTTAATTTAGGAATAAAAACGACACCATAAAAATCATGACACAATCCATTAACAATGAAGAAATGTGTTAGTCGCATAAGTATCCATGCCTCTTGAGTCAATACTTTGCAGAACCACCTTTGGCTGCAATTATATCTCTGAATCTGGATCCTGATATTTTCTTCATTCTACATTGCAAAATTGCTTAAACTCCAAACAGGTTGAATGAGGACATTGGTGAACAAGACTTGCAGCAGATACTCAGTTGGATTGAGATTTAAGCTTTGACTGTGCTATTCTAAGACATTCAGGGTATTTTTTAAACAACTCCAGTGTAGTTTTTGCTGTATGTTTAGGGTAAATATCTGGATAGATGTTAACCCTCTGCCCCAAGCTCATGTCTCTTGCAGACTGAAAAAGGTTTTTCTCTATACCTACCCTGTATTTAGCTCCATATTGCCCTCAGTTTTGGCCAGCTTCCCAGTTCCTGCCTGTGAAAAGCAGATGACTATCACTATCATGGAGATGGTGTTCTCAAAATAATGAGCTGTATGAGCTTCCACCATATACAGCATTTTGTGGTAAAGTCAAAAAACTGAATTTTGGTCTTGTAAGATTAAACCTTTCCCGCATGTTCAGTAAGTCTACTACATGTCTTTTTAAAATCACTGGCATCTTGGATGCCTCTCTGAATAAAACCCTCTTTATACGACTGAGGTTTGGCGCATGGCCTTCACTAGGACTCAGCTGTGCCAAATTGATTTCATTTTTAATAATGGATTTAATTGGACTCTGTTCAAAATTTGGGATATATATTCAATAACCCAACCTGAATGGTGCTGCTCCAGGGTTTTATCCCAGCTAATTGGTCTTGAAGTTGTGTGTTGCATACAGTATGTTCTCTAACAAATTCTGGAGACTTCCAGACAGGTCCGGACTGGGAGTCAAAATAGGCTCTGGCATTCCAAGTACACAGAGGCCCAAATAGTCCTCCACCAGCCCACTAAATAGTGACTGTCTATGGGACCTTACAGCAGCCCATCTGGCATTTGCCAGAACCCACAGATTGCCAGTCCGGGCCTGCTTCCAGAAACAGATGTACAGTGTTATTTTGACACTTCAATTGTATATAGTTGAACCTTGTTCAAATAATTATGTGACTTACCAAGGAGTTTACTTAAAAGGAAACTGGGCATGCACCGAAACTCTGCTCAGATAACGAAGAAGACAGAAAAAAGAAGATGGCTCCCATAAACTCAGGAGGCCAGATCTGCACAGAGGGATAAGTAAAAATTTAGGGGCATTTGCTCGGGGGGGGGGCAGTTAGGTTGTGGGAGAGGGGGAGGTTGGTTTATGCAGGGTAGGGGGGGTAGGGTTTTTTTCTAGTACGGGTTTGTTTCTCCTTTAAATTAGGTTAAATGTAATGTATAAAGGCTGGGGTGACTGGATGTCTAACATAATAGCCAGAACACTACTCGCTTTTCAGCTCTCTTGGTTTCTACTCGTTACCAGGCAATAACCAATCAGTGACTTGGGGGGGGCACATTGCCCATAACTGTTTGCTTTTGAATCTGAACTAAATGATAAGGATCAATTGCAAACTCAGTGAATAGTTATGTCCCATGTGGCCCCCCCTTATAGTCTCTAACTAACTCAGAGTTAAAGGAAATCTATACCCCCAAACAATGTAGGTCTCTATAAAAAGATATTGCATAAAACAGGTCATATGTAAAATCCTACTTCATGTAAATAAACCATTTTCATAATTTTATACTTTTCTAGTAGTATGTGCCATTGGGTAATCATAAATAGAAAATTGCCATTTTAAAAAATAAGGGCCGCCCCTTGGATCGTAGGATTCACTGTACTCACAAACATACCAACAAACCATACATGTTAGGTCACATGAGCCAATTAACAGACAGAGTTGTGTCTTTTGCTTCCACACTTCTTCCTGTTACAGTTAGAGTTGTAGTTTTTCTGGTCAGGTGATCTCTGAGACAGCACAGAGACCATCACGAAATGGTGGCTCAAGGCAAGAGATGTAAAAGGGCAATATTTACTTAAATATATATTCCAGTTTGGTAAGATTCTTTAATATTCCACTTAATATGATATGAACTATCTGTTGCTTAAGTGTTCATTTTGGGGGTATAGTTTTCCTTTAAAGAGCTGAAGAGCAGGAAGTAGAGTTCTGTTAGACATCCAGTCACTCTAGCCTTTATACATTACATTTCTGGCTAACTAACTATATTAGAAACATTTTTTATTTTGCACAGCCCAGTTTTTACCCAGTTTTTATTTTTACACTGAACTGTCCCTTTAAAGCATAAGTAAACCTTGAAAATAAGTGAATGTAATATTGATGAGAGTGCTATTCTAAGTACTTTGGTAATTTACTTTACAAAAGGACAATTGGTGCTAAATTGTTTTCTGTCATCAGAGCATTTACGGTCTATAAACAAGAAACGACAATAGAGAAGGCTTAATTCGATGCTATTTTATTGCAACATTGTTTTTAAATATTGAGCAACATTATACTTTTTGTACAAGGTCATTTTCTTAGATACTAAGTATATAATTTGTATGCACTTTTTCAGATCACAGATAGTTTTGATACTTGATGGACTATTTGCACAGAGCACCGTTGCCACCTAGTGGTGAAATATTATATACGTTTTATATGAAAGTTACAGGACTGTGGGTAAAGAAAAGAGAGAATTTTTTTTTTTTTTGACGTGAATGACGTCGTCATACTTGGTGCCAAATTCAAATGGGGGAGAGTGGTATAAAAGCACAATTTTGATGTACACGTTATCCTTGTAAAAGGCCAATATGTGGGCCGAAACGTCGGATTGATGTACTAAATAAAATCACTGTTTGATGAAATTACACATTGGAGTGTGGGTCTTTACAACAAATTATATATATATATATATATATATATATATATATATATATATATATATATATATATATATATATATATACATACATACATACATACATACATACATACATACACACACACACACAAGAATATACTATAATAAAAGAGGTAAGAATGTGCTCACCATTAAATTTTAAACGATTTGGCTGTGACCAAAAACTTAATACAGGTAAAGTCAAAAACTCCTCTGCACTGAACCCATTATCAATATTTTAAGGCCAATAAGGTATTTTGTGCATTAAACTACAAAAAAATGCCATCCCCTTTAAACAAAACAGGAATTGTTTGTCCAGTAATATATTTAAGCTAAGCATCTCGATCGGATGGGATTGAAAATCCCATCGGATCGCGGCCGCATCTGTTCGTTGATGTGGTCCCGCGATCCGACCGCCCGTTTGCGAACGCTAGGATCTGATCGTTAGGCCCTAGGGCCCACGATCGGATCAGCCCGATATTGCCCACCTCAAGGTGAGCATATCTGAGGGAGATCCGCTCGTTTGGCGACATCGCCAAACGAGCGGATCTATCCATGTATGGTCACCTTAAGTCAAAGGCATCCCTGGTCTGGCATTTTACACACAGGCTTTTTTTACATACAAAATACTTGTTTTTCAACGTTAAAACTCCCAAATGGTAGATATTTTATTATTGTGGAACTCAGTACTGGAACAGTACAAGCCTTTAAAAAAATGTTCTTGAACTGGTGAAACAAGCAAAAGAGGAGGAAGATTCCACCAGTAGATGTCTAAATGTCAATAAAAATGGAGTAAACTTACAAATAAAGCTTATTACTTCTAACCTAATGTATTGCCTGATTCTTATTTTCTTTATAAGAATGTTAACATAGCGAAGAAAATACTTAGGAAGAAAACCCTATTACCTGTAAGAATAGGTTTTACTCTTCTAAAATAAAGCCTTTTTCAAGTTTAAAGGAGAACTAAACCCTAAAAATCAATATGGTCAGAAATGCCATATTTTATTTATAGCACTTATTGCATCAGAGCCATGTCGCCAAAACATAAACAAGCACAGGTTTTTGTACTTATGCAGATATTCATTCTGAAGCAGAATGCATGACATAACCCATGCAACTACTTGGTAAAGCATTGTTCACACATTAATTTCTTAATTATCCCCTACCATCTCTGTACATTTTAACACAAAAATCCCTATTAAACGCATTACACCACCAAAACAATCATCCCATTATAGCCCATACAGTGCCCCCAAAAGCATGTGTATGTAGAGCTTATCTTGTCCTGGCTCCTGGAGAACAAACAGACAATGGATGGTGCCACTGAACTACCTTGCCTTTTATCAGACGTTATAAGGGGATTAAGTACTAGGAGAAGGTATATCAGAAGGGAGGCCTCTACAGGAGACCAAAGTTATTGCCCTTGGAGCAATGGCTTTAGTCTAAAGCTGGCCATAGACGCAAAGATCCGATCGTACGAATCGTGGATTCGTACGATTTTCGGACCATGTGTGGAGAGTCCCGACATTTTTCGTCCGTCGGAGATCGGTCGTTTGGTCGATCGGACAGGTTAGAAAATTTCTGTCGCCTGCTGATAATATCTCTGTGTGTATTGCCGATCGAACGATTTTCAGAGGGAGACTGTCACTAGTGTTGTCAGACATAAGTATCATACGATTGCTGTCAGGGGCAGAACATTGGCTGATCTGTTCTAATTTGATCGGAATGGTAAAGACTTTGATCTGAATGGTTAGTGGAGGGTCGGGAGATGGGAAAGTCCGATCGTACGTTGATTCGTACGATCGGATCTTTGCGTCTATGGCCAGCTTTAGGGTAGGTAGTGGGACACAGGACCGTTTTGAGTGCTGTATGTTTAAATATCCCATTTGGATCCATATTCAGCAGTATGGATACTTATTCAGGCAACTTTTGCATTATAAGCATTGGTATGAATGATTGTTCTGGGTGCTCTGTTTAAGATCATATAGTTGTGTTTTAGCACTTTTTAAAACCACTGAGCTTAAGGCTAAGGCCACACTAGGCGATAGCGCCGCGATTTGACTCGCGGCGACTTTTAAGCCGCAATCGCTGGGGAAACTTTTGCGCTGGCGTCTATGGGAAATCGCCAGCGTAAAAACACACGGGGCGATCTTTTTTCTATTGTCGCTCGAAATCGCCTCGCGATTCCCCATAGACGCCAGCGCAAAAGTTTCCCCAGCTATTGCGGCTTAAAAGTCGCGGCGAAAAGTTGCCGCGAGTCAAATCGCGTCGCTATCGCCTAGTGTGGCCTTAGCCTAAAGTGGCCACAGCAGCAATGTTACACTAAGGTGGCCATACACGGGCCGATAAAAGCTGTCGGCAGCTTATTGGCCCGTGTATGGGGGCCCCCGACGGGCTTCCCAGATCGAGATCTGGCCGAAAGTCGGCCAGATCTCGATCGGATGGGGTTAAAAATCCTGTCGGATCGCGGCCGCATCTGTTCGTTGATGCGGTCCCGCGATCCGACCGCCTGTTTGTGAGAGCTAGGATCCGATCGTTGGGCCCTAGGGCCCACGATCGGATCTGCCCGATATTGCCCACCTTCAAGGTGGGCATATCGGAGGGAGATCCGCTCGTTTGGCCAAACGAACGGATCTATCCGTGTATGGCCACTTAACTCTCCAAAATTTGTAAATCAGAGACTCAGAATAGTGCTGTATTTTCAGTGACACAGATAAAATAGACTGCATAAATTTTGATTCATCAACTCTTGCTTGAAATGTTTTGCTCAAGATAATTTGCTACCTGATTGTATAGAAAATTAGCTGCAAACAATAACATACTTAACCCATGGGTGTGGATCTTTACAACCACGAGCCTCAAATACACAATACAAGTCATTTAAGCATATAAGATAAAAGAAGACTTGATTCTTCCGGAATAAAGGTGACAATACATAAATTGTCCGTATAAATCTATATAGGTCACAAAGGTTAAAATCTCATACAGACTATTTGCCTTGCATTTACACATCTAAAAATAAAATAATTATGCCTTCAATAAAGTGCAATTTATTCCCCCAAAATCTTGCTAGCAAAAGCAAGCAATTTCACTTCTGGCAGTGCAAGATGGCAGCCAATCATAAGTTAGCTGTACCTGGCAGGGAACTGCAGTTAGGGCAGAGCTGGGGTCTTAAAAGTTTAATTACAGTTTGGGCACGATCTGCAAGAAGTTTGTGTCTTCCAGAGTTTCCTCCAACACTCATAAACAAACAGGCAGTTTAAGAGATACAGTGGTGTGCAAAACTATTTGCCCCCTTCCTGATTTCTTATTCTTTTGCATGTTTGTCACACAAAATGTTTCTGATCATCAAACAAATTTAACTATTAGTCAAAGATAACACAAGTAAACACAAAATGCAGTTTTTAAATGAGGGTTTTTATTATTTAGGGAGAAAAGAAATCCAAATCTACATTTTCATGTGTGAAAAAGTAATTGCCCCCTGAACCTAATAACTGGTAGGGCCACCCTTAGCAGCAATAACTGCAATCAAGCGTTTGCGATAACTTGCAACGAGTCTTTTACAGCGCTCTGGAGGAATTTTGGCCTACTCATCTTTGCAGAATTGTTGTAATTCAGCTTTATTTGAGGGTTTTCTAGCATGAACCGCCTTTTTAAGGTCATGCCACAACATCTCAATAGGATTCAGGTCAGGACTTTGACTAGGCCACTCCAAAGTCTTCATTTTGTTTTTCTTCAGCCATTCAGAGGTGGATTTGCTGGCGTGTTTTGGGTCATTGTCCTGCTGCAGCACCCAAGATCGCTTCAGCTTGAGTTGACGAACAGATGGCCGGACATTCTCCTTCAGGATTTTTTGGTAGACAGTAGAATTCATGGTTCCATCTATCACAGCAAGTCTTCCAGGTCCTGAAGCAGCAAAACAACCCCAGACCATCACACTACCACCACCATATTTTACTGTTGGTATGATGTTCTTTTTCTGAAATGCTGTGTTACTTTTACGCCAGATGTAACGGGACGCGCACCTTCCAAAAAGTTCAACTTTTCTCTCGTCGGTCCACAAGGTATTTTCCCAAAAGTCTTGGCAATCATTGAGATGTTTTTTAGCAAAATTGAGACGAGCCTTAATGTTCTTTTTGCTTAAAAGTGGTTTGCACCTTGGAAATCTGCCATGCAGGCCTTTTTGCCCAGTCTCTTTCTTATGGTGGAGTCGTGAACACTGACCTTAATTGAGGCAAGTGAGGCCTGCAGTTCTTTAGATGTTGTCCTGGGGTCTTTTGTGGCCTCTCGGATGAGTTGTCTCTGCGCTCTTGGGGTAATTTTGGTTGGCCGGCCACTCCTGGGAAGGTTCACCACTGTTCCATGTTTTTGCCATTTGTGGATAATGGCTCTCACTGTGGTTCGCTGGAGTCCCAAAGCTTTAGAAATGGCTTTATAACCTTTGAAATTGAACTCAGGTGTGATAAACCAGAGTTAAGTTATTTTTTAACAAGGGGGGCAATCACTTTTTCACACAGGCCCATGTAGATTTGGAGTTTTTTTTCTCCCTTAATAACGTAAACCTTCATTTAAAAACTGCATTTTGTGTTCAATTATGTTATCTTTGACTAATAGTTAACGGTTTTTGATGAGCAGAAACATTTAAGTGTGACAAACATGCAAAAGAATAAGAAATCAGGAAGGGGGCAAATAGTTTTGCACACCACTGTATATATATAAAAAAATACAGAGATATATAAAAAATACAGGCAGTTTAACTGGTTTCTATTAAACTGACTTTGTGTGAACCTGGTAGAGACTGTAGGTTGTAAGTTCCACTGGGGCAGCAAATGGTGTATGATCTTTGTAAAGTGCTGTGTATTTGTGTTGCCGCTATATAAATAAAGAATGTTTTCCCTTTTTAACCACACATGAAATTAGTTTAAATATGCATTTCCAACATATAGATACTTCACAGTAAAATATATTTATTCATGAAAGCAGCAATAAAAACAGTTCTAGAATGCAAACCCCCTTAGTAAATTGGAAATGTTTGATGGAAAATTAGTAAGATTATTTCACACCTGCACACTTATCCTTCTTCAAAGGGGTTTAATAAACTGCTTTTAATTACATATGGAAGTTTCCCAACTTCTGGTCCATGTCTTAACATGCACAGCCAGTTATGTAATCTCTAAACTGGTGGGTCTACTGTGCCTTTGTGTCTAATCCAGGCTTCCTTATTTGCATTTAGACAGTCGCATTAGTCTGTCTCTGTTAAACTCCACAGCCAGAACTGAGACATTTAGGCCTTATTCACACTACAGACACTTGAATGTCAAGCTGAAGATTGGCTTTAAATGTCACATGACGACACGATTTTGGTCTGAGTTTCTTTGAGAGGAAAAAAAGAAAATTAACTTCAAATTAAATCAAAGTAATCTGGTGTATCTTGAAAATATTTTCTTGTGATTCTATAGCTATGAATGCCACTTTGTGTCCTGCTGTAAATAAACTAAATAATACAGCACGTTTTAACTCTAGATATCTGTAGGGTAGCCTATAGAGAGGCCTCATACATCGGCTAATAAGCAGACAATCTCAGGACATGTTGTTGGCTTTACCCATGTTTGCCCAACTTAGGGTAGGACCACACGGACGTTTTCGGCGCGATCCGACGTGCTGCGACAAAACGCTTGCGACGGAAATAAGGTAAGAGATAGAAATGTCGGATGAAGTCGGAGCGTTAATCCGACGCAACATGAATGTCAGATGCAGGCGCTGCACACTGCATCTGACAGTTGTGTCACGTCAGATCAAAGCTGCGACTTCTCTTACCTTATTTCCGCTGCATGTGATTTGTCGCAGCACGTCGATTCACGTGGAAATGTCCGCGTAGTCCTACCCTAAAGAGGTGGTTCACCTTAAAGCTCAATTTTATTCTGTTATAGATTGATTAATTCTAAGCAACTTTTCAATCAGTCTTCATTTTTTATTTATTTTTTATAGTTTTTTTAATTTTTTCCTTCTGACTTTTTCTAGCTTTCAAATGGGGTGACTAATAGCAAATGTTCTGTAAGGCTACAAATGTAAGGCTTCTGTAAGGCTTTTGCCACTTTTTATTACTCAACTTTATATTCAGACGCTCTCCTATTCACGTTCCATCTCTTATTTAAAGCAATGCATGGTTGTCAGGGGAATTTGGAAAGCATAAAAACCAAAAGCAAAAGACTATTTAATAGCTTCTTTCCAAGAGCTGTCAAAGAAGAAAACCTTCAGGAATCACCTATCCCAACCAACCATCTAGATTCTAGTCCCAACAAACTAAATGGTGTAATTTGCACTCCCTGCACTTTGTTTAATCCGTATCTCTGTCCCACATATATTGTAAATATCAATATATTGTAAATATCAATATGTTTCTGACTGCACTGTGCTGCAAAAGAAATTCCTATGTACTCCTGGTACCAAAGGCAACAAATAACTACTTGACTTGACCCTAGCAAGCAGATTGCTGAGCGGAGAGTTGTTGAATGAAAAGCTAAATAACTCAAAAACCACAAATATAAGATGAAAACCAATTGCAAATTGTCTCAGAATTTCACTATCTATCTACATCTACTAGTAAAAGTGAATTCAAAGGTGCTCAACCCCTTTAATGCACTGCAGTGGTTCACAAACTCTGGGGCTAGGACTCCCTAGCCGGTTCAAAGCAAGGGGGTCCCTGTCTGAAGCCCAATTAGTATGGTATTATTGCCATATTACGAGCGAAGGAATGCCTAAAATCATGTGATCTGACTAGGAGGGGTGGAAGAATTTGCAGAATTCAACAACTGTGGGTCTGTCTGTCCACTTACAGAAGGGATTGTATAATTGCACCTACATTCATCTCTATGGAGTCACATGGATAGTCACACATGCAAACAATTTGCCTTTAAAAATCTCACTTGAACACAGAGGCATGACAATTGTATGTATTTGAATGATACAACTGTGAACATCTGCGCTCAGCCTATTAATGGCGTCTTTGTGCAATGCATCAATCCTTTCAGAAATCCTTTTTGAGAAAGGGCACCATTAGCCCGAAACATGTTGTGTTAAGCAGTGTGAAAAATAATCTGAGTGCTCTCCTTTCGTTCATCGATAAAGTGGGTATTTGAATGATAGTAGCCATAAAATCAAGTTGTATCAAGTTTAGCTCAATCAGTAGTTGAAATGTCAGTATGCACAACGTCTTTATATTGATAAAAAAACTGGTCCATACATTTGTGAACACAAAAAAAACAGTATTTCATGTGTCAGCTCTTAACCAGCTTATGTTCTTTTGAATGGGATTTCTTTCATCTGGGAAACATTTTCTCTGTTCTCTCGAGTGCATGTCTAGACTGGGACATTGGCACCAGGTCCAGACTGAGAATTAAAATAGGCCCTGGCATTTCAGGTACACAGTGGCCCAATCAGCCCACATAGAGGCCCGAACAGCCCCCACCAGCCCACTATATACTGACTTTCTATGGCACCTTATAGCAGCACCTCTGGCATTTGCCAGAACCCACATATTGCCAGTCCGGGCCTGATTGGCACAAGGGAAGTTGTTTATGTGAGCCCCCCGTGCTCCTCAGGAAGTAGTTCTTCATCCTGGTGAATTCTCTAGTTCTCAGGTAAGTGTGTCCTGCCCTCTACATTCAAAAGCAGGTTATGAGCCTTAAAAACTGCTGACATGACAGAAAAAAACCCAGGAGAATTGAATGAAGAAGTGCTATACTTTCTACCTATGTACAACCTAGTGGAAAGCTAATATAACCCTCACTAGTCTTTTATACATGTTGTACAATGAGGGCTCACCTGGGATTGGTACTTGAGCTCCAGGATCACCTCGTCCTTGACTCTAGTGAGGTTGGCAGGCACAAACTGCGCGCAGGGAAACTGGGAAAGAAAGCGCCTCCGCTCGGCCTCCGTCAGTGAGCGCAGGATGTCATACTGCTCCACATCGGCATATTCACTCAGCGCGCACACATAGTATGAGCCATTGAGCAGCGTCACAGCCAGCCATGTGATGGGAGCTACCATTGCTCTGCCGGTGATGTTCCCACACACAAAACAGATGAGCTTGTACCTCATAGTAATGCTCTGTCTGCCTCTCTCCTGCACTGCATGTGTATTGGAGGAGCCCATCAGCAGCCTCCAGGTGTTGTCATTGAAAGCAAAGCCCACAACAAGCAGCACTAGCGCGGGAACTCCCAGGAAGGCTAAACCATAGTTCAGGTTCTTAGAGGGGCTACAGGGCAACTGAAGGCAAAAAAAGAGAAAAGTTGTTGCCCGCCGACAGTTAAAATGGCAACAACTGAATTGAAGAGAATGGACTCTTTGCTTTTGAGGAAGGATAAAAGTGTCTGCAAGGACATTTTGGTGCACGAAGTTATCGCAAGCAACCCTCTGATGTTGTTTCCTTATGTTTTGTGATCTTTCTGCCTATTTTTGGGTGTGTCCATTCAGTGCCGGGCACCCGCCGCGCGCAAACGAGAACGCGCGTGAGGCAGTTTCCAGACTGCCGCTTGTTTCCTGTGCTCGTTATACATTTACTATTGTACAGGATTCTGACTAGACAATAAAGTGAATCTCGAAATGTATTTCCTCGGCTGTTGCTGAGCTACAACTTTCATCACTGGCGGGGGCATACAGTTGACACATAAGTTTCCCTGCGCAGCAGACTCAATACAAATGAAATACAGTTTGATAAGATCTATAAAATTTAAATCCACTTTAATTTACAGTAACCATTTTAGAATGTTTCAGATTTTCCATTTATTTTTACAGAACTAGATTTAATAAAAAGCAAGTCACAAATGTGCTATAGTTTGAGGAGAAAAACCACCAAAACTATTATGAATAACTTATAAAGCTCTGTATGACTTGGGGTACATCACAGTTCACTTTTACACATTTCTATTGGGGTTTATTTTTCCAGTGCACACATTGCATAGTACAGAAAGATATGGTTTGGTTGCCCATTTTGTTCCATCTTGAAGCTACTGCCTGATAGGGTTGCCACCTTTTCTGGAAAAAAAAATACCAGCCTTCCTTTTATCTTTTTTCCCCATTAATAACATTGGGACCAACCATGATTTTTACCGATCAGGCTGGTAAAATAGGTGGCAACCCTACTGCCTGACCAAATTGCTGCATTTCTAGTGGATCCAGGATTATCTGTCGTGACAAATTGTTTGCATCATTTGGCTGAAAGGAATTGAAGAGGAACCACAGCCCTGCTCCACTAACTGTTGATCAGATTGTTGGGGTGGTCTGGACACAACATTGGAACAATAGAAACATGCCTATACACTTCCATATCATTATGTTTGGCCCACCAGCCAATCAGCCACTTGAGTCAACCCATGTATAGTCACTATTATGCAGTCTCCAGGGCACCTTATACAAATACGGCAACCAGGAAGTATTCCCCACACAGTATTGGACTAGGACACCAGGGGCCCACCCAAAAAACCTTAGACCAGGGGCCCACCAAAAGACCTTAGATCAGGGGCGCACTCTCTACTATTATAATTCCTTTCCTCACGCAACCTCTATTCTACTAGTCTCTTTTCTTTACATACTGTAATCTATTATTCAATCTATTTAGTCTCTTACTTCACATAGAAATAGATTATGGCCATGAAACATGCCAAATGTTTTGAAGCAGGAGGGCCCACTGACACCTGGGCCCACCGGGAGTTTTCCTGGTATCCTTGTGGGCCAGTCCGACACTGCACCCACATATCGAACATATGGCCATTTTTCCCAGAGTTTCACACAACAAGGACAACAGAATGTAACTTACGTTCTCCAATGCAACCACGGAATGTCCAGCAGGTCCCACCACTCCTATAGTGGTACACATTGTGCTAACAGTGTAACTTGGCAGCCAGTGGTCCCAGGGTGTCAAACAGTCCTTACTGCATCAAAATTGTCAAATAGTAGCCATGGAATGTAGAACTGGGCTGAGGCCAGCAGAAGGCTGTTTCATATACTTTGACATTGTGTTTGGTCTCTTTTTCGTAGAAAGATGATGTGATTTAGAAAATCATGCAAAATAATTGTATAACTAATTAACTATATTGGAAAGTTCCCCTTTAATTATGTTTCATCTGTTGGTATGTATGAATTGACCTTATTTACTGTTATTGCCAACCCAGAGTAAAATACAATGTGTCCCTTGCCTTCTCTGCACTTGTGTCTTTTTTTTTTTTTTTTTTTGCACCAGTGCAATTATATGCGGTTGAAGAGATAGTTACATAGTTAAATCGGGTTGAAAAAAAAGACAAAGTCCATCAAGTTCAACCCCTCCAAATGAAAACCCAGCATCCATACACACACCCCTCCATACTTTCACATAAATTATATAAACCCATACCTATACTAACTATAGAGTTTAGTATCACAATAGCCTTTGATATTCTGTTTGTCCAAAAAATCTCAAATGTCAAAAAAGTCATTCTTAAAGGCATTAACTGAATCAGCCATCACAACATCACCCGGCAGTGCATTCTACAACCTCACTGTACTGACTGTGAAGAACCCCCTATGTTCTTTTCTTCTAGTCTGCATGGAACCTATAGTTCTGCACAATTTAGTATCATCTGCAAAAATAGAAACAGTACTTTTAATTCCCACCTCCAGGTCATTAATAAACAAGTTGAAAAGCAAGGGACCTAGTACAAAGCCCTGTGGTACTCCACTAACAACACTGGTCCAATTAGAAATTGTTCCATTTACCACCACTCTTTGTAGTCTATCTTTTAGCCAGTTCTCTATCCAGGTACAAATAATATGTTCCAGGCCAATGTTCCTTAATGTAACCAGTAACCTTTTGTGTGGCACTGTATAAAATGCTTTAGCAAAGTCTAAGTAAATCAAATCCACTGCCATCCCAGAATCGAGGTCCCTGCTTACCTTCTCATAAAAAGGAATTAAGTTAGTCTGGCAAGATCTATTACACATAAAACCATGCTGGCACACACTCGTAGTATTATGATTTGCTACAAAGTCCAGTATCTTATCCTTTATTAACCCTTCAAAAAGTTTTCCTACCACTGACGTCAGACTAACTGGCCTATAGTTTTGAGGCTGAGAACGGGATCCTTTTTTGAATAGAGGCACCTCATTAGCAATTTGCCAGTCTCTCTGCACTATGCCAGACCTCAATGAATCTTGAAAAATTAAGTAAAGAGGTTTGGCAATCACAGAGCTAAGCTCGCTATGTACCCTGGGACGAAAAACATCTGGCCCGGACCTTTGTTTATCTTAACATGTTCTAGTCTCTTTTGAATTTCCTCATGTGTGAACCATGTTATATTAGTTGTATTACTAGAATTGGGACTATTAAGAAGGAAACCTTCATTAACTGGTTCCTCATTTGTGTAGACAGACGAAAAATATGAATTCAGAATCTGCACTTTTATTTTGTTTTTTCATTAACCAGCTGACCCCCCTCTGATACTAAAGGTCCCACCCCTTCCAACTTCATTTTTTTATCATTAACATATTTAAAAAAGAAATTTGGATTCTTTTTACTGCTTGCTGCAGTAAATTATATGATAAATGCTGCATCATGGAAAACAACATAATATATTGCACTGATATTTCATGCTTTGTAGGTAGCCCAAATTAGTAAAGTCTCATTATATGTCTTTCTTTCTTTGGTTACATGTAGATTCTAAAGGAGCCATGCCATTTTCCTAGTAATTTGAATTGCCCTGACTAAAAGGACTGCAACTGACTGCCTATATCTATACGTCTAACTTGACATAATGCTCAGTCCAAGTCTTGATTGCTCTTTCCTCTGGTACATTCTGTACTCCATGTGTAGCAAGTGTTATTATATTAGGGCTCAGATATTATACTGATTTTGTGTTATCTAAATTGAGTGGTATATCTCCCCAGCAATGTTATCGAGAGATGCTACAATGTGTTTTGCTTTAAGGGCAGAGACAAACATGGAGATTCGGGGAGATTAGTCGGCTCTGCGTCAAGTCGCCTCTTCTTCGGGCGACTAATCTCCCCGAACTGCCATGGATATCAACTTCGAGGGACTTCAGAAAACGAAGCACTCCGAGTGCCATCCCACCAGTGATTTAGATTCTAGATGGTGGGAAGGCAGTTTGGGGAGATTAGTCGCCAGAAGAGTCGATTTGTCGCTGGGCAACTAAATCTCCCCGAATCTCCACTTGTGTCTCTGCCCTAATAGTTCTGTTTGAAGGACAGACAAATCTTAAGCCTACTATTATTATAAGTGATGTTTAAAAAAACACAGACAAAAATATATAATATGGTCAGAATATGGCAGTGATACTGAATGCTTACCATATATATTAGACATTAGCGATAGATAATAGCTATTGTAAGTCTGCAGGGTATATCTTGTACAACTTTTGAGTGAAACCACAGAGCTAGCTGATAGGTTATCTATCTGATATCATTCATATTATACATTATAGTAAAACCACAAATCTGATAAGATAATAGAGTCATGCATATAGACTCAACAGCATAATTTTACATGTGTAAATTGACTTTTTGTTTCATGCTTAAATTATTTTGGCCGTAATGTAGTAGTAAATGGTTCAGCATAACAATGGCCTAATCTAGAAGAAGGGATGATAATGTCTAGTGTGCTCTGTCGACAGGTAGGGGCCTATTTATTAAACCTAATTTTTTTTCTGGTCCAGTTTTTAAAGGGGAAAGCTGCTAAAAATTTGAATCCAAAAATACTCCAGCTTTAACCTGTTGAGGTTATGTAGAAGTCAACAGCAGATGACCCTGAAGATGTTTTCGTGATCTGCACTGGTTTTCGTACAATAATCCGAAAGAGTTGGGGTTTTCAGACAACTCAAAACAATCAAGTGATTTGGGCGTCAATTTGTGCTTAAAATGCTGAAACCCCTAATCCATCGTGAAAGATTCGGCCGAATACCGAATCGAATCTGAATCCTAATTTGTATATGCAAATTAGCGGTAGGAAAGGAAAAGGTGTAAAAATGTATTCTTTTGTGTCCAAAAGTCACGTGATTTGCCTGTCTGCCCCTAATTTACATATGCAAATTAGGATTCAGATTCGGTTAAGCCAGGCACAAGGATTCGGCCATATCCGAATCCTGCTGAAAAAGGCCGAATCCTGAACCGAATCCTGGATTCGGTGCATCCCTAGTCAAGACTTTTCCCGACCATCTTTTTCTAGCTGATTTTTTTGATAAATGAATTAAATTTGTGGATGGGAGTTAGTTCAACACATTTGAGTTTTAGTAAGTACCCCCCAAGAGGTGGGATGCTGAGGAGTTTTACCAGCCACATTTTTTCACAGGAAAGATTTAGACAGGGTGTGATGAACATGAGACCAGGCTCATTTACTAACAAAAGTACAAGTACTAAAATTTGCCCTGCTAAAATATGTTGTAATGGCTGATTCTGTTAATGCTTTTAAGAGAGGCTTGGACTAGTGTAATAGCATATAGTATTGCGAGAAATCTACAATTAGTATAGATATTGGTCAGTATGAGTACAGCATGTATGTATGGGTGCTGGTTTTCAATCAGAGGGTTGAACTTGCTGGACTTTTTTACAACCCATATTAACTATGTAACTATGTGTAGCCCTATCGTGACACCTTGTATAGTATAGGATGCACACTCTTAATAAAAATGTTTTTCTTAATAATAGAGGGTCTGAATCCCCTTTGCTATATGATAGATACTGAAAATTTAAAACAGTGCCTACACCTAGTGGGATCCAGGGATGCACCTACAGATGGCCCCACTAGGAACAATAATAAAAACACACAAGTGCAGCAAACCAATATAACTTTATATAACTTTCAGCAAAGTAAAATGCAATTACACAATATCAACCCTGCTCTGTGGTACCCGGAAGGTCTTCCCAACTCCTCGCACAGTCTATATCCAGGACACAGTCCCACTCTCCACTCCTGATGGACAAAAAGTCACTGCACCTTCCCAAGAGCTTTTTACCCAAGGTAGCGCTACATGCCCCAAAGTACCATTCACTTTGGACACAGCAGTAGCTCCCATGTAGCAGGTTATTAATCAATCAGTAGTAATCCTTACTAATACCCTCCCTAAGGCAGAACACTCAGGAGGACTCACACAGAGTAGGTATAGGCATCCACAGTGTCTCACAGAAATCTTTAGTCTTAAAGGAACAGTTCAGTGTGCAAAATAAAAAATGTTTCTAATATTAGTAATGTTTCTAAAAATAGTTAGGCAAAAATGTAATGTATAAAGGCTGGAGTGACTGGATGTGTAACATAATAGCCATACTTCCTGCTTTTCAGCTCTATAACTGTGAGTTAGTCAGTGACTTGAAGGGGGACCACATGGGACATATCTGTTCAGTGAGTTTGCAGTTGATCCTCAGCATTCAGTTCAGATTCAAAAGCAACAGATATGGCCACGTGGCCACCCTCAAGTCTCTGATTGGCTACTGCCTCTTTACCAAGGTAACCAGTCAGTGCAAACCAAGAAAACTGAAAAGCAAGAAGTAGTGTTCTGGCTATTATATTATAGAAACAGGTATAGTTACCAGCTTGCACACCCTGGCTCTCCAAATCATACATTGCCCGGTGCCCGGTCGAGAAGGCTTTGGAAACCCACAAACTTCAGAGTAAATAATTCCACTGGCACACAGGTCTTAGTTGCAAGCAGGGACAACCCTTGCTGTATTTTATTTGCGTGATGCAACGTTTCGGGTGATCCCCTTTGTTAAGCATACAAACCGTTTGTGATCAAGGCTATTTAACACCACCTCTAGTGTAGCTAATTCACATAGTTAATTGAAGGCGTGCACCAATCATTAACCCCTTCATGACAAATGTCAAATATCAAATATAATAAGATAAAAAGTATTTAAAATATTCGTGTGTTACAATAAATTATGTTATCACAGTAATAAGTGAAACCAACATCCACCATTAAAAGTTAAAATCAAGTGGAAAAAAAGTCAAAAACGAATAAAATTAATTAATGTTCAGAGTCCAGGTTCCATATTGTCCAGAAAAAACAATCATCCTTACAGTGTCCAAAATTTGGAAAAAAGAAAAAGAAAAAAAGAAACGTCTTGTACCTGGTGAACATTTATACTCAATACATACAGTATTAACCAAAAAATAGTAACAATTGTTGCAATATATTAAACAAACTTGTTACATAGATAAACTATCTTACCCTACGCAGGGGAGAGGAAGTGAGTAGTTGTAACTGTCCCTGTGGCAAATTCGAATTTCTGAGTTATCTGTAAGAAATGTATAAAAGGATTAATACAGGAAGCACGACATATTAAACTCTTCGTTTAACCCTCTAGGGTGTCTGGACTGAAGCCTCCAGATCCAGAAACATTCCCTTTGTAGTAACACTTTCTTTGTGTCCATACCTTGTTGTTTTGCTATCACTTTTTCTAGAATTTGCCACCGGACCTGTGAAACCTGATGCCCATGTTTAGAAAAATGGGCTGCCAATAAAGTTTCCTTCTTATATTTTGTCCTCTCTTTTTCTTTCTCATTATTTTTCTTGTGTTGCACTGCAGTGGTTGGGGGGCAATAATTCCTTATAACTGACTTATGTTCATTAAGCCGCACTTTGATAGGTCTACTGGTTTGGCCCATACAGCTACTCACTTCCTCTCCCCTGCGTAGGGTAGGATAGTTTATCTGTAACAAGTTTGTTTAATATATTGCAACAATTGTTACTATCTTTTGGTTAATATGTATTGAGTATAAATGTTCACCAGGTACAAGACGTTTCTTTTTTTTTCTTTTTCTTTTTTCCTCTGAATTTTGGACATTTAGCAAATTTTGGACACTGTGAGGATGATTGTTTTCTCTGGACAATATGGGACCTGGACTCTGAACATAACGAATTAATTTTATTCGTTTTTGACATTTTTCTTCATTTGTTCAATTTTTTTCAACTTTTTTTTCCACTTGATTTTAACTTTTAATGGTGGATGTTGGTTTCACTTATTACTGTGATAACATAATTTATTGTAACAAACGAATATTTTAAATACTTTTTATCTTATTATATTTGATATTTGACATTTGTCATGAAAGGGTTAATGATTGGTGCATGCCTTCAATTAACTATGTGAATTAACTACACTAGAGGTGGTGTTAAATATAGTCTTGATCACAAACGGTTTGTATGACAAAGGGGATCACCGCAAAACGTTGCATCACGCAAATAAAATACAGTAAGGGTTGTCCCTGCTTGCAACTAAGACCTCTTTGCCGGTGGAATTATTTAATCTGGCTATTGTATTAGACATCCAGTCACTCCAGCCTTTATACATTACATTTTTGCCTAAATAACTATATTAGAAACACTTTTTATTTTGCACAACCTATCTATTTATACAGTTTTTATTTTCACACTGAACAATTCCTTTAAGGCTCCCAAGCTCTCCAGCTAAACAGACAGCCTCTTTCCTAATTTTCAGATGGGGCTCAACATTCATCCAGAGTGTGAGCACACCACAGGCCTCTTTCTCAGGAATCCGTCACCAGGTAGCTCCTTTACATTTCTCTACTGTCTCTGAACTCCAGACATCTCTCTGGTCGAGCTCCCACGTGATTCTCGGGGTCCCGGTATCCCTGAGCCCAGCAAGGACCACACCACCCTTGGGGCTTCTCTGTGCTCCAGCTGCATCCAACCCCTTTGGAGTGCAAGGGAAAAAGAGAGACAGACCACATGGCAGCTCTGCTTTATAAAGAGTTGTGCAACAGTGAAACTTCCTGGCCAAATATGGAATCTGCCATGGTACACCACTAGGGAAAAGGACTCACTCCCCCTCCCTTATCCAATTTAGGTCCAACACTTAGCTGGCCACAGCAGGGGATTTCCAACCATGAGGGATTTTCAGACCATAGGGGAACTTAAACCTATGGACCCCTTCAAATGTAACAGACTATACACTTAGGTGCTGAAGTTTGGTTACCTTCTGTAGATTTACATTTGTGTTTGTGTAACCAGACAAAGTGGGCATGGCTATAAAATTGTCACCACATTGAGCAGGTGAATGTAAGGTTTAAAAAATAAAGACAACTGCAAAGTGAAATACACCTGTACTGGAAACTAATATTACATATTCACCTTGCTTTATGATTTGTCTCTGCCAGTTGATGGGGCTTTGGGACTTTAAATGGATTGTGACTTAAAAGTATGTTTAACTTTGCTTGCCTGTATACTGCTACAATTTCTGACATGTCCGAAATGATAACATAGCTGACATACTGTCACAATTCACATCCAATTTTCTTATATAACTGATGTTATGATTATTTTAGGAACCATTTAGTTCCTTTTAGTTGTGTAGTCGGATATCACATGGGGAAAAGCAAAAAGCCAATTTCGTACCAGATTTTCCATCTCTCTAAATGGAACAGCCTCATTACTTCATCTGAGTCAGGTTATTGTGCTTTCAAACAGTTCTGCTGGTAATCAATTTCCTCTCCAATGTCTAATGCATGCTGTTTGTAGGAGGAGCGGCTAAGTGTACAAAAGCTTTCCAAGGAGTGAGAAACACTGATTGAGAAGCGAAAGGAGCTATATTTCCATGAAGTAAAACCTGAAACAAAGAAGAGGGAATAATTCAGAATTTTCATTTAAGTTCCATATCTTCAGGATGTCAAGGTCATTAAATCGTAAACAAGAAATCTACAGAATAGTAAGGACTTTTTTTCTGCTAGTCATTTCTGAAACATTTTGCATAGTTATTCACAATGCATATAGGATGCTAATGAAAGTAAATGTAGCAGAATAAAGCAGAGGGAATGTTGTTGAATATTTTCAGGACAACATAAGTGCATACAATGAAAGGGAATGCTGTTCTTTAAAATTAGCAAAATATATTTCGGCCTATTATCTAATGGCAAATAGGCTTTTGCAATTATTTATGGATTAATGTGCTGTAGAGAAAGTGTGTAAATGTATTATTGTAAGTGTATTAACATAAGGAAATGAGTGAGTATGAGAAAGTATTAATGCGTGACTTATGTTTTTGTAAGAGTGACTGAACAAGTGATGTAATGTATTATAGGAAAGCGCTTTAAAGTAATAATATATTGCATTTTCATAAGAATAACATTTTAAGAATACCTTTTAAGAAGTATGTGCCATTGGGTAATCCTAAATAGAAAATGGCCATTTAAAGTACTATGGGCTGCCCCCTGGCATTCACAGTGCACACAAAAAAACAAGAGCACATATACAAATTATTATTTTACTCCCACACTTCTTCCTGTTACAGTTAGAGCTGCAGTATTTCTAGTCAGGTGATCTCTGAGAGAGAGTACAGACCATCACAAAATGGTGGCTCAAAAGAAAAGAGGTTAAAGGGCAATATTTGGTGATACGTGATACAGTATATAAAGTCCAGTTTCGTAAGATACTTTAATAGGCCTCTTAAAAAGATATAAACTGTTGGTTAAGCATTCAGTCTTGGGTTAAAGTGTTTCTTTAAATGAACAAGAGTGGTGGTAAAAGGTCTAAGTGCGTGACAAAGTGTATGAGAATTGGGTGGAAAAGTGCAAGCACTATGAGGTGCAAGAGGGTTGGCAAGAGGTTGCAGACTCTCTTGTGCAAGGTGCAGACTACATTGTGCAGGGTACAGGCCAGCCTTGTCCTAACCACATTTACTCTAAATGAATACAGTGCTGCCAAATGCAGGCAGGGTCCTAAGGCATAGAGGAGGGGCAGGCAATATTTGATTGACAGCTGAACATTTTAAACAAGTTTATAACACATATGAATGCTTTAAAAAAAAGAATTTGGATTTCATTAATTTAAAAATGACTATTATTATACTGCTTTTTATGTCTGGTTGACAGGTCCACTTTAATTGGGCAAATCAGTAGCACTTTCAATGTATTTAAACACATTTTTGCTTTGCCTTGGAGTGCTCCCACAACCCCTCTTGTATTTTTGAAAATAGCCTAATGCTTATTTAGTTTACCAAACAATACCATTTCCACTTAGTATCTTATGGCCACCAATGTGTACTTTAACATTAAAGCCATTCAAAAGTTGTGCTTTTTTAAATCCATTATTGGTGAGCATAATGTTCCTTTAAAATCAGTTATCTCTGTAAGCTGGTTACTAAGTGGCAGAGGTCAATTCAATAATGAGTGTATGCCAAAGCATACAGTATAATTCAGTACTCTACACAAATATTTGTGTACACAGTCTACATAATTGTAGGGAATATTGCAAATAAGTAGTATTTTTAGGAAGACAAGGCTTATATACTACTTTTATTTAGCAAAATAAGGCATATTATATATATAATTCTATTTTATATCTCATCTAACACAGCAGTTAAAAAATCAGCTACTGTAAGTTACTTGTCCATGGCTATGGTGAGCGTGAAGAACATTGCATTGTGAAAACTCCATTTCAGTATAAGAAATATTACACACCTACCAGCAAATCCAAAATGTCTATTTGCAGTCTATTGAAATCATGTCTTTTTGCTTAAATCTAATTACATATTTCTTTGAGACGTGTGCCCTTCAGGCCCTTGTCTGTATATATAAAATTTGACACAATGACAAATCTAAACCGAAATACGTGAGTCAATAATAAAATCACAGTGTTATTCCAGGCCACAGTTTACCTACATTATTTATTAAGTGGCAGATCTCAAGTACATTTATATTTAGAGGTAAAGGCTTCAGTGAAGAAGCATACTGCTTTTTCACACTAACTTCTATTGATCATAGCTGTTACAAGGACATTGCTAAATCAAACATACAGTGGCCAATTCTGCTCATTTTTTCCCATAGAAATGTGCTGTTCCTAAAAGTGCCTTTATGCATATTGCAGCTTTATGTAATATAGGAAAACTATATCAACTATATAAATCTTGCCAACCAGGGCACAGTTAAACACAGATAATTCCCTATTCAAAAAGAATTTATAGGCCCCAGTGCAACACATCTGTATTCACTCATGAGTATCTCCTAGGCAGGGTATATGCTGCAGTATCTGCTGTAGATGTTTTTGTCTTCATTTTCTCTACCCAACAGGTTCCATGGTGCGTTTGTTACTCCCCCTAACTCTGCCTCTGTCCGTTTTATAGCCTTCTGGCACATTTCTTCCTCACTTAAAGTCCTCATGGAAAAATTCTCTGCCCTTTGTCTGTTCTACAAAGAGGACATTTTGTGTCTACATAAGGATGAATCATTATTCAGAGGGATCTATTTGCTTGTAGACATTTTGTCCAGATGGCAACCATAGCACTCCATTGAAATCGATTACCATGCCTTTTTCTGTTGCAATAAATGCTGATATGGTGTGTAATGGTATACTTTGGTATATCACACTGGAAATAACTATGGTAAAGTGTGTAACCCATCTGTTACTTTTTTATTTAAATGTTAATGACGGTTTTTAATCTTTACAATTAATATGTTCCAAAGGATGAAAACAAAATGTCTTAAAAAAATTAAAATTGGAAGCTAGTTCTTAGATAAGTCATTTGATACTGTCTCAGACCTCTTGCTTCTTATTGGGCTAATAGAGTGCATAGGTTTTCAAAATGTCAGGTTTAGGGGGGTAGTTCAGTGCCAGATATTATTAGCATGTCCAAACCAAAGCCATCAAGTGAGCCTGTTATCATAAGGTCATCCTCCATGGCATTGCACAGCCTTGTCTTTCTCACAGTTAAGAACCAGTTATAGTATTTAAGGTAAAAATTATGTTCCTCAGGTCTGGGGAATAAAGATCTCCCACTATATAGAAACTTAATTTAGCTTTAATAGTCTTGTAGTATTGATTACTTTTTAATTCCATTTTTCAGTTTAGTTTTACTTTACTTTCCAACTCTCCATTTTAAGTGGGTGGTTCACCTTTAAGTTACCATTTAGTATGTTATGGATGACCAATTCTTCATTATACAGTATATGTTGTATTTTTTAATTATTTGCCTTTTTCTTATGGCGCTGATACCCATCTTAAAAGGCTACACATTCATAGTTAGTGTTACTTTTTATTACTCTTATTTCTATTCAGTCCCTCTCCTATTCATATTCCAGTCTCTTGTTCAAAGCAATGCATGGTTGCTAGGGTAATTTGGTTCCTACCAACCAGACTGCTAAAACTGCAAACTGGAGAGCTGTCGAATAAAAAGCTAAATAACTAAAAAAAAAACACAAATAATAAAGAATGAAACCCAATTGCAAATTGTCTCAGAATATCACTCTCAACGTGATACTAAGGGGGTTATATACTAAGCACTGAATACCTGAAAATTTGTGATTTTTTTTTTTTTTTTATAAAATCGGACTTTTAAAAAAATCATGAATTTTTCGGAATTTATTAAACCCGGAGCGCTAAAAAGCCAGAATATAAAAACATGCCATCTCAAACCTGTCAAGGTTGCATAAAAGTCAATTGGAACAGTCCCATTGATTTTTGGTTGCGTCAGGGTTTTCAGACAATTTCATGATGTTTTCGGAGCTTTCGGGTGAAAACAAAGCAAATTTTTGGGAAACAAATAAGGGTTAAAAACCCAAGCGAGTTAGATCGGAGTTTGTAGCAGCCGATATTGAGATAATTTCGGACCTTGATAAATAACCCCCTAAAAGTAAACTCAAAGATGAACAACCCCTTTAAATTGAGGTCGAACCAGGAATGGAAAACTATGTTTTGCGCACTTGAGCCAATGCCCTTTCTCATAAAAGACATTGTTGTATAGAAAGTCTATTCTTTAAGAAGTGAACCATCTGCCATTGGCTATGGGCATTTCAGTTCTTCATTAGATGGTGTTGTACCTATAGAAATGACAAAGGTACATATATAATAAATATTGTGATGCTTAAGAAACCTTGCACAAGGAAAATTATTTTGTCAGATGTACAGTGTTGGACTGGGATGTCTGGGGCCCACCAGAAAACCTTAGAGTGTGGGCCCACTCTCCAAATTATTTTTCCTTTTTTCTTTCTTTCCTTTTTTCTTCACATTTTTCATCACTTCTCCTTATATATTATCATCCATTCTTCCCTCCATTTCCTCTCTTCTCTCTTAGAAATGGGGGAATGGCTGTGGTATAGTCATTATACCTGGGCCCACTGGGAGTTTTCCTGGTATCCAGGTGGGCCAGTCCAACACTGCAGATGTAATGTAGCCATGGCTGGCATGCATTCATATAGCTAAGAATGCTTATGATTTTTCCATAACTGCTTTGTGTCGTATCCAAATGTTCTCAGCCTCTTACTGCTGTTAAATATTAATGTATTTTGATTTGCAATCATAAACAATCTCATGCACATTATGAACTCCAAAGTGACAATAAAATCACTGAAAAAAGAGAGGGTGACAGAGAAATCTCTAAGCAATTTCCCCTCTCATGAATTACATATAAAGTAATGTACAAACAAGCTTTGCTGATCCTAACATACCTAAATACAGGTATGGGATCTATTATCTGGAAAACCATACTGCAGACACCTCTGAATACTGCATTGCCATTTCCCATAGCCCCTTTTATACATAGTATACAGGTTGTTATTTCTGGTAGCTTTTAGGCATGGTTCCCAGATTATAGAAAAACCTCATTTGGAAAACGCCAGGTTCAAAGCATTCCGGATAATAGATCCTATACCTGTAATGTGTCTGTACAGGAACACATTTTTATTATTGTTATGTCTTCATGTCTTACAGGACTGGCAATTACCTGCCGTCTCATCGTCTGCTTCAGCACATCATATTGTATGTACAGTTTGTGTAAAAACAAAGCATGGTTAAGCAATTTAATGTGTATATATGCCTAGTGTAGAGTGCACTGTCCTTCATGCATTTCAACATCATGGCTGTTTTTTTTTTCTTTTTTTGCATCACTAAAGCTTATGCAACTGGAGTTATATTATTTTTTCAAAATCCAAGCCAATTCATTTTTGAGTTGTTACTTTTTTTTGTTTCTGGCTAACAAAACTGAACAAAGGTGTGACAGGATAACAAAACATGATACATACATAAACATAGTAAGTTAGGTTGAAAAAAGAATCAAGTTCAACCTTTTAGCTCTATTTTAACCTGCCTAACTGCTAGTTGAAGCTTCTCCAATTTGCTTCAGAGGGGGAAACAATTCCTTCGGATCAGTCCTTGGATCAACTTGTACTACGTGCTATTTTCCATAACCCTGTATTCCCAGGACCGGATTTTACAGATGAGCGCTTCTAGGCCACGCGGTCCAAGCACTAACTCCCCCCGCACAAGGAGCACGGAGGAGGAGCCGGATCACTGGGGAGCTGCATGTTCCCATGAACCAGCTTCACACTAGTCAAATCTGTGTTGTTATTAAAACAGTGTAGAGTTCCATAGTATGTTTAGCTTATTCCACTGTCCTCCTTCCTGAGACTTCTCTATAAAGGGCACATGGGTTTCCAGCACACAATAAAGTGCACATCAAAAGGGAGCCCTTTATGAGGATCAAGGACCTAGTCCTTGTGCCCCCCAAACTGTGTTTTTAACTGGCAAATACTGGTGAAGTAATAAGCCTTTACTTTGTTCTCACAGGAACCTAAGCTGGTCAGCTAGCTGGCCTACTTTTATCTCTGTAGCAAAAAAGGGGAAGTTGAGCTCACCACTAAACTATTTGAAACCATTATGTGGGTTGCAATGAGGCTGTGACCAAACAGTTTATACAGATAAAGACAAGAAATCTTCTGCACTCATGCACTCACTGCAATATCAATATATTAAGGACATTAACACATTTATGCATAACCAAAGGTACCAAAAACAAAACAGGGATTGTTTATCCATATAGTGCAATATATCCTGGCTAGCTGACTAGCTAGGTCAAATAATTCTAATCCTCATGATACATTTTACACAGGGACTAAGCTTTAACTGCAACTTGCTTTAAAGTTTAAAACTCCCAAATGGTTGCCCTTTTTATTGACTGCCACTAGGATCACCTGTAGCGGGAAAGGGTGGGAGCTACAACATGGAGCTGGTCTCTACGCCTATATTAACTATCACAATAAAGGAAAGGTTGTGCTCACCAAAGAAAAATTAAAAAACATTTGGTGGGGGTGCAATGACAGCTTGGCCACAAAATTCATATCAACAAGATAATAAATCCTCTTTACTCAACTCAGACTGCAGTCAGAACATCTTGTGGATTTATCCACTAATAGGCATCAGACCAAGTCAGTCAGCCTAATAACTAATCACATGTGCCTGCTGAAGTGTTTAATCTGAAAACACAATGTGGCACAATCCAATTCGGACCTTTGGATTTTATTTGGAGCTTTAGACTAGTGTTTCAGGATGTAATTACACAGATATGGAAGTGTAAATGAAGCCTATGAAGAAACAGCTGCACAATAATGCAGCGCATGTTGTTGTACTCAGACAGTACTATTGCCTCTAAAGTTACTTTACCACTTGATATACTTCTGTTTCATTTCATACATTAAAGTTATAAATGCAGTAATAAAGTTATAAGTTATAAGGCAGTAATTTGGGGGGCTGGAATAGCAGCAGTAACTGAGCCAGTAGAACTCGACAGTGTGGCTCGAGCCGACACGTTGTCATGCGTTGAAACGCGTGCGATGTGTCAGATGTTCTGAAGATACAGGAAGTGAGGAGGAATTGCAGGTAAGAACTACATTTATTCGACTGTTGGATGAAAACACTGCACTCTGTGTCTTCATCCAACATTCGAATAAATGTAGTTCTTACCTTCACTTCCTGTATCTTCAGGACATCCGACACGCCCCATGAGTTTCATCACATGGCGACGTGTCGGCTTGAGCTTCACCGTCTAGTTCTAAGGTCAGCTATATCTGTACTCCTTTCATGAGTTAAAGGGCACAGCTTTTTTACAGTGCTACCAGCTACCCTGACTGGTATAGCACACATTTTATTCTGCAGGCTCCTTTCCACTTATTTGATGTGACTGCAGAAAGAGCATTGTGTGTTTTACTAATGGAGGGGTCAGACCAGGCCAATAAGCCAAACTAGACTTTCAAGTCAGTTTTCTTGAAGCTGGTAATGAAGACGTTTTAAGTCTGAATGGCTATTGCCTGGTACTCTTTCTTAACTAGTAATTAGTGCTTGGAAAAGCTTAGATGAGTGAGAATCACCTGCCAAGAAAGTACAACAGCATCAGTCATATAAAGGGAGTGAGGGATTATTTCAACCTTTTAATTCTCAACACTTGCAAGGGGCACATTTACTAAACTCAAGTGAAGGATTCGAATGAAAAAACTTTGAATTTCGAAGTATTTTTTTGGGTACTTCGACCATCGAATAGGCTAATACGACCTTCGATTCTGATTCGAACGATTCAGAGTAAAAATCGTTTGACTATTCGACCATTCCATAGTCGAAGTACTGTATCCTTAAAAAAACTTTGACTACATACTTTGGCAGTTTAAACCTACCGAGGAACAATGTTGGCCCATGGGGATCTTCCCCATCACTTTTCTAAGCTTTTTTTGATCGAAGAAATATCCTTCGATCTATTGCTTAAAATCGTTGGAATCGAAGGATTTTATTGTTCGATCGAACAATTTTTATTTCAATCGATCGATTGCGGTAAATCCTTCTAATTCGATATTTGAATTAGAAGGATTTAAATTTGAGGGTCGAATTTGAGGGTTTATTAACCCTTGATATTCGACCCTTAGTAAATGTGCCCCTTGTTGTGTAAGTGTTTCCTTTAACTTGCTAAGCTTTCTACTGTTAAAGGGACCCTATCTCCCAAAAGCTGTATAGTAAAAGTCATTTTCAAACTAAACATGAAACCCAAATTCTTTTTTTATTACAACATCCGTACCTGTTATAAATTAATTTTAAAAACTCAGATGTCAATCATATATTGCCTTCCCTGCATTTATACTTCAGGCACAGTAATGACTTTCACAATCATTTATGCTCTTCATTGCTGTTAATGCACTCCTCACATTCCCGCTCCCTCTCTGCTGTCTATAATTGCATAACATGTGCATGAGCATGTGTACCGGTCCTCATTTCTAGTACATACATTCGATTTTGGGATTGCAGTGGTAACTATTTCCACAAAATGGCGCTTTATGCTGTAATTATGGATTCTGAAGGAAACTATATTTAAATAATGTATATAAGATGCGTATGTTTATTTTGCTCAACTAACTATAAATAGGATTTTGAATTATTTCTCCCTGTTATGTAATGATATAAACAGTAGGTTTAAGATTTAAATGCTGTGTTATAAAGACATTAAAAATCTCAGCTATAAAGAATGACATAACTGCTGGTTCCTGATGGAAAGAAAGGAGGCTTAACCATTTTTTAAACCTTTTTCAAAGTATAAATGGACCAGAAGTTTCTAAAGCTATTCCTCTTTACAAAATCCTGCACATTGCTTTTGGGAACAAATACAGACTTTTAGTTTTTTTTACTGCATCCCTTAAGGTTGATGGCACATGAAGTGCTTTGTTGCCTGTATGGAATTGTTCTCTTCAGCTGACAGAAAAACTGATATACTTTATTTTCATTTCAGAACAGAGATCTCTTTGTTCTCTCATATGGTGCATTGGTAGCACAGCTCTGCAAAGATTATGAACGAGATGAAGATGTGAACAAATACCTGGATGCAATGTAAGTATATGAATAGATTCACTATTTTCCTTCTTGCAGAATAAAGTTCTGAGTGAACTTCTACAACAGACTGCTTAGCTTTAACTAAAACTGATGCCAAGACAATGGTTATCAGTTCTTTTTTCACCAAGTTTTCAATTGTTTATATCCCTTATTACAACTAGGTACTGTTTTATACATTTTATATTTCTTTGACGGAAAATAAATCATAATTAGAGCAACAAAGATACAATGAATTAACAATTTAAATAGGATCTGCTATAAATCAGTAGCCAGCAAATGCCATTCGTGTAAAAAATGCCAGATTTTCAAATGGGCCTCACAGTTATTGAAACACTGCTCTAAACTATGGTCTGTCTAAATGTATGGAGCTTGGTTTGTTTATGTTGTTTACTAGATAGTTTCCAGTTTCCTCTGCATATTTACAAAAATCATGTCAGAAACCAAAGTCACTGATATCGTTATGCCATGGTTAGGTTTCCAAATAAAATTCTGCCCACTGTGTTTTAGTGTGCTCCATGCTTATTGGTCTGCTGAGAAACATTAGATATTGTATTTATTTTTTAATTGCATCTGGGTTTCAGTTATTATATATTACTGTCATCTGGATGTCAAATGTTTTCTTTTAAGCAGATGTACTGTTTTCAGATGTCTTTGGCATTGCAAGCTGTGCCCTGCATTGTGTTCTAAATAAAAAAGTATTGATCTTTTGTGTTCTGAATGACACACATTTTAAGCACCCACGTGTTACCCATAAAAAGCAGTCATCAGTTCATACAGTTTAAGATACACTTCTTCCTGTTGCATCTCATTCCATTGCTCCAATTCATTTAATTCCATCTTCAATAACCAGCATTTTAGTTTATAGAAAAGTGCAATCTAAAGAAATGCTACATCTTAATGTATATAGGGCATTTTAATTTTCTGGTTTTGCTTTGCCTTTTAAATAAGAAACAACACTTTTGTTTTATGTTTTCCACTTTTTGCGGCTTACATGACTGGAATTCCAAAATACAAAACATACATACATATATTTATTGTAACTGTACAATACACAATATAAACATGAATCAACATTATTTACTATTTATCAGCACTGACAAAGTATAATACAAGGTGAATTAACCTAAGATATCCATATGTAGTTATCAAAAAACAACTTCACAATCTGATTTAATGTTAAAGTGGCACCTTAAAAGTTAAATATTTTTGTGTAGCCTCTGGCAAATTATGAATTATGAATTCACTAACATTAAAAGTAAGTTTCCATTTATATCCAGATGCATGTGTAGCAGAAATAAAGGGCATGTATGGTTCTGATTAAAGAAATGCTTTCATGGGTACACATGTTGTTTTCATAATGTATTAGTTAATAATGCTCATGAAGCATATTCCCAAAAAGAAATCTGTTTTGTTTTTAAAGTGCAGTTTGTGTATATTTAACTTTATTGGCACTGGCATGCACTCTCAGGTGACGTACATATTGCTTGAAAATGCTTACTGCAAGTCTAAATCACCCTGTGTGCCAGTGCACTAAATCTTCAATAGTAAATGGTATAACTGGAGAGGGGGTGAACAAGTTAGTCGTTACCATTGTTTTGCACCACTCAGTTTGAAAATCTGCTATGCAGTCTTTTTTTGATATTTAACATACACATTTTATCATTTAAAGGGGATACAACATTGGAATTAGACTAATAGAAGACTTTTTGGCGAACACTGGAATAAAAAAATGCAGAAGTTACATTGAGACAGTGGACGTCATTGCTAAGGTAACAATGTATTTGCACTAAATCCCAAAGTGCATATTTAACTGAACACCTCCACACCAACCACATCACTGCCTGCAGCTAAAACTCTCCTGGACTCCCATTTCAACTATGTAACTGCAGAGTACCACGGCTAGGTTGGAAGCTGGTGCTATCTACTACGGCTCATTCTGTTTCTGCCCCTTACCTGAAATCACTGACCAGGAACATGCACTGTGGAAGACAGTGCCAGATCTGCATCCATTGCACATGCTCCTGCTGGGCATTCACTGCCAGGGAGTTAGAAACAGTATGTGACAAAGCCAAAGATGGCAGCCGCAAAACCTGCTGCCCATTTCTGCAGTTACAAAACACAACAGGAGGTTTTGTTCGCCTTAAATGCCTTTAAGTCTGATTGTTAATGAGTTGCCTTGATTTGGAATAGAATGAAGTCTCTGCATCAGTTTTCCATAATATTTGATACTAACACTTCAGTAGCAAATGATGAATCCATCAGACCACATTATGTAAATGTAAATTCATTTTTTACTATTTGTATACTTGTTGGCAGTGGAATGGTTGCTCTTTGTATCTTGTGGTTTGATTTAGAAGTGATTGCTACACAGTTGAATGTCCATCCACAAAGTCAATCATTTCATGTCCTTTGTCACTTATGCCATGCTCAACAAATCTGTGAACAGTACTGTAATAATGGCGTTCTTTGTTGAAAGAATATAAAGAGGAAACCTCCTTCCATGCCTGGATGCTGGGCATCTCAAAGGGATCTGGATCTTTGTTCTCAAAGAAGCTTCTCAGATTCCTCTCAGCCAGTTTGGTGGCATATTCTAGTGTCATCTCGTCAAATTTCTCTTTTTCCTTTTCAATGTAGATTCTCCAGAACTTCATTTGCAGTGAGCTTACTTTAGATCGGCAGTTGAAATAGCAGGTAGATAACAGAGAGATACTAGCTGATATCAGTATGAGGCACCAGCCAAGGACCTAGCAGAAAAAGAAATACATTTAAAGTACATGAAAAAAAAGATCAATTAACTGAAAATAAGTGTTTATGAGACCTGGCAAGTGCAACAAAATCTCCCACACAAAGAAGACAATTATTACATTCAACCCTTTCAAACACGTTCAAATCATTCAAAACTGTGAGAAAAACCCATGATTATGATTTTTTTTCTTCCATGCAATAGCCCCAACAATGTCCCATGCTTCAGTTTGAAAGCATTATAGAGCCCCTTGTGCTCTTTGGGGTGTGCAAAAACCAAATAAACCAAACTTGATCATTTTAATGTCTGTAAAAAAACCACTAGTATTTATTAAGCTATAATCATGTTTTTTTTTATATTATCTGACTGTGTAACAAAGCATAAACTTGTGGCAGCATTGTAATAACTGATACTGCTTTACACTGCATTTTATTCCAGTTTTCACACCACAACGTATTTGCCACTGCAATTGGCTTCAATATATTGTATGTTGGCAAAAAAGTAGCACTTTCTAATTGATTATTGCAGGTTGTGTACCATGCAACAACAGAGCTTCATAAATGCACCATTTATTTTTACACCAAGTTTTCGTTTATCTGTTAGCACAAGTTTTCCAGTTTCTTTTTTGCTTTTTGAGCTATAAGCAATGGGTTTTACAGGAAATGGGCGGAAACACTAGACACCAGCTCTCTAGTCTTTTTGACTATGTGAATATCCTAACAAAAATGAGAGAAGGAAAAGCCCAATAATTTGTTGCAGGGCCAGAATGTAATTGTCACTGTAATGCTGCAACACTTGCATGAGCTTGCCTTAGTCATATTGCTTTCCACTATAAGCAGCTTGTAAAATGCCCCAAATACAGTGTAAATTAGCATGTGTTGACATTCTTAGGGGGGTGGTAACTTTTGCGACATCAGTGTGGTTCAATAACAACATTTCCTTGGATGCAACCCATTAAAGCAGGGGTGTCCAACCTGCGGCCCGGGATGGATATGAATGCGGCCCAGCTTGAATTTCCACCAATCCAGGAAACGTCATGTTTGCAATGTCACGCACAGAGAGCATATGTACCCAGTCGCTAATTGTGTGCATGTGTGCTTTCGATTTTACATGGGGTGTGTGGCTTACTAGAGCAGGAAAAGCAGTTAAGTGAGTGTTTGGTTACTTACAGGTAAGCATTCTTCAGTGGTATCGCCCCCGCTATGCTAGGGATATACAGGGCCGGAACTAGGGGTAGGCAGAGTAGGCACATGCCTAGGGCGCAAAGCTGGGGGGGGGGGCACGCCAGGCACGTACCTCCTCTGTCGTCTACCCCAAATCCGGTTCCCTTCTCTGCCCGACTGTCTGGTTATTATCGTGTCTTTTTCCCTTCTGTGCATGTGCGCAAACTCCATTTCGCGCATGCTCACGCGAGCGCAGATTCGCGCATGTGCACGCGGGTGCAGACTCTCGCATATGCACACGCGAGCGTAGATTCGTGCAGGCTCCGCTACTGCCCGGCTTGCCTAGGGTGCCTGGACAGCGTGGCCCGGCTCTGGGGATATATACAGAGCTTACATTTGTGAGCAACTTTTTTCAAGAATGAACACACTAAGACTAAAATGAGAACCAAATTATCTGATGAGCACCTTGAGAATTCACTGAGAATTGTAACTACTGCCATTCAACCAGATATCGATGCATTCATTTCTCAAACACAATTTTAAAAATCCCACTAGGTTTATGATACCCTCTTTTGTTTTACTTTTACAATAAAATAAATCAAAGTTAGTGTTTGTGTGTATTTCGAGTGTGACCCCAGAACATTTTTCTTCTTCCAATGTGGCCCAGGGAAGCCAAAAGGTTGGACACCCCTGCATTAAAGCTACCTACAACTCAAGGCCCCTTCCAAATAATTCTTAATAGCAGGGTTTGGGGATAATAAAAATAACCCTGCTTTTTGTTTAATCTTCAGGCATACTTGTACTGCTACACTGCTAAGGTATAGGCAGCACCACCTTCCAGTTCCATAGGACACACCTCTAAAAGGTGGAAAAGGGGTTGCTCACCTTTAAATAACTTTTAGTATTATGTAGAGACTAGAGAGTGATATTCTGAGACATTTTGTGATTGGTTTCCATGTTTTATTATTTGTGGGTTTCGAGTTATTTAGCTTTTATTCAGCAGCTCTCCAGTTTGCAGCTCAATCTGGTTGCTAAGGTCCAAATTACCCTAGCAACCACACAGTGAATTAAATATGAGACTGGGATATGAATAGAGGAGGGTCTGAATAGAAAGATGAGTAAAAAAAAAGTATCAATAACAGCATTTGTAATAGCATTTGTTTTTAGATGGGGTCAGTGACCCCTGTTTGAAAGCTGAAAAGTGTCAGAAGAAAAAGGCAAATAATTAAAAAAACTATACAAAATAAATAAAGAAGACCAATTGAAAAGTTGCTGAGAATTTATCATTCTAAATCTATAGCATACTAAAAGTTAACTTAAATTTGAACCACCCCTTTAAAGCTTTCTAGCGGGAAGCTAAATTGACTACTTCATGGTTCAAAATTGAATTTGCCTTTCAGCCCATAATCTGTTATTTTGTAAATACAATGCCACTGTAATTAGGGACACACCTATGCTTGTAAGGTATTTAGGTGCAGCAAAAAGTAAGCAGTAAAGTATGGTACAGCAATATCAGTGCAGTACAGTATATAAAGTCCATATATACACTATGACTTTTCATTATAGCATTTTGATTCATGTTCATACCTGAGACTGCGCATTCAGCAGAGCCAAGATTTCTTCTGACTCAGCGGGTGGGATAGATGCCTTGTCACAGCTCAGCTTAAATATCTCATCGAAACAGTGCTTTGATTTGTTGTTGCACAAAAAGTGCCCGTTCTCCTGATCCTGCCACCCACTCATAGCACAGGTATAAAATTTTCCATTGAGCAAAGCTACAGATATCCACATAACAGGAAGGATCAAAGCATTTAGGGTGATCTGAATAAAAATACGGAGACAGTAGCAGGGGTTTCTTCTGGGTAACAATTGCTTTGGGTTGATACAGCATCCTGTAAATAATTTCCATGTCCTGCTGTTCAAAAAGTAACCAATAATAAAAAAAAGAACTGCAGGGCCTAATAAGAATGCAGACCCATAGATAAAGTTTAGGTGACTGCACGGGCACTTGAAGGCAACTAAAGAAAATAACTGCTGACCCCCGATGGTCATAAGAGTCATAAAGCCGTAACCGAAGGCCGACTTATTGTCAGTGAAAAACTTGAGGACATTCTGAATGGTGTCCATGTTTGTAGGGAGTGATTCAAACCGGAATTCAGACTTGCGTGAAATGAAACACAGACAAAAAAAAAAAACTAGTCTGTCAGGTTTATCTCATACAACTGTGTCTTTCTACAGAAGCTATGTGCTGTAAACATAACACCTCCATTATGTGTCCTATGACCTGTATATACCCACACTATTCAAATTGACCTAAGTGTAAGTGTACTAATGAAATTTTGCTAGGCAGAAACGAACGATAGTGAAAGTTTGCTATAGAATGCTTGCGCTGACAAATTAATGTTAGCAAAACATTGCCAGCATTCGGCTGCCGAGACGTATATATTTATACATAGTTATCATATCACCGCCTCTTCTCCAGTGTGAACATCCCCAATTTGCACAGTCTTTCCTCATAGCTAAGGTTTTCCATACCTTTTACCAGCTTAGTTGCCCTTCTCTGCACCCTCTCTAATACAATAATGTCCTGTTTGAGCACTGGAGTGCAGACCAAAACTGTACAGCATACAGGGTCGGACTGGGCTGGCGGGGCCCCAGGAAAAAACCTGATGGGCCCCCAGCTCTTGTGGGCCCCGCATCTGGCTCTTAATGCCAAGACCCCCTTTCTCAGAGGTTGCAGTAAAAAAAAAAATTTTGTGCGCACTCGGTGTGCATGAGCACAGCCGCGCCACATATTCTGGCACGGCAGCAGGGGCCAAGATGGGGGCCCTAGTGCAGCAGCCCTGACTGGGCCCCCCAGTCTGACCCTGACAGCATATTCTAGTGCTATATTACCAGTGCTCTATACAGTGGAATAATAACCCCCTCCATTTACATGAAACCACCAAACAGAACTTATTCTATCATAAGAATGATTCTTTTGGTTAAAATCCAAAGTAATAGAGTGCATGGCTGACTTTCATACTCTTAATTTGTTAATGCTAAAGTCAGACAGGCAAAACTTGTTTTTTTTTACTGAGGCTCTGACATTGTTGACCAAAGAATAACACTAAACCCTGATTTTTTGTTTTGCAAGATTTGACATATCACCAAACTTAGAACTGTTCTTTATCAACTTACTCATGCCATGGATCCTTTAACTGTATTAACATTCTTCTGGGACCTTTTTAACCTGGGCTCTAAATCCCCATCCTACCATAATTAAGGAAGAAACATTCATGTCAACTGATTTGCTGGGACTGATTAGACTCCTTCCCTCCTCCCACTAAAGGATCATATCCTGTTCCCTGCATGTTTTTTTTGGAATAATTGTAGTCCAAAATATTAGGATTTATAAAACCAAGGGAAAATGGTCCAGCTTGGGGATACATGAAAAAACAAAATCTTTTTATTGCAGCCTCCTTCCCATCGTGTTGTGTAATTAATACAAACTCATACAGAGTAAAAGCAAGTAATTTTAATTATTTAAAATTGTCTAAAATGTAACTCTGTGCTGTAGCCTTAACGTTTGCTTTCAATGGAACCAGGGGCCCAAGCACAAATCAAGCAAACAGCTCCAGACCAATATACCTCAATTACTAAACTTTATTAACGGCAATATGCATTCAGGCAGGTATTGTTTTCTTGGCATCTTCTTAGGCAGTGAAATGGATGCAGAAAGCCAAAAAATAACCATAAATGTTTAAATCATGGTCATACTCGTCCTATTTCTGAACTATACCAGGTCTCAGGACACCAAGAGTTAAAGGGAGTGAAATAAGCATATTGAATTAGCATATTGGATGGCAAACACGGCTATACAAATACAGCTAACGGGGAAGATAATATAAATCAGAGGACGAGTATGACCATGATTTAATACATCCTCAGAGAATGACACATTAGTAGTATAAGTTATACAGCTTTTGTAACAGCATTGTTAACAGTCAGTATTGTTACTTTGTGTTTTTTTTTAACTTTTGTGATTTTAACCTGTTGCTAGTCGCACAGAAGTAGATGAACTATTTTTAATGTTATCCAATAAGGAGGCTTGACATATAAACTGCTTTGAGACCTATGCAATATCAAGTAGAGGATGCATATACGGTAGTATCAGGACTGGATTTACTTAGTGGGCGCCCCTAGGCCCGCTGTCATTCATCACCCCACCCCGTCTCTTTTTTTCGGTCATATTTTCATCATCGGGACTGGAGAAATGGGGATTGGCGAACTAAAAAAACAATTGTATCTCCTATGCATGCCCAGTGTCTCTGATCCAATGTGAGTGTGGTTGGGCAGCATGCCGCCCCTAAAATTCTGCCACCCTAGGCCCGGGCCTTGGTGGCCTTTTCACAAATCCAGGCTTGGGTAGTATGTCTTGGTAGTATATCTCGCATCTTATCTGGACACCCATTATCCAGAAAACTCCAAATAGGGCAATGACATATTCCGTGAAATTCCATTTACGTAAACCATGCTTTTTTTGTGACTGATTAGATTTTAGCATGTAAAAATTAACAGCACTTGATATGAATGAAGCAAGCATATATTCATGCTCATGTAAAAAAAACCCTGTTGTGTGGTTTTTTTTTTTTTAAATATTTGTAGCCTGGCAGAGTCATTGATCCCCATTTGAAAGCTGGAAAAGAGAATAAGCAAAAGGAATATAATTCAAAAACTATAAATAATAATGGCCAATTGCAAACTTGTTAGGAATAGGGCATTCTAAAACATACTAAATATTAGAAGATGAAATCCCACTTTAAACACATTTGAGAGTCATCAATATGCTTTCTGAGCTTGTGCTTTCAGTGGTATTATATACATGTGCGGCCAACTTTAATTGATTGCATAGATAGGGCTTCTATACACTATCCATTCATTCACTTTAGCATAGAAAAATTCTCTGGTGCCAGATTTTTCTTTTCCTTATGTTTGTAATTTTTTGAGTTGTCCAGAAGGTGGCAGTGTTGGTATAGGCCAAGCAGAATTTTTTTTTTTGCTTGTACTGCAGAGTTAAGGTGGCCATACACTATAAGATCCGCTCGTTTGGCAAGGTCGCCAAATGAGCAGATCTTAACCTGATATGCCCACTAACAGCTGGGCAATATCGGATGAATCCGAACGGGCTGAACGTTCGATTAAAATAGTACAAATGGGCACCGACGGGTCGCTAGCAGATGCGGTCCTGGATCGTACAAAAAAAATCAAACTTGTCCGATCGATATCTGCCCAATTTTTGGCCTGATATCAATTGGGAGAACCCGTCAGGAGCCCCCACACATGGGCAGATAAACTGCCGATTCGGTATAAAGGACTGATATCGGCAGCTTTAATCTGCCCATGTATGGCCACCTTAAGTAGACTTACAGTGGCTTATTTACTATAGAAAGTGCAAGAAGTAGAAATGTTGAAGTTATATTTTTTACTCCAATGCCCCAATACATTGCTTACATTTCCCAGCCGAACAAGTCATTAAAGGAACAAACAGAAACACAACTATAATGTATATAAGGAAGCTGCTGTGTAGCAATGGGGACAGCCATACAAGCACATGATAAACAGTAAATAACATACGTACTGAAGAATGCCATTGTATACTACAGAGCTTATCTGCTATCTGCTGTGTGTCCTGTGCCTTTTTTTTCAGCTTTGAATGGCTGCCCCCATGGCTACACAGCAACTTGTTTATATAAACTATTATAGAGTTTCTGGATCAACCACATCAGTTTTACCAGTATAGCGCAACATTACATTGTATTTTCATTACTTTAAAAGACTTCCATTTCTTGGTGTTAATGTTCCTTTAATTAATAAAAAAAAAAGTAGTAGAACTCTGTGGCACCCCACTTAGAACCCTTCTCCAAGCAGAAAATTTTCCATTGACAGCCACCCAGTAGCCAGTTTCCTTCCCATGTACAAACATTACCAAGAGCAAAAGAACTTATAAGGCAGTAGTTTATGGGGCACTGTAAGAGACAGACGAGCAGCTCAATCTTTTATCCATATGTTAAAGGACAAGGAAAGGCAAAAAAATAAAATCCCATTTTTACTTTCTTTAATGAAAAAGAAAAAAGAAACCTATCTCCAATATACTTTAATTAAAAAATGTGTACCGTTTTTATAAGAAACCTGACTGTATGCAGTGAAATTCTCCCTTCATTTACTGCTGTGGATAGGAATTGTCATATGGTCCCTGCTGAGGGAAACAATCATACTTATGAACAGCAGGGGGAGCTCCCACCTTACTTACCAGCCATGCAGAATTCAGGCAGCTTTGTTTATGACGATCCCTAAGCAGCCCAGACCACACTGAGCATGTGCAGGGTCAGGGTCAGGCAAAGATGTTTAACAACGTTACAAGATGACAGCCCCCTGTGACCAACTTTGAAAGCATAAATCATTTGTTTGATTAGGCTTTGGTGCAGCAAGTTCATGCTTATGTTTAGTATACAAAATACAGCATTTCTAGCCTTATTCTATTTTAGACTTTCCTTGTCCTTTAAGAATATTGAGAAACAACAGGGGTAGTTTGTCCATATATTACAATATATTCAAGCTGGCCAGCTATATCAAAGTCATCCCTGGTCTGGTCACCTACATTTACTTTCATCTGATTTATTCTGATTTATTCGAGGGGTTGACTTTTAGTATGATGCAGAGAGTGATATCCGGAGACACTATGCAATTGGGTTTATTTTTCTTTATTTGTTTTTTTTTTAGTTGTTTAGCTTTTTATTCAGCAGCCCTTCGGTTTTCATTTTCAACAATTTGTTTGCTAGGGTCCAAATTACCCTAGCAACCATGCATTGGTTTGAAATTAGAGACTGGAATATGAAAAGGAGAGGGACAAAATAGAAAGGGGAGTAATTAAAAGTAGCAACAATAATAAATGTGCAGCCTTACAGAACATTCGTTTTTAGATGGGGTAACCATTTGAAAGATGGATAGAGTCAGAAGAAAAAGGCAAATAATTGAAAAGCTATAAAAAATAAATAATGAATACCAAGTGAAAAGTTGCTTTCAATTAGCCATCCTTCAAAAAGTCACCTTAAAGGTGAGCTACGCCTTGAAAGGGATTGTTCGCCATCCAAACTTTTCAGTTTAGTTTGTTTCAGACTGTTCACCAGAAATAAAGACTTCTATTATTTATATTATTGATAATATTTGAGCATGCTTTTCTAATATCTACGTGTATAGTTTAATTTTTACCTTCTTATGTCTTTCTAAAGAAGCTCTGGGATGGAGTCTGTTGATAATGGTTCTAAAGTGATACATTTAGTTGATACATTTCTTAGCATTGTCACTGCTGAGCAGAATCAGTGAGTTTCATGACAGGCAGCTGTTAGAGTTGATACAATAGTTGCTAATACTCCAGCAATGCTGTTGGTGAGAAATGTATCAACTAATGTAGCAAATTGCACCTGAATTAGTGAGCTGCCAGACTGAAACACCAGAGACAGGAACATTAAACTTTAAAAAAACGTAAAAAATAAATGATGGAAAGCAATTAAAAAAAGTCAATATTTCTGGTGAACAATCTAAAAAAAAAGTGGCAGAAAGGTGAACAACTCCTTTACGAATTCTACTGCTTCATTATACATTTTACACAGGAACTAAGTTTTACCCGCAACTTACTTACTGCCTTCAAACATGGTTGCCCTTTTATTGGCCACCCCTGGAATCACCTGACTGTAGCTGGGAATAAAGGGAGCTAAAACATGGAGCTGGCCACTGCCCCTGTTTAAACTATAGCAAAAACTAAATACAATAAATATGTGCTTATTTTGCAGTTTGCTTATTTAAAACTCATAGTGGTTTTAAGATGTTGTATCATGTGTTGATTAAATGACTACTGCAATATCTACTGCAACTCAGGTTATCAACAGTAAGGGGCAGATTTATCAAAGGTCAAGGTGAATTTTCGAAGTTAAAAACTTCAAATTTCGAGCTCTTTTTGTGTACTTTGACTAGGGAATAGTCCAACTTCGATTCCGAGTTGAAAAAAAACTTTGAAATTTGAATATTGAAATTTATCATGTACTGTCTCTTTAAAACTTCGACTTCGACCAATCGCCACCTAAAAGCTGCCGAAGTGCTGTTTTAGCCTATGGGGGACCTCCCCTAGAACTTATATGGAGGCAATTGGTGGAGTTTGAGAGATCAAAGTTTTTTGGGGGGGGGGAAATTTGAATCAAAGTAGATTGAAGGCGCTATTCCTTCGATCGCACAATTAGAATACGGACCACGTTGACCACCAAAAACCTTTGACCTCTATTCGGTTGGTCTTTTAGAATTCAAAGTTCGAAGTTTTTTTAACTTCAAACTTCGGCCCTTGATAAATATGCCCCTAACCTTCTACTACTGTACATTTTATCCTGAACATTTTAATTTAAAAAACAGATACTTTTATTATATATTACTAATAAAATGAAATAAAAAACAAAGACTATGCATTAATCTATACAGAGCTCTTTCCACAATATAATTCAAGACGATAATAAAGCTACGGAGGGAAAGGAAATGGATGGACGGAAGGTGAATGGAGAAACACAGCTTAATTACCTGCTTACCGTAAATAGACAAATGAGGGGAGGATGGGCGAAGTAGAAGGGTTTTAGTCCTTTTCTTCCTCAAGGCTATCATGGTGTCACAAAGCAGACTGTGGACAGTCTGTGGCAGTCTTGGATTGTCATCCTCTCTCTCCTTAGCATGACCCAATTACTGGAAAACCACAAAATGTCCTTCACACAATTCATAAGGCACCATGCTTCCAGAATTGCCTGCTCCATATGGATGCCCTGTAAAGCACCATGTGGTCCGTAAGTTTCTGGGCCCATAGTCTCATGTTCGAGGACATCAATCCAGACTGTGCAAATGGGCAATCCCATAAAAGTGTGCACAGCTGTTTCTTCATGAATGATGCACTGTGTACCTATACAGGTTACTGGCTTTCATGAAGGTTCAAAGGGGAAGTCCACATTGAATAGCCATCCATGCAATGTCTTTGTACTTGTATGTCAGTCTGTCTGAGAATCCAACAAATCTTAGGCTCTGAACAGTGGTTCACAATAGGTTCTCTAACCCCTCTAAGCTCTTTGTTTCACCTTGGCTGCACAACTCAATATCCTATCTCTCTAACCTAGAATGAGATCTACCTGTCCTGTCACTGACTAGATCTACCTAAAATGAGTGATGCATAGGGAAATTAGGTTTTTTCTCTGTGGCATTCCTCTTATAAGCACTTTATACCTTTAGTCCTCCCTAATCAAGACCCAGCCTTAGTGGTTGCTGCTACCAATTTCCTTAATTTTTGTCTATTCTTATTCACAATACAATCATATATAATGCACCTCCTTACTAGACTACCCTAGGAGGGTTATTCATTTTGATTTAGAAGTTAGTTTTAAAACATGTGCCAGGCATGTAGAAATGGTAGCAACTATTGCTTCCATTATACTCACTTTAAAGGATTTGTGCAGTGTAAAAATAAAAACTGGGTAAATAGTCTGTGCAAAATAAAAAATGTTTCTAATATAGTTAGTTAGGCAAAAATGTAATGTATAAAGACTGGAGTGACTGGATGTGTAACATAATAGCCGGAACACTACTTCCTGCTTTTCAGCTCTCTTGGTTTACACTGACTGGTTACCCTGGCTACCAGGCAGTAACCAATCAGAGACTTGAGGGGGGGGGCACATGTGTCATATCTGTTGCTTTTGAATCTGAGCTGAATGCTGAGGATCAATTACAAACTCACTGAACAGAAATGTACCATGTGGCCCCCCTTCAAGTCGCTGACTAGCTCAGAGTTATAGAGCTGAAAAGCAGGAAGTAGTGTTCTGGCTATTATGTTACACGTCCAGTCACTCCAGTGTTTGTACATTACATTTTTGGCTAACTAACTATATTAGAAACGTTTTATTTTGCACAGCCTATCTATTTAAACAGTTTTTATTTTCACACTGAACTGTTCTTTAAAGCAGTAATGTGAATGTTGTTAAGCTTTGACAGGATACCTGATGTGTGGGCACCACCCATTAAAATAAAGTTATTTGTGCCTGTGTGTACTGCCTTGCAGGAAACTGAAATGTTTTCTCGTGCATCTGTTAAGCATCTGTTAAGTTTCATTTCATGTTTTTATTAACCTTTGATGTGTTGTTCTGTATCCTGCTACACCAGACTTGTGGTATTTCTGTGATAGTAGTTTTGGTTTTACAAATTTTTGTATAATTAAATGCTTCTTTTGTTTAAGGTGGCTTTCAAAACCTACCTTGGAATCACCCCAACTTTGATTGGAGGAAATGATGGGGGGAACAGCTTTTCCCTTATATTGGATACAAATCCACTGGATGACTATGTTGAAGAGCTTCCACCTGGGAGATCATCACTTTCCTATTGTAATCTTTTATCTGGAATCATCAGGGGAGCTCTGGAAATGGTACTTTTTTGCTTTAAAAACAAATTCTCTCTCTCCAGATATAAAATGTATACAGTGAAACCTCAATTTTACATACCCAGATTTTAAGTGTTTACACATACAGTGGTACATTTACTAAGCTCGAGTGAAGGATTAGAATAAAAAATACTTTGAAATTCGAAGGGGTTTTTTTGGCTACTTCGACCATCGAATTGGCGACTTCGATTCGAACTAAAAATCGTTCAACTTCGATAGTCGAAGTACTGTCTCTTTAAAAAAACCTTTGACTACCTACTTCGCCACCTAAAACCTATCGAGCACCAATGTTAGCCTATGGGGAAGCTCCCCATAAGCTTTCCTTGCTTTTTTTGATCAAAGGAAAAACGTTTGATCGATGGATGGATTTTGGATCGAAGGAAATGCGGTAAATCCTTCGACTTCGATATTCGAAGTCGAAGGATTTTACTTCGAGGTTCGAATATGGAGGGTCAATTAACCCTCGATATTCGACCAATAGTCAATGTGCCCCACAGTATTACACTTTTTTTGTCCCACCAATTTATAATGCATTTCAATGGGTGCTTTCCCTGATTTTGCATAATGTATTCCCAGATTTTACACCAATACATTTGTCCTGATGTTCCCAAAAATGACTTTGTCCTTTGTGAATGTAAACATTAGTGAAATTAAGAGGTTTTAAAATACTAAACACATACACATTTTGCCATTGTTCTGTGTGTGAATAGCCAATAGCCTTGCATATGTCCCCCACAGTGAAACATTAATGCTGCAATGCTCAAGCCTTGTCATTAACTCCTGTGCTTTTATCCTTTGAGTACTTGAAGACAAGGGGGTAGATTTACTAAAGGGTGTAGTGGCTGTCACTAGTGAAAATTTGCCAGAAATCTCATCCTCGGGAACATTGCCAATTTATAACAGGCCTAGAGGACAATTCACTAGCAAAAGTGACCGTCGATAGCGTACGTTGAGCCCTATCGCCAGGCAACTTTTCGCTCAGGTGAACTAAAGTGTGAATTTTACAGAACGTTACCTCTTTCGACAGAGTTTTCTTCACCACCTTAGACCAGGCGAACTGATAAAACAAAGCTACATCCTCCTCAATCTTATGTCAGTGACATCATATCCTGTATCCCGGGAAATTCATAGTTGTACAAAAACGCTGGTGACTTTTCTTTTTTTAAAGCAGGATAAAAAGTCCTAAGTATTAAAGATTTTTTGGTCAATTTTTTTAACCTATTTGAGAGGCATGCCACATTTGTTTTAGGGTAGGCAGATATCTAGGGCATTAGAGAATCTCTTTTGTCTTTATTTTCCTTCCTTGGACATTTGTAATAAAAAGTGGCCACTTCAAGCAATTGCACCAACATCTCTAATAAAGACTTCCATACGACCTATATGTACCCCCCCCTATTCAAATTGACCTAAGCATAATAGTACTAATGAAGTTTCGCTGGGCAGAATTGAACGCTGGCGAAACTTTACTATGAAAGCGAAAAAACACCAGCTGCCGAGAAGCAACTTTGCATTTTAGTGAATTAGCGTAATGGTAAAGAATATGCGCCTGGCGAAGTGGTGCAAAGTGTGGCGGGCCTACGCTGGTGAAAATTCACCCTTTAGTGAATTTGCCCCTAAGTTGATTTTACACATTTCCTTCATTTAACATTTTCCAGGATTGTACACCATTTTTTCCTGGTCCTTATGAAAAACATAAAATGCGTATTTTACTCTTTTATAAACATGCCTACATATCTTTCTCGATTTGCTATATTTGATACTTAAAAGCTATATTACAGTATTAAGTATCATTATTATGTACATGGCAACATTTGGGCCCATTAAGTCTATTATCACCTTTAAGTTGTTAATGATCACATCATGGTGAGTTATAAAACAAATCCTAAGACACGAAGGGAAGCAATAGTGACAAGGGGATGTGTATTTGCTACATAAATCTCATGGTGATATTACTCATGGGATTCTGTTAATACACACCTTTCATTTTCATTTGTAGCTAAACCACATTCATAAATTAGACTTGCTTACATAGAATGTAAGACACTTCCTACTTAAAAGAATGGGAAGTGTTTTGGGGACACTATTAGCATTTTGATCACATCGCAAGTAGTGGAGATCAAAACAGGCCAAAGTTAAACTATATTAGATCATGTTAACATTACAGTACTCATTGTTTTATTCCTCTATGGGTTTGCAAATATGATTTTTATTTAGACAACTGCTTGCCTATACATAATCAAACCTTCAAGCGCAGCTTTTCCTTGCATGCCCCGTCCAGATGTTTAGTACAACTATAACATTCTTGAAGTAGGAAAAAGCCCAAGCAGAATTTACTGCAAAGTTAGTTTATTTACACGACATGTTTCGGAGGTCAAACCGTTTATCAAGTGACACCCGAAACATGTTGTGTAACTAAACGCACTTTGCAGTAATTTCTGCTTGGGCTTTTTCCTACTTCAAGAATGTTATGATGTTCATTTACTTGTGAGGAATAAGCATAATTTGTCCTATGTAGTATACGAGCTGAAAACATTCTTTGTTCAGATACCTGGATTACGTAACATAGGTGCCTTGAATATAAAAGCTATAGGGGGGTTATGCAGTTAAATAGCCAAAGCTTAAAGTAGGCTTTGCTCAGAAGTGCTTTTGTCATTATATGGTGATAAAATATAATTGTCTCTTCGTACATGGGATAAATTCTAATTTCCTGTATCCATGTCCTTTGCAGATTCACTTACCTGCTGATGTCACTTTTATCCAGGATAGACTGAAAGGGGATGATGTCACCGAAATAGGAATCACATTTCTCCGAAAAAGCGATGAGAGAAAATCGAAGCGAAATAAATGAAGGCAGTTATTGCAATTAAAAAAGTAATTTATTTCCATATGAGATACTGTGTATGGAAATGGTGTAAATAAAGCAAAAATGTAAATGTAAGCATACACATTTCATGCAGAATGTGTTTTTGCTACATAAATCTCATGGTGACATTACTCATGGATAACCATGGGTTAATAGGTTTTATGGCAAAAAGCATGCATGCACCTTTTGCATAAGTCAAATGTAACCCTATTCCTCCAGCTTTCCAAGGTATAGTGATCCCACCTACATGGTTTTTCAAAGCAAATGTGACAGGAGGGATCAATCTGATTTCAGAATACTCTACGTTAAATAACCCTGTATAACTGACCCTTAGCTGTAAACCTGAGACAAAGGCACAATTAGGTAAAGTGAGGTGACCAGGGTTCATTTTCTCAATTTAAACAAACACATTCTATTGGGGTGGTGGTACTAAGGTTGAAAATTAAACTATAACCATTACAGATATAATAACCAATATAATCAGAGAGATTATTATTATTATTATTATTATTATTATTAATAAAAGGCAGCACACATTTCAATGCATGCTCTAATTGTCTTCCTCATTGTGAACATAGGAATATACAGTATTGCTATATCTGTAAAAAGCCCTATAACCCTAAAGACAAAAGGGCTAATTTTTTCCCCCATAATACAGTGTTTTCTCACAGAATTCATACATTAGCATGGATGCAAAGGGCATTGTCTGGTGTGGTTTTTAGTGTTTGGCGTGCAAATGGCGTATGCACCCTATACATTTGGCACACCTGCTCTGCGGTCACTGGTTCTAGGCGTGATGGGAATTCTGGAGAAAATTCTGGTGAAAAAAGCCCAATGTACTTCATGCCCATCCAGCACCTATTTTGTGGGGTCTAATGGATCTCGATATGTCATAATAAATTTAGCTTTTTAATTTAAATGCATGAGTATATGAATTTTGTATTTCTATGCTTCATTCCATGTTATGTGCTTCCAGCATCTAACTTTCAAAGCCATCAATCATATCTACCATGGGCATCTCAGCTGGAGAAACCATATCACCTTCTAGTGAAATTAAGCTTTTTTTCCTATCTGGATACTCCACAAATCGGTGTAGCATACTGTAAAACTGTGTCTTCTTGTTAAAGATGTAGGCCGAGGAGACCTGGTTCCAGTCGTTGTTTTTTGGTGTCTCGAATTGTTCTACTTTAGTCTGATCAAAGAAGATGCTGATGTTCCTCTCAGCAAGTTTAGTGGCATGCTCCTTACACTTTACATCGAACAGTTCTTGTTCCCTTTCTATATACATTTTCCAGAACTTCAGCTGGAGGTAGCTAACAGGGGATATACATCGACGTATGCAAGTAGAAAGCACCACTACAATCAAAACACAGCCTAACACTGTCCAGCCCAGAACCTTAGAGAAAAGAGAGATATAAATGTTATTTACTCACAATGTACAGTAATTTTGTACGAACAATATCAATTATTTGTACTGTTCACCTTAAACCTCTGAGAAATGTAAAACCGAGTCTATACTATAATAAGCTGAAAGAGAATGAGTGTAAGAGCTGATTCATGAAAACCAAGAAAAAACATAATTCCAGTAGGAAAAAAATAGTTATTCCTTTATTTATTTAAAGTGGTGGTTCTATTTTCAGGTAACTTTAAGTATGTTATAGAATGACCATTTCTAAGCAGCTTTTCAATCGATCTTCATTATTTTATTTTTTTATGTTTTTTTTATTTGCCTGTTTCTTCTGACTCTTTCCAGCTTTCAAATGATGGTTGCTGACCCCATCTAAAAACAAGTGTTCTATAAAGCTACAATTGTATTGTTATTGATACTTTTTATTACCCATCTTTCTATTTAAGCCCTCTCCAATTCATATTCCACTGTCTGAGTCAGATCAGTGGATGGTTGCTAGGGTAATTTGGACCCTAGCTACCAGAGCACTGACATTGCAAACTGGAAAGCTGCTGAACAAAAAGCTGAATAAAATCAAAAACCACAAATAATAGAAAATGAAAGCTAATTGCAAATTATCTCAATAACACTCTCTACATTATACTAAAAAACTAAAAGGTGAACAACCCATTTAAATAGGAAATTCATATTATAGTTGTAGTGCAATATAAAAGGGCATTGGGGAGATTTCAGATGTTCTTGGTATTGTTAGTCCTGTACATAACAGGTTTTACATCAGACAAGGCATCCAGGTATAGATCACCCTGATAATAAGGTATTTTATCTTAGTTCAAAAACACATTAACAAATAAACAGTATCTTATGCAGGGCTCTGTTTCAACTATGACCAAAACAGGGTCAAAAGTTACAAAAAACGCAGGGACTAGTGATCAATTGCATCACTAGGCACAGCTTTTTTTGAGTTCTGATCCTGTTTTATGTGTAGGATACATGAGACCAGGGTCAGACTGGGCCGGCAGGACCCCGGGAAAAAAACTGGTTGGCCCGTCCCAGACCAGATCCCTGCCCGAACTTGTCACTGATATCCCTAACCTCCCTTTCGTGGCACAGTCGCCAAAAAAAAGGGATACACGGGGGTGGGGGGTTGTGGGCTGGAGGAGGGTTGTGGCAGGGGAGTCAGAGGGGGCCCCTGAGGCAGCAGCCCTGGTGGGCCCCAGGCCCCCCAGTCCAACTCTGCATGAGACAAGCCCTACCATGTAAGATGCATCACTAGGACAGATAACATTCTATAATGGAGGACAAGTCCTTGAGGACAAATGAGCCATTTTTCCAGGATAACTAGAATAGTAGTGAATTATATAATATCAACAGTTCATTTAAAGGCTGCAGCAATCATGTTTCTAAACTCAAAAACAAATATAAAATGGTTAAATGGACATTACCTGTGATTCGGCCCTCATAAAGCTTGCCACCTGAGTTATCTCCGCCTTGGAAAGGTTTGAGGTGATCAATTTAGGACAGAGAATGTGGGGTAATTCCTTTATACATTTTTCTTTGTGGTCACATACATGCTCCAATTTCAGGCCTGACACTATACAGACATAGAAAGTGCCATTCATCAGTGCCAGAGCAATCCAGATCAGAGGAGCTAAAGCCGATACAAATATCATTTGCCAAAACACCCGAAAGAAAAGTACCAATCTTCGACAAACATGGTGGCGTGGTTTTTCAGAGTTGCAGCAACCGGTCATGTGTTTCCACAAGGGAAAATTCAGCATGTGGCCAAGGAAGAATAGTATTACCGCAGGGACCAGTAAGAAAACCATACCATAGACGTAATTCCAGCTATTGCATGGGCACTCAAAAAGAACAGTAGAAAATACATTCTCCCCTACAGCAGCAAGCAAAGACAGAGCACCATAGCCTATTACAGACTGATGCTTCACACCCAAATTCAGCACTGTTTTAAAGTATTCCATTATGCTTTAAGCCTTAGTCCTCTTGTGCTGGGTCCAGGTATTTTCACTTAAAGTACTTTTTTGTGTTCACACCCAACAGGAAGCCCTTTGGGTATTTGAAAGAGCTAATCTTGTAACTTCAGGCAACTCTTCTTCCTGATCTGCAACATGAGGTTTAATAGATAGTTGAATTCGCAAACTATAGTGAGAGAAGTGAGATGTAACAGAATAAGAGAACAGAAACTGCTTGGTAGGATTTATTCTGAGAAAAACATTTAGGTTAGGTGGAGACAAAAAAATATCGGGACCTGGTGTTTTCCGGATAAGGGTTTTTTTTTTCCATAATTTGGATCTTCATACCTTAAGTCTGCTAAAAAAATCATGTAAACATTAAAGAAACCCAATAGGATTGTTTTGCCTCTAATAAGGATTAATAATATCTTAAAAGACGGCTTAAAAGGCCAGTCCACCATTTTGTTAATGCCCATGCTGGTTCCATTTTTTTCTGATCCTGCCGAAGAGTTGATTGTTATTGAATTCCTGTTTTTTTTACTGTTTGCCTGTCTCTTGACTACGATTTCTGCCATCTGCCTTGAACCTTTTGCCCAACTTCGACTACGTCTTCTCTTCAACCCTGCCTGACATCGCAACACTTCGCAGGCATAGATTCGCCAGGACAACGATAATTCATGAAAATTCGAAGTTCCGTTCAGGGTTCTGAACGCTTGCGAATTTGCACTACCGATGCCTAATTAGCATACAGCGTGAAGTTAAAGTACAATGGACGTATATGTTGCAGCAAATACATTACACTACACAAGCCTGGGAAACCTTAATAAGATAGAGTTGTTATAATGCCCTACACATGTGCCCAGTGTATAGTTTAGGTGCCATATGTTAGGAAATGTAGGGGGGAAGGATGGAACCCAAAAAAAAATTTATGATCTTTTTCGGCCAATCACCCTGTAAAGACGCCAGCGTTTTTTGGGACTTACAAAAATTTTCTCTGCTCTGTTGCACTTCGCCTGGTCTGAGGTGGTGAAGGCAAGTCTGGCGCAAGAGGTTATGTTCAGTAAAATCCGCATCTTAGTGAATTAGCGTAGTTACGTCCATTTGCCACAGCGAAAATTCGCCTGGCGTTAGAGTACGAAGTATCGCTAGGGTCTATCTCCTTCGCTAGCGAATTTTTGCCAGCGTTAGTCACTTTGCCCTTTAGTAAATTTGCCCCCAAGTGTTCTGAACAATTACTATGATTATCACCTTAGTTAGCCAAGAATCATGTTTGAGCCACTTTTGCTACTTTTTATTTTAAAGGCTAACACATCTTGACACATTTATCTTGTTAATTTAGTTTGATACAGCATGTTTACATGCTTCCATGCTTACACAGAAAAAGTAATGAAATGGTGAAATTTCACCAAGAGCATTAGAGTCAATTCAAATACAGTGGGTGGGGTTTGTTTTGCCACGGTAGTCTTTCATCAAATACATTGGAGTTGATTAAGATGCATGGGGAAACTCTAATAATACTGGTACACAAAAAACTACTTTTTTCCTGTGCAACAAAATACATGGCAAAAGTGTAATACAGGTATGGGATCTGCTATCCGGACACCTGTTATCCAGAAAGCTCTGAATTACAGAATGGCTGTCTCCCATAGACTACATTTTATCCCAATAATCCATATTTTTTAAAATTATTATCTTTTTCTCTGTAATAATAAAACAGTACCTTGTACTTGATCCAAACTCACATAAAATGAATCCTTATTGGAAGCAAAACCAGCCTATTGGGTTTATTTAATGTTTAAAGGATTTTATATGAGACTTAAGGTATGAAGATCCAAATTACAGAAAGATCCATCATCCGGAAGACCCCAAGCATTCTGCATAACAGGTCCCATATCTGTACTACTATTGGCATTTTCTCTTGGTTTTTTTTCATGTGCAAAAAAATTTGTTTTTCCAGCAAAACAAAATACATGATGAAATTCAAGTTCAGATTTGCAAAAAATTTTTGCCACGGGTGAAACCACTTTTTTTTGCCACAAAGCTGTATCAGGAGAAACAATGTGCTAATCCATAATGCTTACCCATTTAAAAGATGCATAATATGCTCTTGAAACATTATACTTGCACATTGCAATTTTCATATTACTCTTTATCTGGCTGAAGACATATCTGCATATTCTTATCTGTTACTACTCTTCCACTTGCATAATCACCAATGGGACAGGGGATGCGACTGTACCCTTTCCCATACCCCCTTGGGGCCTGTGGTGCTGCTGTGGCAGTAACATGGTCTAACCTGCAAAGAGAGGGGTAGGAGACAGCGGGTAGTTCCAAGGTGTGAAGAAGGACAGGGTTGCAAATTTTGCCTCCTGGACCAGTTGGTGTCTAGTTCTACCACTGTGTGCTTCCCTATCCCTATCAATAACATTGGCTTCAAGTACATTTTTACCTACAGGCTCAGTAACATACTGACTAGTTTCTGCTTCCATTGCTCCTCCCAGCCCTTCAGACTGTGCCAGACACTTATTTACTTTATTCCGTTGATTAGAAAAAAATCAACATCACAATGAATTCAGAAAGACTTTACACTTTTTTTGGAGGATTGTGTGAAAAACAAGTTTAAGCAAATTCATTATATTCTTTTAAATATAAAAGGAATATGCTTAAAAAGTAGTAAAGTAATGTTTTACTGAAAATGTCTGCAAAAACCCTACTAGCCCCGCCCATCTGTTCCATTTCCTGTTGCTTCCTTTCCCAGGCTGTGTAGGGGATCTAGTGGTACCCAGCACACTGCACTGTAGGATAGGAATCAGCAACTAGTCTGATCTGATAGGGAACTGAAGCCTTTCTTTGCATGTGTGACTGCAGGGCTGTGATTGGCTATCCCCCTCCTCCACCATATATTATTCATTATTACCTGCAATTTGATGGGAGATTTCACTTGTCCTTTAGGTCTCCTTACGCAAATAATTATTTTTTTTATCTTTGTTTCCTTTTTCTCTGTAGTAATAAAACCGTGCCTTGTAATTGGTGGTAACTAAGCTGCATAAATCCATATGTGTAGCATAAAATCCTATTCCTATTAAGTTTTTTTTTAATTATAAAAGTTTTTCAAACCTTACACTATGATGATTTTTAAATGCAGAAAACAATTTTCAAATGTGATATCCTGACATCCTAATAATGTAATTTAATGTACTTTAAATGTATGTTTCTGTGGTTGGATATATATATACATTACTGTATTTATATATTTTTGTCAGGATGAACTGACAGATTGCCTCCAATGTAAAAATCATGGGATTTTTTGTAAAATGGAAATTTTAATCTATTTTAGTGTAACTGAGATTCATCATTACATTTTGTTACACTGTTTGGATAATGTATTATATTGTATACATTTTCCATACTGTCATTTTAGCACTAATATATTTTGGAAGTACCAGAATATGGTAAAATACTTTTTACAGGTGTGTGAGTGACACCTAGTGGGTATAGGAGTATATTGCACCTTAATATGTTGACGACCGTTTGCACATTTAAATTAACTTTATATGGGCATGAATTGATTGGTTGGTTGATGTCATTTTGGTCACAATTTTACAGTATTTGTGGGAATTTAACATTTGCACAGGTTTCTTTTTATTATCCCCATTAAAGGACCTAATGAGGACCAAAATGTTGGACACGTGGTATGTCATAAAGAATTCTTTTTGTTTTTTATGAAACACCTCAAGAAATCATTTGGTAAATAGTGCACAATGCAGATTAATTATGTGTCTCTGTAAGTATGCCAGCTCCATGTTGTAGCTCCCACCCTTCCCAGCTATAGTCAGGTGATCCCAGTGGTGTCTAATAAAAGGGCAGCCAAGTTTGGGAGTTTTACTTTAAAAGCAGCTAGTAAGTTGCAGATAAAACTTAGTCCCTTTGTAAAATGTATAATGAAGCAATTGAATTCTTAATGAATCAGATGAAAATTAAGCGTAGGACTGGCCAGATATGGGATGACTTTGACGTAGTTGGCCAACTTAAATATATTGCAATATATGGACAAACAATCCCTGTGTTGTTCAAAGGGTAAGGCATTTTTTAGTAGCAGTATGCACAAAATGTCGCTGTCTTAAATATATTGATAATGGTTGAGTGCAGAGGACTCTTGTATTTGTCTATATGTATTTTGTGGTCACAGCCTCATTGCACCCCCGCCTAATGGTTTTAAAAAATAGTGGTGAGCACAACTTTCCCTTCTCTGTAAGTATGTAACATGTGGTGAAGATCACTTATAGATAACCTGATGTACCATAGTCTTTGTGTTCCATATTCAATAATGCAGTATTTGCAGATTGTACAGTATAAAATTAGTGCAAGTCTCAGAATTTCATGTGATTTAATTTCATATGTTAAAGAACAATAAAAACCCACAGTATGAATCAACATAAAAAATTTGTGTCATTTCGAATATGCTTTTATTGGGGAAAAAATTCTTAGCATATAATGGCCATTACATGATTATCACCACCCACCACCACAAGATGTCCTTATTGGTTAAGAACTACCTTCATGTAGAAATGTGCTCTGGCTTTTATACATAATGTAAAAAGTAAAGGTGAAATACACATCAGTTAAAACAATAACATTCTCTGTGCAATAGCGTGTTTATGAAATTCATTTCTGCTGTAGCCATTAACTTCCAAACACTGCTCGGATGCCACGTGTTTTCTGGCAATATGTGGTTTCCGTTTATTTGAGTGGAATGTAGAAACAAAGTATCTACAGAGCTTGGGTTGAACCTGCACAATTTTAGTTCTTTTTCCCAGATACATTGTTTAATCAGCTTTGGACCATCAGCAACAGATTCAAATTAAGTGATAAAGGTAAAACTAAGAGTGGAGCACACAATGGAGAATTATAGTTGAGATTAATGTTCCCTCTAATTCCTTCTCGGCTATGTGCCTAAAAAAGTGGTGGATCACCTTTTAGTTAACTTTTAGTGTTTCTTTTTTATAGTTTTTGAATTATTTGTCTTCTTCTTTTGACTCTTTCCAGCTTTCAAATGAGGGTCACTGACCCCATCTATAAAACAAATGCTCTGTAAGGCTACAAATCCATTGTTATTGCTACTTTTGGTTACTCTCCTATTTCAATTTATATTTATAGAACAGGTCAACCTCTAGATATGTTGGGGGCCCTAAAATGTATTTGCTGTGGGGCCCATTATCATCTAGTTACACCACTGCATATTCCAGTCTCTTTTTCAAATCAATGCATGGTTGCTAGGATAATTTTGACCCTAGCACCAAGACTGCTGAAGAAACTGGAGTGGCTTAATAAAAAGCTAAATAACTAAAAAAAAACCACAAATAATAAATTCTGAAACCCAACTGCAAATTGTCTCCGAATTTCACTCTCTACATCATTCTAAAAGTTGATATAAAGGTAAACAACCCTTTTAAAGTCCCTTAGTGAATAAATGGCTGGCAGTAGGGCTTTAACGAAAAAACAGTGAAGCAGTAAAATATAGAGAAATTATTGTAAAATCTGGGTGCCCCACTCCCCACATCTTGCAGAATGAGATTTGTTTTGTACACATGTCAAAACTGTGCATAGTTGTAGTCTTTCCCTAGGTCCTCTCTCCTACTCAACCACCAGAAGCATTTGGTCTGCAGCCCCTATTGCTACATTTATGGGTGGGGGAGGCAGTAGAGGATTAGAAATGTATCATTTATGGAGATGACAGATTCGACAGTGTCTCCTCTGTGGGACATCTGTTAGATCATTACATGTACTGGGTGGAGAACTTGATGCAAAACACATTATGTCACAGTGACAGTGAAATGTCCATTTATAAATGCTCAAATTAAGCTGCCATTCAAAATTTATAGTGTTATGATGGTACAGAGTAGAATTTCCAAAACAAATAAAGCTAACATAAATTTCATAAAGTTTAGAAAATTATTGCATTAAGGGTTTGAAAAAAAAAATGAGTTTAAAGGTGCAGTGTTATATTACCCAAACACATTTGGGTTTCTTAACAAAACAAGTACAGATGAGTATGGCAATGTAAAAATGACCTGGCCAGAAATTATTTGAGAAACAGTATCTTCTGCAATTTTGGCAAATATGGCTATTCAAGATAGCGGCTGGGCAACAATCATAAATGCCTACCTTTCAGGGCAAAAGGATATAGCCATTTCTGATTCTCAAGCACAATTTTGTTCTATGCACAATAAATCACATGGCCTCATAATTTTGATCATTCAATAACCCATGCCATATATCTATATGTCTAGTATTTTGCCTACTAGTTATAGTTATACAAAGCATTTCAACCTCTTGTGCCTTTTTGCACAATTTTCATTTTATTGTGCACCTGGCATTTGATAATTCTCAAATTATTGTTTTCGTAGCTGGATTTGAGCTTGCTGTAGGGTCCATAATACTCTGCTGCCAACAGAGGGCCAGGGTTTTAGATCGCTGTGGCTCAGCTGTGACTGTGATCCTGTTGAATTTAGACTTTTGTTGAGCACTCTTCATATTGATCCTGTGGTTTGATCTGAATATCCTCTGGTCCCCTTTACAGAAACTTTTTGAATAGAGCAAGTATTGAAAGGTGTTTGTTCTTGATTGTTTGGTAGCTCGATTTCCGGTGTACAGTATTTCTCAGAATCTATTGTTCTGTTGAGGTATTAAAATAATTCTTTGTCCTTAATAGATGCATCTTTCCACAGATTGCATTTTCAAGAGAAGAAGCTGGTATGTTACTGTTGATTAGAATTCAAAACACTGTACATCCAGACTTGTCACCCTAGTGAGTCTTCGGGAAGGTCTGTTTGTTCCAGAATGGACCAAACTGACTTAGAGGCCTAGTTATTAAAATTTGAATTTGTGTAGTTTTAGAGTTTTTTAACCATGCATAATTCGGTATGTGCTTAATGCCATTCTTTAGGATAAAACTGGATATGACACGCAACAGCAGTCCCATGCATGTCAGAGGGATGGGAGAGGCAGGTAGGTAGGGGTGTGTGCCAGGCCCTTCTGAAAGGGGGCCCAGAATGGTATAGTTACTCCGTTGGTGACATATTTTAGCACAGGATCTTGTGTAAAGTTGATTCACACCACCTGTAATGTAAAAATATTTTTAAAGCTCTTTATGTTCTTTGAAGTTTTTTCTTCTGAACTATCTATACTGGGTAATTTTGGATTCAGCCCCATTATTATTGAATGTCTTTCTTCTGTACAAACACTGAACCCTTTTTATCTCTATATTTGGGTCTTGGCTTCTAAGGAAGCTAGCACACGGGCAGATTGGGGGAGATATAGTCGTATGCGACTAATCGCCTCTTCTGCGGGGTGACAATCTCCCCAAACTGCCTTCTGCCTGCTATTATAAGAAAACGCCAGCACCAATGCACTCGCGGCGCTTCGATTTCCGAAGTCGCCCGAAGTGCAGTTTGGGGAGATTGTCGCCCCACAGAAGAGACGATTAGTCCCCAGGCGACTAAATCTCCCCAAATCTGCCCGTGTGCTAAAGCAGAAGATTTCAAACTATGTCATAGGTTCAATGGAGTTGAGCAACATGAAGTTAGGGTCATTTTTGGTATTGGTAATATATAGATGAAAGAGGTGAGAAAAGTCACATGATGTTTGTATTTTCAGCCCAAAGTTCCCCGCTTATATGGCAGTGTTGGGTTGCCACCAGGTGCATTGTATCAAGTTTATTGAGGCATTAGCCACAATCAGTTGTAACTGTTTAAAGGAGTTGTTCAACTTTGAGATAACTTTTATTATGATGTAGAGAGTGATATTCTGAGACAATTTTATTTGTGATTTTTGTGCTATTTAGGTTTTTATTCAGTAGCTCTCAAGTTTATTTTAGTGATCTGGTTGCTAGGGCCCAAGTTAACCTAGCAACCATGCACTGATTTAAATAAGAGCCTGGAATATGACTAGGAGAGGGTCTGAATAGAAAGATATGTAATAATATGTAGCAATAACAATACATTTGTAGCTTTACAGATCATTTGTTTTTAGATAGGGTCAGTGACCCCAATTTGAAAGCTGCAAAGTGTCAGAAACAACAGCCAAATAATTTTAAAAACTATAAAAAAAAAATGAAGACCAGTTGAACATTTGCTTAGAACTGCCCATGCTATAACATATTAAAATTTAACTTAAAGGTGAACCACCCCTTTAAGAAGGGTGCTTGGTTCCTTAAATGTAATACTATCCTTGTTGCTTTCTAAACCAGGGATCACAAATATTGATTACAATGCATTACATTCTCCAGTAAGAATCATTTTTACAAGTGCTTGGTCACCTCACCAATCTAACATAATAAGTTTACACTGTAATTTGTGCTTGCCAATTATCAGAATGGTATACATACAGGAATGTTGTTAATGTGTATTGAGGTCGAAAAAGTATATACGTATATGTATAGGACCTGTTTTCCAGATAATGGATCTTTCTGTATTTTAAATCTTCTTAGGTCTACTAGAAAATCATGTAAACATTAAATAAACCCAATAGGCTGGTTTTGCTTCCAATACGGATTAATTATATCTTAGTTGGGATCAAGTACAAGGTACTGTTTTATTATTACAGAGAAACAAGAAATCATTTTTAACATTTTGGATTATTTGGATAAAATGGAGTCTATGAGAGATGGCCTTTCCACAATTCAGAGCTTTCTGGATAACGGGTTTCCGGATAACGGATCTTATACCTGTATTATGACATGAATGCATAAAAAAATAGGAATCTGGATGTTTACTAGCCCTAGTCAGATTGTAGTGATGCAGATATTTTCTTAAAGGAAACTATACCCCTGAACAATGAAGGTCTCTTTAAAAAGGTATTGCACAAAATAGCTCATATGTAAAACCCTGCTTTTTTAAACACAGATAAAAATGAAAAAGATCAGAGGATACAATAACCATAGTCTACAATAGAGTGTTTATTTTCCTGTTATGGGGCTCATTTAAATTTTCTACATCCAAAATAGGTGCAGAATTGCTCCTAACATTTATCCTACATTCCATATACAGTAAAGAGGGGTACTGTTTGGATTTTGTCACCCAGTGTGACAATACCACTCTTCCCACTCTTACTTCTATTGTCCATAAACTGAGGTAGGGGGAGGAATTGCTTGTGTAGGGACACATTGACAGCCTTTATAGGCTTCCTAAATAATATGGAATCTTCCATTAAATTCACATGGACAAGTGACAAAAATTGCATTAGCTTTTTGGATGTTAACATTTTCAGAAGGGGAAAAAAATTGGAAACTGACCTTTTTAGAAAATCAACTGACAATGTCTCCTACATTTTGATAGCTTCCATCCGCATTCCCTCAAATGTTCCCTTCCGTATACACAATTCTCGAGGGTTAAAAGAATCGTATCTGATCCACATATATACACAAAGAGAATTGAAGAAATGACTGACCTTTTCAAAGAGAGGGGGTACCCTGAGGATGTTCTAAATAAGGGTCTATCTCTAATTAACAATAAGAGACGGGATGAGCTACTACAACACCCAAGTAGAAACAAAACAAATGAAAATAGGATGGTTTTTGTTTCAGGTTTTTCTACTGCCAGCAAACATGTTACTAAAATCATACATAAACACTGGCATTTGCTTACATCATGTTTGTCCAACATACCGGCATTTCCGCAACCACCACTAATAGCCTATAAACGCGCCAGAAACCTTAAGGACCGATTAGTAAAAGCTGATATTGGACCTCTGAAACAGCAGTCCACACGCTTTTTATGTAATCCAAAATTCGGCACTTTTCCCTGTCTCAACTACACACAATGTAACTCAGTTACCAAGGGGGACGTGTTTTATCATCCACATTCGGGTAAAAAATATACTATAAAGAATTACTATACATGTGATTCCTCTTATGTGGTCTATTTATTGAAATGCCCCTGTGCTTGCTCTATATTGGAGAAACCACACAAAAGGTCAAATACCGCATTTCCAAGCACAAATCCACGATTTGTAAACAACTGACAGCCCTCCCGGTTCCAGCTCACTTTCAGGAGGCTAGACACACAGTTAGTCAATTGCGCTTTCAGGTCATTGACTCAGTAGAAGTCCTAGACGGGGTGGTGACAAGATCTTGATGCTTAAGAAATTGGAAATGCGGTGGATACACAGACTGGATACGATTTGGCCTCGAGGGTTGAATACAGACTATACCCCAGCAATGTTTATTTAATATTTCATATTTTAAATATTAGATATGGAGTCCTGTTCATAATGGTGCTTTTAATGGTGTAGAAAATAAATGACTGATTCAATATGTGTATTATATTTATGTTTTTAATAATCTCTTTGTTTTTTTTCAAAGGAGCATGATCTACAGGAAACATCGGTACCAATTTGTACATACGATGAAGTGTCTCATGAAGAGTGCTGAGTACTTTATGCCACATGGGTGCCAGATGATATCTCAAGCCTGTACAGATCAATTCCTTTCAGCATCTACTTCCTTTATGTTTCAATTTTAGTATCACTTTTATCACGATGTGTCACAATGTTTTTGATACATTTATATTTTGGATACACTATGTGCAATTGTATAGTGCCATATCTACAGAAAATAACATTTTGGACATTGGTTGTTATGGACTATGAACTACGAAGAATAAAATATGGACACTGTGAACTTTGACCTTGGGGGAGGGATGAGAGGCGTGATTACACCCCTCTTCCACTATAAATGTTTGTCACATGTTTTACACCAATAGGCTTGATAAAGGGCCCAGTGGAGGCCTGAAACGTTGCCGCTTTGTTTGTGAGCTGAATAAATACTGATCACTTAATCAATTGCATCAGTTGTGCCGCAGGTCTCAAGCATAGTGCATGCGTGGAACAAAAAACATTTAAGGGCTCTTACTGACGAGCGGTTGTAGCTGAGCTCCCCTGCGTTCCGTTTTTCTGTGTTCAGCCGCAGGGGAGTGCAGGAATAGACGCATTTCCAATGGAGCTATTCTCACATACAGTGGTGTGCAAAACTACTTGCCCCCTTCCTGATTTCTTATTCTTTTGCATGTTTGTCACACAAAATGTTTCTGATCATCAAACACATTTAACTATTAGTCAAAGATAACACAAGTAAACACAAAATGCAGTTTTTAAATGAGGGTTTTTATTATTTAGGGAGAAAAGAAATCCAAATCTACATTTTCATGTGTGAAAAAGCAATTGCCCCCTGAACCTAATAACTGGTTGGGCCACCCTTAGCAGCAATAACTGCAATCAAGCGTTTGCGATAACTTGCAACGAGTCTTTTACAGCGCTCTGGAGGAATTTTGGCCTACTCATCTTTGCAGAATTCTTGTAATTCAGCTTTATTTGAGGGTTTTCTAGCATGAACCACCTTTTTAAGGTCATGCCACAACATCTCAATAGGATTCAGGACTTTGACTAGGCCACTCCAAAGTCTTCAGTTTGTTTTTCTTCAGCCATTCAGAGGTGGATTTGCTGGTGTGTTTTGGGTCATTGTCCTGCTGCAGCACCCAAGATCGCTTCAGCTTGAGTTGACGAACAGATGGCCGGACATTCTCCTTCAGGATTTTTTGGTAGACAGTAGAATTCATGGTTCCATCTATCACAGCAAGTCTTCCAGGTCCTGAAGCAGCAAAACAACCCCAGACCATCACACTACCACCACCATATTTTACTGTTGGTATGATGTTCTTTTTCTGAAATGCTGTTTTACTTTTACGCCAGATGTAACGGGACGCGCACCTTCCAAAAAGTTCAACTTTTGTCTCGTCGGTCCACAAGGTATTTTCCCAAAAGTCTTGGCAATCATTGAGATGTTTTTTAGCAAAATTGAGAAGAGCCTTAATGTTCTTTTTGCTTAAAAGTGGTTTGCGCCTTGGAAATCTGCCATGCAGGCCGTTTTTGCCCAGTCTCTTTCTTATGGTGGAGTCGTGAACACTGACCTTAATTGAGGCAAGTGAGGCCTGCAGTTCTTTAGATGTTGTCCTGGGGTCTTTTGTGGCCTCTCGGATGAGTTGTCTCTGCGCTCTTGGGGTAATTTTGGTCGGCCGGCCACTCCTGGGAAGGTTCACCACTGTTCCATGTTTTTGCCATTTGTGGATAATGGCTCTCACTGTGGTTCGCTGGAGTCCCAAAGCTTTAGAAATGGCTTTATAACCTTTGAAATTGAGTTAAGTTATTTTTTAACAAGGGGGGCAATCACTTTTTCACACAGGCCCATGTAGATTTGGAGTTTTTTTTCTTCCTTAATAACGTAAACCTTCATTTAAAAACTGCATTTTGTGTTCAATTATGTTATCTTTGACTACTAGTTAACGGTTTTTGATGAGCAGAAACATTAAAGTGTGACAAACATGCAAAAGAATAAGAAATCAGGAAGGGGGCAAATAGTTTTGCACACCACTGTAGGTGCGTGTAGGCGCCGAACGCAGGAAAAATGCAGCATGTTGCGTCTCAACTTGCGTTCGGCGCCTACTCGCGCCTGTGTAAGTACAGCCCCATTGTAAACAATGTAATGCGTCTATTCCTGCGCTCCCCTGCGGCTGAACGCAGAAAAATGGAACACAGGGGAGTGGAGCTACAACTGCTCGTGAGTAAGAGCCCTAAGAGTGTTCCCTCATGAACCAATTTGTAATTAATTAACACAATAGTTGATGAAACCAATTAAGTTCAAACGAGACATTCCAATAGATAAGTCCAAAGTCTCAATTCCCTTGTGTTTAAACCTTGAAGTGAAATCATTGAAACCGTAATCTAATGAGAGGAAATAAAAAAATGTCCAACAAACCCAACAGCAACTAGTATCACATCTAAACAAACCTTTAACTGTGTTTAACATGTGATACTAGTAATTTGATCTATCTTTTGAAATGGCCCTGTGGTCTGGCATATGTTGGCCAGACAACTAGACCCATTAAGATCAGGTTAATGAGCATAAATCCACTATACTAAGGAACTAACAGCCACCACCAATATCCACTAATCCTAATTAAAACAAAGAAAGAAACAAAGATAAAGATTTAAGGAAAATTAAAAAAGAAACTTTACTAGCTAGGCATTTTTTTACACATGGCCACAGGGTGGCACAAATTTGTTGGCAGATCTTGGGAAAAGTTAAGGCTAAACAAGGGCAAGATAATAAAAGGTTACTCTCACAGAGAGCGTGTTATTGGATCTGCGTACTTCAAACCAGATCCCCTAAAGGTTTAAATGAAGAGTATAAAATGTCCTGTTTTTTATGAACAACATTTGTGCTATGTTCTAATACACAATTTGCGTCCTCTTCCTTTCAGATAAGCATATTCTGATTACCCTCCAGGGACAGGTAATTTTCCATTTTCCCTTCCCTTAATACGTAGGGTTATTAATGGATTCTTTGATACTGTGTAATTTATTTGTATGATACTTTTGTTGCTATTGGGTTTGTTGGACATTTGTTTATTTCCTTTCATTAGGTTACTGTTTCAATTCAAGGTTTAACCACAAGGGAATTGAGACTTTGGGCTTATCTATTGGAATGTCTCATTTGGACTTAATTGGTTTCATCAACTATTGGCTTAATTAATTGCTAATTGGTTCATAAGGGAGCACTCTTAGGGTGCCCTTAAATGTTTTCTGTTCCACGCATGCACTATGCTTGACAAAGGGGCATGTCCCCGAAATGTTGCACATTGCTTTAAATAAAATTACAAGGGCTTGCCCTGCTAAATGCATCTCTTGTGTGCTGGTGAATTTCTTCATGCACTGTAACAGAGGTTGCAGATTCCCCCAACACTGAGCACCAAGAAGGAGGATATTGGGAATATAAGGTGTGCGGTTTCTCCACTAGTTGTTTAGTACGTTGTGGCAACAGCCCATTGTAGCATCTAATAGCACAGCTTGCTCTCAGGCTGCAGATGGAAGCACCAGACCCCGTCCCTTTAGGAATATGGCTGCAGTTATGCCTCTGTACACCCAGTGATACCCCGGGCACAATTGTAGATGACACCTCCATCCCTCAAGTGAAAGAGGAGGAGCATGAAAGAGAAGCGAGTGAAAATGAAATAGGAGGCAAAGAGATGTATAGAAATAATAATTTGGCCACTGGGCATATGGGTTTATTGCAGAGAATGCAGTATTGCAACTCTGATAAGCTTATCAATAAATGTAAATATGGATACGTCTCTGTCCATAATATTTGTAAAAGGAAATTGAAAGAAAGTTGATACCACCACTGCATTTAGGAGCTGCACACAAAGAAACAGCATTATATTTTCATAACTGTAATCTCCTGTTCATCGTGCAGCCTCCCATTCGGTAGGATACAATGCGGCAATCTACTCCAAATATAATATACTGTACATACTAACCATGTTATTCTTTATCATAGAATTATTATTGGTAAAATAAAACAAAGAAGATGTTGAAGAGGTTTTATTAATCAGTCACTAAATTCCAAAAAAGTAGCTGATGCCCAAACAAAAGTGTACCTGATGAATCCATTTCCTCCAAGTAAAGTAGACGGCCCTGCATCCAAAAATCGTTTGTTGCATAATGAAAGAAAATATAGTGTTTGTTTATCCCTTTTTGTTGTCTGAGTCTTGCATTTGAAACAATATAAGAGGTGTCCTATTCCAGCTGGTTTCTGCTACATTGTCTCAAGAGTCAGAGGCAGCAGTGCAGAGTATATAAACAGCCTGCCATACTTCTTATACTTAATCACAGATACATTTAACTATAACTTTAAAACCATTAAAAATGTTTAATGTACATTACAATTACATTTTCTTTTAGTATGCAAAAACAGTTTTGAGGTGGAGGACCCCTGTTTGTAAGAATAAGGGCAGGGTGAAAGTTAAAAAACAAACACATTTCAAAATCATTCTTACAATGCATTAATGATTGTGTGGGCATATACCCCTAATCACTTTACATTTCATTGGCCATGTTGAGGATTTGCACATGTTGCACAACACAGCAATTCAACTTCTACTCTTTTTTTATATAGAGCCATTATACTCTGAAGCATGTTATTTCTTGTAAGTCTGCCTCGGCGCAGCTTACAGTCAAAGTCCTTGTTCTATTTACACATACTAGGATCAATTTCATCAGGAGCAAATTAACCTGCCAGTTTATTTATGGAAAGTAGAAGCAAGTACCCAGAGTAAACTAATAATAAACTCCATGAACATAGTACCTTGGCTGGAATCAAATATAGGACCCACAAACTGTGCTGCATTGAGTTCATTTTTCTCTGTTCAACACTAATATTCACACCCTTTTTTCCAGATAAGGGGCTGCTCAGTAATTTGGATCTCCATTAAATTGAATAAAAATAATTTAAACATTAAATAAATCCAACAGGGGTGTTCTGCCTCCAATAAGGATCAAGCACAGGGTACGGTTTTATTATTACGCTAAAAAAAGAAAATAATTTTTAAAAAAGTTTAATTTAATTTCATTTAATTAAAATGTAATTTAAACATTACATTTTTTGTAAAATGGAGTTTATGGGAGAGGGTCTTTCCTTAATTTAGGACTTTCTAGATAAATGGTTTCTGGATATCGAATCCCATACCTGTACAATGAAATAAAGTCACACAGCTTTACTGTGCTGTGGAACACAAACAAATCTACAACACAACAAATGCAACTGAAAGGAGAAGGAAAGATTGCCACGCTAGGCTCTCCCCAGTGATTATAATCACTTACCTGATACCCCAGCCGATTCTCCTGTTATAAAATTGCACTTGCCCAGGCTATTAGTGAGCGAGCACCACAGAGCGATCCTCCCTTTGTGCGTGTGCAGCATGCACAGTAAAGTAAAAAACGGAAAGCGCCCTTTTCACTCTATTGTGCAGGCGTCGATACAGGATCAAGGGTAGACTCCATGGTGCTTGCTCAGAAGTACCCCAGGACTGTGCATTTTTCTGCTCAAATTATCACTTGCCCAGGGTATCAGGTAAGTGATTGTAATCACTTGGGTGCCTAACATGTGACAACGTTCTTTTCCAATCAGTTTGGCTACACAGAGCTTGCTGGCGCATGCGCAGTTGAAGGCATCTTCAACTGCACATCTTCAACTGCACATGTGTCAGCAAGCTCTGTGTAGCCAAACTGATTGGAAAAGAACAAGAATTTTCAGAAGATGGAGTTTGCTAACTCCGCTGCACATTTCTGCTTGCAGAGGTCATCTTTACTATGAGAGACACTGTTCACTGCAATAGACTCGGTGGGGAGGGGGCTCATTTCATGGCTGGGGACCTTTGTCGGGAGGGGGGGTTTAGTTCTCCTTTAAGCATCAATTTCAAGTATACACTAGACACTTGTTGCTGGGAGATCTAGCTTAACAGTTAAAGAGCTACAGGTTTGACATGCCTGCTTTCTAACACTGAGACCGATAACATGATGAATACAGCCACATCAGTATGCAAAAATCTAATGCAAGTATAGCATACAAACATCTTTTCTGCTGTACACCCTTTGGCTTTAAGAATCGAGACAGCTGTAGCACTAGCAGAACTATGAAGATGGCAATATTTAGAATTAAAAACAGTCTGGTGTAAGAGGCTGAAATTGATGAAGTCCCGCTGTGGAAAGTTGTAAACATATGAGGGGGTGCATGTTTACTAACAGAAGCAGGTTTGGGCTTGACTTGAGGTTCATCTACAAAGTCCAAAAGGTCTTTCATTTCTTCTTCTTCATTGACTGGAAGTTCACTCTGTGCCAGAGCCATGGCTTTTTGGCGTGTCTGCTTCTCGTTAACTTCTATTTGCGCAAATAAGTCTGGTATGGCATTTATAAATTTGTTGTTCCTTGTGGCCTTCCTGGTTTTTTTGGTTTTGCCTTGCTGCTTCTGCTGCTGAGATACAGAAAATATTTTTTCAATAGCCTCCTCTGTGTTCCTTTTATCTGTAAACCTAAGCAGACGTTCGGCCGTCCTTCTGAAGCTGGCTGTGTTTCTGACATGAGATAAAATCTGCTTCTCCATTTCCTGAAAAACAGGCTTAAAGTGCTGGAGATTCTGCTCAACAATTGCAGAATAATCTTTGACTTCCTCTGGAGAAGAGCTCCTGATGGCAGAGGTCTTGTCAAAAACAAATTTCTGTCTATCTGCAACTACTTTAGCATAGATGGACTGGCTAGGTGTTTCTCCCGTGAAAATGTAAGCAGCGTATGCATGTTCACTAGTAGCAAGATACACATCAACTTGCTGATAGTCTCCATGGACACTGAAGCTCTCAACATCCACAGAAGGTCCTATGAAAACATGTATGGCTCTTGTGATAGGTTTCCTGAGGTAAGTTGTGACATTCACATAATTAGTTCCATTGTATGGATAACCCTGTGGGTAAGAAACTGAAGTAATGACTGCTCTCTCACTCAGACCAGTGTCATCCATCCAGTACATCTTATACATTCCATCTTTGTGCCTAATTATTGCTCCATGAACACTATCAATGGAGGTTGCCTCAAAAGGCATATCCACATTGTGGAAAAAGCTTGAAGTTGCCTTCAGAGTGCTGCCACGGTCTAAGTGAATATGGTCTACAAGGAGTAACAACTGTGGATGTAGCAGGATAAGATTTCTTTGAACACTTTTCAGTTTCAAGTTAGGATTGTAAGCTCCAACCCCTTCACCCCTGATAAAAACAAACCCAGATTTCTCCACAGCAGCAACCACCCTTCCTTGACAGTCTGCAGCTTCTCCTTGCTTGTATTTCAGCCATTTAGAATGACAGTCTTCTGTGACCTGACCTTGCCACGGAGCAAAGCAGCTCTCAGACACAGAAGGTGAAAACATTAAAGCATTATTTAGAAAAGTATATTTTGGTCCATATAAAGCTTCAGTTATAAAAGGAAATCCGTTAGGAGCAAATGTAAAAGAGTTCTGATCAGGATGCTCATGTCCAGCATTAAAATTTCTCCATCCTTTAATCCAGTCTTTGTACTTGTTTTCGTGAACAATATCAAATATAGCACGGCCTCCAAGTTTTCCTGATTTAAAGGAAAGAAAAGGCCTGTTAATTTCTGCGGGTAGGGAACTTCCATAAGTCACAACTCCCCAGTCTTCAAAGAAGTGAAGCTGAGGTGTGCCAAAATCTGGTGGAGGTGTAGACTGTAAAGTTGCATCATACCTGTATCAAAACAAAGTATATTTATTTTTAATCTCTTTCATTATAAATATACAACTAGACACATGACATAACATAAGTAGAGCATTAGAGTTAATCAAAATTAACGCTGGCTGTCAATAGTAATGATAGTTACTAAGCCCTGCCCAGGCTTATAATTATGGAGGTTAGATTGCAGATTATTAATCCTGCATACTCCTGTCCTGCAAGTCAATAACTTTAGCTGACCATACAAATTAAGATCTTGCCTGATTTGGTCATCCACATTCTGGGCCAACTTGGCTGATCTCATTGTTTAGCCCCCAGGCCAATGATCAGAATATAACTGGTGCCTATGCCAGCAGAAGAGGAGGTACCCACAATAAGGGATTTTCAAACCTACCCAATAGATATCTGGCAGATTTTTGGACAGATATCTACCATGACCATTTGAGTGGGCCCATACACAGATCAACATATTTAAACAGTTGTTGGGTAAGCAGGTGGAGCTGAAAAAAAGTATTATGGGGGAATGTAATAAAAGTCGCAAAGAGCAAAACAATTAGCACAAATAAGAATAGTCTCATTTGCAATGTAATACTCTTATTACATTGCGAATTTTAATTGCGCATTGTCCACTTTTAAGAAGAGCTTGAAGGTGTCATAATCTTTTGGTGCAAACATAACTTTTTTTATTAAGAAGTTTTATTATATTCACTGCGCACTGGCGCTAACTATAAAATTCACAAACCTTCTTCCACTGTCGGAAGTGGTTGCTAAACAGTTTCTGGGTTCGCAAAAGCTATATTAAATTTGCACAAAGGCAAATTTGTTCGCACAGAGGCATAATTTTTCGCGAATACTTTTATTACATTCCCCCACTAGAGTTTAGTATTAGAGTTGGCATTTCCATAGGATAAATTGAATACACTTCTATTAATGCTTCTGGAACAATTACATTTTAAATATAAACATTTGTTACTACAGAACAGTTTTTGTCTTCATAGAAAGCAGTTAAAGGCAACATGCTGGCCCCTATCTGTAGTTGGATTACAAATTCCAGCAGCTTTCCACAGTCATACTTACCAAATAAACTCAGTATGAAGGGTGCACCAACGCTGCCCTTTAGCTGGTGTTCCAGGACCTTCTTGCACTCTGTTTGCGTGAATCTGTTCAGCCAGCCAATTACCACTTCCATTTCTCAAGACATATTTGTCTAAAAACACCAACTGACTCTCAGGTCCATAAAACCAATTATAATTGGAATCTGCTATGGCCACAGTTCTCTGAAAGCCTAAAAAACAAAAGCACACATTAATAGCAAAAACACAGGTCTCCGGGGGCTCCTTTAAGTGGTAAGCCCTGCCAGTAATGTGTCCTCAATCCGCCCTTTATTTCCTAACTCACAGAAGGAACCATGAAATTATCAACTGAGAACAGTAGCAGAAGGTGGTTAGTAAGGTTTGGATGAATCTACATAATCTCCCTGAATAGAAAAAAAAAGTCTGACAATAGAAACAGTAATTAAAACAGCATTACTTGCTCTAAAACCCTCAAGAAGTGAGGCAAAAAAATGGAATTAAGAGATTCATATGCTGAGAAAATCTCTGGATTTTATTGTTAAGGATCTTATTTTGATGCCGCACCCTGTCATCTCAGCCCGTTGGTGCCTCTCCAGTAGTCATACAAGATGCCAATTTTGAAAACTATTTTCCAAGTTGGATTAATACTGTATAACCTTCTGATACAAAAATATTATGGCTAATACTTTTATGAATCATGAATATGAATCATGTCTTAAAAAGATACAAATTCAAAGTATAAGCAGAATGCAGCAATTTATATATTCGCACAGTTTCCAATCAGGATGTTTCTTATGCTATAATGATAGCACATTTTATGCAATAATTAGAGTTTTGTGCTATGTGACCTTTCTATTAAACATCATGCACAGATTAACATAGCAAGCTTTGTGCACTGCAATGCAATATTAGGCACTGTGTAACTGACCAAAGAAAGGTATACGAGTTGTCCAGCTGTTATTGCATCAGAACTCAGGACCTACATAAGCCAAGATGCTGTTTTATTAAAAATCAAGTTGGCGTTTTTAACTTGATTTGAGAGAAAAACGGAGGGGAAAAAAACATGGACATGAAAAAAAAAAACAAAAGTATTTATTGAAATCTCGAATAGTTGAGGAAAAAAAAAGAAAAATAGCTTGCATTTTTTTTTCTTGTTCGCGTTTTTTCCTGCATATTGAATTTTACCAAATAAGGCTCCAAGTCTATTGGTGGGATGCTGGAAACTGTAGTGTGACAAAAGCAAGAGGTTGAAGGCTGGACAATATGAGGATCTAGTCTCCAACCAAATCAGCCCCTGTTCATTGTCCTAAGGTATTTTTCAACTTATATATATGAAGATGAGTATTTTGGTTAAGAGAGGAATGTGTAGCATTTGTAAGTGTAACCACAGTGACATATTTTTATAATCGGATCCACATTTTACAGTGAGGAGATATTCTTGCCATTTTATAAAGCAGAGGGAATGCCCAGGATGTGTATATTTTTATCTAATGGCTTTATATTATAGCCTTTTCCATAAAAACCTTAAAAGCAAAATATGTTTTCCCCCCTTTTTTTGTATTTCTTACCTGGTAGTATGGTTCTGTACATGAATGCAAAGTGCTCTTTTAGCCAAGGATGGTTGAAGTGATTTATGTCGAAATGCCTCTGAACAAGGAACATGTACTGAAAGAGCGATCTAGTGGTGTAGCTTCCATAAGCCACTCCCTCATAGAGAGAGCCATCCGTCACATCATTTAATAGAACTATAGACTTCTCCATGATTGTCAACACTTGCTTTGTCCAAAAATAGGACTCTTGCAGGTAACCTAAGATAAAGGCAGTTATACATTATAAGCATCCCTCCAGATGTTGTCTAACTGTTGTAATGACTGCTGTTGGCATTCAATTCAGATTCCCATCATAGCTATAAAGAGTTATGTTGTAATGGAATTCAAGCAATACATTGGTCCATTAAGCAAATAAAGTATCCAGATGCTTTTGGCCATGTAGTGTGTGGTGTATAGTAAACATAGCAAAAGAGCAAGTGGCACCTAAAGCACAAAAAATAAATATTTCTCCCACTAGAGCAGGGGTGCCCAAAAGGTAGATTGGGATGTACCAGTAGACCTTTAGCTGGTGTTTAGTAGATCTCAAGACACCTTCTATTTCATGCTTTTCATGCAGTTATTACTTTAAGGTCACATAAGAAATAGTGGTTTGTTAAATGTAGCAAGATACATTTTATCATAAATCAATTAAGTAATATTTTCCATGGAACAGAATGCTAACTGATTTTATGGATGTAGATCATAATGAGCCAACATCACTAGAAGTAGACCTTGCATTAGTAAAGTATGGGCACTCATGCACTAGAGGTTTTATTTTATTCAGACACTGTTCTATTCTACTTTTAGTCACCTAATAGTATGTAAAATAGTAAGTAGGCATACACTGAATCCATGTGCCTGGCCAAATCAGAATTTGGTGCATCCCTAATATTAAGGCAAATAGCAAGGCACCGTATTGTGGAATATTTGGGATTCTTGTTATCAAAACTCTGTTTTAATAAATGTATCTTTATTAACAGAATTTTAGCTAATGTCTAATGTGGTGTCTTTGCTGCTGCCATCAGGGGAAAAACAGGCAATTAAAATGCCATTTTACATCGGGCACTGCTTCTTATACAGTATATATCTATGGGAAACAACATCCCTGAAGTGCAGGTAAAGCTAACAGGCTGATATCCATTAAAAAAAGCTCATTCGAGCATTTTTCAGCAGAGATCTACCCTCCCCCATCAGGTGTGATATTAGCTCAAGTTCTGTTAATGAAAGTACATTAATTAAAATTGATTTATACGTGGCATGCACAGACAGTTTGTAAACTGTTATAACAATGTGTACTTTGTTACTGCAGAGTTGCCTACCTTGATTCATCATCACCAAACTTCCAGTTAGCAGGGCCACACAATTAGTGGGTTGATGGTTGTGAATGTACTGAAAGCCCCAGCCTCTCCTGAATGAGGTTTCATACATATTTGCCGAGGCGTTGGCAATAACCTCTAGAAACCTCACCTTCTGTTGCTTGCTAATGGAGTGGTAGAGAAAGTCATACGCAGTAGCAAAGCCGACCAGAGAGTGTGCCAAGGGAACTTCATCCCAAGGAGCATCTTTCACTAACCTGTAGGAAGTAGAGCATATGTTGGCATTACACACTTAACCTGTTCAAACCAACTGCTACACACATGAGGTTTTTAAAGTTATCATGCACTTGTATTTCTGGCTGAAACAAAAAAAAGAAAATCAATGTGTGTACTCTCCAGGGGGGAACACAGACTGACCACAAGCTTTGTGTAGCTCCATAATGCCAAGCATATCACTTCTCATGTATCGTTTCAGGGAAGAATTACTTAAAAGATACAGAACAACAACAACATAAAGAGCATTTCTGTGACCACACTGTATTTCTCTCCCCGTGATTCATTTCAGGAAGCAGATGGTTGCAACCATAATGTCACTTAATTAAGAGAAACAAAAAGATTGCAACATAGAATTATGGCCAATCAAATTATATTACAGGACAGTTAAGCCTAATTTATTAAACAGAAAGTTAAATGTTTTGAATGGGGTGGGTGGTTAAAAAGTAACAATCACTAAAAACAGATGGTGACCAATTGTGATATATACTCCACTTTAAGAAGTATATATTAAATGGGTTTTGGAAAAACTCTGGAACAGGGAATGTTTTAAATATTAGCCCCTTGCTTTCATTGTCAGAACAGTTAACAGCTAAGGCGCTTTGTACTTACTGTACGCCCATGTACTACCTTGGCTGAAGCTGCATTTAGGCTCTATATTGTCTTACACGTATAAGATTGATTACGTATATCAACTGACAGTCTAGCCTGTGTAGTACTTGCAATACTCTTCCTTTCCAATCAATGCTTTGTATACTCGGAATACAGTAAATTAACTGAACTTTAAAAAGAGCTAGACACAAGCTTCTAAATCTGGGCATGCTGAACAAAATAGTATGCCACCAATTTGCTCACATATGAAGTAATCTGGCTAAAAATATATACAGCTAAAAAAAATTCCAAACACTTGGATCATGAGGACCCATACAGTACTGCTAATTGCCATACACTGGCCAATCAGAATTGCAAACTTGTCTAATAACTTTGCTCACCAATTCACACGGGTGCAAATAGTAAACAAGATGAAGGCTTAAGCCCGTGTGAATTGGTGTGCTTCTTCCCCTTGCATAACTTGGATACTATTGGAATTGGACGCAGTATGGGAATTGAAAGCACCCTATATGCAAGTAAGTGGTGTGCGGCAGTAAATTTTCATTTCTTAATAACTTTGCTCCACATCAACAGAATATAATAAGTACCAAAATAATCAAATAATCTCAAATGAATAGCAACAACTATTTGTCAGAATGCAATCACCACTGACAAAATATTTTACAAACTCTATAAAGCCCAACTTTATTAAAGGCACATGAGCCAAAATCATTTACAGCTTTTTCCAGTATTTAGAAAAATGTCTGTATCAACTGATCTCATACTATCTATGGTAGCTGCCATAGTATGCTGTCTGACGGCCGCATGGCCTCTTCTGGGCGCCGCCATCTTGGACGCGTGGAGGACGGCCAGGACGCCTTACAGTACCCCCTCCTCCACGGGGGGCCTCCGGACCACCAAGGCTGGGTTTCAGAGGAAATCTTCTATGAAATCTCCGAATTAGAAGAGGAGCATGAATGTCTGAATGTTTGACCCAGGAATATTCTTCAGGACCGAACCCCCTCCATTCCACCAAATATTGAAGAGAGCCCCTGGATACCCGAGAATCCAAAAATGTTCTCCACTTCAAACTCCTGATGACCATCAACGGATACAGGAACTGGCGGAGAAGAAACATGACTAACAGCAGCCAGCTTGAGAAGAGAAACATGAAAGACATTTGGTATCTTCATCTCTGGGGTCAACTAGAGACGAATGGCCACAGGGTTTATGAGTTCAATAATGGGAAAAGGGCCAATGAATTTGGGACCTAATTTAGCAGAAGGAATTTTAAGACGAATGTTCTTAGTAGAGAGCCACACCTTATCACCAAGAGCATATTGTGTAGGAGGAGAACGCTTCTTATCGGCAAAAAACTTTTGACTGGAAGAACTCTTCTCAAGGTTGACCTTCGTGGCTTGCCAAATGGCAGACATATGGGAAACTTGGTCGTTGGCAGCTGGTACATTGGAGAGGAGTACATCTTGAGGAAAAGCAAAAGGGTGTTGCCCATAAACACAAAAAAAAGGAGATCTGTCTGAAGAGGCATGAAGAGAATTATTGTGAGCAAATTCAGCCCAGGGAAGTAAATCAGCCCAATCATCTTGGCACAAGGAAATATGGCATCTTAGGAATTGTTCAAGAGCTTGGTTGACACGTTCAGAAGCTCCGTTGGACTGAGAATGATAGGCAGAGGAAAAATGTAATGAAATATTGAGAGATTTGCATAAAGACCTCCAAATCTTGGAAATGAACTGTGAACCTCTGTCAGACACAATTTCCAAAGGAAAACCATGAAGACGAAAAATGTGTTGAATGCAAAAATTAGAAAGTTCCAAAGCAGAAGGTAATTTACGGAGAGGGATGAAGTGAGCCATTTTGCTGAACCTGTCAATTACCACCCAAATGATTGTACAACCACGGGAGGGAGGAAGGTCCACAATAAAGTCCATGGCCAAATGTGTCCAAGGCCGGGAAGGAATGGGTAGTGGTAAAAGTAATCCCTTGGGGGAGGTGTGACAGGTTTTAGATGCGGCACAAATGGAACAGGAAGAAACAAATTCTTTAACGTCTTTCCGAAGGGATGGCCACCAAACAAGACGGGATAATAACTCAGTAGTCTTCTTGATTCCAGGATGGCCAGCCTGCTTGGAACTATGTGATTGATGAAGAATAGATTGACGAAGATCCGGGGGAACAAAGGCCACACCAGGAGGTGTATCAGCAGGGGCAGAAGTTTGAGCAGACAAGATTTAAGACCCAATAGAAGGAAACAAGGCAGCCACGATCTTTGCCGACGGAATAATCGGTTCTTCGTCCTTCAAAGAAGAGTCCACAGGAGAAAAACTCCTGGATAAGGCATCCGCCTTTTTGTTTCTAGAACCAGGTCGGAAAGTAATGACAAAATTAAAACGTGAAAAGAACAAGGACCAACGAGCCTGTCTGGGGTTCAGACGTTTAAGGGTTTGAATGTATTCCAAGTTCTTATGGTCTGTAAAAATGGTCACATTTTGTTTTGCCTTCAATAAGGATTAATTCTTTATTGATTGGGATTAGGTACAATATATACTTATCTTTTTTTTATTTAATAAGCACGTAATAATCTTGGATTTTGTAAGATAACTTTCCCATGGTTGTATGGCAATAAAACATAAAGCAGAAACATTAAATGGAAAAAATCAGCAAGTAGTAACAGTATGAGTGCTGTACTATAATATAGTATTACAAATATAGGAGCTAGTATCTGTATTCCTTGGGACCTGGGGTTTACAGGATAAAAGATCTTTCCATAATTTGGACCACCAAACCTACTTCTTAAAATCATTTAAACATTAAATAAACCCAATAGGATTGTTTTGTACTAATATAAATTCATGCAGCTTAGTTACCATCAAGTACAAGGTGGCCTTTAAGAGAGAGAGAGAGATTGTCCAAACCAATGCCCATATTTAAAAGCATAGGACCACCATTAGTTTAAAGGGGTGGATATGGGGTGCTTTTACAAAAAAAACACATGAAGCTAAGCCACAGTTTCCAGCTAATACAATATACACATTTCTGGGGGTTTTAAATATGGGCGTTGGTTTGGGCAATCTCTCTCTCACTGAATATAGATAATGCTATTATGCAGAGAACTAAGTCTTTTTATACTATGACCTGAGGTAAAAAATTTAGGTATGGTGGCTTTTCAACTTTATGATCATAACTTTGCTACTAAAACCCCTGTTTTGTAAACACACGCACTTGCTTTTATACTGAAATATTTATGAGACAGGGGACCAGGGAAGTGTATTGTAAGTAGCACTTACATTATACTTAAATATACTTTAATTTAGCCTTTAGAGTGCTTCCACAACCACCAGAAATTTGCTTATTAAGAACCCCAGAAAGTTTTTTGGGTCCCTTTTTAGGGACTTTCCTTACTTCTACACATAGATCTGCAAAGAACTGTGCTATTCAGCAATAGCAGTGATGTTATTTTTCAACAGTGATGGAGATAATGTGTGCTTGGTAATTTGCTGCAACCATATTTCCTTTTGGGAACTTAATCTTTACACTAAAAAACAAAAAAATATAAAGCAAAACAGAAAAAATGTGAAACAAACACAGATTGCCACTCTCATTTGCAAATCAACAGTGTCTAGTTTGTTGTATTAAACATTATAACTAGTTTGAAAGCCATGCTTGGTGGTGCTAAATTGGCCCATAATGACATAAAATATATTGAAACACTATGAAAGTGACCCTGCCATAGTTTATCCCCCTATTCACAACTTTGGAACCCAGTAAATAACAGCACCAGAGTGAACCTACAATTTAGAATAGTAGGTTCAAACTTGCCCTCGTGTTTTTTGGATAACTACGTAGCAGCACTGGTGCATGGTCCACGCAGGTGACCAATTGAAATACCTGCACAGTGTATTTGTGTACCTCACTCAAATACTGCCCTAAGATCGCTTAACAAATCTACACTCGGATTCAATACTTTTCAAATGTGTGCATGTGTCTACATGCTGATCTAGCTGATCCAAAGGTGTGCAACTGGGTGTACAATGAAAGAATGAAGTTTTGTTCAAACGATCTCCACCTGTGTAGCTCACTTTCCTACTTAGGCCACACCAGCCAGGCCAAACTTGTACTCATGCAGAAAATTGTAAGATAGGAAGGAGCATTACAATCCGCAGTCTTAGCCGCAAAATTCCTTTATTGTCACAACATGTTTCGGATCATCATGGATCCTTTTTCAAGTGTCACTTGAAAAAGGATCCATGATGATCCGAAACATGTTGTGACAATAAAGGAATTTTGTGGCTAAGACTGCGGATTGTAATGCTCCTTCCTATCCTACAATTTTCTGCATGGGTGTACAATGAGGCAATCTCTAGGTTTCCCACAGTTTCTATTGTGATTATTATTTTATGATTCGGAGTACTGATATAAAAGAAGGCAAACTACCAAATGCGCCTTTGTCACAAATAATATCAATGGCAATTTGACCGTGGCTGTATCGTTTTGCATCCACTGATAAGTATACTAAAGACATGACAGAAGTGAAGTTAACAAAAGACAAACAAAATCTACCAACTAGGCTGAGCTGCCATCCTTTCCATATATTCTCTGGCCAGACCAAGTGCTTCAGTGTTATCTGGATTCAGGACGCAGAACATTGCCAGCGCACCAAGGTTGTTGCCGTAAATTTCATTCCATCGAGCAGAAAACTCCTTTGGGTCCCATGGGGGAAGGTATTCACTAGGGTTGGTCAGCATTACATGAACTGCCTCATTAATTTTTGCAGAAATGTGTTGATGGCTGCTCTCTGCCTGGGCTCTGAGTCCTTCCATGTCACCCTTTGAGAAGTACAGCATGGGATAGCCATCATATTTTGCATTAAGGAATGGTATTTGTGTATTTATGTCCTTTTCTGTGCCATAGACCACAATGTAACAAAGCAGATGTATAAAAAATACACTGGGGGCTCCCCGAGTGTGAGTCCTCATTTTGACATTAGATCTCCAGGCCACCTGCTCTGCCAGACCATCTTTGATACAGCCTGGCGGAAAAACAAGAATAAAGAGATTAGAAAAAGAACACATGATTTTAAAGGTAAAGAAAGCACTGTAAAACATAATATGCACTAAACTATACATACTCATTACATAAAATAGCATTTCCACACAAATGTATACATGAATAATGTTGTCGCTTTATAAATTTTATTAGCATGTATTTATAAAAGGCCGTATTCCACATCATTGTACAATAAATGGGTGCATATATTAAATATACAGGAAAATATACACAAACCACCAAAACCAAAATACATGTGAACAGTAGCTATAAACTGTACAGATTTCACCTATATCTGGATCAACTAGAACAACATTTCTTAGCCTTTGGGCCCGGGACCCAAAAAAAAATGGGTTCCTATGCTACCATTAATACAGTGTCATTTCTTCCTACAAAACAATATAGTACAGGTATGGGATCTGTAATCCAGAATGCTTGGGGCCTGCAGTTTTCTGAATAATAACTTGTATTTCCATTTAAGTCTATTAGAAAATAATTTAAACATTAAACCAAATAGGTTTGTCTTGCCTCCAATAAGGATTAATTATATCTTAGTTGGGATTAGGTACAAGGGACTGTTTTAATATTACAGAAAAAAACTGAAATATTTTACAACATTCTTAACTGATTAAAATAGTAAAAGAGGTATATTTATCAAAGAGTGAAGTTAGAGATCACCAGAGTATCCTAGTGTGAAATGCCACCATTCGTTTCTATAGCATTTTTAAAGGCATAATTATCAAAGGGTGAACTTTCACCCATTGATAAATATTCTTTTAAAAATCACTGACCTAGGGTATGTCTGACATTTTAATGTATGTGTTTTATATGGTTGCACTGTTTATAGAACCACATGAACAAATACCACATGGCCATTGGGTACTGCATGTACAGAAACACATAATATGGCTATTCTGACATAAATGTGTTCAGGTATAAACTTGTAATGTTCAGTTATAAACTTGTAAATTGCCTTTATACAAGAACATAATGACTATTTTCTGTTTACACATAAACATTAAACACAGATTATCTCACGCTCTGTTTTGCAGCATAAACATGCCCAAGTGATCAATGACCTCTATTTTCACTTACAATGCCAAACAACACTGAAATGCCTGACGAAATTAGAAACCCTATGAAGTCAGAATCCTTACAGTGCTTTTAGTATTTTACAGAACCTGAGAGAGAGAGAGAGGGGCTGGGGGAAGAGAGAGAGAGAGAGAGAGAGAGAGAGAGAGAGAGAGAGAGACTTAAAAGAATTATATATGGTGTTTCAGGTGAGTAGTCAAGAATTTTCCAAAGAGGAAAATAAAATAAAAAATTTTTAAACTTTAAACATCTGTGGTTTCTTATGACATTCCTATGAAAACAGAATTCTACTCCAGTTTCTGAAAGCGTTAAAATACATCATAGTTTAAATTCTACAAAAAAAATATATTCGTATATTATGTCAACGGAGTAGATTGAAATCTCTATGTATTTTAATCCTTACATACTAGAATGACTGAAATGAATGCAATACAGTGCAGACAAAATATATTTTTTCAGGTTTGAAAACAGACATTTATATAATTTATGCAGAGGGGCCTGTTATAATGTTTTCTATAACTTTTCCCCTCTAAGAATGTCAGGAATTCCCTGTCTTTCCTCAAAGGGATTGTACTGCATGTGTTAACCCAGGCACACACGCGCGCACACACACACGACCTGTTATCCAAAATGCTTGGGGCCTTGAATCAAGTACAAGGTACTGTTTTATTATTACAGAGAAAAAGGAAATAGTTTTTAAAAATTTAAATTAATTTAAATTTAAAATGGTGAGATGGCCTTTTCTGTAATTCAGAACTTTCTTGATAATGAGTTTCCAGATAACGGATCTCGTGTGTGTGTATATATATATATATATATATATATATATATATATATATATATATATATATATATATATATATATATATATATACTCTTCCAAGAACTATGATAATGATCTCAACACTGGCTAGATGCATTGTAATAGGGGTTCATTGCTGTTGCATTTATTAAATGTCTAAAAATGCCATTCTTTTTCAACACAGATCATTAGTTAAAAAGAAAAAATGTGAACACATGCTTAAAGTAATTTATTATTTCAGCTTGTTCTTACTGATTTATTGTTTTGTCATATTAAGAATGTTGATACAGGTGTGCATCTAAATAGATTTTGCAGTTGCTCGCACTTAAAAAAAATGGAAATTTGGCTCTTTAAAGTCTGTGAATTGTATTCACAGAGGAGTTGCAAATATGAGTAAATTGCTAAGTTTATTTACCCTGAGGCAGTGCTTCTTGTAGGTAAAGAGTGCATTGCTGCAATTTTACTTACCTTTCCCAAGCATTCCTACTGCTGACTGGCAGTACCTGAAATGCTTAGCTCTCAGTTTCAGACCTGTTTTCATTTATTTTTTAAATTAAAATGCATCGTATCTGTACATCACCCACACTGTTTTGAGGCTAACATACAATTTTATTTTCATGATATCATCACTGTATCAGTGGCATCTAATTTCTATACTTTCACTTCCACCATCCTGTTCTCAAGTATTAAGGCTACATCACCCTAAACAACAACAACAAAAAACAGGAAAAAAACTGTGACAAACAAAGTGAACGCACTACATAAATTAGTAAATAAACCTGTTCCGGTCTCTATTTATTATCACTTCCTCACGCTTCCCACTCCTGTTTACATTACTTTTATTGATTTGTTTATATAGACTCCAAACAACTGAGCCTCGACTAATTGATCTAACTGACCTCTAATGTAAACATAATTGGAATGTGCCTCAGATTCCTACTACATAAGTAAAATACATTACAGAGAACACAGCCCCATTTCGTTCCTTTATGACAGTCTCCGCTACACATTTATGCGTCTAGGTCAGATCTGCAATCTACTGTGGAAGGCAAAATAGCTAGTAAACTGGGCTCACCGTGCACCAGTGTCAGTTTCAATGTTGTGCAAAATTACATAAAAAAAACAGAACAGAAAATAAATACTAGGCCAAAGGTACATGTGCTGTTTTCTGACTGAATGTTGTGTTCCTAATCACTTCCCACAACTGCTAATCCCCTGACACACCTAAAATACTACACTAAAAATAGCAGGCTTCATTTTCATGTCTCAAAGTGATATCTGCTCACATGTATGCACCGTTAAACCCAGAGAGTCTGGCAAACTAGAACAGGAAGCCATTTGGCAATTGTAGGCATGTGTATTATCTTGTAAACAAATTACACTTACATAATACCAGGTGCATCAAAGGCCTTAGTACTTGAAGTATAATTCTGAATGTGTATCACAGCTGCTCATTTCATAAGCAAAGGTTAGCCCTGACCAAAGGCTGGACTGTCAAGGGAAACCCAGGGAAACCACTGCCTTAGAGGGAACACTGTTGCTAAACCCGAAAAAGGATTCACTAATAAAAAACATGCAATTTCAGGAATTGTGCAATAAATGTGGTATCTGTAACTGAAAATTTAGTATGATGACTATACCCTTGCAACTAGGCAGCAGTGTGAATGAGAGTCTGGGAGATGAGAGAGTCTAAATAGAAAAATAACTAATAATAATAATGTAACAGCACCAATAAAACTGTAGCGTCCCACATCAATAGTATTTTGTCAGCCGGGATCAGTGACCCCAAACTGAAAGCTGGAAAGAGGCCGAAGAGAAATGCAAACCATAAGCTATACTAAAATATTTAAAAAATGAGGATCAACTGGAAAGTTAATAGAGTCTATAAAAAACTAAAAGTTAACTTAAAGGTTAAAACACTGCCCATCTCCTTGCATATTTGATGTCTGTTTTACATATCATTTTAGTATTGAAACATTATAAAGCAAAATATGGTTTGTAGTGATTTTAACATAGAGCTTTAAAGAACAGGTCCACCCTTTGATGCAAACACTTTTTATTTATTATATCCCCAAGTGCCGAGATGACATTGTCTCCACATAAACTGCTAAATAAATAGTTGCAAAATGTGTCTCTCTTTAAGACAATGACCCCAATCATTAAGCCAAAACTACAAAAGAATGTCTTTCGGACAACTATGTTAATGTCCTTAAATGGCCAAATTATACACCAGATTTCAATCCAATAGAGAATTACATTGCTTTCTGCATATGTAAAATGTATCATTTAAAAATATTATTGATATTCAGATTATTATTGAAAGGTATGCTTGTAGGTGGTTTTTTTGCAGCAGCTACTTCAAAAGAATCCCCCGCTTAAAATTACATACCTGCTGAAAGATAAACTGGACAAATATGATCTAATATGGAATCCCTGGATTACTAAAGACAATCCCACTTAGACTGTTTATACCCCACTGAATTTGATATAACTATATTCTCTGCTCATGTAGGAAACTTGAATCAATGACACGGTGACAACAGAAAATGTATGCAAAATGTTTGGTACTCCTATTGATACCCACCCAATGAATTAATTAAACTCCATTTACTGGGAGGTAATAATTTACTGGTGATTTGTCCCTTGAGCCTATGCAGTATAGCACACTGTCTGTTGTAAGTATACTGTGCAGGTGCAAGGCAAGTTTAGGCAAGTCTGGGAAAGTCAGGTGATATGGCGTGGCACTGCTATAGAGAGTTCCCTAGTGGGAAGTGCCTGACATATTGGTACCTTCCCCCCATGATTTAGGGTCCCCTTGTCTTTTAAAAACAGGATTTACTTGCACTTTAATAAGCCCTGTAATGTGAAAGGGTAAGCAGCAAAACTTTAAAGATGTGAGGTATGCATTGTATATCTGTGCTGCTCTTTTGAAACTATACTCCTCAAAACAAGAAATCAGGCGTTTAAAGAGCATATTAAAATACAGCTGATTCAGCATAAGAGTTTGGCTCCTGTTTACAGGGGATTTTTGTTCCTTAAAAAAACAATTTTGGTTATAATAGTTGGAACTGAATCTAATTCTAATGAATTCTAATGACAAGTTGATATAGTAGGGGAATTTAGCTTCTTGTTCCAGTGTTTAACTGGAATTTAGGATATATCTATGTATTATGACACATCATTTTCCCTTTCACCCACAGTTAAGCAATTTCTTCCAAGTATATTGCCCAGAATAACAAACTTTTCTACAACTTTCCCTTGAAGTTTTTCCAGCAGTGGACATGAGGGCATATATGAATGATGGTTGATAAAATATAAGGACACAGGGTTACCCTTTGTCTGCAGTTTGGCAAAGCATTTCCCTAGCTCAACCACAAAAAATACATTAATGCAGTAATACATCAATAACAATGCAACTGAAAGCTAGTGACCTAAACTATTTTGACAGTTTTTCTTGTCGAGATGCAGAATTTATTATTATTATTCATGGTTACAACATAGTAAGAGAAATCAAATAAAGACATTGGTCCATCAAGGGTAATATTTTATTGCAAAGTCACCATTAAACAAACTGAACAAATAGTCCCAGTGTGTGGGAAATGGTATTCTGTGTTGCTGAATGAAATGAAACCTTGGGGCTCTGATTATAAAAAAAAATGTTTTCAATGCTACGTAATAGCTGGAATGTGTCCAAAGAATATAGTCCCAAGGTCCAACTGTGCCCATAATCCTTAGCCGAGTCTTACTTGTATCCCTTCAAGTCCAAATCCCAGTCTCTAAAATGAAAGCCATCGCCAAAGGCACAGGGAACAGACAAACAAATATATAGGGTAATATTGTTTTTTAATGTTGCCACTAGAATTCTGTGTTCGATGGAACAATTATCTCCACCTTTTAAGTGCCACCCTTATTCGATATCTACCACCACCAAAAGATTAAGAACTTTCCTTTAAAAGCTTGTTTAGGTGGGTACTCACAAATGCATATTGTCAACTTGCATGTAAAAAATCTCATGGTAAACGCTTTAAAATGACATGCAGCAGCAAATAGTGTATAATTACTTCTTTATTTTTTAAAAGTAAAATATTAAAATGCACTCACATGGCATTTGCTATTAAAAAGTATATCTATGCCTCGTCCTGCTGGAAGCTCCCCCCGTGGAATGGATGTTGTATAAGGGATCCTCTACAACCTCTTTGGGGCTGATTACTAAGGGTCGAATATCGAGGGTTAATTAACCCTCGATATTCAACTGGGAATTGAAATCCTTCGACTTCGAAGTCAAAGGATTTAGCGCAGATAGTACGATTGAACGACCAAAGGATTATTCCTTTGATCGAACGATTAAATCCAACGATCGAAGGAATATCCTTTGATAAAAAAAAGTTAGCCAAGCCTATGGGGACTAGGGGGTCGAAGTTTTTTTTAAAGAGACAGTACTTTGACTATCGAATGGTCGAATAGTCAAACGATTTTTACTTTGAATCCTTCGATTCGAAGTCGTAGTCGAAAGTCGAAGTAGCCCATTCGATGGTCGAAGTAGCGCAAAAAAAACTTTGAAATTCAAGGTTTTTTACTTCGAATCCTTCACTCGAAGTTAGTGAATCGGCCCCCTAGTGTTCACTAATGTTTGGTGTATAACTATCTTGATTCAATATTGCATTTACTGTAAAATACTATAACAGAAATCAGTAGCTAAAGCAAATAATATATAACGGTTCAGACTTTGTGAAAAGGTCGCTTTGGAGAAAGAAGCTGAAGTGTAAAGGGAGCGAAATAAAGGACACTGAAAAATACTCGTCTCTAGGGCAATGTACATAAATGCAATATTGAATCAAGATGGTTATACACCAAACATTAGTGAACACTAATGGTGGCCATACACGGGCAGATAAAGCTGCCGATATCGGTCGTTTGGACCGATTTGACAGCTTATCTGCCCGTGTATGGGGGCTTCCGACACGATATCAATCGGGAAGGTTGGATTTTTACCCGACCGACCCGTCGGAGCCGATTGGCGCATCGTAATTCAATCGTTCGGCCATACCGCCGAACGTTCGAATATATATATATATATATATATATATATATATATATATATAAACAACTATAAAAGAACTGTTATACGTAAAAAAAAGTTCTCTAAAAGGCTTAATATGTTGAAAGAGTTATTTTTCGCTAAAAGGTTGTTAGCAGATCCATATGTGTACCAATATATCCACATTTTTCGTATTATTACCTTTTCATATATAGCTGGAATAATTTATGTATATTGACATTTCATAGGAACGCTCTTAAATTTATATCTATATTTAACCCATTTGGTACAGATGATTCCATTTTATGTATCCATTTACTCTACCTGTAGCGTTTTATTTACCAGATCTCTACCTCTTCAACCTCTTTTTATCTGTTCTAATAGCCGGAATGCTGCACCCAAATCAATGCTTTGATGATTGTTGCACACCTTTCCTCCAATATAATACACCAGTCAGTGGTTTAACTATATATTACTGGGCCACAAAGCAAATTATTTTTCAGGCCCCCAAAATATCTAGAGGTTGACCTGTTTTACCAATATTTATTGAATTAGGGCCTTATGGGACCCTATAGCTCCTGGGCAACCCTGCAGCTGCAGGGTCTGCTTCTTCTGTAGTTATGCCCCTGGCACCAGTTAGGATAAACAAATTCAGTGACCCTAGATTAAATAGTCTTTCACTTGCCTCTGCCTTTCTGGCGGCAAAACTATATGAACACAGATAGGACATATTGATAATGGAACTCACATAACTCTCAACATTTGAAAAATAGAATGAGGGGCAAAAAGATCTGCTGCGTGTAGCAAAATTAAATTTTTTGTCCCTGCCCAATTATATGGTTACACCCCCTAAATAACACATCTACTTTACAAAGTTTGGCAGGCTATGGAAAATTTGAACACAGTTTAAGGTCAAGTTTTATGTGTTATTACAGTTTTGATAATGAAGATGAATTGCCCTTTAAGTTGCAAGTCAATGATTCCCCAAGAGTCTTGCTTATCTTAAATAGCTACAATTCTATATTTGCTTAGCTTAAATTGTTACAAATGTATGTAAATGCAGGTGCCAAGTATTCTGGGCTCTCTGCCAAAAGCCTCTTATTTAATTACATTTCAAAACTGTATCTTTTTCTGGCTGTTCAGTGCATGAGATCAAAGAAAAACTCAGGACATTTCAGTAACAATCTGGGACAACGACTGAGCTGTCAAAATCAGGACTGATTAAACAGGCATGTCAGATATCTATTTGGTAGCAAAGGACAAATTCATCCCTCAGAATAAGTGAACTTTTTAGTGCTATGTGGTATATAGAGGGATGAGTGGTGTGTGGTGTCACACAAAGGTGAACTTGGAAGCTGGGACCAAACACATTATTACTGGGGTTCAAACACTGGATTTATAGCATCTTCAAGGTTTGGGGAGGGAGTAACAAGCAGGTAGCAGTTGCAACAATCTACAGGTAAACAGCCCACTCACATCAAACAATTCCCTAGTACACAGTACAGCACCCCCTAGTGGTATCTCCAAGTTAACGGTACAAAGTTCTCCTTAAGCAATACACAGATCAGCAGGACAGAGTTCCCTTTAAACACACCCACAGGTTATAAGTACATAGTTCTCTTTGTACAATCCTCAGATCAGATGGGCAGAGTTCCTTTAAAGGGAAACTAAAGTCTAAAATAGAATAATGCTAGAAATGCTGTATTTTATATACTAAACATAAACATGAACTTACTGCACCAGAAGCCTAATTAAACAAGTGATTTATGCTTTCAAAGTTGGCCACATGGGGTCATCATCTTGTAACTTTGTTAAACATCTTTGCAAGACCAAGACTACGCACATGCTCAGTGCGGTCTGAGCTTCAGTTGGGAGGTCAAGCTTAGGGATCGTCATAAATTATAAAATCAGTGCAAGTCAAATAATATTTGCCATAGAAGCCGATACAGCAAGACTGATTAGTAATCAGAATATGCAGACTGCTCTGGGTCTGCGGCTACAAATCTGCAGCTGTCAGAGCAAGTAAAACAAAGGGGGATTTTCACTGCATACAGTCAGGTTTATTATAAAAACGGTACACGTTTTTTATATTGGAGATAGGTTTCTTTTTCATTAAAGAAAGTAAAAATCTGATTTTATTTTTTTGCATTTACATCCCCTTTAATCAATCCACAGATTAACAGTAGCTGAGGGAAAAAAACAGTCCTCTTTGGGTCAGGGGATCCAATTAGCTTTTATGGAGAGTTTTCCTACGGCAGCTAAGGGAGAATCCTGTGTGTGCTGAAATGGGATGTCCTGCCACAGCCAGGATGACCCACAATGTCTCTGAGGAAAAATGCCTCTAGCCAAGAGCTACACATGCAGCTTACCCAGCCCACACTGCAACAACAACACCCAAGTCCCAAACCAACAGCACTGTGTTTTAGTGGAGGGAGGGATTTTTTCCAGACCCCCTGGGATATACTGGTTTGCCCAAAATGTAGCTCTAGTGGGGGTGGGGGCTGGGTAAGGGCCTATGTTCTTTACTGTTGTGGGTTTTTTGTGCTAAAAAGGGACTATGGCAAAAAGATGCTCTACCTTTATGGTTACTAAGGGATTTGAAATGAAGCTGCCTTTTAAATGCCAAGCAATGTATCGTCTTCATCTCAGCATTCATCACATATGGTATATAGAGGGATGTGTGGTATATACAGGGAGGTGTGGTAAGTGGCATATTGAGGGATGCATAGTATATAGAGGGATGAGTGGTATGTAGCAAGATGTGTGATATGTGGTACATAGAGGGATGCGGGGTATATATGAGGGATGTGTGCTATGTAGTATATGGAGGGTTGCATGGTATGTGGTATATAGAGGCATGTGTGCTATAAAAAGTGATCAGTGGTACAGGTATGGGATACGTTATCTGGAAACCCGTTATCCAAAAAGCTCCAAAGGCCATCTCCCCTAGACTCAATTTTATCCAAATAATCCAACTTTTTAAAAATGATTTTCTTTTTTCTGTAATAATAAAACAGTACCTTGTACTTGATCTCAACTAAGATAGAATTAAGCCTAAATGAAAGCAAAAACAGCCTATTGGGTTTATTTAATGTTTACATTATTTTCTAGTAAACTTAAGGTATGATTATCCAAATTACGGAAAGATCTATTATCCAGAAAACCCAAGTTCCTGAGCATTCTAGATAACAGGTCGCATACCTTACCTGTATATGGTACCTAGAGGGATGTGTGGTGTGTGGTATATAGAGGAGTATGTAGTCCTCCATGATAGAGCTGATTCTCTAAGTTAGAAAGTACTGGGTTCACATACCAGCAGCAGAAAACAGTGAGAGTTAATGAGCTGCTGAATAAAGAATTGAGAAAGCCTGTACTGACAGGAATAGACTCACACATGCTGCCCTCCAGGGGACTACAAATACCAACATGCGCAGCCAGCAATCTGTGACCCCAAGAGTTGAAAGGGAGAAGACTGTATAGCTATACAATGGACAGGACCAAAGAGCATTGATATAGAGCACACAGAGTAGTGGAATGACGTGCTCAGCACTGTACATGTGTGGGAATGTGGAAGCACATGCTAACACCATCCTTCACTTAATCACCCCCTTGCTAAATGGAACAGAAACACCAAAAAATAAAAGTGTGTTAATTAAATATAATGTACTGTTTCCCAGCACTAGTCCAACTGGTGTGTTTGCTTTAGAAATACTACTATAGATTATATAAAAATAAGATGCTGCCTAGCCATGGGGACAGCCATTTAATCTGAAAAAAGGAGAAAAGGCAGGTTACATACCAGCTAGGTTCTACAGAGATAGATTTCTGTATAAGAACTAGACTCATTGTATTCTATACAGCTTAACTACTACCTGCTACTTAACCTGTGCCGGTTAACCCTATTTCAACTTGAACGACTGCTCCCTTTGCTACACAGCACATTTACAGGATAGAATTTACAGGACATTCATGGCTTTTGTGTATTATATAAACATCCATACACACGCACACACAGACTAAACTATATCATGCATACAGATGTATAAGTCCACCCATACACACCTAAACTGTAGTCAACATGTGCTTAGGCAAACACATACACTATGACTATGTACAACTTTTTCCTTTAGACAAAGAATATATTTCCTCGGTCCCTAACCTGGCAGAGGGCAAGGGATGAGAGAGTCGACAGGGTCGCGTTAGATTTGAAGCAGAGACAGGGGAGAAGAAGGAGGGGACAAGGGTAGGCTGTCACGGTCAGATTTTTCATCTGCAGCTATGAACTTGTGCCCAAGCAAAAAATCAATATAATGTGTAAGTGCAGTTACAGTGGGCCCTGGACTGTGGTCAGATGCCCCTATTTGTCCTTTATGCAATTGTTCCTGACCTGAACCTCACACTGCGATTACTACTACTACTACACAGGCAGGATGTATAAGCCGCCCACTCTATGTGCAGTGGGACAGTAAAGAGTTCTCTATATACTCACCGGGCTCTCTGAGCCAACAGCCAAGTCTTGTGAAATGAGAGCGAGCCACACTACACCTTCTGCGATGTACTTGCGATCTCTAGCGACTCGGAGTCAGGGCAGATCATCCCTGGCCTCTCGGCACCTCCCACAGAAGGCAGAGGTTCATGCTCGAAGCTATAACTTTACGGAACCTAGAGCTCCCGCTATTCCTACAGACGCCACAGCTCCTTGTGAAACTACAATTCCCAACATCCCCCACTAAAGGAAAAGGGGTTTAAATTGAGGTGCGCAACTTAAGAGAACGGTACCAAGCATAAGCCTCGTTGGCAGTGTAGCCCCGCCCCCAGTCATGTTTAACCCTGTCCTAGCTGAGACGGGAGGGAGTGAGGGGTCTGCATTTTTGTGTGGTGCCGTGCAACGTCAGCAATGGAAATACCAAGAGTTCCCCTCTCTGTGGAATTTGGAAAAGGAAGAAAGACACATCCCCCACCCTCAGTGTAATGAGTGTATCATTGAGCCCTGGGGTCTGGGGCATGTTGGATAAAGGTGCTGGCACTTGTCCTGATTAACAGATACAATAGTTCTGAAGTGAAAAATAGTCATTTTTGGAATTGTTAAAGTGGTCCTGAGCCGAACATTGAGAATGGCTCAATTGCACCAACCACTAAGGCAATTAGCAGAAGTAATGGTTCCCCCCTATGCATTTTAAAGGGGTTATTCACCTTTACAATAACTTTTAGTATGACGCAGAGAGTGATATTCTGAGACAATTTGCAATTGGCTTTCATTTTTCTTTTTTTTATTATTTGTGGTTGTTGAGTTATTTAGCTTTTTTTCGGCAGCTCTCCAGTTAACCCTGCACTGATTATGAATAGGAGAGGGGCTGAATAGAAAGATGAGCAATAAAAAGTAGCAATAACAATACATTTGTAGCCTTACAGAGCATATATTGTTTAGATGGGGTCAGTGACCAATGAGGCGAGCTGAGACACTCACCTCAGACGGCAGCGCCAGAGAGGATTCCAGGGGCGGCAAAAAGCCGCGAATTTCTGTTTTTTTAAACCGGAAATTCGGCTGTACTATTGCGAGAGAGCGCAATTGCGCTCTCCGCACTAGTGTTCCTGCCTCCCCTCCCGACAGGTAAGCCGGCGAGGGGGGGCTGCATTGCAGGAGCCGCCTCGGCGCTGAGTGACCCCCATTTGAAATCTGGAAAGAGTCAGAACAAGAAGGTGAATAATAAAAAAAACTACGAAAAACAAATAATTAAGACCAATTGAAATGTTGTTTAGAAAGGGCCATTCTATAACATACTAAAAGTTAACTTAAAAGTGAACCACCCCTTTCAGTACATTTTTGCACCAAAGCTCTGTACACATCTATGCTCGGCTCAGGACCACTTTAACAATGGGGCATTTGCCCAGGGTCCACTCTAGTTGCAGCTGTATGTTTTTATATATATATATATATATATTTTTTTTTTTTTGGTTGGGCACAAGTTGCAGCTGCAAAAGAAAAATCTGACTGTGACAGCCCACGTGTGTGTCCCCTCCTTCTTCCGTCTGCTTCAAATCTACATGTAATATGACCCTCTGACTCTCTCATCCCTCTCAACCAGGTTAGGGACCGCGGAAAATCAGAAGTAGCAAGGCATCCAGATGCCTTTATGGCCCCCTGCCTCACTTCTCACTCCAGCTCTTGTGTCAGGTCACATTGCTCCAGATGTGTGTGACTAAATAACAATATCATGGCACAAAATACATTAGAAATAATACATTCTCTTGCTATTAAAGAAAATATATATAGTGTATGCATTTGCATAAGCACATGTTGACTATTGTTGATGTGCGTTTGTGTGGACATATATATCTCTATTCATATGTATCTAGGTTTGATAACTTACCTGCCATTCATGTCAAGCAGTGAGGATGGGGTGAATTGGGGCCAGCATTCTGCTATGGAAGTGGGGCAGACCATGGAGAGGGGGGCAGTTTAACTGGCCTACCCAGGTTTTTATTGGCACAGCCTGCAAAATGATTTTTGATGCCAATGAAATGAATAGAAGAGTAAGCTGCAACAGCTATAGAAATTGGGGTATTTGTTTCCAGAAAAGGTGCCAACCCTTCAAACTGTAGCTGATTCCAGCCCTGTCAGGGATTGCTTTGGAGCCCTCAGATTCTCAAACAATCCCCAAATGACAGTGCCAGTGTCTGCTATAGGCAACACCATTCAAACAAAAACATGGGGATTTAACTGCTGCAGTTTTCTTTGAAAGAACTACAACTACATCTGGACTGAGATGCAAAATAAAGGCCCTGATATTTCAAGTACATAAATGCCCAAATATAAGCAGTGACCTAGGTCACCCCTGACTTTCCTTATAGGTCTGTAGTTACACTATGGACTGTTTTTCAGTCAATCAAAAATGTTTCGGGCTACTTTACTAATCCTGAAACATATTACAGGCAAAAATAGAAATATTTTTGTTTAATGAAATTTTTCTCTATTTCACATTTTTTCACTTGTAAATTCATTATCACTGTACCCACTCTGCAGTGTCTGCAACCGTACTGGAAGATTTCTTTCTTCCTCCCAGGAACCCTTTTAATGCTTCTACTGTATCTATATTAAGCGAATGAAGATGCTCTAGATTGGACCCAGCAAGAAGCTGCATGTGGAGAGAGTGCTGAAGTTCTTTCATGGCGAGTATTATTTATAAATCCTTTAAAGGAGCTACAAGTATTTTCTAGGGAATGCTCACCCTAATGTGATATAGTTTGTGTTTACATTGACAATGGTAGATAGAACATTGGTGAAACACCTTTGGACTCGATGCCATAGCTAAAGTGTTTTCTTTGAGCACGATGCTGAAGAATTCAAGTGAAAGAAAAAGTTGCTGTATTCTGCAGTTCATGAAAAGAACCTGCTACATCTTCATGTTCGTATAAAATAGGGCACTTTTATCATTGATCATAATAGTACATTATCAATGACTTTAAAGGTTAACTAAACCCTAAAACTGAATATGGTTAAAACTGCCATATTTTATATACTGCACCAGCCTAAAGTTTCAGCATCTCAATAGCAGCAATGATCCAGGACTTCCAACTTGTCATGGGGGGTCACCATCTTGGAAAGTGTCTGCGACACTCACATGCTCAGTGGTCTCTGAGCAGCTGTTGAGAAGCTAAGTTTAGGGGTCGTTATAAATTATCAAGCAGAAAATGAGGTTGGCCTGTTATATAAGCTGATGCTACAGGGCTTATAATTAAATTCTGATGCTAGTTGCACTAGTTTCTGTGCTGCTATGTAGTAATTATCTGTATTAATTACTAATCAGCCTTATATTGTTACATTTATTTTCAATGTTACTGTATCTTGTGTATCTGTCCCTAAGCTCAGTAAGTGACAGCCGCAATTAGCATGTACAGGGAATCAGCAGAAAAGAAGATGGGGACCTACTGGGGCACCTTTGGAGGCACAGATCTTTACTGCTAAAGGGTTGTGGTTGCCTTGGGCTGGTAAAGAAGCCTAAAACAAAATGTACAACATTCCTAGCCTAATTTTTAGTTAAAGGAAAACTATACCCCCCAAACAATGTAGGTCTCTATAAAAAGATATTGCATAAAACAGCTCATATGTAAAATCCTGCTTCATGTAAATAAACCATTTTCATAATAATATACTTTTGTAGTAGTATGTGCCATTGGGTAATCATAAATAGAAAATTGCCAAAATAAGGGCCTCCCCCTGGGATTGTAGGATTCACTGTACTCACAAACATACCAACAAACAATACAAGTTAGGTCGCATGAGCCAATTAACAGACAGAGTTGTGTCTTTTGCTTCCTCACTTCTTCCTGTTACAGTTAGAGTTGTAGTATTTCTGGTCAGGTGATCTCTGAGGCAGCACAGAGACCATCACGAAATGGAGGTTCAAGGCAAGAGATGTAAAAGGGCAATATTTACTTAAATATATATTCCAGTTTGGTAAGATTCTTTAATATGCCACTTAATATGATATGAACTATCTGTTGCTTAAGTGTTCATTTTCGGGGTATAGTTTTCCTTTAAGCTTTAGTTCTCCTTTAACTGTAGAAGAGCTATTAATTATTTCAGTGGACACTTAACAAACCTAGCTCAGAATGAAATGCAATGTAAGCACTGTTGCAAACAATGAAAGGGTGGGCATGAGGCTGCTTAAGTGGGGAGGTCTAAATTGTACATCTATACATCACTGGCCTTTTTTCCAGCTCTCAGTGCAATGTATTCAAAAGGGTCCTCCAATGAGAATCATGCCTGACACACTGTAATCATCACTGATATCAGTCCAGAAATGGGGCCTGTTATCTGGAAACCTTTTACCCAGAAAGCTCAGAATTAAGGGAAGGCAATTTCTCATAGACTCCATTTTAATCAAATAGTTAACATTTTTTAAATGATTTCCTTTTTCTCTCAAATAATAATACTAATAATAATACAATACATTGTACTTCCAAACTAAGATATAAGTAATCCTTATTGGAGGCAAAACAATTCAATTGGGTTTAATGATTATTAAAATGATTTTCTACCAGATTTAAGGTATGGAGATCCAAATTCTGGATAAGACCCCTTTTTTGGAAAACCCCATGTCCCGAGCATTCAGGAGCAACAGGTCCCATACCTGTAATTTGTAACAGATTTTATGACACAAAAAATATACAAAAGGCATAAGATAGTTTGTTCAAAACTCACAAATTAACAAATGTGATACTGGTGCACCAGAACCTCAGCTAGAAGAGTGGAAATCCACAGAAGAAGCAATAAAGAGGCACTCAAGGAATCCACAAAGGCCACATTAATAAAGAGAACATCTGATAGAGACTCAGGGTTTTGTTCTAAAAGCTTAATTATAGTCTGGTTGTGTACAGTGAGAGGTAGGTATTTAAAAACAATACAACCATAAGAAAACAGAGTGAAAACAACACCTAAAATATTCTTAAAGGAAAACTATACCCCCAAAATGAACACTTAAGCAACAGATAGTTCATATCATATTAAGTGGCATATTAAAGAATCTTACCAAACTGGAATATATATTTAAGTAAATATTGCCCTTTTACATCTCTTGCCTTGAGCCACCATTTCGTGATGGTCTCTGTGCTGTCTCAGAGATCACCTGACCAGAAATACTTCAACTCTAACTGTAACAGGAAGAAGTGTGGAAGTAAAAGACACAACTCTGTCTGTTAATTGGCTCATGTGACCTAACATGTATGGTTTGTTGGTATGTTTGTGAGTACAGTGAATCCTACGATCCCAGGGGGCGGATCTTATTTTTTAAAATGGCAATTTTCTATTTATAATTACCCAATGGCACATACTACTAGAAAAGTATATTATTATGAAAATGGTTTATTTACATGAAGCAGGATTTTACACATGAGTTGTTTTATGCAATATCTTTTTATAGAGACCTACATTGTTTGGGGGGTATAGTTTTCCTTTAAAGGATCAATGCACCCCGCATAAAGGCAATAGAAAACACATAATACCAAATAGAGGGCAAATTCAATCACAGCAAGACACGTCATAGTAAAAATTCATATCTATAGGTATGAATGGTATATATAGGGTGAATATCCCAAATTAATTCATACTTTCAAATATTCTTTAAAAATTCACAGTCTCTTCAATTCAGAAGCATCCTTAAAGGAACAGTAACACCAAAAAAAAGTGTATCAAATAAAAATAGTGTACCCGTGCAGTATGGTGTAGCCATGGGGCTGCCATTCAAGCTCTAAAAAAGGAGAAAAGGCACAGGTGACATATAGATATCAGAAATACCTGGTAAAACACCATTCTATTATACAGAGCGTGTCTGTTACCTGTGCCTTTACTCCTTTTTCCAGCTTGAATGGCTGCCCCCATAGCAACACAACAGCTTGTTTCATTAAACTGTATTAGTCTTTCTAAAGCCAACACAAAACTTTTACCAGTGTATGTCAGCAGTACATTATATTTTTATAACTCTGATACACTTTCAGTTTTTGGTGTTACTGTTATTTTAAGTCTACTAGAAAATCATGTAAACATTAAACCCAGTTGTCTGGTTTTGCTTGCAATAAGGATCATTATATCTTAGTTTGGATCACGTAAAGGTACTATTTTATTATTACAGAGAAAAGGGAAATCATTTTTAAAATTTTAATTATTTAGATAATATTAAGTCATGAAAGATTTCCGCAATTCAGAGCTTTCTGGATAACGGTTTTCCAGATAACGAATCCCATACCGGTACAGAAAGGTATTGCTAGGTCTGCAGATATATAGATAGATAACTAGTACATAGTATCACCACATTTAATTGTATTGTATATTCGTGATTTTACAATGCACACAAAGGACTTGGCTTGTATTCAGCAAAATGCATATTATTGGAACTGTTGTATTTGTACTTATGTCCTGTGCATAGGCAATATGTTTTATGTATGTCATTATCTGTTATATCTCATTGCTGAAATGGACATAAACACTTCAGGCAAACTGGAAATTATATACCATGTGGTTTGTCTGCTACCTCTATGGTCAGTAACAGTATGTTATTGTATTTACATACCCTATACTTAGGTATAAACCTCTGCCCATGCAATGTAAGGCATAACATCAACAGAGGGGAGTTACCATGGACTGTTTTTTTGTGGTTTCTCTCTGCTGTTATTTAAACCACATAAGTGCATGGGAAAAACCTGAATAATAGAAGTACCCTCGTAAATTTCTGCTTGGCCATTCGACTGGAGGACTTAAGCAAGTAGATAATAGTTACATTACTGTTGCAACAGTTGGACAGGTTTGAAGTTCTGGGTGAAACAATTATAAGACAGCTATACTTTGTGTGGGCCCCTGCGTATGCCTGTGGGCAAATCGGTCATACACTGTACTACATTGGCCTGTGTATGGATGGATTTAGATGGATATTCTTACAAAAAGCAATCTTGTCAGCCCTGAATCAGTAGTCCTTATGTGTCAAGACCGCCGGGAGCGGACGCGACTCCTCGTGATGTGCATGCTCCTCGTTTGGTAAGAGACTTCCACTCCAAGTTTCCCCAGAAACCAAGTCCCGGTGGTCCTGAGGCCCCCCGTGAGGGGGGGGTACTGTCAAGACCGCCGGGAGCGCGAGGAGTCGCGTCCGCTCCCGGCAGCGAAGAATCCAAGATGGCGGCGCCCAGGCAACCCACGTGGGTTCCGACGCCGGCGCAGTGACGCCAACACGGCGCTCCGGTCGCAGGCGCCCTGACGCTGGCGCAAGGGCGCCAAATTCAAACATAAAAGGACGCCTGAGGCGCCAAGATGGCGCCCGAAAATAGGATTCCGTTCCCTAAAAGTTTCCTGGGTTCCCTTGCTGTTTTCCCTGCTTATATCTGCCTGATTCCTTGTTGTGACCCCTTGCCTGGACCTGGACTTCGCTGATTCTCTGCCTGCTATAGACCCCTGCCTGAACTTGGACTTTGTTTGTATTCCGCCTGCCTTTTGACCTGTGCCTGGACCTTGTTTATTCTCTGCCGTACCCCTGGATACCACGACCCTGATCCCTCCTGAGGGGCTTCCTCCTAGATCCGGACTACTCCCCAGAGGGGGCTCCCGGCTCCCTGACATTATGTTAATTATCTCATATATTAAGCCTGTTGTATGTCTTAACATACCCATTTCTGCATTTCAGTGTCAATCTGCCTTTTTATAGAACTGGAAATTACTTTACTTCTGGGTTTCAGTATCATAAGTGGCAAAAACAACATTGCTCTTTCAAATTCTGCTATTTCTGTTTATTGAACTGAAACTCAGACACAAAGGACTTTCCAATCCTACACTTCTCAATAGACCTTATCATCCAAAGTCTTATTGGTTTCCTGTACCAGGAATTTGACCCGGATTTGATCTGGACAGCCCGGTTTTCGGGAGCGCTGTCCAGGTCAAAACTGTCCATCCGGTCTTCCTAATTTGGAAAAGGGACGTGGTGATTGGCCAATCGCCAAGTCATAGCACCACCCATTGACCCACCCATGCACCGTCACAGTTCCACCCACAATGTTAAAGTCCCATTGGACCCCCGCCCGGAGCTCCCAGCAGGTGGCAATAGGGTTGCCATCTTTCTTCCAGTTTAACTCTGGGCGAGACAGTGACATTGTGGGGGTGGGGCTGTGATGTCAAGGGGTGGGTCGCCGTGGGGGGCTATGTCATGGCGATTGGCTGATCACTGTGTCAATCACAGGGAATACTGCCAGGTTTTCCTAATTTGGAAAACCGGGCAGGCAGTTTTGACCTGGGCAGCCCTTCAAAAATTGGGGCTGTCTGCAGGGCTGGATTTACATAGTGGGCGCCCCTAGGCCCACTGTCGTTCCTGTCCCCTCCCCTTTATTTGTGCAATTTCTCATCATCTGGATTGGAGCAATGGTGATTGGCGCATGGGAAATTGAAAAAATGTATCTCCAGCACATCTCCAGTGTTTTTGAACCAATGTGGTTGGACAGAATGCTGCCCCCCCCCGAAAATCCTGCCTCCCACCATTTTGTAAAAAGAAGTCTAAATGACTGTAGTCACTTACCTTATCTTCTTTTTCAGCTTCATCTTTACTAACCAATGTATGCACAGTAGAGTGAAAAAGTTGCCTTTTTTTTGGCTTTTCACTGTACTGTACATATGCACCAGAACAGATAATGAATAAGCAGGAAGAAGATCGCTCCATGGTGCTCGCACAGATGTACCCCATGTCAGTGCAGTTTTCTGTTAACAGGAACACTAGTCTGGGGTATCAGATAGGTTATTGCAATCGCTGGATATGCCAATATGTGGCAGTTAGCATACACAAGGGGCATCACCAAAAATTTTGGTATTGTGCACGTGTGTTCATATAAGCCCCATAAAAAAAACTTGCACTGTTGGCTACCCTGACTACAGGTGTACCCAACTCCACATGGCTTATTTACATCCGCCGACACAGTGAGCAACTTGTGTTTTTCCTTGTCATGAGTTGCTTTTAAAACCACTTGTGTCCAAATTTGCTCTGCCCTCTTCCATATAGCTGATTTCAGTGGCAATCAGTCCTTTCTGGCTTCCATAGCAAAGTGAGTGTTGCTGCACCTTTTGATGAAATGCACTTCTTGTACCCTGGAGCTTGGCGACCAGACAGTAGCTCAAGGGTTCCTTCAGTGCACTGCAAGAATAGATGTAGCACACTTGTGGCGAAATAATTTTTTATGAAAAGGCACTTTACTGTGTTTTTAAAAACACAGATGAATCACAATACTATAGTGAATGCCACCAGCAACAAAGGGGCTCCCTATTCACAAATCATTAAGAAAAACAGTAATATTACTATGGCACAGCAATAACAAACAAGTAATAGGCTTTTGGCCACAGCATAGTATGAAGTTATTGAATGAAAATTAGCACATGCTGTGACACAAAAACATTTATTACAGGTAATGTCACAACAGACACTACTGTTTTTTTCTTACACTTTAAATACCCGAAGCATTCTGTATATACATGATCTGTCATTAATATGGGCGAAACCTTAAACTTCTATTAAGCCCACAGAAAGATGATGGGTAAAAAACTAGACAGAAGCATTAGACTCATTACTGTAAAGACTGTATTCTATAAAAGGACCAGGAAATACAGTAAAATGTTTTGTTGTTTACCATGGGAAGATCAAACTGTTATACGTGCAATAATTTTATTACCTGAAGAACTGGTTTTATTTTATTACCTACAGAACTGGATTTCATACAACCACATACAGAAAAATGAGATAAGATTTTACACTGACTTCCTTGTACCACCACATATTTGATAAATATCTCTTTTCCCTATAGTATGTGGGCAAAACATCAAGGAATGTATTGTGAGTCAGAGCTCCTCAAGGCATTATCCAGCAAAGCATCAAGAAAAGCAAAGGTGCATTTTATTGAAAGGCCACATTTTCCTATCTTCTAGTTTGTGACCATTGACTTTCAGTCCCCTCTGCCCTCAGGGGTCAACAGGGACCTTGCATTATTACTCCTCAAATTCTATCATATTCATCACCTTGACTCAGTCTCTCTTTTTTTCTTAGCAGCACTCACGATATGTGTTAAATTTCAGGTATGGGCTCTATTATTCCAAATGCTTCGGAACGTTATGCTTAAAATCTATTAAATGGGGTTCTAACACCATGCACAAACATTAGTGCATGGATAGGGTGAGAACAACAAGAGCAGAATAGATAGAGGGATTAAGACAACAGAACAATACATTTAAATGCTGCTTACTAGAGAGCCAACCTGTGACCTAAACTCAGAACCCAAAAAGCATACTTTCTCTGATCCCATGTGAAACCACTAGAAGAGAGAAATTTTATTTTTTTAGTTGGTTGTCAAATCTCAATCGAGTTACTGATGAAATGTTACTGAATTGATTGAATTTTCAGATTTTGGAGGACATTTTCTGTATCTGGTAAGATTAAAAATCCAATGCCAGATTTTGGAGTGGGATCCTACAATCTCTGGTTTTTGGAGCATACCCATTAAAAGATCCAATACCTGTAGTTGAATAGTGCCTGTTAGCACTGGTTTTGGGAGGGCTACTCTCTCTTTTCACTCTGTATTTCGGTATCTCTTCTTTCATTCTACTGCTGAGGTTTCCTTCTTGTTTTTATTTTTTTATTATCTTTTATTAGACTTTTTTATTCAACGTTTCGGCTCGACCGCTGGAGCCGTCTTCAGGAACGGCTCCAGCGGTCGAGCCGAAACGTTGAATAAAAGGTTTTCTATTTTTGTATAAAGACCTGTTGGTGCGGTTTTTCTCTCTTACATATATATATATATATATATATATATATATATATATATATATATATATATATATATATATCCCATACTTTAATTCACAAGGCTAACAGAGACCACAGATAAGTTTCAGGTAATGTAGGGACCCATTGGTTTAGTATGTCCCTATGGCTTTAAAGGCCTACATTTCCTTATCTCCCTAGTTGCTGGGCAGATGCCCATGTATCTAGTTACTTAATTTACATATTTGTATTATTAACCTACATGCCTATGACCACTTCCTGCCACACTTTAACATAGTGTCTGGTTAGGGGTGGATCTCTCTCTTTGGCCATCAGTTGCTGACCCAGCTGCATGTGCTTCAGGGAGCCTGGAATCAACACGGCCCAGTAAAGCTGTTCTGCCAAAGAAGGACCTGTACCTCTAGTGATAAGTCGGGAGAAGCGACCCCATGAATGTGGCCAGTCAGTGACAGGTTAACCCTTCATAGCAATCTCTAGGAGAGTGAGATAGAGAGGTTAATTAGAACCAGCAGCCTGCGCTCCAACAAGGATTTGCAGTAGGGAGTAGCTCTCCCCTGGGCTTGGAGTCTAAAGTGAAAGGACAGCAGCTGGATTTGTTATCAGGCTTAGATTTAGTAACCCTGTGGATCTGTTGTCTTGGACAATAAAAGTTATTCTGTTTGTTTGCTGCAGAAACCTCCTGTCGTTCTATTACAGTAGACTATGTGAGTTGTAGTACAACTACACCTTTCCTTCATAACTTCCACTTAGCGAAAGCCCTGCCTTAAGTGTTAGAGTCAAGTATAACCCTTGTTGTATAGCTGGAGATTAACATTTCTTGGCCTAATATAACCCCAAAATCCCTTGTATATTGGTTCTTCTCTGCTAGAATGTTGCTTATTCATACCATGTATTACCATGATTAGAAATGGAAACTGGTGGTTATGTCCTACTATGACCTTTCTGGATTTCTGTATGCGTCACAAATAACACTCCAAAAGTATTCTAAGGAATCCATTTTGGTGTAGTACTGTGATAATTTAACTTGTCAGAAGTTTCTAAGGAGCTTCATAATATTTTCCAACATGAAATGTCTTTTAAACGTATGCGTAATTTTTTTTGAAATACGGAATGCAGTAGTATGAACTTGCAAAATATTCTGCATTGGCAGGCGGAATTTCCCACCTTTTCTTCATTGATTCTAGCTTGCAAAAATAAATGCGTGTGTATCCATGAAAAATGTTTAGTATTGGTTTCCATGGAAGGCTTCAACTACAGAGATAACATTGCCTAACTATACTAGCAATGTTATTTTTACTTATGTGTAGAGGGCATATTCAAGACTTTCATAGGTCCAAGGTAGTTTGCTTATAACAGACTACCTCTGTTCTAAAACATTCTACCAATTGATATGTTTTCCCTAACCAAAGTACTGCATTTTAACAGGGGAGGGGGCATCAGACAGCTTTTGGTATTGTATTCTCTTTTTTTGGCCTTGGTTTGCTATAGCCAGAGTGACAACACTCACTGTCTCTCTCTGGTTATCACTTTCACACTGCTGCTTCTGTGACCCTATATTTTTAGTGTAGTGCCTCTGCTGCAGATACTGTAGGTGTGTTGTGTAGAAACACAAGGGATTTTGTGAGCACGCCAAGGCTAAATAAATTAAATTAATTAAAAAAAATCTAATACTACTGCTTTGGCAAAACTTGTTGAGCAAAAAGTGATCATATCACATTTATCATGTTTTTATGTTTATTATCATACAAGTGCCACATAAAAGTAAACTTAGACTAAACATAGGGTGGGTCTAACCATTTCCCTATTGTTATGTCTTCATAGGCTGGTGTCTCTGCCTTTTTGCATTGGACCCACAGACTGACTTCATATCTCTTTTAAAGGCATAAGACCACCATTAAATTTGCAGGACTTCATATCTATTGTAAAAGCATAAGCCCACCATTAAATGGGCAGGATTCGGGGTTCTACAATCCAGTGGAAGTTTGGTCTGCCTTCCTGCTTTCATAATATACAAAAATACAATGGTGCTGAACTAGCACCCCAAACTGATGCTCCTTCTAATTTTTTTTCATGTGTACAAAAATGATCTTTTCTGTGCACTTTTATAATTGTGTGTACAAAAAAGAAATTGTTCACAGAGAGGTGGGTGGGTCAGGATAAAAAACAAATTATATATTTTAAAATATGTAAAAGAATGGCAGCACAAGTTTTACTCACAAGAAGCATTGTGCCTGGGTGCAATCCACATACTGGGCAATGCTTATGGTCGTTGAGAAAGCCAACGTTTCATCAATTGATGAAAATTATGTGCAGCATAATATGGGCCTTTTATCAAAATCAGAAATTATCTGATTTTTTGTAATGAAAAAAGTCAGACCAAACTAGACTTATTTACTAGGACCTTATTTATTATTAAAAAATCACGATTTTATTGGATCGGGGACAAACATGAAACAATCAAGTGAAAATTCTGATTTTTTTTCTGGAGCTTTTTCCAATTCACTCGATTTTTTCAGATTTTTTCCTGAAAAGTCAAAATTTTTTGGATTTTTTTTACGAAATAGTCAGATTATTGGGCTAATTCCTTGGCAGACCACAGAGACTTCCAAATAGGATAGGGACCACTCCCGTGGACTTACATACAACCTCGGCAGGTTTGAGATGCCGGATTTTCAGATTCTGACTTTTTCCATCCTCTGGGTTTAATAGTGGGTTTTTCCCCACTAAAAATTTTGAACTTTTGGCATTCGGGTCGTGTTCTTATCTCAAAGATCTCAGGAGGGATCACTTGACTGTAGCTGGAAATGATGGGAGCTACAACATGGAGCTGGCCACTGCTAATATATAAACGAAAGTTGCTCTCACTGCTACATTTTAAACCATTAGGCAGCGGTGCCATGAGGCTTTGACCACAAAATATTGGGGATAAATCTTCTTTTCTCCTCTCTTTAGCTTGTTACTTTGCTACCTTTTATCCAGTGTTACTTATTATACCAACATTCTACAATATTTTAGACAATCAATTTCCTGCTTGCCTTTCCCAGACCAGCTTTATATTCCTGCACAGTTATCAAATGCAGTAATCTCTTGGTTTGCAATTCATTAATGCAACCCGAGGAAGCTGTTTTTCTTCATCTGCAGCATGGCTTTTTTCTCCAAATCCTTCATAAGAAGCAAAACATCTGGAAACAGTTCCACTTGGCATCATATTTCCTGCAAACGGAAGTTTCACTTTACAAGCAGTGTTTGGCTTAAGTCTCCCACCCCTTTACTACTGCAAGCTGGAAAGGATTTATCCTATGCCTTTAGGTACCATTTGATTCTGGAATAAAACCATGACCCAGAAATGTGCATTTGTTGTGATTTACAGGGCTGTTTGTTTGGAGACCACTTGCTGGTAAAAGGCAATAGCCAGCACCATAGAGGGAATAGAAGGGTTTGCTGTTTTCAAAGAAGTACATCATATTTCACATTTTTCCTTAAAGCTGTGTTATAGTCTTACATTTTTTCATCATAAACAGATCAACCTTGGCAGCCTCTGCTGAGCAGTTTCATATTAGAATAAAAAGAAATGTCCCTGGATGATCAAAGCTGGAATTGCACAACAAACACATATGCCTCTGCCAAAAGGGCATGTTTGGAAACTATAGCTCAGATATTGTTTTTTGAAAGCCCGTGCATTGTTTCCTCCCACAATCAGCATTTTGCAATGTGAAAATCTGATACAATAGTCTGAACGGCAGCTGTGTTCAACCACACACACAGGCAACATCACCTTTCAGAGTCAAAGTGATACAACTTACTAAGCAGATTTAGCAAGCCCTTAGCTATTTCTTTTGCATAGTAAATCTGCCTACTTCTTTGTTTGTCTGAGAGAGAAGAACTAAGGGTGTGCAAAACTTATTGCATTAATAGAGCTTTGTGTAAAGTGTTCTACATACCTAACTCTGGCACATAAGAAGTGACAAATATTTCTCTCCACGTTTGTAGCAGCAGAAAACATAACAATCTGTTGCAATTCCACAAGTAGGTGTTACTTTTGGCACAATTTTGGCATGCAGCCATGTTTTTTTATATACCACAGCACCTAACAAGGTGCAGCTTTGACCCTGTTTGCGCCTGCACCTTCTTTTCACTTGCTCCCTTTGTAATTTTGTGCTTTAATAAAATAGCCTTGGACAACATGGTGCTGTCATCTGTTCCATCTGCAGTAAGGGAAAAATACAATAGTTTCACTATTTTGTTCTGGCCACACTAGCTGATCATTTCAAATATGCAGCTGATTCTCCTGCCAAGAGATTTCAATATTGCAGTATGTTGTTTTACTAAAAGTAGTTATCAGTGTACTGGTCTGTATTTGAACTAAAATCCACCAATACTAGTGTTGAAAGGTTGTAATTAAAGTAACAGAAAATGACAGATGTGTTTCTGCCAGGAGAGAAAATCCTGGTGTCTCATTAAACATTTCCGATAAAATGAGGCAAATTATATGGCATACCCTATACAGTGAAATTTCTGCTTTCCCTTATTTTTTTGTTGTTTCTCCAATTTATAATGCATGATACATATCCCTGATTTTACATTTTCTCATATACCATACACAGGAAGACTGTAGACCCACATGAATGTCCAAATAGCATTATACATTTGTTTTCCCAGATTTTCCATAATTTTTTCTGGAAAAATTTTTTAAAAATGTGGGTTCTGTTTTCAGTTATTGAGGCAATCATACACATGAAGGCTGTAGATCCACACGAATGTCCAAATAGCATTTTTGTTTGAGCTGACAGCAAGATAGAGCAGATATAAGTAGAAGTGAGAGGGAAGGATGGTGAATGAGAGGTTGCCAAAGGAGCGGATCTTGCACCAGTATGCCCACCTTGAGCGGACAATATTGGCTGATCCATTTGGAGGGCCCTAGGGACAACTTTAGATGGCAATATGGACAATTGAGACTGGTACCTCTCAAGATGCAAGTCTAGGCTATAAAGTCCTTAGTATCCAGGCATGGATTAAATGACAGGCAAAAAAGAGAGACTGTGAACTGAGATGGATACCTATGCAATAACCCAAAAATACCCATAGTGGCTATACTCTGTATGGTTTATTGTAGGGCTCTTGTAGCCATTTCTGGGAGATTCTTCTTTTGAAAGTCACTGCAGATAAAAATGATTGGAAAATATCTTTTACTCTGCAACAGAAGCCATGTCTTTCTACTGATGGCAATTTGTAACATGGCGAAGTAGGTCAGAGAATTGTGAAACTGGGCCTTAGTGTATCACAAGTCCGTTAACCAAGGTATGATAGACAGCTATAATGACCTGTGACAAAAAAACTCACAAGAGCAGGTTTACTAATGTGTGAGCACTTCTGTCATGGAGATATTCTGGTGCACATATATTTTATTGCCCATCAAGGTTTACTAAAGATTATCCTCAGAAAATAGGCAAAATTTTCACCAATTTTTATCGCCTCCCAGGTGGTATGGTATTATGTGAAAAAAGCCATTATGTGCAAAAAAACATAAATTGTACAGTGAGAGATTTAATGTCCATAAGCCGTGACAATAAATGATTGCACTGGGGAAGAATAATACTTCTAAATGTATTATTAGTGAATTCATTAAGAATAATTCATATAATGTGAAAATCATTGATTCCTGATATTACTTAATTGCTCATAAGTATATTTAATAATACATTCATTAATTGCTAATAAATACTATGTTATATAAACTATTCATTAGTGGGGCCACTGGTAGTGGTGCCAAAAAACCTGCAAGATTTATGGCAGATTATATAGTTAAACCAAAAACTTTCAACTCACCAGAAGTAACACTGAAACTGCTATGCTTGCATAACGGCACTTATTGCAAGACAAATTTTCAAATAATTCAAATGTTTTAAAAAACATTTCCTTTTTCTCTGTAATTATAAAACAGTACCTTGCACTTGATCACAACTAAGATATAATTACTGTAAGCATTATTCAAGGCAAAACAAGCATACCAAGTTTTTTTCATGTTTAAATCTTATTTTAATAGACTTAAGGTATGAAGATCCAAATTACAAAAATATCTGTTATCCAGAAAACCCCTGGGCCAATCATTTTGGATAACAGGTCCCATACCTGTATCATTGTTTCTGCTTAAGAAACGGGACAATAAAAATTTTTGGTGCAAATGTATGTAAAGCCAGTTGATGTTAGGTAAGGCTACAGTGTGGAACTTATTGAAAGTAACTCAGGATTCTTCCAAGCATCTGTACAAGATGGGATTTGAATGGCACAATTTGGTCACTGTTTGATTTTGTTGATATCTTTTCTGTCTTCCATTTAAACTGAAGTCAGTGGCTTATTTACATGTCTGTAAACAAGTGAAATATCTTGCGCTTTGCACTTCCAGCGAACTCGTGATGGTGTATTTAATTCGAAGGGGTGGGAAGGTTTACTGGAAGCAATTTAATCATTAAGACATTTGGTAAGAGATCAAGCAGACTGTAACATCATTTTCTCAGCATCTGTGAATTCCCAGAGAACAACAGTCGGTGCAATGCATTGTCCCCCCGCATAAAATGCCTTGTGAGCTAACGCCATAAGGACCATGTCTCTGATATAAAGATTTATTTTGCTCTATTCATTCATTCTTTATCAATATCTTTTTTATGCATTAGTTAAGTGTTTTCTTCTTTTTAAATTATTATTATTACAAGTTCCATTACAGACCAGAGAGAGAGAGAAGGAAAAAAAGAACCATCTGGCAATTAATTTACATTATCTCTTGCATATGGCTAACTGCAGCTGTGTGACAACCAATATCTTTTAAATATTGTCTACTACTTCTACTTGCCAGTAAACTTGCTTACTCGCTCCTTTAGCATTCTCTGACCCATTAATCACCAATCAACCAATCTTTCCAAATTACTGTAAAATCCTCTGGACCGCCCTTCCCTTATAAGTCTCAAGGGGAATGCACTCTCTACCAATTCTAACCATTGTATTTTGTCTAGAGGTAATGCCTGCATCCAGTGCAATATGAGATTCTTTCTAGGTTAGACAAACTGTTTGGAGAAGAATTCCCCTACTCTGAGAAGGGGTAAAATAATCGACTGCTCCTAATAGTCACACCTCCAGACCAAATCTCATAGGGGTTTTTTCCTCTCCGAAATATAACTAAATAACTCCCTCCAATATATCATCACATTACAACAATTCCAGACTATATAAAAAAGATCTGCTTTGCACAACCTAGATCTAGGGCAAACATCATCCCTAATGAATACATCTTAATAGCAAGTATTTACAGTGTGTAATATTTCAGATGCCAACGTTTTAAATTAATCAATTTATCACTAATGGATATAAATCCCCTACCTATAGATTTTGGAGTTGCTTTAATTTCAAAACTCAAATGTTTTTCTATGATTTAAAACAAAGGACAGTAACTTCTAAAAAAACAGAACAGGGGAAGAAGTCATAAAAGTACTGTACTCCCTGATAACAGATTTATCTGATTTTGTGTATAAAGATAAAGAAAAAATGTGCATTTGTAGGTCCATATTTAGTGATGAGTGACACTGTAGAAGGTTAGCTTTAGTCCATGATAATGATCACAATAATGTGTAGGGGTAGTGATGCTGTAAGTAGGGAACTTAGCTGAAGCTTCTAGGGAATGCAAGGCCGCAGCCTCAAGCCTGACTGTTGGATTATCCTCCTGTGATGTGAACCAACCACCAGTGGGCAAAAACCAGTTGGCTTGCCTGAAAGTATAATCGGAAGTTGGGTAATGCCAACCCCCCTTTGGTGCAAGGCGCTTGTAGTATTGCCACACTAAGACGTGGTTGTGCACCTGCCCAAAGAAACCCCCATATTAATTTGTTAACGTAACTGAACCAATGGGCCCTAGGAATCACTGGGGAATTATGAAAAAGATAGTTAAATTTAGGGAGAAACATCATTTTAAGTAAGTTAGTAAGATAAGTTGATCCTCCCAGGCAGAGTTAATGAGAGATCCCGCCACAATTGAATTCTGGAGATCAGGGACTGCACTATTGGTGTAAGATTTAGAGCCTCATATTAAGTGAAGTCTTTGTTGATTGTTATTTGAATTTGGGCACCACCTGAAGCTGCTCAATATGTGTTGGTGGGGCCCCTGTAAGGGAGTATTATTGGGAAGATACTTGATTTACCCTTGTTTATTCGGAGGTTTGAAAATTGCAACAGTCTTGGTTCCCCAGCACAGGTCTGTTGACAGACAAACACTGGTTTCAATAGCAATGCATATAGAAATAACTTAAAAACCATAGAAAATGTGTAATGAATGTATATTGCAAGTGACAGCGCTAGTATAGATGATTTTCATTATATAATCCTCTTGCTTGGAGATTTTGGAGAGCTACAGGTGCAAAAAAGACAGTTTTAGGGAAGCAGCTAAAGGGAAATAACTTGATTTTTTCAGTGATGGTACAGAATTTCTAACTGATTATATCTAAGACGTATTACATGCTCGCGTGGAAAAAAAATAGAGATACAGTATAAACAATACCCTTATTTTCTATCTAATCATTAAAAGCTTTCAGAACATGACCAGTACCGTAACTAGAGGGGGCGGGCCCTGGTGCGTGATGCGCAGCCGGGCCCCTGACCCCTCCGTACGGCCCGCAATACAGTGGCGCACGGCTGCCAAAGGGGAATATCAAAATTGTACTGTCTCTTTAAAAATTCAACTTCGACCATTCACCATCTAAAACCTGTCAAATTGCTGTTTTAGCCTATGGTGGACCTCCTAGAACCCATTTGGAGTCGATTGATGGACTTTGAAAAATCTAAGTTGTGCAACCAATCAAAGAAAGAGGAAGACAGAAGAGGATCGCTCTGTGGTGCTCGCTGGAAGAACCCCCGGGCAGGTGCAGTTTTTGTGCTGATAGGAGCACTGGCCCGGGGTTTTAGGTAAGTCAATACATTTAGCACCCTCAAATGCAAGAACAATTTCCTTCTCTAAAAAACTAAATAACTCAAAAACCACAAAAAGCCGATTTGAATTATCTCAGAATATCACTCTCTACGTCATAATAAAAGTTAACTCAAAGGTGAACAACCCCTTTAATTTACTCAATAACAGTAATGATCCAGGTCTTCAAAGTTTTTACAGGACCACATCATCACAGCAGCACAGAGCACGTGCAGTTAATCAGCAGAAAAGAAGAAGTGGAGCTACTGGGGCATCTTTGGAGACACAGATCTTTACTACTAAATGGCTGTGGTTGCCTTGGGCTGGTACAGAAGTGCAAAACATACTGGTAATACACAAGATTTCTGCCCTACTTTCTTCTTACTTTAGTTCTGCTTTATAGCAGTATTGCTAAAACCTTCCTCTAACCTTTCTCTACCTTCTTCTCTACCTTTCAGTGCCAGCAGCCCACTTAATGCATGGGGATCCTGTTGAGTGAGCCCAGACTCCTTTATTTCTTCTGTAACTGGAGACATAACACATATTTCTTCTCTAACCATCAAAACAGTGTCATATCTGCATTTCAGATTATAGTATAATATTGGCAGGCAATGAGTGTACTCATTTAGGTCACTCCTTTAGGTAACTGTGACAGCTGAACTACAGTACATGAGAGACTTTGATCAGATAGATGCATCTGTCCCGCAGAGATTTAATCATGCAACTACACATGAAAGCAAGAGACTGTGGATTCAACAAAATCTGATCCCACATGATGTAATGCAAAATCGAATCAGACAAAAACCAGATGGGTTTCACATGTTCACATCCAAGTCAATTTCTTTCACTAAGAGACAAAAAAATATATCCAGTTTTATCTTGTCTAGTGAAAATGCAGCAGGTTGTACTTGTTCAAGTCTGTCGTGTTCAGTCTAATGGCAAATCATTAATGTAGTTAAAGGAAAACTATACCCCCAAAATGAATACTTAAGCAACATATATGGGGTAATTTAATAAGGTCCGAATACCCGAAATTCCCCGAAATCCGAAAAATTCGTGATTTTTTTGTGTTATATATAGTAGGCTTTTTAAAAAAATCACGATTTTTGGGGAATTTATTAAACCCAGAGGGCTAAAAAGACCGAATATAAATACACGGCATCTCAAACCTATCGAGGTTCCATAAAAGTCAATGGGAACAGTCAGTTTTGGTTGTGTCGGGGGTTTCGGGCAATTTCACAATGTTTTCAGAGCTTTCGGGTGATAACTCCGAAAAATTCAGAGATATTGCGGGAAAATTCACAAAGAAATTGTGAAAATCTGAAAAATGTAATAATATGTAAGCGTTAAAAATCCAAGTGGCTTAGAATGGAGTTTGTAGCACCTCACAGTGAGTATATTGCTAACTGATCTCTAGTCTCCTTTTCGGAGGACAGAGGACTGCAGAGTGACCTGCCGATTGAGCACCTTAGTCAGCACTCAATCTAATTGGCTGTGCTGATTTTTGATCTGGTGTTCAGTACAGAAACCAGCAACATCGGGGGAGCAAGTGCTCTGCAAGTGAGTACTAAGGGGAGCGTTCTTGCACCCCTAAGTTATCCTGCACTTGTGCCCCTGAAGAAAATAAATGACCCCTTGTATCTTCCTGTTCTTAGATTTCATGAAGATTGTATATTTATGGAGTTATGTAATAAAAAGCACTAAGTTTGCCCAGGAGTAGTAACCCATAACAACCAAAAATCAGGTAGAATTTATTGGTCACCTGTTCAAAAAGCAAACATCTTATTGGTTGCTACCACTACTGGGCAAACCATGTCTTTTATTACATATGGAGTTAGATTGTAAAGAAATACAAAATACTAATCCCAACCACCCATAGTTTTAGACAGAAAGTTATAAAGGTATAAGGCACAGGTATGATACCCGCTATCCAGAATGCTCAGGACCTGGGGCTTTCTGGATAATGGATATTTCCGAAATTTGGATCTCCATACCTTAAGTCCACTAGAAAATCATTTAAACTTTAAATAGTCTAGTTTTGCTTCTAATAAGGATTACTTATATCTTCTTTTGGATCAACTACAAGCTATTGTTTTATTATTACAGAGAAAAAGCAAATAATTTTTAAAAATTTGGATTTGTATAAAATGGAGTTTATGCAGACAGCCTTTATGTAATTTGGAACTTTCTGAATAGTGGGTTTCCAAATAACAGATCCCATACCTGTATCTTGATATTTTGAAAGGCTCTTTGTAGAGCTCAGAAAGACATCACTATATTAGAACAAAGACAACACAGCTGCTTCTGCATATAAAATTGAGATAGCTCTGTATAAATATTACACCTCTCATATGAGCTATTACAGTACATACGCCCTTAGGGCAAGTGTTTGGGGCTTTTTTTTTACATATATTCCCATCCTCCACACGAACACAGGCTTTCCACAAGTGTTTCATTTTTATTATAAGCTCAATAGATGATGAGTTAGAGATAAAAGAAACAAATCTGGTCGATAAACATTTATAATCGTTGGCAAAATTATACTAAACTAATGCAGACAAAAATACCCATAAAACCTACCAATTTATGATAGGAGCAATGTTCCCTCTAAGGTGCGTGCACACATGCATTTTGAGGCCAGGGCACACAAATTATTGTGCGTACAAATACTTGTTTGTGAAAACACGAACTTTGTAATTATTCTGACATGAGCACACAATTTTTAGAAATGTGCACACAAGTTTAAAATGTGCAATTAGAGGAAACATTGGATAGGAGGCTGCAGTACCTGTATGATGAAAAATATTACCAGCACACAATGGGGCCTATTTACAAACATTCTTTTTTTCACAAATCTAATGTTTTCTCTAACAACTCGTGCTTTTTTTTTTTTTAAAAAAAATCTCTAAATAGTATAAAAACTATGAAAAACTCCAATACAAAACTTCAGCAAGTAAAAGCATTTGAGGTCTACATAAGTCAAAGGGAGCTGCATTGATTCTATTGGACCTTTTTTAGCCATGCAGACTTTGAGGTTTTATGATTTTGTTTCACTAGCAATTGTCCAAAAAAACTATATTTTTAGAGGTTTTCAAGGCAATTGTATGTTTTTCAGATGGTTCAGTGCTTTTTTCATTCACATTTTTATATTCGGATCTTTTAATAAATGACAGGCCATTCGTAAATTTAGAGAAAACTAGTTTAATTATGGTTTCAAAAACCTCTACAACCACTAAAATGAAAATGTTGATGCATGGGACTCTTAGGGGGTTATTTATTCAACTCCGAATGCAAAAATCACAAAAAAATGGTGATTTTTTTAAATATAAAATCAGACTTTTAAAAAAATCACGAATTTTTCAGAATTTATTAAACCCCCCAGGATGGAAAAGTCAGAATCTGAAAATTCGGGATCTCAGACCTGTCGAAGTTGTGTATAAGTCAATGGGAGAAGTCCCAATGATTTTTTGATGTGCACTGGGTTTCGGGCAATACCCTTACGTTTTCGGGTGAAAATGACGAAAAAATCAGAACAATTCTTGAAAATCTGATTCCCGCAATCCAAACTTTCGGGAAAATGTAATAATAAAGAAGCGTAAAAAAACCCGAGCGAATTTGATGAGACTGATAAATAACCCCCTCAATTTTCTTCAATATTTGTCACGAGATAAGATCTTTGTAAGGTGTAAGATCTTTGCCCAATCTGGCCACCCATGTGGTGGGTCAAACATAGCTGATCTGCTTTTGCCCCAGCCCAACAATTGTATGATAATAGCCTATACAGAACTATTGCTAGAGAATTTTTAAACATACCCGATTAATATCTGGCTGTTGATTTTCACTTGGGTCAAACCAGCTGCTGCAATTGGACTGTGTTCGGCCAGCTTTACTCTCCAGGAAGCCATTCATTCTGGTTGTTACAGGCCGGAAGCTTAGATGACATCAATCGGTTGAAGTCAGATTAATATAAACTGAAATTGGATTCATTTTTATCTGATGGAAAAGCGGTGGCCAGTCTGTAATTGAATCTCTTTTATTGAACACTGAATAAACACAGTACAGGAATATAGTAACAAAAGAGATACAGAGTATCAACACCAATAATAAATGGAGGTACAGTTTCTATAGTAATATTTGTATTAAAAGAAATGTAGGTCTCACCATGTGTTTTCCCCATATTTCATTCTCAAAATGGAAGAAGTCGTGGCAAGGAAAAAAGGAGGTAAATGTGTGCTTGTTTATGTGTATGTGTGAGGTATGAGCGGAAGGGAGAGAAAACAAAAGTGGAGTTAAGCCTTATATCTGCACATTTCTGGCTCTTTGGATTCATTTAAGGTCAAGATATCGAGCAAAGAAATTGGTAAATTGTTCCTCAATCCTAAACAATTCATTCTTCTTAGATATATACTTTATTTGTGAAAGGTGAATGTGATTTCCACTGTAATGGAACAGAACCTCTGCAGAAAAATATGAACAAAGCCTTGTCCAGGTGGAACAGTAAAACATTGCCGGCATCATGTGCAACCCGTAGCATCTTCATTATCTTTCCTTATCTCATTCCAACAGAGATGGATATTAGATCAATCCCAGAATACTTGTAGCATAAACCCAAAGTATAGCTATGACTACTGTAACGGCTCACTAAACCTCTCTACTTTACTCTACTCTACTCTACTGTCTAGCATGGTTTATGCTTGTGGGATTGGGCACATTCTGTTTAATAAATGGACAGTGTTGAAAGATATAATTAATGATTAAATATTCAGTGGAAATATTGGTATTTTAGAGTAATGATTTCTTTATATGTATAAAGTGGTTATACTCAAAGAACTTGATGATAAGAGACCAGGACACATGGTATAGTATTGTATGAATATTAGATCAAAGGGTAAAAGGTTACTGTATTTACTAGGGTCTCTGACCACACAAAAAGGACAAGAAGCTGTTGTCTTCAATTATTAGGCCTGGTTAATATCCTGACCCTGATTAATATCATTGAGCCTAGTTAGGCGCAGGCTTGATTGTATGGAACTATTTATTGGAAATTAAAGAGTGTGTGGGAGATTATTTTATCCCTGGAGGATTATATGATACTGATTAGCACAAGGGAACCCTGTGATTTATGCCTGTCATTGACCAGGGTCCCCTCTGCACACTATGGGGCAAATTCACTAAAGCATGAAGCGGCTGACGCTAGCGCAAATTCGCCAGCGTGACGTCATTTGGTTACTTCGCCGATTTACTAACGGGCTCTGGCGTATATTCGCTAGCGAAGTGGACCAACTCTAGCGCTACTTCGCTCCCTTGCACCAGGCGAAGTTGCGCTATGGTGAAGGGACGTAACTATGCTAATTCACTAACTTGTGGATTTTACTGAAGGTTACCTCTTGCGCCAGACTTGCCTTCGCCACCTCAGACCAGGCGAAGTGCAATAGAGTAGATAGGGCTTGCTTCAAAAAAAGTTGAAATTTTTTCTAAGTCCCAAAAAACGCTGGCGTCTTTTACTTTTTAAGGGTGATAGGCTGAAAAAGATCGAAAATGTTTTGGGGCCACCCTCCTTTCTCCCTACATTTCCTAACATATGGCACCTAAACTATACAGTGGGCACATGTGTAGGGCAAAATAACAACTCTATTTTATTTTATGAAGGTTTCCCAGGCTTGTGTAGTGTAATGTATTTGCTGCTACATATACGTCCATTGTACTTTAACTTGGTGCCTTATGCAAATTAGGCATCGCTAGCGTAACTTCGCTTTGCTTGACGAATTAACGCTTGCGCAACTTCGCTACCTTTCAACTCACTGAGCGCAACTTCGGATTTTAGTGAATTAATGGCGCCGTGGCAAAACTTCGCCTGGCGAAGTGCGGTGAAGGCTGCTCTAGCGCAACTCCGCAGGTTAGTGAATTTGCCCCCATGTCTGCATTTTATTTTTTGTGCTAACTAAACTGTGGTTAAATGAGTGCATGTATGAGAACTCCCCATGTCCTGCCCACATACTGCCTATAATGACACAAATGTAATTTGCTACAAATTTACAAAGGGTACATAACACTGTGGTTGGGTGGGTCACACTGGCACGTGCAGGTTGCACCTTGCTTGCTCTTAGTGAAAGAGCCCCATAGGCCCGCAGTCTGTAAAAAGCGCATTGAGTACTATACTAGATATAGCAGATGGTGCTCTGCATTCGTTTAACAAAAGCACATTCAGCACTGATTAAACACATCATGTTTCATCCCTCAATAAGTTAATTTTCATCATATTTAAATTAGTAGTCAGTACATGTAATTCTAAAAGCATTATAACGTATAGATAATACCACACAGTTACAGGATGGAATGCCTCAGATGCACAATAATCACAAAATATGATGATTTGGAAGAGGGTTAATTGCCGCCCACATATGGCAGTGGAGAACAGGACTAGCCATTCACATAACCCAACGTGTGCTCTGTAGTTTGCATCATGTGCATTTATACTGTATTTTGTCTTTCAAAGAATGATCAAAAAGGATTTTTCACTTTCATATACAAGAATTTGACTTGCAGGAACACTAACCTCTCAATTCCTATTTCTCCATGTTGAGCTGGGCCTCCAATGGCCCATTCCCACAACAATTAGATGGAGACCGTGCCAAACGGAGGATGTATAGGCTTATATATCCTTATAATACACAAAAGCCATGAATATAAACGGTGACTCGTGATGTTATCAGTTATAAACGGTGAGTAGTGATGTCATTTTTGTCACATGAACCACTAAAATTTGTGTATTATAATCAACAAAGTACCCCTTATTGTAAAATATAAGGATATTAGAAGTAACCTCAGAGTTCCATGATCTGTATAAAAGCATTTTATATGGTCATGGAACTCCTCAGTGACTTATAATATCCTTATTTTTTACAATAGGGGGTACTTTATATACTATATATTGTGCCATACTGGGGCCCATTGGGAGATCCTGTGTATTGTCTGACCCTGATTCACAGTTCCAAATACACAGTCCATATACAGTTACATTGATAGAGAGAGTTGTAAAGACAACATTATTGCCCCCAGAATCATTTTTACCACTACACACCTGATCTTTCTATTTCTTTTTTAACTTGTGTGCTTTTTCTTCATACAATATATCCAGTTTCTGTACAATACAGGTATGGGATACATTATCCAGAAAGCTCTGAATTATGGGAAGGCCATCTCCCTTAGGCTTCATTTTAATCAAATCATGCAAATGTTTTAAAATGATTTCCCTTTTCTCTGTAATAATAAAACACTACATTGTACTTGATCCTCAATACGATATAATTAATCCTTTTTGGTGACAAAACAACCCTATTGGGTTTATTTAATGTTTAGATGTGTTTTTAGTAGACTTAAGGTATGGTGATCCAAATTATGGAGAGATCCCTTGTCCAGAAAATACCAATTCCTGAGCATTCTATATAACGGGTCCCATACCTGAACAGTATAAAAGAATTGCAAGGAATTGTTTGCTATGCCTTAAAGGAGAACCAAACCTTTATTAATAAAAAGCGCTACGCTACATAGACCCGCCTGCTCCCCCCCAGCCTAGGTGTAATCCTCGTTAATTGCCCCCTAAGTCTTTACTTACCTCTCTTTGCAGACTCAGCAGAGCTCACGGATGCCATTTTCTTCTCTTCGGCCTTCTTCATGAAGTAAGCGCATCAAGCATGCACAGTTGGAGCAGTCTTCCAGGTTTTGACAGCTGCACATGCGCTGAAAGTGACGGAAACTGCCGAAGCGCCGGAAAAAGACACTAAGATTACAGAAGAGCCGGAAGATGGCATCTGTGAGCTCCGCTGAAACTGCAAAGAGAGATAAGTAAAGATTTAGGGGCAATTACCAAACATTACACTAAGGGGCATGTTTACTAACATTGGAGATAAATATCTGGAGAGATTTCTGGAGATGTTGCCCATGGCAACCAATCAGCAATTAGATTTAAACAGCCAGCAAAGATCTGATTGGTTGCTATGGGCAACATCTCCAGAAATCTCTCCAAATATTTATCTCCAATGTTAGTAAACATGCCCCCTAGACTGGGGGGAGCAGGGGGGATCTAGGTATTGTAGGGGTTTTTATAAATAAGGGTTTGGTTCTCCTTTAAGGACCTGACTTGCACCACCCCGTGTCATTTAAACAGTCAATAAAATGGATGGGGCTGCATTTTAAGCAGTTGTGGGTAAAGTGGTACAAAGCACTGCTCATGTGTAAGAGCCAGATGAGTCCATTCTCATCTACTTGATTCTGACTCCTCTTTATGAATGAGAACATCATGCATTCCCTTGCTGAAGGTGAACAGTGTTGCATTACATAGTGAAGGATAGATGCCCCTAAATCACATGTACGATTTTATTGATGGAAACTCGACATACAGCAGCAGAAAACATTTTGTAACTATACTAGGTTATCTAGGGGACATTCTATGACAGTCCCCCTTCAGAGGGACACTGTATACAGTCTGCATTTGTGCCTAAAAAAGTAAGGCTACCAAGGGAGTATAAACCTGCACAGTGCAAAAGTATCATCCTTGCAAAGCACCATGCTTTTTACCCACGCTGCAATATATTCTCAAAAAGTTGGATTTATTTGTCTGATGCCAGAGCTGCAAACATTTGCAGAGGGGAGTAAATTAAAATTGCCATGTAAAGAGTAACACTGATGTAGGAGTCTGTGCAGGTTCCTCACTTTTGTGCTATTTAAAGTGGTTGTTCACCTTTGAGTTAACTTGATTGAAGACAGTGCTATTCTGAGAAATATGCAATTGGTATTTATTTTTTGTAGTTTTTTTTTAATTATTTCCCTTTCTGTATATCAGCTCTCCAATTGGCGGGTATATTTATAAAAAAGTGAAGTTAGAGATCACCACAGTCTGCTAGAGTGAAATTCCGCCTCTTTCCATTCATTTTTATGGGGTGTTTAAAGGCGTATTTATCAAAGGGTGAATTTTCACTATCACCCTTTTTTAAATACGCCTTTAAAAATGCCATAGAAATGAATAGAGAGAGGCGGTATTTCACTGTAGCGGACTGTGGTGATCTCTAACTTCATTCTTTGATAAATATACCCCATGGAGTTTTAGCAGCTATCGGGTTGCTAGGGTCTAAATTACCTTAACAACCAGGGAGTGGTTTGAACGAGAGGCTGCTATATGAATAGGGGAGGACCCAAAAGAAATATAAGTTATAGAAAGTAAAAATAACAATACAACGGAGGTCAGTGACCCCCATTTCAAAGCTGGAAAGAGTCAGAAGAAAGGGCAAATAATTTAAAAACTACTAAAAAAAAATAATGAAGACCAATTGCAGAATCTCTGAGAAATGACCATTTTATAACATACTAAACATGAACTTAAAGGTGAAACAGCCCTTTAATAGGTACAACTGCAGACCATTACATTGTGACCCATCTCTTCATCTGTCATAGTTACACTTGTCTAACATCACATTTATAGAGAGGGCAGACTGTTTCACATTTGCTACTTTGCTGCTTAATGATACAAAACCATTAGAAAACATCCACATTTGTAATACCATACTAAGTGGCTAACAATACTTACTCTATTACAGAAATACTGATTCACCACTAGGCTCAGCTAGCTTTGAAAAGGATATGCACGCTACCTCTATGTTTTACAGAAATATAAAAGATGGTTAACACCTATTTGAGTTGATCGTGTTACAACAAAACTTTGGGGGGAGGGGATTAAGCAGTAGTCCCTTCATTTTTCTGAGGTATCAGGGCTTGTGGTGGGTATGGATAGTAGCCTTCAGTCTCGGAGTTGTCAGCGGAGAAACGGCTGAACTTGTAATCCAGAGGCAGATCTGTAACAAAGACATCAAATTCAGACTTAAATACAGATGACCATTATTCTGTTACCACAAGGCATTGATTAGAACAAGAATACAGATAAATATACTGTATATTTTAATATTGGATATAATCAGTAGCTACTCTGCAACAAAGCCAGTAAGGAGGTACAAAGAGACTTCACTGAAGTCTTAAAAAAACCTAAAAATTGTATCGGAGCAAGTGGGGTTTGGTGCTGGCACAAATACGTGAAGTAAGCAGTTGCTGGGTTATATGAACTAACTTCTTACTAAAGTTAAGAACTGCCATCTTTAATTTCCCAGAATGTACAATCATGAGAAATGTACTGGAAACAGTAAAAGCTGTCTGTCTGTAAAGCACAATGGCATACTATGCTAATCTGACAGATCTTAATGGAGACATATTATGTAAAGAATAAGAATGTGCATTATACTCTTTTACATATAAAGGGAATGTGCCAAAAAAGTAGTGCTTCTGGTTACTTTTTGCAAAAAAAGTAAAAAAATAAATGGCAAAATTTCTACTAATCCCGCCCATCTGTTCCTGCTGCCTCCATTCCCAGGCTGTGCAGGGTAGTAGGCGGCACAGCACACTGTACTGCAGGATAGGAACCATCAGCAGCTAGGCTGACCTAATATGGAACGGAAACCTGTATTTTGCTTGTGTGAATGCAGGGCTGTGATCTCCTACTATGCTTCTGGTAGGGACCACTAGGGCATCCCTCATTTGACGCAGATCTATAGGGAGCTCCAATAAAGGGGGTCTGTTTCTTAAAGACAGTAGAGCTCATTTATCAAAGCTGGGCAAATTTGCCCATGGGCAGCAACCAATTAGATTGATGCATTCACTGTTCTACTTGCAGCTGGTTTCAAAAAGCTAATCACTGATTGGTTGCCCTAGGTAACTGCCCATGTGCAAATTGTGCCATGACATGACCTATCCTTCATAAAGCCATGCTGATTGTTGCTCATAATGCCATTCATTAGGACAAAATTTTGAATGTGATCCCTTAACAAGCCTTCAAATAATTTGCCCACCACAGATGTCAAGCTTACTGGCCTATAATTGCCAGGCTGAGATCGTAATCCCTTTTTAAATATTGGAATAACATCAGCTTTTCTCCAATCCATAGGCACCATACCAGATGACAGTGAATCTGAGAAAATCAGAAATAAGGGCTGGTCTAAAACTGAACTAAGCTCTCTTAGAACCCGGGGGTGTATGCCATCAGGCCCTGGAGCCTTGTTTACATTAATTTGTATTAAAGCTTTTTGAATCATATTCTGAGTCAGCCACTGACTAGATTGAGCTGAATCATTCGTGCAGTTATTAAGCGAGCCTGTGAACCCAGACTCCTCTATTGTATACACTGAAGAAAAGAACTGATTTAACACATTTGCCTTATCTGTATCTGTTACAATCATACTGGTACCATTATTTAATGGAGCAACACTCTCAACCTGCATCTTTTTACTATTAATATATTTAAAAAACTTTTTAGGGTTAGTTTTCACCTCCACCGCAATTAACTCTTCATTTCTTTTCTTAGCCTTCCGGATTGCTGATTTACAACATTTATTACAGTGTTTATATTCATTAAATGCAGCTTCTGTCCCTACAGATTTGTAGTTTTTAAATGCCTTTCTCTTCTTTCCCCATTAACTTCTTTACTTCTGTATTAAGCCACACAGGATGATTCTTAGAGCTTCTACGTTTAGTACTTAAGGGAATAAATTGAGAACAGTAATGATTTAATATTTTAAAGGACAACCATTTCTGTTCTGTGTTTTTAGCTGAAAACCTAATGCCCCAATCAATGCTCTGTAGGGCAGCCCTCAAGGCACTAAAATTAGCTTTTGCAAAATTCATGGTTTTTGTTGCCCCAGTATATTTTTGTTTTTTGCACCAGACATTAAAAGATATAACATTATGGTCACTATTACCCAGGGGTTCAATGACATTTGCTATAAGTTCTGGGTCATTTGAGATCACTAAATCAAGAATAGCATTTTTTCTGGTAGGCTCCTCAACAACCTGTGCTAAAAAATTGTCATGCAATAAGTTTATAAACTTGTTCCCATTAACTGATCTAGCAGTACCGTTGCTCCAGTCAATATCTGGGTAATTAAACCCCCCCATTAACTGCACGCCGTATGCAAATTAGCCAACGCTAGCGTAACTTCGAACTGTTGAGTGTATTTTCGCTAGCCCCATTGTTCGGTACCCTGTGCGCAACTGTGGATCTTCGTGAATTAGCGTTGTCCAGGTAAATTTATGCCTGGCAATGTGCGCAAAGCCAGCGCTTGGATATTTTCGCCGGTTAGTGAATTTGCCCGTTATTTCCCAGCAAACACAGGTCTGTTAATCAGCTGCCTTGTCTTACAGTCTGAGCCATCAGGACAGAGAATAGAAAGGGACAAACACTGATTTCAATAGCAATCTATATACAAAATACTAATGAAAAATTCTAATGAATGTATATTGCAAAGTTGCTTGGGATTATGTGTTCTTTAATTAGGCAAAAATGGGTACTTTCTGTTAACTTATTGTTCTTTTTTTTTTTTTTTTTTTTTATAAACAGTTTCTGCATGCTGACATCTACAGTTTGTAAGACTGTTTCCTGATACTTGCTTTGGTTTTCTGAGAAACAGACAAACATCTTCATCTAGATCTGATTGAAAAATAAAAAAAACAGGAAATTGCTGATAAGGCTGTATTTTCCTATGAAAGAACATGCTGCAAATTGCAAATATTTCTATAAAAGTTTACATGCATTCAATGAAGTATTGGAGAAACAGACATGATTCGTTTTAGATAAGACACTTTCCAAGCATCTTATTGGACAACTGTCCATCCAGGAACAGGTCTCTTCTTACCATATGAATTCCTACTGCTTATTGGCCACCGGTACTACTTTTATTAAAGGGGTGGTTCACCTTTAAGTTAACTTAAAGGAACAGTAACGTCAAAAAAATAAGTGTTTTAAAGTAATGAAAATATAATGCAGTGTTGCCCTGCACTGGTAAAACTGCTGTGTTTGCTTCAGAAACACTACTATTGTTTATATAAATAAGCTGCTGTGTAGCAATGGGGGCAGCCATTTAAAGGAGAAAAGGTTCAGGTTACGCATCAGATAGTAAATAAGCTCTGTCTGTCTAATGTTGTTATCTTTTATCCATTAGTTATCCTGTGCCATATAGCCGTTTTTCAATTTCTGACATTGCTCCCCAGCAGCTTATTTATATGAACTATAGTAGTGTTTCTGAAGCAAACAGATCAGTTTTACCAGGGCAGGGCAACAGTACATGATATTTTCATTACTTTAAAACACAAAAAAACAAAAAAGCTAAATAACCTAAAAATCACAAATTATACAAAACTAAAACCATTTGCAAATTGTCTTAGAATATCACTCTCTACATCATACACAGGTGGCATACTTATTATGGTGGGTAAAACAAAATTCGCAGAAAAAATGGTGTAAAAATTGAGAACACCAGATTTGTTGCCGTTATTTTACATTGCTTCCAGTGGAAGAAAAAATTTTTAAAAAAGTTATGCTGTTTTTTACACAGCATAATAAATATGCCCCTAAATGTTTATTTAAGGGTGAACACCCCATTTAAATAGAAAAATACAATGCAAACACCAGACTTAATTCATTCACCAACTCATTTCTGGAAAATCTAATTTACAGCAAAAGTAAAGCAATTTCACTGTAACAGAAAATTTGTTGTACAAAGGGCTGATATCAAAACTCAGCAGCCAGTGTCAGTTTCAAAGTATGGAAGGGATTATTCACTAAAGCGTATATTATAAACCTCTTAATCTGCCCGAAAAGTCACATGATCCAGAAATGGTGTAACAGCTGCCTCTCTGTGGGTTCCAGGAAATGTTAATATGATCCCCACCCCCAGTATTATCGTCTTCAATTTGCTGCAACAACAGAAATGGAACAATAGCAATCCCACAAAATGACTAAGAGATAGCTTTGTACTTTCACACCATGAAAAATGTGGAAGTCGATGTTAACGCTTTCCTTCATGAACTGATTATACTTTTGCACCTAAAGAGCTGTGGATGCCTAATTTTTTTTAAAGTTAAAAAGGTTATTTATTTTATAAACAATAAACATTGACAATACAATAAACATTGTTATTATATTTGTGTGTCACTGGATTTATTTTACATTGCAACTTGTTCTTTATTTCTTACTTACAGGATGTTCTAACAACCAAAGCACCTTCATTGCCGTATCATGTCACTGCTGGATTGATTGCCAGAGTCCCACTCCCACCACGGGCTCCATACTTTCTCAGATTTACTGGCCCTGCCCCTGGCTTCGTGTGTGAGCGAAATCAGGGGTATTACAGCATTTACGAAGTTTACCCAAGAGTCACTTTCTTTGCATAATACAATAATGCCCTAAACCTCAATCTTGCATAATTAGTAGGTACTAATTGGTCTATTACCCCAAGTATACACACCATAGGAGACAGTATCTGTGGGAAGTCTAGGGTGGTTGTTAGGGTTGCCATTATTTGGGACCAATAGGTATTAATTAATGGGCAGTCCCAGATCATGCGTATGAAGTTGGCCGCCGGAGTTCTGCACCTGGGGCATATATCATTGTCTCTCTTCCACATAGCCATACATTTTACCGGGGTTGTATATAGTTGATGGAGCACTTTATATTTGTAAGGAACGTACCTGGTGGTCTAGTGGGGGGACGGCAGGGACGCCGATAACGTTTATTCTCTGCCTGCCTCGACCCGGCCTGATTTGACTACTCTTTTGCTTAACGCCTTGTACTACGATCTTCTGTCCAAAGACTTTGCTTTGCAGTCGTGCCCCTCTGCCTATCCAGAACCCTCATCTTGCACCTCTCGTTTAAGTCCAGGTGGCATCCAAGTAAGCCGAGGGCTCCTCCCGAGGCCCAAATGCGGTCACACTACTGGTGAAGCACGAGCTGAGACCAGCTTTTGGGGTTACCTTGGCTTCAGACTCATAATCCTCATATTGACTGGGTATCGGGGAAGATTCTGCAATGGGGTCTTAAGTGTGGTGGTTCATGTATTCCTCAGGTGGTGGCAACCACTTCTTTAGAAGGTTTACCTGCAGCATATGCTGAATATGCTGACGTATTTTCTAAGAAAGCTGCAGAAACCCTACCTCCACACAGGCAGTATGATTGCTCTATAGATCTAATTCCTGGGTCTATTCCCCCTTGGGGTAGAACATACCCTCTTTCCTTCCTGGAGGCCCAGGCAATGAAAGAGTATATAAAGGACAACCTTGAAAGAGGGTTCATTAGGCCTTCTAGTTCCCCTGCGGGGGCGGGCTTTTTCTTTGTTGGAAAGAAAGATGGTGGTCTACGCCCCTGTATAGATTATAGGGGTCTCAATAAGATCACCATAAAAACGCTATCCCCTACCGTTAATTTCTGAATTGTTTGACCAGGTTAAGGGTGCTAAGATCTATTCTAAGCTATATCTTAGGGGCGCCTATAATCTCATACGTATTAGGGAAGGGGATGAGTGGAAAACTGCATTTAACACCCGGGACGGCCACTACGAATATCTTGTAATGCCCTTTGGTCTCTGTAACGCACCTGCCGTGTTCCAAGAATTTGTCAACTACATCTTTCGGGACCTGCTGGGGATATTCGTAGTGGTCTATCTTGACGATATCTTGATTTTCTCCTCTAACTTGGGTGAACATAGAAATCATGTTCATCAAGTCTTGTGCAGACTCAGGGAGAATAATCTTTATGCAAAACTGGAGAAATGTATCTTTGAGGTTACTTCCGTTCAGTTTCTAGGGTTTAATATTTCCAGCAAGGGTCTTGAAATGGATCCAGGCAAGGTGAGAGCTGTACTGGATTGGACCCAACCCCAATCATTACGTGCTACCCAAAGGTTCCTGGGGTTTGCAAATTACTATAGTCGGTTTATTAAAATTTTTTCCTTAATTGTGGCCCCCATTACTGATTTGACTAAGAAGGGTGCTGACCCCAGCATCTGGCCTCCTGAAGCGGTACAAGCTTTTGACTTCCTCAAGAAGGAATTCAGTTCTGCCCCCATTCTTCAACACCCCGACACTGCGCTTCCTTTTATAGTAGAGGTAGATGCTTCTGAAGTTGGGGCAGGGGCAGTCCTTTCTCAAAGGCATCCAACAACCAACAAGGTGCATCCCTGCGCATTCTTCTCTAAGAAATTTTCTCCTGCTGAGATCAACTATGATATTGGGAATAGAGAATTGTTGGCTGTTAAATGGGCCTTTGAGGAATGGCGGCATCTGCTGGAGGGAGCAAAACACATGATCACGGTTTATACTGATCATAAGAATCTTCTGTACATTGAGTCGGCCAAGCGACTAAATCCTAGGCAGGCTAGATGGGCACTGTTTTTCACCAAGTTCAATTTTTCTTTAACGTTTAGGCCTGGTTCCAAGAGTACCAAATTGGATGCACTCTCTAGAAGCGTCGAGTCCGATCCCTCTGAGTCTAGCGAGTGCATCCCCATCATCCCCAGGGAGGTAATTGTAGCAGCACTTGAATCTGACCTTTCCTCTTTATTGTCCCCTGTACAATCATCTGCTCCGGTGGATACTCCCTCTGGGAGGCTGCTCGTTCCACAGGAGTTAAGGGAACAAGTATTGAAGGCGGTTCACGATTCTAAGATGGCGGGGCATCCTGGCATTTCTAAGATGGTGTCTCTGTTATCCGTTATGTCTGGTGGTCTTCCTTCAAACAGGATGCAAAGGCCTTTGTTAACTCCTGTCCGATCTGCCAACGGTCAAAATCATCTCATAACTCTTCCCAGGGTCTGTTAATGCCTTTACCAATTCCTGGGAAACCTTGGACCCATCTTTCGATGGACTTCATTGTAGATTTGCCCTCTTCCCAAGGGAAGACTGTGATTTGGGTGGTGGTGGATAGGTTCAGTAAGATGGGTCATTTTATTCCCCTTCCACACCTCCCTTCTGCTAAAACCTTGGCTGATCTGTTCATTACTCACATTTTTAAGTTAGATGGTTTTCCTGAAAATATTGTTTCTGACAGGGGGGTTCAGTTTGTCTCAAAGTTTTGGCGTGCTTTCTGTTCTTTAGTAGGGATTGAGTTATCCTTTTCCACTGCATATCACCCCCAAACTAACGGTCAAACGGAAAGGGTGAACCAGTCCCTTGAGCAGTATCTCAGATGCTATGTGTCCGATAACCAGTCCACATGGTCCGAACTGCTACCCTGGGCAGAATTTGCATACAATAATGCTACCTATTCCTCCTCAGGGGAGTCTCCTTTCTTTGTTGTCTATGGTTTGCACCCCAAAGCGTTTTCTTTTTCTGACTCTAATTCCCCTGTACCCTCTGCCAATTCTTCTGTCCTGAAACTTTCTGAAATTTGGTCTCAAGTTCATAATTCGTTATCCACAGCTTCCCTTGCTCAGAAAAGAGCTGCTGACAAATCCCTTAGGGAAGCACCCAAGTACAAGGTGGGAGATTTAGTATGGTTGTCGACTAAGAATATCAAGTTGAAGGTTCCCTCTCCTAAACTGGGTCCTAGGTTCATTGGCCCATACCCCATCATTGCAGTAATTAATCCATCTTCTGTCCGTCTTCAGTTACCTCCTAATTTCAAAATCTCTAATTCTTTCCATGTCTCTCTTTTGAAGCCTGCCAATAATTCTCGTCTTCTGTCTGTTCCTCCCCCAGTGTTGGTTGAAGGTCAGCCTGAGTATGAGATCCAGGAGTTCCTCGACTCCCGCCTCCTGAGGGGTAAGTTACAACATCTTACCAGGTGGAAGGGCTTCGGTCCTGAGGAGAACTCTTGGGTCTCAGTAGAGGACATCAAGGCTGACCGCCTCAAGAAGCAATACCATGCTAAATTTCCCAGTAAGCCTGGGGGTCCACAGGCGCCGGCGTCTTAAGGCGCGCGGCGCACTCTTGTGTAATTTAAAGGCGCAGGCGCGCTGACGTAGTGACGTCAGCGCAATTCATACGCTATTTAAAGCCCATTAGGGCTGTGGGACCTTGCCCGTGATAGGTTTATACCTGGTGCTTTTGAGCTTTTGCTATTTTGTATCTTGAACTTGTTTGATTCCTGTTGTGACCCTTGCCTGGCTTTTGACTATTCTGACCTCTGGATCCTGACCCTCGCCTGTATACCAACTACTCCTTCTGCTGAATCCCTTCTGATTGACTTCCTGGTTTGACCCTCGCCTGCCTGATAACGTTTATTCTCTGCCTGCCTCGACCCGGCCTGATTTGACTACTCTTTTGCTTAACGCCTTGTACTACGATCTTCTGTCCAAAGACTTTGCTTTGCAGTCGTGCCCCTCTGCCTATCCAGAACCCTCATCTTGCACCTCTCGTTTAAGTCCAGGTGGCATCCAAGTAAGCCGAGGGCTCCTCCCGAGGCCCAAAGGCAGTCACACTACTGGTGAAGCACGAGCCGAGACCAGGGTGCCTGGTGTTTGTTCTGGTGTTGGGTGCCAACCGTGACAATATTGTGTGGATGCCTAATTAACCTTCAGTGTGATGTAGACCAGTGTTGTTTCATTTCTTAGGCTATGGTCATGCTGGGTTGATTCTCAACCTGTGCAACGCAGATGGAGAATCAGGTCCTGTTAATAAACTCTCTTCTGTGCCTGCCCCAAAAACCACTGCGTTGGCCCGGGTGAGGACACAAGTCGTGGATTCCAGCAGCAAAATTCATAGTCAGACATTTTACCTCCACCTGGGCAGACACAAGTGTTCAAGGAGCGGTCAGAGCAGGAATCAGTATGTATATATTATATATATATAAATATATGCATTATTTACAGTGTGTATATCTATCTATCTATCTATCTAGTTGTCCCGGGCCCACAGGATTTTGTGTCTAAGGGGGGGCCCGGCCATACTTCACTTATTTGATTAGCCAGGCCCCCTTGCTTTCAGCGTGCTGGACAGCAGCTCTGTGCACGGAAGATTTTCTCCTATTAAGATTTGCTATAACCTCATTGGTACTTAAAGAATAAGTTCTGGTAAATCTGCATTGGGATTGGATCCCCTTATCCAGCTTTACCGGGACTTATTCTTTTTTTCATTCTTATTAATTTCTGGATATCGGGTTTCCGGATAAGGGATCCTATACCTGTACTCTAGGCACAGCAGCACCTTTATATTTTGTGGACATAGTTGGCATCCTAATACAGCCTAGTAGGTATTGCCACTTGCCTAATTCTTTTAAACAAAAAATAATATCTGCTTTATATTATCTAAAGGTGGCCATACATGGAGAGATCCGCTTGTTTGGCGATGTCGCCAAACGAGCGGATCTCCCTCCGATATTCCCACTTTGAGGTGGGCCATATCGGGCTGATCCGATCGTGGGCCCTAGGGCCCAACGATTGGATCCTAACGATGCCCAAATGGGCGGTCGGATCAAGGGTCCGCATCAACGAATAGATGCGGCCGCGATCCGACAGGATTTTCTGTCCCATCCGATCGAGATCTGGCCGACTTTCGGCCAGATCTCGATCGGTGAAGCCCGTCGGGGGGCCCCATACACGGGCCAATAAGCTGCCGACACGGTCTGTCGGCAGCTTTTATCGGCCCGTGTATGGCCACCTTAATCTTTCTCTCCTTTTCTCTCCAATTCTCTTTCTGCTGTTTCTTTTTAGTTTATTGCCCCTTCCCCATTCTTTTTATCATCATCATTTATTTATATAGCGCTGTCAAGATACGCAGTGCTTTATGTTTTATGTTCTTCACTTTTGTCTGCCCCATCTCCCATTCTTTCCCTAAACCAAATCTACTGGCATTTCCTTCTCTTTCATTTTCTGATTTTTTCTTTTGTTTAATTATTGCTAAGCTAAGCTAATGCTATGCCATTCCTATGTTCCTTGTGCAGAGCTGGGCCAATAAGTTCCTTGTGCAGAGCTGGGCCAATAAGTACTTGCCGCCAGGGCAATATCACTTTGCCTGGTGCCCTGCCTGAATGCCCTTCATCCCTGTGTACCCCTTGTTCCAGCCCTCCACTTTTCACAACCTTTATATATCTTGCTCTCTTTTACCTTTTCTCTACAGTGCTCCTCTCTGCTGTGCTGCTTCTATTCTTTATCATTCCTTCAAAATTTCCTTTTTATAATCTTCCATTCAATCTCCACTTTTTTTTTTTACTCACCTTTACCCCTAACATTTGACTTATGCAGTATTCCTGAAATTTGTACCTAAAAGAAAGGAACTGCAAAGAAGAGCTAACGAGGTCGCACAGCCTTGTTAATAAATATAATTATATATTTATATTTATTATATATAATGTGTGTAACATGGACACCATAGAAGCAGAGGTGTAACTACAGAGGAAGCAGACCCTGCGGCTGCAGGGGGGGGGCCAGGAGGTATAGGGGCCCCATGAGGCCCTAATTAATGAGCAATTTTAATATATATTGGTAAAAAAGGGCAACCTGTGGTTATGTTGGTGGCCCTGAAATTAACTTGCTGTGGGGCCCAGTAATATCTAGTTATGCCACTGCATAGAAGTAATAATTAATGCCTCATTTCATGCAGCAATAATTCTCTCAAGCCTAATCCTTTTCTCTTTCCTTGCATAGTTTTCAGCTGTAATGATAACTAATTCTGCATGCTCACTAATACCTGAAAATAACTGAGCCACTTATTTGTTAAACTTAATTTATATAGTGCAACACATTTAAACAAGACTTTACAGAAACTGTTATTCTCACCAGTCCCTATTACTTTCAGATATCACATTAAGGTTATCATCAGGAGCCAATAGGTTTTTGGGATGTGCAAGGAACCCAGACAGTGAGAACATACAAATTCCTTTCAGGCAGTGCTCAGGCTAGAATTGGACTCATAACACGAGCATTGCAAGGAATATGCTAACCACATAGCTCCTGTTGAACCTCCTGCAAACTTTGTCACTGAGCGGCTCAGCTATTTGCAGGTATTCTAGCAAGCGTGCCGACGAACTTACCTGTGCAAGGAAACAGAAAATGATTAAAAAGGAAGACAGGGGGCATAAGTGTAGGCCAAATGAAGCCCGTGGGCCACAGCTAGACAGTTCTGGTGTACATAATTGCTACTACAATTTACTTCACTCTTTGTGGTTTATGGATTATTAAATGTTGCGTTCTGCTGATCCCCAGTTTGCAATATATATTCCCACTTAGCATAGAAACCTGGTTATGGTGTGTACATTTTAAAGTCATAATAACACAACAATGTCTGCTTACTAGGCAATTACAAATATCAGCAGAAATGGTACATCGTGCTCTTACCTACTATTGATTCTATGCTTGGGATTGCAATTGTGCTGTAGTTTCTGATGCTTGTGCAGCACCAAGTGAGACAATGTACCTCCTGTAGGCCTTGTATGCCTGACATGTTGTCAGCAAAATATGATCCCCATGTTCTTGATACTGTGCACTGATTCTGTGTTTCCAGACTCTAAAAAAACAAAACAAAATAAACATAAAATAAGACAGTGGAAAATTATTTGTTTCCATTTAGAATGGGTTTCTCTTTAGATAAAACACAATACTCTGCATGGCTCATTAACAGTAAGGGGCCCATTTACTAAGGGTCGAAGTGAATTTTCAAATTCAAAAACTTTGAATTTCGAAGTAATTTTTGGGTACTTCGACCATCAAATAGGCCACAATTTGATTCGACTTGAAAAAACTTTGAATATTCGACCATTCGAAAATTGAAGTACTGTCTCTTTAAAAAACTTTGACTTCGACACTTCGCCTCCTTAAACCCGACGAATTGCTAAGTTAGCCTATGGGGACCTCCTAGAAGTTTTTAGAAGTCGAAGTTTTTTTTTTTTGAAAATCGTTCGATCGATCGGTTAAATCGTTAGAATCGTTCAAACGATTTGAATTAGATCGAAAGCGGCTAAATTTAATCCAAAAAAAGCTTAGACTATCTAATTTCTACAATTAGTTTTACCACTTTGAAATTCGACCCTTAGTAAATGTGCCCCATAGTGTATAAAGAGGGTTTCTGCAATTAAGGTTGGACAAAGTACTCATCCAGGTTCATATAAACCAAGAATTTCAAACTAGTGTTTGTGGGCTGGAAGGGGACTACTATAGTCTTGTAGTCACTTCTATTACCTTTAAATGCAGCTCCCAAACATTTAAAAATGGTAGGTTTAATTGTATTGTGATGATGTGATGCCTTGAACTAGGCCATCTATAATAGGGATGCACCGAATCCTGGAGGGAAATCACAACACTTTTTTGTAACAAAACAGGGAAGTAATTTTTTTTTGCCCTTTCCACCCCTAATTTGCATATGCAAATTAGGATTCATATTCGGTTCGGTATTCGGCCGAATCTTTCAAGAATGATTCGGGGGTTCGGCCGAATCCAAAATAGTGGAATCGGTGCATCCCTAATCTATAATGATCTCATACCCAGAAAGACAGGCGTTAACTTTTGCCACAAACACCTAATGCCTGAAGGTATTACTAGAGATCTAAGCATTTTTCTTTGAATCTATAGGACAGATATAGCAAAGATCAAGTTATTAACCCTTCAGTGTGGAAACTTGTGTATTTCTGAATGTGTGCAAAAGAAGCAGCTTTAAATAAACTTTAAATCAATTAAAAAAAAAAAAAAATCTGCTTAGAAAGTCTGTAAACCTGCAGCAATTTTCAAAACGTTAAAAGATTTTTAACGGACCCCTGTTGGGCAAAAGTATTATCCCCAACCAAAGGGGTAACAGTAGTTTTTTTAAAAAAAGCGCTAGGACACTTGCAGCAGGAGGGAGCTTCTTCTTCTCTGACGTCATGCACATGTGCATAATGAGCAAATTCCAGCATTCGTTTATTATGCACATGCGTGTGCCCCAACATAGCTGCTCATACCGGGAGCTCCATTCCTGTGCGGGTGGGGGGCAATTTAAAAAAAAAAAAAAACAAAACTACTGTTACCCCCAACTGGAATGTGGGCTCTATTAGCCCATACCCTTGATTGGAGATAATAATTTTGCCCAACAAGTGGTCTTTCAGGAATCGAAAAACTTTTCTTTCCTGCTGTCCAGAAAAAAATTAATTTTCTTTGCACGAATAATTAAAAAAACATGGCTACTTTACAAATTGCACAGAAAATTCTACAGCATTCATTTTTGTTGTTTGGAAAAAGAAGCATATCAGTAAGCTACTGGTTTTTCAGAGAAAGATTTGGAAAAAAATGAAGGGTGAGCCAATGACTTCTAGGTGAGTTAGGTACAATGTTAGGTTTCACCGGAACTAGGGATGCACCGAATCCAGGATTCGGTTCGGGATTCGGCCTTTTTTCAGCAGGATTCGGCCGAATCCTTCTGTCCAGCCGAACCGAATTTGTATATGCAAATTTGGGGGCGAAGAGGGAAATTGCGTGACTTTATGTCACAACACAAGGAAGTAAAAAATGTTTTCTCCTTCCCACCCCTAATTTGCATATGCAAATTAGGATTCGGTTCGGTATTCGGCCGAATCCTTCGTGAAGGATTCGGGGGTTCGGCCAAATCCAAATTAGTGGATTCGGTGCATCCCTAATCGGAACAGGGGGTGATAGGTAGAGCATGAAAAGAAGATTTCAACCATTTAGACTGGTTTGAGCATCTTAAATAATAGGGACTGGGAAAAAATGGACACATCTGGGAACACAGGTAGAGATAAAGAAAAAAGTAGACATAGGGGGCAGAAGTGATAGGGACAAGATAGAAGGTAATGGGGACAGTAACATCTATGGATGATGCCAAATAGAGCCAGTATAGATCAAGTCACTATTGCAGAGATGGGATTAGTTATAGTTGCCCCAGTCTTGTTGCATGGCAACAAGAGCCAGGCTGTAGTGTGTAGTAGCAGAGGTAATGTGATGAGCATCAGTCATCTGAGAAGCTAACCTGCATAAAGTTATCTATAGGTAAATATGTGAAGAAGGTTCATACAGCAAACCATCTATAGGATGGCCTCTCCACTTGTCTACCTATAGTATCATTAGGACAAACTCCCTCAAAGGGCTCCACCCCCCCAAACTTCCATCTTTACAGCTGGAACTTGCAAAGCAGTGTGCAACACAACCTGCATGCAGTTTACAAAGGCAAGGATAAATTAGCACTCATGTTGGTAAATCTAGCTCAAGTTGCTGTGCCAGTTTTCCTAGTCGATGTGAGTGCAAATAGAGCACAGTATCAAAGACATTAGAAAGCAGTTCACTGCATGCTAGTCAGTTGTGTGCACACTAATGGGACACTAGAAGTGACAACTCCTCAAGGTTAATTATAGGGCTCACTTGTGTCCATGCTGCCTCAATTTTGCACCTTGTGCACAATTTACTAACGCAGGCGGAATAGGAGCATTGGTGCTAGGTACAAGCTGTGTATGTATAAGTGTAAATACTATACATTTGAGAATAGCATTTAGGCATAAACGTTAATTTCTTGCATGCCGTTTAGTAACATACAGTACATATTGAGTTTGAATATATGATGTTAATTCACAGAAGAAACAGCTGTAAGCCTCACTTACATCATCTTTTCCTTTCTTTTTTGAGGATCCCCAATGGGTCATGTTTGGTTTATAAACTTCTTCTCCTTCTAACTCCTCAAAAATGAGGACTGTCTCCCAGTTGCTATAGTGATGAGCTGAGAAAATATCTGAACGTATGCTGTCTCCAAAGTATACAACCTAGAAGCCAAATAAAAGCACACTGAAATTGAATTCTGTTTACAGAGCGGTTCTTTACTTTCTGAAAATATTATCATTAATGATGTATACATGTAGTTACTGTTATAGTTTGCCATGGTATGCACTTTGCAGGGCTTCACAATGAGACATCGAAAGAAAAAAAAAATACAATTAGATACACTGCTGAAATTTCATGGTAAGTGGTTCCTGCCCCACAAAAGCTTTTAATCTATTAATAACCTCAGCTAGCTTTCCACTGTCGGGAGGGGATGTTTATACTTACATTTTATACTTACACTGTATACTTATACCTTCTAAATACATCTTTTAGGGGCAGATATATTAAGGGTCAAAGTGAAAATTAGAATTTTGGTCAAAACACTCAAATTTGAATTGTGAATTATCCAAACTCGATTTGAGTTTTTATTTGAATTTTGAGATTTATCACACTCTGGCCCTTTAAGAACTTGAATTTGACTATTCTCCACCTAAAATCTGCCGAATACTTATAAGTCAATGGGAGAGGTCCAGGGATCGATTTGGTGATGCTTGCAGCCTTCCGGACATATATTTTTTTAACATTTGAATCGAGTTATTATAATGTGCATCAAATTCGATTAGAGTTTTCGTGTTGTTTAAATTTGTTGAAGTTTTCAAAATTCGATTGCATCGATACATTTCGACTATTTGAATTTATGGGAGTTAAGGGGAGTTTAAAAAAACTCGCATGAATTGGAAATTTGACCCTTGATAAATGTGCCTCTTAATGTTACATTCTGTTAATCAAGAATTTAAATCTGGTCCTGAACTTGATAGATACAAAATGGAATGTACGCTCACAAAATTAAATTGCATTTAGAAGAAAGTAAGGGGTAAAACTGGCCTTTATGCCATCTAAGGCAAACTTGACATTCAATATATTTTGTAAATCTGTCTGTCAAGCTAAAATCTTACAACAGGTAAGGGCTTTAGTCATAGTTCAAATTCAGAAAAAGCCACAGGCTGGAGATCCCACATCTAAAAAAAACAACAACCTTAATATTTAATATCCAGTTTTATGTAATTATTCTGATTGATTACCCTTTACATGGTCTCATTATTGTTGTGCAACTGATATCACTCCTTGACATTGTTTTTGCATATATATGGACACTGCTTACCCAGTGACTGATGATGGCAAGAGCAGGCACCTTGGGGGGTATTTATTAAGCTCCGAACATCCGAAACCTCGAATAATTTGTAGTTTTCAAAGCAAAAAAAAAAAAAAAGCTACAAATTATTCGAGATTTATTAAAGTCCAATGGTATAAAAACTCAGAGTCCAAAACCCCGGCATCTAAAAGCTCTCGAGGTCCAGTATAAGTCAATGGGGAAGGTCCCAGTGTCTTCGCAGATGTTCTTACCGATATCCAATGATTTCAGGGATTCAGAGCAAAAAGATTAAAAAAAACTCCAAAAAATATGTTGTTTTTGCAGAAAACTACGAACAATTTGGAGTTTACAGGGAAAGCTCTGAAGTTTTCTGAGTTTTGTCTGACCCTATTTTTTCGGGCTTTTTTCTTATAAATAAGGTCCATTCAGGAATTCGGAGTTGCTCGAAGTTGGATATTAGAAATACTGAGATGAATTCAGACCTCGATAAATAACCCCCTTTATGTTAAAAGAGGTAAATGCATATTTGTAAAATATTCCAATGATTTAATAAGCTGTCTATATGCCACATATATTTTAGATTGTAATAATATTCTTACAGTAAGTCACCAATTCCGGATTAGTTGCTTAGGTAGAACTGTCTCATTTGACATATTAGGCTCTCCACGTTCTGTCCATGATCTGAATGTGTTCTTAAAAAATAAACTATGTGAACAATTATGATAATGCAGTGTCCATGTAATTTCCACATTAATCTAAAGTTCTTTTAAGAAAAAATATGGTTTTGCAAAAACAGACACAGGTTTTTAAACAAAGACTAAATAGATTTTTATGTCCATTTGTACTTCTTAATATGAAATATCAAGGAGGATTTTGAACACTTTCTTTAACTCTGTGCATCTCAATGCAAAATCTTCAATGATTTTAGTACCTTGGGGTCACTCTTTTCAGTAGTTTTCTTTAAAAGTTCACGGAGATGTATCCAGTTGCCTTGTGAGTACCAGCCAGGTTTCTCCAGCGATGGCAACATAAGAATTTCTTCGTCATTTTCTAAAAGAAAGAATAGAAATTAATCATAAGGATGAAATAATCCTAGCATGTGATAAAACAGTATTAGAACAGTTTTTTTACTTTCACAGTAAACATCTGGTGTAGACTGGATACCAAACAGGGAAACAAATTTGAAAATGAACCTACATTATTTTATTCCTACATACATGTAGGAACTGCAGTGTTTTCTTGTCTGGACCAGTTCCAAATGCCACATATTGAGGATAAAGCATATATACAGGTATTAGACCTGTTATCTGGAAATGCGTTATCCGCAAAGCTCCAGATTACAGCTAGGCCATCTCCCATAGACTCCATTAAAATCAAATCATTTAAGTGAATCAGTACCTTGTACTTGATTCCAACTAAGATATAATTAATCCTAAATCCTATTTGATTTATTTAATGTTTAAATGATGTTTTAGTAGACAAGGTATGGGGATCCAAATTACGGAAATATCCCTTATCTGAAAAATCCCAGGCCCTGGGCATTCTAGATGACAGGTCCCATACCTGTAGTTGATAGTAGGGATGAGGTAAAGAAACTATTGGTCATTTGTGTTTGGGCGCAATAAATAAGGGGCCATACACAAAATTTTGTACCAGAGCTATGAGTCAAGTGGGAGTATCTGAGTATTGCGTATGTGTGTGTCCATGTAACATTCTAGCCAGACCTGTTGCCAATTTCCTACACACTGTGAGGGCTGCCTCATCACTTTAATCTTCAGTAATGTACAGTAAGTGCATTTATTTTGTTTCATAATAATGGGATCCATTATCCAGAAACCCGTTATCCAGAAAGTTCAGAATTATGTGAAGGCCATCTCCCATGTACTCCATTTTAATTAAATAATTATATATTTTTTTCAATTATTTCAATTTTTCCTGTAACTAAAATATAATTAATCCTAATTTAGGGAAAACCAATCCAATTGGGTTTATTTAATGTTTTAATAATTTTTCAGTAGACGTATGGTATGCACATCCAAATTACAGAAAATCCCCCCAAGTATTCTGGATCTCAAGCCTCATACCTCTATAATCAAAGATAACTGTCTTTATATAAGTGATGTCTTCCATTAGAAGTTCCTTCAGCTATGACCTCTTATCTAATGAGAGCATGTAAAGGATCCATTTCTGGTCCATACCATAATATTTTATTTTGAAGGCAAGACTAAGACCCTGGCACACTGAGATATTTCCATTGCTGCAATTTACTGATGTAAATTTACTGATGAAAAATGCACCAACCAATATGTCTCTCCCTTGTGAATTCGGTCTTTAATAATTTTCTTTAAAAAGCCACTTCACCTCCTACATGTATTAAATATAGGGATGCACCGAATCGACTATTTTGGATTCGGCCAAACCCCGAATCCTTCGTAAAAGATTCGGCTGAATACCGAACCGAATCCAAATCCTAATTTGTATATGCAAATAAGGGTGGGAAGGGGAAAACATTTTTTACTTCCTTGTTTTGTGACAAAAAGTCATGTGATTTCCCTCCTATTAGGATTCGGTTCAGCTGGGCAGAAGGATTTGGCCGAATCCTGCTGAAAAAGGCGAATCCCGAACCGAATCCTGGATTCGTTGCATCCCCAATTAAATGTGATGATAACATACCAATGGTATGGTCTAGTATCTGACATCAGTGAGGCTTTAGCCAGCACTAAACAAACTATCAATGGCATACAATATTCTTAGGAAAATGGTCAAATTCTAATAGGTTTGCTCATTGCCTGCACAAAGACTAAAACTAGACCCAATTCTAGAATATCTATTTCCCAATACTAGGCATGTTTAAAAAAAAAAAAAAAAGTTATTATATTAGGGTGCTTTTAAGAAATAAAGTAGTGCTGGTTTTATTCATTTATTGGTACATTATTTCATAACAATAAAAAGTTAAAATGAATATGCCCAATATATTAAGAAATTGTGTACAATATAAATGGAAAGCTGGCATCTCTGAAAGCAAAAATCGTTTTCTGGGAATCGACTTTTGAAGAGAACACATTTTTTCAGACCATCGCATAAAAACGACAGGAAATGATGTTGAAAGAATTCCTTGGAAGCAGCTGGGTTTCTTTTTGTAAAAATATACTTAGTCACTGTGTATGAGTGACTTTCCTTGGAATACTTTCAGATTAAATTTCAGCCAGAATTTACGAAGTGGGAGAACTTTATGTGGAACTGAGGACGTCTGATAAACTATCTAGCAGATGTAAGCAATGACTAAATAAGCACAATCAGAGCGATTCCTAGGAATGTGATACTAATTTAGAATAAACAAACTTGAGTAATCGTTGCAAAATACTTGACATTATTTAAAAAAGGGATCCTGTTTGCACATCACCCATTAGTGTCTCTGCTGAAAAATAATTTTAAATAGAGATTTTCTATTATTTCTGCCACCCTTTTCTAAGAATATTGATTACCTGTTGGGAGGTAACCCCTGCATTTTTTACTAGTATACATGTTTATTCTATTATGTATTTTTACTAATACATTTTTAAATGAGGGGTGCGAAACCAACTGTTGGTAGGCAAAAAAATAAATATATATATATATATATATATATATATATATATATATATATATATATATATATATATGCATCTTTGTATATTTCAGCATAACAATTTGAAATGAAAACTACCTGCAAAATGATGCAATGATTATTTGTACATTTTTAGCCCTATAAACAGACTGGTTGGGAAACAGTTTTTGAATGTATTCTTTTCTAGTATAATATCTATATTTCTGCTTAAGATACTGTCACACTGGTCTTTTAAATGGATTCTCTTTCTGCATTTCAAAAGGATTGTATGTCTAATACTAATTGTATTCTTTTCCAAGAAATCATCCAAGCCATTCTTAAAGGCATTAACACAATCCTCCATCACAACATCACCCGGCAATGCATTCCACAACCTCACTGTCCTCATTGTGAAGAATCACCTACGTTGCTTCAAATGAAAGTTATTTTATTCTAATCTAAAGGGATGGCCCCTGGTGCAGGAAAAAAGTTCCCCTGCTATTTGTCTATAATGTCCTCTAATGTACTTGTAAAGAGTAATCATGTCTCCTTGCAAGGTTTTATCCAGAGAAAATCTAACCACGTAATTTAAATCTTCCATTTATATCTAACCAGTTTAGTTGCACGTCTCTGCACTCTCTCCCGCCCATTTATATCCCTCTTAAAGGAGAACTTTAAGTAAAGTTAAAACGATACTGACATCAGAAAATAATATTTTTTATTATCATAACATTTCCTCTATGAGGGGGCTGCCATATTTGTGCAGCACTAGTCCGTTAGTATTAGAAACTGACAAGTTAAGAAGGGACAGTCAGGTTGACAAAACAGTCAGGTTTAGGAACTTCAAGTGACAATTATTTACCAAAGCAGAACTATCAGTGAAAATTATCAACATAGCTTATAGGTAACTTTTGATGTCGATTAATATTTTGAAAATAAATTTTTTAGTGTCAGTATCACTTTAAGTAGACTAGAAATGTTGTACATGTACATGTTTTGGGTTCTGTACCAGCCCAATGCAACCACAGCCTTTTTTCAGGGAAGATCTGTGCCTCTAAATATGCCCCAGTAGCTCCCCATATTCTTTTCTGCTGATTCACTGCACATGCTCTGTGCTGCTGTCACTGACTGAGCTTAGGGACCGTTACACAATATACAGTACACATAGTATAGAAATGTTACAATAAAAGGCTGATTAGTAATTAATACAGATAATAACTACAAGGCAGCACAGAAACCAGTGCAATTAGCATCAGAATTTAATAATCAGCCCTGTAGCATCAGCTTATATCACAGGCCAACCTCATTTTCTGCTGGATAACTTGCAACAACCCCTAAGCTTAGCTTCTCAACAGCTGCTTAAAGCCCACTGAGCATGTGAGTGCCACAGACACTTTCCAAGATGGTGACCCCTGTGACAAGTTTGAAGTCCTGGATCATTGCTGTTACTAAGAAGCTGAAACTTTAGGTTGGTGCAATAAGTTCAGTATATCAATTATGGCATTTTTAGCCATATCATTTTTTAAGATTAAGTTCTTCTTTAAGGACTGGAGCCCAAAACTGCACTGCATACTCCAGATGCCACTTTGCCAAGATCTGTCCTTTTCTGAAGTGACTACTAAAATACTAATTTATGCCCTTATACCGGGGCATAACAACTATTTAAAAGAAATAGAGAACGGTGAGGAGGGGGATTTGAACGATATAAAGGAAACAGACCCTGTGGTCTGTGCCCCCCGCGACCATGTGGTCTGCTTCCTCTATAGTTACGCCACTGCCCTTATACTAACCCAAAAACTGTTTAGCAACCAATTCTGACAGTGGAAAGGAAATCGCAAATTTTATAGTTTGTGTCTTAGTGTATGTAATGAAACTTCTTAAAAAGTTATATTTGATCCAAAGGATTACAAAACCTTCAAGCACTTCTTAAAAGTGTGCAACAAGCAATTTAAATTCGCAATGCAATAACAGTCTTAGTTAGTATGTTACATAGCAAAATGTATTGCATATTTGTATGCATTGTTTTTCTCTTTGTGAATTTTATTACAATTCCCTAGTAGTGCTATGTAAATAAAGACATAGGTGCACATACATATAAATGGTAGACAATAAGAGAATTAAAAGCAATACAAAAGCGAAGTAGTTAAACAGAATTACATGTATTCTTACCAAGGACCCAAAAAGGTCTTTGTTGTGGAGTATGAGAGAAGAAACCAGGCTTTAGGGCATTGGTTATTATGATATCAAACAGCTCTTCAAAATTCTTCCTAAAAAATAGATACACAAGATCAATTTCAATTAAAATATTCATTGATATAAAAAGTTCTTGATGGATGAAACAGGCTGTGAAAGGACACACACACAAACCAATGTCAGCATTAGAGAATAATTTACAATTGTGTGGTGTTTATACAAATTGCCTGTAGATGTCACTGTGCCCAGACTTATACTGGTAGCTTAAAAGTGAAAGTTACTGTTGTGTAATGGCTGCATGAGAGCCTGCTAATAAAGCACTGTTATACTCTACTCATCCTCGGCTACCCAAAACATAACAAATTGTGTTCATTATTTCACATTATTTCATGCATGCAGTACATATATGTAATATATTATATCTATTATGATATATAGTCTGGTTTCAGAAATGCACATGCAAACAAACAAGTGTGCACAAAGTAGGGATGCACCGAATCCAGGATTTGTTCTGGATTCGGCCTTTTTCAGCAGAATTCGGTCGAATCCTTCTGCCCGGCCGAACCAAATCCGAATCCTAATTTGCTTGTGGAGATTAGTCGCCCAGCGACAAATGTCCTCTTTTTCGAGGTGACTAATCTCCCGAACTGCTTCCAGCCGACTAGAATGTAAATCGCCGGCAGGATGGCAATCAGTGTGCTTCATTTTCCGAAGTCGCCTCACTAGGAAACTTCAGTTGACTTCAGAAAGCAAAGTGATGCGAGTGCCATCCCGCCGGCAATATAGATTCTAGCCGATGTGAAGCAGTTCAGGGGAGATTAGTCGCCCCAAAGAAGATGCGATTCTCCCTGAATCTGAGAAATACTTGCTGAAATTTGGCTCAATGTGCCAAAGAAGTAATTCATAGCATTAAATATGTATAGAAGTATTGTATATTTACCCTAAAATATGTTCACACAATAGGCGGCAGTAGTCACTGTGCGAACTAGTGATTAATAGTAGAGTTTTCCCAGAGTTCTTGAGGTCCCTTAACCAGTGTTTCACTGCATCTGAGCAAGGCTTTAAATATTTGCTTGGCTCCTTCTTCACAGCTGGAAAAAAAGTCCCACAATTTTCTGTAGAAAAAAACAAAAAGTCAGACCCATTTAAAGAAAATAATTTTTTTTTGTATTTTGGCTTACTTAAAAAATTAAGTAATGAAATCAAATTTAAAACTAGAACAAATATATTAATATTCCATATGTATAATAATTTCTTATAAACAGGCCACCTTCTCAACCAGTGTTTAATAACTACATAGGTCTCATGCTCCCACAGAAAAAAAAATTGGTTTTAAGAAATAACAGGGGTAAATGAAAAACATACAGTAAGTGCATTTACCTCAGCTTGACTGCATATAAAGTAGATATCACTATTAAAAAATTTTTACAGCAAAATTTGGTTGCTATAGTTCTTATGCCTATTCAGTGATAGATGCCCAAAGCTCCTAGACGCTTGTAGCAGAAACCAGAAAGATTTAAAAAAAACAAAAAAAAAAAAACAAGTTATATACTGGATATCTCTTAGATAGAAGAGAAATAGTCTAGACTTTAAACAACATATACAACAGGACTATATTGCCACCCAGTGGTCTACAGTTGCTCTGTTGTGTTTAGTTTAAAAAGGTGTAAATGTCTTGTGCGGTGTATTATAAATGATGTCAATCAACCTAAATAAACGTCATCTCGGGGGCGTGGCCTAACCACCAATGTAGTATCCATACAAGGTCGGGAGTCCATATGATTATTAAGCCAAGCCCACGGGACTCGCCCCAGTTCAAAAGGGCTATCAATCATAGAAAAATTTATATCAAAAAATGATATAAGTCCCAAAGCTTCTTCATTTAAAAAATATTAATTTATTGAAGTACATTTTAAAAGAATTATATCTGGTACATACTACCCCCCATATCCCACCTTACGCGTTTCGCACCCTCCGGCGCTTAGTCATAGGTGTGTCACCTATGACTAAGCGCCGGAGGGTGCGAAACGCGTAAGGTGGGATATGGGGGGTAGTATGTACCAGATATAATTCTTTTAAAATGTACTTCAATAAATTAATATTTTTTACTTGAAGAAGCTTTGGGACTTATATCATTTTTTGATATAAATTTTTCTATCACCAATGTAGTATGACATGTTCCCGTTGAGCTCCGGTGTCATTGATCCGTGCTGACTGATCAGAGGGCTCCACAACCACAAAACTGAATAATCGGCTACCTAACTGCTGCCTAATCCCGGCCCTTGATTGACTTAACTCCATGGACACTACACCGTCTAAATTTAAAAACTGGGTGGACAGTATGGGATTGCTGGATATTTGGAGAGCTAGGAACCCCTCTGCCCAGTCCTACTCATGTCATTCAGGGACCCATCGAACACTGTTACATATCGATATGGCCCTGGTTTCTCCAGAAGTGGCCGCCAAGATTGTAGACATTAATTACAAACCAAGATCCATTTCAGATCACTCCCCCTTACGTATTAAGCTGCAACTATACCCGCATCAGGGATTCAAAAAGTGGAGAGTGAACTCCTTATGGCTCTCACAGGAGGAGGTCGAAGAGAAAATTCAGACCTCAGAAAATAAAATAGTAACTCAACATCTCCAGCTCTCCTGTGGGATGCTTTTAAGGCAGTGGCTAGAGGAGACATTATTCAAACAATTAATGCGGTTAGGACTAATACTAAGCTACAGGTCCAACAGGCTGCTGAGGAGGTGGAACGGGTAGAACAAGCTTATATTGCAGCACCTTCAGAGGGGGGCCATGCTCTTCTGGTCCAGGCTCAAACAGCATTGAAGTGTAAGTTCACTGAATTGACCCAGAAAAAAATGTTATATGCCTCCCAAAGGGGGTTTGAACAGGGAGAGAAATCAGGTAAAACTCTAGCATTCCTTTCCAAAATAGCTGTGCCTAGGACAGTAATACATAGAATCAAGACTGGAGAGGGCCGTATCCTAACTGATCCTAGGCAGATAGCTGACCAATTTAGAGAGTACTTTTCCAAATTGTACAGTACCAAAGCCAAATACTCCAAGACGCAGTTAGACAACTTCCTAACAACCATACCTCTCCCCAAACTTCATCCCGCATATGCTGCTCTATTAGATAGCCCTATAACGGCTGCTGAAATTCAAGAGGCGATCAGTGCAATGGCGACATCGAAGTCCCCTGGACCTGATGGTCTACCAGTAGAATGGTATAGGGCCTTGGGAAAGAAAGTAACGGGTACATTATGTGATATTCTGGCACAGGCCTATGACCAGGGTACATTGACTCCATCATTTAGTAATGCTTTAATTGTTTTAATACATAAGGAGGGGAAGGATGTGGAATCCTGTGGGTCGTACCATCCAATATCCCTTCTTAACGTAGATGCTAAGATCCTAGCGAAAGTGTTGGCTATCAGGCTCAAGCTGGTTATCACCGAATTGGTAAATCCTGATCAGACGGGTTTTATGCCTGATCGCGCCACTGATGTAAATTTAAGGAGGCTTTACTTTAATTTGCAGGTCCCACATGACAATATAGGTTCCAGGGTGATACTGTCGCTTGACTCAGAAAAAGCCTTCGATTCTATTGAATGGTCTTATCTATGGGGAATCATGGAGCAATATGGGTTTGGGGATCAGTATATTAAGTGGGTCAAACTCCTATACCAAAATCCAACGGCCCAAGTACAGGTTAATGATTTTATAACTGATAATTTTCAGCTAGGAAGGGGGACCCGACAGGGGTGCCCTCTGTCCCCCCTTCTCTTTGCGCTGGCTATTGAACCACTGGCCATACAGATCAGAACATCACCGCAGATTAAAGGGCTCAAATATGGCGACATTGAGGAGAAAATCTCCTTATACGCGGATGATGTATTGCTATACTTAGCTGACACGGGTCCTTCGTTGGTAGGGGTCCTAGACCTGTTTGACAACTTCACTAAATATGCTGGTTTACGCATTAACTGGGCCAAGTTGGTAGTTTTCCCTCTCGAACAAGACCTGGACCCTGGTTTGGCAGCTGACCACAGACTGCAATGGGTCACTACTTTCAAATATCTAGGGATACATATCCATAGGGACTTAGAGCAATTTGTACCCCAGAACATTTCCCCCATCACTAGACAGCTCGCATCAGCATTGATATCCTGGAGTTCACTCCCACTTACCCTCTGGGGCAGAACTAACGTAATCAAAATGATCTTTCTACCAAAGTACCTCTATGTACTGCATAATTCACCGCTGAGCATTGCTAAAGATACATTAGACTCTATACAAACCCTGATTAGACCCTTTCTATGGGATAATAAAGTCCCAAGAGTGTCGTAGAGTACGTTAATGGCACCTTATGATAGAGGGGGACTGGGATTGCCCAATCTTTATGCTTACTATCTGGCAGCCCAGCTGTCTTACATTAATTGGTGGCTAACACAGGACCTGGAAAATCCCAATGTAATTCTGCAAGCCAAATATGTGGACTCTCTGGAGGCTCTACGGAACTGTGTCTTTAGAAAAGAGAAGGATATTCCACACCTTCCACCTTGCATGAAAGCTCCATGGTTAGCGTGGGTGGCAGTAATGAAACTAACCCGGCCCAAACCCCCAATTGTATACCCAGCACTTCCCTTATGGGGAAATTCCCATTTACAAAATTTTCTAGATACAGAGATCACTAGATATTGGGCACCCAAAGCAATCAAGTTTCTGGCGGATTTGGTGGATGGTTCTAACTTCATTGATATGAACCCGTTGAGGGACAAAACTGGGACCCCAAATATGCCCATCTATAGGTATCTCCAACTCCGCCACATGTTTCAGGCTCAGTTTGGGACAGGAGTCATGGTACTGGAGGAACCCCGGGTGCTAAGCCAGCTCAGAAAAGAGGACACCTCCAAAATGATCTCCAAACTATATGCCATAATAGTAGAGACTGGTCCCAAACCCTTTGATAAAGCTCTAGCAGCGTGGAAAAGAGATATTCCAAATCTCAGTATTGATCAGTGGGATGAGGTAACAGGGAACCTTTATAGCTTCCTCATTAGTGCCAGAGACAAGCTTATTCAGCACAAATTTATTCTAAGAACTTACCTCACTCCCAACAATATGCAAGCGGTGTGGGGATCAGGATGGGTCCTACTGGCACATGATTTGGACATGTACAGTCATCAATAGATATTGGGCAGCGGTAATACACCATGTACAGGGAATTCTTGACCTTCCTTCTATCTGTTCCCCAGAGATTTGTTTGCTGGGCCTAGTAAATGACTTTCTTAATGCAACCAGAACAAGAGTTCTAGTTAGATCCCTCTACTACTACTATGCTAGGAAAGTAATAATTATGAAGTGGATGGCTCCTTTACCTCCAAAACAGGGTGACTGGGTACAATATGTTAACAAAATGCTCCCTTTTATCAAACTGACCTATGAAGCCAGAGGTTGTCCTGGAAAGTTTGGGAATATTTGGGATCCTTGGACCGATGTGCACCTGACAACATTGCCTTGAATTGTGCATGATATTATTCTGTGTGCTTATGGAATGTAAAAGATGTTCCGTTTATATGGACTTTGCTGTACCTCCCCTCCCCCCTTCTTTTCTGTATCCTACTTTTGTTTTTTGTTTTTTTTTTCCTTTGGAAATGTTAATAAAAAGTTACCTATTAAAAATAAACGTCATCTCAAACATAAGACATCAGATTTCAGGTTATACAAAAGAGTTAATATTTCAGATCTTACTCTAACCAGACAGCCTAAGACTGTATGGTTTGTATTTTCAACAAAATCCAAGCATTAACATTGCTAAATAAAGCAGTGAGGATGACTGCCAAGTTTCAGTGCCCCAGGTCAACAGCCACAAAAAAGCCAAATACACATTGCAGCCTGAATATAAATATTTTCATATATTTATAAATCTATGTAAAAACAGTTGACAGAATACAATTTATATTGACACTTTAAAGGAGAACTAAAACCCTAACAATTAATATGGCTAAAAATGCCATATTTTATATACTTATTGTCACATTCGGCACCCTATATCCAGAACACAAGCTAAGCTCCCTGGTCTCGGCTCTCACTTCTGCCTGTGACCACCGCCTTTCACCTTTGGCGGAGCCCTCGGCTAATCGGATGCAGCCAGGTCTTATCAGAGAGAGGAGCAAAGCTAACAGTTCTGGACGAGCAAAGGGGCACGATCGTCTCACCAGGATACTGGAAGGAAGAACACCACCAGGAACAGGCGGGCCAGGCCAGCACAAACAGATAGAATGGTCAGACAGGCCGGAATCAGGATAGGAGAGCATAGAATAGTCGATGGACAGGCAAAGGTCGGATTGGAGAGGTCAGAACAGTCACAGACAGTCAGGATCAGGGTTGTAGAGATCAGAGTAGTAAATCAGTCAGGCAAGGGTCAAAACACGATAGATTAGTCAGGATTCACAATGAATTAACACCCAGGAACTTCTAAATAGAACCTAACAACGGGCAAGGTCCTGTAATCTAAATGGGCTTTTTATATCACGCCAGCGCAACTGCGCCTTTAAATGACGGACGTGTGCACGGCACACACTTTAGAGGAAGCCGGCACAGGAGAAGGGAGCAGCGGGCGTCCACGCCGAGAACGCGGCAGTGGACCCCACTGCCCACTAGACCTCCAGGGTAAGGCTTCCTTACACTTATATGCACTTGTTGCACCAGCCTAAAGTCTCAGCTTCTGAATAGCAGCAATGATCCAGGACTTCAAACTTGTCACAGGCGCAGGGGGTCACCATCTTGGAAAGTGTCTGCAACACTCACATGCTCAGAGTGCTAAAAGCAGCTGTTGAGAAGTTAAGCTTAGAGGTTGTTGCAAATTATCCAGCAGAATATGAGGTTGGCCTGTAATATAAACTGATGCTACAGGGCTAATTATTAAAGTCTCATACTAATTGCACTGGTTTCTGTACTGCCATGTAGTAATTTTCTGTATTAATTACTAATCAGCCTTATATTGTGACATTTCTATTCTATATGTACTGTATATTGTGAGTTGTTCCCTAAGCCTGATAAAGCTAACTATAATGATAAAGCTAACTGATAAAGCTAACTATAATGTGTGTATATGTGATGTGAATGATATTCACAAGTGGGTGCTATACAATCAGGTAAAAGCAATTGACTCTTGAAAATTATGTTTAATCCCTGTAAAGTGCTATGGAATATGATTATGCTACATAAAATAAAGAATAATAATAATAAAAAGTGAAACCTGTATATATGGTTAATTTTGTCTTTATATAATGTAAAACCATCCAAATCCACAAGGGGGGACCATATCATTAGACATAGGCATTAAAAGGACTGTGAAACCTGCAACTTCAAGTGGCTGCAAGCTAAAGCATGCAGTTAAAATCATCCTGCTCAAGAAGATATCCAATGTAAAATTTTTAAAATTGAAACCAATGTTGTTGGACAGAAGTGCACAATAAGTACATTTTTAAATAATACAGGTATATTAGGAACAGTCCAGCTGTAATGTTTGGCACCTGACATTTTCCAGATCTTTCCCTTTCACCTTAAGTCTGCTAAAAACATATAAACAATATATAAACCTAATGGAACTTTGCCACCAATATGGATTCCTGCAGGTTAGTTGGAATCAACTTTTTTATTATTAAAGATAAATAAATCATATTTAAATACTAGGATTATTTCTGTAAAAGGAACTATATGCTCCTATAATTTGGAGCTTTCTGGATAAGGAATCCAGAAAACCTGTTATCCACACAGTTTAGGATTACAGTCCAAAAATGAGGAGGGCACTCAAAAGTAGCAAAAATATGCTGTGGTTACATTTATTCAAGGCCACGACATGTTTTGGGTCCTTAAACCCTTTATCAAGTGACATGATTATCCTTTTCTCCAAAATAATAAAGTACCTTTTATTTGATCTCAACTAAGAGATAATAAATCTTTATTGGGGCAAAACAATCCTATTGGGTTTATTTAATGTTTAAATTATTTTTTAGTAGACATAAAGAATAGTAATAAAAATCATGGAACCCTTATACAGAAAACCTCAGGTTCCAAGCATTCTGGATAACTGGTCCCATACCTAAACGAGTAAAATGAACATTATACCTGCAAAGATAACTGGATAAAACATTTAGGGGGTTATTTATTAAAGGTGACATTTGTGACTTTTTTTCAATCTTGAATAAACTCACAATTTAAACAAACTGGAATGTTTGTAAAAAGCTTGATTGGATGCAATCGGAAAAAAAACTTGACTACCTCATATTTATCCAGTTTATAGGCTGAAAAACCTTGAATACCGTAAATGAAACCAGCGTAAAACACTTAAAAATAATGAAGACAAAAACAGCGTCAGACTGGGGGGCCTGGGCTTCTGCCTCAGAACACTGTACCTTTAAATAACATACAGCCTGCCAGCCAGAAGCAACTTTAAATGGTATTTCAGATTTATCTCTGAGCCTCTTAACTGCTGGGGGGAGACCCCACTTATGTGGCCAGGGTCGGACTGGACCGTTGGGACACCAGGAAAAAATCCCCTGTGTCCCAGGCTCTTGTGGGCCTTGCCGGCCCAGATCCGCATCCTGCCTTCTTTTTCCTTTTTTCGTGACTGGCCGAACACAGTGCGCTCATACGTGCATATACACTGGCCGGACAGCACAGCGGGGGGGGGCCCTACAACAGGAGCCCCGGTGGGCCCCGGGCCCCCCAGTGCGATCCTGTATGTAGCAGTTTCTTAAGAGTCCTGAGAAGGACTCCCTTTGGCTTTCTGTGCCCTAAAAAGAGCAAGCTTTGTTTTTCAGAGCCCTGACAAGGACTCTCTTTCTACACCCTAAACAGAGTGTGCTTTTCTGCCACTGGGATTCCTCACTGACTTCTTACACTCAGTAATATTATATTATGTTGCAGCCCCTTTCTCTCACTCTCCCTACTTCTCTCTCCCAGCACTTTCTCTGAAACACTTCCTTCCTGTCAGCTCACAGTGGTGGGGACTCCTTCCCCTCCTCCCTGCACAGAAACAACACATCTGTTATAAGTTACAACAGGTGACTTCTAATATCCTCATATTTTGCAACAGGGGGTACTTTATTTATCATAACACACATGTTTTAGTGAGTCATGTGACATAAATGACATCACTAAGCTCCGATTATAACAGATGACATCACTAACCACCGTTTATAAATATATTCATGGCACTTGTGTATTTAGGGTTGCCACCTGGCCGGTAAAAATTATGGTTGATCCCAATATTATTAATAGGGAAAAAAGTTAAATATATAGGAAGGCTGGTATTTTTTTTCCAGAAAAGGTGGCAACCATATGTGTATTATATAATACTGCAAGACAGTTTCCCTAAGAGACCTGCTTATCTTCAGTAGTTATAATTGTATCTTTGATTATCTTATATTGTTACAAATGTATCGAAGTGCAGCTGCCGTATTCTGGGCTTTGCTCCAAAAGGCTCTACTTTAAGTTTTAGAAACTTTGTATCTTTTTCTGGCTGTCCAGTGCAGAAGATCAAAGAGAAACTCTGGACATTTCAGTAACCATGCGGGACTGCGGGCTGCGCTGTCAAAATCGTGACTGTCCGGTGAAAAAAGGAACAGTTGGGAAGTATGCCAGAGTATTAAAGCAAGAGCAGTTTTCAGTAAAAAGGAACAACGGCCTGGGGACTCAAGTAAGCAATTATTAAGATTGGAGTGCATGGATGGACAAATTGCACTGATCTAACTGAGACAAATAAGTATAGGTACAGTTCCTGGTTGGCTTATGATCCCACATTCTCAGCAAATCAGATCATCAGTCTGCTCACCATGTTACTTTAGCACCGTCCAGTCAAATCAGACAAATGTCATTTAAGGGGTTGACATTGTAAAACTCTGGCAGTGGATAAGCCATAAGCCTAATATTATACTATCCATTTACATTTTCTTACAGGGCAACCCCAAAATAAAAGAAAACATTATTTCAAGCAACTTTGCAATATACATTCAATACAAATTTTATATGGTTTTTAAGTTATTTGTATATGTATTGCAATTGAAAGCAGTGTTTGTCTGTCTCTTTCTATTCTCTGCCCTGGTGTCTAAGACTGTTGAAACAATGTAAGACAAGGCAGCTGATTAACAGACCTGTCTTTGCTGGGAAACCAAGACTTTTGCAACATTGTTTAAAAAGTAACACCTGGGTGTTAAGCAAATGCTGCTTTCAATAGCAATTGTTTTTACAAATAACTTTAACAGCACTAACATTTTGTAATGAATATATATAGGAAAGTTGCTTAGAATCATGTATTTTTTTATTTGGATTTTTTTATTTTGGGGTTGACTTGCCCTTTAAGACTGGAGCATAGACCTATTGCAGTAAAAGGACTGCAGTACACGACTGTGTTGTTCATGAATTGTAACATGAACTGAAGGGAAAGTTGTGCTCACCACTAGTTTTTAAAACCATTAGGTGGGGATGCAATGAGGCTGTAACCACAAAATACATATAGACAAATACAAGAGTCTTCTGCACTTAACCCATTATCAATATATTTAAAACAGAGACATTTTGTGCATACTGCTACTGAAAAAATGCCTTACCCTTTAAACAAAACAGGGATTGTTTGTCCATATATTGCAATATATTTAAGCTGGCCAACTGCGTCAAAGTCATCCCATATCTGGCCAGTCCTACTGCTCCTGTATAAACTATAACAAAACAAGGGAAAGTTGTGCTCACCACTAGTTTTTAAAACCATTAGGCGGGGTGTAGGACTGGCCATATATGGGATGACTTTGACGTAGTTGGCCAGCATAAATATATTGCAATATATGGACAAACAATCCCTGTTTTGTTTAAAGGGTAAGGCATTTTTTAGTAGCAGTATGCACAAAATGTCTTTGTCTGAAATATATTGATAATGGGTTGAGTGCTGAGGACTCTTGTATTTGTCTATATGTATTTTGTGGTCACAGCCTCATTGCACCCCCGCCTAATGGTTTTAAAAACTAGTGGTGAGCACAACTTTCCCTTGTTTGTTATAGTTATACAGGAGCAGTGACCAGCTCCATGTTGTAGCTCCCACCCTTCCCAACTATAGTCAGGTGATCCCACTGGTGTCTAATAAAAGGGCAGCCAAGTTTGGGAGTTTTACTTAGAAAGCAGCTAGTAAGTTGCAGGTAAAACATAGTCGTCCCTTTGTAAAATGTATAATGAAGCAATAGAATTCTTAATGAATCAGATAAAATTGAGTGTAGGACTGGCCAGATATGGGATGACTTTGACGTAGTTTTCCAGCTTAAATATATTGCATAATATGGACAAACAATCCCTGTTTTGTTTAAAGGGTAAGGTATTTTTCAGTAGCAGTATGCACAAAATGTCTCTGTCTTAAATATATTGATAATGGGTTGAGTGCAGAGGACTCTTGTAATTGTTCATGAACTGGCCATTGAATTATATGCGGTATGGCAAACAATGCTCTCTACACAGGGGGCAACAACTGTAAAGGTTTACAGATACAGAGTTTGATGTTAATTAAAAATCTCTTAAGGGACCACTATTGACATGGACACAAATCAAGACAACTTTCAAAATGTACCCCAGATATAGAAACACTAGTCAAGATTTAGCTTCATATTTAATATTGAATGATGTATGTTTTTTCTATGTGTAAAAATCTTTCTGAAGTTTGAATACAAGTTGCCCATAATTAAGATGCTCACAACAGGTAAAATAAACGGAATATTGATGAATATTTGTTTGGACTTTGCTAGCACTTCTAGCACTTTCACCATCAATGTGGTCACCTCTCACTACAGTGACACCGTAGTAACCAGTCAGAACCCTCTAATACCATCTGGTATGAAACATGTCAGGTGGATCTTGTTTATTTATTTGTTCATATATTTATGACCATAACAACATTTCATAGTTTTCATTCCTTCTAGGTTTCATGGGTCATAAACTGGTCCCTGGGCACAAGAGCGGGCCACTAAGTGCTTACTTAAAAAGCAACCTGGGGAATGCTGCACTCTGCACAGATTACAGTCTTCTGTTGCACTTTAAGATCTATGTTTCTGGGTTGAGGACTGGTAACTAACTGTCTGCTTTTGCAGAGAGAAATCTCTGCTCTATAAGCTACAGGTTTGGGTAGGCTGCTCCAGGGCCACAAAAGAATCACAGTGAGCATGTCTTTTTACTTCAATTGTTGGTTACCAATACTGTTCCGGAATACCGGAATCTACTGTACACTGACTGTGGATTTACAACACCTTATTAAAGGGGGTGTGCACCTATGAGGTATGATGTAGAGAGTGATATTCTGAGACAATTTGCAATTTGGTTTTTGAGTTATTAAGCTTTTTATTCAGCAGCTTTCCACTTTCCAATTTCAGCAATCTGGTTTCTATGGTCCAAATTACCCTAGCAACAATGCACTGGTTTGAATAGGATATTGGAATATAAAGAGGAGAGGGCCTGAATAGAAATATGAGTAATAAAAAGTAGTAATAACAATACATCTGTAGCCTTAAGGCAGAGACACACGTGGAGATTCGGGGGCGATTAGTCGCCCAGCGACAAAATCGACTCTTCTTCTGGCGACTAATCTCTCCTAACTGCCTTCCCAATGGCTAGAATCTTAATTGCCAGCAGGATGGCTCTCGGAGAGATTTGTTTTCTGAAGTCAACGGAACTTTCCTTGCGAGGCAACTTCAGAAAACGAATCGCTCCGAGCAGTGTCGGACTGGGACACCAGGGGCCTACCCAAAAACCTTAGACCAGGGGCCCACCAATTAATCTTAGACCGGGGCCCACTCTCAGTACTATTTTTCTTCCTCTCCTCACTCAACCTTTATTCTCCTAGTCTCTTTTCTTTACATACTATACTCTATTCTCCATGTATTTAGCCTCTTTGTTCTCATAGAAATAGGGAATGACCATGAAATAGGCCAAATGTTTAGCAGCATGAGGGCCCCATGACACCTTGGCCTACCGGGACTTTTCCTGGTTTCCCGGTGGGCCAGTCCGACACTGGCTCCGAGTGTCATCCCGCTGGCGATTTAGATTCTAGCTGGTGGGAAGGCAGTTAGGAGAGATTAGTCGCCCGAAGAAGAGGCGATTTATCGACAGGCGACAATCTCCCCGAATCTCCAAGTGTGTCTCTGACCTTACAGGGCATTTGTTTTTTAGATGGGGCCAGTGACCCCCATTCAAAAGCTAGAAAGAGTCAGAAGAAAAGGGCAAATAATTCAAAAAAGATAAAAAATTAATTATGGAGACCACTTGAAAAGTTGCTTAGAATTAGCCATTCTATAACATACTAAAAGTTGAACCACCCCTTTAACAGTATTTTGCTATTGTTGAATTAACCATTTTGTTTCTTACATTATTGTAGAAATGATTGCTTCCTGAACATCCAGGCACAACTCCAGGCCCTTTAGTAGCACTGTAAGTGGCATGCTTTCCCTAAGGGGTGTCTTTGAAAAAAAATGTGTCATGTATAGGACCTAGCCCAGGGGATGAAGTACGGATGATGTTTAATGTGTAAGTAGCCCTTTAAACAGAGTTGAAAAAGATGTCCCTGTGAGCTTTGACAACACCTGAGTGTTTTTAGGGCTTTGTCGATTTCCCTTAAAGCTTTTCTAAATTTTCTACGATGATAATAGTAATATATAACTAATACAAGAACAGATGTCTTTGCTTGAATATTTTGCTGTTTATCTGCTGCATATCATGCATTTACAAACCACAATCTTCCTTTCCCAGACTATAATCACTGAATTCCATTCTTAAAGTAATGGAAACAATGTGCAAGCATTTTCTTTTTGTCTATTGTACTAAAAATCTTTCTATCCTGCTTAAGAGGCAATGCTGAATATTGTAGGAATCAAATAACAATTTTCTAACTATTACAGCAAATAATTTTTGTTTTGACAGGAAGAAATTTTAAATGTCGCTGCCAAAAGACTTTTCAAAAGTTTATACCATAAATTTAAGAAACACTGAACAGACGTTTAAAGGAAGCCATTTGACTTGACATACATAAATACACAGCAGCCTTGATGCCGCCCCACCGGTACATATCTTTCTTGCATTGGAATGGGTTGAAAGGTTGGCCACGTCACCAGTGCTACAGACATGGAAATCTGGCTCTTAAAATTACAAAGGGAAGCTATTTGCCATCCCTGCCTCATAGCACTGCATACCCTAACACATGTACAGTATTCTCCTTAAAGGACAAGAAAAGTGAATTTAACTGGGAAGTACACTGTGAAAACACACCAACCTGCAGCACTGGAGTACCTCTAAGCACCATGCTGCCATTAACAATGGAAATTTTATTATACTGAGAAATCAATGAAGATGGCAGCGTGGCAGTCAGAAGAGATGTACTGTATTCAATAGGGGGAGCCTAACAGATTGCCACCCCCGGTGATGTTCTCTTTCCTTGTTTTTTCAAGAAAAATATTGATTAAAAAATGACAGGTGTTAACATGTTCATTTGCATAAATATTTACATGCAAATAGTCCATTTCCTTTTTGCTAAAACTTCATATAATTAGCAAATAATATTTATACTTCTAGCAATAGCTTTACTTTTTTCATGACTGTATATTTCTGCTATTATGTCTTAATTGGCTTGTTTTTATAACCTCCCATTTCCTTTTTTTCTCTCTCTGCTTGCTTTTCGTCTCTTTCCAACCACCATAACACTCTTCCTTCCCACCCTCAGGGTCCACCCCCTTACCTACTACTCATCCTCTCCCACTACAGTCCTGCAGCGCGGGTTACCCCCAAAAACCTGCAGTACCCTGCGGGTTGTGAGTAGAAGTTCCGGGTGCAGGTATAGATGCAGGTCGGCTGTTCTGCAGGTTTGCGGGTTGGGCCGCGGGTCTTCTCAATAGTGATTTTTACTCTTTTTTTCTGATCACGCCCACTAATGACAGATGTTAACATGTTCATTTGCAGAAATATTTACATGCAAATAGTCCATTTCCTTTTTGCTAAAACTTCATATAATTAGCAAATAATATTGATACTTCAAGCAATGGCTTTACTTTTTTCATGACTGTATATTCCACCATAACACTCTTCCTTCCCACCCTCAGGGTCCACCCCCTTACCTACTACTCATCCTCTCCCACTACTGTCCTGCAGCGCGGGTTACCCCCAAAAACTTGCAGTACCCTGCGCGTTGTGGGTAGAAGTTCCGAGTGCAAGTATAGACGCGGGTCGGCTGTTCTGCAGGTTTGCGGGTTGGGCCGTGGGTCTTCTCAATAGTGATTTTTACTCCTTTTTTCTGATCACGCCCACTTCTGGTTTACAATGACAGCACTTCGTGTTTTACTCCCTTTTTTCTGATCACGCCTACTTCCGATGATGACACTTCCAGTTTACAATGACAGTACTGCCTGATTCTTGATGGTCATCGGGTTGCGGGTCCAGGTTGTGGATAAGGTACTTGTGGGTCGGGTAGTGGGTCCAAGCGGGTAAGAATGCGGGTTGGAGGTCCTGGTTGCGGATTGCAGGTTGTGGGTACGGGTCGGGTACGGGTTCCAAAAAATGGACCCGGGCAGGACTCTCCCACTCTATTCATGCTCTTAATGTGGTTGTTCACCTTTAAATAAACTTTTAGTATGATGTTGACCAGAGGTGCCCAATCTTTTTTTTTCTTGTGAGCAAGTCAAATGTAAATGAGTTGGGGAGCAATACAACCAAGCCAAAATAAGGGCTGTGATTGGCTATTTTGTAGCCTCTATGCGAATTGTCAGCCTACAGGTGGCTCTGTTTGGCAGTACATCTTGTTTTTATTCAACCAAAGCTTGCCTCCTAAAGCCAGGAATCTAAAAATAACCACCTGCATTGGAGATACTGGGAGCAACATCCAAGTGGTTGGTAAGCGGCATGTTGCTCACAAGCCCCTGGTTGTGGAACATTGATGTAGATACTGATATTCTTAGACAATTTGTAATTGGTCTTCATTTTTTACTTTGTGTGGTTTTTCAATTATTTACCCTTCTGTGCAGCAGCTCTCCAGTTTCGTAACAGTTTATGGGCCCAGTTTACCCTAGCAAACAGGCAGTGATGTGAATAAGAAACAGGAATGTGAACAGGAGAAGTTTGAATAGAAGATAAGTACAGGTATGGGACCTGTTATCCAGAATGCTCGGGACCTGGGGATTTATGGATAATGGATCTTTCAGTAATTTGGATCTTCATACCTAAAGTCTACTAGAAAATCATGTAAATATTAAATAAACCCAATTGGCTGATTTTGCTTCCAATAAGGATGACTAATATCTTAGTTGGGATCAAATTCAAGGTACTGTTTTATTATCACAGATAAAAAGGAAATACTTTTTTAAAAATGTGTATTATTTGAATAAAATGGAGTCTAAGGGAGACTCTCCGCAATTCTGAGCTTTCTGGAAAATGGGTTTCCGGATAAAGGATCCCACACCTGTAATAAAAAGTAACAATAACAATAAAATGGTAGTCACACAGAGCAATATTATTTTGGCTGCTGAGATCAGTGACCCCCATTTGAAAGCTGGAAAAAAGCAGAAGAAGGCAGCAAATGATTAAAAAAACTATAACAATAAAAAAAATTAAGACTAATGGAAAAGTTGCTAAGAACCTTAACCTAAAGGTGAACTCCAGCTTTTAGGATGACTGACATGACTAGAACATCAATTTATAGAGAGCTTTATTAGTTAATACTAGTTGATATTGCATGTACTCATTGAGATGATTCATCCTTGTACTAACCATTTTGTAAGCCTTAAAAAAGCCTAATGCAAAAAGAAAAAAGATATAGGGGGCCAATGTGTTAATGAGGGGTATGTAATAATACATACGATTCATATTTAACTATTTGGTTCCCAGCATGGAAAGAAATTGGCGAAACCCTTAATCACAGTGTACAATTTGCACTGGTAATTAATGATTCCAATGGGTGTTAGTGCTCATTTCTGCCCTTAAGCCTTACAGAGAAGAATGGTATTTGACCGAAACGGCACTCATTCTGCCACACTGACAATGAATGGAAATGGCAAAGAGCAACGTTTTCAGTAGTCTTAATGCATAATAACCACCCCCATTACTAACCCCATATCTTACTATAAGTCACTAAATGTGTGAGAACTTTAGACTAATGTTTACATTACCCTGTTTATGCCAAGTGTTAAAGAGTCCTGCACCTTGTAAGTCACCATACACCATTTTCCTGGATTTATGCTGGGTAACAAATACATTGTGAGAAATGGTATGGCTGGTTTTCAAAGGATACCACCAGTTTTGCTTATCCCATTCACACACACAAACACATCCCCATGTTTAACGTGTACACACACACACACACTTAATACAAATATAAACTCACACAAATAGAAATCACTATACCACTGGTAAATTTTGTATTGCGTTTAGGGCTGAATGCAGACCCAAAAGAGATGGAATGCATTTGGCTTATGATGAAACTTACACATATTAAAGGTTTGTTTTCAACTTTTACATACATTTTTCTAATTTAGCATTGAAGCAACTGCCAATTTAAAATTACTCAAACTAGTTGGTCATGCAATCAGTATAATTCCCTGCGTAAATAACATAGTTGTCTAATACAAATATATAAAGGTACTGGAGCTTATAGGAGGAAGATTTATATTCATTAGGACGGGGCTGCAACTAGAAGCATGGTTAAAGTGTTTATTCACTACAGCAAAATTATATTGTTCCAAAATAAAATTCTACTGGTTTCTCTCAGCTCCTAATAAGATGACAATTTATATAAAGGCTTGTTCCCCAAGGAGAAAATGTTACTGATTTAACTTGATATCATGAAGACTGGCCCCTACCTTACTTGCCCTTTGCCTCTTTGTTATACAGACACATTGGAAACTTGTCATGTGTTCATATCCAGCAGTGGCGTCATAGGCCCCTCTGCAGAGCAATTCTTTCCAACAGCTTCACATACCTCAAAGGTCTACTAGTTCAACTGTCACGCTCCCAGAGACCACTGCATTTTTGGCAGTCGCTAAGGTCTAAGATCTTTCCTGTTTGAATTTATTCAAGCTCCATAAACCAAGGAAGTTTAACAAGGAAAACAAATGAGAAAGAGAGAATTGGTGGGGCAATATTTTACCTATGATCCAAGAACTCCTGTGAACTCAATGGCACCTTTACAATTAAATCACTACACATTAATTTCTGAGTTTTATTTATAAACAATGTGAACATATTTAATATAATTTTCCAATATTTCCCCACTGGCTACTACTTTGTAACAATACAGGTCACATTAAGTCCCCTTACAGTGTCTGGGTTCTCAAATTAAAATTTTAGTGGTTGTAATATTAAAATGCAGTGCATGCAACTCTACAAAGAACTGCTGAATAGCTCTGACAAACAAACAGATAAACAGGCAAAATTATATAAAATTTATACTCTGTACCAGCTCTATCAATATAGTAGGTCTCACATGTGCCTTGCCACTTTACAAGGCAATCCTAGGGGATACCCACTCTCTATAGTGAACACTTCTTCACTATACTTATGCCTACCAATTCTCCTCAGAAAAGCTTCTTTACCTATCTAGTGCTGCCACGGTAGTACAAAAAGGTAGCCACAACACTATTGACTATTTGCTCATTCCTAATGTCCAATTTCCTGACTTGCTTTTGATTAGGGATGCACCGAATCCAGGATTCGGTTCGGGATTCGGCCAGGATTCGGCCTTTTTCAGCAGGATTCGGATTCGGCCGAATCCTTCTGCCAGGCCGAGCCGAATCCGAACCCTAATTTGCATATGCAAATTAGAGGTGGGGAGAGAAATTGCGTGACTTTTTGTCAGAAAACAAGGAAGTAATAAATGTTTTCCCCTTCCCACCCCTAATTTGCATATGCAAATTAGGGTTCGGATTCGGGTCGGTATTCGGCAGAATCTTTCGCAAAGGATTCGGGGGTTCGGCCGAATCCAAAATAGTGGATTCGATGCATCCCTACTTTTGATTGTGTCATTTGTCTCCGGAATCACAGCATTTCTCTCCTCCACATCAGCAAACTTTTGGTACCCAAACCTTCCCGGGGAGAGTGTGTGCATGCAGATGCAGAAATCAGGGTGATCACAAACTGGCTATGGCCCAAACGATTTTCATAAACAATGGCATACACTGATTTATTTGCTGAAAAATGTGAACTAACTAATATATATAGCACAGGATCTCTTAGCTGAAAACTTGAAATCCAGAAAGTTCCAGATTATGGCAAGGTCATCTGCCATAAAGCTCATTTTAAGAAAATAATTAAAATGTTTTAATTATTTCCTTTATCTCTGCAATAATAAAACAGTACCTTGTATTTGATAGTAACTAAGCTGGGTAAATTCATATTGGTGGCAAAACAATCCTACTGGATTTATATGATGTGTAAATGTTTTTTGTTTTTTTTAATCAGACTTAAATTATGTAATACAAATTGTGAACCCCCATATACCAAGCATTTTGGATAATAGATCCTGTACCTATATACATTTTCACACACAGTAGCTCAACAATTTTTTTTTAATACAACCTGATTTACTGTCTAAATTACTAACACTGGTGCTCAGCTGTACCAGTGAATTAAGAAACACCCCTTTTGGCACAGATCAATGCTTGTCAATGTATTTTGCAGGTAGGGGTCTTCAGTTCTTATTGTAAGGATCTTCCTTGCAGATCACTTCTAATTCGTAGATCTTCTTGGGCATGTTTAAGATTTACTCACAGATTTTCAATGATGTTTAAAATTCTCTTCCATCCATTGGCCCCCCTCATTGCTTTCTCCCTCCTTTCTCCCTCCTTAGTAACTCAGTGGAAAAAATGCCCGTCATGTACCTTGGCATATACATGCAAAGTAGTGCAGCGGAGCTCTCAGGCGCCATCTACTAGTAAATTAGGTTGAAAAAATACACACTTCCATCAAGTTCAACATTTTAACTCTATTTTAACCTGCCTAACTGCTTGTACTTTTTTACTTCATCAGTCCAAAGCACTTGTTTCCCAAAGTCCTCTGTATTCTCTAGATTCTGTTCTGCATTCTACAGACTTAGACATTTGTGATAAGGTTGCTGGTAAAGGTTTCTCCTGATGACTCTTTCATACAGATAATGTTTGTGCAAACACTTCTGCACTGTGGAACCGATGCAACTGTACTCCTGTGTCAGCCAAACCTTCCTGCAGGTCTTTTGCAGTGATTATGAGGGTTTACCTTTGCCTTTCCAGCCAGCAAACTATAATAATAATACTGTATTATAAACAGTTTTTTATAGCTTTCTCCTGCTTTGAAGGCATCAATTAGATCATTTCCAGATACTCACTTAGAGAAGCCCAAGGTTACATACAGAGTGACAGAGCAAAGTTTGGGGTGTCAGAGATTCCTGCAGTAGTAGTTTACTACTTTTCACTTAAAGGAGAAGGAAAGTCATTTAACCTTGGGTGTGCCAAAAGTTAGGCACCCCAGGTGCACTTTATTTGCTTTAGTAGTCATTGACACATTTTATGGTATGGTGTTCTCAGAGCCAAGTCTTGTTTATTTTCTTTTATGCAGAAGTTTGCAGAGAGTTGCTAAGCAGATTTGCAATTGCTGACCTTTTGGAACCACAAATGGCATATTATGATATATGAACAGAGAGAAGCCTAAATAGTTGTCTGCAGACAGTCTTTATTAATAGTTTATTCTCTTACTGGACTGGGGTTTGATCTAAGAACCAATTTTTTTGTTTAAACTCTTAAGGCAATCTACTTAGGTCATTGTTTGACAACCTACAAGAAAATGTTATCTGGGCCTGAAAAGTAAATCTTTACTAAAGCTACGCATTATTATTAATTAAGAGACAAAACCTTCCACATAATTGCCTATTGTGTCTATGCAGTTAGCCCCACTTAGTGATAGAAGATGGGGTAACTCCAGGTCCGGGGTACACAGATGAAATTTACTTCAAGGAGAGGATTCAATCTAACCTTTAGTTAAATATTCCTAGAGTAGAGTAGGAATGGCAAAATAAGTGGAATAAGGCTCAAAATAGGGTGGTAGATTCTGACTGGAAGCAAGCATAATCAGAACACTTTTAATAGGCCTGTTTAATGGCTTCCTTTAAATGAGAACTAAAACCTAACTAAAGAAGTAGGCTAGAAATGTTGTACGTTATGTTGTGTGCTTCTGTACCAGCCCAAGACAACCACCACCCTTCAGCAGTAAAGATCTGTGCCACCAAAGAAGCACCAGTAGCTCCCCATCTCTGTGCTGCTGTCAGTTACTGAGCTTAGGGACTGACTCAAATATACAGTACACATAGAATATAAATGTCATGGTTAGTAATTAATACAGATAATTCCTACATGGCCGCACAGAAACCAGTGCAACTAGCATGATATTTTAATAATCAGCCTGCTGCTATTGAGATGCTAAAACTTTAGGCTGGTGCAATACATTTATTACACAGAATATGGCATTTTAACCATATACATGTTTTGGGTTTAGTTCTCCTTTAATAATTCAAGCAAACAGGCAAGTAGTAACAACATGTGATCCTCCCCATCAGTATGCAACTAGCCGTATATGCGTTACAACCAGAAAGTCAGGAAACACAGAAATAAGTGAGGGGAGTGCTAGGCCTCTCTTATCAACTGGGCCAGTAAAGAATATCCATGATAAGCAGGGGGGACTTACTGGATCATAGGATAGATTTGTTTTAAATACCTTCTTAGGGACCCAGATTGGAAAGCTTAGTGATTTATAAAGGCATTTTGGGAAGTATATCATCTTATATTGGCAAATGTAACCCCAGGAAGAAACTTACTCGCACCAAGGCTACCACTTGAATTGTTCAATTATGAATCCAGTTGTATCCTCAATATAATTGGATAGGTTGGTAAATTATTCCTAAGCATTTATATAGGATCACCTACTTATATGCAAATGGCAATTATTTTAAAGGAAGCACTACTGATTTGTCCTGGAGTATGCTCACAAAACATTTAACAACTCGAAAATAACAGATCTGACTATTGTGCCAATTTATATAGAATATTAATAACCCTCAAACCTATGACTTAATGGGACTGTATATTGCAAAGAACAAGTGACTCAATGGCTACTGCTTTAATGGCCCTAACGTAAAAGTAGAAAAAGCTATGGGTAAATATGGTATTAAACCTAGGGAAACTACTCCAATTGTAGCAAGAAACAACAAGCTGTTGCAGCCAATTTGTATTGCACACATACTGATTTAAATGGATATAGACTTAATGGAAATAAAATTCTATTGTTCATGGAGTACTGCTACAGGTAAGTTTTGTTGTTATCTGCAATAACAGATAAAATAAGAGAAAGGAGCCATTAACCACCCCCAAGTGTCATACTGTACATAACATTTATTTGGATTAGGGAATCCACCGAATGGTTTCGGCCAAACCCCTGAATCCTTTTCAAAAGATTCAGAGGAATACTGAACCAAATCAAAATTTTCATATGCACATTAGGGGTGGGAAGGGGATACAATTTTTTACTTCCTTGTTTTGTGACAAAAAGTCATGTGTTTCCCTGCCCCTAATTTGCATATGCAAATTAGGATTCGGATTTGGTTCAGCCGGGCAGAAGGATGTGGCCGAATCCGAATCCTGCTAAAAAAAAAGGCAGAATCCCGAGCCGAATCCTGGATTCGGTTCATCCTTAATTCGGATACATAGAGAACAACGTTTTGGAGGGTATCAGGAAAGTAAGAGGAAACCGTTACCCTCTTAAACACTGTACTTCACCTTCATCTGCAACAAAAGCTGACTAGGATTTTTTAGCTTAGTTTATCTTGGTATGGCTGAATCTTTAATAACAATGAAACTATAAACTAAGACATCCAGCTGGATTCATAATTACTTCTTGTTCTGTCAAATGCATCCTTTATATTACAAAAGGGCTACATTTTAAATAAAAAACATACATTTCACCTGTTTGTGCTTTAATCAAAATTCCAGAACCTCACTGGCTAAAAATGTAGCTCTCCTCTCCCACTAAAATACTGCATTTCTTCAATCCTGGCATAAGGCAGAAACCGCAAATTGTAGCAATATGCCACTACTGGCCATATTTCTAAGTCTTGATTATATTCATAGTGAATCATCTGGAATGATAAAAAAAACTGAAAAGGTGTTATATACGTAGTAACTTAATCACATGTTGACATTGGTTTTCTTTCAAAGAAGATTCAATTTGTTTTGAATCAAGCTAAGAAAAGAATATCAGACAATGCTAATAATCTGTTTAAATCCTGTTATTACTATATCATTGTGGATGATTTAATTTAAAAACAGTGCACAGTTATGGGATCTATTTTCGAGAAAATACAGTTTAAAAACAGTAGATATAATTTTATTCAATGGTGTAACTTGGTTGCACTAGGCCCCTCCCCCTTAGCGCAAACAGCCCCTCCTCCCCAGGCCCCCCTCCTGTCCTGCTTGTGTGGGATCTCCCTGTGCCGCTGACCTAAAGGTATGAGAAGGGCTGGGGAGGGGGCTACGATACAGCAGACACGCTAGTTACACCACTGATTTTATTCATACTGTGTATGCACCAGTGGCAGCACACCTCTGTTTTTCTTTGATTTAGACAGCATATTTGAGGGTTTTTTTTAAATTATTTGCCCTCCCTGTTTTATCTCATGCTGCTGTTCCAAACTGGAGAGGCACTAAACATTAAGATAAATATAAAGCTAAATAATTTTTTTGGGCATCTAGTGTCTATCACATATATTTTAATCTGCATTTGTTCCAAGCCTGTTTACTAGCTCATAGATAACCAGTCACATAATATAATAATATAATAAGTCAATTGCTGCTTTCTACAGGAACACCTACATTCGAAAAGTCTAAATTCGATGAGCACAATGAAATGGGAGAAAAGTAAATAGATAGATTCACGAAAATAAGACCCACACCTTGATTTAATGAATCTATTAATCTATGGTAACATTTCTAAAGGCATACACTAGAACTACCATAAGGGCTCATTTATTAAAAGTGGAAAAGTAGAAAAAAAACAGACAAATAAAATACATTTTTTTCCACTTTTTTGTTCACAAAAAAGTGGACAAAAGAAGCTGTGCCTGAATGGAGTGCAACAGGTTGCACCTGTCTCTTTTGCAATCACTGCTTGTGCCTGCGCTAGGTATAAGAGGGGCAGAGACCCGTCATTCAGATGAATTTGTGTTTTTTTGCGCTTTGAGTACAGGGCTCAACTGCACTTATAAGCAATGTGTTTGTAGAACTGTATGGCTACACACAACTGCTTAGTACTTATTATACATACCTATGCAAGTGCAGAAAAGTAACAACTCCCCCGAAATATTTTAGGATACTAAACATTACAATTTTTTCTTCTCAGCACAAAATTTACTTGATGAGAGTGTCCCTTTGTATATTTCAGAACCCCTTTAAATTGTATTGTTTAGAAGCACTACTCAGCAAAACTATACAATGATGGTACAGAGCACGACAATGACAGAAATCACAGTGGAATCCCACTTATCAGTGTGTAATTCATTTGGTTTTGATGCACTTGAACTAAAATCAATCAACTAACAAAATCAATCAACTAAGTAGTCCTAGTGCAAAGTTGAGTATACTGTGGTGACGGCCTGGCAATCGATTAGACCTCTTCTTTACATGTGAGTTCAAGCGAACACATGGCAATGCTCGCACTTATGTATGCCAAATGGTCAGTCTGTTTTAGATCTGACTGCAATTGTTATTGCTATGGTTGCACCAAGCAACTAAACTGAGAACTAATGTCGTTTCAAAGAAAACTAATTGTTCTGCCGTTTTGTTAAGGGAATGAGTCAAATCAATCCAAGTATTAAAAATTGTACCAATCCAGCTCTTTGCTGCTAAAGCTCTTGGCCCCATCTTACACAATACACTCCAAACTGAATATGGTAAAAAAATAGACAAAACAAGTATGTGAGTCTAAAATCAACAATAGTCTTTGTTTTAATCATGTTAATTGAATCAAGTCCTTGGATATCATAATGTCTGTGCACTTTTTTAGGTCATTAGATTGAATACTTAGACGAATTCTAATAAGTAACAAACCACTAACCATATCCGATGCCAGCTTGCAGATTTACACTACATCAGCATTATTTTTATCATTTCACAAAATGTTCTTCTGAAACGCAAACAATTTAAAGGTCAGTGTAGCTGGAGTTGTGGAATAAAAGGAGATGCATATAAAAGATAGGAGTTTTCATCCAGTGCAATTATTTCAATAAAAGGCGGCTTATAAGAAGTAAAGCCCTTGATTTTCACCCTTTTGGCAGTTCTGTTGTTGGATATTTTGTATACCCAGCTCCTGGAATGCTTATTATTTAAAACAAAACAAATCAGTAACTTGCATGCTTATTTAATTTACTATGTCCTCATCTTTATCTGGTCAAGAGTATGACTTATAGAATGGTAAACTACTAGTGTTTGAAGTAGTCCTACCAAAAACTATATAAAACTACAAACACATTTTGCTACAAGCCAAAAATGTACCTTTTAAATAATGGATAGACCTTTCATTATCCAGCTCTTCTTTTTGTAACAACATATTGTGCTTGTACTTAAGTGTTATGCATTCTAGCAAATATACCTACTGTATATGAATATAATGTACTTAAGTGTTATGCATTCTAGAAAATATACCTATATGAATATAATGTAAGGGTTAAAAATGTTAGCAGGGCTTTGCTTTCCTTATAAGGAGTCATATGTATACCTTCACATATGTTTTGCCTTTGACCTAGGCACGTTCTTAATTTGTGCATATTCAGTCAGTAGTCTGAGTGATATTCAAGTGTGCCAATCAGAATGTACCATGTTAACATCTATCCAATGAATTCTAAAAAATGGTCATTTGTAACGTTGAAATGGTATAAATATATGTCTTGAAGATGTGATCGGGATCAGCAGTATGTTGGTATTGCTGATCCACACAATTGTGTGTAATAAATCTTCTATGGCAGAATTTTCTTTGTCTCCTCTTTGGTTTATACAGGTTTAAAGAGAAAGTCAAGTCTAAAATAGAATAAGGCTAGACCTGCTGTACTTTGTATACTAAACATAAACTTACTGCACCACAAGCCTAATGAAACAAATGATTTATGCTTTCAAAGTTGGCCACAGGGGGGTCACCATCTTGTAACTTCGTTAAACATCTTTGCAAGATCAAGACTGTGCACATGCTCGGTGTGGTCTCGGCTGCTTAGGGATCATCATAAATTATAAAAACAGGGAAACAAACAAAGCTGATTGAGTTCTGCATGGCTGGGAAGTAAGCGGGGGCTCCCCCTGCTGTTCATAAGTATGACTGTTTCCCTGCAGAGCAGTTAGGGACCATCTGACAATTCCTATCCACAGCAGTAAATGAAGGGAGAATTTCACTGCATGCAGTCAGGTTTCTTATAAAAACCGTACACATTTTTTAATTAAAGTATATTGGAGATAGGTTTCTTTTTCATTAAAGAAAGTAAAAATGGGATTTTATTTTTTTGCCTTTACTTGCCCTTTAAAGGTTTATACAATTTATAAAGTATAAAATTTACATTTACTACACCTATACTTTTAAAATATATAGTATTCCTATACAGTGTTTTACATTATTTTACTCAGGTTTTATCAAGTAAACATTTAAACACAAATTTATCTTTCTGGGTTTTTAAGGGCAAAACTAGAATTTTTCGTGGAAAAAAACCCCTCTAATTTTTAGAGATTTATTATACCCCAGAGCTCCGAGAAATCAGAATCCAAACCAAAGTTGTGGTGAAACTTACTTACTTACAAAGCAAAGGAGCATGAGCATTGCTCTGCATATATTTTTATCTTGGGGGGCAAATTTATCCGTAGTAAAGAAGTATCCCTTAGCTCGAGCTCAACAAAAAACATAATTTTGCTGCAAATTGACAATTTACTATAACTTTTAAGTTTTCTGTTCTGTTCGGTGTAATGCTGGTAATTGTATTTAATAAGGTAATTGTATCCCTTGACTTATGTTATGAAATCTATTAGGTAAGGTCTATGAGAGCCTTGTACAAGTTAAGAAGAGCTTCTTTAATTATTAAAAATCCTATGTTTTTTTTTTATTACTTGAGCTAAACAGAACAAGCAGAAATCATAATCCTCTATGTTTGGTTCTTGCAAGGTAGATAATTAGATTACTGTTACACAACCCTGTCCTCTCTGGCATAATTAGATATTATTGGGCCCCACAGCAAATCAATTTTAGGGTCCCCAACATATCCAGAGGTTGTCCTGTTTAATCAGTATATGTTGAAATTGCTTTTAATTAGGGCCTCTATGGGCCCCCTATACTTCCTGGGTTCCCCTGCAGCTGCAGGGTCTGCTTCCTTTGTAGTTTTGCTCCTGCCCACCCTTCTCTCTTTGCTGTTTTATTAGCAAGAGTATATTATGCAGTGGGATTATTTGTCTAATTTACAAAAACTAAAAACAAAATGTCAGTTTGCCCTGTTTATCTCAAGAAAACAAAAACATAGCATAGCACAAACCTTATTAACTGAACTCTTATGGAGCAAGGGAGTATACTATTCCTTTAAGTTGACTCACTAGTGAGACTAGGTAAGAAGAATCGAAAATGTTTCTTGAACTTTGAGAAATCTGTCTGTAGTGACCAGAAGTTTGAAGAAATATTGTGCTATATACATTTTGCCTATAAACATTTCATTGTACTGCATTCTGATTGTTTCAGTGTACAGTGAACCTTACAAGGTTTTTTCCTACGGTAAATTCTTTTGACAGGACAGACCTGAAACTGATTTAATCTTAAATAGTTTCAAGCTAAAACAAAGAATCTCAATTACATCCTACTAAATTGTGTTTTACATGGCATGACATTACACATTTCATATTTTGTAGATGTTCATTTTTTACTTAGAACATTCACAGGCTAGGGTTACACCAGCCTAGACAAAACACTTTCAATATCTTACTGGTTAGTAATAATGCTATTATAGCACACAGTTTACCTGAATATTCAATTACAGCAGTCTCACAGTATTTAAAGTTGAATATATCTGCTAGAAACCAGATTCAAGATCATCCTAAATCAAGCTAGAATATACAGTACATGTTTTATATTTGTATAGAGCTCCAAAAACAGCAATATCCTAACTTTTTACATATGGTGTTGCATGACAGTATTTTTTATTGCAGAATTCCAGATATACTAAGGGAAGCATAAGAGATTAATGGGATTTCCACCCAAAGAGTGTGTGTTTTTTTTATAATAAAAGTAATTATAATTCTAAACAAGTTTCTTGTATATTTGTAAATGTACTTGTAAATGTAAGTGCAAATGGAAGCTACCAACCACACAGCTAAAGCCACTATTCTTGAAGGTACAGCGTATGACAGCATAGTAATTAACTATGTGTAACAGAATCAAAAAATATAATGTTGAGCTTCTTGAAAATGGATCCCATATTTATCCTTCATAATCCAATACAAAAATTATTGTTACGATATTAAGTTTTTCTCTATTTTACTATAGAAAGAACTGGATTATTTTAAATTATGTTCAGTCACCTCTGTGTAAAGGAACCCAATCTTTTATTTATTAGATCTAAGAAGAATCCAGGCTAGAATTAATGTATGTCAAAATACAGTGATACTTTTTCATACTTGGGAATATATATAATTTACTAAAATGAAAATATGGCCTAAATGAATAATATCCTTTGCGATATGTTTTTATCCGCCTCAAAATCAAATATATTCTTTCATTACAAAATAGTTTCAAAAAAATGTTACAAAAGACCAAGGTTTTGATTAAGAGATGCATCATGCAAAGCTATTTCTTGGAATGGGTTGGGGGGGAAAAGTCAAGTTCAAGCTACCAAGTTAAAGGACAATCTACCAAAGCAATCGTTTTGTTTATACAGATCTTAAAACCTGTTGTAAGGGGCACAACAAGCTATTTACAAGATACAACTATTCTGCTAAACAAACTTGCAGGCATAGGACCACTTCCAGTGGGTACCATTTTGGCAACAATGGATGTGGAATCATTATATACAAACATTCCAAACAAGGATGGTATAGATGCCTGCAAAACATTTCTGGAAAAGCATGATCTACCATCCCAAGCTGTTGTACAACTGATTGAGTTTACATTAACACACAACTGCTTCTTTTTTGGCCAGGAAGTATTTCTGCAACGGATGGGAACCAGTATGGGTACACGCTTTGCACCCCAGTATGCCAACCTCTTCATTGCAAAACTAGAAGAGGACTTCCTCTCCACCTGCAACACCAAGCCTCTGACATACCTACGCTATATAGATTACATCTTCATAATCTAGACAGATACTGAACAAAAATGTATTCAATTTCACAAACAGTTTCAAGACTTTCATCCAACTATCAATTTGAAAATGAGTTACTCTCCCACTCACATCCACTTTCTGGACACAACCAATCACATCAGGGAAAATACTATTCAAACTACCATATATCGAAAGCCAATGGACAAACCATCATATCTAATGTATGACAGCTTTCACCCTGACACACTAAACACTCAATCTACAGCCAAGCTTTACTGTACAATCGTATATGTTCGGACACCACTGAAAGGAATCACCAGCTCAAAACACTCAAAGCAGACTTCATCAGATCAATACATTCATGCAGCCACCAGGATTCCCAGAACTCACCTAGTACAATATAAACAAAAACCTGAAATAAATTGGGTTCCCCTAGTGGTCACATACAATACACAACTAAGGACCCTCAGAAATATAGCCAGAGATCTGCAAGGTACACTTCATAAGGACGAGAGGCTCAAAAGCATATTCCCAGACCCACCACTCCTAGCATTCAGACAGCCTCCCAACTTAAAGTCACTAATAACAAGAAGTGACTTCAGACAAAATACCAATTCAAGACACATTAGAGGAATACAGCATCCATAGTCACTACAACTGTTCTACTCCCAATGTGGTGTATTTAATACAATGCATTAAATGCATATGAGGGGGACTATATATAGGAGAGACTGGGCAAAGCCTCAGAAAGAGAAATACACATCACTGATTCACTATAACCAATAAAAAACTGGACACACCAATAGGAAATCATTTCAATGGCCCTCATCCCTCCATAGGATCTAAGAATTTTTGTTTTAAGGGCAATTTTAAAACAGATAATGAAAGAAAATTGTGGGAATACAAATTAATGGAAACTTTCAATTCTCTGAAGAATGGATTAAACCTGGGCCTTGGATTTATGGCTAATTATGTGGATAAGAAAGGACTGCACCAGGTCAGAAATACCATCATGTCTGGATATGGACTAAGAGATCATATGGAATTCCTTTGATTCTACACTCCAATAATTCAGCCCTAATTTATACTCAGCCTCTTTGACCCACATTATCTTGTAACTTATCTGCTTACCTCTTTCAGATCCCCTCATAAATGACTTTGACACCTTACATATATACAGTAGATTGATATTCCTTTTTGCTGGTCATTTGACCTATGAGCTGAATGTTGTATATATACCAGAGAACACCACAGCTTCAGTGTAATCCACTTGAAAAAGGAACTAAAATGTTCTGAAAGCCTGCTATGATTAAATTATAAGCCAATAAAATGTATCACCTTTATACCGGTACCACTTTAGTTATTTTATTATTTCAAAAGGGTTGCCCTGTTACATTTTAATTCATAAGCATTAATAAACTCTCATTAACAGTATATATATATATATATATATATATATATATATATATATATATATATATATAAAGAAAATCACAAGCAATGCATTAATTACATTTTTTATATATTACGATGTCAAGTTAATGGAAATTACGATATGGTAATTCCATATTAAGTTCACAAGCTCTGACAAAGATTTACTGTTATGAGGAGCTTCAGACTAAACTAGTGTGGCTTTTTCAAATTGTAAAAGTGTTAGAATAACCCATTCCTTTATCTGATATTGTAAGATGGTTGATGATTTTATTATTTATCCATTTTTGATTTTGGGGAAAGTTTACTTTTCTACAAGTTTCTAAGAGTGAATACACTTAGGGGCACATTTACCTAGGGTCGAATATCGAGGGTTAATTAACCCTTGATATTCGACCGTCGAAGTAAAATCCTTCAACTTCGAATATCGAAGTCGAAGGATTTAGCGCTATTCCTAGGATCGAACGATTTTAATCCATCGATCGAAGGATATTCCTTTTATCAGGAAATTTTAGGAAGCCTATGGGGCCTCGGTAGGTTTTAGGTGGCGAACTAGGGGGTCGAAGAATTTTTTAAAGAGACAGTACTTCGACTATCGAATGGTTGAATAGTCTAACGATTTTTAATTCGAATCGTTTGATTCGAAGTCGAAGTTCGAAGTAGCCCATTCGATGGTTTAAGTAGCCATATTCGACCATTCAAAATTCAAACTATTTTTCCTCTATTCCTTCACTCGAGCTAAGTAAATGGGCCCCTTAATATGGCAAAATGCAATAATTGTATTGATTTTCATTAGCTGAAATGAGAGAAATGATAGGTCACATGGAATATTTTTATTTTGGGACCCCCAACATAACATTACTTAGGTAAAACCTATGCACATTTTGCATAAAATGGTTCAATAGCCCCCTGCCTTTCATATTTAGCATACATTATGTAAGTACCTAATGACCTATAGGAGACACAATCCTGTAAACTGGAAGCTTTTAGATGATTTTTCAAAATGTAAAAAAAAAAACCAATACATTTAAGAAAGCTTTGCAGTTTGGTAGTTTGTCAATGTGTTCTTTCCAAAAATTTATGTTTTTTTTAGGGTAAACCTACCTTTAGTGGAATTTTTTGGCCTTAAAATCTAAAGGATGCCGATATCTGGGGTGGTTCTCTTGAAGTTTGGCAATTTACTGCTGGGGGTTTTTGACATATACAAGGAATAATTCTTCATAATACTATACATGTTTGGTACATGTGGGAGACAGTGGCCTTTTCAAATGATTTGTATTTTTGTGCATGACATAAAATATGTTTTTTGAAATATATAAGTGAAATTACACAAACATTTTGAAAGCTTAGGCCAGGGGTGTCCAACCTTTTGGCTTCCCTGGGCCACATTGGAAAAATAAAAATTGTCTGGATAACCAGATAGAGCTATACATTGGAATATGGGACACCTGGATATTAAACAGACTTATTATTATATTATTATTACTAACTGGGCAATGGGCAGAGTCCCCCATCCTCCCTACTCCATAGGTCACCACATTGTTACAATCTGGCATAGTAAGTCTGTTCTTAACAAGACGACAGACTGAGGTGGTTAATGTGTCTGGTTAGAGAGCCCATAGTGTTATTTCACTCTCATTTTCTTTGTATTTCCATACATTTATTTCTTAATTTCTTTCTTTTTTCCCTCCTCTTCCTCTTCCCTCTGGGCCGCATTCATATCCATCCTGGACCGCAGGTTGGACACCCCTGGCTTAGGTTGTTCTGAAAAACACCCCCCACACTCAAAAAATGCACCTAAAGTGAAAGAGCACAACATTTTCATAAACTGTCTGGTAGTATAGTAATTCAGCGAAAAGGGATAATTGTGTAAAAACCACTTTCATTTAAACAAAACGCATAGGTTTATGTTCCACTAGCTTGCGAATAAATAGCACCATGTACTGCGTGACCCTTGCCAATTTTAAAAAGCAGTGTACATAGCCTATAAACAACCATGTACTCATGATCTATGACCTGCTCATTAAACAGATGAAATTTGGCTACAGTACTGTACCTTTTATTGAATAATTAAGGTCTGAAATTAAACAATATAAATGCTACTGTCTACTCTGGCTTCCACATCCTTTTAACACCCTGCCTCCATAGTAGTGACCTACACTGAGAACTAATGCAGCATTAGAACCACTCTGTAAAAAAGAGTGCTGACGGATGAGCAAGAAGTAACAGGAGGGAGAGTTGTGCTCTGATACTACAAACCAACTGGTATGTCAGCAATAAAAGTACAGTACAGGCATGAGACCTGTTATCACAAATGCTCGGGACCTGGGGTTTTCTGTATAAGTAATCTTTCTGTAATTTGGATCTTCATAGTTTAATGTCAACTAGAAAATCATTTGAAGGGGTTGTTCAACTTTTAGAATGATGTAGAGAGTGATATTCTGAGACAATTTGCAATTTGTTTTCATTTTTTATTATTGAAAGTTTTTGAGTTATTTAGCTTTTTATTCAGCAGCTTTTCAATTTGCATCTTAAGCAATCTGGTAACTAGCGTCCTGGAAGATGAATAGGAGAGGGCCGGAATAGAAGGATCAGTAATAAAAAGTAACAATACATTTGTAGCCTTACAGAGCATTTGTTTTTTAGAAAGGAGTCAGCGACGCCCATTTGAAAGCTGCAAAGTGTCAGAAGAAAAAGGCAAATAACTATAAAACTATAAAAAAATAAATAATGAAGACCAATTGAAAGGTTGCATATATTATTACAGAGAAAAAGGAAACAGTTTTTAAAAAATGTTATTATTTGGATAATACGTAGTATATGGGAGATGGTCTTCCCTTAATTTGGAGCTTTCTGGATAATGGGTTTCCTGATAATGGAACCAATACCCATAATACACCGATATCCTTTCATCCCACAGCAATAATTGATGGGTGGCCAAAACTGTACCTAGGATACATTTTACCAAGTGGCACAGCCCCACCCCTCACACATTTATTGTAGTTGGTATCTTGTGGAGATTATTTTTTATTTTAGCACTTTTTATTGGCAGTAAATCTACTTAACTATACAGTGGGCACATGTGTAGGGCAAAATAAAAATTTTATTTGATGTTTTGAAGGTTTCCCAGGCATTTGTAATGTTGCTACATATTCCTCCATTGACATTTGAAGCCGTATGCAAATTAACCATCGCTAGCGTAACTTCGCTTCGCGAATCAATGCTAGCGCAACTTCACAACATTACGGTACCCCTGAGCGCAACTTCGGATTTTAGTGAATTTGCGGAGCGCTGGCGAAACTACGAACGTTCTGAGAATGATATTGCAGAACCCTCTCCCGATGGATATGTGTACCTTATCTGTTGGGTAGACCATTGCCTAGAGTGCATAAAATCACTCAAGCTTTAATAAACCAGATATTAACAGCTACCTGAATATCGGTAGCATCCCATTGGAAATCGAATATTATACCAACCCTGGGGGAAATTAGACGCCGCATGGAGATCAATAAGAAGTTTGAATATGGAATTGCCAAAATTCACAACAAACTCCCTCTCTGCTTAGAGATATGGGCACCCTGGGAACTACTAGCCTCGGAAGACTGAACTTAGACACTCTTGCCTCCATAAATAGTAGAACTGAACTGTCTCTTATTGGTTCATCTCCACCGTAACCCTTCTTTTTTGAAATGATCATTATTTAGAGTAGCAATAAATAATTACGATGCTATGTGTTTCTTTCTATATACAAAACATTTGCAATATACTGATGCTGACTGTAAAATAATATTGCTATGCTTAATAAAAAAAATGAAGTTACTAAAAAAAAAGAAATTACTATGTTTCTATTGTACATAATGATTAATACTCTGCAAAAATATTCAGTACCCAAACTGTAAAACTGTTAAGCAGTATCAAGCATCGGCCGTGAGAGGCAAAGTATTAATGATAACATAAAATATCTCACGCAACGGTCAATAATTATTGAACTCTACCAGAATTTTCAGTGTTACCCTGCCAGTTTTATATAAATGTAGTTGTAAATGAGGGTGCCATTGAAATGAAACAACAAGCATACCTGTAGGAAGGGGTGTGTTATTACATTACATGTACTTGTATTTTGCACATTTAGCATAACAGGTGGAAAACCATCATCCCGGCTTTTAGGAACATATTCCAAAATATTTTTGTCTCACTAGCAACTGTCCATTGATTAAAAGCCAAAAAGTTTTTAGTTCGACTTATTTTTAGCAGCTGGACACTTGAATGATGCCAAAGCCAGAATAACACTATTTACATAAATGTTAATGTTTTATATGCGGTATAAGGATAATCAAGTAACAGCCCGTCTGGATTACACAAAATATAAACCATAAAAAAGACTATCCTCAGAACGCATATTTCTTAAAAAAGCATCAAAAGTCACGGTCTAAGAATCTAACCACAGGCTCAACGACAAGATCACAAAGTTCATGTGTGCCAAATGGCATCTTACCCAGAAGCAGTATGAGACTCCACAGACAAATTTTCTTTTTCCACCCCACGGTAATATTAACATCCATTTTATGTTCATTGTTACTGTCACAGAACATAACCTCTTACATATGAAGCTGTTTGTATAGGATCTTGCTCCTTTCTAGGTATGCATTGACTTTACTGCCCTAATAACATCATGAGACACTTAATTATTTACTTGTTCAAAGTGCAAATAAAGGGTGAATGTTGTATCATATAATGCAGTCACTATATTCATTATATTATATATATATATATATATACAGTATATATATATATATATATATATATATATCTTTCATTCTTCCTAAATGATGAAGCTGCATAAGTAGTAAAACTTTGTCAAAATTACAGTTTTTCAGCAGTCCATGTTGTTCAGACTTACCACTCCTAAACACTGTATAAAATTCAGTTTTTTAAAGTAAAATATATGAGCTGTTATTTTGTTATGGTAAGGATATAATGGGTCACTACAACTAAGAAGGAATTGTGCAGAAAATGGCACATTTTTGTACTTCGGCTTCTTCTGGCTTCTCGTTTGACAGAATTGCCTGCAGCTGCCACTATGACAGGCAGTAAAGCCAGTGCTGGACTGTCCACTAACACTGCAGTCTGCACCTCAAGCTGAATTTTTAAAGACAAAATGATACTGGTAGTTAACTGTACTTTCTCCACTTGGAGTAGGGTTTTTAGTGGGGTCCCTCAGGGTTCTGTATTGGGGCCAGTTTTATTTAAGTTTTTCATTAATGACTTAGGGGAGGGTATTGTAAGAAATGTATCAGTGTTTGCAGATGACACAAAACTATCCAGCCCAATTAATTCCATCCAGGATGTGACATCATTGCAGCAGGATCCTGACAAACTGGGACTCTGGGTGGTTAGGTGTCACATGAGATTCAATGTCGAGAAATGTAAGGTCATGCACCTGGGATGTAAAAATATGCAAATCACTTATACCGTAAATTGGACGGCACTAGGCAAATCCATAATGGAAAAGGACCTTTAAGTCCTTGTAGATAATAAACTTGGATGCAGCAAGCAATGCTAGCCAGCAGATGCAAGGGCAAACAAGGTCTTGAACTGTATTAAAAGGGGCAAAGATTTGCGGGTGGAGGCAGTTTTCTTCCTATTTATCAAGAATATGCCGTACAGTTTTGATCTCCATCGTTCAAACGGGACCTTATTGAATTAGAGAGGGTACAGAGAAGGGCAACAAAGCTGGTAAAAGGTATGGAAAATCTTAGCTATGAGGAAAAACTGGAAAAGTTGGAGTTGTTCACGCTGGAGAAGAGGCGCTTAAGGGGTGATATGATAACTATGTATAAATATATGAGCGGATCATATAATAAACTCGCTAATGCTTTATTTACCAGTAGGTCCTTCCAACTGAAAGTAGGTTCGGTCGAAATTTTTGGAAAGGGTTTTTTATTACAGTGAAAGCTGTAATTGTGTACTTCTGGCTGATAAATTAAGATAGCTTTTAGAAGGGGTTGGATGGCTTCTTAGCAAGTGAGGGAATACAGGGTTATGAAAGATAGCTCATAGTATAAGTTGATCCAGGGTCTGTTCTGATTGCCATCTTGGAGTCAGGAAGTATTTTTTCCTCCTGAGGCAAATTAGAGAGACTGGAAGGTTTTTTTGGCTTCCTCTGGATCAACAGTTAGGCAAGTTTTATATAGACATACAGTACAAGTTCTTATGTTACTATGCTATTATGTAATGCTCTTTAACATATTCCCTGCCCGATTATGTTCTGTTTTCTGCAACAGTGGTGCTATACTGGCTTATTGACCATGCCCTCCTCCAATCAAAAGTTACACATTTTATTGTTATTCTTACTTTTTATCACTTAACGTCCTATTCTGTCCCTCTCCTATTCATATTCCAAGCTCTTATTCAAACCACTGCCTGGTTGTTATGGTAAATAAGACCCCAGTACCTATATAGCTCCTGAATGCCAAACTGGTGAGCTGCTGAACAGAAAGCTAAATAACTGAAAAACCACAAAAAATACAAAATGAAGGCCAATTGCAAATTATCTCAGAATAGCATTTAATATTTAAAGGTGACCAACCCCTATAAAAATTAGATTCCACACCTCTTTATATTTGCACTTCTAACTCCAATATGTCACACAGTAATAATTGTGGTCAAGAAATCTGTAGGGAAGTGCAAAAACAAGCGACTGATGCCTTCAGATAAGCAGTGCAGTTTTGGACTCCAGTCCTTAAGAGGGATATAAATGAGCTGGAGAGAGTGCAGAGACGTGCAACTAAATTGGTTAGAGGGATGGAAGACTTAAATTATGAGGGTAGACTGTCAAGGTTGGGGTTGTTTTCTCTGGAAAAAAGGTGCTTGCGAGGGGACATGATTACACTTTACATGTACATTAGAGGACATTATAGGCAAATAGCAGGGGACCTTTTTACCCATAAAGTGGATCACTGTACCAGAGGCCACCCCTTTAGACTAGAAGGAAAGAACTTTCATTTGAAGCAACGTAGGGGGTTCTTCACAGTCAGGACAATGAGGTTGTGGAATGCACTGCCGGGTGATGATGTGATGGCTGATTCAGTTAATGCCTTTAAGAGTGGCTTGGATGATTTTTTGGACAGACATAATATCAAAGGCTATTGTGATACTAAATTCTATAGTTAGTATACATATGGGTACGCATTTCACATGGTATGCCACATTTCCTCAGGTGTATAGTGAGCTATAACACATGGCTTTAAAAATTCTGTCTTTATGTCTTCTATCAATGATGCAATGTATAGGGCTGTTTCAGCATAGGTTCCCCAACTAAATCATCACTGTACGCCTCCTTCTTTTTTTCCCCACAAATAAACATAAAGATTGTATTTTGTCAATAGAAGATATAGTACTTTAACACTTTTAGAAAATGTTTATTTAGATTTGTAAGTTAGTTCACACCAAATAACTTTTGTACATACTGTGTGCTTAAGTAAGTATCTATATGGCAATTTATATCCATTTCTGTATTCATGCAATAGACCTTATTTACTAAGTCAAATGCTAAATGAGTGTTAAATCAGCTTGAGGCCTGCACTTCTAGACCTACTCATCCCATTCATCTAAGTTAAAGCTTATCAGTCAGCTAGGAGGAAGGTTGACTTATTGCTTATCACACACAAACCTAACCTGTAAAGTGCACATGGTAGATATTTTTTTTAAATGTAGGGGTTTAAAAACACCATATTTGAGTAATCAAAGGGTTGATATGCTATAATTTATTGTGACTTACATCATTAATTCCCACTTGTTTCAATTGTATCTAAATGAAGATTCTCACTAACTGATATATTGTAAAAGTTTATTTTGGATCAGTTCATAGACATGATATTAGACACTTCAACCACAAAACATTCCTGGCAGAGGCGTTCTCACACGATTTCTGAAGGATAAACTTCAAAAATGCTGTTGGCATTCATTTTCTCCTACCAGCCAGACATTTAATGTACTGTATGTGTCTCCAGAAAAAGTGATTTTTCTGCTGTCAGTAGATCTTAACATAATGCATAACTTTTTTACGCTGGGTCAGATTTTAACATAAACCAATCTTGAGATTTCCAGAGAAAAACCAGTTGCTGCACGTTAATACACTATGCCCAAATTACTGATCAGATGAGTTCAATTCTGCATTTAAAGCAATATGTAACAAAAAAATGACCTTGTATTTCAAATAGAAGGTAATGTTTTTAAACGCTATTAGTAAAAACCATGCTGTAGATTTCTTATGTCACTATCCGTCACTATCCATTTATAGAAGTAACAAACACTATTTGGGTGCACCCTGGCAAAGGCAGGACCACCAACCCCCCCGCACTTTCCTGGTGTCTTCCACCCGTCTTGCTGGTCTTCGGGTCAAAATAATCCCCCTACCTAGATATATTGTACTGCTTCTCAGACAGCTACTGTTGTCCCCTGGATACGAATGACCCTGCTCAGCCTAGATATATTGCATTGTCCCCGCATGTGAACTGACGCTACTTGGAGAAGAATCACTGATATTATTGTAATAGTTTCTGGATGTAAAATACTGTTCTTTACATTAATTCATCTGAAATTCCAGAAATAAAATATAATAGCATTTTTTACACAGACATACCTGATTTCACAGATTGAAATGAAACCATGATAGTCTGCCTGTGCTCGCTGAGAACAATTACCCATCCCCTTAGGTTCACATTTTAATGCAGCCCCTCCCTCAAATTCTTCCATTGTGAATTGATGTATTCTGGAACTTAAAATCCCTATGTTTTTGTATAGTGGGTGGCACACAGATTCGCTCGAAAAAATTGTCACTTGAACTTTCAGGTTTCCTTTTTATGGCAATTGCTATGTGTGTAAAAAACATACATTACAGTTATTTTTGAAAGTTTAGCTACTACTATTAACCCTTTGCCTGCCAAGCATGTACGGCGTACGTGCTCTCAGGCAAATGCTCAGGCTGCTAAGAAAGTACAGCTTATGTTCAACAACTATTGGATAATCGATTTTGGCCACTAATTATGCTCTTAGATCAGTTATTTTGTTATTTCATTCATTTACATAATTTTTGTAGTTTTATTGCAATTTTATCCCTGCATTATTGTTCCTTATGTATCTTTAGTATAGTTTTGCTGTTTGGTGCTTGGTATAAAAAAGATACATTTTACTTAGTTTGATCCACCAGAACAGGGCCGGAACTAGGGGTAGGCAGAGTAGGCACGTGCATAGGGCGTAAAGCTTGGGGGTTGCCCGGCACATACCTCTAGCTGCTGCCTACCCCAAGACCTGCTCCTTGTGCGCATGCGCGCGCCTACGTAAGGGAAGTGTGGCATGCGCGATGACGTGACTGCACCTATGTAATGGGAGTGTGGTGTGCGCTGGATGCGGCTCTTAGCATGCATCGTACACTCATGTACACGCGTGCTCTGTGGAGGGGGCGAATGGGCCAGCCGAGTTGCCTGGGGCGCCAGGCCAGTATGGCCCAGCCCTGCACCAGAATATGTAATTTTTACAGTTTGGGGGTCTTACAGCACATAATGCACAGTTGGGGCTTTCTTTTCAGGAGCTGAGTTGGCCAGAATGAAAATTCATATGCACGTTTTTCATTTGGGGTCCGTAGATACCACATACTTTGGTAAATCTATGCATATTGGGTATCAAACTCAGTAGACCTCTAACATCCATATTTAGGGTGATTTTTATTTGTACGTAAAACATTGTGTGAGAAAAATGCGGCAAACCAACATTTTTAAGTGATTTTCAGAAGTGTTGTAAAAGCATCTACATTTAGAAAAACTTTGCAGTTTGGTAGTTTGGTATATAAAGACGTCTTTATCTTTGTTGGATTCATCAGAATGTGTACTTTCCAAAAATATATGGTTTTGGGGAGTCTTTCCTGTTAGGAGGGTCTTGTGGCAATAATATGAAGTCATGGGTCTATGTTCACAGAAGGTGAATCGGCAACGGAGAAAATTCACCAAAAATTGAAAATTAGTAGAATGGGGAAACATGATTACTAACAGCATAATTACTGGAGGTTGCACGGGGTATACAAAAGAGAAGCGCTGCTGTGCAATTGCAAGCAGAACTCTTAGGGGCATATTTATTATGACGTGTAAAAAACAGCGGGACAATACACCACACTGACTTCAACGTATTAAAAAATGGTGTAAAATAATGGCGGCAAATCTGGCATTCACATGGCATAAAATTACATACACCATGCAATTTTTTACACAGTTTTTTCACAGCATAATAAATATGCCCCTTAAGGTATTGGCATGTGCGTCCACAAAGGGGGGAAGACACATATGGAAGGAGTCGGGGGGGGGGACTAGCGGGGGTGAGGGTTCAGGAGGGTTAAATCCTGCACCTTGGCCAGTCCGACCCTAGTTATGCCACAGCACAGGTCAAAGATTTTACCTGCCCTAAATTTTATCAGAGGAAGAGCTGGAATTACCATATTTATTAGAATGCTGTAAATGTAAACTTATACCATGATGTAAAACTTGAGGACACTAAATCACTTACTACACCAGGCAGATACTCCATCAGCCTATTTCACTTGGTCTGAACAAGATCACTTTGTGATTTATTATCATTTTCCTTTGAAAGTAACATTTGTGTGTTATGAAACATGTGACAGTTCAGACTATATGGCCAACACTAAAAAGCACCAGGCTAAAACAAAAATACAGCAGAAGCACATTTTTGGAGGAGCAGACCTTAAAATTGCAACAGTCGTTCCAAAATCAAGTACAGATGTTGAAGGCTTTATGGTAAAGTCTAAAGACATTCATTTTTCAACTAGTTTATATTTTGTTTCCGCCTTTAATCCATCAACAAAATTGATTCACAGAATAGCAGAATAAAACTGTTACAGGAAATATCTCACAATATTGTAAATTACATTAAAAAATGGCAAGACTTTAACTGACAAACAGTAAAAAATTAAAAAAATGGTATTGTGAGGAATTTATGCTATTCCACGTGCATACTGCTTTAAAACATTATGACACATTCCATATGATCACGTGGTTAGTCTGTTATATCTTTTAGGGATAAAGTTTCATATGCACACATATTAATTTAACTAAATGAAAAAAATCTGAAAACATTACTCTTCTTAATGACAAAGGTACAAACAATCATGTCTTCATGGCCAGCCCTAATATATTGTATAGTGGCCAGGAAATTATTCCAAGGTTGAGGGGGTTTTGTGGTGTTGCTATGTGGATAGGTTCATAGTTATGCAATGTCAGCGCTACGCGACTATGTTGGCGCTCTAAAAATACATGTATTAATAATGTCCTATTACTTAGTACAGGTACTAACCCATTACCCAGAAAGCTCTGAAATATGCAAATTCTATTATCTGTAGAGTCCATAGGACCAGTTAAAAACAGAAGGGGGTTAGTTCCCTTTAAAGAACTAAACCCCTGCTTTTAAACATAGTGACCCCCTACCCTACATAGCCCCCCTCCCTGCTCCCCCCCAGCCTAGGTGTTAAATCCTGTAATTGCCCCTAATTCTGCACTTAACTTTCCTTGCAGAGTCAGCACAGCGGAGCTTACGGGCGACATCTTCAACTCTTCGGCCTTCTTCGGGAAGTGAGTGGCGTATCGGCACATGCGCAGTTGGAGCAGTCTTCCGGTTCATGACAACTCTGCATGTGGCAAAAGTGATGTAAATTGTCGAAGGACGAAGACCCGAAAAGACAGAAGAGCCAGAAGATGGCCTAAGCTCCACTTCACTGACTCTGCAACGAGGAGTAAGTAGGGGCAATTACATGAGTTAACATCTAGGCTGGGGGGGAGCAGGGAGGGGGGCTATGTAGGGTAGGGGGTAGTGATTTTTATTAGTAGGGGGGTTTGTTTCCCCTTTAACAAAACTGCCAAAAATTGCCTCTTTATTCTGAAGAGCATGAGTGAAGGAGAAGTATATTACTAGTTACTGGTTAAATTCAGGTGAACATGTAAACCAGATTTTCCACACTGAAAAGAAAAATACTTTTAATCAGCTAGGCTAGACAGTGGAATGAATACCACTTTGAGAGTTGGATAAACAGTCTGTTCTTTTTCTTGTGGACCTGTTTGTTAAGAATGAGTAATAAAACAATGGTTTTTTTAAATATATATTTTAAAAGTGTTTTGAATATGTCTGGAGATCTCAGATGTTTTCATATTTCAGAAAACTTTAATATTAACAATTATTCTGGAGCACCAAAACAAGCATGGGGTTCGGCACAAAGCTGGAGCCAAATGTTCTTCTGAACAGTATGTGAAATATGGGAGTGTTGCACTGATAGAAAATACACAGACTAATGAAAGAGAGATGCTGGAAATAATTCTTTAAGTCTACAAGGACGACTGCGGGCAAAACACCAGCGTTTTTGAACCACGCGTCTAAGGTAACGTTATTGGCTGATTCTATTCGCAGATTGATTCTGTAAATCCCAAACTTGAAAGAAAATAGAGATCGGTTTAACATCTAAACTCTGCCAACAATTTTTACGAAACCCTATGCTAATGCATTATTAATGAGATCCTTCTCTTTGTGGTCCTTTTTGTCTGCATACTAGTTTTTCCAAATGCGGATTATTGGTTTAATTGACTAGAGACACTGTTTGTCAACCTGAGGGCAGATCCAGGATAAAGACAACATTTTATTTAATGATATCTTCTCATGCCACCAAAGAACAAATTGTTGAAAACATTACAATAATCGCACACTTGTTGTAAATGAATGTATATTCCAATTAAAACATAAGCAAATGCCATTCAGAGAGACTTACATTATCATACTAACTAGTTTGCAAATTAGCACACTTAGAGGTATCTTTATGAACAAATTTAACATGGTTATGGGATCCGTTTTTATCCAGAAAGCTCAGAATTACACAAAGGCTGTCTACCATAGACTCCATTATAATCACATAATCCAAATTTTTAAAAATGATTTCCTTTTTCTCTATAATAATAAAACAGTACCTTACACTTGATTGAAACTAATATATACAGTTAGGTCCATAAATATTTGGACAGACAATTTTTTTTCTAATTTTGATTCTGTACATTGAATTTTAAATGAAACCACTCAGATGCAGTTGAACTGCAGACTTTAGGCTTTAGTTGCTCACATTTTTATGCAATCTTTTTGTTCAACCCACTGAATTAAAGCTTAAAGTATGCAGTTCAACTGCATCTGAGTTGTTTCATTTAAAATTCATTGTGATAATGTACAGAATCAAAATAAAAAAAAAGGTTGTCTCTGTCCAAATATTTATGGACGACCTAACTGCAATTAATCCTTATTGGGTTTATCTAATGTTTATATGATTTCTTTAGTAGACAAGGTATGAAGATCTTAATTACGGAAAGATCCTTTATCCTGAAAACCCCAGGTCCCAAGCATTCTGGATAACATGTCCCATAACTGTATTTCTAACTTCTTTAATTTAATATAATATAGCTCCTTCTTCTGTTTGTAAAATAGTTATATGGCTCAAGGGACCCTATTAAATACTACAACTGATCTTACCTGTGCACTTGGGTTACTATCCAAAGAGATCTTTTTAAAATACATATGTTTAAAAGCTGTTGCAAGTGCCTGGCATTGATCAAGCACTAAATATTGGTAAGGGGATAAGGTGAATTGCCAGTTAAGCTGCAAGTCAGTTTCCCCAAGAGACCTGCTCATCTTAAATTGTTACAATAGTTTTGTTTGCTTTTCTTAAATAGTTACAAAAGTATCTTAAATGCACATGCCATGCATTCTGGGCTCTCTGCCAAAAGCCAATTAAATTAGAAACTTTGTATCTTTTTTGGCTGTTCAGTGCAGGAGATCAAAGAAAATTGGGACTGTCCCGCGAAAAAACAGGACAGTTGGGAGGTATATGTAGTCCTGCCGAAAACTACGCATGTGCATGTGGTCCATTTACAAACACATGTAAGTCTGAACTAAACTAAAACTGGGAATTTTAATTGTGCGCAAGTGTCACGTACGGTTCCCTAAATTCAGAACAAGTGCTAGGCTTCCTGGTCATGGCTCAATCTTCTGACTGTTGCAGCCACCTTTCCCTCGGGAGGAGCCCTCAGCTATTTAGATGCTGGCAGGTCTTAATTTTGAGAGGAGCAAAGCAAGTGTTCTGAATGAGTAAAGGGGCACTTTCGTTTCCAAGATTTAGGATGGAAGGCAACACCAGGGTCTCAAGGATTAAATGATAAAGCGTAGTCAGGCATGCCGGGGTCGATACAAGCAGAGTTCAAGAATGGTCAGGCAGGCCAGGGTCGGTACATGCGGAGTTCAATGATAGTCAGACAGGCCGGGTCAGTACAGGCAGAGTTCATAGAATGGTCAGGATTGGCAGAATTCAGAGTCAGACAGGTAGGGATCAAAACCGGGATACAAATAGACAAAATCACTTCCCAGTAACTAAACAAGTTAGACCTAACAACGGGCAATGATTTCCAGCCCACCGTCCCTTTAAATATTCAAAGTTTGCGCCAAAATGTGATGATGTCATGACGCTTGCGAAGTGTAAAACCAAGAAGTGCACGCCGCACGCACCATAGGACATCACCTCGGCGGGCGTCCCCGCCGGCCCACTAGACCACCAGGGTGAGTCTTCACAGCAAGCAACAAAACAGAAATTCAAATCGCATTTGTTGTCAAACATTTGTTAACTATGTGCAAAGGAAACATTATTCACACAGAGTAAAACATGTTTGCATTTTGCACATTTTTCCCATTCATAACATTTCTTCAAATATGTCCAAGTAGGGCAAATACAATTAACTTTTGAAACATTATAAATACATTTGTTAATGAGGTGAGCTCATTCAAAAGGTTATATTGTAGATGATTATTACTGATGCACATACACACAGAAAAACAGCCTTTCGATATAATTTTTTCTTGGACAAAATATGAGAGTATATGAGTGAAACGCAATGTGCCATCATGTAATGAAACCTGAAATGTTACAGACTATATATAAACGTCACCATGTAACCACACATGGAAAGTGTAATGATAGCTTAAAAGTGGAAGCAGGAAAGAAATCACTGAACTTAAATATTTATGTAATGACACTATGACTATTTGGACTTGGGAAAAAAATCATAAAATTTTTCTGTTAATTCTGCATAATTTTTGAGTAGGGATACACTCGAATCCATAACTTTTTAGAACTGGCTGAATATTGAATCTTTCACACAGGATTTGGTAGAATACCAAACTTGACCCAAACCCTAACTTGTATATTCAGATTTAAGATAGGTGTAATGATTAGTGATGGGCAAATCTGATCCGTTCAAATTCGACAAAAAAAATAATCGCAAGACGTTGAAAATTTGCCAAAAGGCATTGTCTATCGGAGTGAAATTTTTTTTTGTCGCCCGACAATTTTTTCACCCGTTGGGGACTATGGCCGTCATTTTTGCACCGAAAAACTCGAATGGGAAAAACTAAAGTCAGCAAGTTTGGAATTAACAACCGAAAACTCAAATCATTCGAGTTTTCGTAAAAAAAACTTGAATTGATCAAGTATTTGGACAAAACCATCCTAAAAAAACTCATGAGTTTGATGAACATCATGAAGGCTATTAACATCTTCATATGGTTCTAGGGACCCCTGCCATTGACTTCTACATGACCTCGACAGGTTTTAGATGGTGCACAGGGGCGTAACTACAGAGGAAGCAGACCCTGCGGCTGCAGGGGGGCCCAGGAGGTACAGGGGGCCCCACGAGGCTCTCGTTGATGAGCAATTTGAACATATACAGGACAAACACTGGATATGTTGGGGGCCCTAAAAATAATTTGCTGTGGGGCCCAGCAACATCTAGTTACGCCACTGATGGTGCATTTTCGCATTTGAGCTATTTCCATGGTCAGGGTATAAGAAGACTTGAAAAATTCGAGTTTTTTTTTAACCAGAAAAATCTATTTTTTTACCCAACAATAATCTGGAAAATGCAACTCGATCCTTAATAAATCTGCTCCAAATCTTTTCCAACTTGTAGCAGACTATTCAAACCTGATTACTGATTATTATTTAGTATTGGCAACTGTACTTTGTTTGTAAATACACCCTATAGTATCCAAGGGAATGATCTGCTTAATTGACATACTGTGCTGTTCCTCATTTATCTGAGGTGATAAGAAAATGAGTGTTGTTGGATGGTAGAGTGCCATGAGCATTAATGTCATTTACATTTGCTCTCCTATAATGAATCTTTGGGGTGTGTGAGGTGAAATGAGGATTTGGGGCCTTTCTGTAATTTAGAGAACCATTCCTCAAGACAAGATATATATATATATATATATATCTATAGATATATATATATATATCTATATATATATATATATATATATATATATATATATATATATATATCTATATATATATCTATATATATATATATATCTATATATCTATATATCTATATATATATATATATATATATATACACACAGTAGATGCAAAACAGCTCTTAGGAATTTTCAACACGATTAGGTATACAGCAAAAACGTTTCAGTTTCGTGGCGGAACTTCCATCAGGGAAAAACAGAACTCATACACAGGGGAACGCTTAAAACCACCTTATGGCACCAAATGGTGTACCTGCACCCGGAAGTGAAGAAGATACGACAAGTTAGTCAGTGTCTATAGAGTAAATCACACTTAGTTGACTTACTCGTGAGAAGATCTACTCAGATCTACTCAGAAGCACAGCGCTGATCCAAGCCGGAACAAGCCAAAACCCAAGATCTCGCTCTGCCCCAGGCAGGGGGCGTGTACTGCACCCCGTCTATATATATATATATATATATATATATATATATAGCCTGTTTCTACATATCAATCTTGACATAGCACCCGGAAGCAAAGAATATTCAGATAGCGTGTGCAGATGCCGATGACAGAGTATATATATATATATATCTTAAAGAAATCCAACAGAACTGTGTTTTGCCATAATCAGGGATTTACGCTAGCTTAAGGTGGCCATACACGGGCCGAGACCGAGTCGGCAGCTTATTGGCCCATGTATGGGGCCCACTGACGGGCTTCCCCGAAAGTCGACCAGATCTCGATCGGATGGGACTAAAAATCCCGTCGGATTGCGGCCGCATCTGTTCGTTGATGCGGTACCACGATCCGACCGCCCGTTACCATTTGTTAGGATCCAATTGTTGGGCCCTAGGGCCCACGATCGGATCAGCCCGATATTGCCCACCTCAAGGTGGGCATATCGGGGAGAGATACTCTCGTTTGGCGACATCGACAAACGAGCGGATCTCTCCGTGTATGGCCACCTTTAGTTATGTACTACTCCTTTATTATTACAGAGACTGAAAAATTTAATCTGCTTATTATAGAGCTTTCCCATATTTTTGTATAAAATATTATTAAAACAAGTTTAGTAAAATGTTATGCATGAATTGTCAATAGAAGATTAGGGTAAGAACCTAGGTGTACAATTGTGTCATCGTGTACATATTTACTGAAGTGCAAATTTTCCTTGCAATACTGTAGCTGTATTTTACATTTCTTAATGTTATAATATGGAATTATAGCATTTTAACCTAACTGAATGGCATGCTAACTTACTGAATGGTAATGTTCAGTGCTGCGGCACTATAACCTGTCCTTATCCTTGCTGACCAATGCGTATCACATGCAGGAAAGAGGATGAAAATTATTTTTCACACTGGAATGAATCAGTCCAGCACAGAAAATAAATTGGTTATTTAAAATCTTTGGTAATGTTTTATAAAATGGTAGCTATTGCAATTGCATGGTAAAAACTGAGGAGCCTCTCAAATATCACAGAAGCAAAGAAAGAAAACTTTTTATCCTAGGCCTCTGAATTAACACATAAGGAAATATTAATGAAAAGAGTAAGAAAAATAAGCCCAATCTCATATTATTCTGAAAAAAATATCTAAATTATTTTGATTTATTAATTAGAAACACTTAGGGGCTGATTCACTGAATTCGAGTGAAGGATTCGAAGTAAAAAAACTTCGAATTTCGAAGTATTTTTTGGGCTACTTCGACCTTCGACTACGAATCGAAGGATTCGAACGAAAAATCGTTCGACTAGTCGTCCATTCGATAGTCGAAGTACTGTCTCTTTAAAAAAAACTTTGACCCCCTACTTCGGCAGCTAAAAGCTACCGAAGTCAATGTTAGCCTATGGGGAAGGTCCCCATAGGCTTGCCTAACTTTTTTTGATCGAAGGATATTCCTTCGATCGTTGGATTTAAATCCTTTGAATCGTTCAATTCGAAGGATTTAATCGTTCGTTCGAAGGAATAATCCTTCGAACGTACGATCGTAGCATTTGCGCTAAATCGAAGTAGAAGGATTTCAATTCCTAGTCGAATATCGAGGGTTAATTAACCCTCGATATTCGACCCTTGATACATCTGCCCCTTAGGAATGTATTATCTAAGTTTTCCTTATCCAACCCTTGTAAAAGGAAACTGCCAAGATAAATGTCATAGCATTCTTTAATTTAACACATGGGATCAGATGAATGAAAATAATATTCTCTGTCCACTGCTCAAACAGAATCTCTTACAGCTGGGAAAAAAAAAAAAAAAAAGATTTTCTCCTGGAAATGAATCATAAGACACACCACCATTCGGTAGCCAGAATATAATTCAACTGAGCTAGGTATTTAAAAAACCTCCAAAATCTAACATATAAACATTAAGGGGAGACGACATTCTTTACAAAAGCTAGCATGGGAGAAGGTCCCAGTCTGTGTTGACGCTTACAGCTTAAATATGCAGTAGGAAGGACCAATGAGCTGGAGCTGAAGATCACAGTAGAGACAAGTTACAAGCAGTGAAGCAGTGTATGTTCGAAATAATTAAAAAGCTGCACATTCTACTAAAGGTAAGTAGTGTTTTTTTCATGCTGCAATATTTAAGAAGAATAAAATGAAAATATTTTTACTAAATACATTATTTTTCATGTTCCCCTACAGAAATATATATGTAGGGGTGTAGCATATATTATTGTTTAAGCCTTACATTTTTCAACGGAAATGGAGATTCTTAATTAATATTCAAGCTTTAATTCAATGAGTCAGTACAATTTATATTTGAAAAGGACATATATATATATATATATATATATATACTGAGATTTATAGTAGAAAAGCATATAAACGTAGTAGTTGAGTTTTATTGAATGATTTATTGGAAGAGTAACTTGTTCTCCCCTGTTTCCGGTACATATTTGATGTGGGATGGCAACTACAGGTATGGGACCTGTTAGCCAGAATGCTTGGGACCTGAGTTTTTTCGGATAACGGATGTTTCTGTATTTTAGATCTCCATACCTTAAGTCTACTAGAAAATCATTTAAACATTAAATAACTAAATAGGCTGGTTTTGCTTCCAATAAGGATTAATTACATTATATCTTAGTTCAAATCAATTATTACAGAGAAAAGGAAAATAATTTTAATAAATCTGGATTATGTTTATGGGAGAAGGCCTTCCCTAATTCAGAGCGTTCTGGATAACGGATTCGAATTAACGGATCCTGTAATATATTTCAGTTGCAAGTCTGTGGAATAGGGATAATTTTATTGACAAAAGTAGCAAGGATTACAGTGTGGCTACTCATAAGTAATTCTGATAATGGTTTGATGTTCTACTTTGTTGTAGTGGTCTTTGTGAATTTAGGGTGAAGTAGTTTTAAAAGATAAATTCTTTACATATCGTTATGTGTTCAGTTTTACACTTGCCTGGCAGGTTACATAGAATTTGCACCAGTGTTTCTACATGAGGCCTATTTAGGCTGTCTACGATTAGTGAGGGGTGAATAAATTCGCAAGGCGAGAATTTGCGATGAATTTCCGCGTTTTGTTGCCGGCAAATAAATTTGCAAAACGCCCGCAAAAATTCACCATCGTAAATTCTGGTCGTACACCGGAAAAAACGCCACGTGTCTACACTATTCGGATGCCCTTGACTTTAAGGCCGGCGTCAAAATAATGCAGCTGTCAATTTTCGAGTTTCGCTAATTATTAGCAGTTTTGTGAATTTTCCAGTGAAGCGAAACCGGGGAAATTCACCCATCACTATCTACTATATCTGTTTTGCTAAGGCAATAGTTTTTAGGCACTCTGAGCACCAAAGTGCCAAATCCTGCCCCCCTCCACCATTCACTTTTGAATTGTCTGACAAGCAGTTATACCAGCTCTTCTCCAGGGATAGATACTATGAAATAGAGGAATTTCTAGGCAACTATCTCCTGTGGTTTCACTATTGGCACTGTGTATTTGGGTGTCTCTTAAAGCACCTGAAATAGTGATGTGTGCCACTGCCCTAAGAGGGATGGGGTAATTTATAAAGTTTGCACTACGCATATTTATAAGCAAATGGTTGTATTGGCCATGTTTTTTCCTGAATGCTAAAATATTGCAATGCTGTGTCAGTCTTTCTGTTTTTTGCGAATTCACATAGCACACAAATATTCAAAAATTAAATGGGTGTTTGCATGAGTGCAACCACTGTGCAAGGTTGTAATACGTGAAAATAATGGTGACTGCAAATTAAATTGCAAATTGTTTTTGAGAATATTTTCTCTGCCACCAAAATCATGTTGTAACTCAAATCCAGAAATATTCACAATTTTGCTGTTACACCATATTTTAAAATCTCTAATAGACAGTAGCAGAGCAAATAAAAAAAATCACAATTCTGTTTGCACATTAAATACACCACTCTTATCCAGCTTTATAAATACAGTACAAAGCCCCTTTTACATTTTTCAGGGGACCAGAAAAAAATGATGTAAAATCCAGGAAAATGTAAAATCAGGGAAAAGTATTATGCACAATATATATATATATATATATATATATATATGGGACCACAAAACAACAATGTAAAATGAGGGAAAACTTAAAATCAGGGGATGTAAAATTAAGGTTTCTCTGTTTAACAATGCGCATGGCAAATATGTTCACTGTGCAAACCATTCTGCGATGTGCGAATGTTTCAACATTTTTGTAGTATTTGTTTTTTTGCATGTCAGTTACAAGTCCATTTGTCAGGTACAAGCATTACAGTAAAATGTCCCGACAAATGTTGAAGTGTGAATACAGTGCTCTGCTTATATTCAACTACTGTATAACTCATATTCATTATAAACACAAGATCAACAGGTGTAAGTCATTTTCAACACATTATCACTATTCTACTGAAGGTAGGAACTGTATGTTCACGTTCTTACTCAAGGTTATGAACCCAGTGCTCAAAGTACTGGGAAATTGACCAATATGAATTATGCACGGACATAGTACTGCTCTCAGCTTCCTGCTTCAAGTGTAGTACCTAATAAGAGTAATTTACAAGGTGGTTTTCAGAACGGTCAAATTTATTTTATTTTCTTTTTTTTAATAGGATAGCTCAGACATTTAAAGAATGTATCTTGGTTTCCTGTAAAGGAAAAGATTTTCCTGCAGAGCAAATATTTTATATGGTTAATCAAATCTGTGCCAGCCACTTTAATGTACTTCAATAAAAAGGAACAGATGTAAACTGAACAAAATTGTAGTCAATGGAAATGTGTGGGTTTGTATGTAGGCTTTCCTTACTGATACATTAAAGGGATACTATATTGAAATATAAAGTCTGTAATTTTTCTTGAAAACAACGGGGCAGATTTATTATGGAATTCCCAGGAGTTTAAAGGAATCAACACATTTATCAAAGCTGATAGCAGGAGGAGTCACAAAGCTGAGCCCTAGTCTGGGTTCCACCACACAAGCACAAAAAAAAGGTAATAAACTCTTAACAGGGTCATGTACCAAAAGGCAATAAGTTTGCCCGGGAGCAGTAATTCATAGCAACCAATCAGCAGGTAGCATTTATCGGTCACCTGTTTAAAAGCAAATATCTTATTGGTTGCTATGGGTTACTGCTCCTGAGCAAACTTAGTGTCTTTTATTATATATGGGGGGGATAGGCTCAATTACAAAAGCAGTGTATGTTGCAAAGTGCACAATGCAGCATTTTGTCAGAATTCTAGAATAAAATTGTTGTTGTGCATGATGTGACAATGCATAGTTGCAGCAAACATTTTCACAAGATAGCATCACTTTTGGTATGCCACTTTACATGGCATGAATAATGCTATTAGAGTGCAATTTGCTTGGAGCAAGTTGACAACCCACTAGTTGAACTCTGGAACTACCACTAGCTAATAACAGGGTTCCTTTGCATCAATGAGTACACTTGTGTACTGTTCATCAAAACAGTCAGGGCAGGTACTGTGGTGCAAGGATTTTACAATGAGCATGTTTCTTAATGCTTGTCACTGGAGAATTTTTCCATAGCCTATAATTTTCCTTTTTATGAAATTTGTGACCATTAAGCGTGATTTCAAAGAAATTCTGGTATCCTTCTTTTACATATGCTAGATATCAGATTTCACTATTACAGGGTTTTAAAAAAATAAATAAATTACATTTGGGCAGCCTGGTTTTAAGATTTTGTTACTGGTGCCAAATACATAATATTCTCCTGTCTGTAAAAATGTTTTGGCAAAAGCTGTATAGGTGTGGTATAACAACATATTAGGAAAAAAATATATTTTTTTGTTCTCTATAAAACACACACTACTACTATAAAGTTTTTGCCTGTTACATGTATCGGTGAGCTTCAGCAGGGCCAGTTTAGTACAAATACACAGTCAGGGCAAGATCCTTATTGTAGTCATTTACTGTGTATTCAAAATTAGTAGTTTGAAATTAGTGGTAGGAAAGCTTTTGGAAGGAGTAATAAGGGATAAGATACTTGAATACTTTTGTAAATTACAATACTATAAGTTTGTGCCAGCATAGTTTTATGCATAACAGATCGTGCCAGACTAGTTTGCTAAAGCATTTGATATAGTACCACACAGAAGGCTATTAATTAAATTAAGAAATACGGGCCCAGAACATAATACTTGTACTTGGATAGAGAACTGACGGATAGTTTACAAAGATTAGTGGTAATAGGAATATTTCCTAATTGGACCAGCGTTGTTAGTGGAGTATGGCAAGGGTCTGTCCTTGGCCTTCCCTTTTAACTTAATAACTTTAATAACCTTGAGTTGGACAAAAACCAGGCAGCAAGAGTTTGGTTCTCCTTTAACAGTCCCACCCATATCTTCCACTTCCTGTTGTTTCCTTTCCCAGGTTATGCAGGACAGCTGGCAGCACTCAGCACACTGCAGTGTAGGATAGGAACAATCAGCAACTAGACTGACTTACTAGGGAACTGAAGAACATCTTCACTTGTGTGACTGCAGGGCTCTGCAGGGCTCTGATTGGCTATCCCCGTCCTACTGGCAGGAACCAATAGGCCACACCCACCCCTCATTTAAAACTGGATTTTCATTTTGTGTAATGTCTGCCACATGATATTGAGATGGCATTATAGCCAAGGCTATTGTGATGTTATGATCTACAGTTAGTTTGTATACATACTGGTATATATAGTTTATATACAGTGGGGGCTCATTTATAAACTTTGCAGATTGGTTTGATATATTTGCCCTGCACATGGTTATTATTATTATTATCATCATGTATTTATATAGTGCCAACATATTGCATAGCGCTGTAAAGTAAATGTGATTATACAACTAAATCACATGAATTTTATACATAGAACATATGGAGTTACATACATCACAATCAATACCGGTACAAAAGGTGAGGAAGGCCCTATGCAGAAAGAGCTTACACTCTAAAGGGAAGGGAGTAATACACAAGGTGTGGGAGTGGGCAAGATCGAATTAAGTGGGTGAGAAATGTGGTACTGTATGTGGTGTTGCATTTGGTACTTAAAGAGTGAGGGTATGCTTCTTGAAAGAAGTTCCAGTAGAAGGGTGCAGCCCTTGCAAAGTCTTGAATACGAGCATGTGAGGAGGTAATGAGAGAAGAGTTGAGTAGCAGGTCAGTAGAGGAGCGTAGTAAGTGGTTGGGTATAGAGTATATAGAGATGAGTTCAGAGATGTAGGGTGGGGCAGAGTTATGAAGTGCTTTGAATGTCATGTCATTTGTGACATGATTTAATAAATGACTGGATATGAGGAGTGAATAACAGGGCAGACTCTAGGATAACCCCAAGGCACCGGGCCTGGGGAGAGGGGATGATATTGGAATTGTTAGCTATGATGGATACTTCCGGGATGTTACTGGTGTTAGTTGGAGGAAAGAGAACCATTTCAGTTTTAGAGAGGTTTAATTTAAGGTAGCGTTGCGACATCCACTTAGAGATAGCGGACAGGCAGGAGGAGACGCGAGTTAGGAGCTCTGGGTTGAGATCAGGAGATGAGAGATAGAGCTGAGTATCATCAGCATAGAGGTGGTCATTTTAACCATACGAGCTGATTAATTTGCAGAGGGAGAAAGTATAGAGGGAGAATAATAAGGATCCCAGGACTGAGCCTTGAAGAACCCCAAAAGAAAGAGGTAGGGGAGAAGATGCTATTCCGTTGTAGGAGACACTGAAGGAACAATTGGTGATGTAAGAAGAGAACCAGGACAGGGCTGTGTCACGAAGGCCAAGCGAATGGAGGGACTGGAGGAGGAGAGGGTGATCTACAGTGTCAAATGCAACTGAGAGATCAAGCAGTATTAGTAGTGAGAAATGATTGTTGGCTTTAGCGGTTAAAAGGTCATTAGTTAGTCGGGTCAGGGCAGTTTCAGTGGAGTGTTGTGGCTTAAAACCAGATTGTAGGGAGTCCATCAGGTTATTGTCAGAGAGGAATGAGGTTAATCGGTTGTAGACTAGGCACTCAAGTAGTTTAGAAATGAAAGGTAGCAGAGAGATAGGTCGGAGGTTGTCAAGATTGGAGGGATCAATAGAGGGTTTTTTCAGAATGGGGGTGACAAGAGCATGTTTTAAAATCTTTTTTGCGAATAAATATGCGCTGCACGAACTTCATAAATGACCCCCAGTATGTGTATAAATAAGTATGTATAAGTATGTATATACATGTGCATTGGAGTTGGTTTAGTTCATTGAAATTGATTGATTTTTTTTTCAACCCAAATTAACTATGTAACTAAGGAAATGTAAAGGGGATATAATAAACCTCTGTTGACACATAAGCACAGCCAGTTGAGAGAATCTGTTTAGGTCAGATACCAAGCCAAATAGCAACATAACAATTACTTTGCTCATAGCTTGTATTGAAAGACACCATAAAACCATGTTTGGCATCTCAATTTCTCAAGCTATCCCAGATAGTTAGATTTTTTTTAGATGGATTACCAAGGGTTCGTTTGGCTAAACGGCTTAAAATATGTTCAACTCTTTATGCCAAAGATTTCATATGATCTGAATCTAATTAACCCCTAGGAAATTATATTACAAACTATCTGGGATTTCCTGAGAAACAATTTGGGATAGCCAGCGCTCATTCTGAGGTATTACTACTCCATATTCACCACAGTTTTAAGATATAGTAAGAAAGTATAGTACTACTTTTAAGGAAAGTTTACATATGAAAATCTGTTGCCTCTGTTTTTGCTCTTTTTAAATTAAAGATGGTCTAGGATAGAAAATATTTTTGTACACATTGCATATTTTATGGACACTGTGTTTTTTTACAGTTTTCTAATGCTTTAAAGTTCAAGTTAAACAACTTATTGGTTTATCCTGTGGGTTAATTTACTTACTTTCCTGTAGCTGTGGCTTCCAATATATAGGAAAAACCAAGAGGAAATTAAAAGACAGATTTAGGGAGCATAGGAGAAAAAGTTTGAATAGAGATAGATCCTACGGATTTTCCAAACATTTTTTTGATTTCATAGAGGGGATCCTTCAGGTTTAAAAGTTTTAGGCATTGAACAGGTTAAAAGCAATCGAACTGAAAACAATTTAATCAATGAATTATATAAACAAGAGAACTATTGGGTTTATAAATTACAATTAGTTTGTGTGTACATACAGTAATATTTATTTACACTTTCAAATATATTAAAAATAGTTTTAATGGAAAACTGTTTACCGTATATACTCGAGTATAAGCCGTCCCGAGTATAAGCCGAGGTACCTAATTTTACCTCCAAAAACTTGGAAAGCTTATTGACTTGAGTATTAGCCGAGGGTGAGAAATGCAGCAGCTTCTGGTAAGTTTCAATCAAAAAATTGAGGGTTTCTGCTCCCATTGGAGGTGCCGGCGTCTCGTTTTTGAATGCCGGCGACCATTCTTGGACGCCGGCGAATATTCTTGGAGACTATTCTTGGTCGCCGGCGACTATTCTTGGATGCTGGCAACTATTCTTAGGCGCCGGCGACTATTCTTAGACATATAGCATATTTTGGGGGCTGAAAAACTCGGCTTATACTCGAGTATATATGGTATATGTAATTGTAGTTTATTGAATGTATTAATTATTGGAACCATTGCTTTTTTTCAGGGAGCCAATAACACATAGTGGGACATTTTTTCCCCCCTACTTCTCCACCAAGAATAGGTATGCATAGAGAGTATAATTTCTCTCCATACACATCCAGGTTGCTTTGGAGGAGAGAGTTATAGATATCCAAGGTGGCATTAGAGGGTGATTCGAATGACAAACCGAGGCGGCGCATGGTAAATAATGATCATTGGGAGTTCAACAAATAAGCATGCACACCCGTTCAATTATTTTTTATAGGAGCCGTCAATATTGAGTGAAACCTGAGAATGCACAATTGCTCAATTGCATTAGTAGAAGCCATCTTTGGTAAGGGAAACTGCAAATCTAGTGCCGCAGATTACTACCTGTGGGTGTTGTGCATTTAATGACCATGTACCATCAAAGTAAGCATCCACTGTTTTATTTTAGCATCATCTCCCCAATAAAATATTAATCTGGTTTTAAAGAACCACTGGCACCCACAATTACTGAATGAATTTGTGTATTGGTGGAGATGAAGGGGCAGATTTATCAAGGGTCGAATTTCGAAGTACAAAAAACTTTGAATTCAAAGTTTTTTCAACAAATTTGGTAATCCTACGATCGAATAAAAATCGTTTATTCGATCGATTAAATAGTTTGAATAGAACGATACGAACGATTTTTAGCGATCGATTGAAGGATTTCTATTTGACCAAAAAAAAACTCTGGAAGTGCCCTGGAAGGTCCCATAGGCTAACATTGCACTTCGGTAGCTTTAATTTGGCAAAGTATGAAGTCGAAGTTTTTTTTTAAAGAGACAGTACTTTGAAGTCGAATGGTCGAATATAGCCCATTTGATGGTCGAAGTACCCAAAAATGTACTTCGAAATTTGATCTTTTTGAAATTTGAACCATCACTCGAGCTTAGTAAATCTGCCCCAAAGTGTGTTTAACCCATCATCCAACAGTAAGGGAGAGCACACCTGAAAAAAGAAAAGTCACATATAACTAATGCTCTATTGGGAGTTGCCATGAGTTGAGCCCAATCTGATGGGTCTAAGGTAATCTAAGAATGGAAATTGTGATTTTGGGTTCCCACCCCATCTACCTATTACACAAGTATGATAATTACTTTAATATCTTACTGAATACTGTATACATTTATTGCATACATTGATATGCAAATTACGTCATGATTTAGTACATTTGAAGTAGTTACTGTTAGCATTCTCCAGAGAATCATTAGCAACTTTCAAGGGTAATTTCTGTGGCTTGTACATATCATTGTATAAAAACACTGACAACTGAACAAAGGCAAAGCCAACTGCCAAGGAAGAAGGAGACAAAAAATATCAGAAAGGTTGAAGGACATTGCATGCAAATTCATATTACTTTATATTACTTAAATATGTTCCAAAATTAAACTTCTCAACAACAAAGTTGCATTAGTCTTGCTTGAGGGTTGTAAGATATTGTCCTTAAATGACATCAACAAATCAAGCTTTATTAAAAAAAAAAGTCAGGTTAATTTTGTTTCTACAAATATGCAGATGCATTTGGTATTTATTATACTACTTGAACAGAAACATGTTGCTAGGATAATTTATAGAAAAAAGAAAAATTCTGGATGTTAAGCGTTGGGATCTTTTTATAGTGCGTTATGCTGTTTTAATGGGGGTATTCACCAGAATTAAAACTGTGTATTTAAAGAGGCAGCTACAATTAATTGATACAATTAACATTTGTAGAATGCATTATACATTAACTACTCAAATAGTGGTTTGTTATATTGTTTAAAAACATACATTATTACACTTTTTCACAATAATTATCACATTTTGGTTTAATTTTCTAACTTGTAGTAAATTGACCAAAACATATTCCTGATTGGCTATTATGGGTAAATGCTATGGTGCAAATCAGTCTCAGAATCTTCTAAAGTCTTTGGGGCAGGTTTACAAAGATAAGAGATAAGCGTCACCAGTGAGGTTGCCCATAGCAGAGATAACAGAGGGAACAGATGGTCTTGAGAGGCTATTCAGGGTGGAGTTTAGCAGTAAAACAGTAACATATTATTCCTCATGTATTAGTTAAGGGAATGTATAAAAAAGCAAAAACTGGTCCAGATCATAATATTTGTGTCTGCACTGTACTTTACACACCTGACAATGTCAAGCACAATTTTTGTGCTTCTCAAATTAAGAGCAATGATTTGTGCCTGACCACAAACACAAAAAAAAGTGTCCATTGACTCATTCCAAAGATGAATCAGGGAAAGGAAGAGACTGTAGAAGACTACAAGGTAATGTAGAGAAAATGCTGTCACAGACAGACAGCAAGGATCAGCAATGTTTGAGATATCATGAGGCTAATAAAGTAAAAAAAAAAAAAAAAAAAAAAGCAGAAGTCAGTATATTACAAGTCTTCTTGACACTGGGGTGAACAGAAATTCGAAGAATGATACCAATGAATACCTTCAGAGATTTTGGACAAGACCCCTAGGAAATTATAAAAAGAAAGCCCAGTGGAGTTGATGAGGATTCAGTGTTTTAGGTAATGGCAATAACTGTGAATAAGATTAGACAAGATTATATGCCCCACCAGATTCAAGTTTGGAAAAATAACTTGACACCTTAGAGGTGATTAAACAAAAGCCCTGGATTCAATATCTGTAGTTATTTACTATTTACATACTATGTATGCTTCTATGACAGCAACTAGATGACAAAGGTAGTATTTTTTATATCTCATAATGATCAGTGATTATCAATGCACTGCTTTATTTTGGACCAAAAACAAAACTCTTGCACCCCACTGCTTGTATATCCCTTACAGCCAGAGTTGTGGGCTTTGCACCTTGCATCAGATTTCCTTTCTACGGGTAGGAGTGAAAGTGTTCTGCGTATGGGGGCTAAGGGGTGCAATTTTGCATCTCTTAGCAAACTAACACTTGCGCCCCTGTCTGTTATTAACTAGCCCTGATGCCTGCTGCTGCAATATTTTATACAATTTTACCCAGCGCAAATCAAACTATTGGGCTCACCAAGGTATTCAAATTCCAAAAGCAAATATTAGAACAGCAAAAAAGGTTGGTATCCCCATCGCTTATGCAGTTTTTAATATACAGATGTAATCAATTTTCAAACTCCCCAATATTTACTACCTTACAGAGACACAGATTTTAATAAGGACCCCCCCCAAAAATTAAAGAAAATAAAATTCAATGTTTTCATATGCTAAATCTCTTCGAATTAATTAAAATTAATTATATGTGCGCCATTTCAGTAACAAGTTTTATATTTCCTCTTGTGTGCCTTTAAAAATAGAGATGAGTACTAACATGGAAGTGGTCAATCTGACACTCAATGAAGAGAGCAGCATCAGGACACACAGCTTACCCTGTCCTAAAGGCAGGCGGTAAGGACAGAACCCTATGTGGGCTGCACGTACATCCACTCCCTATCTTGCACATCTGAATGGCGAACAAGGTAAGGGGCAGGAGGGGAAGATGTCTACAGTCCTCCCCTTGCCTGCCCCTTATGAATCAAGGGCTGCCTAATGCAGGCTACACTCAATTCAAAGAACAGTCCACAGCTCTCTGAACTCATTTCTTGCACTTTGCACATATGTGGGGTATTGTGCATGAGCCCTGAAATGTGGTAATTCATATTTTCATTTTTAGATTGATTTCTCTCACTGATGTAGTTTCTCTGTGCTGGCTGTTTCATTTTAAAGCAAGCACTTACACATAAACCACTTAGGTCAACTAAGGCCAGAGCACATATAAAAAGGGCAGTGACAGCTTTGAAAAAAACTACACGTTTACACGTGACAGCATCAGAAGCATTCCACAAATCTGGTTTCTATGGTAATTATGGCAAAATGAGTTAGGTGTGCCCAGCCTGAATTCCATTTATATTATAGAAAAACACACTGAAGAACATTCTGTAGCTATTTATGCGAAAAAATTTGTTCATGAAACTAAAATGTAATGCTTTTGCCAAAGCTAAGTGTTATTTTTGGCATAAAGAATAAAGCAAAAAAATTAAAGAACACCATACCACTTTAAAGCATGTTGGCGGCACCATCTTGCTTTTTTTTAATTATGCGGTATGTACAAACTCCATAATGAAAATATATCAATTATAAATATACTTATGAACCCCTAAAAGTACAAAGATCCCATAAAACCATATCATTTTTTAAAGTACACATTCTCATGAATCCATATATGGGGCAAATTCACTAACAGGCAAATTTTCACCAGCAACCTCTCAGCCACACTCTGTGCCACTTTGCCAGGCAGAAATTCGTTACCATTACGCTAATTCACTAAAATGTGAAATTGCATTTCGGCAGCCAAACCCTGGTGAATTTTCACTAGAGTTCCTTGCAGTGCGAACATTTCATAGCGAATTTTCCCTAGCGTTGGTTTCTGCCTATTGAAATTTCGCTAGGTTGATTTGAATAGGACTTTTTTTTTTTTTTGAATTCAGGTGTGGTTTATTGAACTCAATTTACAAGACATACAATGCAATACATCACATCATCACATTTGGTTATACATAAAAATAAAAGTAGTTTCCAAAGGCACAATCTGTAGTATAAGCAATTCTTCACTTTAAACATATCACAACAGTAACCACAGGAATTGCATAACAGTGTACCACATTCTACAGAATAACAGAGATCCACTAGTCTTGTACCCAATCCAGCCATTTATCCCAAATTTTGTCAAACTTCTTAGTGCTACCTCTCTTTTTATAAATCAAGGCCTCTAGGTTGCATAGAGATTTAACCTCCTGCCTCCAATGTGCTGAGGAAGGAGGAAGGAATAGGACGTCTTTAATAGTGATGTTGGAATAAATGTTAAATGAACCATAACAAAGACAGAAGAGATTCTCTAATGCCCTAGACATGAACCCACCCTTATATAAATGTGGCATGCCTCTCAACAGGCCAGGAATGGCAATCTGTGGGTTCTGGCAAATGGCAGAGGGGCTGCTATAAGGTGCCATAGAAAGTCAGTTTTTAGTGGGCTGGTGGGGCTGTTTGGGCCTCTGTGTGGGCTCATTGGGCCTCTGTGTGGGCTCATTGGGCCTCTGTGTAACTGAAATGCCAGGGCCTATTTTAATTCTCAGTCCAGACCTGCCTCTCAAATTAGTTTAAAAAATTTGTTCACACAGAAGTCTTTAATAGTTTGGACTTTTGAAGGCAATCCCGTTTTAAAAAAAGAAAAGTCGCCATAGTTTTTGACAACTTAAATGCATTTCCAGCATACTGGATATGTCACTGATATAAGATTGAGGAAGATGTAACTTCGTTTTATCAGTTCGCCTGGTCTGAGGTGGAGAAGTAAACTCTGGCGAAAGAGGTAATATTCAGTAAAATTTGCACTTTACTGAATTTGCGGAGTAACTGCGTTCACTAGTGAATTGTCCTCTAGTTTTGTTAGTGAATTGGCGTTGTCCCTGCGGATGTGACTTCTGGAGAACTGTCGCTAGCGACGGCTACTTCGCCCTTTAGTGAATCTATGTCTTTTGCCTCCAAACTGCCGAGCAGAAAAGTTACAATACAGTATATTCAAGTAAAATAATGCTGGACTAAAAATGCAATAAAATCATTAAGAGGCAGATTTATCAAGGGCCGAATTGAAAATTCGAATTTTCACATTTTTTAATTGTCAAAACGGTCAAATACACTAGGGAGCAATTCAAATTTGATTCGATTTTTTTTTAAAAAAAATAGAATTCCATTTTCAAGATTTATCATACTCTGGCCCTTTAAAAATTCAAATTCGACTATTCGCCACCTAAAACCTGCCAAATCGCTGTTTGAGTCAATGGGAGAGGTCCAGGGATCAATTTGGAGTTATTTGCAGCCATGCTGACATTCAAGTTTTTTTCAGAGAAAAAAAAAAAAGACTAATCTAATTCGATTTGAATTCAATTTGAGTTTTTCGGGTTGAATATCATTTATCCGAGTTTTAACATTTTTTTAATAAATTTCGATTGGTCGAATTTTGCATTTATGGGAGTTTAGGGGAGTTTTCAAAAACTCACATGAATTCGAAAAATGTGCCTCCCAAAGTCATATATAATTACTCAGATCAATAATATAATAAAATATTATAGCAATGTGATTTGTGGGTAAAATATCTGATCTAATAGCCACACTGGATATTATCTACGCAGCAGAAGGTCATGAGTGAGGGCACCAGAGACATGTTGCTGTTTGGGATAGATCCTGGAACAGAATTGAAAAGAATGCCAATACCTGTGGTTGCAGCAAACGGGGTGATCCGAAATTTATTCAATGGTGCTATACAACACTTTTGAAATGATTAAACGTTTCGGGACGGCATAACCCTTCCTCAGTGATACCCAATCTTAGAGATTGTGCACATTTATAGACAATTAAACAGCGACCTCTCGTGGTGGTCGTTGATATACAATTCTTAAAGCAATTGTGTAACAATGTTCTTTTCCTAATAATGTAGCAATGTCCATTTTGCAATGGCAGTCCCCATGTACAAATTTCCAAAATGGACATTGATACATTATTAGGAAAAGAAACATTGTTACACAATTGCTGTCATCTACCCAAGGTTTGACAACCACATCTTTTGCTTAAAACTGGGATTGCTCTTTGTTTCTCTCACTTTTAATATGCACTGTATATATATATATAAGTCCATCCAGTGTATGCACTCTTACCAGATATTCCAAACAATATAGGGTGTGTGGGTCAATATTGTTCAGATAAGATAATCAAAGGACTCGCACTCCAATTCCTTTTTCGTGAATAAACGTGTTAATTTATTTTTAGTTGCATTTTTCCAACGTTTCGGCCCACATTAGGGCCTTTATCAATCCTTGATAAAGGCCCTAATGTGGGCCGAAACGTTGGAAAAATGAAACTATATATATATATATATATATATATATATATATATATCTTCCTTGAGACAAAGGTGTCAAGGAAGACAGAAACGTGGGAATAATAAATAAACTGTATCTCATATTTTAATGTCTTGTGAGTACCTTGCTTTACATGATATTCTATATATATCTATAAACAATATTATTTTCATTGTACTAGGAATATAGGAAATGTTTTTACAACAAACAGGTATGGGATCCGTTATCCAGAAAGCTCCGAATTACGGAAAGGCCGCCTTCCATAGACTCCATTTTATCTAAAATAAAACACATTTTTAAAAATGATTTCCTTTTTCTCTGTAATAATAAAATAGTACCTTGTACTTTATCCCAACTAAGATATAATTAATCCTTATTGAAAGCAAAACCAGCCTATTGGGTTTATTTAATGTTTACATGATTCACTTAAGATATCCAAATTACAGAAAGATCCATTAAACGGAAAACACCAGGTCCCGAACATTCTGGATAACAGGCCCTATACCTGCAATTGGCAGTTCTAATGAATTAAGCTCCCCAAAGACGCGACGATTCTTCTTGCCGAACGACCGATTTTAGGGAAGCCCGACCAATCCTTCGAAATTATCGTGCGGTTAGTGGTATTCGAACTATCGTACATCTTACGATTTTTCGGCCAACATCTGTCGGGAAATTGATCGGCCAGGTCAAAAAATCTAGTGCAATCTATCTATGTTTGCAAGGCCAAGCAGGCAGCTCCCCTTTGTTTTCCTGGTAAATTGGTCTTTTTAGTTGATGGTAAATTCATACGATCGTACGATCGTTCTGAGAAGATCGTGGTCTCACGATCAGGATCTGATCTTTTAAAAATCTCAACATCTATGGCCAGCTTAAGTCTTCGATAGAAATTGTATAGCAAAAGGTTATCTTTACAATCAATAGTGTCAGATACCAACTTAGTCCGCTTTGGAGTCAGTGTCAGTTGCCATAAGGCTGCATCAGAATATTGCCAGTTGTAATTAGCCTTAATTCAACTAATTCCAGAATTTGGTTTACTTTGTTTAATATTTACTGCCCTCTTTAACCTCATATTCTATTATGGTATTCTTAAGCTTACAAGGAAGTAGAGTTGCTGATGCACCTTTGTGACCAGAGCTTTGCTGCTCTCTTTCCAGAAAATGTTTTTCTATAGATTCAGGCCCAGAAATGTACAGTGAAACCCTCATTTTAACATACTTATTTTAAGTTTTCCCTCATTTTACACTGTTTTTGGTTGTTCCCCCTAATACATTGCCCTGATTTTACATTTTCCTGGTTTCTCCATTTTATTTTGGTCCCATGGAAAATGGAAAAAGGTGGTTCTACTTTAACGGAGTTTACTCTCCGAACAAAATTCTGTGCTGCCTAGTTGATCATTTGAAATATATTATCATCTATTATCATTTCTTTTTTTTGGCTATATTGAAGGCAAGGGCATTGTCTTTACCACGTCACAACATTTTCCACCAATAGTCTATACAAGGACTTATCATCGTCTTATATTACTATGGTATCTATATGTCACAGCTCACAGATGGAGGTATGTATGTATTAAAAATGACAACAAGTTTGGACTTGGGCAAAATCCCGGAGGTTTACCTAAACTTATAGTAATTGTTGATGATAAGATGAAAAAGTATATGTAAAAAGCTGAATAACCAACTGCACATAAATTATCAGATGAGATCTCAGTTTCTTGATGAGCTTGTTCAGTCTGTGTTGAAAGTAACCAATAAGAAATTTGCTTGACTAGTAAATTTTACCTGCTGGTTACCTGCTGGTTGCTCTCCATGGTGCTGGCTGTGGGCTACTGCACATATGGAAACTTAGGGGCTTTTTTTTTACATAACCTCATTCATCTTTGGCTTCTTGGGAACAAGGATAATCATGCAACACAAAGCAGAAGTGCAAGAATTTTGATCTGGATCAGAAATCTCAATCTTAATCTTAATTTTCTAAAGACATCATCCTTAGATACCTTAGGAGGCCCATTTATCAAAGCTTGAATTTGTAATTCATGTGAATGTTTTTTAAAATTTGAATATAATCACAATTCGACTGGGAGGTTATTTAAGAAAAAATTAAAATGTCTAATATTCGATCAAATGGTTCTGACTGGAAAATTTTAATTGCTTGTGTTTCCTTCGAAATGATATTCAAAAAGGAAGGAAGGCTATTACATACACAAATGGCTCAACTGACCTCTGCCATTGACTTGTAGATGAACTCGGCAGGTTTTAAATTTATATAATACAGTATATTTATATTACATGATAAATCTCACATTCTAATTGATATTCGATTAGGGGGATAAAAATTTGAATGTGTGAATTTTGACAATTGAAAATTTTAATTCAAATTTACTATTTGACCTTTTAATCTGATAAATCTGCCCCTAGGTATGGGTTCATGAGGATATGTGACTAGTCTGATGGCACAACGCCATTAACATATCAAACTTTAAGCTTATTTGTAAGACTGAGGATCATGCTTGTTACACTGAACTTGGAATCTTTATTTCATGAATAGCCTGCCCTGAATAGTTGCTGGAAAATTATCCATTGACTGTATAATGTTTCTTGGCCCTCCTGATGTACTATTGCAATACGTAGAGACTTTGTACTTTTCAGAGTCCCAAGACAAGAAGGTGTTGTGTCCCAAAGCTCTTTAAAGGAGAAGTAAAGGTTCTAAACACTAATAGCATCAAAAGTATTACCAGATTTGTGCCTCCTGATCCGCTATGTTAGCTCATCTCTAGTTTCATCTTATATCGAGTTATGCATCTTTAAACTAGCATCTTTTTTACTCATGACTTCTGGCTGGGTGTAATTTTTTTCAGCAATGCATGATGTCATTAGCAGAGTTTTAGAATACCAATCACACTGTTGTTCCAAAACAGAATTAGAGCTAAACTATTACTTCACTGGAATAAATAACGTCGAAAGCATTATCGCAGAGTGGTCCGACTTGCCAAGTTTGATAAATGGATTCTTCAAGTTAGTAAAATATACATCTTTACTAAAGTTTGGTAGGCATCTTGCAAGGTCACAGTGACTGAAAATGGCAGCTACCAGATAGACGGCATCTGGATAGGTGTTCTGTAGTAAAACCAGGAAGTATACATACCTCCCAACTGTCCCGTTTTGAGCAGGACAGTCCCGCTTTTGATAGCTCAACCCTCTGTCACGAATTTGTACTGATAATTGATAAGTCCCGGATTTCTTTTTGATCTGCTGCACTGAACAGATACAGAAACAGATACAATATTTCTAACATAATTACGTCTTGGCAGACAGCTCAGAATAGATACTTGGCAAACTTGTGTTTGATAAGATAAGGACTTAAGACTCACAACTTAAAGGGCAATACAACTTCATTTGCAAAACTGTAATAACTTATAAAAATAAACCGAGAAATGTGTGCAAACATTCATAACCTGCCAAATTATGTAACATGAACATGGTAATTAGGGGGTGTGGCCACAAAAATGGGCATGGCCACAACAATTTTGGCACAATACACTCACCAAATATTTTTGTCCCTCTTTCTGTTTCCTAAATGTTGGGAGGTATGAGTATAGTTTGTTTAGTGCGCATCATCCTTTGCTGATTGAGTGGCTCCATTGAGCAGTGCCAGGAGCACACACCTCAGAGTTCAATCCCAGCTAATCTTGACATTTGGAGCTGGTACAGTGGGAGGAGAACAGGTGTGCCACTTTCAGGTGAATAGATTCAACTCGCAAACTAGAAATGAAAAACCCTCTATTTTCAGGAAGGCTGCAAACAACTCCAAATTTCCAGGACGTCCCCCATAGGCTAGTCGAATTAGACATGATACATGATAAATTAGCCAGTACATGATAAATTTAAATTTTATTAAAAACTCAAATTGAATTTTAGCTATTCCCTAGTCGAACTTCACTTAAAAAAAACTCGAAAATTTGAATCTGCCGTTTTGTCTCATCAAATTCTGTATTTACTGTCAAATTCCGAACTAATGTGAATTTTTTTAATTCGAATATACTCACAATTCAACTGGGAGGTTATTTAAGAAAAAATTCAAATGTCTAATATTCGGTCAAATGGTTCTGACCCCAAAATTCAAATAGTATTTGATTTGTACGAATCGAGTCTTTCCCGGCAGGTTTTAGGTGGCAAATATTCTAATTAGGACTGTTTCCATGGTTGAGGTGTAATGAATTTACATTCGAATAGGGGGATTAAAATTTGAATGTGTGAATTGAAAATATGAATTTGAATTTACTATTCAACCCTTGATTCAGTTCTGCTATTTACTGTTATACCCAGGGTTCCCCCAATTAAGTGCAGAACAACACATGTGGGAGAGCACTCACCCTCTTCCTCACTAGGAGTTGACAGGAATCCCTGTGCTGTCACGTGACCAACTCCTCCGGAACAAACGTGAACATTTCTAACAACTTGAAATTTCTCATGGAGCACCAGGCAACTTTGGGATCTAAAAATCTTGATTTTATTGATGCATTCAAAAGATTTAATCATCCGCAGTATTGAAACAAAACCCACGCTTGACACTTTTTGTGGCTTCGCGCCACTTCCTCAGAAGCCCAGGGTTCCCCACCATACAGGCTCCCATCCGTTTGTTTGACTTCAGTGTCCGATCATTACAACAACCGACTGTGGTCCTGACTCTATGTTCTCTTATGGCTGCAAATTGGCATGAGTCCTAGTGTAGCCAATCAAGCTGGACATCTTGGGGTCAAAGGAAGTGTTGCTCTCCATGGTGCTGTCACACTGCAGCAATTTAAGCAAATAGTAGCAAAAAAAACCCACACAACCACAATTTTTCTCAAAGCAATCTAGTTTTTTGTCACAATTTATTACATTTGTAAAGAATAAAACATGTTGCCACCTAAAACCTGTCAAGATGCAGTAAAAGTCAGTGAGAAGTATAATAACTTCAGTATTTCAGCCATTTGAGATTTTACTTAAATATTACAAAAAAGCACAAAGAAAAAATATGACCATGGCAAAAAAAACCTTGGGGGTTCCACATTTATTTTACTTTTAAAAATTGCAGGCACTTCCCATACTGCAGATCTGTGCTGGGCTCTGCCTGTGTTACAAATGACACCAGTCATTTCCTAATGGTACTTCTTTTAAAGCATAGGTGGTTTGCCTTTAAGTTCATTCTTAGTATGTTATAGAATGGCTAATTCTAAGCAACTTTTCAATTGGCGATCTTTTTTTTTTTTTTATAGTTTTTGAATTATTTCCCTCATTCTTCGGATTTTTCCCAGCTTTCAAATGGGGGTCACTGACCCCTTCTAAATAACAAATGTATTATTATTGCTACTTTTTATTACTCATCTTTCTTTTCAGGCTCTCTCCTTTTCTTATTCCAGTCTCTTATTCAAAATAATTCATGGTTGGGTAATTTGGACCCTAGAAACCAGATTGCTGAACTTGCAAACTGGAGAGCTGCAAAATAAACTAAAAACCCAAAAACCACAAATAATAAAAAATATGGACCAATTGCAAATTGTCTCAGATTATCACTTTCTACAACACACTAAAGTTTATTCAAATGTGAACAATCCCTTTAAGCAGCCACTCACTGCTTTTAACTTACAATGGAATACATAAACTGCAGATAAACTGGTTGGACTAGATTCTTCCACCATCACATGGGGACCAGCTGGCATCCTACATGGCAAAATGAGTGGCAAGAGGTAGTCAATGGTTGCCTGATAATAGCAAGGTTTTTGGATACCATTTCTTTGAAGCGGCACAAAAGGCAACTTTTAAAAGCACATTCCTTCTATTTTAGATGTGTAAAATGCAATGGCACATACTTGTTCTTGGCATTTTATGTCTCCTAGAATTGATGTTGCATAATCTAGTGTTTAATTTCGCATAAGAATACAGAGATGTACAGGGGTAAATGTATCATTATTTTACAGTGTTAAACCATTTCTTTAAGGAAAATGTAGTATGGTATTACTTTAACATACCATCTAGTTATGGTATGGTATGTTTTCTACAATGTTTCTTCTTTATGGAATGATTCATCAGCTAAGCAGATTTTAAACTGTTTCATACAATTGCGTGCTTTTTCAAATTGCTTTTAGTAGTGCTATTTTATACTCTAAACACTATTCTGTAGTGCTGGCAGGAGAACTGTTATTTCAAACACTTTGGACAACATAACCCAAATAGGGGAGGAGGTCTAGTGGTTAAGGAGTTGGTCTTGTGGATTTAATTCCTGGCTGCCCGCACATTCAATGTTATTTTTGACTATAATTTATCTAATAGTAATCGAATTCAAAAAAAAAAAAAAATTATGCTACTGCAATTGCCTTACTGAAACAAGACAAAAAACATGTCTGTAGACTGAAAGTCATGAATAATCTGTAGTCTATGCTTTTTTGAGCTCATTTTCTAATTTCATTTACCAATGTTCGATAATTGTACACTAAGGGGCAGATTTACTATGGGTCGAATATCGAGGGTTAATTAACCCTCGATATTCGACTAGGAATTGAAATCCTTCGAATTCGAATATCGAATTCGAAGGATTTAGCGCAGGAAATTCGATCGATCGAAGGATTATTCATTCGATCGAACGATTAAATCCTTCGAATCGAACTATTAAATCCTTCGAACCGAAGGATTTTAATCCAACGATCGAAGGAATATCCTTCGATGAAAAAAACTTAGGGAAGCCTATGGGGACCTTCCCCATAGGCTAACATTGAGTTTGGTAGCTTTTAGCTGCCGAACTAGGGGGTCGAATTTTTTTTTAAAGAGACAGTACTTCGACTATCGAATGGTCGAATAGTCGAACGATTTTTAGTTCGAATCGTTCAATAGTCGCAGTCGAAGGTCGAAGTAGCCCATTCGATGGTCGAAGTAGCCCAAAAAAAACTTCGAAATTCAAAGTTTTTTTAATTCGAACCCTTCACTCGAATTTAGTAAATCTGCCCCTACAACATTTACATAGACATGTACAAGCATTATATATAATTACAACATCCCCTTGCCAAGTGGAGCTTAAAGTGTAAGGTTCCTATCATATTCACTCAAACAATGATAATTTTATCTGGAGCCAGTTATATTTCCTACATGTTTTTTGTATATGAGTGTCATAGGAATTCAATGTACCAGGATGCACATAAGCATCCCATTTGAGTGCATGTTAATTGAAAACGTTGCCTCTTCACAATTTTATATTGGTGACTAGATAAAAAAAAACAGCTTCCTAGATCCGGAGGGGCTCAATTTAAAGTTGCTAAAAAGCCGTTGACTATGCCAAAAAACATGAGAAATTTTAAATGGGCCCCTACGTCTTTATTTTTTATTTGTGTTAAGTAAGTTTTCCATACTAGATGCTTTCTTTTACCAAGCAGTATGAAGGGATGGGTATTATATACATATGTAGTTGGTGCTCCAGCTTGTACATTATATGTTTATAATACACAAAAACCAATGAATATCTTGTAAATTATATCCTTATAAACGGTGACTAGTGATGTCATTTCTATTTCTTTTTATATAGTCATGAAACTTCTCGGTAACTTATAATATCTTTATAATTTACAAGAGGGGGTACTTTATTTACTATATAATGCTTAAATGGTGTCCTTACATTTAAAGGGCTGTTCACGCTCTAGCCAATCATTAAATTCATAAGACCAGAAGGACCAGTTGATGAATATCCGGATGCATTATCCAGAAAGCTCTGAATTACAGGAAGGTTGTCTCCCATATACTCCATTTTAATGAAATATGTTTACATTTTGAAAATTATTTCCCTTTTTCTCTGTACTAATAAAACAGTAACTTGTACCCATATACTCCATTTTAACAAAATGTTTACATTTTGAAACATATTTCCCTTTTTCTCTGTAATAATAAAACAGTACCTTTTACTTTATCCCAGCTAAAACATTGGGTTTAATTAATGTTTAAATGTTAGAATATTTAATAGAGATCCAAATTACAGGAATATCTCTAATCTGGATAAGCCCAGCTCCTGAGCATTCTGGATAATAGGTCCCATACCTGTACTACATGTTTGGGGTCTAGATTTTAATAACACGATCATGTAATCCAAAGAGTCAATAGAGTTCTTCAGCAGCTTGGGGGTCTCTGTCAGCCAGCAAGGGAATTGCCTTTGCCGACAGTAAAAACAATATTTAGACTGGGTCAAGCTGCTCCTTCCCATCACAGCTTGGCACAGTCAGCTGATCAGCAGAAGTAGCTATGCATGCTGCTTTCTGATTTGAGAAACCTCAAGCTGGCCATGCAGTGCAACAAATAAAAGTAACAAGCAGGGGTTAGGCAAATGCTGTTTTCAATAGCAACTGTTTTTGCAAATAACTTTAAAAGCAGTGCATTTTTTTATAAAAAAAAAAAAGTTGCTTAGAATTATGTTTTATTAGGCAAATTTTTATTTTGGGGTTGACTTGCCCTTTAAAGTTGCAAATTCTTGCTTAAATGGGACATACTGAGTAAAATAAAATAAAAAACAATGTGCTTCCTATAAATACAGAAGAAATGTGCTAAGAAAAGTTGTGATTTCTGCTGCTTTTGAAAACTCAGAGGAAGCAAAATACAGGCTCACCAAAGACCCCCCCCCCATACACACACAAAATCACAGGGGATCCCCAGACTTTTTCCCAGAGGGGCGGGTCCCCAAAGTTACACACCTGGCATCTGGCAAAGGCTGTCCAGACAATCCCATTACTCATTTGAACCACAGACAGGGATCAGAAAGGATCTATGGAGTTCTAAGAAAGGGGCCATTTTTAAAGATAATGATCATTCTCAGGCCAGATTTAAACCAGCGTCATATAGTATTCATAATTGCCTACAAGAATAGTGGCATTTTGAGATAAGATACATGTCTGCTTTTATTACTGTATACAAATTATTGCCCCACCTTCCACAATTCTTTACACACTCCTGCACTGGTGGTGCAGATCTCTTCTCCCTAGATGGTAGGCACGCAACAATTTAGCAAAATAAACTTTTTATAAGGGAGCCACACAACCAACATATTTCATCCTGGCAAAGGGAGGGTTGCACTCCCCCAAAAGGTTGATGCAAAGGTGGTCACAATAAAAGATGTACGCACCTGCGTAAAATATACTGTGTGGGGCTCCTTTATAAATTATTTCTATTACACAGTTTTATCTATTTAAACATTACATCCTGAGTTTTTTTAAATTGTAATATGCAAAGTAGCAATGATCATGTTGCACAATTTTAGGCCACAATTGCACTTACAACATTTACCTGTTGCATTGTGATCCACATATCAGAAGGGCCCCTACAAACTGAGAGAAGCAGGAACTGAGATAATGCACTGAGATAACTTGGTTTGGTAGGTATGTTTCATAAGGTAACATATAGACTAATCTAATCTACACAATCTATAGACTAATCTAATTGAATCTAATCTAATGGGGCAGGCATTCACTCTACTTAGAAACTAAGTAGAGTGCACTAAAGTATAGAAAAACTTGCACTAAAGTATACATAAATATAATAACTACTATAATTTAAGATGTGAAAAATAGAGGCAATCCCATCTGTGATAAGCAGAAAATTTGGTCTGTATTTCATCACATGCAATAGACTATATGAAAGAAGTGTATGACATTTACAATTACATAAAGAAATCGGGAAAAAAGGGCTTCAGACAAGAACGTAAGCCTATAAATCCTGGATATGGGCTATTAATCACAAGAACTGAATTAAAAAAATAAAATTAAAATATTAAGATTATACAGTGTTGGACACATCAGTGGGTGGCCAAAATAGAAACTCTTGCGTTTTTAATTCATGTGTGTGGGCTATTTGCTTTAAAAACTGAATATGTACAGTATATTAGGCCACCCACAAGGGCATCCCTAAAGCCTTGCTTTTTCCCCAAACATAATGCTTCTTCTGCATCTGTATTCTTTGCTCTATTAATTATGTGAGCTTTAAATATAATTAGCAAGCAGTCGTCTCCACTTGTGTTATTTTAACATATAGCTCAGTATGCTCGTACTGATTTTTGGTAAAAAAACTGTAGGTCTTAAATTTTTAAAATAACAGTAATTGCAATGGATCAGGAGGTGTTTCCATAACATTTAATTCCAATGTGTTGGCCTTTTCATTCTCCTTTCACTCAATCAGACTATTTGTAGCAACTTACTTTGGAAATTATTAGCTAAAATTCTTGCCTAAGGCCATGTTAATCTGCTCAAACTGTCAGCTGCTTAATCTCTCTCTTGTCTGAAACATGGCTGAATGCTTGTCTGCTTGATTCAGCTAGAGCCGGGTCTTAGAGATTTGGTGTCATAGCCAGATGCCCCCTGCCTTCTCAACCTCAATTTTTTTAGTTTTTTGTTTTATAATAAACAAATAACTAATTTTTCAAGATTTATTATAGCCCAGCCCTGGAAATAGCTTGAATCCTAAAATACCTGTCAAGGTCATGTAGAAGTCAATGGCAGAGGTCCCTTGAACCATTTGTAGATGTTAATAGCTTCATGATGTACAAGTTTTTTTCTGAGGGTTTCCCTCGAAAACTCAATCAATTCGATTTTTTTTTTTTGCTGAAAACTCAATCAATTAGAGTTTTCATGTTGTTATTATTGACGCCTCCATATGAAAAACTTAACGGATCATCTTTACAGAAAAAGTGATATACGGGAAGAATACAAAGCAATCATAACTAACACTGAAATTGGCAGACTTAATGATTCAACCATTTGTTTTATACCGCTGCATTATTCTATTGAAATGGAGCTAATGAGTAACCAACACAATGTTGCTATGGAAACCCAAAACAGTTTTAATTACACTCAACAATATTGTATAACATTCTAGAGATATATCAGAAACAATATTCTACAAAGTATATCAATACAACCTTAACTTGTTACAGCATATTGAAATTACATCTCACCTAGGTATCTCAAAGTGACGTGCATATTTGTACTAAAAAACATTACCAATGGTCTATAGACTATACACACTTTTAATCCAATAACTGAATATAGCCTATACTCAATTTATCCAAGTGACTTTTGTATATACATTTTTAAATCCCATTTTATCTAACTTATTTTATCAGCTTTGGAAATATCTAGTTACTGAAGTTTGAATATTATGAAACCTTCTGCTAGATGGTAAAAAGAGAACAATATATGAGACGGATGAAAAATGCCTTCCATTATGCTATTTGCCCATTGAATGACCTGATACAGGAGCCGTGTATGCGAAAGGATTGTGAGAATGGTTACAGACAACCCAAAGATCACCTCCAAAGACCTGCAAGAACATCTTGCTGTAGATGGTGTATCTGTACATCATTCTACAATTCAGCGCAATTTGCAAAAGATCATCTGTATGGCAGGGAGAACACCGCATTCCAAGAAAAACACCTGCTACCTACTGTCAAATTTGGTGGAGGCTCCATCATGCTGTGGGGCTAGTTCAGGGACTGGGGCCCTTGTTAAAGTCAAGGGTCGGATGAATTCAATAGAATATCAACAAATTCTTCAGGATAATGTTCAAGCATCAGTCACAAAGTTGAAGTTACGCTGCAGGGGTTGGATATTCCAATAAGACAATGACCCTAAACACACTTCAAAATCTACAAAGGCCTTTATGTAGAGGGAGAAGTACAATATTCAGGAATGCCCGTCACAGTCCCCCGACTTGAATATCATGGGATGATTTGAATCTGTCCATGCTCGGCATCCATCAAATTTAACTGAACTGGAGAGATTTTGTATGGACAAATGGTCAAAAATACCACCATCCAGAATCCAGACATCATCAAAGGCTATAGGAGGTGTCTATAGGCTGTTACTTGTGTGCTTGTTAACTAGTACTAAACCCTGTTTACAAAATAATGTTTATTTTAAAGCATATGTTATTGCACCTAATCAACATTTTTAAAACCTAGAAGTGTTTTAGTGATTCTATTTTTTTCCCTTTTGCACTAAACAGATCTGGGAATATGCATTTACAAACAAGCATTATTTTGCTCCTGGTCTTTCCAAAGTTTGTATACACATCAGGCTATTATCCAGAAAGGCATGCAAAGCAGTCCAGCATGAAAGGGCCACCACCTTTCCTTCCATTTAATGCAAAAAGTCAAGGTAAGCATGGATATTTTTCAGTTTTTAATTTTACTTTCAAGGAATACTATATTTTGTTAATGAGTTTTGAAAATAATAATTTAGTTATGTATTTTGCATATATTTTCTTTAGAGGTCACACACTAATTAACTAATTAACTAGATAACTCAGCACGCTGCTTAGGGGTCCCTCTCCTTCTCTAACCATATTAATAATACTGCCAAAACCTGTCGTTTCTTCCCCCGCAATATAGCCAAGATACACCCATTTCTTTCACAAACAACAACCAAAACACTAATCCATGCCCTTATCTTATCCCGTTTAGACTATTGCAATCTCATCCTAACTGGTCTTCCCGACTCCCATCTTTCTCCCCTCCAATCAATCTTAAACTCTGCTACCAGGATCCTTCTGCTCTCTCCTAAAAGGGAACCTGCTCAACCCCAACTAAAATCCTTAGCGTGGCTGCCTGTTAAGCAAATATATATATATATATATATATATATATATATATATATATATATATATATATATATGCCTGTTAAAGGATAGCATATAAAACCCTTCTACTAACATTCATCATCATCATTTATTTATATAGCGCTGTCAAGATACGCAGTGCTTTACAAAGCCCTTCACTCCTCTACGCCTCACTGCATTTCTTCTCTTGTCTCACTATACGTTCTTGGTCATTTCGTTTCTACTATGTACTGTATTTACTGTATATGGCTGAAATGACAATAAAATCCACTTGACTTGACTTTGTCGTCTTCTCCGCTCTTCTCAGCGCTCCCTTCTCTTCACACCATCCACATCCACTGCCACCTCTCGTCTCAAACCCTTCTATCTTGCTGCTCCTTACCTAAGGAATTCCATCCCTGAATTTCTCTGTAAGGAATCCTCTCTTAATCTCTACCTTTTGGACCACTAGAACATTAGCCTAGTCCTGTCCCTACTGACTATGCCTTAACTTGTGCACTTTTTCATCTACAATTTGTACCTTTATGCTAGCCTCCCATCCACTTAGACTGTAAGCTCTACGGGGCAGGGACCTCCTTCCCACTATGTCTCTTACCAGATAGCACTTAAGCTCTTTGTCCTATGATTCTGTATATATTTTTGCAAATTGTCTCCCCCATGTATACTTTTATATTTATTGCACTTTTATGCACTGTACAGCGCTGCGGCTCCTTAACAGCACTTTACAAATAAAGTTATAAATACGTACATACAATTAAAGGAGTTTTTCAACTTTATACTAACATTTACAATGTTATAGATGGGGCTATTGAAAGCAAATTTTCAATTGGTATTCATTATTTATTATGTATAGTGTGCAATCTGAGAACATGAAAACACTTTTAGAAAAATACTGATGTGTACATCATACTAAAAGTTAAATTTTAATTAAATGAAAACACTTTTTTTTCAATTGCATGTATTTTATTTCAAGCCCTCTCCTATTTATCTTCCATTCTTACCTCCAAACTGCTGCCAGGTTGCTAGGGTAATCAACCAGTTATAGAATACTGATGTTTATATCATATTAAATGCTAACTGTAAGGGGGAAATACCCCTTAAAAGCACATTCATGTTATAATTAGATTATCATTTTAATTTTAAAGTATCACTGGGACCGCCTGATGAGCTATCATTCTGAGCATGCTTTCTGGTCTCTGATGTGTAAGGGGTGGAATTACTCTGCAGTATAGGCCATACATATAGCTTTGACAGACAGAATGAAGTATATGTTATATAAGATCTAAGCATGGATCACATCTTGTGAAAAATGTATAGTAAAAATTCTCATTTACATAAACAGCATTTGTTTAATAGTGGTTCTTTCTCAGGTGGTTACCTTAGATGACTCTCTTTTTTATCCCATACCATATAATACTGATTAAAATTAATATCAGCTGATTTTTTCCTGGAAGACTACTTTTCTGTTTATTTTTGATGTTTGCTGGAAAATATAAATACTGTTTTGTGTTGCTATTTTTTGACATAGCAGCTGTATTAGAAATACATAATTTTAGAAAAATGAAAACACAAGCACAATACTGTAAGTTACAGTACTTAACATTAAAAGAGAGCTGTCCAATTGGCAATGCAGACACAATGGCATTTTATGCCCTCTCTCTGCTCAAAGCTCCATAGGCTTTTTGTATGACATCATTATTTTTATATAATGGCTTTTGAACTTGTGGAATCACAAACAATTAGCAATCCACTGCATCGAACAATTTGCACAGCACAAAAACATGGGTGGCTGAATAGTTTTGCTATAAAACTAGTTCAATGTGTATAGTTACATGGAAACATTTTTAATATGGCTGTTCAAATTCTAACTGTCCTGATAGGAAACCAAAATACCTCTTGTGACCAGGTTCTAATGGGCCCCAATGTATAATACTTTTTCTCATTTCCACCCCATTCATGTATACCGTTCAGCATGTTTTAAACTAATGTACAACATTTTGTCTAATCCACTAAATAGGCAGGACATTGTATAGAATAATACATGTACCTCACAATCAACAAGGAGCTACTTCAAGATACAAAATATTGAAGTTTTAACATGGATCTTTATAGTTGCCAGATTTATAAATCTGGTGACTTTACAGATTAATTTTGAAATGCTACTATTTTGTATCTTGAAGTAGCTCTTTGTTAGTGCATCATTCAGGGATTCAAATCAGAAAAGAAGAACCTGAAAGATGGTAACAATAAATATTTGGAGGCTAACGTTTCTAATAAAGGGGTGTTACTAAATACAGTGCACAAATGTTTGCATATGTCACATTTAGGGCCAGACTTAATTTGATAAAAAAAAACTGTATATCATTGTCTACCACATAACCATTTAACTCTACTAAATCTCAAATTTAATTAGGAGATAAGTATTTCTCTTCAAAATAAATCTGTATAATGTATTATGTTCCTAGTCTGTATTAAGTTCCCTGCCAGGACCAGGACAAGATCTATTCTGAAGAGGCGCTAGGCACATACCTCTTCTTTCACCTACCCCTAGTCCAGGTCATTGTACCCACACCACTGTTCCTTGCAAAGGTTATGTTAAAAGATGTATCTTAACCATCTATCATTATTAATCATAGTAATAGTTGTAATGATGGGTCATAGTTGCATCAAACAGCCAAAAGTTTTTTTGGGAAAACATGTATGCTTAGAAGTGTGAGAGTGGCCCATCCATCCAAGTAATTTGCAGATAACATTTATTTTATTATATAACATATAAACCATATTGCATTATAACGTAAAATGTAATTATATGTTACTACCTCAGAAGTGGAGGATGATTCAATCACTACACAATAATCTTGTTTTTCTATCATATTGCATATCTTAATTGTAATAGCATTATCAATGCAAAATATGTCATTAATATTTCATAGTTTGCACTTAAATGGATTGTATAGACTAACAATACAATTCCATTGAATATCCATGGTCAGAATCACATAAGGGTTTGAGATAAATGTTATTTTTGTATAATTTCATAATTAAGACTTTGTTGAATTAATTGTTAGGAAATTGGATTTTACTTAAATGTTATTGCTGTCTTCCCCACAAGAGGGGATGGATGGAGTAGTTCCTTACCATCACCAGAATGACTGTGGCTGTTTTTACGTAACTAAAGACCCTTTTCAAATTCTGGGATCAGCTCCATTTTTAACACATGTAGCAATAAAAAATTTTTTGTTTTGGTATTAACTAAAGCAGGCCTGTGCGAAACCAGATTGTGACTCATCTTCTCTTCTTTTTTAATTTCTGTTGTATAAGCCTATGCATTTTATTTCATCAAAATCTATATTAGTATGATGGAAATCCAAACAATTGTACAAACCTTTTAAATATGCATTTTATGTATCTCTAAATTACCCAAGTGTTTGGGTTGAATTTGTTACCTATTGTCTGCTAAATATAAAGCATATACAGTAGCTGCATATTCATTAAAGTAGAATCTGCAGAACAAATAGTGCTGTGAAATTCTCACTGCTGAAGTCCACAGCATGTACCACAAGAATAGTTAATATTGTGTGTGCTTCACCCACCTTATTTAACCTTATGGGTTGGGTGCAATGCAGTCCAGAAACCCTTGCCAGGGGGTTGCATAGACATACATGAAAAAAAAATATTATTAGGTCATTTATATGCGTGCTAAGTGGGTGGATTCTGGTGTGGTATACTCCCACTCAAAGGGGGGTTAAATAGTTTGTACACTGTACCACCAGACAGGCAGGTTGTTTGACCAAATAAATTCAAGTTTTCACTTTTTGCAACAAAGAGGTGCTGCAGTGTTATTTTTTTCTTGTATGTCTATGCTGTACCACAAGGTCCTGAATTCTGACATTGTTTACATTTTACTTTCTGACAATTAACCTCTACATTTCTTTCATGTAACACTATCACTGTATTTTGTCATGATTCATAATTGCATTGTGTGAGTCATCACAGCCTGTTCTTTGACTCCAAACAATGCAATCTTTACACCACTTTCTATCATTTTGAAACCTACGCTTAAAGGAGAAGGAAAGTAATTTTTACTTGGGGTGCCAAAAGTTAGGCACCCAAGCTTCTTCAAATTTCCAGGGACAGACGCATGCACAATAGACCGAAATAGCCAGCATTTTGGTTAAAGCTTGGCTTCTCGCTCTAATGCGCATCCGCAAAAAGAAGCAAGAAGCACTTGGGGGTGCCTAACATTTGCCACTGCCAAGTGTAAAAGGACTTTCCTTTACCTTTAAGAAATGCAGCTGACAGGAAGACCATTCATAACAAAGTCATGGAAGGAATTGGAAACTATTTGGCATGTAATTGTTTATTTTACCATTACACAAGAAATAAAGGAAATGTTTTAATATCCTAAGGGAATGCAAGCAAACAGATATATGCTTACTGATAGTAGTCACATGTAGACATGTTGCTAAGAAATTATAATTGGAACATTTTTAGCAAAATAGAATTTATGAAAGCTGCTTTTCATATAAAATGTCAGCAGTTATTTATGTAAATGTATGTTATGCTGTATGCAGGGGAAACCTTGCTAATCTTCTGTTGTCACCTTACTATTCAGTCTATAAGGCTTTAAACAGATGGTAAATCAATGTTGAAAACGTTCACCATTAAATTAAATTTTAGTATGTTATAGAATGACTTTTAAATGCTTTTTGAATTGCTCTTGCTCCTATTCCAGCCTGCAACTGAAAAAGATATATCTGGTTGTCAGGGCCAGTAACCCCTGCATCCAAAAAATACACTGATTGGGAGGATCAGTTTTTTAATGGAAACGGCCTTAAGCATTGCAGTTTACAGCATCTTCTCTCTCATGTGTCTTTAAGTAAATGATGTAATAGAAAAGGACTTCGATAAAGCTTTGTGCACATAAGAAAAAGAAGAAGTGGACCTGTGGACATTCTGTGGTTCTAAGTCCAAATAAGTGACCCTACATTGGAAGAGGGAACCAGGGAAATCTAACTAGGATGGATGGTGCTGACCAATGAGATTGGCAAACAGTTTTGTTCAAATTCCCTAGCAAGAACTGCACAAATTATGTCACAGACTCAACAAACAATTTATTAAGGTCTTTTACTGAAGACACAAGTTGTTCCTTTTATCTGAATCTTTGTATTTTCAAGTTACCATTACAAAACAAAACCTGTTGAGTTATACAAAAATACAGAAGCATATCCTCATTATCACTGATAATTAACCTGCACCAGATAGATAGACACAAACCTATAAAAAGGCCATTTTCTCTTTTTTCCCTTTATCTGTGATTTTTTTTTCTAGGGACAGTTGGTAAGTATTACCAAGGAAGTAAATTATGGTAATGCAGCTGAACCTTTCAGACTTTTTGCCACAACTCATACGGTCTTTCAAATCTGTGCAGCCTAAATCACTTGGTTGATACATTAAGGGGCCGATTCACGAAGGGTCGAATTTCGAAGTTAAAAATACTTCGAAATTCGACCCTCGAATTGAAATCCTTCGACTTCGAATATCGAAGTCGAAGGATTTAGCGCTAATCCTGCGATCGAACGATCGAAGGATTTTCCGTTCGATCGAACGATTAAATACTTCGAATCGAACGATTCGAAGGATTTTAATCAAACGATCGAAGGAAAATCCTTCGATCAAAAAAAGGTTAGCAAGCCTATGGGGACCTTCCCCATAGGCTAACATTGACTTCGGTAGGTTTTATCTGCCGAAGTAGGGGGTCGAAGTTTTTTTTAAAGGGCAAGTACTTCGACTATCGAATGGTCGAATAGTCGAACGATTTTTACTTCGAATCGTTCGATTTCGTTCGACTTCGATCGAATTCAAACGAATTTAACCAATTCGATGGTCGAAGTACCCAAAAAAAACTTCGAAATTCGAAGTTTTTTTCATTCGAACCCTTCACTCGAGCTGAGTGAATCGGCCCCCTAATGAACATGAACAAAGATAATGTGTTTAACCATTTTAGTAAACACTGTTTAATCTTGTTAAGTATATATATTAATAAACACACACTTGTAGCAGTTTGTTTTTGCTATTTTCGTTTATGGCTTTACACATAGTAGCTAACTGCAAATGTTATTTTACACTATTTTTATAAAACAATCATATTTTATTTTGTTGCAGTCATTCCATTACCAGAGCAAGGCCCAACAGGACCCCCGGGGCCTGCTGGTCCGAGAGGACTGCCTGGACCCCCAGGGCCTCAAGGAAAGCCAGGCTATGGAGTTCCTGGGCCACAAGGAGCACAAGGAGTGCCAGGACCACCAGGATATTCATCTATCGGAAAACCAGGATTTCCAGGCATACCAGGAAAGCAAGGAGAACCTGGAAAACCAGGGGAAAAGGGGGACATTGGGCCAATTGGACTCCCTGGTACAAGAGGGCAGCAGGGACCACCAGGAATCTCAGGTCCGACTGGAATTTCTGCAGCTGGAATCCCAGGTTCAAAGGGAACAGTGGGGCCACCAGGGCCAAGAGGCATTCCCGGATTCAAGGGTGAACCTGGTATTCCTGGCATCAATGGACTCAAGGGACAAAATGGTTATGGCGTTCCAGGTCACCCAGGGGAAAGGGGGCTTCCTGGGTTAGCAGGACCACCAGGGCCTCAAGGTCTTACTGGGATAGGTAAGCCTGGGATAAATGGGCTTCCAGGGCAGCCAGGAAAAGTAGGTGATCAAGGCTTGCCAGGTGAACAAGGACCACAGGGTCTTTCAGGTCCCCAGGGCCCTTTTGGACAACCAGGACTACCAGGAGTTGGAAAGCCAGGCTCAAATGGTGTCCCTGGAATGATTGGCCCACAAGGGCCCAAAGGACAACCAGGACTCCCAGGAATGCCAGGCCCTCAAGGCTTGCCAGGCTTTGGGAAACCAGGATTGTCAGGGTTAAAGGGGCAGAGAGGACTTGACGGAGCACCTGGTATACCTGGATTAAAAGGTGAACAGGGTTCTGATGGTTATCCAGGGCCACCCGGGTTACCAGGCCAGATAGGAATTCAAGGTATACAAGGACCTAGAGGGACACCAGGAGAAGCTGGTCTGCCTGGACATAAAGGTGATGTTGGACCAAAAGGTTCTGCAGGCATTCCAGGACCTAATGGTGAAAGAGGTATGCCTGGATTAGATGGAAAACCAGGATATCCAGGTGAATCAGGTCTTGCTGGCCTCAAGGGTCACCCAGGCATATCTGGCCAAAAAGGAGAGAAAGGCATTGTGGGGCCTCCTGGTCTCCCAGGAATTGCTGGTCCTATAGGGCCTCGTGGAGAAACAGGCTACAATGGTGAACAAGGACCTAGAGGAGTCACAGGCATACCAGGTATGAGGGGGCCAGCAGGGCCTCCAGGTATACCAGGTCTTCCAGGTCAAAAGGGGGAAACAGGGGCCCCAGGAATACCAGGCCCAGCTGGCATTGCAGTAAAGGGAATGCAAGGACCAATGGGCCACTCTGGAATTCCAGGCCAAAGAGGGATGAATGGGGAGCAAGGTGTACCTGGGCCACCTGGTCCACCAGGTGAGCCAGGCCAGGTTATAATGCCACATTACATGCCAGATGGCTATGCAAAATCAGGTCAAGTTCAGAGTCTAAGAGAGGTTCAGGCATCGGCTTTTACTGCTATTCTAACGAAAGCATATCCATCAGTGGGAATACCCATAAAATTTGACAGAATTCTGTATAACAAACAAAATCATTATGACTCTAGAACTGGAATATTTACATGTCGATTACCAGGACTTTATTATTTTTCCTACCATGTACATGTCAAAGGCACAAATCTTTGGGTTGCATTGTACAAAAATGGCAATCCAATAATGTACACTTATGATGAATATAAGAAAGGATACCTTGACCAAGCATCAGGCAGTGCTGTTATGGACTTAGCTGAGAATGATCAAGTATGGCTTCAGATACCAAATGCAGAATCCAATGGTTTATATTCATCCGACTATATACATTCATCTTTCTCAGGATTTTTGTTCGGTTTAACATAACACAATATGTGATGTGATGTCTATGCTGATATTTGTGTTGATTTTTTAACTGAAAAAAAAAGTTCCCAAAATTTGTTGTATTTTGTTTTTAGTTGCATGCATTTTAGGACTACTTGAATTTTTCAAGGCTGTGTTGAAAGTGCCACAATCTAAATCTCAGCTTTCAAATGTTTATTTTATTCCATTTAATTGCTCAGTATAATAATTAGGGTGTGCTTTCTTGAAAGGGTAGAACTACACAGACATTTTCGAGGCGATCCAACTCGCTATGACAAAACGCCGGTGTAAAATCGGATGCGACAGAAATAAGGTAAGAAATACAAATGTCAGATTAAGTTGCATCGTTCATCCGACACGACACGACTGTCGGATGCAAACAATGCACGATGCGTCTGCATCCGACAGTCGTGTCGGATAAACACTGCGACTTCATCTGACATTTCTATCTCTTACATTATTTCTGTCGCATCCGATTTGATGCCGGCGTTTTGTTGCAACGCGTCAGATCGCGGCGAAAATGTCCATGTAGTTCTACCCTAAGACTGTGGGGCTGATTTAGTAAACTATGCACAAATGTGTATTAGTGCAATTGCTCAAAGCAATCAGCTAAGGGTTGTTGGCGAGTGCAATGTAACACCTTTATCACAGAATTCCAAACTTTATTCAACAAATTAATTAGGCAAATGGGAGCTTTTTCCATTATGTTAGACTAAAAGACCTCTTCATATATCAGAATATCAGAAATAATTAATATTTTAGTAAAAATGTTTGATTTCACAGGCTGGTATAATTTCAATAAAGCAATGCATCTTGTTCATTAACTATTTACAAAACTATAAAAAGAACTACAAATCTTTAACAGTATACACTTTGATTTTCTCTCTCTTTGATTTCAATGGAATAGCTAAATATAAAGATTCCTTTTCTACCCTCATTTATATTTTAGGAGCTGACATTCCCACATCAAACCTGCCTGTCAAGAGGCGCCAAAATTCACCATGTCAGTTTATTGTTTAATCCATATGGTAGCCAGCAACACCTTATAGTTTACAGTTCTTTGCAAAACATTTTGTGTAAACAATAGAATCCAAGCTGGCAGTTTACTTAACTTAGTTTAGGGAACCCTGGAAAGTTACATGAACGTTATGACCCTTGAAGGCATGACATTTCCCATTCCAACTGGCCCAAATGGAGCAACAGGGAAAGCCAATTCACTATTTTTTTCTGATCACTCAGAGACACACTACCTTGCAGCCAGCTCTACTGTACATAAAAACTTAAAGGAGAAAGAAAGCTCCAATCCAAGGGGGGTTGACAAATGTTAGGAAAACCCAAGGATTATAGTGACTTAAGTGATATCTTGGGGCAGGGCTCCTGTTAGCAGAAAACTGCACAGGCCCAGGGCATTTGCATACAAATGATCCCCTTCCTTGATTCTTTGTTTACACGGCACAAATGCATGTTACTGTATATGCCCGACTAGTAACACCAAAAAATAAAAGTGTTTTAATGAACTGACAATATAATGTACTCTTGCCCTGCCCTGGTAAAACTGGTGGGTTTGCTTCAGAAACGCAACTATAGTTATATCAACAAACTGCTGTGTAGCCATGGGGGCAGCCATTCAAAGCACAATATACACAGTATAACAGATAAGTTCAGAAGAATCATATTGTAACTGTGCTGTGAAACTTGTGCCTTTTCAACTTTTTTCAGCTTTGAATGGCTGCCGCATGACTACACAGCAGCTTGTTTATATAAACTATAGTAGAGTTTCAGAATCAAATTGTACCAGTACAGCACAACAGTACATTATATTCACTTTTATTTTTGGTGTTACTGTTCCTTTAACAAAAAAACTTGCTTTTTCGCTCTTCTGCGCTTGCTGCTGGATTCTGAAGAAAGGAGAAGGGAGGACCACTTACTTGCAAGTGCCCCAGGCCAGTGCAGTTTTCTGCTAACAGGAGCCCTGGCCCAGGTATCAGGTAAGTCATTACAATCCATGGCGGGATGCCTCAACATTTGGCACCCCCTTGGATTGGGGCTCTCCTTCTCCTTTAAGTACGCACAAAAGAATTGTTTTATGTACACAAAAAGTTACTATAAACCTGTTATTTACTGATAATGGGAAGTAACCCCTAAAAGTGTTTTCAATTTAAAATATAGAACATTTTACATAAATGTGTGCACATTACTGTTGTATTTATTTTTATGTAAACAGTTTTATTGTCATGCCATAAACTATGAGTTGAATATACATGGGATGTACTGTATAGAAAACAAAAGAAACACAAACAGTGCAATAGTACCCATATCTCTGCCAATGATAATACAGCTAAATTAGGAATAAATAAAATATATTAAAAGATATTCCTCTGTATGGCCAAACTCCTAACTCTTTCCCTGCTGGACTATTTGGCAGGGAAAGGGCCATCTGATCAAATGGCATGAATACATATATACTGTGTATACAGGTACGGGACCTGCTACACAGAATGCTTGGTGTGTGTGTGTGTATCTATATAATTCAGGATACAAATATGGTGCTTATAAAAAAAAATAAACAAAGCAAATAATTCATTTAAAATGAAGACTCACCTTTTAATCAAGGCACACAGTATATATGCACATACTTTTTTCATAATGGTGTTTTTACCCCTGCTTATCAAAACAATAATATCACTGCTTTAATTTGCTACTCTACCAGAGCACTGATCTATTATTTGCTTTGTACTTGAGAAGGGTTTTTTATTCATTTGGAGTACAAATGTAATACTACACAAATAAACATTCAAAATTGCAGTTGTTTTGCCATTTGTATAGTTACCATCAATTACAAGGCTTTAGATGAAACTTAGGGGGCTCTGTTTTCTTTGTGGATAATGGGTTTTCATGCAATTAACAGTACATTTATTGGCATTCAAAACCTTATTAACATGAATTTCTATTAGTTTTATTATTTATTTGAACTATTGTATGACATGGTAAAGTTAAAGATTGGGTTTCAGGGGTCTACATTTACATTACCTCAAATTTACATTAACACATTATTGGCCTGAGGTTATTATCTTTCTAGCTGAAAATCTAGCTTTCCCAGGCTCCTGGTCTCCTAAAATATGCCTCCTGGGGTTGGTAGACAAGATCGCACCTTTGAGTATGACCAGGTTGCTCATCATTTTATTATTCTACAGTAAAAAGTTTGTCACAATGTGGTGGATGGGACAAATGACAAATACTATTCCTTCATGGGTTGCCCTGGTTAACAAAGTCCTTCCGTTAATTATTTTAACATATATAGCCTGGGGCTCTGTGAGTAGATTTGATAACATGAGGCTCCCCTGGTTTAAAAATCCTCAACAAATCTGGGAATTTTGGAATTAGCACAGTTAGATAACATTTTAAGTCTGTATGTCTTACTTTACTCATTGTGAGCACTCCTGGTGTGGAATGTCTGGGAGCTGACATGAACATTATGTTATTGTAATGTGTGTACTGCTTTCATTGTTGTTTCTCCTTTTTGTATAATAAAATAAACATTTATAAAAAAAAACACATTTTAATGTTAACTGCCCCTTGAATGTACAGTTGAGAGCAGATGAACAGTTTGTAGTACTACAGATAATACAAATTCTAGAAATGAAAAGCAAAGGATCAGATAGGTAATTCTGGAAAAAAATTGTGTATCTGCTGTAGACAGTGAAGACTGGCCAATTTTGTAGGCTGTACATGGCTTTTATTCACCATGTGGTTTTCAGATTTTTGCCCTAAAAGTCCGAAATAGTCGGATTTTCATGCTAATTCCAGTGCAGACAACAGAAACTTCCAAATAGGATAGGGACCGCTCCCATTGTCTTTTTACAAACTCGTTAGGTCGGATATGCTGGACTGTTTCCATCCTCGGGTATAATAATTCTCGAAAAATTTGAGATTTTTTTTAACACTAAAAATTTGTATTTTATAGTTTAAAAAACTATTTTTTTGAGTTTTTGGCATTCTGACTCTAATAAATGACCCTCTAAGTGTTAAGTTTAAGGCTTAAAGGCTTTTTTAAGCAGAAGTTCAACTGTTTTAGTGCATAGAGTACAATTAAAGATATTGTCCCCCATCAGCTTCCAATACAGCGGGGTACTACTGTGTATTGTTAGTCTGCCCTTATGCACAGTGAAAGCAATTCAGGGCATACAATGTGAAACTACAGTAAAGAAGATGGCAACTTCAGAAGAACAGATCATCACTGCTAAAGAACTGTATTGGCCTTAGTCTGGCAAAGAAGCCCAAAAGATAGAGGTTATTTACAAAATCCCCTGCTACAAGTGCTCAATTACAAAGCACTTGATGCAGTCTGATTTGAACCCAATGTCTACCCTAAAGACCTGCATCCAGTCACCTCTTATGAAAAGCTTGGTACCAGACTCTAACCAGCACTAAAGTACAACCTTTTTTTTCTTAATGATTTTTTTTTTTTTTTTTTTTAAATAAACATACTTTGTTGAAAATGTTGCCCAAAAATAGACCGGTACATATATAACCAAAACTTGATTTAGAAAGTAGACAAAAAAGACTGGTACCAATGTACAGATCCATTTGGCATTTTTCCCACAATCTTGCTCCAGCCATCCAACTTCCACTAATATCACAGGTAAGACACAAAACTGTCATGGCTAGCCTTTCTTCCACTTTGTAGATAACTCTTGTATAGGTCATCTTGCGTCATACAGTAAAAGTTTTTCCTAGATGAGGGATTAAGATGGTTTTTAGTGCAGGATAAGATCTATTACCCAGAGTTCTTGGGGCCTGGGGTTTTCTGGATAAAGGATCTTTCCATAATTTCGATCACCAAAAGTCTGCTAAGTGTCTTTTAAACTTTAAAGGGGACCTGTCACCCTAAGAAATAATTTCGAATTCTTTTCTATCATGTTAGTTGAGCAAAATAAACTTTACTTACACTGTATTTATTATTTAGATTTTGTTTCCTTCTGTTTTGGAATTATACAATTACAGCAAGCAGGCAGCTGCCATTTTGTGGACACGGTTATTAAGGGAAATTGTGTATCACCCCAAAATCTTGTGTGTGAACCAGAATGAGGGACCTAATGTCCATGTGCAGTGCCCTACACAATTATAGAGCCTGATAAAGGAAGGGGGAATGTGAGGAGAATAGTGACATCTAAGAAGTGCTGAATGGAAAGTGAAAGTAATTGACTGTTTGAATCAGGCTGCTGACAGGTTTAAAGCAACTTAAAGCAAACAAATCATCTGAAAAGGATAGGTATTTCTTAACTGCTTTTTTATATTAAGGTTTATATTTAACTACTGTGGTTTAATTTTTTTTTTTTTAAAAGGTTTTTTTTTTCTGTCTTGGGTGCTAAACAGCAAAGTTTGGTGTGCTAGTGTGCTTACAGCAAGTTTGTCACAACCTGCTTTACTTTGCAGTTTTCCCTCCGTTTGAGGGGGTGGGGTTTGATTAGTTGCACCTGAACAGACTGTATAAATAGAACCCCTGGGACTCCAGTGGAGCTTGCTCTAGTGTTAGCTTCTCTTAAGTGTTTGCTCGTTAAGTGGGGGTTCTGTAAGTGGAGTTACAAACACCGGAGTTGAAAATTAAAGGAGGTTCAAACTAGGTCAAAAGTTTTGTTCTAAACCCTCATTTTTATTTTATATATTTATTTATATTTTTTCCTGTTTTGATCTGTAACTGGGATAATGAGTGCTAGCAAGATTGAAGGTCTGACTCAGGGCACAGTCTGCCATATGTATGCAGATTTGGAACAAGAGATCCAAAATGCTTACCTCTGTGGTGGTTGTGAGCAAATTGCCACTTTGGAGGCTCAAGTTAGAGCACTAGAGCAACAAATTGCAACACTGCGGTCGATTGACAATCTTGAAAGGAGTCTTTTGCTCACTGAGCAGGACCTAGCGGGGTCAGATAGTTTGGGGGGAACAGAACAGCAGCAGGATGTTGAGGCAGCTAGCTGGGTGACAGTTAGAAAATCTAAGGTGGGCAAAAGGAAAATGGAGGCTGATCCGGAGATTATACATCGCAACAAATTTGCCAGATTGTGTGAAGATGATGGGAGTATGAACTCTGGATTGGCAATTCTAGATGGGGCTGATCTCTCTAACAGCCGGGAGACCAGTTTCTCTAGTAGTGGTGGGGGGGAGAGTAGAGTCAGGCCTAAGCAGATTGTGGTTGTAGGGGACTCAATTATTAGGAAAGTGGATAGGGTAATTTGTCGTCCGGATCGCTACAACCGAACAGTTTGCTGTCTACCTGGTGCCAGGGTTCGGCATGTGGTTGATCGGATAGACAAATTATTGGGTGGGGCTGGGCACGACCCAGCTGTCTTAGTACATATCGGTACTAATGACAAAATAAATGGTAGATGGAAGACCTTAAAGAATGATTTCAGGGATCTAGGCTCTAAGATCAAGGAAAGGTCTTCCAATGTAATCTTTTCTGAAATTTTGCCTGTGCCACGTGCAAGTTTAGGAAAACAGCGGGAGCTTAGGGAGCTTAATGCGTGGCTAAAGTCTTGGTGCAGGAAGGAAGGGTTTGGGTTCATAGAGCACTGGGCTGACTTTTCGTTGGGGTACAACTTATACAGCCGTGATGGTTTGCACCTCAATGGAAGGGGGTCCGCGGTGCTAGGGGAAAGAATGGCTAAGAGGTTGGAGGAGTGTTTAAACTAGGCAAGGGGGGGGTGGGTGAGAGAAAGGATTATGGGGAAGCTAGTGTAGACGGGGCAGTGGGGTTAGTAAGGGGTCATGGGGGAGGAGTGAGGGGGGCATACAGTTTACCAGCTAAGGAGGTCCCTCTGTTACAAGGAAAACAGAATAATACTAACTTAACGTATAATTCTTTACCAAGTAATGCACATTTCAAAAGTAAAAGTAATAACCTCCGCTGTATGCTGGCAAATGCACGGAGTTTGTCAGGTAAAATGGGAGACCTAGAATTAATTGCATGCTCTAAAAATTATGATATAATTGGTATCACTGAGACCTGGTGGGATGAAACATGTGACTGGATTGTGAATTTAAATGGTTACACCCTTTTTAGGAGGGATAGAGGGATTAAAAAGGGTGGAGGAGTGTGTTTGTATGTAAAGCCTGAATTAAAGCCATGCGCTAAAGAAATAAAAATAGCTGGCACTGGTGAGGGTGTAGAATCACTCTGGGTAGAGATTTCGACTATGCCACGGGCATAGAGGCGGGGCAGGTAATATTTGATTGACAGTTTAGATATTTAAACACCTTTATAACAGGTATGGATGTTTTAATGAAAAAGATTTTTGGGGTTCCATATTTAATTTGGAAAGCACTTTCATTATGCAGTTTTTTATGTGTAGGTGACAGGTCCACTTTAAGTGAACCCAACAGGATTGTTATGCCACGAATATTGATTCATGCAGCTTACATAGGATCAAGTAAAAGGTATTGTCTTATTGTTACATTGAAATAGGAAATCAATTTTGAAAATAAAGAATTATTTTCTTAAACTTGAGTCTACGGGAGATGATCTTCCCATAATTTGGAGCTTTCTGGATAACAGGTTTACAAATACAGTAGTCCATACCTGTATGGGTACATATTGAAATTGTTGTTAATTCTGGATGCAATTAAATGGGTGTGTGCACCCATAAATATACATATTTAGACATAAAATGGCAAAAAAAAGGAATGCCTCAAGTGGCAACTTTTGTCAGTCAAATATCAATATGCTCTCTCTGTCACTTAAGATATTATATAGTGTAAGAGAGTCAAGTCTATAACAGCAATAAAGAAAAAACAAATAATTGCGTGGAGAATTAAAAAAAGCAAATGCTTAATGAATTCTTGGCTTTGCCAGATGATGGGCCATAGGTCTAACTAGCTTGTGTTGTACTTTCACTTAATATTTGTACTTTAGGAGAACTAACCCCTAAAAATTAACATATTTTATATACTGAAATTATTAAACCACCCAAAAGGTTCAGAATGTATAAGGTTGAAATGGCCGAGGACTTCAAAGTTGTCACAGGAGTTTAACATCTTGAATTTTGTTAGGAGTGTGAGATACACAAATGCTCAGAGTTCTCTGAGCAGCTGTTAAGAAGCTAAGCTTAGGGGTCATCATTAAATCATCAAGCAGAAAATTAGGTTTGTCTGTCATATAAGTTGATGCTACAGGACTGATTATTAAATTCCAATGATAATTGTGCTGGTTCCTGAACTGCCATATACCAATAATCTGAATTATTTACTAATCAACCTTATAGTGTGACATTTATATGATATATATATATAATTAGTATACTATGAATTGGCAGCACAGAGCATGTGCAGTGAATTAGAAGAAAATAAGATGGGGGCAGATTTTCAGTGCTAGAGTTGTGGTTGCCTCGGGCTGGTACAGAAGCCCAAAACATAATGTATATTTCTGCCCTAATTCTCTAGTTAAGCATTAGTTCTCTTCAGAATTATAAATCTCTAACTACTATAACCAATACACTCGTATGGTGGTGGAATAAAGATTTATTTCATATGTAAATAAGTTAGAGGCAATATTCAGTGCAGCTTAGAAGAGGCTTCAACCCTTAAGGTTGGCCTTAGGAGAAGTCCCCTGCAGGAGAAGTGCTGGAGCGGAGCACTTCCTCTTTGGCCTAAGAACATCAGCAGAAAATTCAGACATTATCGAGTCACAACAGGTAGGAACCTGTGCCTTGCTAGGACCAGATAGAGAGAGAGAGAGAGAGAGAGAGAGAGAGAGAGAGAGAGAGAGAGAGAGAGAGAGAGAGAGAGAGAGAGATTGTTACCAGCTCACTCTAGGAGTGAGAGGTAGTTAGGGTTACCAGCAAGGGCAGCCTCCTTTCCTTGTGGAGTAAGACATTGGGGTGGAAACACTAAGTGATTATGCACGCGTTAGGGATTGAGAGAGTGTAGGACTTGTGGCAGCCTAGTAAAGCTGTAGTGAGACAGCTCGGGAGAAGCTTCGGCACTGTATGCTGGACACAGTATATAAGCAGAGGTACAGTTTGTGGAAAGAGGAGGCCCCCCTCAATACTAATGGCACTATGCCAATGAATTTCCATATGACAGGGGTCCTGGAGGCTTTATGAGAGCAACACTATGTGTGCGAGAGGATTGGAAAGAATCATCTGAAGTAGTGTGTATTGTGTAACTGAAAATTGCTGGTCAATTGGCTTTGGTCTGCCACTGCTAACCTGTTAAACCGTGCCTAATAAAGTCTTGGTTGCATAACAATTGCATTAGGTTTATTCAGTATTTAAATGTTTTTAGTATACTTAATGCATCTAAATTACAGAAAAACTATTTTGGAAAATCCAAGGTCCCAAGCATTGCAGATAATAGATCCCATAAAGTGACTGGAAAACTAAACACTTTAACCTGTCCAGACGCACATCTGACATGTATTTTAGCATCTTGTCAGTTGTATTGTTCTCCAGGTTTATATTGACTAAATACACCAGAATTTAAAGGGATAATGTCAGGGGGGAAAAAATGTAATATTGTCAATTTCCCAGCTGTCCCAAGTCATGTGACTTGTGCTCTGATAAACTTCAATCACCCTTTACTGCTGTACTGCAAGTTGGAGTGATATCACCCCCTCCCTTTTCCCCCCAGCAGCCTAACAACAGAACAATGGGAAGGTATCCAGCAGCTCCCTAACACAAGATAACAGCTGCCTGGTAGATCTAAGAACAACACTCAATAGTAGAAACCCATGTCTCACTGAGACACATTCAGTTACATTGAGAAGGAAAAACAGCAGCCTGCCAGAAAGCATTTCTCTCCTAAAGTGCAGGCACAAGTCACATGACCAGGGGCAGCTGGGAAATTGACAAAATGTCTAGCCCCATGTCAGATTTCAAAATTGAAAATAAAAAAATCTGTTTGCTCTTTTGAGAAATGGATTTCAGTGCAGAATTCTGCTGGAGTAGCACTATTAACTAATGCATTTTGAAAAAAACATGTTTTCCGATGACAGGATCCCTTTAAAAAACAGGTAACTACAATACTCTGGGGCTATACAAGGACAACAAAAATCCAAAAGGTGCAGTGGCACTTATCTTTAATGCAGTAAATCAGTTGAGACTAAGCTTCCTATGCTAAACTTTGCAAAGAAATTGGCAAGTCTTTTTTTCTTATTACAATGCTTGCTTATGGTCTGTCTCATTGCCTCTTCCAACTAGCTGCTTGCTGTCATATACAAATCCAGTTACTTGCCTGTTTTTTTAGGCAGCATCAGAACTCTGTGTGTTACAAGCTACACTAAGGGAGCAATACTATTTTAGAATGTTTGGAACAAATGTGGTTCTTTTAGAATGGAAGTGTTAGATCACAGCCCAACTAAAATAAAGTGAATGTGCCACTAAGCACCAGACAGTTTACAAAGCACTGTTCTGTACTGGAAATCTGAACATTTTTCCTCTACTTCATAAAGCTAGAATTATCAGGCTTTTCACTTACTTCATGCTCACCCAAGGCTTCCCTGTTCATTCCTAACTCTCAACCAATAGGTAAGTTTTCAGTAGGAAAATTTCATAAGGAAAGAAGTGCTTCTTAAAATATGTGTAGAGTTTACAAAAAAAACTTCTTCCTCAGTTGGATAGGCTAACATTTAGAGGCATAATAATAAAGATGGTAGACCTAGTAACAACTGGAAAGTCCAGAAATGTATTTGACCAGTTGGTTGTTCTGTCAGACGCTAAGTTTCAGTAAATGCATGTAAAACTAATTTCCCAAACATTTTAGTCAAAGAACTTTCCACAAACCGATAAAATATTGCTGTAATTGCATTGCAAATCCTCCAAAACACCACACGTCTACCTTTATAATGCGCAGTTCACTAAAGACCACACGACAGTATAAGAATATACAATGCCACACTGCAAAGGCTTTAAATCAGAACTATAGCCAAATTAAAATCCTCTGTTTCAATCACATTTAGAATACCAGGTATTATTGTTTATATTAAGCATATAAAACTTGTCCCAAATTAAAAATGAATAGGAAATATATATATATATATATATATATATATATATATATGTATATATATATATATATGTATATATATATATATATATATATATATACATACAGTATATATATATATATATATATATATATATATTTTTTTTTTTTTTTCTTTATAGAGTGGTCATAAATTGCATTTGAATCTATGTGCACATATACCACCCCTTTGTGGGTGTGTCTCATAGCTGTAACATTTTAAGGATGTGAGATCATATATATATATATATATATATATATATATATATATATATATATATATATATATATATATATAAATCAGAAGGGTTGCCGACACTCTAAATTAAATTGTTCAATATGCCTGGGTGCAGAACCAATTAATTATCTATAACTGCTGCAAGAAGATCCGCACTCACAGGACTTATAAAGAGTAAAATATTTTTCTTTACCTCTTTATAAGTCCTGAGAGTGCGGATCTTCTTGCACAGTATATATATATATATATATATATATATATATATATATATATATATATATATATATATATATATATACATATATATATCTGTACATAAACAAACGCAAAAGAGTGTACTGGGGTGCTAGCTTTATTTTGTAAGCCCATGACACATGAGTTTTTTTGATCACCATGTTCCCTGAGGGAGAACAGTACAATTAGAACACCCTTTTTCCGGCTAACTTCTGTCTTCCCAAATATTATCCACCTTCTGGCAAAAGGGTCTGTAGACTGTCTGCAGAGAAAAGCATTTTTGCACCACAATTTTACTTTAAACTATACTATTTGCTCTGTCATTATTACTGCTATAAAAATGATCTACAGTATTAACCCCTTTGCAATGTTAAAATGAAGGTTAGTTTTCCTATTGTCTGCAGGACTCAGATTGTATAGAACATTCCTACAAATTAAGGCTAAAAAGAAGTTTTAAAATATGAAAATTGTGGAAAACAAAAGGTACAAAACCTCACCATGTACTTATATTTGAAAGAAACTATTACAATGACAATTATAATAATGCATTAATATAGTTTACACTTTAAAACCAAATATTTCGTGCAACGCATTACAAATTTAGGGACCTACCAAAAGGAAGTGACAATACAAAAAGGCTTTAAACATATTTTTGGACACTCACCTTTAAAAGCTGTAGTCTTATAATTGTGTTCAATAGCAGAAACAATGTCTTTCCAAAAATCATACTTCTTCTGACCCTCAGTCTGTGAATTTGGAAAATAATAATAATTATGATGTGATGTATACTTGTATAAGAAAACTTGTAAAATACATCAGTTTTCTGACTGATTCTGTTGTGCCGCTATCTTAAAGGGATTCTGTCATGATTTTTATGATGTCGGTTTTATTTCTAAACTACACTATTTACACTGTAAATAATTCACTTTACAATATAAAATGTAATTCCTGAACCAGCAAGTGTCTTTTTTTTAGTTGTAATATTGGTGTGTAGGCAGCCATTTTAGGTAATTTTGCCTGTTTGTGTGCGTTCAGAAAGAGCCAGCACTTTAGGATGGAACTGCTTTCTGGCAGGCTGTTGTTACTCCTACTCAATGTAACTGAATGTGTCACAGTGGGACCTGGATTTTAATTGTGTTAGGGAGCTGCTATCTGGTTACCTTCCCATTGTTCTGTTGTTAGGCTGCTGGGGGGGGTGAAAGGGAGGGGGTAATATCACTCCAACTTACAGTACAGAGTAAAGAGAAGTTTATCAGAGCACAAGTCACATGACTGGGGGCAGCTGGCAAACTGACAATATGTCTAGCCCCATGTCAGACTTCAAAATTAAATATAAAAAAATATGTTTGCTCTTTCGAAAAATGGATTATAATGCAGAATTCTGCTGGAGCAGCTCTAGTAACTGATGTGTTTGGGGAAAAAAATGTTCCCATGACAGGGGAATCGTGTAATATTTAAGAACGATGTATATAATTTCCAGATCTCTTGAAAGGTAAGTCTGCACCAAGATGCTCCATCATATCAATTAACAAATGTGAATAAAATAGTTAATTTATGACACTTAAGAATATAGTGATATTGACAGTTGTGTAATAAATACCAGCCCCTTATGCTAGTTCCCCATAGGAGTATGTTTCTTTGAGGAAGAACAGTATGATTGCTAAGACAATCCCAATGGTGTCCAATGATGATTCCAAAGTATACAGAAGAGAAAGGAAATCACAATATTTTTTTGTAACCCTTCAGTAAAGGTAGGAGTACATAGCCTAGAGTCTGGGGTAGGAGGCCCCAATGAAAGAGGCACAGGGAGTATCTGGATTGAGGCAAGGGGACCTCATAAATTTACAAGATAGTTCGATACTATGTTCAGGAGCTGTAGGATCACAAGGAGGCACTCTTGCACATGGAATGTATAAGGAAATTGTAACCCGGTGACAAATATACCAGCTTTGGGACCATGCAGTTGTTTGGTACAAAAGGAGACGTGGTAGCATGGAATGATCATATACAGATATATCTTTATGATATAAAAATGATTTGAAAAGTTTCCTTCCCTTAAAAACTAAAACGTACTTAATAATGGCTAATTCCAAATCACACTTCAGTATACCAGAAATGTAGTCCCATAGAGTCCCAAGAGAGTGCAGAGACCAGTGGCTATGTCCGTGGGCAAATTACAAAAATATGGCTGTCTTTGTTTGCACTTTGCACACTGTGTTGGGCATTTGCCCTAATATCATTGCCAACATTACAAACAGTCATACAAATAATGTAGCATTCATCAGTGTTTGAAAAAAATTGTCCTATTTATGAATTATCCTAATTCCACTAAAGGCACATAAAAAGGGTTCTATATTGGAGTATTTTCAACTTACCATTTCAATACAATCCACAATTTTTGCGCATAGGAGTGCGCTAGGCAGATCAAAATGGTTGTCATAAAAGTAATATTTAGCTGTCAAAAAAAGACATAAAATACGATTCACTGTTTATGTTAAAAAAATTAACATATTTATTTCCGCCCTCTCCCAAAAACTCCATTCCAAAGATGGTTATTGGGGTCCAGCCAGATACTAATTTACACCCACATTAATTCTGATATAAAACTACTTTCTCATTCACCAGAAGAGTTGTTCATTGGTTTTTATTTTAATTTATGTTAATTTATTTTTGGTTCTTACTACTTTTAGCTAAAGCTGCTAAGCTTAACTGTATTGTTGTGTGTACCAGTGGCACCAGAGCATAAATGACCCACAAAGCATAGCAATTCAGCTGACATGCCCAGTAAGAGAAATGCTTCTTCATATTACTTGTGGTTACCTAATTTTACACCATGAGAGGTAGAGATAAACAACACTCACAATACAACTAATCATATCCTCTTTAGTATCTATTTTACAGTATATCATATAATAAACAGCTTTCATGAAACTGAATCTATTATATTACAGGTTTGGGATCCGTTATCTGGAAACCGTTATGCAGAAAGCTCCGGATTATGGAAAGGCTGTCTCCCATAGACTCCTTTTTATATAAATAATCCAGATTTTTAAAAACTATTTCCTTTCTCTCTATAATATTAAAACAGTACCTTGTACTCAATCCAAACTAAGAAATGATTCATCCTTATTGGAAGCAAACCCAGCCTATTGGGTTTATTTAATATTTACATGCTTTTCTAGTAGACTTAAGGTATGAAAATCCAAATTACGGAAAAAATCTGTTATACAGAATGCCCCAGGTCCCGAGCATTCTGGATAACAGGTCCCATACCTGTATTAAAATCTAACAGTGTGCATACAATATTAATAAAAATAGAAGCTAAAAAGGTGACTTAACAGCTTTAAATGCCCAGCAGTAACTTTTTTCGACAACTGCCCCAGCACCATGTTACTGGCTTTGCCAGAAAGTGGCATTGCTTCTCCCAATGCTGTTTCAGGAGGGATGCCATTTTGGGAGTCATTGGACTAAGACCTGATAGCCTGGTTTGTCCTCCAGCCAGTTGGGTCTTTGTGTGGGGAGTGTTTTATAGTACATGATAGTAGCAGCAGTTAGCTTTTAAACTCTGACGCATAATAAAATATGGAATTTGGTTGTTTCAGAAGCATTCTTTCTCTAATCTCCTGAGGCTATAGCACTGTAAACAAAAACTTCTTTTGGGCACCAAGAGACCCTAAAAAATATGATGTTGCTCACTCTTTGTTGAATAAAGTATCCTTAATCTCCAGGACATTAGAAGCTGAGTTTTAACTTTGGCTCATTTTTAGGTACCATTAAACAGTGCTGGGTGTCCTTGCTATGGACGCTACTGCTATTATTTGGATTTACAAAAAGTACTTTACAGGTTGAGTTAATATAGCTCCACCTAGTGGAAAATATAGGGAACACGTTCAAAATAATTTCTTTTGTATGCTCTACTAAAACTCAGGGCATGTGATCCTGAAAGGATCTGATTTGCAACAGAAAATAAAAAGAGCTGTAGTAGTAAAGTGTGGTAAAGTGACACTACTGTGCCATCCACTACCAAAAAAATCTAATATGTAAAAATAAAGCTGATTTCTAATATACTCATATTAAGATTTCTCCATGGACAACACAGCATTCTATTTCATTATCATACGCCTATATATATATATATATATATATATATATATATATATATATATATACATATATATATATATATATATATATATATAGATATATATATATATATAGATATATAAATATAATAAACCGACGTTTTGGTTCCACTCCTTGAGAAAGGTTCCTGTGTGGAACCGAAACGTCGGTTTAATAAACCATCATCTTTATTCATCAGATAACCTTTTTCCTCCTTTTTTTGTGCAAAGCCTGTGAGTGCCAGTACTTGAGACTCTATATTTACAAAATTTACTTGAGCACCCAGGTCTCTTTATTTACACTCGAGGTGTGCAGCTTGTACTTATGGTATTTATATAGATATAATAATATGGTATCTATTGTAAAGAATTCTTGGTACCTGGAGTTTTCTGTAATAGGAAAACCAGGATTGCTTTGCAACCAATATGAATTTATGCAGCTTGAATCAAAGTACTGGTAATGTTTCATAATACAGAGAAAATGATACAATTTTAAACAATCTGAAATATTTGCTTACAATTGACTCTATGGAAGATGAACTTTCTGCATATTAGTTTTACAAATAAGGGATCTCATATATGTATTTAATTTATGTTTAAGTACCTGAACGTGCATAACTTCCATTGATTGCATTAAAATGTTTCCACTCTCTCTTCTCTCCATAAACCTCAGCAATTTCTTCTCCAGTCATTGACTTTGTGCCATGCGTTGCCCTAATCAGTAAGGTACAGGTTTAGAACAGTCAATAAAGGTAAAAAAGAAACATTAATGGTAATTATAAAAAAGTTCTGATGCAAAAGGTACTGTAACATCCTAAAAAATAGTCTATTGTGCCACTAATATAAGAGGCACGAGCAGTAACACATAACATGAGCTAACAAATTTTCAAATTCTTGTGAATAAGGTACATTAACAAAAGATGATTTGTTCCTGATTATGTATAAAACACAACATTCATTCAGAAATTCAGTTCACTGTCAAAATGCATGCATTGCTTATTAGGTTCCATATTCTATGATTAAGGGATTGCATCCCGAAACGCGTAGGGCGTTTGATCCCTATTTTAGCTTGCACTAAAGACCTTCTTTCTCTTCAAGTGGAGTGCCGTCCATTCCTTTGGCATAGTTTGAAACAAGCGGTGGGGACGCTGCGGACCGAGCACCCCTGAAGAGGAATAGGAGCTGTTACGGGAGGGGAGGCTGAACGGTCTCCTAGGAGTGGCAGAGGAGTCCATATTCATAGAGCATTAAGTTTCAAAGCACCTTTAACATAAGCCGAATGTGGTGCCTGTACTTATAATTCGGAATGGAGGTTGGGGTACATGCAGGCAAATTTCTGCCCCTGCATCAAATGAATGTAGATAAAGCAAGCGGCATCTATATGCATCATTTGAATATGAAGAATCAAGTACGTCTGTGTAATATTAATAAAGTAATATTAGTTATGATTATTACTATTAACACAGATTTAGAAACATATTCCACAGTGATGGAATAAATGAATGTTTACATTGAACAAGCAAGAATAAGAAAAGGATGGATGTAGCTTTTAACAGCAGTCCTTTCAGGTAATGTTTGTTTAGTCTTTGTTTATTGATATGCAGCACCCTCTGTAGTAGGTTAGATAGTATTCAACACACTATGGTTGCGACAACCATGTGGAGCAAGGCTGGGTGCTGTTCATCTTGTTAAATAAATTCTACAATAAAATATTTCTGTGGGGTGTTAATACCTTACACATACAAAAACAACCAATAACTGTGGTAAAGCGGGACCTGCCCAGGAGAACAATATAAGAGTAGCATTGAGAGGATCAAGCATGTTATGTGTACACATAAAAGCTGCCAGTCACTACACAGATGGTAGACAGGGAAGCTATCATGTGGTCACTGGCCAACCAGATTTTTCTCATCTGCTACAATTGCGATCTGTGAAGCTAAGATCCATTATCAGGGTTAAAGAGTTAGTGTGTATATTCCATAGACTTCATGATGAAAGACTTCAACAATCAGGGGAGGGGAGACTTCTCAGTAGACATTTGGGTACCTGTACATAATTAAACAAAGGGTCTGTGTTGCCTATGCACACATTCCCTACCTGTGTAAGGATTGGGAAAAATGTAAGTAATGTATAGGGAATTTTAAATACAGTTGAATGCAAATGTGCATCTGCACCCCTGGACAGATCACAAATCTAGTTAATTTTGTAAGTGAAAAGTAGTAAACAACTAACACATGCATCAGTGTATTAAAATTACAAACTGAATTTTCCAATGTTAAAGGGGTGGCTCACCTTTAAATGAACTTTTAGTATGTTGTGGAATGGCTAATTCTAAGAAACTTTTCAATTGATCTTCATTACTTATTTTTGATAGTTTTTAATTTGGCATCTTCTTCTGACTCTTTCCAGGTTTCAAATGGGGGGCACTGACCCCATCTAAAACAAATGCTCTGTAAGGCCACAAAATGTATTGTTATTGTGTGTTATTATTACTCCTATTACTGTTCAGGCACTTTCCTATTCATATTCCAGTCTCTTATTCAAATAAATGCATGGTTGTTAGGGTAATTTGGATCCTAGCAACCAGATTACTAAAATTGCAAACTTGAAAGCTTCTCAATAAAAAGCTAAATAACTCAAAAACCACAAACATTGAAACAGGATTGTCTCAAAATAAATCTCTATACGTCATAAAACTTAAGCAAACATCTAATTGTTTGCTATGGGTTACTACTCCTAGGCAAACTTAGTGGATTTTATTACATATAGAGGTTAATGGCAATTAAGGGCTAACGGGTATTAGGGTCAGGGATCTATCACAAGTGAAAGGGTGTCCAAGCTTATGCACATACCACAATCACTATTCTGTTTATTACTGTTTTTTAAAGTTGATGAAATAAAATGTTACTATGCTTTAGCATTTGCAAATATGATGTTTTTTAACACACTGATTCCTGCAATAGATGTTTACTACTTTCTACTTAACAAAACATATAATTTAGCAAAGGGTGCATAAAACTGTAAAAGTGCTTATATTTTACCTTTCTGGTGTTATTTCTGCATGAAAAAAAAAACACTTTAATAATTATCCACAAAATGTGTGTTCTCTTTGAAAATATTTTAGATCACAAATCTTTACATTTGACAAATAACATAGAGCATGCACTGCCAAAAATGTTTACCTGAGTATAGTGCCATCAGCAGCAAGCTTGAGAAAGTTCCCCTCTTCCAAATCCAGAACCAACCCTTTTGAACTACACCAAATAAGAAAATGAGTCAACAGTATTGTAAGCAAAGAACTGAAACTTTTTAAAAAATTATTTTCCTTTTCTCTGTAATAAAAAAGCTACATGTACTTGATGGTAACTACGTTTAGTAATTATAGATAATAGATCCCATGCATGTAATGCAAGACCAGACTTAAAGGAAAAGGAAAATTGCTAACTTTTGGCACCCCCAAATTATTGTATTTTCTTACCTCATACCTTGGGCTGGTGCTCCTATTAGCAGGAAACTGCACCGGGCAGGGATTCTTCCACCAAGCGCCACGGAGCAATCAGCTTCCAGTTTCTGTTTTCTATCTATGCGCAGGTGGGCATGAATAGTAACACGAAAAGCCGAATTTTAACAAAGTCAGCTATTTCGTTGTACTGTGCATGTTGCAGAAATGTTGCATTTTATGTTTTGGGTTTATGTACCAGCCCAGGGCAACCACAGCCATTTAGAATTAAAGATCTGTGCCTCTGAAGATGACCATAGAAAAGACTTTCACTGGCACACACTGGCAGGGCAAGCCCTTGCAAATTTTTAATGCAGTGCAGGTGCACTAACAAAATCCATGATGGGAAACTCCTGTGACAATTTTGAATACCTGATTATTGCCACTATAGAGATGTTGAGCCTTTAGGTGGGTTCAGTATGTTCAGCATATAAAATATGTAATTTCTAGCAATATTCAACTCTAGGGTTTAGTTCTCCTTTAAAGGTACAAGGAGTAGCGTTATCAAAACAGATTAATGTCAGCCAATTTTATTAAACAAAATTTGAGATATGTTTTACCAGCATTGTTCAGATAGCTAAGGCTATCTAAGATCATAAGTAAATATTTTATTTTAAAATCCTTAAATGGCTCTTAACAGTCCCCAAAATGATATACTTATCTCCCTACATTGAGTATGATGTATTTTCTAACACAGAAGCTGAAAACTGTAGCTTGAATCGATAACTTCCTTATTTAGCATAAATAACAGATAGATCAGGAAAAGACAGGTATTGCAGGTTTCAAATGTGATGCTGCAGCAAGAATTTACTAGAATGTCCAGAGTTCTGCAAGTGTACTGCTGACAGTAATGGCACTGAGAGAACGTTATTGGTTATGGCAAATCAAATCCGGGGAGTCACTGCCTGCAAACCACTTGGAATGGCATAATTGTGCAAGACTGCAGAAGGCTATTTTCTGTAGGTGACAAAGGGCTCCATACATTCTAAACATTCACAAATCAGAATCAGATGACTACTGATCCTTACATATAAATTATGCAATGGAAATTTTGGATAAAGTACATATTGTGCTTTGCATGATAATTGTTATCAAATACAATCAAGATAGAAATTACCAAAAATCCCATTCCTCGGGTGAAACGCACAGCAGTTCTTCGCTGTAACCTTTTTCAGTCACCAAGTACCGAGCAAAACTCTCATAAATTAGCTAAGAGAACAAAAGAAAAGGTAAAATTATAGTCATAATAATTAAATACATGACACAGTCCTAGGAACATAACATACAGCAATGGATACAAAGGAAATAAAAAGAATATTCAGTTACACATGCATAGCAAAGTTATCTTCTGATCTAGCAGATAGGCTGTTACTGATTTAATTTCACAAACAATTAAATCAACCTAAAAATGTTAAAAAGACCTCCAGAGATAGGTATGTAAGGAGGGTGCCAGTACAGATTTGAAATTCTTACATAGAACTGATTGTTTTACATCAGCGATATTCAAACTGTATTTATGTCTCGTCACCATAAAGTCAAGTTACTATAATCTTCGATTTTTACTTCATACTAAATGCAATATATGATTTTAGCAGCATCATAAAGTTTATGCTTTGCTGTAAAAAAAACTACTGTATCCCTTCATTCCTGTATTTGATACCACATGGGTAGAAAATTCTTTAGCTGGAAACCAGTTAGCTACAGTGCTCCTGAAATGCTATTGACCACAGTGCACTAATGAAACAATATTTCAAATAGCCTTTTAGTAAAGAAAATCCATGCTGATGCCAAACCAGTTGTATTTTTTGTATTTGTATAGATTTTTTAAATCTTCTACTCTTAAGCATTCTGTATGAAGAATTTTTATATCTGATTGCAGGCCTGGTTGTAAACGCTAGGGTTAAGCCACAGGTTTCTTGGCTTTTTGCTCAGCAGCTCTGCAGTTTGGAATTTCAGCCTGCTAGGATCCAATTTACCTAAGCAACCAAGCTGTGATTAGAATGACAGACTGCAAGATGAATAGAAGATGGCCTGAACAGAAATAGAAGAACATTCTATAACATGCTAACACATTAACAATATAGCAAACTACTCATTAGAGGGGTTGTTCACCTTCAAACATCTAGTTTTTTTTAGATAGATCACCAGAAATAACAACTTTTTTCCAATTACTTTCTATTTCCTATGTGTCATCGTTTTTCTAATATTGAAGTGTAAAGTATAATTTTTCACCTTCTAAAGCAGCTCTGGGAGGGGGGTCACCGACCCTGACACTGTTCTAAATTGATACATTTAGTTGATACATTTCGTATCTCTGTCCCTGCTGTGCAGAATTTCTGGGCTTCATTACAGGCAGCTGTGGGAATTGATACAATACTGTAATTGCTGATACCACTAAGGTGTTTGTTTTTAAGCAGGTGACCAGTAAATTCTATCTGCTAATTGGTTGCTAGGGTTATTCCTCCTGGGCAAATTAGTGTCTTATATTACATAAACCCACCCACATTGGAAAGTCACTCCCAGTGTGGACTGCAATGATGAAACTCTAAGCTACAGGGTCTTAGGGGCACATTTACTATGGGTCAAATATCGAGGGTTAAATCCTTCAACTTCGAATATCGAAGTCGAAGGAATTACCGGAATTCGCTCGATCAAACGAAAAACGATTAATTAATCCATCGATCGAACGATTTTCCTTCGATCAGAAACTGCTAGGAAAGCCTATGGGGACCTTAGGTAAACATTGGTGCTCGGTAGGTTTTAGGGGGCAAAGTAGGTGGTCTAAGCTTTTTTAAAGAGACAGTACTTCGACTATCGAATGGTCGAATAGTCAAACAATTTTTAGTGCGAATCGTTCGATTCAAAGTCGTAGTCGAAGTAGCCAATTTCGATGGTCAAAGTAGCCAAAAAAATACTTCGAAATTCGAAGTATTTTTTATTCTAATCCTTCACTCAAGCATGGTAAATGTGCCCCTAAGTGTATGATTAGCAAGGCAGGACGCTGCTCACTAGGCACAAACATGTAACCAAACATGGCGGGCCATACCAGGAGCCCTCTCCATGCACTGCTGCACCTACCTTGTTGGATTCTTGCAGCTGGTAACGGCACAGAGTGTGGTCCAGGTCAAAGCCAATGACATCGCACTGGCTGAGACAGAATGAGTTAGCCATTGTTTGGGATGGGACACAGGGTTCTTGTTGAGTGTGTGCGGAGATAGGCAGCACTGACAGCACAGTGTGTGGTGCCTGACCGGAACTGGGCTGTGCTCTGCTTTCCCGTTTCTTTTCACAGCATTTGGTGGTAGCTCCCTGACAATGAGTGTAGCTCACTGGGAAATGTCAGCAGTCTTCTAAATGGATATAGCAGCTGCAGCTTAGGCCTCGCAGTGAGTTGTCATTGTTACTGTATAAAAAGAAAGCCTTTCTGAAAATCCACCTGTAATGTGCATCACACATTGTTATAGCCATATCACAGACATGACACATGGTTTATAGTGTAATACAGTGGCAGAATCTGGGGTCTCAAACCATATCCCCCAAAACAGCAGCTAATATGAATGGCATAAAATTCAGTTTATCTAAACATTCTGTGTCCATATCTATGAGCCAAATCCAAGCATGTCCTGCCCTCTCTCCCCTTTAAAATTTCTGTATTGCTAAGGCATCATTTTTGTGCCTCCCCCACTACTGGTAACAGTTACATGATCTCCTCTTACTTGGAAGTGACCATTTATACCTGCCCCATTCATCCTCTTCCCTCCTACCAGCGATGTCAGTTATGCAATCTCCTCTTACTTTTTCCTTGACAGATCGCAGCTTCCCCATTCATCCTCCTCCCTGCGATATCATCCTTCATGAATCCTATATGTGATGTCATCCTGGCCCCTCCTCTAAGTCATGTCATGCCTCAGCCTACCTCCATGGTTCTTAAGGGCTGCAGACTTATTGCTTCTCTATCTGCCCTACTATCTCATCCCACAGACCTCCCCCTTGCAACGTCATCCCTGAGGCCCACCTACTTCACTTTTCAAACATACAGTCTCATTCATAAGCCCTTCTTTATTCTCTAGCCTCCTGTACTGCACATGTTTATAGCCTCAGTCACGCTACACACAGTATCAGCTTTACTTAGTCAGTCCTGCAATTTCAGCTACATGAATTACCACACTCTCTTTAAACATGCACATAAAACAATGCATGCAATATAAAGCAAGCCCTACACAAATTATAAAGATCACCCAGTGCTGCTAGTGAAGATCTTTGTGCTCTCAGTCAGGATGGATACTGTCACATTTTGTGAGAAAAACATCTCTTCGCTAGCAGCACTGCATGATAATTACATTTTGTTTAGGAATTGTTTTTTCACATACATTGATTTACATGCATGTTTAAAAATAGCATGAAATGCAGGTGATACAGCGATGATCTGGCTCAATTAAAATGTATTTGAAGCAAGAAATTACATATAGCTGAATGTGTTCAGTAAAGCTGATATGGAATGAATGAAGCTACAAAACATACAGCAGAATTCAGACAAAGAATACAGCATGGCTTACAGAATAAGTAAACCTGTTATTTTATCTCTCAAATGACTCAAAACAGCCCCCAGAATGACATACCTTTCTCCCTACATTCAGCCTGGTGCCGATTCTAACACACAAGCTCAATGCTGTATCTTAGAGCAGCTACTTCCTCTTCTTGCATGAAGCTCCACCCCCTTTAGTGAACTGAGCTTTCCCTCTCTATTGACTAGGAAGTCTGGGAAAAGCTCTTTGCTGCGCATGTGTCACAGATCTAAAGTCAAGCCAGAGCCAGCAGGCATGTGTAGCTTTATAGTGGCGAGGAAGCAGGGAGCTTGGATCTGTCAGTAAAGAGTAGTGTATAGTAAACTGTGGGATAGTGTATAGTAAAGCAAGATAGTCACAGGGATTTGGACTGTAACTGTGGGATAGTGTGTATAGTAAGGCAAGATAGTTTATGGGGAAGGGAACTGTAACTGTGGGATAGTGTGTATAGTAAGGCAAGATAGTTTATGCGGAAGGGAACTGTAGCTGTGGGATAGTGTGTGTATAGTAAGGCAAGATAGTTTATGGGAAAGGGAACTATAACTAGGATAGTGTGTATAGTAAGGCTAGATATTTTGAGGGGAAGGGAACTGTAGCTGTGGGATAGTGTGTATAGTAAGACAAGATAGTTTATGGGGAAGGGAACTGTAGCTGTGGGATAGTGTGTATAGTAAGGCAAGATAGTTTATGGGAAAGGGAACTATAACTGTAGGATAGTGTGCATAGTAAGGCTAGATATTTTGAGGGGAATGGAACTTTAACTTTACGATAGTGTGTATAGTAAGGCAATATGTTCTCAGGGGTTTATAAGAGGAAGTGACTAACTGTGGCATAGTAAGTATAGTTAGGGTAGATGTTATTAGGGAAGGACACTATAAATAATGATATCTAAGCCTAATAATGTAGTAAGGCAATATGCTCTCAGGGCTTTGGACTGTAACTGTGGGATAGTGTGTATAGTAATGCAAGATTTTTTCGAGGGGATGGGAACTGTAACTATGGGATAGCGAGCATAGTAAGGCAAGATGTTCTCAGGGGTTTGGACTATAGCTTTGGAATAGTGTGTATAGTAAGGTAACATTTTCTGAAGGGAATGGAACTATAACTATGGGATAGAGAGTATAGTAAGGTAACATTTTCTGAAGGGAATGGAACTATAACTATGGGATAGAGAGTATAGTAAGGCAAGGCAAGATGGTCTCACTGCTCCCTTGCTCCTGATTACAGTAGAGTAGTACAGCAGGCTTGGAGGGTGTCAAATCTGTGGCTGCTCCTCTTCCTGTTTCTGTCCTGACTTCAGCTGCTCATGGTTCTGGGCTGCTGGGTCTGCAGTGATCCTCGAAAAATGCAGGAGCTGTCAGAGGAAAACACACATTTAGTGGGTTATTTAATAAAATCCAAATTTATTTGTCATTATTAAAATTAAAAAAAAAACTCAACCAAACTCCCATGCCCGATTTTGCCTTATTTATTAATAAATAAATAAATCGGATCAGGACAAATCACGATAAAATCAAGTGAAAATCAGAATTGTAGCAATTTTGGGGGCTTTTTTCCTGAATCACTTGATTTTTTCGAGTTTTTTTTCCCAAAAACCCTAAAAAGGTTGGGTTTTCAGGCTAAACCCACAGAAAATCGCAATAACGTCAATCTGGGATAGGTGCCTCTCCCATTGACTTATACAGGACCTTGACAGGTCTGAGATGATGAATTTTCTAATTTGGGCGTTTTGTAGTATCTGGGTAAAATAAATCTCAAAAAATGTGAGTTTTTTTTTCCTCTAAAAAATTGAGTTTTGCCCCAAAAAGCACGACCAGAAAAGTTTGAGGTTTCATAAATAACACCCTTAAATTGGTTTACGTTAAAGTAACACTGAACTCTAAATTATTCACCTAAATAATTCATGGAAGGGTGTTTCCCTATAAATGCCCACTCCATTTCTTCATGCCATGTTCTACAGAATTCGAATCATGTTCTTGCTATTTACAGGCATGTACAGAACATTTGCTGTGTGCCGCTGCATGGCTATGCACGATTAGGTGGTAGTAGCACAGTAAACATACTGGGTAAGGTGATTCTGCTAAATAAAACAGGTAACCCTAAAGCTGGCCATAGATGCAAAGATAAAGTCCTTTGTTTCGTATGATTTACAGACTGTGTGTGGATTGTCCCGGCATTTTTCATACAATGTCGACCAGACAGATTAGAAGATTTTTGTTGGCTAACGATGCATGTATTGACTATCTGACAATATCAGTTAGTGACTACTATTTGTTGGACATAACTTTTGTATGATTACTGTCTGTCAATTCATGTTAAGCTGGCCATAGACGCAAAGACTTCCCCATCTCCCGACCGGCCACTAACCATTGCGATCAAATAAAGTACAAAAGAACAGATCAGCCGATGCTCTGCCCCTGACAGCAATCAGACGAAAGTTAAGGTGGCCATAGACTCCAAGATCCGCTCGTTTGGCGACATCTCCAAACGAGCGGATCTTTCCCCGATATGCCATTAACTGCATGGCTATATCGGGGGTAATTCGAACGTTCGGCCGTATGGCGGCTCCGACGGGTCGGTCGGGTAAAAATCCAACCTTCCCAATCGATATCGTGGCCAGATATCGATCGGGAAGACCCGTCGGAAGCCCCCATACACGGGCAGATAAGCTGTCAAATCGGTCCAAACGACCGATATTGGCAGCTTTATCTGCCCGTGTATGGCCACCTTTATGTCCGACAAAAGCTAGTGACAGTCTCCCACTGAAAATCGTACGATCGGCAATACATGCAGATATATTATCAGCAGACAACAGAAATCTTTTAACCTGTCCGATCGACCAAACGACCGATCTCCGCCGGGCGAAAAATGACGGGACTCTCCACACAGGGTCCGAAAATCGTAGATCTTTGCGTCTATGGCCAGCTTTAGGTCTCTGTTGCAGATCTCAAGCCTGTGCTATGTGCCTGCCCCAAGTGTCCAGCACATATAACCTCTTTTTGCTTTTAATTCATCTCTCCCCACATACGTTATTGTATTTATAATCAGCATTTGGAGGGTTTGTTCCTTCGTTATTAAGTTAAAAGCAATGAATCTCTCTATTTCTTGCTCTAGTGTTTAGTATGTACAACTGATTAGGCAGCGCTTATATATACTGCACCAAATGGAATAGTTCCATTTATTTTTTTTATATGTAACATACTTAACATATTGGCAATAAACATTATAAGTTACCTACTGACATGAGCATGCAACATACTGTATCTCCTGCCATGTGTATAAAACATATGATGCCGCCCAATACAGCAACTATGAAAGGCTAGCAGGGACAAATTCTGCACTCTATGGATCAAATTTACTAACCTCCAATAATTCGCCAGCGACGGCTTCGTTCACAGTGCAACTTTGCCAGGCGTAGATTCGCCAGGACAACGCTAATTCGATAAAATCCAAATTTGCGTCCAGGGTTCCGAACACTGGTGAAGTTGCGCTAGCGTTACTGCACCAAACGAAGCAAAGCTGCACTAGCATTGCCTAATTTGCATATGGCGGGAAGTTAAAGTTCAATGTACGTATATGTTGCAGCAAATACATTACACTACACAAGCCCGGGAAACCTTAATAAAAGAAAATAGAGTTGTTATATTGCCCTACACATGAGCCCAGTGTATAGTTTATGTGCCATATGTCAGGAAATGAAGGGGGGAAGCCGGTTACCTCTAAAGAATGTTACGCTCTTTTGCAGCCTATCACCCTGAAAAGACGCATATTTTTATCTATGAATATAGACACTATTTAGAAAATTGTGACATTACTATTTTATGTCCCCGTTAGAGTTGTAAATCAGCAATAGTAAATGTAGGCTGAATCAGGCATTGCTTACTTTGCATAATTACAATATGTAATGAATATGAGCTGCTGCAATGTATTGATAGCCTTAGTTTACCAGGATCTCAAATACTGCTATATCTGCTAATACGTTTTTATTTATGGGTCTATAGAAAAGAATGTCTATAGACATTCATTTTTTGCATTGCAACAAGGACAGACAGTCTTTAAAGACTCTGTTATTAGTAGCAAATGATATTGGTAAATTAAAGCCAGAAGTACGTGCAACTTTCCATGCAACTACTGTTTTGCAAAGATGGAGTTACAGCCCCAACTGACCAACTTAAGGTTTTAGTTTTGACAATTGAAATATCTACTTGGCAGTGCTTTGCAGACAGTATTAAAGAAGACAAAGGAAGTTATGTCGATACAGTGGATGAATTACTAGAAGTCTTACATCCATTTGATACTGGCCTTATGGCTGCATACAAAACAAAGCAAAAACAAAATGAGAATCAATTGATTTTTGCTAACAGGTTATGGGCAATTGGACATCTTACCACATTGGCAAAGGCAGAACAGGTAACAGAGATGACTCTGAATACAAAAATGTGTTCATTTGCAATGCTCAGCCAAGTATTAGGGCAAAATGTAATATAACCCCATACACATGCATATAATGAAATAATTGTATTAATGCAACAATGCTTTAATGTCTTACAGAAACATATTCCGGGTCAACAGATGACCAGCACCACCATTGCAGTGATGTAAACGGCGGGAGTGTGGTGGGTTAATCAAAACTTTACAGAAACATAAAAAACATTAAGACCAAGAAATAGCATTGCAAATAAGCTAGAAGTGACTGGAAATTCCTGCCATGCAAAACCCTGCATCTCTTCTATAAACAAAGCAAATGGTCATTACAATAACAATACCTTCCAAAGCAAGGTAACAAATGTACACAGTGCTCAAAGACAGACCTCTAACAGAAGTATGCAAATGTAATGCATAACAAACACCTAGGAAATACCCTAGGAAATGGCCTAAAGACAGAACATAGGAAAAATATTTTGAGAGAATTGGAATTACACACCAAAATTGATTCCCTCAAAAAAAAAAAAAAAAGTAACCTCTTAACAGACACAAAATATTGATTTGCAACACACCCATATTCTGCAATTGTCCCATAATCATGCAGTTGTTAAATATGATTTGTTCCTTATGGAAATGGTAAAATGTAAAAAGAGTTTAATGACCTACAGGGAAAATATACTAAGATTGTCCCATTAAAAGCAGTCAAATCTACTCAAACAGAGCACATGGGAGACAACAATAAAGTAGCCATGGTCTCTCCTGATCCTGATAGATAGAAAAACATGCACCAAGTTAAAACAACACACAGAATCAAGATACAGAAAAATATACTTCCGATGAAATATATGAGTCTGATGTATATGATTTAAGTGGCTTGTTTTCCCAAAAACAAAATGCACAACTTACAGAAATCTATGATAATAGGTGCGACATAGTTACCTTGGAAAATGATGTAAAATATAAAAATAAATTATAAAGTAATGTTAATCCATCTACTGTTAACCCTTTGGGGCCATGATGCTGGTTTCCATTAAATATGTTTAACGAGTTCCCTATTGCCCAAAATTCCACTCTTGCTGATCTTTTATCTATAGGACTGGTCAGATATGGGATGACTTTGATGACTTTGATGTAATTGGCCAGCTTAAATATATTGCAATATATGGACAAACAATCCCTGTTTTGTTTAAAGGGTAAGGCAAAATATCAGTGCTAATGGGGCAACACAAACCCGTCAGTGAGGTCACTGCCTCTATTAACAACATTAACCAATACATGGATGCCATTACAGGGTTACAATTTTACCAAAACTTAATAGTACAGATTCACCAAATTCATTATTTTTAGTTTTAAATGAATACTCAAACCTCCACAAGATATTTGGCCGAATCAATCTTTTTTTCTCAAGTTGAAATATATACAAATTTGAGTTAATATTCAGCTAAATATTTGCTCTTTTATGGAAGATTTAATATTCAGCCAAAAACAAGAAGAGATGGATTCAGCGGATTGACATCAAATGCTGAAACCTGCCACATATTTGCACTTATGGAAATCACAATTAAATGGCAACATGGGGAGAAAAAAGTGAATTTTCCAGTGGGAATCACATAAAATTTTTCTGGGTTGTTTTTTTCACACAAGTGGTAATTGATGACCCCCAAGTGCAGTTGTGATCACGCAAATTTAGAAGCAGCAGTTGCAAGAAGAAAAGTCATTCAATAAAGTTATTTGCACGTAAAACAATTTGCACTTTTGAAAAATTACATTAAATACCACTACTTCAGCCCCGCCAGTGCCGCTACCTGTTGCCTGCAGCAGGTCTATTGATGTGGGGAAACCCCTGAGCAACAGCCACCCTTGAAGGTGGTTCCCACAACGGCCTATGATTTGATTGTGTCTAATACTAGTCAAAGCACACATGCACTGGGTGCACAAGTTTGCACCCTTAGGCGCAAATTCACTAAGCGCCGAAGCGCCGAACGCTAGCGTCAATTCACTAGCGTTTGGCATTTTCGGTACTTCGCAAATTCACTAACGAACGCTGGCGTAAATTCGCTAGTGTTACTTCGCTCCCTTACGCCAGGCGAATTTTTGCTAGCGACGTAACTACGCAAATTCACTAACTTGCGCAGTGTACTGAACGCTACCTTTTACGCTAGACTTCCTTCGCCACCTCAAACCTGGCGAAGCGCAATAGAGTAGATAGGGATTGTTTCAAAAAAAGTCAAAATTTTTTCTAAGTCCCAAAAAACGCTGGCGTGTTTTCTACATGATGGGTGATAGGCTGAAAAAGATCGAAAATATTTTTGGGGCTCCCCTCCTTCCCCCCTACATTTCCTGACTCATGGCAACTTACCTAGACAGTGGGCACATGTGTAGGGCAAAATGAAATTTTTATTTGCTGATTTGAAGGTTTTCTAGGCATTTGAAGTGGTGATACGTGTTCCTCCATTGAAATTTGAATTTCGCGCCATATGCAAATGAACCATCGCTAGCGAAACTTCGCTTCGCTTGGCGAATTAACGCTAGTGCAACTTCGAAAACTTACGCTACCCCTGTGCGCAACTTCGGATTTTAGTGAATTTGCGGAGCGCTGGCGAAAATATGCCTGGCGCAGTGTGGCAAAGTTGCGCCTGGCGCAACTTCGCATTTTAGTGAATTTGGGCCTTAGTGTTTTAGCACTTGCATCTGTAAGTTATCCCTCTTGAAACGTATTCCTGTTCCCAAAAAAAAAAGATAAATATATCACCTTCAACCCAGTGTAATAATTTCATTATCGGAAACCTTGCTTAGGGATGGGTACACACCGAATGCAAGGGGGATCCCTACGAATTCCGGTGCTTTCTGCTGTGGAAAACACAAGGGAAAGTGCTTAACAAAACAACAAGTCTGTGAACGAGGTATCGGCAAGGATTTAGAAGAGACGTGGCCGAGAATCAGGCCAAAAGTTCAAGAAAAAAAAAACAGGAAAACAATCTCAGAATAAACGCTTCGGCTGGAACAGTAAACTGAAACCTAGCTTGGGCACTTTCAAAATGGAGACTTGTCCCTTTAAAGAAGATTTGGTGCCAAAGTTTGAATCCGGTGCATCTTCGTGACGTCATGAAGTGCGTACCTGCGCACTGAGAGCCTATGAGAGACGCGCAGGGAGGTAACCAATCTCCGGGTGCGTCTTACACCCAGACACAATATACATATAATGGCCACTAAAATCTAGTAGCCAGCATTGACAGATACAAAATCCACTAAGGGAGAAGTCCTTATTTACAGGAAATAATCTAGTCATGTTGTGGCACAATAGCATTTGCAACTCACACTCGCTTATCAGCTGCAAACACACAGACCTCAACTCATTCTAACATATACCCCCAAGCCCCCACACACACTGATGCCACAGGAATAATAACTCCCACTCACCCAACATGCACCTCCCTCTATATTAAGAAAGCAAACATATTAACTCCTAGTTGTAATAACTCTGAATGCTCAAAACCTCATTTCCTCACATTCCCCTCAGTTACCAGTGTCCTTATCTTAAAGATAAACTTTTAATACACATTCACATTCACCCCCCACTGACAGCCACCAGAATCCTCACTCACCCTTCACTGACAGCCACAAGTACCCTCATCCCCCCCCCACCCCACTGAAACGGCTTGTGCTACACATTTTATAAGTGCAGAGGCAGAGAAAAAACTCCGACCATGCAGAACAAGACGTGAATTTTATAGAGCAACAATAACTCGCTTGGTGGAAAAGCTACACATGCCTGCTGGAGCCTGTTTTACTGTAGCTCTCTCAGACATGCGCAGCAGAGAGCTCTTCGACAGACTTTCAGGTCAATAGAGAAGGAACGTGCAGTAAAAAGGGGGCAGGGCTTCATGCTTATTCCGGAAGTAGCTGAAATGAGTTGCAGTTTTGAGCCTGTGGTCGACTGAATCGACTACAAAGGTATGAGAGAGAGGGGGAGAGAGAGAGAGAGATTATCCTTTAAGATACCATTATTTAGGAATATGCTGACTCTACTGGTGTATCTGCAATTTTATTTCTGTTCCGATTTGTGCTATTATATGAATAATTACTGGGAACATCAAGGCATCATAATCTTAATCATTTCATTTCATTAAAAATGGCTTGTTCTACACTTTTCAAAAGGCAGGAAAAGAGCTCCGACCATGGAGAACAAGCAATAGATTTTATAGAGCAACATGAACGCATTTGGGGAAGAAGCTGTCAGACATGCGCAGCAGAGAGCTCTTCGACAACAACACGGACAAAGGGGGCGGGGCTTCATGCTAGCACAGGAAGTAGCCAGGTTGGAGGGGTTTACTGCCGAATTGGGCTACTTTTAAAATATAGTGGCGGGTTTTAAAAGTCCAAACCCACCAACATACAGATTTGGGCTAGTTTTGGAAGTTGCCGTGTGTTCGGACTTTCAAAACCCGCCCAAATGTTTTATGCAAATTGTAGTGACGTCAGGGCTCACTGGAGACGAGAGAGACTGCTGCTGAGCTGCCCCAAGGCATACCCCCCCCCCGCTTCGCTGACTAGACGTCACAAGAGACTGTCTGCTGCCTTGTGCCGCCACCCAGTAAACCTCTGCTCATTCAGTCTGTGCCTCTGGCTCTGCTGCTGTGTGTGTGGTTAGTGGAAGAACTGAGCTGTGTGTTTGTGAGTACTAGTTAGTTCCCTTACTCTGCTTTATGCATTTAATAAACCTGTAGGTAAAGTACCAGGCACTTACAGAATTCTGAAAACTATGTCCTGATGTTCCCAGAAATATAAAAAATCCTTATTTGTGCTCCCTTTAATATTACTAAAGTGCCACATCTGATAATGTGCAAAAGAAATTCATGCTGCTGCATATTTCCTAATTATTGATATGATTAATGCTCTGTTGTCATTAAATTTGTATATTGATTGACTGCATGCACATTAAGCTGTGGTATTGAACTATTACTCAAGCTGCCCCCTTTTTGAACATTTTGTAGATCAAAATCAATCTATATATATTAGTGATGTGCGGGCTGACCCGATGCCCGCGGGCGGGTTCGGGTCGACCTCGCAGTGCTGCTGGCAGGTGCGGGTTGAGCTCTTCTCCTGCTCTCCCCCCCACCTTCAAATGCCGGCATCTGACTTCTGGGTTCCAGTTTTATAGTGTTGCGTCTGCTCGCCCACCCCTTTTGTGACGTCATCGGCGGCGCTGGTCTATAAAAGGAACCGCGGTTGCAGGCGGGCACGGGTATTAGCAGGGTGGGTTAGGCCAGCACTCACAGGATTTGCAAAAGGTTCAAAATTGAAAGAATCTTTATTGAAGCTCAATGTTTCGATCCCCCACAGGGATCTTTGTCAGGAGGGAAAACAAACAAACTGTTTGTTTTCCCTCCTGACGAGGATGTGCACCTTAGGACTGTGGTATGTGTGTGTTATATTATTTTATATATATATAAAATACACAAAAGCCATGAATATCTTGTAAATGATATCCTTATAAACGGTGAGTTCTGATGTCATCAGTTATAAACGGTGAGTTCTGATGTCATTTCTGTCACATGACTCACTGAAATTTGTGTATTATAATAAAGTACCCCCAGTTGTAAAATATGAGGGTATTAGAAGTTACCTCGGAGTTCCATGACCTGTATAAAAACACTCGGTCTTCGGGCCTCGTGTTTTTGTATGGTCATGAAACTCCTCGGTAACTTATAATATCCTTATATTTTACAAGAGGGGGTACTTTATTCACTATATATATATATATATATATATATATATATATATATATATGTATATATGTATATATATACATACACACAGTTCTATCTATAAATATATAGGAAACCAGGTACACTGTAGCACACCAGACGTGGAGATTTAGTGCATCAACATTTCTTAGGCTTGAGAAAGGACCCAGTGGGGTCCGAAACGTTGCCTTACATGTATCTACTTTTGGGGCCAATAAAGAAATGTTGATGCACTAAATCTCCACGTCTGGTGTGCTACAGTGTACCTGGTTTCCTACATATGTTCTGGATCACAGGCAGGTGATCCTTTCACTGTCTGAGCACCCTACCCAGCAAAAGGGTTATCTACAGGTCGAAGCTCTTCATACTCGTGTGCTATCTATAAATATATAACCTGGGTGCCAGTCGAGAAGTCAAATTATAGGAATGCAATGTGACAGCACTCCAAGGAATTATGAACGAAAAAAAGTTGTTGCAAAGGAGGTTTTATTAAATCCGACGTTTCAGCTCCATCTTGGAGCTTTCATCAGGGAAAGAAAAAAAAAAAAACCTGCAAGATGGAGCTGAAACGTCGGATTTAATAAAACCTCCTTTGCAACAACTTTTTTTCGTTGTCACATTGCATATATATATATATATATATATATATGTGTGTGTGTGTGTATGTGTATATGTGTGTGTGTGTATATATTAAACAAACTACATTTTCATATATTTTTGTATAATTGTTTCATAAGTAGCAGTGACTTATTTTGTAGTGAAACATTACATTACTTGGGCTTTACAATGAATAAGAGAATATAGAACATCAAAGGATGTGTGCTATTATATAAATAATCACTGGGAACATTAATTAATTTAAATATATTAAAAATGTTCTCAGAAATTAGTAAATGGCTTGTGCTACACATTTCATAAGTGCAGAGGCAGAGAAAGAACTCCGACCAGGCAGAACAAGGCGTGAATTTTATAGAGCAACAAGAACACGCTTGGTGGAAAAGCTACACATGCCTGCTGGAGCCTGTTTTACTGTAGCTCTGTCAGACATGCGCAGCAGAGAGCTCTTCGACAGACTTTCAGGTCAATAGAGAAGGAACGTGCAGTGAACTAAGGGGGCAGGGCTTCATGCTTATACCGGAAGTAGCTGATATGAGTTGCAGTTTTGAGCTTGTGGTTTGAATCAACTACAGACTGAATGTAGGGAGAAAGGTATGTCTTTCTGGGGGCTATTAATTATTTATTATTTAAGATACTATTATTTAGGAATATGCTGACTCTGCTGCTGTATCTGCAATTTTTTTCTGTCCAGATTTGTGCTATTATATTAATAATTACTGGGCAAGGCATCATAATCTTTTTTTTAAAGTAGTCTTTTATTCAACAAAAGGCAAATTGACATATCAGTACATATCAAGTAGACACGTGTGACCAAAAATATACAGTCCACATAGTATATGCAAGCAGGTATGCAAACAAAACAGTACAGTCATCAAGGACAGGTTTGAATCAAAGCAATCACTGAACATTGGGGTTAGGATAAAGGCATCATAATCTTAATCATTTTAAAATGGCTTGTGCTGCACTTTTCATCAGTGCAAAGGCAGGAAAAGAGACCATGTAGAACAAGCAATAGATTCATAGAACAACATGAAAGCGTTTGGGGGGAAAAGCTACACATGCCGGTGGGCTCTGGTCTCACTGTAGCTCTGTCAGACATGCGCAGCAGAGAGCTCTTCGACAACAACAGAGAAGGAAAGCTCAGTAAACAAAGGGGGCTCGGCTTCACTTTAGAAACCCGCCCAAATGTTTTATGCAAATTGTAGTGACATCAGGGCTCACTGGAGACTAGAGAGATTCCAGAGAGAGAGAGACTGCTGAGCTGCCCCACGGTATGCCCCCCTCCCCCGCAGCTTCCCTGGCTGGACTGTGTGTGCCTGTGTGTGGAGACTGCAGGAGGAGACATTAGACATCACGAGACTCTGAGAGAGGGAGAGAAAGACTGTCTGCTGCCGTGCGCCACCATCCGGTAAACCTCAGTAGTACTGCTCACTCAGGCTGCGACTCTGGCTCTGCTGCTGTTTGTGTGATTAGTGGAAGAACTGAGCTGTGTGTGTGAGTACTAGTTAGTTCTTTAAGTGTCAGGAGGGTGCTTTTTGTGGGGACTGGTACAGAAGGAGTTTCCTTCCCAGTTCCCAGTGGACTGGGCAGCAGAAGGTGTTTTTGCAGGACCAGCCATTTGTACTATAACTGTGTGATTCTCCCCTAATTGTCCTGTAACTGCACTGCCACTGCATAAAGTTCCTGAGAGCCAGGGGGAGGGTGGGTTCTGTGGTAGATGTTGCTATGGTTACTAAAGCTGCAGCATTGCCCTTTTTCAATTTCATCAGTTTTCTCAGTAGCTTGTGTGATACATGTGCTTATTGTGTGCCTGTGTTCTGTGTGTCTCCGTTCTGTTCCAGCAGCCTGTGTGTGAAATGTGTAGTAGCTCTCCCCCTCCCCTCCCTGTATTTTGTGTTTCTCTGAGCAGTGAAATATTGTACAATGGCAAAGCTTTTTTTTCTCCATGCACTTAATTGATTTGATACCCTTATTGTTTTGCTTTATTTTATTACGATTTTTCAGTTTACGAATTGGGCTATTTGTGGGCTACTTTTTAAATGCTTTTTGGCTGGTTTTGAAATGAAAACTTGGCAACCCTGGAAATACTGTAGCTGATCTAAGATGCAGTTTTGAGCTTGTTTTGTTAGAATTGACTCCAGACTGAATGTAGGTTGAAAGGTATGTCGTTCTGGGGGCTGTTTACTTGCAATTTAGAGGCAATTTAGTGACAGAGAAAGAAACAACATTTTTATTCTTTAAAGGAGAAGGAAAGGCTTGGTGCACTTGGGGTTGCCAAATGTTAGGCACCCCCAAGTGATTTATAACCTGAAATCCCAGGCCTGTGCTCTTATCAGCAGAAAACTTTATAGCAGTGAGCACCGCAGAGCGACCCTCTTCTGTCTTCTTCTTTCTTTGTGCGGCTGCACATGCGCAGTAGAAGGAAAAGCCAAACTTTAACTAAAAAGTCTGCTATTTCGTTCAACCGCGCATGCGTTTGCCGAAGAAAATTTGAAGAAAGGAGACAGAAGAAGATCGCTCTGTGGTGCTCTAGTATACTAGTATACCTCGCCAGGCTTTTTCAGGCGACTGTTGAAAAGCGCATCGCCTCGTGTGGTTAGCACAGGCGTTTTTACATAGGCGCCCATACAAAACTGTCGCCTGCGCCGGACGCGGCGACTGTCGCGGCGCTTTGTCGCCGCGACCGCAAACGCGTCGCTATCTCCCCGTGTGGACTAGCCCTTAGGCGGAACCGCCTTTCTTCTAATTGGAATGGGTGACCTATAGGTAGGTAGATTATTATATTATCCCCTTATATATTTATACATAGTTATCATATCACCCCTTAAGCGCCTCTTCTCCAGCGTGAACAACCCCAATTTGGCCAGTCTTTCGGCATAGCTAAGATTTTCCATACCTTTTACCAGTTTGCCCTTCTCTGTACCCTCTTTAATTTGGTAATGTGCTATTCTAGATGGGGCCTTACCAGTGCTGTGTACAGTGGAAGAATAACCCCCTCCTCCCGTGAATCAATGCCCCTTTTAATACAGCTAAAGACCTTATTTGCCGGTGATCTCTGACGCAGCACACAGACCATCACAAAATGGGGGTTCAAGTAAAGAGATGTAAAAGGGCAGTATTTACTTAAATATTTAACAATTTGGTAATATTCTTTAATATGTCACTTAATATAATGTAAACTATCTGTTGCTTTAGTATTAATTTTGGGGGTATAGTTTTCCTTTATGGTATGAAGAGCCAAATTACAGAAAGATATGTTATCCAAAAAAAAAAACACAGGTCATGAGCATTCTGGATAACAGGTCCAGTACAGAATTTTCAGGCTATAATCATGCTTGTATATCCAGTCACAGGAGGATGCCATTCATGCAACTTTAAATAGGTACGAAGTGTGGTTGGTGGTATTTATATTTTCTCCACTGGCACTCCTCCAGGAGAAAAAAATGCTTGGTCAACACTTTATGAAATATGGTACATGTGTTGCATATAATTTCTTCTCTCAGTCCAATTTATCAGAAACAAACTGGGATTTAATGATAGTGCCGCTTGGTAACTTCCATCTAACTCTTCTATAGTGTAATTGTAATTTCATATCTTTTTTATAAATAGTGAGATATAATTGTATATTATTTACAGGTTTGACAAACTTTATTTTCTCTTTAGCCTTTGTTGATCTGAGTTTTCTTTCTACTCCCCGACAATAGCTTGGTATGTATACCATTTTATACAGTTAATAATATTAACACCTGTTTCCATATAATATTGGTAAAAATGTTAAATGTTTTATAAAATTGTTATTAACTAATGTGCTAATTTTATTCACAGTGTCAACTGGATTTTCTCAAGACTTTATTAGACTGAATGTTATAACCACTCACTGAATAAACTTGGTATGTATTTATCCGTTTGTCTGTAATGTCCCCTTTACAGTTGGTACTGATCAGTTTTTACTTTAGGCTTTTATTGCTCCCTGTAAGCAGTACATTAAAAATGTATTCAATAGGGGCAGACCAGTAGTGGCATGTGTTAGCCTTTGCATCATTGAAAAGTGCAACCTAGGTGTGATGAACGTTGAGATATGGAAGATCGTGTTGTTTGGCTGTTGATATGCTCTTGCATCTTTTTCCCTTAGTTCCCCATTTTCAGTGAAGGGCATAGAACATTACCACTGGAGCTACCAGTTTAAACCAGTTTATCCCAATGGTCCGTCAAAATCCCTCCCTCTACTGAAAAATAGTATTGCTGGTTTAGGAAGGGGGGATGTTATTGCAGCAGGGGCTGAATAAGATGCACAGGTCACACCTGGCTTCTTTATAGACTTTGGTAGGGAGGGAGAAGTGATAGGGACACAATTAACTCAGGGATACCACTAAGGGGGTGTTGTACAGTGTGCCAATTAATTTTTTTATGTGAATTTGCTGTTCACTTTGTTGATTGTTGCAACTCATACCTGCTTGTTATTCCCAGGGTCGGACTGGGGGGCCCAGGGCCACTGCGTGAACAGTGTTTTTGCCGTGCCATTAAGAGCCTTTGTATCGTGCCCACTGGGTTTTTTCCCGGTGTCACGACAGCCCAGTCCGACCCTGGTTATCCCCTCCATCAAAGCCTCTATATTCTAAAGATGCTATAAATCCCCTGTTTGAATCCCAATAATAATGTTTGTCCGAGCTTGGTGCCAATATTACATCACACTTGGGGACATGTTTATTAAAGGTCAAATTTTTGACTTCAGTTGAAAGCTTGTCAATGACAGATGTCCCTTTTACAATTGTAAGATGTTTCTTGCCTTCATGATCTAAGGGTTCGGGCTGGGTTTTGTGCGTCAATCCAAAAAATTTGCACAAGTTGAATTGTAACATGTTTTTATTGTGACTTTTCCTGCACATGCTTTTTTCGTTCTCATTTTTTAGTACATTAAGGAATTCATCAAAATTATTTTTTTAATGAAAATGAAAAAATTGTATTTTTAATAAATACCCCCCCGCCCCCAATGTGACACTAGGGTATGGCAAGGTGCGCAAGCAGCTGCACAGCCTTTTATTTATGGTCTGCCTGTGTCTACATGCTACTGAAATTTGCTGAACAAAGACTATGATATTGCTATGATATTTAATAGTTTATTAACTTTGTTGCGTGCGATAACAGCTCATATGTAGTCCTATTAATTTATGCCCTAGAAATGTATTTTGCAATAACGGCAATCCAAGATCCATAGCGCGAATACAAATATTTCTATATAACTTTTTTTTTTAAATTGTTTTAGATTTATAACCATGCCAAGGTGTGTTGTAAAAAACTGTCCTCACTGGACCGGAAAAAAAGGATCACAAGTCATTCTACATGGATTTCCAAATAATAGTCGATTAATAAAATTATGGCTCAGTCAGACAAAGCAAGATTTTGGAGACGTTGATGACTTCACACAAAAAATACTTGAAGGGAAAAAAAATGATCTCTACAGGCTCTGCTCTAAGCATTTTACTAATGACTCCTATGAGATAAGAGGAACAAAGAGATTTCTGAAGTATGGTGCTGTCCCTACTGTGTTTGAAGACACTCCTCCATTGAAAAGAAGAAAAGCACAGACTGCAACCATTATGAGAGATTGTGAGACACAGACTGACAACCCGATTCAAGATTTAACTGTAATTTCAAGAAATAGGGCTCGCATGACAAATTCAAAGCTACGTTTAAAGAGTAGGGGTACTCAGATAGAACCAAAATACTTTACAGCAAATTGCGGCATTCAGTGTCAATTATTGATTCCAAATCCTGAAGAGAACGATCAAGACAGAGCACATATAGTGCAAATGGAACACTTTTATCCAATATCTTTGTAAACATCTTTGAAGACTTCTACAATTCACCTGCAAGAAAACGTATTCCACTCTACAAAATAAATAATATATAGAACTAAAAACTCAGAAAGTAATAGGGCAATCTGAATGTGTCAACGTGCTATGAGTCTATAGACGGTAATGTCACAAATAGCTCTTTTAGACCAGTATATGTTGGCAGCAAATATTTGAATTCATGTTATTTGTATGTCTAACTTTATTAACCGTGTCTAGAGTTATGTGATCCTGTATATATGGAAACCTGTTATTCAGAATGCCCTGAATTACGGAAAGACTATCTTCCACACACTATTTTAATTAAATAATTCCAATATCTTAAAAAAATCTTTCCTTTTTCTGTGTTATAATAAAACAGTACAATGTTTATGATTGGAACTAAGATATAATTAGTCCTTATTAGACGCAAAACAATCCTATTAGGTTTATTTAATGTTTATGTGATTTTTATAGTAGACTTAAGGTATGGTGATACATACACAGTTAATACAAATAATAGGTGGGAAGCAGAACTGAGTATCATGGAAATGACTTTGCCGCAAAAAAAAAATAGTTAAACGGGAGAGAGGAGCATATGAGTATTGAAAAATTAAGCAGATATAGGTCAGCAAACGCATACAGTACTTGCACATTGTTTGGTTAATGCTATGCCTGACACTGCTCTCACAGAATGGGGCGGATTTCGTCAGATTGACATTTTCTCTGTAGACGGTTTCTTCCTGCAGGGAAAACATCTTGTATTATATTAGCATAAGACTGATACAACATTTTTTAAAAGGTTAATTCTGTACATCAATTTTATAGCCAAATTAGAACACTCCTCGTTGATTCTCTTTCTGTTCTTTTGATGCCAGCCATCTTAAGAAGTATCTCGAGAAGGTGAGGTTAAATTACTAACTGGCCTTCAGGCAGGACCCTTAGCTGATTACAAAGTTACAGATATATGGAAACATTTTTTAACACACTCCCTACTAAAGTTCCAGGGGTACCTGGGACACAGATAAGCACTAATCCCAAATCTAAATCAGCTTTGTGTGAAAAGTGAATTACAGCCCTACAAATTTTGCACATATACTGGTAGTATTTGCCTAAAATATTAGTGCACCATGAGCATAAGTAGCACTTTGGGATGTGCACTTTAGTTCATGACAAGGTTAAATGTGTAGTACACATATGTAGAAACATACATATATGAGCTTGCTAGTGGACATTCAGGTAAGCGAAGTACTTACCCAAATTTCATTTTACCACTCCTACATAGGGTACATTCAATCTGGGGGTACATGAACATTGCTTCTGTAATCTGTTTTGGTAAGTGGACGCTGTGTGGTTTGTTGCATGCTGTGACCTGTGATGGGCATGCCGTGTTGTAAATGTACAACAGACAAATGGCTAGCGCCAATAGTGTAGGTTATAAAACATTTTTTTAAAAAAAATAGTTTTAAACTAAAGCATTTTTTTAAAAATGTTTTTAGAACCTACACTATGGGCGATCACCTTTTGTTTATTGTCTAAGTATCTGGGGGCACTGCTGGAATCAATACAGATTTGCATATTTTACAAAATATGCCTGTACCCATGGCAATGGATGTCAAGCTAAATGCCATTAGAAAAGTGTGAGAACATTGCATTTAACATCCATCTCCATTGTCTTGGGTGGAGAAACATTGTGTAAATGCAGTTAATTAACCCTTTAAGTGCCACAGAACGTAGAATCTACGTTCTGTGGAAAAGTAACTTGAAATGCCACAGAACGTAGATTCTACGTTCTGCAGCACTTCCGGGTTCTGGAGCGGAGGAGCAGCTGTTAGAGCCGCTTGCTCCGTTCCTCCTCGATCCCCTGCCCCTAGGCAACGAGCAGAGCAGGGGATCGAGTGGCCCCTGGGGCGCGATCACCCAGGGGCCCCAAAGCAGCAGCAGGCACGTGTTACTTACGTGTCCTGCTGCTGCAGCCTGCACTGCGCCGTTGATCTCCGCCCCCACAGCACAGGAACAGGCAGATCGTCGCAGAGCTCTTCCTGGGACCCCTCCACATAGTGTGCAGCACTCCAGCGACTTTTTCAGGTTAGTGCAACAATTACACACACAAACACACCAACACACACTTATTTCAGTAATACACACATAGATTCACACTTACACACATTTAAACATACATTTTTGGGGATTGGGGGGGTCACTTACGCTCACTGCACTCACACACACGTGCACACGCGCACATAACATGTAATTTACTAATTGTACACACGCACATACATGGCATTGTGGCTTTTTTTTTTTTTCCATATCGCATCGTCTCTTTTTTTTTTGCCTGAAAAAAATGTTTTATTGCCATTACGAATAGCTTATTTGCTAACCGTACTGTGCAATACCTTTTGTATGTTATTTCGGTGATTATATTGCAATTTTGGGTATTTAGGTGCATTTTTAGCCATTTTATTGAATTTTTAGCCATTTTATTGCATTTTCAGCTCTGCATATGTTGTGTTCACTTGTTTCTAGCCGTATAACCTGTTTGGCCCAGCTAAAATATTCAAACTGTGATTCTGACGGCCGATAACACTAGTCTGGGAAAAAAACATTGGGGCTCATTTATTAACGCAGCGCAGTGCTAAAAAGAGCGCAGTAGCCTGACATTTGCCCAGCGCATGCGAGTATTTAATAATGTAGTGCACGATACCTTAACAGTGCGATTTTGTGCGCTAATGTAGACACAGACAGGTGCGACGTGTGAAACTGCGTATCAGCTGTCGCAGTGCTTATAATAAATTGTGCGCACAGGAAGATACCGCAAAGGTAAGGATTAGTTGTGCTCATGTATGAATGCGCTGCTTTAATTAGTTGCGTCACATATTGCGCATATTGCGTTCACTTAGACGCATCTGCATTTGTTTCTGTGCTAATATTTGTTTGGTTGCAAAGGTGTTTAGCCTACCTGATACCCTTAAAGGAACCTTGGTCAATATAAACATGTTGGGTGGAAGGCGTGGTTAATATGCACTTTACAGGGGTTGTTCATCTTTGAGTAAACTTTGAGTTAACAAACATCCCCACCAACAGCAGCACCATTGTATTTGCCAGAACCCAGTTTAGCAGTGTGGCTCTGCTAGCGCAGCTGGGCAGGAATGCGCATTTTGAAGAGCGTTACTATTACGCCACGAAGAGGCAGTCGTAAAAATTGTGGTGCTGTTGCCCGGGTGCAGTTTTGCACATATACAGACGCAAATCTGCGACGGCCGCAGTGCAAGCGCATTGTAGCCATGCCCACAGCCACGCCCCTAACAACCACGGCATCGTTTGCGACATAAATGCCCAATCTTTTGCGCAATGCGCATAAACAAAACCATCGCAAAAGCTCTGTGTTATGCGCAATATCACGCAAATATATTAGCGATCACACTCGTGATGTCGCAGACAATCTTTTGCGTCCACTTATGCGCTGCGCTGCTTTAATAAATGAGCCCCATTGATTTTTGTGGTTTTATTGGATTTTTTTTCATTTCACTCTTTACTGCCTTATTTTGTTTTGCCTTGTAAATTTTATCTACTATATATCTATTTGGGGGTCTCTGTGCGCCACATAGTTTGGTATATCTATGTATATTGGGCATAAAAGTGTTCAGTAGACCCCTGGCGTTCATATTTAGGTTGTTTTATGCTGATACGTTACGAAATGTGGGGCATATAATGGGGTAAAATTCAAGCTTTCTGACGATTTTCAGAAATTTGATAAAAACCGTTATGTTCAGCATTGCTTTGCAGTTTGGCAGTTTGCAGTAGAAACACATATTTACCCATATTGAATTTGTCAGAATGTGTACTTTCTGAAAATATATGGTTTTCTGGGGTCTCTGTACTGTTAGGTGGTCTAATGCCGCATAATACACACACTGGGTGGTTATGTTGCAGCAGCCAGCGCGTCAGCCGTGATAATGTCTATACATATTGTCATTTGGGGGTCTCTGTGCGCCACATAGTTTGGTATATCTATGCACATTGGGCATCAAACTGTTTAGTAGACCCCTATGTTTATATTTAGGATGCTTTATGCTGGTAATGATACATGGACAATACAATGCTGGAAAGTTGAAGCTTTGAGGCAATTTTCAGATATTTCACCAAAACCGCCAAATTTGGCAAAGCCTTGCGACTCAGTAGTTTGGAGCAGAAAGGCATGGGTACCCTTTTTAGATTCTGTAGAATGTGTACTTTCCAAAAATATATGGGTTTGGGGGGGTAAACGTATATTTCTGTGTTTTTACCCCACAAAAACGCAGTCAATGTGTTGATCTTTCATTAGCTGAAGTTACCCACAGGACTATTTGTATGTGCTAACTTCATTTTGGGGCCTCTAAATGCCATATACTTTGGTAAACCTATGCACAGTGGGCACCAAACTGTTTGGAGGACCCCTGGCAATCACAATTTGGGTGCTTTTTTGTGATAAGTAATGATACATGGGCGATATGATGCTGGAAAGTTGAAGCATTGAGGCAATTTTCAGATATTTCACAAAAACCATCAATTTTGGGAAAGCCTTGCGACTCAGTAGTTTGGAGCAATAAGGCATGGGTACCCATTTTAGATTCGGTAGAATGTGTATTTCCAAAAATGTATAGGTTTGGGGGGTAAACATATATTTCTGTGTTATTACCCCACAAAAATGCAGTCAATGTGTTGATTTTTCATCAGCTGAAGTTACCCACGGGACTGTTTGTATGCGCTAACTTCATTTTGGGGCCTCTAAATGCCAGATACTTTGGTAAACTTATGAACAATGGCCACCAAAATGTTCAGAGGAACCCTGGCAATCATATTTAGGGTGCTTTTTCTTAGTACATAATGATACATGGGTGATATGGTGCTGGGAAGTTGAAGGTTTGAGGCAATTTTCACATATTTCACCAAAACCGACAATTTTGGGAAAGCCTTGCGACTCAGTAGTTTGGAGCAGAAAGGCATGGGTACCCATTTTAGATTCTGTAGAATGTGTACTTTCCAAAAATATATGGGTTTGGGGGGTAAACATATATTTCTGTGTTTTTACCCCACAAAAAATGCAGTCAATATGTTGATTTCTCAGTAGCTGAAGTAAAGTCCTGATCAATTTGGATGTGCTAACTTCATATTGGTGTCTCTAAATGCCAGATACTTTGGTAAACCTATGCATAATGGGTATCAAACTGTTCAGTGGACCCCTGACAATCATATTTCAGGTGCTTTTTCTTGGTACCTAATATAGTTTGGGATATGCGGAGCAGCAAAATAAAACCTTTGAAATGATTTTTCAGAATTTTGAATTTTATTTTGAAAAACCGCTATGTTCAGACAAGCTTTTATGTTTGGTAGTTGGGAGTAGAGAGACATAGTTACCCATTTTGTAATCGGCAGAATGTGTACTTTTCAAAAATGTATGGTTTTCTGGGGTAAACCTACGGTTTCAGGATTTTTTGCCTTGGAATCTAAAGTATGCCGTTTTCTGCCTTAGTGCTTACAAAATTTGGTAATATACTGCCGGGAGTTTTTGAGGTACAGAAGTCCTAAATCTCCCTAAAACTATACATATCTGGTATTGGCACTTTCGAGAGACATAAGGCTTTCCAAATCAGTTGGATTTTCATCCGTAAAATGAAATATTTTTCTGATATAAATTGATGTACGATGAAAAATGGTAATTTTTCTTTTTTTTTGGTATTTAGCACTATAAATTTTTTTGCACAGGTGGAAATACATGAAAACTCAGGCAGATTTAGAAAGCTCAGTTTCTACCGAAAAAAACAATGTATAGTTTTCCTAGGTAAACTGTAGGTTTCCCCTCAGAAAATGCCCCTAAAGTGAGAGAGCACAAAATGTTTCAAAAACGGCTGGCATTTCGCTTAACCAAAATGTGAAATTCTGCTGGCACTTAAAGGGTTAATTGATAACCAAACAGCAGGGCACTGTTTGGTAAATACACAGCAAATGCACTTATTAAAGTGGGTCATAGACTGAACGTGGATGTACCCAAATCACAATTTGTACACATTTAAAACGGCATATAAGAATTCAATTTTCAATAATACACATAAATTAGTTAAAAAAATTCATAAAGAAGCTATAGAGCAACACCACCACTGAGTCAATTAAAATGCATATGCAAGCAATCACATTGAATTAATCCCAACATTAATTCTATCACTAATCAGCAAATATATATACACCAAGCAGGATTTTGGTTGAAAAGACAAAGCAGTTGACTTTGAATGCTTTTACACATTATAAGCACTGATTAAAAGAATCATGTTTTTAGTATTTGCCGATTAGTGGTACACTTGCATGCATTCTTTACAGGTGAATTAAAGGAGACCTAACAGCCCCCCATTGTGATAAGTCCCCACTGGCCCTCCTCCCTGTCTCCCCCCTGCATAGTCTTACCCCATAATTTTGAAATAGCGACCGCACATGCAGAGTGAGTGGAGCTCACGGATGCAATCTTCGGTAATCATCATGTCTTCTTCCTCCCTTTCGGCAATTTCCGTCTCTTTCAGCACATGCGCAGTTGTCACAAACCAAAAGATTGCTCCAACTGTGCATACGCCAATACGCAGATCACTTCACAAAGATTACCGAAGAGAATAAGATGGCGCCCGTGAGCTCCGCTGCGCCCACTCTGACCCATAATAATGAATTCATTATTTAGAAAAAACACGTATTACCTTCTCTCATTCGAGAATGCCAACATTTGTGCATAAATAAAAATGGCTGTTGTAGAGCCATGAGCACAGCATTAGTCTTGTGTGGATTATTCTAAAATAACTTTGCATGCCATCTTTGAAAAGCAGCTGACCACTACTGGTCCTCTTCATTTCCAAAACACGGACAAAGGTCTAAGCTAAATAAATTAACTTTCCACAAATGTGTACCTAATTCTGTCTGATTTTATATATTTATTTCTATCTATCTGTGGGCTGTGTGAATTTGCAAAAGTATTTAGTTACCCACAAAAAGAGGCGAAAGAGAGAAAAGAAGAGAAAATTGTGAAACGTATAATAGAAAAGGGTATCATAATAAAATTAAAAAGTGAAAACAGTCTGTCAGAAGATTTCAATTTAGTGGGAGAATAGTGCTTTATCTCTGTGCAATAAACCATCCATGTGGTGCCCTGTTATAAAAAGCAATTCACCAAATCATTATGTAGTAAAATATGTACAAAGCTATCTGTGTTATCTGCCATCTGTAAAATGTGAAAATATAGTGTGCTATGGATAAAGGGTGGTGGCTAACAACTGCTTCTGTTTACAAGGGTGTTGCTGTAAGTTCAGGCTCAATATCCCTTGTGTGTATCTACATACAAGAAAATACAAGACCATTTTTTGTGGAAAAGATGGCAACACTAACTTCCTCTTTCTTTTTGAAGTCAACCAGAGATTAGTTTGTCCTGCCAATATTGGAAATCCCTTATTTGGAAACCCAATATCCACAAGTCTTCAAGTTACAGGAAGATCATCTCCCATAGGGGCAAATTTACTTACCTCCGAAGTTGCGCCAGCGCTGGCTTCGCCGCACTTCACCAGCCGTAGATTTGCCAGGGCTGCACAAATTGACGAAGATCCGAAGTTGTGCTAGCGATGTTACGAACAGCGGAACAGTGGAAGTAGCGCTAGAGTAGGTCCACTTCGCTTGCAAATTTACGCCAGCACCCGTTAGTAAATCGGCAAAGTGGGGAAATTATGTCACGATGGTGAATTTTCGCAAGCGTTAGCCACTTCGCCCATTGGTAAATCTGCCCCATAGAGTCTATCTTAAGCAAATAATTCTAATTTTCTATTTTTTTTCTCTGTAATAATAAAATAGTACCTTGTATTTGATACTAAGTTAGCTACATGAATCCACATTGGATTTTGATTCAATGCTCTTTAGTAGACGAAAGGTGATCCAAATTACAGAAAGATTCCTATGTATATATACCTATAATATAAAATAATAGATTACCTTAAGGTTGCCACTAGATGGCAGCAATTAAAAAGGTTATGGACTGGGTGATTTCTAAATTTACATTTTCTTGTATCATAATTGTTTGTCAATAAACAGGTTAAATATTGAGAAAAATCAATGTCAGTGATATAAAAGAAACTAACTGTCCATAAACTGTTTTTGGAAATGATAATAGGTATCAGATTGCAGTGTCAGATTTTTTTCATAGTATCCCGAACATGCATGACCAAGGGGCCCATTTAAAGATCGACCAGAAAAATTTTAGGTTTAATAAAAGGGAAAAACTCCAATTTTAGAGAAAAATTAACTCATACCCCAAAGCTGCTAAAAATCTGAATTCAAAAATACATCTCAAACCTGTCGAGGTCATGTAGAAGTTAATGAAGGATGTCCCTGAAGATTTTTTTGTGATCCCTGCTGGTTTTCCTTCTATAACCGTGGCAACAATTCCATAATATTGAGTTTTCAGAGTGTCAGTCATACGATTCGAATTGATTCGTTTTTTTTTCTCTCCAACTTTTTTCGCAAAGAATTATTGATGTATGCTCCAGGTCCCCAAGAAGTCTTTTTTTGCTGGGCACCCAATGCCTAATTTTCTTTCTCACAGTTCTGCTGCAAATCATGTCAAAACTACTAATTTTAGGATTTTAATGTTAAAATTTACTCATTTGTGTTTTGGTTTTAATACTGCTAAGTTGGAAAGTAACCTTCATAAAACAGAAGTGCTTTTCCAAAAATCTGTGCAGAGCAGGTAGTCCCCCTCACCCTTGCATATGCCTTATTAAATTTCACTAACATTCAGCTAATCATTAAAAACGATACAAGTGCTACTATCTTTCCCTAGTGAATTATAGTATCTTTGTTGTTTGTTTTATTTTGGCACGGCTTTCTTTAATTATTGTTGTTTTCCATGAAATCAGTGTAGCCCAGAAGAAAACTTTCTCAGAGGCATGTGAAACATTTGGAATGATGAAATTAAATAAAATCCTGACGAAGATCCCTGTGGGGGATCAAAACGTTGAGCTTCAATAAAGATTCTTTCTATTTTTGAACCTTTTTGCAAACCCTGTGAGTGCTGCTTTCTTTTACTTTAGATTATATATATATATATATATATATATATATATATATATATATATATATATATATATATATATATATATATATATATATATATATATATATATATAAAATGCAGGGATTGACAGCACTCCAAGGAAATACATCAAGTCAATAATTCAAATGAAAGTGGAGATTTATTGGTGATCCAACGTTTCGGCTCCTCACAGAAGCCTTTGTCAGGGAAAGAAAAGCAGAAAAGCAGTGCACAAGGTTTAAATAGGTTAAAAAATGTCTCCAAGACACCTGCATACGATGCCTGTCACTCATCGTTTGTTATGCAAAGCAGTATATACATGTGGATACAAAGGCAAATGTTGTTATCCATGTTAGGTATGCCCTTTTGTATGGGAGAGATCTGCTTATACACAGGGTGCGTCCTACTGTTACCCCACTCTGTCACATTATTCTGATGTGTAGTGAGCTACCCGTCCTATGCCCTGTATAGATGGGCCGGAAATGCACCGGAAACCCACAGTGAGCGGCGTTGTACCGTTGCTAGGCAACCCATGTCCGTGTGCGTCGCCGAGCACTCAACTGCTAGCAACCGCAAAGGGGAGCCAGCAGAGACAGTGCTTGTCGGCGAATGTTAGCGGAGGGTTTTGCGGAGTATGCAGTCACTGAAACCAACGGCTGCCTACTGCCAGCGTGGGAAAACTTGTATGACTCTAAGGGAGAGAATAGCAAACCATCGGTCTGCCATCAGCAGGGCTCTTAAAGAGGCTCTACAACCAGTGGCAAAACATTTTCTCAACAAAGGACACTCTCTCCCTACATTCAGGTGCATGGCAATTGACCATCAACCCCCCTTGGTAAGAGGGGGTTATAGGGACCAGGCCCTACTGAGAATGGAGTCCCGCTGGATTTTGAAACTGGACACAGTTGCTCCCCGAGGTCTCAATGAGACCCTGCCTTTGGGTTGCTTTTTGTGAAACAATATTGACTTTTACTACCTTGTATCCTGTTTTGTTGCCATTTAGCTTGCTATAAATGTTGCTTTCTTGTCCAATTATGTTTATTGTCATTTTGGTTTACCCATTTGTCCTCCCCTTCTTATGTAAACACAGCGCAGTTCACTCTGACTATCTACATCTGCTATGTATCCAAATTTGCCCTGTCTGTCTCTCCCTCTGATGACCACTGGGAGGTTAATTGGCTTAAGGATGCGGTGGTGCTTTAGTCAGTTCCCCTAACATAACTCTGCATGGCCCTAATGTGTTTATACTACCCTGCCCTGCATGTGGGTCCCTTTACCAAGATGAGCTGAGCACAAGCAGTACGAAGGCCGGTGGCACCCATGTAACCCTAATGATGCGGCTGGGTAGAACCGCTGGCAGTAGGCAGCCGTTGGTTTCAGTGACTGCACACTCCGCAAGACCCTCCGCTAACATTCGCCCACAAGCGCTGGCTCTGCTGGCGCCCCTTTGTGGTTGCTAGCGGACATGGGTTGCCTAGCAACGGTACAATGCCGCTCACTGTGGGTTTCCGGTGCATTTCCGGCCCATCTATACAGGGTATAGGACGGGTAGCTTGCTACACATCAGAATAATGTGGCAGAGTGGGGTAAGAGGACGCACCCTGTGTATAAGCAGAACTCTCCCATACAAAGGGGCATACCTAACATGGATAACAACATTTGCCTTTGTATCCACATGTATATACTGCTTTGCATAACAAACGATGAGTGACAGGCATCGTATACAGGTGTCTTGGAGACATTTTTTACCCTATTTAAATGCCCAAACACTTGTGCACTGCTTTTCTTTCCCTGGCGAAGGCTTCTGTGCAGAGCCGAAACGTTGGATCACCAATAACTCTCCACTTTCAAGTTAGCTGGATTGTTATTACCTGTTATTGATATAGTGCTGACACATTTACACAGCACTTTATAGAGATTATATATCATTCCCTGCCCCAGTGGAGCTTACAATCTGATATCCCTATTACATTCAGACATGTAGGGGACAATTTAATCAGGAGCCTAGTAACCTGGCAGTATGTTTTGGAGTGTGAGAGGAAACTAGAGTTACCCTAGTCATTTGGTGAGACTAACCAAACTCTTTGCAGACAGCGGCCAAGCTCGGGACTCCAGCATTGCATGGCAAACAAGCTATCCACTGCCACCATGCTGCCCATGCCAACAGGACGCTTTATGCCTAAATGCATAGTGCCAGCATTAAAGTTAGGCAGAGAAGGAATGAATGTCTGCGTATATTTAGCATGGTTCAAGCTCGTACCTTTGGTTTCAGTGAAAGCAACCTTAAAGGACCAGTAACATCAAAAAAATTTTTTAAAAAAATCGTTAGTACACATAAAAAAAAAAACACCACCACAAATTATAATTTAAAATCACAAAGCCTTTATTAAGAAATAACTTACAGAAACTGCACTTCCTGTCCTGTACAGAAACGGCGAAAGGGCGACCATCCTCCTGCACTATAGAAGAGAAGCGCCCACCTGGACACTGGAGGAAGCGGTGGTAGTGGAGCAGGAGCGACCGGGGCAGGGAGCGGTGGAGGAGGAGGGGGCCTGGCCAGTGACTGATGATGAGAAGCGGCTGCCGCTGCCAACATTGATTTACAGCTCCCTCCACCGCCTCCACTACCACTGCTTCCTCCAGTGTCCAGGTGGGTGCTTCTCTTCTATAGTACAGGAGGAGAAGGGGGCCCGAGCAGTCACTGCATCGCATCACAGGCATGAGGCATCCATCTTGCTCCTTCACTCTACTCAAGTAGAGTAGCCAGGGAGGAGAAATCGAGCCCAGCAGCATCGATGGTCGCCCTTTCGCCGTTTCTGTACAGGACAGGAAGTGCAGTTTCTGTAAGTTATTTCTTAAAAAAGGCTTTGTGATTTTAAATTATAATTTGTGGTGGTGTTTTTTTTTTTGATGTGTAGTAACGATTTTTTTTAAAAATTTTTTTGATGTTACTGGTCCTTTAATAAAGTTTACTTTAACATTCTTGACAATTCAAGGTATACTATTGTATGGCAACAGTTTGTGCAAATGAAGTCCAGAATGGGTTTGCGGAGTTGTGAATGAAAGGACTTGACTGGTCTGCGCAACACCCTTGAAGTTGAACATCACTGGTAGGACTTTAATTTCCAGCTACGAGCCAGGCCTGTTCACTCAACATTAATGGCCAACCTCACTAATGTTCTGGCGGCTGAATGGAAACAAATCTCACCAACAATCATCCAACATCCAGTGGAAAAGCTGTCTAGAAGAACAAACACCGTCAGTAGGAGCTTTCAGAAATCATCTGCTAGATTTTAATGTATAATGGTACATTGCTCAGCTTCATACTATCCTCGGTAGTATGCCTTATAACCAAATTAACTCTTAAAGCCTTTCCATTTGTTATCATTATTTTGGAAAGGGCCTGTGGGACTGACTGAAGATTTGACACAAAGCCTTTAGTCCTAACAGGAATAAAGGGTTAATCAGATTTCTGTGGCTCATACAAAAAATTAATGCCAAAGTAATTTAGGCAATTTTACTAAGAACAAAGAAAGGCCTGTGTGTCTCAAAAGCATTTATCTTAACATTGATTACTCAAACAACACAAAATATAATGAGCATGAACTAATTTTATTATTATCTTGAAAGGCAGCTTTCTTCCAGTTATTAAGATATATTATTTGGTATCAGCTAACCTTCTCTTTACTTTTTGCTAATGGACAAGTAAGGGATCCAATCACATATTTAATAGCAGCCTAATATTACAGGGGAATAAATCTCTCAAAAGCAATTCCACCTCAGACTTTATTTATTGAAAATCATTACATTTTAAAAGCTTGTTATCTGTTACCTATGAGAAAGAATTGGTGGTCGAGATACAATTCTCAGTGGACAGATCTATTGCAAATGTCACTGTGGAGTTTCTCGAAAATGGATATGCAAATCTCCGATTCTGTCTGCATTATAAAATCAAGTTTAAAGTGTAACTTAGAGGTAGCATAACTACCCATATCAATTAACCCTGTATAAGCAGGGTCTAAAAAGTCACATAAAAGAATGATTCCTGCAAGTGAATGGCACAGCCAAGCAAGCACATTTAACTACACAAGTTTGAGTACTGCTAGTTTTTACCATGTTTTCGAATAACGTCATATATTTTAACTTTTAGACACTAGCGCTTATTTACTAACAAATGGTGCAGTAAACTGCAAAATTGTGCACTTAATTTTTTATTATATATATTTAAATAATAATTTCAGATGTATTATACTCTTCTCAGCAGTTTAAAGGGACTGTTCACCTTTAAATTAACTTTTAGTATTACATAGACATTGATATTCTATGACAATTTGCAACTGGTTTTATTTTTATTCTGTGATTTTTAAGTTATTTGGCTTTTTGTTGAGCAGCTCTCCAGTTTGGAATTTTAGCAGCTATTTGGTTGCTAGGTTTGTTCTTTGTAACCAGGCAATGGTTTGAGTAAGAGACTGGAAAATCAATAGGAGAGAGACTAAAAAGATAAGGAATAAAAAGTAACAATAATATTAAAAGCTCACAGGCTGCCGAGGTAAGTGACCCCCATTTGAAAGCAGGAAAGATGTAGAAGAAAAGAGAAATAATTAAAAGACTATAAAAATAAATAATGAAGACCAATTTCAGTTACTAGGAAAAGTTCACTTAAATGTGAAACACCCCCTTTGTGCTTGTCTGACTGGCTTCAGCTGACCTAGCTAACTTGAATGCCTTAAGCTGGCCATAGAAGCAAAGATCCGATCATACGAATCCTCTGTTCGTACATTTTTCAGACCATGTGTGGAGAGTCCCAACATTTTTCATCCCACGTTTGGTCGATCGGCCAGGTTACAAGATTTCTGTCGGCTGACGATAATTTCTTTGCATGTATTGCTGATCGGAAGATTCTCAGTGGGAGACTGTTACTAGCTTTGTCGGACATAACTTTCATACGATTGCTGTCAGGGGCAGAACATCGGCTGATCTGTTCTTTTACTACTTTATTTGATCTGAATGGTTAGTGGCAGGTCGGGAGATGGGGGAGTCTTTGCATCTATGGCCAGGTTTACACCGACATTTCTTACCAATCTTATGGTGTTCTATTCTGTTCTAGGAATAGTAACACCAAATAATGAAAGTGCTTTAATGGAATGAAAATATAATGTACTGTTGACCTGCACTGGTAAAACTGGCAAAAAAAACAGGCTGCCTTGTAGCCATGGGGAAGCCATTCAAACCTAAAAAAAGGACAAAAGGCACATGAGACACAGTAGATAACAGATAAGCTCTGTAGTATACTGTAAGGGATAAACCTTACCATGGTGGTCTAGTGGGAGACGGGGTCCCCCGCCATGTCTCCGGCGGGGACGCCCGCCGCATACGTCCTCTTCCTTGCAGTCCCGACCCCCCTATGGCGCGTGCCCTGGCGCACTTCCGGGTTTTATACGCCGGCGTGATGACGTCATCATTGGGCTCCTCCCAAGGTGAAAGGCAGCGGTTAGAGGCAGAAGTGAGGGCAGAGACCAGGGAGCTTAGCTTGGGTTCTGGATATAGGGTGCCGAACATGACATATACAATGGGATTCTTCATAACTTATCTGTTATCTACTGTTTATCCTGTGCTTGAATAGCTGCCCCCATGGTTACACAGCAACTTGTTTATATAAACTATAGTTGTGTTTGTGAGGCAAACATGCCAGTTTTATTAGTTCAAGTCAACAGTACATTATATTTTTATTCCATTAAAACACAAATTTTTATGTGTTACTGTTTCTTTAAAACAATAAAGGGTACTTTTGTGCTCCTTTGCTTCTAAAGGAGATATACAGAGCATTGGCTTAGGAGCACTGAATACATTAGACTTACTTTCATCAGGCTATTGGCCTAAACAAACAGAACAATAGAATGCAGGCAGCTGCACGGTAATTGTTTGCTTTTCTTGAGGGCATGTTGGTCACATGTATGTATTTCTTTATTTATATAGCTCTACTTATATACACATCCTGTAAATGGTTGGCCTGCGTATGGCCAACTAAACTCAGCAACTTTGTGCCCCTTTGTGCTTTAGCACTTTCATCAAAAGTATTAGTCAATTTAACAATATTAAAGGATATATATTGTGTAAAAAACAAGAACGTGCCAGCACATTATACACTTCTAAATATAGAATAAAGAATGTGCTGCATAAAAATTGCGTTTTGGGCTGAGTTATTGATATTTTCTCAAATCCCTTTCCCAGAATGTCCAAGGGAGTCAGCTAGGCAGACCTGATAGGGAACTAAAACCCACCTTTGCTTGTGTAAACGTAGGGCTGTAATTGGCTGTCTCCTCCGTCTGTGCTTCTGTCAGCGACAGGCTGAACAAGCCCACTCCTCATTTCAAACACAAGCAGGGACAGTATCAGATCTAAAGAGAACATTTTTAATGATAATTCTTAGGAAAATGGCACTGTTGCAAAGGCTCCAGCCAACAATGAAACCAACCCTATCTGTAGTCTAATCCCAGACACAAGGGGCCAAAAACCTACCAAAATCACCCTCTATGACTGTTGAATTCCACCTGTAATGCTTTCTGATGTGAATTACCTAATTAATGATTGAAAAGCATGTTAGAGTTTTCATATAGGGCAATAAAATACATTTTCTGGTGTTTTGGCCCTGAATATTTAGGTTACTTACTGTAAAAAGGTTCAACATATGCAAGACAAAATATCCAAAATCTATGGCAAGCGAATTTTAAAGACTTACTTATTATTATTACATTGTTTATCTGATGCACGTTCAGCAAGAAATATACAGCTTTTGAAACAAAATAAACATTTTATTTTAATTATTATTTTTTGATTTTATTTTTATTTATAGAGCATCAGACTGGGGCATCTTGATCCCACGGGGCTACAACATGAAGGGCCAGCACCAAAACAATAAGGGAGCTCCCTGTGACGCCAGGGCACACCAGTTTTTTCCCGGTGTCCCACTGGCCCAGTCCAACTCTGTATTTATATATGTTTTTATATTTTGAATATGTAAATAAAGCCATAGAAATACTTATATTGACTCAGTCACTCTTGACCAAGTGGCACAAACTCTTTCTCATGTACAGACAAAAATAATTACTGAATTACCTTTTATTTTAGCTGGATTCTTCCATATTGTTGTTAAGGAGATGTGAACTTTCCTAAGGCTAATGCCACATGGGACTGATTCTTGGCATGAAAAATGCAGGCCCCTACACTGGTCTCAGCTTTCGTCCTTGTCTGCACCCAGGAACCACTGCATAGGCCTGGTGCAGGCACATGCATTTCAGCGATGAAATCTGCCATGTGGGCCTATACCTGGGCTAATGCAGGGATTAAGCAAGAAAGGAGGCTGATGCCAGCGGGACGGCCACCAGTTAGGTGGGTTTAGGTTGAAATTTGGGTGACCATTGCAGGCTAGGGTTGGGTGTGGGTCAGACTAGGGAAGTACAGTGCTCCTCTGCTCTAGAAGATTCTATGTCTTGGAACCAGAGGCACACAAAGCAGTATCTTACAGAGTGAGAAGATATGGGTACATGGTTGGGTACAAGTCCTATAATGGCAACATTTTGTGGGTTAGGGTTGGTGGTGGGTTGCATTTATCCTGACCTGCACATGACGTCTGCCTTTAACAAGAATTGCATGAACAAATAATAGGAAGCCAGATAGACACAATGGAGGTAGGATATCTAATGCAAGATCCTCTTGTATTCAGTCTACTGCTGGCCCTCCAGATGCAGAAACAAGTTTTATAGGGTAGTGTTGCTTTAATATTTTGTTCCTAAGACTACAGTTGCTGGGTGCTGTAGATTTAGAATTTAGAGCATCACTGCTATGGAATGTTTGTGTACAGTATTTATTGTCATAAGAGAGGTAAAGATTTTACAGTCTTTTTACAATCCATTTACAAAATGATGCTACCACTTCTCAGCCATCAGAGTAAGGGGTGCCGCTTCACTTGTTCAGAGTGCATTTGCTCTTCTTGCTAAAAGAGATGAACTTCAGGTTGAAAAAATGGAAATGTGGCATTTCAAGTTAGTGCAAATGTGAGTTGTTCAGTTAACGGTTAATATATATAGATATATATATATGTAAATATATAATGTTAGTACAGTGAGCGCACTCCTCCGGGATTTAGATTGTCAATGGTGGTGCGTTGGTCAAGGCTTTATGATATATTCCAGTAAATGGACCCGCACTCTTTCATTTTGGTGAAATAAATCAATGTGCTTTATTCCCAAATTCATTGGAGATGAATTTGTGAATAAAGTACATCGATTTATTTCACCAAAATGAAAGAGTGCAGGTCCATTTACTGGAATATATATATATATATATATATATATATATATATATATATATATATATATATATATACAGATACACCCTATAACAGATTGGCCACTAGAGGGAGCGCCAGAGTAGCAGTAGTTTCGTGAGGGAGGGAATGTTCCCAGAAGTTGAAGACTGAGAGGTTATAAAAGGAGAGAGGCCCTTAGAGAGTGAAGAGAGATGCAGCATGGAAAGAAAAGCAAGCAGGAAATCACTGAAACAGTAGAGTCATCTCCCAGGAGAGGTATTGACTTTAGCTAATATGAGGCCTAGTGGTTATAAAGGACACTCTAGGAGTGTGAGATAAGACAGGTGAATTAGCATGAGCAGCTATGGCCCCAGCAAGGAGTGAGTGGGCATAGTGACCCAGTGGGTATCCTGCCAGTCAGGGTTTAAGAGGATAGGCGAAGACAGTGAAGGGGGTGAGACCTCCACTGGAACCACCTAGCGTTAGTGGTGTCAGGGCAAAGCCTTGTAAAAGGGGGAGTGCTGACTAGACCCCCTGGTAGGACACTGCAGGCTGAGGTGTGAGTGGGAAGGGATGCCGTGGAACAGTTCCCTAAGCCTAGCCCCCCACTTTGCTGCTGATCCATTTGACTACATTGCTGAGCTGGCTGACCACTGTTACTTTGTATCAGCAGCCAGCTGTCCTCAGCCTTCATCCTCCAAACTCCACAATTCCCTGCACATGTGATTTCAATAAGGAAATTAACATCTCAGTGCAATGCATGGTGGGTTATGTAGTTCCTGTCTGTAAGCCGTGGAGAAGTTGTTACAATTTGTGTAACAAAGTGTTTTAGTTCCTCCTTCCCTACCAGGATTTCAAATGATGAAAAAAGGTGGTTGTGGAAGCACTCCTAAGGCTAAGTAAAAATGTATTAAAGTATAATGGAAGTGCTACTGACTTTGCCAAATTAACCAGTGCACATTCCCTGGGCCCCTGGTAATTCAGTATATATGCAAGTTCATGTGTTCACAAAGACAGGGTTTTTCAGTTACAAAGTTAAGATCATAAAGTTGAAAAGCCACCATAACAACGTCAAGGTAAACCCCACAAGGTGGTCCCTAAGTTGTTTACCTCTGGTCATAGTATAAATGTCTTGTGCCTCTCTGCATAGTAGCATTAATTGAAGTAAATGTCTGCTGAACCTTGGTTTCAGTCTGAGGGCTAGATCCTCCCAGCCACTAGCTTGCAGATTTTTTTTAAAAGAAAACTTAATAATATAAAAATAGTGAAGGGAAAGTTAAATTGTTTGTATAGGTGCACACTTGCAAAGCGTGTATATATGTGTGGGTATGTGTGTGAGTATAGGTAAGAATATAGGTGTGAGCTAAAGTAAGTAAAAAAAAGACAAACTAAATTAAGTGTAGTAATAGGTGTAGTAAGTGTAAATAGGTGCAAAAGTGTTACTTGATGCAATTAAAAACATTAGTTGAGCGGGGTAGGTATGGAAGGTGCTACAAACCACATGAAGCTCAGCCACAGCTTCAGGCTACATTTCAATACAAAAGGGGGGTTGTGGGAGCACTGTAAATATGTATTAAAGTATAATGGAAGTGCTACTGACTTGGCCAAATTAATCAGTGCACATTCCCTGGGCCCCTGTCTCAGTAATTCAGTATATATGGAAGTGCATGTGTCACGCTTAAAGCTGGCCATAGACGCAAAGATCTCCCTGCAATATCGGAGGAACAATCGTACGTCCTCATCTCCCAACTTGCCACTAACCGTTCGGATCAAACAAAACAGTAAAGAACATGTCCTGCCCTACAGCAATCGTAGATAGTTTTTGTCTGACAAAGCTGACAGTGACAGTCTCCCACTGAAGATCGTCAGATCGGCAATACATGCAGAGATATGATCGTCAGCCTACAGACAACTTTTAACCTTTCCGATCGACTGAACGACTGATCGGCATGGCAAGTTAAATGTTGGGACACTCCACGTATGATCCGAAAATTGTATGAATCGAGGATCATGATACGATCAGATCTTTGCGTCTATGGCCTGCTTAATATAATGAGCGTGGGCCATGCAAGGTGTTATATGGAAAGGGCAGAGTGCCAAGTCAAGCATTGCATGAATGCTAGAAATCTTTGTCTTGGAGAGCTTATCAGCTGATGCTTTGAGGAAACTGTACGCAGGAACAACCTTTGAGTTGCAATAAAAAAAAGTCACATTGCTAACTATAAATTTTCCTGATCCCTACATGCTGATTTCCTTTGACTTTGCACAAATTTCTTCATAGGAGAAACAACCAGACATACACACAAGTCACATTTTAAGTGACATCTGAATATTATAATAACTGAACATCTGAGTATTATGATAACTATAAATTACAGCTTACATTATATGTAAGGAATACATACTAGCATATACATATACACATTCTGTAAAAGCACAAAATCCCCACTGTATCCAATAACAAAACTTGACATAGACGGCACTTCTGGACAGTTTAATAAAGCAGGTTACTGGAAAAACCTAACACGTTTCGGGATCAAATAGGTTGATATGATTAAGGGATTTGATCCCGAAACGTGGGCAGGCTTGTGATTCTGGAGTAAATGGATGATGCTCAGGGACACCAAATCACCACAATGCTCTACTGAGTAGTTCTATGACATAATTAAATGGCACAATCTCATTGCTTATATGGGAGGTGTGTGCCTTTGGGGTAAATGGATAGTAGAATGAAACTCAGCACCTTTAAAAAAATGCATACATTCTTCTTTACCACTGCATAATATGGGCAGACCTGTGATATTGTAAGATGAAGGTAGATTGAAACACTTTTGAAAGCCCTAGATACTTGCTGTAACAAAATTAATTCATATTCAAAGTACATGTATCCCTTAATATCTTAAAAGAAAATAAATAATGAATGTAAATTACAAAAGTGCTTAGAATAGCACCCTCATCAATTTTACATTCACTTATTATAAAAGTTTATTTATCCTTTAATTGACAATTACAAAAGTGCCCTCCTGGGGCCAACCAACTTCACCTATTTATATCAAGTACTGTCCCTGTATACATAAAAACTCCTCTTACCTTGAACATTAAACCTTACATATTTAAAAGGCAAATAATTACATTTTATACAGAGAAACAGGTAAAACAAGTAGTGCAATGCGGAACTAACATTTTTTTAATATCCATGGCAGGAACATAGCATGTACACAGAGAAAAAGTAGCTTAAAGAGGCTGTGCTACAATTTAAATAATAATAATATAATCCAATTTGTTTCCTCAGTAGGGATGTAGCGAACTGTTCGCCGGCGAACTAGTTCGCGCGAACTTCGACTGTTCGCGTCCGCCGAATGTTCGCGAACGTCGCGCGACGTTCGCCAATACGAGTTCGCGTTCGATTCGAACAAAAATCGTTCGACCATTCGACCATTCGATTCCTTCGACCGCTAAAATCGAAGGATTTTCGTTCGAATCGAACGATCGAAGCCATTCGATCGATTCGATCGAATGGCTTCGATCGTTCGATTCGAACGAAAATCCTTCGATCGAACGATTAAAATCCTTCGATCGTTCGAATCGAACGATTTTGCGGATGTTCGAAGTTCGCGAACTGTTCGCGAACTGTTCGCATTTTTGCCGGTGTTCGCGAACGGCGTTCGCGAACACATAAACGGCAGTTCGCTACATCCCTATTCCTCAGTGATCTTCCTTTTTCCCCACCATCTTGACAATATTTGCCCTTACATTTGACTTCTCTCCCTCCCTCCCTCCCTTCCTTTACCTCCATCCTTCACCATCATTTCTTCTGCTAATGCGTTTGTGCTTCTAATATTAAAGCTATATGCAATTTTGGTAAGGGTCTTGTTAGTTATATAGAAGACTGGCATGAAAATGTGGAAACAAGGAAAAGAGATATATCGAGCAGCTGATGAATGGAGATACCAAAAGGTTGTGCCTTAACATGTGCAAGAATTGCTCTAGTCCAGTAATTCCAAGCAACAAGATACTATGTTAAATATTGGATTATTTGGTAATATTCTATGGACAATGATCTGGGACTTTTCTGATCTTTTACCCTTGCTCTCTTGACAAGTAGGGGACATTGGGTTTAGGCCATGGAAGCATTTATTTCTTTTATGTCACCCACCTCATGAAAAATTAAGGCTGGCTGGTAATGTATACAGTATATAGAGATGGGACAATATTTTTGCCTAAATCAGCAGCTAATAACATGTAGGGGGGAGTCAGTTCATGATGCTTTCAGGGTAACCCCCTTGCCCTAAATCAGAGTAGTCCACGTTTACATGAACTCCAGTATCTGCCACGTTGGCTTTATTCTGACATCATGGGGAAATCAAAAGGCAGCATGATGTCATGAAGTGGAAAACTCTCATCTGAAATAAACAGTTGGGATTAGGACTGTGAAAAATGAATCTGCTGCTATTTTTTCTTTTTATATATTGTGTTTTTCCAAAGAATCTGCTGCTTTATAAATAGAACCCTTTGTGTTTGTTTTGATGGAATATGGACTTTCTGATCAGTTATTTGAACAAAATGCAGTTGAATTAAACTGGATTGGTTAATCCTCTTTGATACGACAAACATGGATTCATTTAATAAACACACAGTTGCCACTGTGCAAAATTTACCTACATAAGCACAGGCTATCATGAGATATTTATATGACAATTTAAATTAGCTTTCAGGTTGCTATGGTCTAGTTACCGTAGCAACCAGCCTGTCATTTGAATGAGAGACTGGAATATGAATAGAAATATGACAATAAAATTATATTCTCTCTGAGCAATAATTTTTTTTGACTGCTGGGTTTGTGACCCCCATTTGAAAGCTGGAAAGAGGCAGAAGAGGAAGGTAAATAACTCAAAAACTATAAACAAATACCACCTTAAACATTTTTAAGAACAGGACATTCTATAGTATGCTAAAAACTGATGCAAATTACCCCTTGGATGCAGAAAGATAACTAGATTGTTAAGGAAATCATACACAAGTAAACTAGTACACACTATAATATTATGAAAAATGTTCATGTGAAATTGACAATTAATTTTAACTTATAAATTTGTACAGATGCAATTTCCCCTTTTTTGCCCCAGTTGAAACTTCTGGTTTTGCTTTTTACTTTACATTACCTTTTAGACTATATTCTTCTGGCAAAGCAGGTAAAATAACTCAATGAATGAATGTAATATTGTGCACGATTGCTAAGCTATTGCCCTTTACACTATGTTTGTAGTCATAACATTGCCAGAAGATGACACTACTAGATGTCATACTAGCATTCTCTCACATAACAGCTTCCAGGTATTTAAGCAGAATATCTGGAGATAAACTTTCAGGCTGCTTTGAAATCTGATATTCAGTTCTATATGCCGGTTTAATATTCTGTTCTCCATTGTTTTCCGGAATAAAAGTATAGGTTTTCTTGTTTGTAAAGTTTTCTGCACTGCTAGTCTGTCTCTACGACAGATAAATACCTGTGAACCTGCCAGAAGGCGTTGCCTTTTCTGGTTTGACAAGTGACACCACTTGATTTTATAATTATTCACTGGGGCGGTACTAGGAATGAGAGCAAACGTACCTTAACCAGGAAGTAAGGGAAACACTTACATCAGTATTCTCATACAGACAGCACTACGTGTTAGCCTGTCATTCAGTCAAAGAAGACGATGCAGCCAGATCCAAAATCCCAGAACGGTCTCCGCAAAGAAGAAAAATTAATTTCCTAAGAATATTTTCATTTGTAATCTTATACTGACACATCTTTTTTTTTCCCCAAGTGGATAGTTGCAGAAGACATCTGAACTCATTCCAAAGCCTGTATGTTTTTTTGTTTTATCTATGGACAGCCAGCCCCAATGATAATACAATCAGAATGGCAAGAAATGTTTTTTAAGAATTTATGCTATAACTGTACCAGAGGATTTACTGGAAGAATTCATCTCAAAGATGGGAAACTGTTGCAGGAAGAATTGCAGCTGCCTAAGCGGTGTGCTACCCTGTGTCTTTAACAATGAGAAGAGAGCGACTTCTTATACTGCTAATGATATTGTGATTCCGAATATACCTATAACTACTCACCATGATGGTCCACAGCTCCCGCCACGTTTTGAAAACCGGAGAGAACCGCAAATAAATACTTATGTTGCGTTGTACAGTTATGAAGGACGGACACCTGATGAGCTGAGTTTCAAGGCTGGGGACAAAATGGTTATCTTAGACACCACTCATGCTAGCTGGTGGAAAGCTAAACTTTCAAGGACCAGAGGAAAAACAGAGGGATATGTCCCATTCAATTACGTTGCTCCTGTCTCCAGCATTGAGTCTATGCCGTAAGTCTTTCCTATCTGTTATTAGAGAATGGTAATCTCATTCTTTGGATATACATATATATATATAGAATATATATATATATATATATATATATATACTGTTATAAAAACTCCCTTGGCCCCCAAAGCTCTGTAAAAATAAACCTTGGCCTTTGGGAATCCTGGTGTTGACCTACAGGCCCCTTGAAAAAAAGGGGCTCAGAAGATTTGTAGACCTATTTAACCCTGATGGTAGTATAGGGGTTCCCCCCTCAAAGCAGTTTATGTAATTGAGTGCTGAGATATGTAATTCGTATGTAATTCATTGGAAAAACGAATAAGGGGGAATTCTTATTTTGCCACTTAAGGGGTAAATAAGTTACATAATGTCCCTAGCAGCAACACTGATGTGTTTTCCTTTAAGCATTTATAGTGCCTTTATATGTGTGAGTAATTTAAATATTGTAACTTCACATTGCTGTGTTTTGGGCCATGAACATCTGCAGTCTGTTCATTCTTTTACTTGAAGACTAAAAGAAAACTTACTGTACATTACATTTACAAAATAAGGTTTACAGAAGTAAACAGTGAGATGACAGGCCCCTAGTCATTATGAGACCTAACAGTTCCTGGATTTTTGCATGATGTCTTACAGTTTCTTTTTATAGTTGCTGCTCCTTTTGCTAGGTTTTTAGAAAGACCAGCAGTAAGTATTTAGGTTTTCACACAAAGTAAAATGAAATTCCCAGTGTAATTAACACTGCCCTATTTAGAGCAGGTTGTATGTGATGCATTATCGTTTTAGAGGTAAAAGGTCAGACTCATTGGTCAAATTGCCACTAACACATTCTATGAGTACTTGGCCTGTAATCTGACCTCTTAGGTCCCTAGCAAAAAAGATTTCCAGACCACCCCCCCATGATGTATGACTGCAACCTGCAATCCCTCCACTCCCGCCTGTGTGTATATTGTTATTTGGTAATATGGGTACAGGCAGTAACTGAGGTTAGTGGAGACTATAAGTCTTTACCAGGCTCCCCCTATCCTTAGACTCCCCTAAACTTATGGTATCTGCTTCCCGTATTGTTACACCACTGATGAGTACCAACCTCTTTAAAGTCAGGCTAAGTTTATTGCTACTGGAGAGTTCTGGAGTTTTAGGATTTATTATTTTATTTTATGTGGGAGAGTAGAGAACATGTAAAAATAATGCATTGCTTCGGGGCGAAATTTACCCCATGTAGCCAGTCTTACTCTGTTTGTAAAGCCCCTTTACTGAAACACACAAGTCTTGTCTAAAGATGAGGACACAATCTGAACATTTCTCAGCCTTCAAAACTTTCCAGCCAGGGAAAAAAGGCAAAACAGTTCACAAATACCTGGTAGGGTAGAAACTAATCAGGAGTCATACACTCAATGGACACTCAGCTGGTATTTGAATGTCAGGAGGGGGGCAGAGTCATTAAATAACTGAGGCAATTATATTACGAAAATGACACTTTGTACCTGTGACCTTATTTCTCAGGAAATGTGAGGCGGAGCCTGCATGCCATTTTTTTTATCTAAACCACATACTCATGCATGGAAAGCAAGGGGGTATCATATGCAGGGATCAGAATGTCAGTGCACTTTATGGTGAATGTGCAGTAGTTAATTTTGGGGAACATTGTGGGCTATGTAGTATTTTTTAAGGATGCTGTGCGATACTGTTTATGTAAAGTATTGTGATTAAATGTAATTTGCTATGTCATGCACTTTTGGCACACATGATGGACTGGTGCCATCTTTCCACATGGCTTTAGCTGGCCGTACTATCCAGATTTGGTTGGGCGGGTCCCTGAATTTTTTCCAAACTGCCTGACCATGTGGGTATATACAGTATGGCCTATTGGGGTGGCATTCTGATCCTGTGATCCATCCAAGTGCAACGGGGATTATCTATTGTTCCTCCTCTTTTCTTTTGGTTGTTACAGTTGTTCAGGTGGCATGGACAGACTTATCAATATAAAGGTGGCCATACCCCTGTATGACCTCTCTCAATCCATAAGAGGGTGTTGGTCTGATCTGCTGGAAAGCAGCACACCTTACAAAGATATATATATATATATAAATACCATTGCTACATCTCAAAGTTTCTTTCCAACACCATTTTATTGTGTTTTTGGTGAAACTTTTTTTTCTTTTGAGTATATTATCCACCAGGTAGAACTCTTTTTTTTACTAAATTACATGCATTTGTACAAAAGATTTTTTATGTTCATCTGTAATAGTGTTTTAGACATGAGGTAAGGCACTACTGCAGGGGTAGCAAATAACAAGAACAGCTCCCTGGAACTCCCCCAGAGGCTGCACCCAGCTCCTAGCACCCCCCAACAAACTGCATAATGCTATGATCTGTAACAATGAATTGGAGCATATTGAGCATTGCCAATCCACAAAGGCTAGAGCCCAGCCATTGCTGTGTGATGCAAGAGACCAACTGTGAGTTTATTCTGACACCCTGGTTCATTCACTACCTACAGGCCTTTCCATGTGTTTGCTAGGTCATATGACTAAGGATAATATTCCCTGTCAGTACTAGAGCTAACTATAGCAGTGACCTGTAGATACATCAATAGAAAGGTCTTAACAAGCAGGCCCGGATTTGCGGCAAGGCCGCATAGGCCCGGGCCTAGGGAGGCAAAAAAATAGGGGCGGCATGCCGCCCAGCCACATTATCGGGACGTGTGCGTCCCCATGCAATTACAGCAGCTGCGCCGGCGTTTTTTCGCCGGCGCGCTGGGAAGGGGAGGTGAGGTGGGCGCTAGGACCGTGCGGCCGCCTGGTCGGACCGCGCGGCCTAAGGGCGCCCAACATGGAAATGCGGCGCTGTTAACAAGTTGACTCGCCTAGTATTAGAAGGGGTCCAGGTGCACTGCCTTGAATCTTCAGCCAGGGGATCAGATCAATATGTATTATAGTTGAACAGGCACTCAGAGAACCTTTGTTGTTTACAGGGGAAGCAGAACCTGCTTCAGGGAGGTAAAGGGGCCTGTCCAGGAGGTATAGGGGCCACATGAGGCCCTAATTCATATACAATTTCAATAAATATTGGTAAAACAGGTCAACCTCTAGATATTTTGGGGACCTGAAAATATTATTTGCTGTGGGGTCCAGTAATATCTAGTTAAGGCAGCCACTGGTTGTACCTTAGTGTACCTAATGAACTACATTCTTAATTTTTGTGTGTAAGACTATTCTCTGAGTGCCTGATCTACTACAATACGGTATAGCAGTGATCTGTGACAAGCAGGGGCAGCCAGCACAGACAGGGTTGGTGAAGGTAGGGCTTCTTTCCCAGCAACATCAGAATTTACAAAAGCAAAGAAAATCTGCCTAAAATATCAGTTAAGTAATCCAATGATGCTCATATACCTGCTGGCTTGGGTATAAAACTTGACGGGTGGAATTAGGTACAAGCAACATTCAAGAAAGCACTCAAGGGAAATTTAGATCTGGCACTGCAGCTAAGTATAGTGTTTGCTAAAGGGAGTTATAAAGCACTGCGTATCTTGTCAGCGCCAGGCCTGGATTTGTGGAAAGGCCACCTAGGCCCGGGCCTAGGGCAGCAGGATTTTAGGGGGCGGCATGCTGCCCAACCACACCCACATTTGTTCAAAAACACCGGGGATGCGCTGGAGATACAATATTTTTTTAAATCCCCATTGCTCTGGTCCAGATGATAAAAATTTGCACGAATAAAGGTGAGGGGACAGGGGCGACAAACGGCAGTGGGCCTAGGGGCGCCCACTATGTAAATCCGGCCCTGGTCAGCACTATATAAATAAATGATGATGATGAACTCTTCCATAAAAGTGTTGCATTACTCAAATATTACAGAAGCAGATCCACTCCAGATCCGTTGATTTGCACTGAAAGTACAGCTTCAGAGCTTAAAACATTAGCATCGGAGCAGGTCAACTGGGGGACTGCCTCACTAGGGCAGCAAGCATTATTGCATTTGCTCCACTAGTAAAGCTGAATTTCTGTTTTAAAAACCGGAACCAGCGTACATTCAGTTCCAGTATCAATGTCATATAAAATCAAAGGTCAAAAGGAAGGATGATTTTGTTTCATCAGTATTACGGCATAAGACTGCTGATGCATTCCCTGAAGCACATGGAGAGGTTAAGGGCCACCTTACCTAAAAGGGATTAAACAGTGCCTTTGGTGGCGTAGCCTATATCAAAAAACTTTTTTGGAAAGCCCCCATCTTGCCAGTAGACGCAGTGAATTCTGGTACCGAACCTGAGGCAGAGAACAAACCTCTCTCCCACCTGATCTGCACATGCACGTAGACCGCATTGCACTTATGACAATTGTGTAGGAGAGGAAGTTAAGGGTCTTGGTAGGACAAAACTAGGTAATATTTCAGTGCTGGCTTAAAATCAGTTTTTATTCTTTTATTTCTGAATCCAGATTTATTTTCTAGGTTAGAGAGATACACAATACATAATAGGCAAACAATTATAAAACCACAAAAAAATACCAAATACAAACTGATTCATAGCATTAATGTCTGTATCATTCTAAAAAAAAGAATAATTAAAACATACTAATTATTTCTGCTTGAGGTAGAAAATGCTAAAAAGTTTAGTTGAGGTGATAGTTAAGTTTTAGTTTCAGCACATGTCCTTTGATGTGAAAGTGTTATTAAGCTCAAATGCACTACACACAATTAAATACAGGTAAACCTAGGAGTGGAATGCAGTATAGCAAAATAATGACTAAGGTAAATGTGGGTGTATCGAGAATCCATGTGTGTATATATATATTACTTTAATGTTTAGCTAGGCCAGACAACAGAAACTAGTTTGTTCATTTTATTAATGTTAGGTGCTTCTCTATATGTCCTGTATATGTAAAATAAAATTATCCAAAATGAAATCAAAAAAGGTTTTTTATTTATCATTTTAATGTCACAGGAGAGGGGAGACCTACATGCACAGGGAACACAGAGTTATGTGGTTAATCATTGAGACTGGGTGCAAAGTGCATAAAATTAAGTAAATTTTGTCCATTTTTATGCACCTGGCCTTCCTGATCATAAATTAGCTTTTATGGCTTCCTATTGTTGCAAGAGGAAATGTTGCATATTATGTCATACAAAATGTGATTATCACTAAAAATATTGATGCTTGTACTTACACATTTAATGATGTTTACAATCCATTTAAATAACTAGCAAATTGTTCTGTCACTATTAGTGATGGACGAATTTGCAGAAAAATTCGCAAATTTCCCGTGTCTCGTTTTTCACTGGCGGCCGCGTCCATCTTTTTTTGACGCTGGTGAATTTTCACGGGAATACGCGCCTGGTGAGTAAATTCGCCGATCACTAGTCACTATATTCTGATCTTATATTATAAATATTTGAGGTCAGCACCAAAATGCACAAGCATTGTGGGATTATGCCTTTGTGGTTGCTCCTTCTTTGCAGTTGTTAGTCAACATATTCATTACAGTTCTTTAATCCTGCAGAGGATATAGTAATTCAAGCAACCCTTACTGTACAAAACAGGCAAATATATTAAATGCTGCTGTGTGTCTGCAACATCCCATACTTCATAATATTCCACAGATACATTTTTAACTAACTGAGCTGTAAAAATCCATGGTGGCAAAACAATTCTATTGGGTTTACTTAATATTTACCATTAATAGGTTTTAAAGAGACTTAAATACTGTCATGGGAAAAAACATTTTTTTAAAAATGAATCAGTTAATAGTGCTGCTCCAGCAGAATTCTGCACTAAAATCCATTTCTCAAAAGTTTTGAAACAGCATTATGAAAAAAATTTTTTTTCCCATGACAGTATCCCTTTAAGGTATGGTGAAATATAACAGGATAAAATTATTGTGCATGGAATGAGGACTTTTTATCTAAGCACAGTAAAGAGTACAAAGTGCACAAAATTTGCTTTTGTTATCTCATTAAAATTGCTTGGCAGCTTATGAAACATAAACACTGTTCTTGCATGGGAATCATTATAAACTGGGATTATTTTATTCTGATTTACATCCTTTAAAAGCTGACTCAGAAGTCATGATTTGGTGGATATGTTTTAAACACAGGACTAATCGGAATGCATCACTACTAGTCCATGCCAATGAATATGTTATGTTATATACAATTTTTATATTTTTCTATACAATATGCAGGTGTGTATTTCACCAATTTCCTCATCTCTACCATGTTTGTTCCTACAAGCCGAGGTCATACCCTAATGTCATTAGATCACACCCTGAATTACTATGCATATTCCAGGCTGGTTTATTGTTCGTACCTGATCACACATCATGGACTGACAGAAGGGCTTTGTGAGGAGCTCAAGAGGATTATATTACATATATGGATACTTAACTTATCAGTATCACTCTGGGTCAATGAATCAAGGAAAATCATTAAAATCAAGGGTAAATCCCCAAGCAATATTTCCATTAGATAAACTTAAAAGAATGGGGTAAAGATTTCGTAAATAGTTATATAGAATAATAAGAATATTAATGATAAAGGTGCAATTTGGTTGGGTTGCCTTTAAAACTAAAAGCTTCTCCCCTAATAATTATGTCTAGTGAACCTAGCCACAATTTAGATCTGAGGGGTTCAAGACTACTACTCTACAAGTGTAACTGTATGTTTTGGAAGTTTGTCTGTTGCTTTAACTGCATTTATTACACCATATAGAACTAGCGGCTGTATATGTAGAGCCACGTTTGACTACTGGTATGGCACAGATCAAAGTGCGACCAGAAACATATAATATTTGGCACTGGCACTAATTAACTTTGCAGGCAAGCTAGATTCTACCCTCTATGGCCAGGGCTGGATTTACATACCAGGCGCTGTCGTTCGTCACCCTCGTCCACTCCCCTTTATTCACGCAAATTTTCTGAGCAATGGGGATTGGAGCACGGGAAGTTTAAAAAACTATAATTTCTCCTGTGCATCCCCAGTGTTTCTGAATCAATGTGGGTGTGGTTGGGCAGCATGTCACCCCTAAAATCTTGCCGTCCTAGGCCCAGGCCTTGGTGGCCTTTCCACAAATCCAGGCCTGTCTATGGCACTAAAATAGTTAATTCTGTATCTACATTCCTATGTTCAAGTGTGCAGCAGCCCATGATGTCCTAGACTGGACATCTGGCAATAAAAGTATTTTTCTTTCACAAAAATTCAGTAGTCCTGCCAGATGAGCAGATCATCTATCTATCTATCTATCTATCTATCTATCTATCTATCTATCTATCTATCTATCTATCTATCTATCTATTTACTATATATAAATCTCTATGTATCTCTATCTATTCCCACAATTAATCAAGCCAATAGTCCCCCTCCCTACCCCATCTCATATCTCTCTGTCTCTCTCTTTTTTTTGCCAGAGCATTAATCACATTGAATATTTCTCATATCAATTTTCATGAGAGTGTTGAAAGAGAAACACTCACTGATGAGTTCAACAACTTGTGTCAGCTGACAGTCATGTGGCTCCAGCCAATGTGCTTCTCCAAAATTTTTCATTTAACATATTCACAACTAATGGCTGATTCATTGCTTACCTGATCCTGGCATTTGTCATTTGTGTCTTTAATTCAATTATTTTATTCTTTCACTTGACCACAGACCAGGGGTAATGTCGTAAAAGGTGCATAGTTTGCACCTAGTTTACTCTTCAGCTGTTTGATTGCAACCTTCTGATTGGCACACGTTGAGTCTTTTATGAAATTACCCAAAAAGCAAGCAGTGGTAAAGTAAGATATCTTTAGCTAAAGAGAAACCTGTTTTTCAAGGAGCTTTCCATATTTACTGCTGCTGCCCTAAGGTATAAGATATTTAAGCTGCTTCTTAAAAAGCTTTAGTCTTATCTTTGTCTCTCTCTCTCCCTCTCTCAATATATATATATATATATATATATATATATATATATATATATATATATATATATATATATAAAACGTTCAAAGTGGACCAGCACACCAAAATCTTCAATCAAAAGAATTTTATTCCAACATCACTCATGTGTCCAACGTTTCGGCCCACATTAGGGCCTTTATCAAGGATAAAGGCCCTAATGTGGGCCGAAACGTTGGACACATGAGTGATGTTGGAATAAACTTCTTTTGATTGAAGATTTTGGTGTGCTGGTCCACTTTGAACGTTAAATACTTTGATTGACCAAGCACTCACGCTTGAACAGCAAGGAAGGAGTGCAGGTACTTTGTGAATGTTTATATATATATATATATATATATATATATATATATATATATATATATACCCTTTGCCCCATATGCCTAGCACCTGGTCTTAATAAAGGGTCTATTTCTGCAAAGAGACTGGAGCTGCAGCTCCATATGCCCAATTGTCAAGCCAAACATGAATGTGCCATACTTGAGTCAATTTAAAATATTCACAGTAGGATCCAACTGTTGAAAACTCAACCACTCCCTTCCTGGCAGACTTATCAAAATGTTCTAATTTATTTTCAGTCCATCTCATGTGACAGTTAATCAATCATCACAAAACAGTTTCTAATTTTATTGCCAGAGCATTAAGCACATTGATTATTTCTCTTATCAATTTTCATGAGGGTGTTGAAAGGGAAACACTCATTGATAAGTTCAACAACTTGTGCCAGTCATGTGGCTCCAGCCAATGTGCTTCTCCAAACTGTTAATTTAACATATTCACAATTGATGGCTGATTCATTGCTTACCTAATCCTGGCATTTGGGGTGCAACTTTTCTACTGTAAAGCTATATGGATCCTAGTCAACCAATTGTGTAACCATTCACAACTATAACAATGTAAAGTAGCTTGTTCTGTTGGACTTGCATCTCTGTAACTGCTTTGCTCATTTAGAATATACATTCTAGTTAGTTAGTTAGTGTATTCTGTATTCATGCAATGACCACTGAAATATTGCCTCTTCAAGTGGCACAGATTCAAATGCAGATTTACTATTCACTCTGTAAATAGTTCATCTCCAGATGAAAATGCATATGCTGCAGAGAGCTAGTAAAAAAGAGAAAACCCAATTGTTTGAAGTCCAGAGATGCAGGAATTGAAAATCTAGAAAATATCAGTAATCAGTATAGGAAATGGTTCCTATTTCTAGCAAAATGTTCATATTATTTTTCCAAACTGTTAGGGAATGTGTGAGACGTTTGCTTTGGGGTGAAGTGGTTTCAGCATTAAAATTACCGAAGGGATAAAGCTAAAAGAATTGTAGAACAGGGCAGAAAATGTGCTTGATTATAGGAATGGTGTAAACAAAAGTTAATAAACCCCTAAACCTTGGAAAGATGATCTGTTTTACGCACACATATTGAAATTATGCTTCAAATCAGTTATCATTTAACACGGATATTATTATTATTAACATGTATTTATATAGCACCAACATATTGCACTCTAAAGTAAATGTGATTATACAACTACATCACATGAATTACATATATAGAATTTATGGTGTAACAAACATCACAATCAATACAGGTACAAAAAGGTGAGGAAGGCCATATGCATAGGCATATAGTCTAAAGGGAAGATAGTATTATACAAGGTGTAGGAGTGGGCAAGATCGAATTAAGTGGGTGAGAAATGTGGTATTATATGTGGTGTTGCGTTTGGTAGTTAAGCAGAGTGAGGGTAGGCTTCTCGAAAGAAGTGCGTTTTCAGAGATTTTTTGAAAGCAGAAAGGTTGGGAGAAAGTCGGACAGACCGTGGGAGAGAGTTCCAGAGGAGGGGTGCAGCCCTTGCAAAGTCTTGAATGCGAGGTAATGAGAGAAGAGTTGAGTAGCAGGTCAGTAGAGGAGCGTAGTAAGCGAGTGGGTGAGTATATAGAGATGAGTTCAGAGATGTAGGGTGGGGCAGAGTTATGAAGTGCTTTGAAAGTCAGTGTCATTAATTTGAATTTGATTCTGAAAGGTAACGGAAGCCAGTGCAGGGATTGACAGAATGGTGAGGCAGAGGAGGAGCGGTTGCTGAGGTGTATGAGCCTCGCAGCAGTGTTCATTATGGACTGGAGAGGTGACAGTCTCTGGAGAGGGAGGCCAATTAAAAGAGAGTTACAGTAGTCTAGACGCGATATGATGAGAGAGTGAATAAGAATTTTGGCAGCGTCTTGGGTGATAAATGATCGTATTTTGGATATGTTCCTTAGGTGGAAGTGACATGATTTAATAAGTGACTGGATATGAGGAGTGAATGACAGGGCAGAATCTAGGATAACCCCAAGGCACCGGGCCTGGGGAGAGGGGGTGATAGTGGAATTGTTAACTATGATGGATACTTCGGGGATGCTAATGGTGTTAGTTGGAGGAAAGAGAACCATTTCAGTTTTAGAGAGGTTTAATTTAAGGTAGCGTTGCGACATCCAGGTTGAGATAGCGGACAGGCAGGAGGAGACGCGAGTTAGGAGTTCTGGGTTGAGATCAGGAGATGAGAGATAGATCTGAGTATCCTCAGCATAGAGGTGGTAGTGGAAACCATACGAATTTATTAATTTGCCAAGGGAGGAAGTATAGAGGGAGAATAGTAATGGTCCCAGGACAGAGCCTTGAGGAACTCCAACAGAAAGAGGTAGGGGAGAAGATGATACTCCATTGTAGGAGACACTGAAGGAACGATTGGTGATGTAAGAAGAGAACCAGGACAGGGCTGTGTCACGAAGGCCAAGCGACTGGAGGGACTGGAGGTGGAGAGGGTGATCTACAGTGTCAAATGCGGCTGAGAGATCAAGCAGTATTAGTAGTGAGAAATGATTGTTGGCTTTAGCGGTTAAAAGGTCATTAGTTAGTCGAGTCAGGGCAGTTTCTGTGGAGTGTTGTGGCTTAAAACCAGATTGTAGGGGGTCCAGCAGGTTATTGTCAGAGAGGAATGAGGTTAGTCGGTTGTAAACTAGGCGCTCAAGTAGTTTAGAGATGAAAGGTAGCAGAGAGATAGGTCGGAGGTTGTCAAGATTGGAGGGATCAAGAGAGGGTTTTTTTCAGAATGGGGGTGACAAGAGCATGTTTTAGTTGAGAAGGAAACAGTCCAGTTGGGAGCGAAAGATTAAATAGGTGAGTTAAGACTTTGATTAGACAAGGATTGGTATTGCGGAGAAGTTTTGAGGGAATTGGATCAAGCGGGCAGGTGGTAAGGTGAGAAGAGGCCAGAAGCTTTGAGACTTCCTCATCAGTGACAGGGGTGAAGGAGCACAGGAGAGACTGGGGAGTGTGGATGGAGGGTGGTGGAAGTCTAGGGGGTTGAGTAGTGTAATGTCCCTTCTGATAGTGTCAATTTTGTTTTTGAAGTGCTCAGCAATATCTTGAGCACAGACAGATGTGCATGGAGGGGGTGGAGAAGGGGAAAGGAGAGTGTTAAAGGTGGAGAGTACTATAGTAGACAGAGGTAGCCACATTAGGACATGAGATGGCTGAGATAATCTAGAAACCACATAACTTGCTGTTTCCGAGTCCCACTCCCTGTCCCCTCACACAAAATTTGAAGACTCTCAGGGACTGTGTCTTGGTTGAACAAGAGGGATTTGGAAACAGTCACCACGGCTTTAAAGGGGGAGGGGGTTCAAGATCTGGCATATCAGGTTGTGTTTTAGAAATGAAAAGACATGAAGGTGGCTGATCAGTAACCCTATTCACAGAAGCACACAGGTAGAGGAACTTCAGATCAGTCTGCGTTATATATTCCCTCAGCCACAGTTTCTGGAAAAAAGCTGTTGGGCTTTTTGAAGGTGGCGTCATGAAACTCACATTCCTTTTTGTTCACTCATGCATGTAAGGAGCCTTCAGCGTTGAACTTTGTGCTTTGCATCCAATCATCTCTTACTGGAAAAGCTAAGATTCCGACTGCCACTCACCACTCACAAGCACTTAACACACCCCAGATCTAAGCCACTGAACTTGCTGGCCAAGTTGCTAATATTAGCACATTAACTATTTATTCCAAAGTCTGCTAGACAGAAAATGTGACACAAACAATGAAGGTTATTCTGGTTATATTTGAAGACAGTTTTAATCAGTTGCACTGCTTACCTTGGAATGTTTCATTAAGTCTCAACAATTAGCAAAGTATGAGTCGGTAAAGGAAGTTTATACTGAGATGTTGCTGCAGGTTTCTGTTGACATGAATAAACAAGTAAACATGTATTATTTCTAAATATAAAAGATGAATCCTGTCTAAAAAAATAATCACTACAAAGTTGAAAGTGGAAGTAAGCATTTCATTTACATAAAACTCTTAATTTTGTACAGTTTTGTTCCACTGAAGAAAAGTTGCAGGTAGTAATATTTTCCCACTGCTGTTGTAACCACTCATGGGAACCATGTTGTAAACAATTATGACATTTAATTGTTCATTATTGTAGATATGAATTGCTTTTGTAACCTTTTTTTTATTTTAGGTTTAAATTATATCTACATAGAGGAATGGGATCCGTTATCTGGAAACCCATTATCTAGAAAGCTCTGAATTACAAAAAGACCATCTTCAATAGACTCGTTTTACCCAAATAATCCAGCTTTTTAAAAAAAGATTTACCTTTTCTCTGTAATAATAAAGCAGCACCTTGTACCTGATCCAAACTAAGATACAATTAATCATTACTGATGATTTTATAGTAAACCTAATGTTTTAATTACGGAAAGATTCATTATCTGTAAAACCCCAGGACCTGAGCATTCTGGATAAGAGATACCATACCTGTATTACATTTTGATTACCCAATGCATAAAGATAGGACACAGATGAGGTTTTCATTTCTGATTACTTTACACTTTTTTCCAGTTTTTTTGCTGAGGAAGCTGTTGTAAAAAAAAAAAAAACACATCTCTACCTTTATCTTGATGTCATTTTGATTTACCCCCAGGTATAATCACTGGGGGTGGGGCAAAAAAAGGATCAGGCACCCCAATAGTGATTGTAGTTGATTAGTTCTAACTCAGTTTAATATCATATTTAGTTACATTCAACTTTAAAATCAAAGAATGTTCATTAATTTATAATGAAAACCTGCATAGAATTATACTTTTCAGGCTAATATGCTCAAAAAAACAATGTTTCATTTAGACTATGAATGGTTATTTAAGGTTAGGGAACAAGTATTACTGCTTCCAGTCATAGTGATAGATACAAATATATACCAGGTTACAGTCCTATAAGTTTTACTGACTATATTGGAAAATAAATCCTGTTTATGGTGCCTTTATTTTGTAATAGCCTGGCTACAGAAGTCATCCCAGCAAACTTAAGCAGGGAAGAAAATAGCCACTGTTTTTATAACGCAAGCACAGGAGAGACCAAGCAATAAAGCTTTGTTTCATTGTTGTGTGTTTTGATTGGTTGCATAGAGACTTTTTAAATTGTATTGCATGTGTACACAAAATGCTTTATGATGGTTGCATTCTGTAAGCAATTGAAAGGGCACAATAAAGAGATTGCCATCTCTGTGTACACAATAAATTAAAAGTGAGGGTGCCAACATTTCAGCAGTTGTTTAAGACACTGGGGAGCTTACCATAGTGTCAACACTATCACCCCAGGAAGCCAGAAACCCACTAAGTATCGGGCAGAATATGCAAGTAGTAACAGTGGTTTTTTTAACTAATGCCAACCAATAAAGCTGGATGCTAATAAAACACACTGACTGGAAAACATTAAAGCCAGATGCCAATAGAAACACCCTTGGTAACCAATCAAATTGTTGCAATAATTGTTCTACGTGCAGCTGACTGAAAAAAGCCATTCACTGATTGGTTGCTATGGGTATCTGCCCTCAGGCCAATTCGCCCAGTGTTGATAAACGAGCCACACTAACTGGCACTCCTGCCATTGAAACTTACATTTTATTTCTTATGGAGAATATTGTATGCTTAGTATTGGACCCCTCATGACTGCAATCTCACTGCGGTATAATGCCCCAATGAGCCCCCCAGGTGTACCTACACTCAAAATAATACCATTGATTTATTTACAACTAACTACAGAAGTTGCACAATTCTCTGTAGTGTCATTTTTACAGTGAATTGAAACATATCTATGGTGCTGGGCACCTTTCTAGGCAAATCTTGTTACTAGAGTCAAAAACAATAACAGAATTAGGGTGAGGTCACAAGGTACATTTTTACTTTGTATTTTTTAAAACATACGGTCGAATCTAAATATGCACAAAATGAAGCCCTACTAAAAAATAATGGAATACGCACTATAGCAATTCCCACGGGGCTTTTGTGAGCCAACATCCGCCTCATGATGCCAGTATTTGTGTTTTTCATCAGAAATGCCAAGGAAACACCATATTAATAAACATATGGGATACGCAGGTTTGGAAATACATTTTGATTAAAAATGCTGCATATTTTCATTATGGTGGCAAAACTCTTGCAAGATGGATTGCGCATATACGTATTTGTGGAGTTGTATGCTGGTTATGTCATTACGTTTCATATTAACGATCAGTCTGGCTATATTTAATTACATTGGATAAGGAGGTAATTCCTGCAAAATGAAATGTTCTCCTAGCCACCAGCTTTCTGGACATCATAGATCTGTGTTGCACATAAAACTAACATTGGATCATTTTAAATATATAAGTAACTATTTTACCAAATAAACTGTTTTGCTAATGTTATTTTACAATTGACTCTGCTATGTTCAGCCATTTTCAATTTGTTATCAAAACAAAGTCCCACCTGGTTTTTGGTATTCAACTGAGGGTATCAACTTGCAGATGCCATATTTCTTCAGCACTTCAAGCTAACCGAGCATGCGCCATCTTTAGACTGCCTCTTCCTCTGCCCCCATACTACACTTAAGTCCCAGGCAAACAGGCACTTATAGAAACCCTATCTTGCATTCCGACATTAGGCTGGGTCAAACTGGCTGTACACAAACCGATAAAATTGTACTAAATTATACAGGTATTCATTTACATGGCAAAGCACTGTTTGGGATATAGAAAGTTCAATAATCTAATCTTCTGATCACCACATTCGCCTCACAGATGAGGAAGTGAAAAGGAGCCTCAGATAATCAGAAATATACTGTATGGTATAGACCATCTTTTACACTATCCATCTTCTTAGCGCTTTGGCCAATTGCTCTAGAGCGAATAGGACAACTGTGCATGCCTCAACCCCCCCCCCCGAAGAGGAAAAGTAATATCAGACAAGCTATTGAAATGCAAGAGCAGTTTCTGTTGTAAGATATTGCACATACTTTTGCCAGTTTTTTGGAGCATTGTTGCTTATCTTGCTATAGCCAGGGCTCCTGTATTTTAATAGCTAAAATGACTACAGCATGACTACAGGGTTCCATAAAATTGTAGGCTGACACCCTTTAAGTAAAAAATACATACAGGTAAATGCAATGTGGGCTTTGTACATTCCAACCCCACTACAGTTCATGACTCACTGGTTCTGTAAGGGAGGTCACCACCAAGTATTATAGTATCAGTTGATAGTCTTATCTAAATATGTTCAAAGGCAACTTTTCTATTCCTCAGTATTTAAAGCTTGTGTTCTACACATACCTCATATGCACTACATGCATACAGTGCACACAGTTTGCCCAGGTGCAGTAACCCATAGCAATTAATGAGATGTTGGCTTTTAAGCAGGTAATCAGTAAAAGCTGCCTATTGATTTGATTTGTTGCCAAAGGTGACCTGTAGCAAACTTGGAACCTTTTATAACATAACCCTATTTTTTGTTTTATAGGCCTAAAAATGACTCTTAATTTGTACATATATATTATTTATATATTTATTCATGTACAAAAAGTGCAAGTGGGCATATACTATGGGGGTTAGTTATCAAACGTCCAGTTTGTGAGGTTTTTTCAACCTCGAATAACTAGAATGTTTGCTTATTTATGAAAAAACCTGAATGTAAAAAAACTCGAATCAATACAATCGGGGGGGGGGGAAATGAAATGCTCAAATTTCTCAAGTTATCGGCAAAATAAACTCGAATAGCTTAAACCACAGAAAAAAAGAAACAGAAAATCATGAGGGCTAAAAACATCTTCAAATGGTTCAAGGGACATCTGCCATTGACATCTACATGACCTCGACAGGTTTTAGCAGAAGTTTTTTCAGATTCCAGTTTTTTGCAGCTTTGGGGCATAATAAACTGAAACTATCCTTGAAAACTCTCATTTTTCTGGAAAAAAACAACTCAACCTTTTTTTTTTTTAAATTCGGGTAGTTTATTGAGAGAATAAAGTAAGCAGTTTACAGTGTAAAGACAAATTAAGGAAAAACATTGTGTCACATGTTACATGTCTAGATCAAGCAGGATGAAAGGAGCATATCATACAACATACAGTTCGTCATGAGTATAACATTTCACAACGATATCTAGACTCCCTCCTATGAGGGATTCATAACTAGTCAGACAAGTGAAATACATATACCAGTTACCTGTCCTGTACCCTAATTTGACTTAAACCGCTAGTGGTTGTCTTGGGTGTAGGGGGTAAATGTCAGTCCAGGGTCCCCAAATCCTATGGAATTTGGTGGGGCTCCCCTTTTTAAGTACATTAGATATTCAGTGGTACAGGTATCCTGCATTATTGCTTTCCAGGTAGAGAAGGTAGGAGGAGTCACAGCTCTCCAGTTCTGGGTAATCTCTTGGCTAGTAGCAGTGCCTCTAGGAGGAACAGGGATTGATATTGATTCAGTTTTAAGTCCTGAATTATGGCCAAGATGCAAGTTTTAGGTGTTCTGGCTATTGTCACCTGAAGCACCCCTTCCAATGTATCCAGTATTTCCCTCCAGTACGCAGTAAGCTTTGTGCAGCTCCACAGCATGTGTATCAGAGTTCCCCTGTCCAAAGCACATCTAGTACAAACATCAGGGGTGTTGGCATTAATGTAATGAAGTCTGACAGGGGTGTAGTAAGCCCTGTGAAGAATATATAGTTGGATTAGCCGTAGTCTATAGTTGGGGGATACTAACTGAGGGGATTCTTGCGCTTCTTGCCATTCCTCATCTAGGATTGTGCCCACATCCACCTCCCATTTAGCGCGTAGTCCATCTAAATTATTTCTGTGAACTTCTTGTAGCAACTTAGCATATAACATGGTGACCAAACCTTTAGTATGTCCCCTTTTAATATAGACTAGAAAGGGGTGCGTGGACAGTGACAAATCATGGGCGTGTGAGTAACAGTGAGAGCGCGGCTGAGCTTATGAAAAGTCAACAATTGGTTACATGGTATCTGGAATTGGTCTCTCAATTGAGCAAAGGAAACTAGTTTGCCGTCCTGCCATATATCACCTAAGGTATTCACCCCTAGGTCCGACCAAAGCTTTGCCAACAAGGGGTAATTTTGGTTGTTCCATAGTGGCGTAAGCGGGTCAGTGGGAGGAGACTTCAAAAGCGCACTAGCCACTTTCCACACCTTACGTAGGGAGTTGATGGGGGGGGGAAGTAATGACTGAGATGTAGTGACAGACTTCCCTAGAAAACAACTCAACCTTTAATAAATAACTCTCCATATGTTTAAATAAGTGTGATGTAATTTTTAGGTTCGAGCTTGTACTTCCAAACAGCTCCTGAACTGGTGGGGCAGTGCACAAGTGCTTTACCCTGTGTTAGAGAAAGAGTAAGGCCAGGCTGGATGATTCTAGAAAGTATTTGGAACAGAACTAGGACCTGCAACATCAGCTGTGAACAATTCCTGCCTTTTGTGATTGGTTCAAAAGCCATTTACACAATAAAATTTGATGGTCCTTCATTTAGGCAAGGTGGTAGAACCCTCTTGTTCCAAGGCTAAGAATAAAGGGAGAGTTGCTGATGACACCATGTGTTCAGTTATTTGTGTTTATCACCTGCTCCCTCCTGGGTGTATTTACGGTTTTTGTATTGTGTAACCATAATAGACGAACAGACATATTTCATGTATTCAAGTGACTTTTAGTTGTTGAAAGACTGGGCTGTGCAGTGGAAATCCATATTTGTTAGGTCATGTCACAGGTATTTTTGTGTATTTTGTTTTCTTAATGTTCCCCTTTGGCTTGCTCTCTTCTCTGACTCTGACTTAGGGGCATATTTAAGATGTATTCGGTGCACATTCCTCAATCCCCCAAGATCAATTAAATTAAATTACCTATTACCTATTACTTCAACAATAATTAAGATTACCTTATGAAACAAAAGGGCATTTTGCTGTTGGCTCTTGCTTTAATAACTTAATGATCTCTTGCTATGGATCTTTGTAGGAATTAGAAGTTAATGAGACACAGCATCACTTACACATCACAGAGTTTTCTGTGCTACTGTGCCCCATAGTAGTTGATATAATATCAATGCTTAATTTAAAACCCTTATGTTACAAGCATTATTGTGTTTACTAATTGTGTGTTTTATAACAAATAAGATGCCCCAAGCTATGAAATGTAGGGACATTAGAAAAGCTGGAGTTTAGTGTGTTCTGAAGTGACTTCTAAAACTCTTCTTTTTTCACAGTAGGGAATTTATTATCCCTTGCATATATGTATACAAAACAAAAGTCTGCTTGTCTTGGATGAAATTATTGGGAAAGTTCACCTGAGCAAAAAACAAACAATTTAGAATGACCACACAAAGGTTAGCCTGTGATGCACAGAAGCGTCATTGTGCCACTTTCTGAATATCAATAATGACTTGCATTGCTGCCTCAGTACAAACCTGTCATTCTGGTTTAGGAGAGGAATCTCTTACTTCAGTTGGAATGAGGAAGTTTTTCTTATGTTTAGCATTCTTCCAGTAAGTGCATTGTAGCAGTAAAAAAGTACAAACCAGTTTTTTTCCCATTCAGTTTCCGTAATGAAAAATGTAGTTCATTTAGATCAGAAAAAGCCATTTTTAGCCTTAAGATGTACTGTATTCACCTTGGGTAGAATATTTCTATATGCCACTAACCATTCAGATCAAATAAAGTAGTTAAAGAACAGATCAGATAATGTTCTGCCCCTGACATCAATCGTATGAAAGTTATGTCTGACAAAGCTGGTGACAGTCTCCCACTGATATCGTCAGTTCGGCAATACATGCAGAGATATTATAATTATATATCATTTTCTAACTTGTCCGATCAACTGAGCAACCAAAACGGAGATTTGTACGATCAAATATTTGGGTCTATGGCCAGCTTAAAGTGGACCTGTCACCCAGACATAAATATGAAAATCCAATTTCTTTTTTTAATAAAGCATTCATAGCTGTATTAAAAATATCAGTTGTAAATCATTTTTATAGGTAACCGGTCCCCTTTAAGTCTACTTGAAAATAATTTAAACATTATTTAAAGCCAAAGGCTGGCTTTGCTTCCAATAAGGATTAATTGTGTCTTAGTCTGGATCAGGTACATTGTTCTTTTTTATTATTACAGAGAAAAAGGAAATCATTTAAAAACAAATTGCGGATAAAATGGAGTCTATGGGAGTTTGCCTTCCCCTTAATTTGAAGCTTTATGGATAATGAGTTTCCAGATAATATATCCCACACCTGTACTTGAATAAAGCCCTTTCCAGCATGTGCACTTAGTTTACATATATATATATATATATATATATATATATATATATATATATATATATATATATATATATACTCTGTTATGGGATCCATTATCCAAAAACATGTTTACTTTTTCTCTCTAAAAATAAGACTATCTTTCACTTGATGGAAACTAAGCTGCATGAATCCATATTGGTGGCAAAACAATCCTTTTGAGTTTATTTAACATTTAAATGATTTTTAGCAAACTGAAGGTATAGTGATCCAAAGTATGAAAAAATAATCTGTATCTGAAAAACTCCAAGTACCAAGCATTCTGGATATCACACAGGAGTTTGGAGCTAATAAAAACAACAAAGAAGCATTGATCACGCATGTGTGCACACAATTATATAATTTGGGTAATTGCTCTATTGCTAATATAGGAATGACATAGGCCCTGGCGATACACATAGGTTTGGGGGTTGTATTTCTGTGGCCACACTGTTTGCTGAAAGTCAGTGCAGTTTTTGTGCCTATTTTCAAGAAGCTGCAAGAATACAGAATGTCACTGCTTGTTAAAAGGGGCACTCAGTTGTATACATGTTAACTACTTAACAAGAGAGCCAGATGTATACAGAGCAGATAGGATTTTCACCTGAGAATCCCCTTGCATTCATTAGGGGTCATTTACTTACCCCATCTCAGTTTCTAAAGTGCAACTGCGGACACAGTCGTCATTTACTTTTACTCACAATGCAGAATGTCCCCCCATAATTCCAGTGTCATCATGGAAGCCAGGGGGAACAGTTGTACTTAGATACAAATTGCATGCAATTGTGCTGAAAATTTTAAATGTCCAGTTGGTATCATTTTGTGTATTTGGTGAGAGAATGATGTGTGCTTAGGGTTGCCACCTCACCCCTTTAAAACTGAACATATATTGAATCCACAGTCTGCATGACTAATTAGCAATTCATTTAGATGCATGCTGCCGACTGAACTGATTTATGTGCAGCCATGCATCATGCATCTAAATGAATTGCTAATTAGCCATGCAGGCTGTGGATTCCATGTGTGTTCAGTTTTAAAGGGGCGAGGTGCAACCCGATGTGTGCATCCAATTTTCTGCCAATTCATCCAGGCCACTATGGGAACCCCAGAGCTACCACCCCGTTTGCAGGTAGATCATGGTTCCCACAGTTGCCTGAGTCAGTAGACACAATTGTGCTCAATTTGGAGTCCGGGGGAAGGCTGCAGTGCTCACTGATTGGTTACTACAGTTTTCTGCCCAGGTGCATAGTTTCCAATTGAGTACCAAAGTTTTATTACAACTTTATGTAGAGGCATACAATACCCAAACAAAGCAGCCCCCATTGCACCCGTGTTGTGATTCTCCTCAATGGGGGAGAGAGATCTACCTGTAAGGACCAGTGATCTACTTAATACTCAGGACCATCACCACCAGTTATGTATACCTGGGTTAGAGTGGGGGGGATAGTAGGGCACAGGTGGTAGATGAGGTCCCACAAATAGTTTTTGAAAAGGAGAAGCAAGCAGGTCCAGTTACACCCCGCTTCATGTTTTTTAGCAGTGCAACAGAAGCTGCAATATGCATCAATGCTTTTGTTTTCTATAACAACAAGGAAGCAAAGTGAAAATATTTTCAGTGTATTTTCAGGAGCGCAAGGAAAGCAATTTTACTTGGCTTTTGTAGTTTATTGGAATGTGAACTATACCTTTTTAATGTCTTGCAATTGTAGTTTATATATAATATGCAAGAGCAATGAATAGCCTGTAACGTTAATGCTTATAAACTGTGCTTAGTGATGTTATCAGTTATAATTGATACTTTACTTTATCCTTTGTTTATTAAGGGGATTTTCACCTTTAATTTAACTTTTAGTATAGTATAGAATTATTTACCTTCTTCTTCTAACTCTTTTCAACTTTGAAATAGGGGTCACTGACCCCCGTCTAAAAAACAAATGCTACTTTTTTTACTTTTTTGTGTGTTTAATGCTCCAGCACTTGCTTCCCTGCCCATAGTAATTGAGTCCTTTGTTTTGTCTGCTATACAAGTCATAGCTGATGCTGCAGTTACTATTGTTATTGCCAAAGGAACTGTCAATGAATTAAAGAACCGCTCTAAACAGCAATGATGTATAGTCAAAGTAAAGGTATGGGATATTATCCAGAATGCTCAGGACCTGGGGTTTTCCAGATCATTTCATAATTTTGTGTTTTCATACCTAGAAAATCATATAAACAATAAATACACCCAATAGGCTGGTTTTGCTTCCAATAAGGATTCATTATATCTTAGTTTGGATCAAGTACAAGCTACTGTTTAATTACAAAGAAAAAGGAAATCATTTTTTAAAATGTTGATTATTTGGATAAAATGGAGTCTATGGGAGATGGCCATCCAGTAATTGAAAGCATTCTGGATGTGTTTCCGGACACAAGATCCCATATCGTTACTACATATTCTACATGAGCAAACAGTAGCCTTATTTTGTGAATTTCTTTTGCAGGTGGTTTTTTAAAGACACCAAGCGAACAGCGGCTGAAAGACTGTTATTGCAACCAGGCAATATAACCGGATCTTTTTTAATCAGAGAAAGTGAAAGCCAAAAGGGTGAATACTCTCTTTCTGGTATGTATACATTTTAAATCGAATTCAACTTTTGGTAGGTCAGGAGATGTTTTGCATGGACCTCAATTGTAATTGTAGATTATCCCATAACAATGTTACTGTATTGTTATATAAAAAAAACACATTATCTATAAATGTGACAGAAGTATTCATTTTAAATTTTCCAGTAAAAATGCTGTCACATAATTACCCCATTTTTTTCACAGGAATTGGTATTCAAGCTGGGCTTTCAAAAGTATCTCAAACAGGCTACGACCATTGCTCCAAGCTCTTCTGTAGGGGAAATCCCCTTTTGGGAAACACTCAATTAGATTTTCTTGACTAATTAAAAAAATTAAATTAAATTTTAAAAAAAAGTTATTTGTTCTTATGTAGCCACAGCACTTATCTCTTCAATGTTGCAACCCTAGTAGTAAATGATCCTGCAGTGTCTTGCAGGATGAGTGCCCTGGTCCTGAAAGAATTTATAGAAGACAGCACCGCTGTTTTAAATGGCCTTTCAGTTTTAGACAAGCTTTGGATATCTGTTACCTAGAAATTCAATATTACAAACGTGCACCAGTTATAGGGGTAAATTTATCAAAGGGTGAAGTTCCGCCACTAGAGTGAAATTCAGCAGCTCTCAATTCAGTTCTATGGGATTTTGAAAGGCGTATTTATCAATGGGTGAAGTGAAAGTTCACCCTTTGATAAATACGCCTATAAAAATCCCCTAGAAATGAATGGAGAGTGGCAGAATTTCACTCTAGTGGCGGAACTTCACTATTAACTTCACTCTTTGATAAATATACCCCATACTGTCTACATAACTCTAATACAACTTTTTCATGGTGCAACCTTGTAACCCTGAGGGGTTATGAAGGAGGGAATCAAGGTGATGCAAAGTACAAAAAAATTGGCACGAATTGGAATGTTTTTTGTACACAATGCACATCCATTCCCCACTTTTTTTTTTAGCAAATATTGTTGTGTCAGGTCTGTGTGTGCAGATAAGAGACATTCAAGGGAATGCCTGTATCCTATTGACATAATTACCATTACATTAAGAAAAAATCCCCCCAAAAATATACACTCATAACTCTTATTCATAACCATTCCTGTGTACTTATACCACTACCATGTGACTGGAACAGGCACCAAAATGGTAAAAGCGAATAAACTAGACATGACTCTATATATGGGAGAAGTTCAGGTCTTTTTGCTCCATACTGAATCTCAGTCAGGGACCTGCAATGAGTGGCAGGATGCAAAGAGCAAAACACATGGCAATTTGTATTTATATTTTGCACCTTGCACTACAATTCTTACATGAGGTCTATTTGCTCCATTTGGCTTCTGTGTTGCCATTATAGTTCACGCTGTCTTGTTTTCTAGACTGTTTCTTTATCACCACCCTTGATCCTCTGATTATGTTATAAACCCCCTAACAAAAATCCAGAGGGGTATCATACCGCCCAACTGTCCCGTTTTTGCAGGACAGTCCTAATTTAGACAGCTCAACCCACAGTCCCAGATTGTTACTGAAATGTCTCGACTTTCTCTTTGATCTGCTGCACTGAACAGGCAGAAAAGTTACAACATTTCTAACTTAATTGGCTTTTGGCAGAGATTACAGATTAAGTGGCAGGTGCACTTGGATACTTTTGTAATAATTGAAGATAAGCAAAGAAGCAATTGTAACAATTTAAGTTTCTTGGAGAAGCTGTAGCTTAAAGGGAAATTTCACATTCATTAGCAAAACTGTAATAACACATAAAAAACATAGAAATGTGTTCAAATTTCATAACCTACTAAATTTTGTAAAATTAACATGGAAATTGGAGGGCGTGGCCACAAAATGGGCGTGCTCTGTCCGACAAATCTTTTTCTATTCCAAAATGTTGGGAGGTATGGGGTGTGTGGCCTAGTAATCCAAAGGGTAGTTTGAGATTTGGGGTATGGCCAGTCAAATAGTGTTGTAAATGGAACTATGGAAATATCCATAACAAGAAAAACTCTTTAATTTATCCATCACAGAGAGAGGCTATACAATTATGCCAATGTTGCTATTCTCCAGTGATTAGCATTTTCTGCCGGAAAATGGGAGATTCTAAAGTCCTCTTGAGTTGGGACTTTCATTTTTTCACCAAATGAAGCAAAAACGTATCTTTTTTTCCATATGGCCGGCAAAGAACAATATAGAGAACTGGAATTATGATACAGAAAGTCTAACTGAGGAAGGGATCCGCATGCGAAAGCTTTAGAGCTTGTTATTTGTAAAATCCTTAGAAGGGAATGATGTAAAACACACAATGCCGTTCTGAGTTTGCTGCTGAGCTGAGATAACTGCAGTAGAATACTTGTCTTGTTAATGAAGAACATTTTACTTACAAGAAATTCATCTGAGTATACAGAAACAATTAATGGAATAATAATTTCCTAACCGTGGAATGTAATAATTTCATTTAATCATTTACATGTTCAGTAAGAAAAAAATATAAAGATGGCAGTGATCAGATTTATTTTCAAGCCGTGCTAACACACACACTTACCGTGCTAATTAACAGTGTCTAATTGTAAACCGGCAAACGCAATGAAGATCTATTATAGACATCTTAATAATCTGAAAGGAACAAGTTGCATTTGGTTACACAAGTAATATCCTATTAAAACTCCATTCATTCATTTATGACTGAAAAAGTTTTCGTTGAAAGATACCATTAATTCCCAGTCGGAGGCAAAACCAATAGGATATTTGGCTTTTAATTCTAAATTTCTTGTATTAAAATTGGATTGAAAATGAAATTCTAATTGTACGCCTATAAATAAACCATGACATAGTAATTAAAATAGCAAAATCCAATTTTTGTTGCCGCACAGTTATTGCAGCACATTTGTCATCCGATAAAATAATTTCCTTGCTTGGATAAGTAAAGGGTAATAAGGAGCTAAGTGCCATTTTGAGCAGAGACAAGCACCTTTCGCTAGTTTTTTATGTAACTATTTTAATTGGTATTTTGCCCTGTATGTCCATTTATAACTTTAAAATCGGTAGAGATAAGATGTTCACAATCGAATACAAATAACCAATAGCAATTCCAAAAATTAAAAAAAGACTTCTAAATTAAGTTTTTGATTTTAAGTTTTAATGAGGCGGGCTGTCTTTACTGTACTGGTCATTATTTTATTACCCTTCTAATATGTCTACTTCATAAATTCTTGTTAATCATAATAAACTGCAGGGGTCTTTTTAAGGATGATCTACCCTATTCCAGGTTCACTTTTATTCTTTGGACTGTTTTATTAGCCTGAAAGTAAAACATCATTACTCCTCACAGCATTAAACTGCTGACACGTGCCATTAAATTAATAAAACGAACTGTATCAATGATAAAAAGCAGCATAGATAAACACGTCACTTATCTGCTGACCTTTACTTTATTAGCCAGAATAAACATAGTAAAAATACATCAGATCGGCTAAAAAAAAGAAGAGCGCCAAGAGCTCACATTTCATATTATAAGATCAATGAGAATAAAAACAAGGTGCCAGGGACTGTCTAATTGAAGATTTGCACTTTAGTGCTGTGAAATGTACAAAAGGCTATAATATGAAATATTAAACAGGGAAGAGCTGATAAGCATGCTACAATTTATAGCTGATGTTGGGTGGCTATAATCCAAATTGTACTGATTAACAACAAGTTATATTTCATCTAGTAAAAAGGAAGCACAGTTTAACTCCTTGTAACCCTTTTCTGGCACACCCTTCTACAACAGAATCATACCCAGCATACACATGGCACATACCATTGGGAACCTTAGGAAAATCTCACTAGGAAACAAAGTACAGCATAGAACAACAACAATAAATGTATATTTAAAAAAATGCAGCAGGCATCTAATACAGTAGTACAACTGCAAAAGGACATGTGAGGGTCTGTCTAATTATAAGTAAACAGTACAAGCTGACTAACATAGTCTTTCAAAATGACAATCCCATAATTAACTCTAGTTGAGTTCCTGGAACAAGGTCCCTTCCCAAGAACAAGGTCCCTTCCCAAGAACCTTCCCAAGAACAAGGTCCCTTCCCAAGTACATACAGCACCCTACCTGTTCTTCTGGATTGGCTGCAAGAAGTCCTTTATAGCCTCTGGTAGACCTGCTTCTTGTTTGGGCACCAAGACCAAATTCTTCCTGGGTCCTTCTTTCTTCCCAGATGTCCCTTATTTATTAAATATTTGCCAAAAGCTTCGTGTTCTAGGCATGTTTGGTATCCCCTAGTAAAGTACAAATTGTGCAGGTTTTAAATGAAATCCATTCCATTGCCTTGTGCTGTCAGGAGAGTGTCGTCAGCACAACGCAATAGGTAGAATTGTGAATGAATGAATGAATGAAGTGTTTATTTCTGTGAAATAGGTGCTAAGTACTAACAGGGATTAATGCATAGGTCCCTTAGGCTATAGCCTAAGGGCCCAGTGTGATTAGGGGCCCATATGTATATGAGAGTGTGTACAACCATGAATCTATGTGTGGCATGAATACGGGTGGGCATAAGTAGTGGATATAGTACTAAATCACACTAGTGGCTTGCACATTATTCCCCATACATAATAAAAGGCAAAAGGCTTTTCCAGGATCAGTAACTCATAGTAGCCAATAAGATGTTCAGTTTTACACAGGTGACCAGTACATGCTATGCTATATATGATTAGTTATTGTAAGTGAAAATAACTGTAGCAAATTTTTCACCTTATATCACATAAACCCCTAACATGCTATTATTATTATTATTATTATTATTATTATTATTAATAATAACAAGTATTTATGAACCGCCAACATATTCTGCAGCACTGTACAACAGAAGGGTGTATGCATCAAAATTACACATGCATATACTAACTAATACAGGAGTTGCATAAGGCCCTGCCCTGGCTACTTCATTGTTTCATGCTTTCTAAAGCATGACTGTCTCTTTCAGACAGCTACAGCACATCCATCCATAATATCGTAATGCTCCAGTAACATAAAATTTCTCTTTTATGTTTTGTGGGTGGCCAAAATGGGCATCTGCCTGTAGATGGCTGCTTTAATATGTTTCTTGCTAATATGTGTTTTATATTGTAGATGGATTTTATTGGCAGACATGGACTGGAGACTTCTCTTGTCCAAGTTGGCGGCCTATTTGCCTGTGTATGTGCCCAGTGGGGGTCATTTCTAAACAATGGGCAAATTTGCACCTGGCAGAAGCCCATTCAGATGATTGCTTTCAGTGCTCAACCTGCAGCTGGCTGAAAAAATCGAATTGCTGATTGGTTGCTATGGGTTACTGCCCAGGTTCAAATTTGCCCAGTGTTTATAAATTACTTCCATTGTTAGCAGGGAGCCTGGGGGATTCAAGGGACATGACCAGTACCAGCCGCACCTTCTCTGATGAAGCAAAATGGCAAATGTCCCTAACTTTTTACTTACCCCTCGGTGCAGATTCAGGGATCAGAGTTCATGGCAGCCATCTTCCAGGTCTTCGTGTCTTCTTCTGATGCTTCTGCAAATTTCCGTCAATTTCGTCGCATGCGCAGTTGTTGAGAACCGGGAAATTGGTCCAACTGCACATGCGCCGCCACACCGGTCTCGTTGTCAGATTACCAAAGACTCGGAAGATGGCTGCCGTGAACTCTGAATCTACATCGAGGGGTAAGTTAAAAGTTAGGGCATTTGCCCGTGTTAGCAGCTAGACTGGCGGGGGAGGAGGAAGGGGGGTCTATGTGGGGTAGAGGGTAGGGTTTTTTTTAATAAGGGGTTTGTTTCTCCTTTAAGGACACACATCTCCCATGCACCCTCTTTCTTTCCTGCCCCTATGGCGTTAGATTCATGTGCTTTCAGGCATAGAGGTGGGGACAGAGATAGAGTACAATACAACCTGAAGGGGGGGGGGAATACTATTTGATATGGAAAATATCCTTTTTCTGATTTCTTTGATCCTTTTAGTTTCCATAGTAAAATCCGAAGGCTTATGCAGTCACTAACATTACAAACAAAACATCTGTTTATATTTGGATATGGTAATTCAGCATGTATAGAAATGCCCATAAGCCATAGAATATTTTGTACTTTTATCTATAATCTTATAAACACATTCTACAAATAAAGTCATTTTCTCTGAACATCACTTCATAAACCAATATACCTTGTCGTATTTCAAATTATGAAAGGTACAATTAAAAAACAAATCAAGAAAACAAAACCATAAAGCACAAATATAAATTTCAATTTCTAGCACAAATGTACTCAGATTCTAATTAAAATGTTTATTGAAGCTGAACAACACCTTTTTTGTATTTCTATAGCTTTAGAAATGACTGTGTACAAAACTTTAGATTTTTTAGCCTCACTCCAGCAGAACTCTTGCATTTCTAGTCTATGGGAAAAGGATGATTAAAACGAAAACAAACACAATGGTCATAGAATGGTGGCTTTAAAATGAACACAAAACTTTGTACATTAACTCTCCCTTTTATCCACTGAAAAGGTCATGGTCATAAACAATCCATTTGTATCTGAAAACAGTGCTGAGTAATGTAAGAAAAGAATTGCAGTATATGCCTTTTGTATACGATTATATTGTGGTCGACATGATGTCGCTGTTTTAGGGTTTGTTCTGCTTTTGCAGCCCTGTGATGCCTCAAAGAGTAGCTATTAAGGTCTGCTCATTTAAATGAAACTGATGCAAAGCAGGGATTAATTTACCAGTTTTTTTTAATACTTGCCTGTTTTCTAGTTTGCAAAACATTTATAAAAGAGTTATATCTAATATAAGTAATTCTAAAACAACTGGATTTACCAAGTAATCATTTAAGATTTTTCACTACTCCGAGCAGCATCTTCAGTTCAGCTTACCATCTTTAAATTCTTGAAGGGGTTCTTTCTCAAATAAAGAAAAAATACCCAACACTTTTTCACTGCTAGTACTTTTCCTTTTTATTTTTAGTAAGAAGGTAAAGTTTTTGCCAACCTTTATTTCAGGGAATTCCGTAGAAGGGTTTAGATCAACTAAGGGTTAACAGGGAGTTCAAGTTAATAGTATTTGCCTGCAGTTCAGTAACTGGCCAGGGGTTTCAGGGTTCTGTAATCTTTAAAATGTTAAGCCACCAATTGTCCTATTTCTTTTGTTCCCCACTTGCTGAAGGGGGTGGTATGCTGGGCCTGAGGCAGAGGTAGTTGCCTCAATAGGTGAAGTAGGGGCTAGGAAAGTTTTGTAAAAGTTCACCCTAGGAAGGCAGGATTGGGATAGTTAGTAGAGCAGCCAGATGCTTCAACAAGGAGGCCAGGAATGGTTAGTACCCTGCAGTGTTACCCGTCAATATAGAAATTCAAATGGTAAGGCTCAGGAATGGGGGATTCCTGGAGCTTCATATAGCACTGGTATCTTGTTTACTGATCTTTGAGTAATACTTCTCGGATGTTGTGAACACGACTGCTATAATTATAAATTATAAGAGTAGCTTTCAAGTCATAAAAGTGTTTACTCATGAAATTATTTTACTAAATTTACTAAATTCGCCAGAGTGACATCATTTTGTTACTTCGCCGATTTACTAACAAGTGCAGGAGTAACTTCGCTGGTATAGGTGATAGACTCTAGCGGTAATTCGCTCCATTACGCCTGCCGAAGTTGCGCTCTGGCGAAGGGATGTAACTACGCAAATTCACTAAGATGCAGATTTTAATGAACGTTGCCTCTTGCGCCAGACTTGCCTTCGCCACTTCAGACCAGGCGAAGTGCAATAGAGTAGATAGGAATTCGTCAAAAATAGTTGAAAATTTTTCTAAGTCCCAAAAAACGCTGACTTTTCATTTTTCAGGGTGATAGGCTGCAAAAGATCGTACATTTTTTCTGGAGTACCCAGCTTCCCCCCTCTATATCCTAACATATGGCCCATAAACTATACACTGGGATCATGTGTAGGGCAATATTACAACTCTATTTTATTTTATTAAGGTTTCCTGGGCTTGTGTAGTGTAATGTATTGGCTGCAACATATACGTCAAATTAGCATATTATATATGCAAATTAGCCAATGCTAGTGCAACTTTGCTTTGCTTGCCGCAGTTACGCTAGCTCAACTTTGCCAGCGTTCGGCACCCTGGACGCAACTTCGGATTTTAGTGAATTAAGATTGTCCTGTTGCTATGTGAGCGAAGCCATCTCTGGCGAATTTTCGGTGTTTAGTGAACTTGCCCCATGGTCTGCTAACTGGTCATATATATGTATCTACCAGGTTTCCAGGGCTTGATTCTTACAAGAAAGCATTTGATCATAATAAAGCTAATAGGTAGTAAATGTGGAACAATATCTCTCTGGTTGTGTTTGATCAGCAAAGCTCTCACCTTATTCAAGCTGGCCTATGAAGAAGGGTGCTACTCTGGAAAAGTATCTGGTTGGTATTGGTATCTGGTTGGAGGCAAACTTTAAAATCTGATGCTAGGGCAGAGTACTTTGCTCCGTGTCTCAAGGGATGCACATATAATAAAGTGCATGTAGGGAAATGCATGCAGATAATGATGGGCTGCCCTTATGATTGCCACTTACATAGGAGCAAGCCTGCTATGTAAGTGCCCAATTCTAATTCTTGACACCTTGAAAGGAAAACAAGGTGCATTTTGGGCAAAAAACTTTTACCCTACTTCATTAATGGGTTATAATGTTAAAAAACCCACTTAAAACCACTTTGTCTGCCCATTTTCAACAAGTTAAATGTGATTCTAGCATGATCTTGAAAAACAAGTTCATCAAGACTGAAATAGACATACAGTATAAACATATGCAACATATGGAACTGTCTTTTGCACTGGAATTCCTTCCACTGAGAAAGTGGCCAACCAGAGTTTTCCATGATTGCATTTGTGCCACGTTTACTGTTTCTTAATAGCTAAATATTTTATTGTGCTCTAGGTTATACTACTGACAATTTCGATTTTAATGTTATTTTTATTGGACTGGATATTTTGCCATTTTTTTTGATGTTAGTCCACATCAGAGTGGCTGGGATACACTGATTACAAAGCAAGTACAGGTATGGGACCTGTTATCCAGGATGTTTGGGACCTGGTGTTTTCCGGATAAGGAATTTTTCCATAATTCATACCTTAAGTCTACTAGAAAATCATGTAAACATTAAATAAACCAAATAAACAGATTTTGCTTCAAGTAAGAATGAATTATATCTTAGTTTGGATCAAGTTCAAGGTACTGTTTTATCATTACAAATAAAAGGGAAATACATTTTAAAAATGTGGATTATTTGATTACAATGGAGTCTATGGGAGATGGCCTTTCTGTAATTCAGATCTTTCTGGATAACGGATCCCATACCTGTATAATCTTGGTTAGTTTGGAAGTGTTAAATCACACTATGGGCCGGTAAAATAGGTGGCTTCCCAATGTGGAACCAAGGTTGTGCCTGTAGGACAGCGTGCCAGGTAGGTTGAGTGTGAGTGGGTGTTTTGTATACCAGTGCTGCTGAATTAGCTGCAAACATTTCCACTTTGCATTGCATAAGTATAAAACAATAATTATATGTATAAGTAGAGCATACCCTCCTTCCTTGAAACATAAATGTGTGCATGTCTATAATAAATATACAAATATCATATGTATTTTTCAGTGTTCGATGGAATCGCTGTGAAACATTATAGGCTCAGAAAATTGGATGATGGTGGGTTTTACATAACTGCAAAGAGTAAATTTATATCTATGAATGAGCTTGTGGAATATTACGGTAAAAGAGAGGAAGGACTTTGCTGCAAACTCTTAAAACCATGTCTAAAGGTAACGCATTATTTAGATTCCCTCTGCTTTCTAGTGTGACATTGAGAAAGTTATTTTATAGGACTTAGCTTCCACTGGCCTGGCCCAGAGGAATTTTTGGACCCTCTTTATAGTACAACATTTTAACTTGAAAAAAAAATAATGAACCCTTACGGGCCTTCATATTGGAAAATACAAAAGCAGGACTGGCACACAGATGCAAAGTACACTTCAGCAGTGATTTACACGTCGGGGTGTTCCCCTTCGTTAGTTCCCCATGTTTGCTTTTCATCTTTGTGCCAGTACTGCTTTTGTACAGCCTATTAGAGGAAGTTGTTAATCCTTCCCAGCACTAAGCACCTGACTAGAATTGGGAAAAAGTAAATAGTGGAAGCACTGCCGGAGGCCACTTAAGGAATCCAGCTCACAACATTTAGGACTAAACTGTGCATATCCAGGTTGAAAATAAAAGAATAAGTATGATATGTAATATTTTTCCTATTTAAAGACAGTAGGGAGAGTAGTGCTTGCACCTACCCTCAAGGCAGAATTCACTTTTCCTAAAAATGACTTGGAACAGAATTTCAAGAAAATATAAAAAACTGATCCTGGTTAGGGTGAGATGGGCTAAAAGGAGCCAAACGCCCTTCACAAGCAGTCGTATGCAAAAGTGAAGCCTTCTGAAATCAGAAGGTATTTACTTGTCTCATGCCATACACATAGCACTGCCTAGATACCAAAAACAAGAGTTTTAATTCTCCCATAAGGCATCATGAGCAGAGACATGCAAATGACTCCTTTATGTCCCTTTGGCCAACTATGCATCCAGAACCACTGGTTTTATAGCACAGATACAGCCTAATGGTTCAGAGCCATATATCCAAACTTGCAGACGCCTGTTTCATTCTTGTTAGATCTCATTAGTGCAAGATATTGGAACATGGCTTCTGAGGGGGTAGGACTTGGCGAGTAGCAAAATAGAGAAGGCTGTCTGCAAGTTTGGAAAAAGCACATGCACAGTGCAAAAACTGTGCGTTTTCATTTTAATAGAATCATTCTATAGAACAATTCTTCTTACTGCAGAGCTCATAATGAATTTGTTATGGAAGAAATCCACTGAAAGTCAAAGCTGGGCCCCTTGCGTTTAAACTCATTAGTTGCCAGTTAGTAAGTTAGTTAGTAAGGTTCATTTTATGTAACTGCAATGTGCAAGACAAAAACAGCTGCAAATAGGTTTTTACCCACAATGCAAAGTCTTTCTTGCAATTCCAACATTATTGCAGGAGCTTGCTAAGAAGCACAGGCTGCCATGTGGGCACCATTTACTATTGCAGATGTAGAATGAACAAATTGTTTAACCATTATCTACTGCATTTAAAAACGTCCTATATGAGCTTACCACTGTCACCGTTGGGCCCGGGTGCACATGCCGCAGACCTTCAGTCAAACTTTAAAAGAGGCTGGCACAAGCCTAGACCCACAAAGTAGTAAAGCCGTTAAAAAAGCTTACATTTTATTATCCATAATTAAGAAAACAGACCTGGTGCGTTTCGTGTCTACCAGGGACACTCACTCATAGCCTATGAGTAAGTGTCCCTGGTAGACACGAAACACGTTGGCCCTGTTTCATGGCAGACTTTGGCAGGGTCTTGCTTATATGGCAAATGTCAACAAAAGAAGAAAGGTTAAATTGAAAATATATAAAGAAATGAGTAATATTATAAGGTAAATAGTAACTTGTATGATGTGGATTTCCAACAGAAATACCATGGACAGTGAGGCTTATTTATAAACACTGGGTAAATCTGCACCTCGGCAGGAACCCATAATAACCCAAAGCATTGTCAACTAGCTGCAAGTAGTACACTAAAGCAAACATCTGATTGGTTGCCATGCTTTACTGCTCAAGTGCAGATTTGCCCAATGTTTATAAATGACCCCTGTACATATAGGCCCAGATTTGTGGTGAGGCCACAAAGGCCTGGGCCTAGGACGGCAAGTTGCTTACCAGACGCTAGCTAGACCAGTGCGGGTGGCGGTCGCGTGGCCTGGCGCTAGGACCGCGTGGCCTAAGGATGTCCACTGCTGAAATTCAGCCCTGTGTACATACGTGTACAAGGCCTTTAAAAAGTTATCTAAAAACAGAACGTGTTTTCAATACCTATATAGTGAACTGACTTAGAGTTCTATATGTTTGCTGCACGGTAATAGAAGACATACTGCACTTTGAAATAAAGGATTTATATCACTCTGGCCCAGTATATACTGTACAAGTCATGTGGGCACTATTTACACAATATATACAAGTCACTTAACATTTTTCCCTTCTGTTGTTAGACAGCAATACCTCTTCCTCCGGACCTTTGCTACAATACTGCCGATCACTGGGAAATTGACAGAAACTCTCTTAAGTGTTTAAAAAAACTTGGTCAAGGGCAATTTGGTGAAGTATGGGAAGGACTGTGGAACAATACTATACCAGTGGCTATAAAGACATTAAAAACAGGTACGTTTCAGAACTCCAAGGTGATTTCTTATACCCTTATATTTTTCAGTAGGTTGCATTTTGTACCAAACATACTTTGTCTGTTGTGTATAAAGATGCTGACCGCTAAAAGGAAAATAACTGTTAGCTAGTTTATACATTTTATACAGCCTGTTCACTGATGGCTACCGAGGGAAGAATATAATTGGTTTCATATCTTTATATGAAAATTAAATTGCCACTCTCTCACTCAATGTTTTTCATTTTTTAAAAAAGGGGACCAAAATGGGTAATTCACCTTTAAATTAACTTCAATTGGACTTACTATTTTTCTTTTTAAGTTTTTGAAGTATTTGCCTTTTTCTTTTGACTCATTCCAGCTTTCAAATTGGTGTCACTGACCCCATCTAAAAAACAAATGCTCTATAAGACTACGAATGTATTGTTATTGCTACTTTTTATTACTCATCTTTCTATTTAGACCCTTCCCTATTCATATTCCAGTCTCTTATTTAAATCCATGCATGGTTGTTTGAAATTGCAACAATATTTATAAAATAAAAGGTTGTTGAAATTGCAACAATATTTATAAAATAAAAGCTAAATAACTCAAACACCATCAATAATGAAAAAATGAAAACCAGCTGTCTCAAAAATATCACTTTCTACATATACTAAAAGTTAATGTGAACAACCCCTTAAAGTCACAGAAATACTGTAGCTTTGTAGCTCAAAAATATGTACCACTGTTATTGACTATTTTATATTGTCGGTGAAAGTTTCATTATATTTTGGCCGAAGAAGCTGGCCAACTCTAAACAGCACGGGAACCCATTTTTTTGTGTCCCAACCAAATATATGTTAAAAACATCTCTACCATACATCAAAATATTTAGCCTTTTTTCAGGAAAGAAGGTTTGTGGTGCTCTTTATTTAGATTATATCAGGCAAATGAAAGTATTTACACATGACTGCAGTGCCAATAGTTTGTTATTATAAAGTGTTACTAAAAACCGCTACTTAATTTCCTTCTTTTCTGTTGTTGTCAGGATCCATGAATCCACAGGATTTCTTACGGGAAGCACAGTTCATGAAAAACCTTAGACATCCAAAACTTATCCAACTCTATGCTGTTTGTACTTTGGAAGAGCCGGTATATATAATAACTGAACTCATGAAACATGGAAGTCTGCATACTTATCTTCAAAGTGAGTATTGGATCTGGAACATAACTGTACAGGTATGGGACCTGTTATCCAGAATGCACGGGACCTGGGGTTTTCCAAATAACGGATCTTTCCATAAATTGGATCTTCATACCTTAAGTCTACTATAAAATCATATAAACATTAAATAACCCAATAGGCTGGTTTTGCTTCCAATAAGGATTCATTATATCTTAGTTTGGAGCAAGTACAAGGTACTGTTTTATTACTACAGAGAAAAAGGAAATTATTCTAAAATTATTTTTATTATGGGGATGTCTCTTAAATAAGCAATACTCTCATTAATATCTCATTAATATCTCAATTTAGGCAGTAGAAAAAATATTAAAGAACCAGCTCCTTTGACTGTGCCTACTAGATGAACCAGTACCTCCAATTAGTCACAAAAAATAGGATACATACATTAATAGTATCTGATCACCTTGCTGTAACCCTAAAAACTATGCATGCTTCCTTATCAATACAAGAGTGCAAGATGGTTTAAAGTTATCACAAAGCAATAGCTATCCATCCTGGCTGCAGCGACCACCAATATGTACTTTTGGTGCAATCAGATTTCAAGCTCATAATCAAAGCTATTAATAATTGTAGATTTTCAGGGATGTGCAGTCCCTCTAGTCAGTAAAATGCACTGAAGGGCAATTAAGGAATAAATGATGGCACAAAAAGAGCATAATGGACGATGCTTATGTCAATAAGTTAAGGAAATAAGCAAGTATATGTGATTTTCTTGATAGATGTATGGCAGTGTTTAAGTGAGTGAAAACTAGTTAAAGGATAAAAAAAAACTTACTTAAATCTCTACATCCAGAAGAGGGCCTGTCTAGAAGTATTGATGTCAATACAATTTGGTACTTTTTTTTGTATTCTAGTCCAAAATGTAGGTGTATCTTGCAAAATAAATTTGAAGAACATTCCTTTGTCCATATGAAAAGTCATACAGTGATTTTGACTCATGCAAACTTAGCTAAAAATGTACTTAAAGACATGCTACATCTAAGAAAAGAGCAAGAATGTTTGAGAAGCAAGTTCATGTACTGCCTACCAAATATTATTGTTAGTGAAGGAGCGGAAACCTCAGTACAGAACAGTAACACTGCTGCACAGTGTAGATGCCCCTAGTTTCTGTTCCATCCTGGAAAGAGCCACTGCTCTTTCTGAAGTATCACTTTTAAAATATACCCATTTTACCCTGGGCAGAATGCTGTACAAAGGCCTACCACATTCCTGTTTTTTTTTTTTTTTTTTTTTTTTTTTTAAATGGTTGTTTTTCTTTCGTTTCTGTATAATGTCACAATTGGTTTGCACTGCACAAAATTCCAATAGCTAAAAGCTGTGGCATACTCTGTCACTGATCCATTAAAAAAATTGGACTAAGAAGAAGTGGTTGGAAGGAAAAGAATGAGTTTGCTGAGAAACTCCATTAAATATTTCACCATTATTGGACCTGAGAGTTTTAGCTAACTCAAAATATCCAGAAAAGGCCTTTACCTTGAGAAATGTTGATATTCTTGTCCAAGCTAAGGTCTTATTACTCAGTATCAGGAAGGTTGTGAAATATTGCAGTTTCAGGAAGGAAAAGTGAATACAATATAATGAATTGCTTTGGCAAAAAGAGAACCTTTCCAGCTAATAGGAGAATACCGATTACTCAGAGCTTAAAATATAGCATTAGTCACAACCGTATAAACAACTGATTGCTTGCTGTGAATAACTTTTTTAATGTGCTACATCACATATAGTACATACTGATGAGTACCTGCAGCTCTTGAAATGATAAAGCCTACAATCTGTTAGTTCATTTGGTATAAGGCCCTGCCTAAAAGTCTCATTCTTTAGTTTGTGGTATTGTGCTTAGAGACTGTGTTGGATTCCAATGTTCCCTCTAATGTGTCATAGGCCTTGTGCACAACTGTGGTCACTTTTAACCCGTGCCCACAAAAAAGATATATACAGGGCACCTTTAAGGCAATGGTGGGCTCAGGGCAAAGATCCAATTGGTCTGCTTGTATGCAAATACAGTACATTAACAACCTGAGGTAATCCGTACCTGATAGTACTAGAATCACCATAATCTGATACAGATAATAATGCAGATAACAATTTAGAAAAAAATGTAGAGAAGTAAGAACAAACTTATCTTGACAAAGGGGTGTGCCACCAAAACATGCACTTCCGCATAATTATTTTGCAAGGGTTTAACCTTCTTAGAGCTGCTTTGTGTGTCTGTGTATATCTGTTACACAGAGTGCCGATCCTCTGTCATTGAGCACCGAGCCTCTCTGTACCTGGGAAGGCAACGGTGTTCGGGAAAATCCTGTTCGGATTACCAGTAAGTGAGAACTAGCCGTGAGTTTATAGACAAGTACAGTGTCTGTACTTATACATATATTTATATAGTTACAGTATATTTATAAACATAGTTAGAATGTGCTGCAGAATATGGTGGTGCTTTACAATATCAGCATTTTAAAAACTATTGCTATTTTAATGCAAAGTTGTAAACATGGTCACTTACTACTGAACCTAGGTTAAAAATAATTTGTGGCAAAAAAAAAACCGCACGCCATAAAGTAACCACCACTCAGTCTTTAGCTTCAAGGGATAGTATAGTAAACAAAATATAATAAATATAATTTTAAAAAATTACATACTAATTTAGAAAATATATTAGTATTTATCAGTTACTTATCAGAAATATAAATTAGTTTAAATGAGCTAAACCTTCTGCTGCAGTTTAGATGACCAACCCTAGAATATTTATTAGTAAACACATTCAACTACTATGCTTCAGGACTAACTAAAAATATAACAAGGCAAAGGCACTAAGCTGTAAACAATAGAGGACTATAAGTAGTGTTTAAAGTTAAGGGAAAGGAACAGATCAAGAATATATATATATATCTATATATATCTATCTATATATCTATATATATATATATATATATATATATATATATATATATATATATATATATATATATGTGTGTGTGTAAGTATAATTCAGACTAGAGTGCTGGAAGGAGTGGATGGGAGACAAGTGGCACACGAAAAAGGCAGATAACCATAAGCGAAAACAAAATAAAGAATGGGATTAATCATGGATTAATTTGGGAATGGAGGGGGGAAATAAGGGAAAGCACATAGATAGATAATTAATAAGAAAATGATTAACAGAATAAAGAATTTTCTAATTTTTATTAAAGTGATCCCTAATAATAAATATACTGGAATTTGTTTTGCAGATGATAATGGAACATCAATCCATATTCCTCACCAGGTGGACATGGCTGCTCAGGTGGCCTCAGGAATGGCTTACCTGGAAACACAAAGCTTCATTCATAGAGATCTGGCAGCCAGAAATGTGCTTGTTGGTGAAAACAGTGTTTACAAAGTGGCAGATTTTGGCTTAGCCAGAGTTTTTACGGTATTGTATAGCTTAACATTTTAAGGGGGTTTCTAGGCACTACTGTTTCTCAATTGCACTTTTACTAAAATGGTTGCTGTACTACAATTCCCAGAATACTTTTCATAACATGTTATCAAGGGTTAAAGCATACTGGGAGCTGTATTCCAGCAACATCAGGGTTGTATTTTTAAAGCAATATTGCTTGTTAAAAATGTTCCTAGTTCTCTAGGGCCAACAGGTCTGTGTATATCTGGCTCCATGTTGTTTGTTCCCACAACTTGAGCTGAAAGCACTAAAATTTTCCTATCACAGATCAACGGAATAGCAGTTTGCCCTTCCTTCTGATGCTTAATTGTATGAAGCAAATGTAATCTCCTTATGTGACATATCAGAAACAAGATATATATATATATATATATATATATATATATATATATATATATATATATAATGTTATGTGTATATTTTATGTTCTGTATAAGGTATTGCTAGTTTAAACATCGTCTATGTAACGTCCTAATATATTTTCTATTGAAACTTTAAGGGAGATGATGTTTACGAGGCAAAAAATGATACAAAGCTTCCTCTGAAATGGACAGCACCAGAAGCAGTCAAATACAATAAGTTCACTGTTAAGTCTGATGTCTGGGCCTTTGGCATCCTTATGTTTGAAATAGTGACATATGGGAAGATGCCATATCCTGGTAAGTTTGTGTTTGATAACACAGATATTTTTCCCCAGGTTTGTTTCTTGATCTCAGTTTTTTTTAGAAGAATCGGCTGAAGTTAATTTTGTGAAGATGTGCACAATATACCACATGCAACTCATAAGCAAAGTACATTTCAGCTAGGAAGGCACCAAATGGTTCGGGATTCAGCCTTATCTCAAGGCTTTTTTTCCAGGATTTGGAATTTGTTGAATCCTAAATGCATTGCCAAAGTGAATGCAAACCCTTAGGAGATAAAGGTGAACTCCACAAAACATGCAGACTTTTCATGATTTTAATGGTTTCTGAATGTTCCCTAAGCCTAGCCCCCTGCTCTCCTGCTGATCTTTCTGACTACTTTGCTGAGCTGGCTGACTACTGTTACTTCGTATCAACAGCTAGCTGTCCTCAGCCTGCATCCTCCAAATCCCACAATTCCCTGCATATGTGATTTAAATAACGAACAGAACATCACAGTGCAATGCATTGTGGGTTATGTAGTTCCTGCATGCTGTCTGTAAGCTGTGGAGAAGTTGTTACAATTTATAACATCAGTGTTTAGTCCCTCCTTCCCTGCCAGGATTTCAAATTATGCAGAAAGAGGAGAACTGCTAACTAGCTGGATTTCAGCATAGAAAATGGCATTTATTCATAGTTTTTGAATAAAACAGATAACTGTGATGGGTATATTAGGGGTTTCTGTGTTATGTGGGCCTCTTTATCAAGAGTTCCCCTTTTAACTATGAATTTATCTGGTCAATTTTTTTAAAAAAAAAACTTGAATTTTTCAAGATTTATTGAAGCCCTATGCTGCAAAAAGCCAGAATCAGACCTGCTGAGGTTGTGTATAAGTCAATGGCAGAGGTCCCTATCCCAAATGGAAGTTATCGTGGTCTGCACTGGGTTTAGCTTGAAAATCTGATCATAACGGGCTTTTGAGGCGAAAAACAGAAAAAATTGTACTATTGAGTAGGGATGGGGGAATTTTTTTGCCTTGTTTTGCTGCAAAAATGATGCCCATAGACTTGTATGGCGTCGTGTTGCAAAAGAAAAAGACATGTGTCAAAATTTTTTTTTTTGATGCGCAACAAGATTTTTGTTGACGCCAATAGACTTTAATGGGCGTCAGTGACATTTTGCCGACGGTGAATTTTTGGCGAAACGAAACAGGTCAAATTTGCCCATCCCTACTATTGAAGGAAAAAGCACAAAAAATTGCACAATACGATTTTTCATATGCTTTTTTAGGGGTTTTCTCCGAACCAATTAAGTCAAGCTTTTTAAATAATAAAAAAGGTTTTTTAAATAAAATAATGAGATAAATTTGATTTTAGTAAATAACCCTCCCCATGTCAGGGGACTTTAAACCAGCTATCCTATAGGCTGTTTATTATATTATAATATGAAAATTAGGATTCGGATTACATTTGAGATTTGGTGTGATCTTTTGTGATGGACTCAGTATTTGGTTTATCTGATAAATATGGAAATGATGGATTTGAGCATCCGTAATTTACATTTTTCTAATAAAGACAGAAATACAGTCCAGTGCCAGCTAGGAAATAGGTTTCTCCAAGCTTGCCAACAAATAACTAACAATTACTAATAATTAAACAATAACTGTATTACAACTATAATAATTTAGAACTAATTATAAAGACAATAATGGGCCCGATTCAATTCAGTGAGAAAAAAAGTTGCTCACATGAAAACTCATGGACGAGATTCCATTCGAGATGCAATTCAATTCAGAAAAAAGTGTCTCACTGTTTATCACGTGAAAACTCTATGATCTATTCAAATCTATGTGAAAAAACTGGAACTAGATTAAGAGAAACATTTTTTCTCTCCTTGAAATGAATCTCATCCATAAATTTTGCTGTTATAAATAATTAGATAATGTCTTCTCACTGAATTGATTCTAACCCAAGATATAAAAATGAAATTGTCACATTTTTGCAGCACAGCTCTGCTGTTGTCAACATCAAGCATTATTGTTCCAGCAAAAAATATATTTTTGTTTGTTTCCCTTTAAAATGAAGTACAGGAAAAATAACTATTTTCATGACTTCCTAGAATTTTCTGATTTCTGTTTCATTTAAATCCCTTAATAAGAAACTCAGCGTGAGTAGAGCAATTACAAATGTGGCTTACCTGCAGTCTCTCTACAGTCTCTCTAGTTGACTAATTTCATGTTTTTTAATTGCTTATCAAGGCCTCTTCATGTTAACATAGGAGACCAGGTCATTCCTTAGTTAAAGGGATCCCACTGAGCATGTTGATAAAAATGATTTGCTTATGTAAATTTTAAAATTGCATGGATTTTGTAAACCTATTTGGTTTGTTTTTTTTTTTTTAATATTGCAGGTTTAACAGGAAGACAGGCATTGGATAAATTGGAACAAGGTTATAGAATCCCAAAGCCATTCAACTGTCCTCATGACCTGTATGAAATCATGCTCCAATGCTGGAATGCAAAACCAGAAGAGAGACCAACATTTGAAACATTACAGTGGAAGTTGGAAGATTATTTTGAAACAGAGGCTTCATCATATCTTGAAGCAAATAGCTTTGTGCGATAAGCTCCAGGGAGAAAGAAGACCATGTGGCCAAAGACAGTATAATAATCACGACTTACTACACACATGATAGGGAAATGGTGGCCCTCATTATTGTAGACTATGAAAGGAAATGACGGTCGAAACAAATATCATTTCAATGTGTTATTGGATTAGAACACAGCTGCAAGAATCATCTACATTAGCTTCTGCAATTTTTGTAACCAGCTCTTGATTTTAGGAGCTGATCCAACATCTTAAAGGAACATAAGTGGGAGCTACAATACCTGGTCATAGTGCACTTTTTGAAGCTTCCATATCTGGTGCACTTTTGGGAGCCATAACATTAGGCTCGTGGTCACTTTTGGGAGCTACAATATCTGCCCATAGTGTACTTTGTAGGTAGATGTAAGTATGAATAAAGCAATCTCATGTAAGCTTTTTTCTCAGTGATACAGGAGAAATATGAATTACTTGTTAAAGACACCTTTCAGAACCCAGGTGTGTTGTTTACAGAGGTTCCAACTAATATTAATTCTGCAGCCTGGCTTTAACACTGAACACTTTATCACTTTTTATTGTAGAATCTTGGTTGATTCCATTTTAAGGGTTTATGTAATAAAAGGCACTAATGGGGGAATTTAATATGTTTCATTAGCACAAACAACCTGCGCAAAGATGCTTGCGAATGTTAGCGACCATGTTTGCGTCCTTTTTGACTGATTAAAGACCTCACTGCAAAGTTTATGAAAAAGGGGCTTTTGAGAACATTTGCAGTGTATGTACTAACATTTTGCAAGTGCAAAGTCTTTTTAGCGACAAAATATTTAACGCAACTCCAGTGCAGGTGTTAATGCTAAACCTTTGCTTCGTGAAAATGCACAATATAATATTCGCCAGCGACTAATTTGACATTGCAAGCAATGGTAAACATTCGTAAAGACGCCATTTTAAATAATACTTGCTGCTTTTAATCTAATTCCCCCAGGAACAGTAACTTATAGCAGCCGATAATCAGGTAGAATTTACTGGCCATCTGTTTAATAGCAACATCTTATTGGTTGTTATGAGATACTGCTATTGGACAACTTAGCGCCTTTTATTACTTATTGTTTATTTTACATTTCTGATTATTTACAGAAGAGTTGCCTTTGAGACTTTTCTGTGCCAGTGTGATATGTGACCAACTTAATTTGTTAGCATCTGAGGTGTAGATTAATGTCTGCCAAAAATGTATATGTAATATTATCAACCATAATTATCCCACCATAGTTTTCTGTATAGTTGTAGCTGAAAAGTACAACTTTTGAAAATATTTTCGAATATTCTCCACATTGTATGCATAAAGCCTAAAGTTCTAAATCATTTGCTCACTCTCTTTGAATAGAGGGTATAATGTATTTTCACATAGCATTCAGAGTAGAGGACAGGATGCCTGATGGACACCTGCTGCTTTTCTAATGAAACCCCGGATGACTTATTGCCATTTGGTTGTTTGCCAAATATAAAATCCATCAATCACAGTCAGGCCCCGGGTGCAAGCTGTAGATTCTGGCAAATGCCAGAGGGGCTGCTGTAAGATGCCATTTACAGTAAATATTTTTGGGCCTGTGGGGGCTGTTTGGGCCTCTGTGTACTTAAAATGTCTGGACCTATTTTGCATCTTGGTCCAGGCCAGTTCTGCAATAAGTAAACCACTTGTATGTCTACCAACTGCACTTTGCTCATGGGGTGTAGTGAAAAGACTCCCGAGGGTTCATCTACTATGACCAAGCACAGTAATCCATTGCAACCAATCAAAAAATGACTTTTATTACACTACCTCTACTAGACTGATCTAATTGCTGATTGGTTGCTAGGGCTTACTGCAAACATTGTTGATCTGTCACATTGTTGATCAGCACCACAGATCACAAGCAGGGCAGCTGCTTGAAGAAAGCATCTCGTTCATTTCTATAGGGTTGGCACACAGGCTTGTGATTTGTTAAGTCTGTATGCAGGAATGTAAAAACAGGAAAACATAAATAATAGAGAAAAGCTCAAAGAGCAGAAAAACCAAAATAGAGCTTTAGATTCAATTTAAAGTTGCTATAAAATGAAGAGTGTATATCAGTCTTTTCTTTTTTTTTATATAACAAGGAAACTTTATATCTCAGGAACATTATTTGTAATCATTAAATATTGTTATTGTTCAAAAATATAAATGGCAGAGTAAATGATATTCAGCATTGTATCATCCCCTACTGGATCAGATCTTAAAAATTTGTATTTATATATATATATATATACTGTATATATATATAATTTCATTGCCACTGCATTAATCATTTTTTTTTTATAAAGGAGTTTTTATTGGTGCACAGCAGGCCTGTGCATCAATATGTGAATTACTATTGCACTTGTTACAAAAGTGAGTGCATGACTGGTCTCCAGCCCACTGAAATTCTCAAAGGATGCAAGGATTTTGTACATTAGTGCCTTCACATAAACAAGTGGTAGAATATAATGAAACCACATATGTAATTAACCTTGCAAGAAGAATGCCTCCCGTGCTTTTGTATATTGAAAACTCAGTTTCTTTGTAACCTTAGTGAGCACTTGTTCCAGGTTCAAGGATTTGTATCTGACAGAATAGGTGGGTTGCATATGAATGCTTACTGCCTTAAAACCTATTCTGCTTTAGTTCATTTGACTGAACGTGGAAACATGTTTTTTAACTTAGGGGCTGATTCACTATGGGTCGAATATCGAGGGTTAATTAACCCTCGATATTCGACTGGGAACTAAAATCGAAGTCGAACGATTTTGCGCAAATCCTGCGATCGATCGATTTTTCGTTCGATCGAACGATTAAATCCTTCGAAACGAACGATTCGAAGGATTTTAATCCAACGATCGAACGAAAATCCTTCGATCAAAAAATCACAGGCAAGCCTATGGGGACCTTCCCCATAGGCTAACATTGACTTCGGTAGCTTTTAGCTGCCGAAGTAGGGGGTCGAAGTTTTTCTTAAAGGGACAGTACTTCGACTATCGAATGGTCGAATAGTCGAACGATTTTTAATTCTAATCGTTCGAATTGTTTGAATTCGATCAAATTCGATTGAATTTAACCAATTCGATGGTCGAAGTACCCAAAAAATACTTCGAAATTCGAATTTTTTTTTATTCGAACCCTTCACCCGAATTTCGTGAATCAGCCCCTTAATCTACATACATATAGGGGGTTATTTATTAAAGTCCGAATGCTAAAAACTCGAAAAATTTTTGTCTTTTTTTCTATAAAATCCGAATGTTTCATGGAAAATAAAACCTCAAATGTTACGAGATGTATTATACCCCGAGGCTGCAAAAAAGTCCTCATCTCAGACCTGCTGAAGTTGGATATGAGAGGTCCCTATCTTATTTGGAAGTTTCTTTGGTCTGTGCTGGAATTAGCCCGAAAATCCTACTAGTTTGGGCAAAAATTCTGACTTTTGGGAAAAAATTGTTCAATTCTGCAAAAAAATCTGAAAAAAACGTATGATTCGGGTTTTCATTGAATTTCCCCCCGATCCGATTACATTGAGTTTTTTAATAATAAATAAGGTCAAATCGTGGGTTCTAGTTTGGTCAAACTTTATTAAATTAAATAATCAGAAAAATTTGGATTTTAATAAATAACCCCCACAGAGTATACACAATGATCAACAGTTTAATTATCTTGTGCAATGTGCTCATTAAAGTATTCTTATCTGCCTGTTAACTGATTATATGAACCAGCATGTTTAATCCAGTAGAGAAGTGTCTGTATGTGTGGTACCATCTCCCACTGACTTCAGTGACACTTTTGATCTGATCAGACAGCTATTAATCTGAAAGGGCTCTAATGGGCATTACAGAACAGCCTCTTGAAAGAACTGACTGGTGGCTTAAATAGAAGTCAAAAGAAGACAGCATAGGCAGTTTTGGTTGCTCCTTCTGACTGTTCCACGTGCCATTAGCCTAACACACAAATCCTGCTCATAATGTAAGAAAATTAAATTTGCTATCTCACCCTTTAAGGGTAAGGTAATAAAAGGAACAACATTTGTCCATGACATGAGTAGTAACCTATAGCAACTAAAGAAAGGATTGGTTTCAAACAATTGACATATAAATACAATCTGCTGGTTGGCTGTATGGGCTACTAGACTTGTAGACAAATGTATTTTTTATTACATTACCCCTTTTTACTGTTTGGTGACATGAAATATTGTATAACTAACGGAGTAAAACTGGAGGAATGAAAGGTCTAGTCAGCAGCATATAGAACTGATTAATAAATTATAAATAATTTAAACATGCATTGTATCTAAGTTCGCATTAGGTTTATCCAATGTGGGGGTTTTTGCGCTATCATTTCTCCATGTTGTGGGGCTGGTTGTTGACTTGATTCCAATTATAATTTAAAATACTGAAGGTTTGGTATTATAGGTAGCACAATAAAACCCGAAAAACTCAAATGTAAAACTTCGGCATCTAAAAGTTTGGCATCTAGAAGTCAATGGGAATTGTGTTTACGACATTTTTTTCAATTCAAGATTTTTTCAAAGTTTGTAAACCGTTTGAGTACAAATTTGATGCTTTTCCATTTTTATACAATTGAGTTTCTTTAGATTAATTTTTCTAAATAAATAAAGATTCAAGTTTTGTAAAATCTCAAGTTTATTTGAATCAGAATTTTTTTTTTCACAAATTCGAATTTTGATAAATAGGCCTCTGAGTCTTCATTAAGACACGGGACCCAAGATTTGTAAAATAAATGTGTTAATAGTCCTTTAATTTTTTTTATCTGCTAAAAGGGTCGCATAACAACTTACTCAGTAGTGGGACCTGTTTTGAGTTCTCGATAACTCTGGCACAAACATTTATCTGGCTGTATTCTCATCCTTTCAGCACACCTGTGATATAGTCTATAGGCAGATCTGTTAAAGCAAAGCACACCTTATTTATTAAATAATCTGTTTTGTGGTGAAGCTGCGGCACAGACTGCTGCTTACTGGGTCACAAACGAATCCCTGCAGTTGTAGAAAGTGCCGATATGTTGTGGAGTAGCAATCTTGAGCAAGCCACTGTGCTTCTGTGCCATCATTTGTTTTTTGCAAGGGTATCAACTGTGCATTTTGTTATACCAAAGCAGAAAAAACCCTGTTACCACCAATGCAAAGACTGACAATGATAACCCTCCTGTCGCAGAGCTGATTTCCGCCATCAATTGCGTTTTCTCCATGGGTGCCTTGTAGTAGAAAACCCCATGTGATGATAGCCTTAGACTGCCCATGCAAGTACCGATAGATCCACACTAAACAAAGTTTTGTATGATTTTCGGGACTGTATGGCAGTCATTCTATGGATATTGGTTGGTTCAGGGATCAGGCCTGTTTGAAAATATCTGCTAGTATACGGTGCATTGGCAAATGAGGAAGTGGAGCTGCTCTCTGTTTGTCTGGTTAGCCCAAGGGTTGAGCAGACTGATACCACACTATTAAAGAAAAGCCTAAACACAGACTTTAAAAACTTTGTGGGACAGTCACACTGCTCTGCTGCTTTTAAAAACCAGTGTTCTTCCTATGCACTGGGGAAATTCTTAATCAAAGTAAGATATATAGATATATATATATATATACCAGATCTTATTGGATGATCTTATTGGATGAGTATACAGTATATAACCATTAACGTGAGGGCAAAAGAAATTGATAGAACTGTAAAAGGCCAACTTTGCTTACCATCCTCATAACCTCAATCCGTTTAGTAATGCAATATCCATGTTAGATATAAAATCATTTGAAATTTGGTTTGTATATGATACTTTTTAATGAGAATGCTTTCAGGCTATTTTTAATGTGTCTTTTCATGACTTATGTCGTTCAATATAAATGTGATTAAAAACAATCGTTACATGTGAAATAAAATCTAGTTTGTCTTTATTCCCTTGTGGATAGTGTTTTATCTCAGTGGGTACAGGAGCATTTGGCCACCTTTCCCCTCAAAATTTCACACACTTGAAAAATCTTAAATGAGTTTGGTTCCTCCAGCTTTATTGTTTAGTGACAGAGCTCTATAGGCTTGTGCCTCTTGGCTAACATCGGCCATCACACCCAAAGATGTCAGATCTGCGCAAACAGGGTGTGAACAAGCCAACTAATTGATTGGAACTGTGCCACACACCTTTCAGTGCTGGAATAACTTACATGCTGAATGTGTGCCAAAGTAAAGGGTATATTGCTGGAATGTAAATACAACAAGTTTCAGTAAATTTCACAGTGCTTGAAGGGCAAAAATAGTGCTGGTGGCATGAAGATTACCGTTTGTCTTTCATACATACTCCTGGAGTCAATTATGCGATATCTGCAGGACAGACAGGCAATAACAAATGGGTTTGAGAATGATATACGGCTGGGGGCAATAGCAACACTTCTTATGCTAGTGTGGAAAGCATATTTCCTAGTGCTTGTTCAAGATAAATACAATTACCCCATATTAAAAAAAGGCACTTAGTTTGCCCAGAAGCAGTAACCCATAGCAACTAATAATATTTTGCTATTCAACAGGTGACCAGTAAATGCTACCTGCTGCTGGTTGCTATGGGTTACTGCTCCTGGGCAAACTTACTGCTTTTTGTTATTAAAGGTAAAGTTGCAGTACTGTCTTAGCCAGTAAAAATGTTACAGGGCAACCCTTTTAAAATAAATAAAATAAAAGTGGTATAAAGGTGATACCTTTATTGGCTTAGTAATATAATCATAGCAAACTTTCAGAGCATTTTAGTTCCTTTTTCAAGCTGATTACAATGAAGCAGTGGTGTTCTCTGGTATATATACAACATTCAGCTCATAGGTCAAATGACCAACAAAAAGGAATATCAATCTATGTGTAAGGTGTCAGTCATTTACAAGGGGAATGTTTTTTGTTATATGGGTGTGTTGGAAGTTTCCTTAAATGAGAAGGATCTAGGGGTTTTTGTAGATAACACGTTGTCTAATTCTGGGCAGTGTCATTCTGTGGCTACTAAAGCAAATAAAGTTCTGTCTTGCATAAAAAAGGGCATTAACTCAAGGGATGAAAACATAATTATGCCTCTTTATAGGTCCCTGGTGAGGCCTCATCTGGAGTATGCAGTGCAGTTTTGGACTCCAGTCCTTAAGAGGGATATAAATGAGCTGGAGAGACTGCAGAGACGTGCAACTAAATTGGTTAGAGGGATGGAAGACTTAAATTATGAGGGTAGACTGTCAAGGTTGGGGTCAAGGAGCTTGCGAGGGGACATGATTACACTTTACAAGTACATTAGAGGACATTATAGACAAATAGCAGGGGACCTTTTTACCCAAAAAGTGGATCACCGTACCAGAGGCCACCCGTTTAGACTAGAAGAAAAGAACTTTCATTTGAAGCAACGTAGGGGGTTCTTCACAGTCAGGACAGTGAGGTTGTGGAATGCACTGCCGGGTGATGTTGTGATGGCTGATTCAGTTAATGCCTTTAAGAATGGCTTGGATGATTTTTTGGACAGACATAATATCAAAGGCTATTGTGATACTAAGCTCTATAGTTAGTATAGGTATGGGTATATAGAATTTAATTAAAAGAAGGGAGGTGTGTGTGTATGGATGCTGGGTTTTCATTTGGAGGGGTTGAACTTGATGGACTTTGTCTTTTTTCAACCCAATTTAACTATGTAACTATATACCTATAAGCCTCTAACCATTGGGTTAAAGTTTTCCCCAGATAGATATCAATTGATTAGTTGTGGTACGAGCTAGTTTGTTTTAAAGAGGGAAAAGCCAATGCCCATTAATAACAAGGTCTCATTTTAAACCTAACAAACCTTGTTTTGGGATGCCATTAAGCATAAAAGAATTAAATTATTTTAAGAAAAAAAAGTAAGTAGTCACATGTCCTTCCATCCTGTTGAAGCATTGTTTCTAATGCCCAATACAAATGGATGTACTGCTGTGCCCCCTTCAGTGCTTACCTGTAGTTTTAGCAGACATAAAAGCAAGAAAAATAGATATCAGCTATTCCTGTACAACACCATATTCTCCTGCTTCTATGTGTGTTGAGTCCCCTATGGCTCTGAACTATTCCCCATAAAGACTTCTATCACCAGCCAATCTACTCTGCACCGATTTTACATACTTTCATAAGTTCTCCTTTCCTTCTTCTATCCCACCTCCACTTAGCCAGAAAACATTAAGCTGGCATCTTTCTTAACCCAAGCCATAATGTTTCATTATGAATCTTTTTATAAAGGCTTTTTTAGTTTATTTTCTTGTGATCTTTAGTTTATTTTTTTATGATCTTCTGAAATTTTTTTTGTATGATGCCCCCCTTGTGTTATCAGGAAGTGCTGAGCAGCACTCAACTAATGTCACATGTCTCACGTTACTGGGCCCCACAGCAAATTTAATTCAGTGCCCCAAAACATTGACAAGTTAGTGGATATATATTGAAATTGCAAATTAATTACAGCCTTCCTGGGCCTTCTACATTCCTGCTCTGAGACTGAAGGGTCTGCATCCTTTGTAGTTACTATCCCTGATGCTACACTGACTACGGATCCAGCAAATCCAGGATTTGTCCAGAAATCAGCCTTTTCCAGCATGATCTGGCTGAATTAAAGTGCCTGGGCAAACCCTTAGAATCAGGTGACTCTTCAGCACACAAAAAAAGTTGAGATTTGTTTTCCATGTCCTCTTTTTTTTTACTATTTCTTTGTTTTGGGATTTAGCCAAATCCTTCAAAAAAGATGTAGGATTTGGCCCTAAATCTCAAAATAGTGGATTTGGTGCATTCCTAACACTAACATTTGTGGGGGCAGCCATGACATGACACAGAGGATCCAGAAGGTGGCAGATTGGATAGACCTACAAAAAGAAGAACATGAGATGTCAAAAAGCCTTTATTGTCTTCTATTTTCACAGTATTTGTGGTTTAAGATTCCTCAACAGATCTTGTTAAATTGACCTTAATCATCTTTGTAGGTTTTGACACCCCTGCACCACGGAGCCCTGCAAGAAAGATTTGTGGTTTCGGCACATTGCTTGTATTATCCCTTTTAGTCTGAGTAGCAACTTGCTTTGGCAGATACACCTGGGTGAAGTTCTCTCGTCTCATGTGACTGCTATGTGTCTGCACTGAGTGTGTAACCTTCTGCCGTAAGTTTGTCTGCAAACAAGCAAGAAATATAGTTATATGGCAGACAAACCTTTCTGAATATGCATTCAGTTTTTTAGTTTACAAGCAGCAACCAGGAACTGATATTGTTTATGAGAGGTTACTTGAGATGGTGGAACAGAAAACCAGGGACAATTTAAAGGGGTTGTTCACAATTAAATAAGCTTTTAGTATGATGTAGACAGTGAAATTCTGAAACAATTTGCAATTGTTTTTCTTTTTATATTATATGTGGTTTTTGAGTAATTTAGCTCTTTATTCAGCAGCTCTCCAGTTTGCAAGTTCAGCAATCTGGTTGTTCGGGTCCAAATTATCCTAGCAACAATGCCTTGATTGGAATAAGAGATTGGGTATGAATAGGAGAGGGTCTGAATAGAAAGTTGAGTAATAAAAAGTAGCAATAACAATACATTTGAACGTTTACATAACATTTATTTAGATGGGGTCAGTGACCTCTATTTGAAAGCTAAAAAGAGTAAAGAGAAGAAGACAAATAATTCAAAAACTATAAACAAATAAATATTGAAGGCCAATTGAAATAACATACTAAAAGATAACTTAAAGGTGAACCACTTCTTTAAGGTCCCAGTTGGCAAAAGTCAAAGATATAATTGGTCTGAATCTGTACTATACAGTACTTTGTGGGTCTATTATAAATCAAACCCACTGGCAGCCACATGTTTTCTTCCACTGCTGTGGGTGATATAATGTAGAGTTACATTTAGAATCTTAAGATTATATCTCTCTATAAGAATTCAACATTTTTAGTTCCTCTATATCTGCTCAGTTTTAACATGCCTAGAGCATTATATCACAGAAAAGTTTATTTCTAACACAATTACTTTAAACTTGTCATATCACTTGTCGTAACACATCTTACTTAACTTAATGCCTGGTAATACTAAACATTAAGGGACAAATAATTATAGCCACAAGAGACGTCTGTCCCAAGGGTACTGCATTGACCTAAATTAATGTAGAAACTTTGCTGGTTGTTACAGAAAAATCATGTTTTTTTAAAAGAATTGTTCAGTGTAAAAATAAAAACTGGGTAAATAGATAGGCTGTGCAAAATAAAACATGTTTCTAATATAGTTAGTTAGCCAAAAATTTAATGTATAAAGGCTGGAGTGACTGGATGTCTAACATAATAGCCAGAACACTACTTCCTGCTTTTCAGCTCTCTTGGTTTCCAATGATTGGTTACCAGGCTGTAACCAATCAGTGACTTAAGGGAGGGCACATGGGTCATATCTGTTGCTTTTGAATCTGAGCTGAATGCTAAGGATCAATTGCAAACTCACTGGACAGTTATGTCCCATGTGGCCCCCTTTAAAGTCGCTGAGTTAGAAAGTTGTGTGTGTATAAACTATATTAGAACATTTTATTTATTTTGCACAGCCTATCTATTTAACCAGTTTTTATTTTTACATTGTTCCTTTAATGACTTTATGGCCATGAGGTCTAGAATACATTTGGAATTTATTTTAGGGGAATATCAAAGCAGCTTCAGAATGAATAGGTCTACCATGAACCAGATTTTCCTGGTGATTTAGATCTTAGAACCGTTTTACAAATAGAATATTAATGTAACTTTCCATAGCATATAAACAAACCTGTTAGAGCATTAAGAGAGAAAAGCTATATCAGGAAATGAAAGTGGAAAACATTTTTTGTCACCCCCTCCATTCTTTCCCTAATCTTTTCATGAGATGTAAAACAGTAAAATGGGTAAGTGCTGTTGAATAAATGTTCCACTAAATTTCACAAGCTGGATGCATGAATCTGGCATCAAACAGAGGTGCCGTCACACATTTCTGCTTTTGTTTTTTTTTTGTCTTTGCAGTTTGTCAGGCAACAAGTAATTGCTTTATTGAACTCATTAATTGGTTTATCAGTTGTGGGTGCAGAATCTGAATATATTTTACTCCACTGTTTCTTAAATGTTCATTTATTAAATCTGAACTTTTCTAAAAGAGCGTGATGAAACATATTTCTATTACACAGCCAACTGCTGCCTTTTAATTAAAGGGCAAACCTATGCTTAGCATAACACATTAAATAGTTTTTATATTAAACATATGCATTTAAATAAAATGTTAAAGCAAAGCTCCAATTTGGTCTAGTTAGAGAGCTATGCAAGTTCAGTGTGTGTCGAGGGTGTGTCGATAGCTGCCCCTGGTGAAACAAATCTAACAATCCCTGTTTTCTCACAATCATAGCCTTCTTTCATGCTTCTTATGTGCATGCTGGCCATGGTGATAGATATTGTGGGTTCAGTATTTCCAGAACAAGCCATTATTACTGGTCAAATCTGCCCTTGATGACACTCACCTGGCCCCATATATTTATACCATTTATTGCAATTAGGGATGCACCAAATCCACTATTTTGAATTCGGCTGAATCCTTTGTGAAAGATTCGGCTGAATACAAAACCGAATATAAATTTGCTTATGCAAATTAGGGTTGAGAAGGGTGAAATAGATTTTCTTATTTTTTGTTTTTGTGACCAAAATTCATGTGATTTTACAGATTCGGATTGGCCAGTCACGAGGATTCTGCCAAATCCAAATCCTGCTGAAAAAGGCGGAATACTGAACTAAATCCTGGATTCGGTGCATCCCTAATTGCAATGTTGTAGGTTACAATATATCAGTTTGCTTAGACCTGATGTTGGTTTAAATCTCCCTTGGAGCGTGAAAAAATGATTTGCAATAATAACGAAGGACATAGATTGTAAACTCTAGTAATGTGATTAATCTCTGTTATAATAATAATATTATTGCTTACTTTTCCCAGAAAAACCGTCCAAGAGACATTTCCTGCCTTCTTTATGTAATATATATATATGATTATGTGCCATAGGCTTTTACTCCTTTTAAAAATAACCAAAAATGTTTTTGAACATTTTTTGCTCACTTTTGGTTTGAAAATAATTGTTCCCCTTTGTGTACAGTTCTGTGTACTATAAACATAAATGTTAATTATGAGAATATCAAATACACACCAGTTTGATGGCTTTCCTTCTCAGCTCCCATTCGTTCCATTCATAGGATTTAACAATGTTTGTTTCCAGTAAGTGAGTATCGGTCTGCGTGCTGCTATTGCATTTTGTGACTGGTTTTATGAACACTTTTTCATCAGATTGAGCCTAAAGAGAAATATTTATGATCACAAAGGATACAATCACAATAATCACTGAAACACAATGTTAATCTAAGCATTGAAAAGGTTAAATAAAACGACACTTCAAGCACTATACATTTAAATGGTGAATGCAACTGAAACATATGTTTGTCATTTCCAAAAATAAATAAAAAACTCATGAAAAAAATACAGGAGCTCTGTGGGTGGAAACAAGGAAAGCTGTAAAAAACCACCCTGAGAATAATGTATGGAGATTGAAGCATGACAGAAACTGCAGACTGAGCCAAGCTAGGGAAAACAAGAGCTAAATATGTATATGTCTAATTGATATTCCATTGTTACAGGATTTCAATAAACTCTTACATCACTATAAAGGTACAGCTGATCATATCTATTTGATGGTATCTGTGAGGCTGAACAGGAAGCGGAGTACTGTCTGTGAAAAAAATATGAAAATGAATAGACAATAGAACCAATTACCTGGGAATGAGGAGTAATGGAAGCAAATTGTTGATGCAACTCTAATAACTGTATGAGCTCAGCACATTGCTTGGCTTTCTCTCCAATTAGATCAATGTAATGGTCTGGATCCTGAGCAAAAGTAGTAGCTGCTTCTTTGGAACTGAAAACATAAAATCTCTCCCTGTGCTTCAAGACACCAACATCTGGGTTTCCTAAACAAAATATATTGTTCTGTATCAGCATAAACCAGTACATAAAGAAGGACAGTTTACTAACTCAGATATGAATAGAGTTATTAAAGTACCAGGTATGAGAAGGCCATCCTTTGTAGCTACAGTAAAACCACAAAACCCATGGTACTGAACTGGAAGTCTATCAAAATTGCCTGTGCTCTCTGGGAAAAACCAATCCTGAGTCGCAAAGTCAGAGGGATTCACACGACTTCCTACAGTGGCAAAAAATAAACGCATGTTATGTACAAGTTCTGAATCCATTATTTTCATATCATTAACCTTCATTTATATGGTACCAAAACGTTTATACCGCATTTTACAGAGATTAGTCATCGTTCATATCATTCTTTGCTTCCGCAGAGGTTACCATCTGACGTACCTGTCACATTAAAAACTTAAAGGGATCCTGTCATCGGAAAACATGTTTTTTTCAAAATGCATCAGTTAGTAGTGCTACTCCAGCAGAATTCTGCCCTGAAATCCATTTCTCAAAATAGCAAACAGATTTTTTATATTCAATTTTGAAATCTGACATGGGGCTAGACATTTTGTCAATTTCCCAGCTGCCCCTGGTCATATGACTTGTGCCTGCACTTTAGGAGAGAAATGCTTTCTGGCAGGCTGCTGTTTTTCCTTCTCAATATAACTGAATGTGTCTCAGTGAGACATGGGTTTTTACTATTGAGTGTTGTTCTTAGATGTACCAGGCATCTGTTATCTTGTGTTAGCGAGCTGTTATCTGGTTACCTTCCCATTGTTCTTTTGTTTGGCTACTGGGGGGGAAAAGGGAGGGAGTGAAATCACTACAACTTGCAGTACAGCAGTAAAGAGTGATTGAAGTTTATCAGAGCACAAGTCACATGACTTGGAGCATCTGGGAAATTGACAATATGTCTAGCCCCATGTCAGATTTCAAAATTGAATATAAATATAAAAAAAAGAATATAAAAAAATCTGTTTGCTCTTTTGAGAAATGGATTTCAGTGCAGAATTCTGCTGGAACAACACTATTAACTGATACATTTTGAAAAATGTTTTTTTCGCATGACAGTATCCCCTTAAAATCAATTTTATCAGAAGCCTGAAATCTACCTGTGTGCTTTAGGTGTCAAGGGAAACCCGAGTAACAAACACAGGGAGCACATACAGACTCCTTAACTATTGGAATCAAACTTAAGATGCCAGTTACATACTTCTAAATAGTAATTAAATATCCATATAATAAAAGGACATAAAAAGTATCCTCACTGATCACTTTTGGCTTTGCAGAACCGTTCTCATGCCTAGTATAGTAACATTTCCAGCATTTAACCAAGTTATAGATATTGTGCAGAAAATCCACCGACAGGTATGAGACAGGTTAAAGAAAGTAGTTTGCAAAGAGGCCAGGTGGATTAGGAAGTTACTACTAGACCATGGTTTGAAAAGGGAATATGATCTATTATTTTTTTTTAACAAGCTCAAAGCGTTTTTCTTTGTTTTTAGGTTTCTTTACTATTAATAAAAGGATTTATTAAAAGGATACGTGGGATTTGAAACAATCCAATGTATATTTCTTTGTAATATATATACATAACTATAGTCTTGTTAATTGGATGTTGTGTTTCGTAACTGACCACAGGGGGGCACTGGTAAGTTGACTATAATGTGTAACTTTGCGTATCTGTTATTAGCTTGATAATGGCTCAATGTACTGTAAACTTAAAATGTTGCAAAGCAGGGTATGTGCCATAAGGTACCAATAAAGGCATTTTAAATTCTTACAGTTGTGGTGGAGTGCTGTACAGAGTATGGAAATGTTGTTCCTGTGGAAACATGAATATGTTGATTTACTTGCACTCATATACTGAGCCTGCTGCACGCCACAAAGACGATTCTATAATTAGGGGCATATTTATTAAAATGTGAGTTTAGAGCTTAAGAAATAAAAACTCACTCACGTTCTATTCATTCGTATGGAGTTTGTAGAACTGTATTTATCAAATGGTGAGTTTTAACTTTCACCCATTGATTCTAAAAATCCCACAGGAATGAATAGAAAGTGGGTACATTTTTATTTATTAAGCTCTAAACTCACATTATGATAAATCAGGCCCTTAACCTTTTTTTTTGTCCGGCACACTCCAAATGTAAATGTTTCCTAATTGAATAATCCACAAGAGGAAAGATTTATATTGTAGGTAACAAAACAGCCTTAACCAGAACATTTTAGCTGATTATGAAACACGTGAAAATTGATTAATGAAAATGTGATCATTTTGTATGATCTGATTACTGTGTGTGCAAACTATTTGTAGACACTTTTAATATGCTATTTTAAAACTGTATCACTAATATAATGCCAAGAAAATGTAAAAGCGCCTGATATGGGGCACAGGATGTTTTCACACAGTCCTTTAGGAAACAGTTTACTTTTTTCAATCAATGGTATACACAAAAATACTTATTTGTCTGTATGGTATTGAATAGATCACCTGTGCTTTCCTTAATCCTTTCCTCATCACTTTTCACAGTTGTCTCATTGAGGAGCGGATCAATGACCTGAGCAGGGAACAGCTCATCATGCAGTGACAAGAAAGGCTGCAGATTTGTAGTCATATTGCTCAAGACGCTCAGCAAAACAATCTCATCTTGGAAGTTATTCCACAGTTTAGAAAGTGAAATAAATAGTGGCTAAAGTAGATAGGGAAAAATAAATTAAATTAGCAGTACAACAACCAGGAAAGCCCAGCATTTCTGTGTTTTAGTAATGATTAAGATGACGGCAGTGCTTTTCTATTTGACAACACTTCAGTGCTTGTTCCAATTCAGTGCCTGATTTCTCTATAAGGAATGCAGCTCTGGCAAAATCATGACCAGGGTAAAATGTAAAGGAGTAGTATACCCCCTTTGTGCAGCAAGGATTTAATGAATAGTGCTTGTGCTGAATATATTTTTTGCCTATTATTCAGAAATATGTTTTTTTGTTACTTCATGAGCTAAAAAGGGCTTTCAGGGAATTTAAAGCTACTCCATGTTTGGTCCTTGTGAGGTATGTAAATACATTTCCAGTGCAAGATGCTTATAAGACTTTTGCTTATCTGTAAGCGAAAACAGACACAACAGGAAAGGGAAGCAGTTGTTCTATTTTCTAAATTCTATTCTATGTTCTACGTTCTCTGTTTATTTTGCTTATGTTGAAAAAAGGTGTACCCTCTTTAAAGAAGTTCCAATACGTACTGCTATCACATGTCACAGTGATATAACTGCAATATACCTCAGTTTCTCAGCACGTTCCCACCATGAATGTTGGTTAATTAGCAGTACTTAACAGTCACATAACTGATTGTTATGTTTTATTTACCATAGCCATACTGGTTCTCTAAATTGACTTTGTTGACAGTGTGCTATCAGGCTCTAGTTCTATACAGGGGTCTTGGAAATGGCTTAGCTTTCTTAACGTATACTGACTTCAACCGTGCATTTGACTTAGCATTGTGGAAAGTAACATTCATTTTTTTCCCATTTATAGTAAACTGTGTTCCTCTGCCATACTGTAAGATGGCAGAGTAAGATTAAGATAAAGATTAAGACTTAAGATTCCTAATTAAACAAAAGCTAAACTAACCTTCTTAGTTAGTGAAATCATAACTAGCTCTTTTAATCACTGACATAATGAAACATATTTTTAAAATGGAATCATTAACAACAGAAGTTATGCAAATGCATTTAATAGTACTTACATAGACCTGTACTGTGGGAATTGCTGTCTTTGACTGAACTGTGGTCTTTAATTGCTCCATCTGTGCTCCATATTGTTTGTCTGTTATTTCCACTTGTTGTGCAGAAGAGATAACATCTGACTGAAAACAAACAAACATCGACAAAAAGAACAATGAAATTATATAGAACTTTTTAATGTGTCATGCTCAGCATATGTCGATCCAGAGAAGGGGATGCATTCAAAATGCTTATTAGAAAAACCCTGTCCTACACTGATGATCAAACTGGGCCAAACTGTAACTGTTGTGGTTGTGCTTTAAATCCCAGAGGCAAGCTTTAGCTTATCGGATATGCGAGAAAAAATATATATTTTAAACCCTGAATGATGTGCAAATTAGGGGGTGGTAGGCAACGCCTATGCACCTCTTCCCATAACCCTTATTAATACAGTGTTGCCAAATGCAGGCTGCACTGTATCAATGGAGAAAGAGCAGGTCCTTGCTCTCCATTTTTACTTTAAAGGGGACCTATCACCTTAAGAAACAATCCCAAATCCTATTTTATCATGTTAGTCAAGCAAAATATACTTTACTTATACTATATAAATTATTTAAATCTTGTTTCCTTCAGCCTGGTAATTCATAATTATAGCAAGCAGGCAGTTGCCATTTTGTGGACACTGTTATTAATGCAAGCCTTGCATTATCTCAAAATCTAATTTCGGTGCCAGAATGGGGGACCTAATGACAATCCCCATGAAAAGGCTACAGAATTTGATGGTAAGGAGGAAGGGGGGATGTAGGGAGTTCAGTGACATCTAGAAAGTGCTGAATGGAAACTGAAAGTAATTGCCTGCCCTGCCTCTATGCCTAAGGCATAGATGAGGGACAGGCAATATATGATTGACAGCTGAGATTTTTAAATGAGTTTACAACAGATATGGCTGTTTTAACGAAAAAAAAAATATGTGAATTTCATGTTTAATTTGAAAAGGACTTTTATTATACAGGTTGTCTGGGTGACAGGTCCACTTTAAAGAAAGCATGATAATTATTTAATGCAAAGAATAAGAAAATTATTGAAATACAGTTTATTTATTACTACACAATTTTGTATATGCATGGTTACATATACATTACATTAGATAAGGCCCTTACCAGAATGATATTCAAGAAAGCCTCGTGTTGCCTTAAGCTATAAAGAGCTTCTTTTAGTTGATCTAAATTAAGCAGGTTGCTTTTTGCAGGATTTCCATCCATGGCTTCAACAAGAGATGTATAACGGTATATCACCTCCCGAGATGCTTGAAGTTCACAATCAATATGTTTGGTGGTGACGGGAATAGCCTCCTTCAGGATAGCTGGCACTACAATGAAAAATTTGAATTGATTTTAAATCAAATTTGAAAAGGTGAATTTCAATACCTGTTGAATAATAATTTCTTTAACATTAACCTAATTTTACAAAAAAATACAGTTGAAAATGTAGCACTGAATTACATATTCTTTTGTGCTTGTGACACACAGACAAAATTTTAACTCTTAAGTACGTACGGTCATCAATGCCTTCTCCACCTTTCCCACAGTCCTTGTTGAACAAACGAATGCCGGTGACAATCATTGTAAGTTCTCTCAGCTGCCGTTCCTTGTCTTTCTTTACAAGAGCCAGAAATGTACCAAGTTCTGTGTGGGGGAACACACTCTGCAGAGCAGCTGGTGAATCATAAAAGTTACTTGCTTAATAATAAATGGAGTAATAATGACCAAATGATGCAAATGGGCAGGATGTAATGTGGGTGCCCATGGGTCTCCACTAACTTGCACACCAGTCAGGACATATATGTCAGGAAGTCTGGGTATACAAAAACAAAGGTTGCCCTGTACTTGGTTCTTTAAAAAGGTAGTTGATAAGTACATTTCTTCTTTTACATTGTAAGCTTTGTGCTTTTTTAAGTGACCTAATAGTTTATTTATATTGTCTCTCTCTTTTCAACTTCATCGGTAACAAGTCTTATGTAGATACATTATTTAAGGACATTATTCAAATGTTTTTGGTGTATTACGAATTATTAAAGAAATGGCATTAAGTCAGTAATGTAAGACTGAAATTGAGAGCAGATATTCTTGAGAAAGTATGTTGCAGATCTGCTGAAAGTTTTGCTTAAAGCGCTGTTAAGGCAAGAAAAGAAGCCTGGATCCATCATCATGTTGAAGTACTCTCTTCTGTTCTGAAACAAGAGCCCAGTGTGAGGCACTAAATGATCTGAATGTCTTGTGTATATGTCTTCTGTCTGGTGCAGTTATGCAGTGGGTTGTACACTAGGAGGGGATTCACAAAAGTGGAGATAGCAATTTTTCTTGGAGTAAAAGTGGTGTTAAAACTGTTGTACATATATTCTCCATAGTCACAGACATAAATACACTCAATTTCTGAATTTGCAGCTTTCATTTTATAGGTGAAAGGAAGACAGTTTACAGACACTTTTGTGTATTTGTCTTTCAAAAGGCAAACCAGTGGAGAAATTCATGAGCATAAACTCACGAACATTTTTATAAATACAAAATTTTTTATTTTATTCCATTTTATAAAAAGTAGCTCATTGCCGACCTAAAATAGGTCAAATTTGTATTATTTTGCTAGTTTTTGCTTAATGTATGAGGCCGTACTAGCATTTTAAGTTAATAAATAATAAAGTAAAGCCTCCCTGGTAAGTTTTTTAAACACCAGATAACAGGCCCATATCTCCCACCCCTAACTTCTAATTTTGCACAAATTTATACAATAAACTGCTCAACAGTGTTGGCCACCATTTTTAGCTGTGTCACTTATTTTTCTAACAACTATCTTGGTGATCAGCAAGCAGTGCATATACACAGAAAGGCAAACTATGATCTAGGGCTACTGCAGATGTTCCTAGTTGAGGTCATATAGGAATGGAAGTTATATGGTTAAAGATGGTGGCGTGCACTGAAGCTCTGGATTTGCAATGGGCCATAGTTAAGTTGGGGCAAGTGTAACTTATGTTGTTGGGGTCTTGGGAAGGGGGAATGGAGAACCTGTGCACTGGCATTAAAGCCAAAAAATTGGCAGATGTTACTTTCCCTTTAACAGGAGACAATACCTAATGGATATAACCAATGTGGTACTGCATTCATTGGTTGTTAGCTCCAATTAAAGCATGTGTTAACCCATACTGATATTTCTATTCATTATCGCACAACTATGATTTAGAAGACCAGTGACAAAAGGAAAGAGGTTTTTAAAATAGTTATTGTAAGTAATGTAAGTAGATTGCGATGAAAATTCATCATCATATATTGGTTTGTTTACTCTACATATTTAATGCTTTAGCTTCTAAAACCAATAAAATGTTACTACTTTACTTTTACAAAAAAAATTTAAAACTGTAGGACCTAACCTGTGGCTTCCCTGACAACTTTAATATCAGTAGGAGATCCAAGGCCTGAACGAAGCAGCACGTAGCTTACAATCTTGCGGTAAAGGCTTTCTAGTTCCTCTGCTGTGCGTGCCCGGGCGTCTGTGATTTCCCTGCACACTGAAGCAAGTCGTGATTCTAAGACGCGATGGTGTTCTTCCACAAACTCCCCTAAGCACAAAAACCAACATGAATGCAAAGCACACAAAGAGTTTCTGGAATAATAAATAAGAGATTTGCATAAAGAGTTTTAAAAAAATGGTTAAAAGACACATTATGAAAGAATAATGAAGGTAATAGGTGCACATATCTACACAGGGAAGAGGCCCTACATGACATCTTACCTGTGACCTGCACCTTGAGATAGTTTTCTAGAATTTGCCTGACATTAGAATTTTTGGCCAAGCCACACATCACTGCTGCACACCTTTCTGCCACAATATCTGTGCATAGGTTTGAGTGTTTGTTTTCCACATGGCAGCATTATGGTGTGGTTCATTTACTTGCATTATATCTGACCATGACTTTTTAAGGCCCAAAGAATGCGTATTATTGTGTAGGATACCATGTTCCGTTATTTTTATACATTTAAGTTTGCCTTCATTAATACATTTTTAGTTTGCTTCATTACCTCTGCTTGTATAGTTCATATCAAAGTACACTTGCATCTTGATTGTTTCAATAGAAGGGCTTCTTGGATCAAGCAGTCTGTCCACGCATAGCTTCAAATAAATATTTAAACAAGTTATCTTTTTTACTATAATAAGAAGCAAATGTTCCAGGATAAAAATAATCCCCAGCAGCTAATACTTAAGCAAAATGCTAAAAGGGACATCAGTGCATTGCTCCACAGGCATCTATTGGTCACACTTTTATTGTTGATTAATCACTGTGGGAAACTTCCTTTTGTGCAGTGTAATTAAGGAGCACATTATGAGATAATACATCTACCTCAAAAGTACCGGAATCAGTGTTAATATAAAACAAAACAACTATCTTATGCATGTAATGAACAAAAAGACTTAAAAATCAGGGGTCCCAACAGTGCTTCATAATGCCTTATGTGCAGTATGCCTAACTTACAAATCGATCCTGATACATTTTTATATACGTCCCAAATCTGCAACACTGTAATTGACATATAATTTAAATAATATGTGTTTACAGTTTTATACTCGTAAATTAGTTCATAATAACAGAAAGGAAAAGAGACTCCCTATGACTATCCTCTGCATGTGGAAAAGGTCTTGAGATCAATATATTAAATGTCTACCCCAGCTCCGATGAATGCAAGAGATTTGCAAGAGAGTGCAAGAGCTTTGCAATTTTTTTAAACTTGTAAATACAATAATATTTTACCAAAGCCTTAAAGGTCACTCTAAAAGCCTGGAAGTGTAGGTTAATGCATATGTTCAATATCACAATATTTTTACCTTTATGAGCTTCTGCACATCATTTTTTGTTAGTGTTCTGTCTACATTGAATCCATTTCTTGGATCAAGAACAACAGCTTTAACCTGAATTTTACAGGGAAAATAATCAGATAGGAAGAACATCAATTAAGAATTTAATGGCAATATAGGTTTTAAACAAAAAACATTGATGGCCTTAATTTAAAAATGAATGTACACGGGAGAGGAGGCAGCCTACTGTTTCATTCAGGGCCGCAATACCAGAAAAATAACCAAATCAAAAGCAAAATGAAGGTGAATCCCTGGAATCCAAGATGGTGATTTGGGACAGTATAAAACATTACTTCTAATGAATGCAAATTATAGTAAAAATCATACATTCCTTTGGTTGAATTTGGTGTGAGCGATGGATCATCTAAGGCTATAGGGACCTTTCTAAAAACATGGGTAGAGTTTAGTTTTCCTTTAAAGCTGAATAGGCATATGGAATACTGTCCAAAAAGATTTAAATATCCAAAAAATATTAAAAAAAAACAATTAACTGAAAGCACTGATACAAGTGTGCCACTTTGTTTATAGTCTGAACTATGGAAAGGGCATGGTAAGCCACAAAAACTACATTTGTACTGTAACCCCCTCAATCGCCAAAGTAGGCACTCTAAACTTAAAGGGGAAATAAACATTCTATAACTGTGCATCTACACCAATATGTTGCTGAACTACTCTCAGCGTTGTTAAGCATTATTATCAAGGTTTAATGCATGATGGGATCTGCATGATGACTCTTTTTCTGTTATGACACAATAAAACATACATACCACAAAAGCCACCAATGTTTCAGACACTGTATGTCCCTTCACCGCACATTCCTGGGCAATTTCCCTAATGATGTTCTTTATAACACTTTCAGCTTGATGTTGTGATTTTCTGACAGAAAAAAGGTCAAAGTCATATCATGGAAGTAGCTTAGCATACTAACGGTGTATCACACTGCAATGCATCAGTCCATTAAATTAGAAGTTATGAGCAATATTACTCTTACCTGTTTGTCATTTACCATTTTGCAACATTTTATGCATCAATTAAAAGACACAGTTGTTTAATCCTCCAGGATAGTAAACTGGCTCTCCGAATTTTTGTACATCATTGCTCGCTCAAACCTTTGATTTGCTTTAGGGTTTTTAGCTTTTTGAAGTAAAGTAATAACATTTTGCCAATGCATCTAGTACAAAATGTATCTTTTCCAAGAACTTTATATTTATTAAAACAATACGGATGGATATATACATTTTTTCTTCACAGACTAGCGACAAATACATTTGTTAGTTACCCTTCACAACATTGAACCTTGTCTGGATTACTTAAAAGGGGATCCAAACCTCGCCTTCAGCTCTTGCATAGAAATATACATCTACATGCTGGGTTACAGCCAAGATATCTTGTAAAACTGGTATGAAAGATTTTCAGTGCAGAATAATCTTTCTAATTCAGATTGGGGTCACCTAAATGAGGGTAGGCGCAAGATACCCTTTTTTAGCCCTAAAGTTACTGGGTGTGCTGGGGATTTTTAAAGTATTTTTGTTGTAATATCAGGATAAAGTCCATTTAGTCATTAAAAAGGAAAATCATATTCATTGATTTAAGTATTTTTTAACAAGAACCCTATGCAAACCCTATGCAAACAATATAAAATGTAATCAGCACTTTAGAAATAGCATTTGAAGAACACAATACACACTCTCTGGCTGTGACCTGATAGTATATTTATATCTATATATGTATATATATTTATATGGCTCTCTGTAATTCTGCTTAATCACAGTCATCAGACCCTGTTTGCTGTAGGACAGTAAAGCAGCATATAACCATTCCTGCACCGGCCCCATCACATACTCAGTATACAGTATATACCATACCTTGCTGTAAATGCGAGTGACCCAGCTAGGGACATGGTTTTGTCCTGTTAGGACGACAAAGTTTCTTTCAACAGAAGCAGAGAGAGGTGGGTGCTAGAGTTGACGATTGTTTATCAGCGCTGCTAATAAGTGCGCTGTAGCGTCTCGTTGCCACAGCAACAGCTAGTCGTTCTCTTTGGGACGGACTGAAGAACGTCACATGTGACGTCATTTAGTGTGGGCAAGTGCCCGGAAGGGGTTGTTCTAAATCCTGATTGTGGCCTTCCGGCTTTGTGACGTTCAAAGAAAGATAGTTTTTAACCTGCGTTACTATGGGTAGTGAAATTGCTACGGGTAGAGAAATGAGCTGGGCAGCAGAGGCCAGGTGGAAGTGCGAAATACAGTTTTGGGACGCCATGTTGGTATTGGCAGTCTTCATATCAGAGTGCTGGGGTGGGGGCTGTTGTAAAGGGGGAGTGTGGGAACTGATGAATAAACTTTAGGACACGGCGCATACTGAGATGGGATCGTGATTAGGAAACATAAGCTTGTGGGTAACTGGTAGACGGTGCTGAGTTGCCCGGTGGTGTGATTGGGATGAGCGGGAACTGTAGCAGCTGCAGATTTGGGAATAGAATATTTTCTCTGGGCAGACGGATGGAACAGGGTTGCAGGGAGATGTGAGGCATGGGGGGAGGGTTGATGTAGTACAGGATGGACTCTAGGGGACTTGAAGGCATGAGTAGGGTTGGTAATAAGTAGGGGCAAATCGCCATTCCAAAAACTACAAATTCCTTTTGTGGAATCTTGCAGTTTGCAGACTGTTGTTATTACTACTGAATATTTTGTAGGAACTATGGAAAAATCAGATGGCACTAGGGTTGCCACCTGGCCGGTATTTTACCTGCCTGGCTGGTAAAATTGATGGTGGATCCCAATGTTATTATTGGGAAAAAACATTAATATATAGGAAGGCTGGTATTTTTTCCAGAAATGGTGGCAACCCTAGTTGGCACTCACGGACAGAAGCTGTCCTATGCAATAGAGCTTCCAGATAGAGCACCACATCATTCACCACATTGAAAATGGGACTATATTATTGTGTGGCTACTAAATATTTTCTCTGGGGCAAATGGAGATGTGGGAAACCTAATGGCACGAGGAGGGATGATGGGAACAGAACAGACCGTGGGGAACCTGAGGGCATGGGGATGGTTGATGCAGAGTAGGATGAAATGTAGGGGACCTGAAGGTGTGGGAGGGTTGGTGTGGAACAGAATGGATTGCAGGGAATCTGAGGGCATGCAGAGGGTGGAGTGGAACAGAATGGACTATGGGAAACCTGAGGGCATGGGGAGGGTTTATGTGAAATAAGGGGACCTGAAGGCCTGATGAGGGATGATAGGCTAGTGGGAGGTATGGGTATGTCATCATTCCAAACATGCCTTTGGGGGAACTTGCAGACTGTAGTTATTCCTACTGTGTGGTGTTTTAGAGAGGAGGTAATTGTAAGGGAAGGATGGTGAGGATTATTGGGATCATGGGAAGGACATGAGCTGCTGGGGGAAATGGTAGACTGTGTTGTGCTGCCTGGGGTGTGACTGGGATTGGCTGTATCTGTAGAAAGCCAAGGGGTGTAGAATACAATATTCTGTCTGGGGCAGATGGAACAGGGTTGTAATGCAAAGACCTAGAGTGAATGCAGAGAGATGTGCAGAACCTAAGGGCAAGAGGAGGGTCATGTGGAACAGAATGGACTGTGGGGAACCTGAGGACATGGGGCGGGTTGATGTAGAACCAAATGGACTGTTGGGAATTTAAGGACATAGAGAGAGTTGATTTGGAATGGTTTGGAGTATAGGGGACCTGAAGGCATTATGAGGGTTGCGATTTTGCTACTGGGAAGTATTGGCTGGTCCCCATTTCAAAAATGCCTTTAAAAATAAAGGGCTAATGCTTTTGGAAAAACTGACAGACTGTAGATATTCCTACTGCGTGGAGTTTTAGATAGTAGGTCATTTGTAAGGGATGAAAATAAATGCTATGTAATTCAATTTAGCTTGTAGCAGGGTGTTGAATGACGGGTGCATATTGTAATACACATACCAAAAAGTACCCTCAGTGTGCAAAAAAAATCCAAAGCAGACGTGGCAAAAGAGAAATGTTGATATTTCGGATCCACGTCCTTTATAAAGGGAATTCTAATGTGTTTAGACTGAGCTTATTTAAATGCCTTAAGTTAAAATATTATCTGTGCCGAATGTGTGCAGCTTGTTGTGACATCACTTCCACTGGTGCAATGACAGCATTTACAACTGGCTATTGGCTAAGTAAAAATATCTGTTCACAATAGACAATAAAGTATCTGATAGGGTAAATGTTAGGTGTTACCATAGAAACCAGAAAGCAATATGTTTCAAACATGCAGAGCTGCCAGCCTCTTCCTTGATGGTATAGAGTACAGATCTGTATAATTTGTTAAATGTCATACTTCTATCATTCTATGAATGACACAACTTGACAAAGTATAAAACAAGACTGAAGACAGACATTATCTTACACTGTCAGGTAAAAGTCACTAGGCATTATAGAATTATATTTTTATTTTATTGTTATTATAGAGCAAACATATTGAATCAATACACAACTATAATAGGCAATCATTTTTCCACTTATTAAGAAGGCATTTATTTCTAAAACTCACCCTTTGATATTTGAAAAGCAACTATAATTAAAACAGAATTATATCACAATACTACAACAAATACATTAGGCAATGCAAGTGTTCATTGCTCAGGTGACAACAAAAGTAAATATGACGTCTCGTTGGACTTCTTACTCTCACTATGGCCATATTTTTAGTTGCTCACTTGGTGAGCTTTAGTAGTGAAGTGCCTAGCTACACTCAATATGACCAATATAAGTCTAATATGGCCACTGTGTTCTCCAGTTCATACAGTAAGGGATTTTCTTTTACAGAAGGGACACTTCAAAATGTATATAATTAAATCTGACAACTGATGTAATCATTAATTTTTTTGGGTATTGACCCAAGTTAGTAGGAATAGATCTGATTTGGAGAAGTTTGTTGAATTGATTTAAAGCTTTCAAAGTAGACACTCCAAGATTGATTATTGACCAGATCAAGATAATTGTCCAGTCTTCCCTATAAGTGCTATGTTGATCATCTTGTGTTATATAATAATAATATATTGGGATTACTTGTAATATCTACTTGCAAGTATTACACTGTAATCCTACTTCCCAAAGGGGAAGAGACTGCTATTTAGGTGTTTAAAAGCTAGATAGACAGAATACTTAAGAATTCATCTCTCACCAAGCAGCAACTTTTACATCTAATGCTTTAATTAGATATATTGCTATTAATAAATAGTGCTATATTAACTTCCAGATTGTTCATTTTAAGAAAGGAAGAGAGGAGAAGAAAAGGAGATTGTGGAGGGTAGGGAGTATAGCCGCATTTTCTGTAAAGGTCCATTTCTACTTACTGTATGTACTCTGTCCGGGGCAACCATTCCACTTCACCTTCATAGGCCCTTATCGAGCAACTGATTTCTTATGGCTTACCCAGTTTATTTTTTCTAAGCTGAAGTTCTTTATGGCTGAGATTGATGCTTTATAGAAGAGATTCCATAAAGTAGTCCAAGTCAGAAATCCTCTGGAAAAGCCAATTTTGCATTTGTGCATCCTTTTCAGGAACACTAGCATCTCACTTTAACAGTGCTGTCATTTTATGTTACTCTAGAGATTCACATTTTTATATATTTCTATAGTTAAGTATGGTTTAATGCATCTATCAACTGCCTGTGCTAAGCTTATTTCTTGCACATTCATTTCTATTGTTAAATCAGCCACAGGTATCTTTGAGTAGCAGTTTTGTAGTAAATGTTAATGCGCCTTTTAGATAAAGGTTAATTGATCCCGCTTTGTAATTTGCTATACTGGTTCTGATTCTGAGTATACAGTATATCTAGAATCCCTGCCAGAAAGCAAGACAGGATATCTGTTATTTGCATGAGAGGAAATGGAAATACAGTATCCATGAGTCAGGTAAATAAAAATAACATTATAATTACAAAACCAGTTTTTTTAAAAGGTATATCTCAAGTTTAAATGGACAATCTGGATGCCACTTTTATGAATTGCACCATTTAGGAATTTCATTGGCAGACCAATTTATGACAATTTGTATTAGCTAATTTTTTTTGTTGATTTTTGAGTTGATTTTGCTTTGGTTAATAAGTTTATTTCGGAAATATGCAGTTGAATTCGGAAATATGCAGTTAAATTGGGTAACTGCACTTTTTGTGAAATTCCCCCCTGTTCCCTGGGAGGTAGAGTGCGTTCTTTGAACTGGCATGATGCCTACATGTAGACATCTAGTCAAGACCTTTATGGACGTGTTGTGTATAGAATTGTTAGGAAGATGTACAACAACAACCAATCTTAATACCTGAAATCAAGCATTGCCTATGGACACAAATCAGCTTTCTATATTATGCTACTTCCAGGACCAGTCTTCTTCACTTCAAAAATGTTTGAAGTTTGTTTATACTGTAGTTAGTTTTTTCCTACCTACAGGAAGAGACATTTATCTAGATATTGGCTGCCAGACCCCTGGTGAAAGATGGTGTAAGTTAAAATTGTTGTATCTAGTGTGTTTCCACAAGGGCTACAAAAATCAAAGTTAAAAAAAAACCCTTTTATTGAAAAGTCCATTAAAAAGCTCAGAATCAACAGGATATACCTGAGCTCACTGAGTGGACTGGGAGGAGTGCACAGCAAAAGCATATCAATTCCTGATAACCATAAGGGACAGACTGATACAGTCTTGATACATTCAAGACACTCCACAGATTGTACACCACGCCATTGCAACTCAGCCAAATGGGAGAGACCAACAAAGCATACTGCCCCAAATGTAAGAAGCATAGGGCCTCCTTCATACACATGATATGGTCATGCCCCAAAAGAGCTAGGTTCTGGGACAAAGTCTCAGGATGTATACAGGACAAAACAACATTCCCAAAAATCCATTCCCAACAAGTCTGCCTACTAGGCATAATAGACAAACTTATACACACCAACGCCAAGCGAGATCTCTAGCGGTCCCTACTTTACTATGCTAGAAGGGCACTGATACTAACATGGATGAGTGCGATTCCCCCCTCTAAAAAGAGATGGCTTGGCCTGATAAATAGAAATTTGTCACTTATACAACTGACTTATTTAGCTTGAGGCTGTTCTGACAAATACAATAAAATTTGGGATGAATGGATTGAGGCATGCTCTTGAAATGGATGTAGGTATGGGTGCATTTTAGGAATAATGTCAGGATACATAAGAGAACTGTAAATAAGGAAACTTCATTCTGTATTTCATACTCCTGATTCTGTACCCCTTCCCTCAGCTCTTGCCTTCTGTACCCTACCCTAAGCAATAAAATGATGAATAAAAACTGTTCTCAATCTCCAGTTGCCCTAAGTGTTTTGTGTCCCAATGGCACTTAATCATGGGCTACAGTGTCATGGGCCTCTCATATCTTTTTATAAAGTGGACATTTGTACTTTGCTTTTTAGGATTGTTCTGTGGAATAACTTTAGTCATTTTTGTGTATTATTCCACTGCAAACTAAAATAAATACACATGCAAATACCATAGGATTGTTAGTTTCAAAAAATTTTTGGCAGAACTACTGCATCTGTTGAGAAAAGTGCAAAAGTTATATGTTTGCCCATGATTGTGCATTTGTGTGTAAATATAATATACACACATAAACACACAAACATGCACGCCAAGGAGATGAACAGAGTAAGTTGCAGTGTATGTATGATTGACAATGCTTCTCTTGTGCATTTTCAAATCATACGCTATGTTCTGTTGTAGAGCAATCAATAAAACATTATCGTTGAATAGGCCTTACATATAAATCTTGTACATCTAGCAAAAAGTAACTGCAGAACAGAAGAGTTATATGAAATCATTTCCTTGTTGAGGTACAAAATTGTAGCCTGTGCATGCTTATTAAAAGGAAGCAGCTGATCAAGGACAATATTATGAGACATCTGTAACATGATTTATTTAGCGTGTATTTTTTCTGCAGTTTTTTTTGTGTTTATTATGCAGCTTTCTTTATGTACTATTATTCAGTCTTTGCAAATAAATATGACTTGCTGTAATTAAATATAGGTGTATTTTTATTCACAAAGGAATCTGGGAAAATGAAAAATCTAGCCCGAAAGTATGTTCTTACAAAACAATCCCAATAAGCAGTAACACATTCTGGGAAATTATATGTTTATCTGAAAGGGAGGGCTCAAGTATCTGTGCAAAAAATTATTTTTTGACTTGCAATTATTACTTTTCAGAGTCATGACAGAACAGTAACTGCCACATGATGGAGCTATGAAACCTGAATTAATCTGAGATTCTTCCTACACATTTACCAGGTCGGAAAGTTGAGACTTGAAAGTGGTTGACATAAAATAATGGCAATTGTTTTTAATATGCTTGAATCATTCCAATTATGAACAAAAATCTAAATACCTAACATTAAAATATAATATAAATATATTAGGAAAGTTATCATATGCACAAAAAATACAACTGACTTGTAAAAACTTTTTGCAAACTTAATACATGATTTTATAAAGATTCCTGACCTTTTGTGGAGCATATCAGAATTTTCACAGCACTGCACCAGAAATAAACATGCATTAGATTGCAAGACCAGATATGTCCCAACATTAAGCTAACTGCAGAATGCCATATATTTTTTAGAATATACACATTTTGACACAGAAATGGTATATATGTCTTTTTACTCCAAACGCCAAAGCTTTGTTATAATTACTGGTCTGTTATAATATTTCTGAAAACTGATTCAGAGCCTTCATATCTTCCCACATGTATTTAGATACAAATTTAAAATATAAATGCGAATGCCAGGCATCCTCTAAAGAGTTTGATGCACAATAATAATAATATAGCATGTAGAGGCAATTAGATCAAAAGTGCTTAGCCATTTTTATGACTGACACTTCAGTAAACTACTATTCTTAACAAAAAGTGGAATCTGTAAAATCATATACTTAAAGTAGAAGGAAAGCTACCGAAGCAGTATATTGCCTATAGATTAGTCACAATAGTGCAAGCTATAAGACTATTTATTCTGCAGAATGCTTTACCATACCAGATTAAACAGCTGCAGAAGCTCTCTATGTTTGTTTTGGATAGCAGCTGCCATATTAGCTTGGTCTGACATCTCTTTCTGTCTCAGTCTCTCCTTGCTTTCTCATAGCTCTGGGCTCATATTACAGCAGTGGGGAGTGGGGGGGGGGGGTGGGACTTATCTGATAAAGCTTACTTAATGTTAGCCTTTCCTTCTCCTTTGAATAAAGTAAATATTCTGACAAATTGAAGATGGGCAAATTTGTCTTTATACTCTACTACTAAACTGAACTATACTCTACACTACTAAACTAAAGCTTTGCTTAAGTTAGAGACTTTTCCAAAACTTCTGAGAATTTTGCACGTTGCATAATCCTATCTGCTACATGTTCTTTGGTAGAAAGATAAACATTGTTACTGTATGCTAACTACCCAACCTGCGTTAGAAAGTTAGCGCTCAAAGTTTTTAGACTACAACCCTGATGTTGGTGGACTGCATATCCTATTGTGCTTAACCTTTTATAATATGTTTGATTATGCTAGGAATCATAGTTAAAATGGGACATAAATTGTTTCTAATAATACTGCTGTACCATAATGTTAGATATAGAGTTCAATTGAATATGTAATGCTGTAAAGGCAAACAAAAGACAAAATTACCAATTTGGTAGCTTTTTCCACTGGCATGTATGCCCCTTGCATAAATATATGCATTGTCCTAGTGCCATTTTATCTAGTTTGAAGTATTTCTTTGTTCTGTCCTAGATGGGGCACATGTGCTTAATATAGTTTTTTTTTACAAATTTACTGCACATGAACCCAGCTTTATTTACCACAAGGGATACAATATGCAAATATAATATTTTAAAGCATATAAAATATGATGGCACAGTACTCTGCAATAAAATATTGTGTGAAAGAGATGCAGTAGTATCAGAAAGTTTAGGATACAGAAAACTGGCACTACCATAGGTTTAACATTTGGATGCCTATTTATCAACAGTCTCATTTTTGTAGTGGTTTTTGAATATCATGAAATGCATTACAAAATCTAAATAAAAAAGTAAAACTGTAAAAGTTGCAGTAAAGTAGCAAAAACTGCAACTTTTCTTTGCATTGTTGCACAAAAGCCAGAGAAAAGAAAAATATTCCAATTGTAAAAGGAACATCTGTCATTGACTGCTGCAGGTTTTAGCTGGAGTATTTTCATATTCGGAATTGTCACAGTTTTGTAGCATAATAAATCCCGAAAAAAGTCACACTTTTTCAGGTTTTTTGAGTTTTAAAGACCTGAACCTGAAAAAGTTGCAAGTTAATAAAACAGCCCCTTAATTTCCCATTAAAATAAAGTTAATTTGTGGCTTTAGTTTCCCTATTGAGTTGTACTCCCATATATCTTATTGGTAAAAGAGACATCCAGGCTATGTACACTTGCATTACATAAACTGATATTAGCTGACAACTCTTCTTCAAGTTAGAATCTTATTGGACCACATGGAGTCAAGATGAAGGCATTCTCAACCAATATCTGATCAGGGCTTTTCTATTAGTAGATCTGGTAGAAAAATCCGTATGGGCGAGAGCCACATCAGGCCAAGATTGACGTCCTTTCACAATCACCTGCCCAGGGGCCACATGAATGAGACAACAGTGAACCACTTAAGAGCCTGTTGAGAAACAGAAATCCTCGTTTCAAGAAATGATATAGTACATTCTGTAAATCAAAAACCATTACATTAAAAACTGTGCTGGGATTTCCACCACTAGTGCCATATTATTTATATTTGTCTCTGTTGCATTTAGCTTACTAGTTAAATTATTCAGTGTGTTTTATAATCTCAATTACGTCTTTGCTCCTAGGATTTGATTTTTCCCAAATGTTTGGCTGTTAATATATTTTTTGCTACAAAAAGCTGAATACTTAATATGTTCTCATGGAAACGTAGCTGTTGAGAAGCAGTGTTCTACAAATCTAAATACAAATGTAGTATTTTATTCTGTCACCATTACAATGTATGTTTTTTCGCTATAAACTTTACAGTGATTTCTCTACCAAAAAAAGATGGAATTGTAAAACTTTTCCTAAAACGCTCCTTTTGGCATCACCTGTTTTTCAAATTAGGCATCCCCATCTTAATATAAATGTGCCAAAAATCATCCCTGCCAGTACTGTATCAAGTCATATTGCCAGATACTATGCAATTTCCCCTTGCTGATATATATACTACAATTTAATATAAGAAGGGGGAATATAATACTGCTTAAATGTTATGAGCAAGGGTATATGCAACATTCCTGTTATCCAGAATGCTCAGGACCTGGGGTTTTCCAAGTAAGGGATCTTTCTGTTATTTGGATCTCCATGCCTTAGGGCTACTAAAAAATTATTTAAACAAACTCAATAGGATTGTTTTGCTTCCAGTAAGGATTAATTTAATTGTATCTTATTTGTATCAAGTACAAGGTTCTGTCTTATTTTTGTCTATGGGAGATGGCCGTCCTGTAATTTGGAGCTTTCTGGATAACAGATCATATACCTGTATAACATTGTCAAGCAACTGAAGGTCAATCTCAATATGTTAGATAGTAACATGAAGACTGTCATAGCTGTAGCTGTAGTTGGTAGAGAAACCTCTTGCACGTGGTATTAAGCTAGGGGCATTGGTGGGATATTGGATATCAAAGGTCACAGAACAGTTACTTTAGGGAATATTCCTCTTATAGATACCAGCATTAATGTTACTAAGCTACAGCTCACAGCAAAACTAAAGCTTTGAGGATATGTTATAGCACAATGGAAGTTTTGCTCTGTGTACCGTTGGCCCTCTGTTCTTTGTCCATGAGATAAATAAAATTATCATTAAGCACCTCTCTTCTGGCTCCAAACATGGAGGCAGCATTATAGCTACAATTCTATTACATTATAGTTTGATATTAACAAGCAAAACTTGCACAATAATCTCAATATATTCGATTACATTTTTTTTTACCAAGAGCTTGTCTTTTTTTTTTTTTAAATCTGGATAATTTATTTTCTTCATTGTAATATGAAGTACCAACGTTTATTCATTTACTCATGAGACAACACAGACAATGGTTTTTAAACATTTTTCATATCAATTTACACGGTTTACTTTGTAATGCATACTTCTGATTGTTGGAGAGAGAACTTCTATATATTTTGCGTTTTCTGTTTATTTAGGGAGGAAAGTGGTGAAAATTTTCAAGATAAGAAGAGATAAATTTTCCCTTTGTATGAATGCTTTATGTGACACCCTTTTGCAACCCCTTAGTGCTTCAAAATAGGCACCCCAAATGTAATCCATGATGCTAAATGGGTTGTCATCCTTTACCATGTCGACCATCAGCAATGTCTTTTTTAGCAAGAGAATTCCAACATTCCTCTTTCATTTCCCATTATGAATGCAGACTGCAGGTATAGCAGGAAAGTGCGGATACAAGTATATACTGTGGGGGGTTGTTACATATCTTCACTGGTCATTGCCCCCCCCCCTGCAGTCTGCTATATTACAGCACTGAGAAACATCCCCTACCAGCATAACACCAGTCCTCTCTTTTATTCAGCAAAGTTTGAGATCACTGTTTAATATTTCACTTTTCACAAGCAAACAATAGATTACGGAGCGCATAGGAGTCAGTTCTACTTTGGAATTCTATTTTTAGTGTGTTAAAAACAAAGTTTAAATGTTTCAGAATTAATGTTACAAGATGCACAACATAAAGCAAAAGGTGAGTTGTGCATGGTTGTATGAGCTACAGACTAATTGGAATTCGTTTGAATTTAGAGACACAACCAATGCATTTTTACATTTGCTTATACATCTCTATTCCCAGTTGGGATCTCCTTTTGGTGATGGGTTTGGACTGTAAGACCCTTCCTACTACATCCACTCGAGGGTAGATAAAATATGTGTATTTTTATTGCTATCATTTCCAATCAATAGATGCCAGTGTGAGATAGGGAATTCCCTTGGAGAGGGTTCTGTGTCAATCAGGAGGATGGAGATTTTCCTAGGAAGGAATAACTGAAGTGAATAGTTGGTCCAAGTCTCTTTGGCTAAGAATTGATGAAGTGAAGGACCTCAGAACCAATTTTTATTAAAATACTTTCTTTATGATATATAAAGTATATAACAAACACATCTAACTGAACCACATAAGACATGCCGTTGCATTCACAATAGAGGACAAGTCCTTCACATACCTAGGGCTCAAGATAGTTGCATAGACCGAAGACTGCATATCGGACAATATTCTCCTGATACTTAAGGACACGCAAAAGTTGTTTCCGATTGGGACAGACCCAGATTCTCTTGGTCGGCCACATCAGTGTAGTCAAAATGGACATCTTACCCTGCTTTGTTCACCTTTTTCCAAATTACCCCCTATCATAGTCCGAAACACTGCATTCTATGGTCTCTTTATTTGGCAAAAGAAAATTTGCGTTCCTATCCCAATCCAAAAACTGGGGGGGAGCAGGGGCTTGGTGCTACCTGATTTTCTTACATACCATCGAGCGGCCACGCCTCATAGAATGCTTGACTCCAAGACCTCTAAGTTATGGATAGTGATACTACAACATGATGGCAGCCATACCACTATATATACTTCCATGGTTGCCCAGAGACAACCAATCACATCAAAATACAAATATTTCTATAATTATATCTCAGAAGTATTGAAAACATGGGATAATCTGAAATACAAAGCAACATTGAGAACAGAAACTACTCCAAGTAATAGTTTTTTTAAAATCTAAGAAATTGAGATATTCAAATCCAACAGATTGAAAATGAAAAATTCAGACAGAAATGGTACCAATGGTTCCTTTTCACAGAATCATAGAAATCTAAAGTGAATTATATACAAATTTGTTTTACAGACCACACGGTTGATACTTGCTATTTTTGATACTCTTTTCTATTTCTTTGTATTATTATTATCTAGGCAACATAATAATTGCTTGCTATTAAAAAAGAACTGTAAATACCCTATCATGCTTTTTCTCTGAACAACTCACCTTCTTGCCAATGTATACCAGACCATTATAAACTCATGTTTTTTTTTTTGTTATCTCTTTTATTTTTCAAAAATAGATACATTGACAGAGAATAACGTAAATATCTTTTCCTGTACAGAACATTGTAATTAGTTCACAACAGTACAACTCCAAGTAGTATAACATACATTAAACGCATTGTTTTGCTCAAGGTTGTAGAAACACATTCCATGGGGCCCAAATTTGCATATGTCTCTCCACCCTGTCTTCTAATAAAGCTGTTAAATATAACATATTCTGTGTTTGAGTAATTTTTGCAGTGACAGCATGAATATCAATAGCGTGTTGTAGCCAGTGTTTCGCTAAATTGGTTCGTGCAGCAGCTAAGATTTGATTCATCAAGGTATTCTGGAGTTTCGTAAGGGCTTTGGATGGGCAGGCTAAAAGAGCCGTAGTGGCTTCAGGGACTATATGCTTTTGAAATACTCGCTCAAGTAAGCTATAAACCTCTGCCCAATATATATAATTATATATATAACCTCTGCCCAATATTGTTTTGCCACCAGATATGTAGATAATCACCAACTGCTGTACAACCCCTGAAGCAAGAATCGGGAGTGGAAGGATCAAAGCGATGTTTCCTAGCTGGTGTGAGGTACCAACGCATCAGCACTTTATATGTAGATTCTCTAATGGCAGTGTTAGGGGATATCCTGGAAACAGTATTCCATATTAGTGACCATTCTTGATAAACTCATGTTTGTATGTTTCATATATAAAATAAAGTATAAAAAAACCACATCTTAAAATGCATTGCTTTTTTCGATGGAGCTCAAAAATAAAACTATAGGAGGCGGAGGTGGATAGGGAAGCGAGCACAAAGCTTTTAACTTCTTCCTCAGGGCGCTGAGCAAGCTGTGGATAAACCTGCAAACCTTTAGTAACCTGATAAACCTTTTTTATTGAAAAAATGTATTATATGTAAAATATAAAAAACAAGACTTTACAATATACTGTGTACACAGTACAATACTAAACATAAATAAAGCTATGTAGGTAAGGGATGTAGATGGGGGAAATTAGAGAGAGGAAAGGGTAGTGGGGTTCACTGGGCCAAAGATTTATTTTCAGATGAAAACACACATAGAGGCAAATTAACTAAAGGGTGAATTTTCACCTGGGACGGCCACATTTCGCGCCACTTCGTCAGATGTTAACTTGCAGCGCATATGCTAATCCATCAAAATGCTAAAGTTTCACTAGTTTCAGTGCGTCAGTGCGAGCATTTCATAGCGAACTTTCACTAATGTTAATTTCTGCCTAGCGAAACTGCATTAGTACACTCACGCTTAGGTCAATTTGAATAGGGCGGGTACATATAGGTCATAAATATGTCTTTATTAGTGATGTTGGTTCAAATGCTTGAAGTGGCCACTTATAAAAAAAAATGTCCAAGGAAGCAAAATAATGACAAAAGAGATCCTCTAATGTCCTAGACATGAGCTCACCCTAAAACAAATGTGGCACGCCCCTCAAATGGTTGAAAATAAATTAAAACAAATTTTTAACTTACAACTTTTAAACACAATCCCACTTTAAAATATGAAAGAATTTCAGCCTTTCTTTTAATTTTTATAACTTTTCGGAATACAGGATATGATGTCACTGACATAAGATTGAGGAGGATGTAGCTTCATCTTATCAGTTCGCCAGCTCTAAGCTGGTGAAGGAAAATAAGCAGTTCCTCTACGCCTGTTAGTAAATTGGTGATGTCCCTGCAGATTTCTGGCAAATTTGCCCCAAAGAGGGAAGGATGGGAGAAGGAGAGGAGGTTTACTCCTTTTCTTTCTCAAGACTGCGTCAGATGTTTTAGTCCCGAAGCAGGCTGTGGACCAGTCTTGGATTGCCATCATTTCATTCCTCAGAATGAGGCGTTTACTGGAAAACCACAAAACATCCTTAACACAGTTCATAAGGTGCCACACTTCCAGGATTGTCCATTTCGTATGGTGCCCTGAAACAGTCCATAAAGCACTGTGTGATGTGTAAGAAAATTCGTGCACACACATTCTCTGTACAAGTGGTCACACTGTTGTTTCTCCTTCAATCCGTACACTAGGCTAAAGCAGTTTTTATTGAGTTTCATGTAGGCATCTAGGTAAATATATGTATAGCTGGAGTACAACTTCCACCATCCACTGTGATTAAAGTACACTTACCATAATTCTTCAGCATTTATACTTGAGAAGTTTGGGATGCCCATAAGGCATATATCAGGGGACTCTTTATACAATCGGCCTCACGCAAGAAAAAAATCAAGACTTGCGGCAATCAATACGATGGCCAATTTGAATCTGCAGAACACATTTAAAAGTATAATCCCCCAAAATAAGTATGATGAAAATTTTTTTACAACAGAAGGCCGAGTGGTCCCTTAGATGATCTTTTCACAACTGCACTAAGGTTGATGCTCTATTGGCAAGGAAACTGCACAACAAATTTTTGAGAACACCTTATACTAGGATTAGAACTGCTAATAATGTCCTTACTGCGAATCCATGCACTATTATTTCTAAATGTATGCATTTCTATAAGAAATTATATACAAAACAAACAAAATTCCTCCCTACATTGGCAGACTCTCTCTTTTCTGAAATTGAGTAGCTTAAACTATCATCAGCTCAGCAAACCTTACTTCCATACCCTATTAATTTTATGGAAAAATAAGATGCCATCAATGCATTAGAACCAGCAAAAGCTCCAGAGTCAGATGGTCTGACAGGGGCATATTATAAGAATTTTAAAGACATCCTTGCCCCCAGCTACTCAATATTTACTAACCTTTCACGAGAACAACGTTTGTCACCAGAAGCCTTAGCAGCCTACATATCCTTATTACCCAAACCAGGTGATTCAATGTGGGAATTTTAGTCCAATTACAATACTTAATTTAGATTGGTTCTCCTATTTTCTCCTATTTTTTACCTCACTCATGCTCTATGTCAAAATGTGATAATTGTGTTAAAAAATAAAAAAATACAATGCAACACATCCTCCACGTGTTCTGTGTAAATCTGGATCCGCATTCTTTGGTCCTGAAGGTTTTTGACAGAGTTTTGCTGTCACAACTAAACAGCAGTATGTTCTCTCTCCTGATGTTTGATTTACAGTCTTGTATCATGAAGCCCAAATAGCACAATAATGTATATAAGATAATAGCATGATGAAAGCACCATGTTCACATGTAACACCGAATAAGATTTTGGTCAGCAGTATTCTTTTTGGTGAATTCTCTTACATTTCATATTTCAATCATCTACTTTAGAGAACTAGGGATAAAATATATATAGAGGGTTTACATCTCTTTAAAGAAAACTTTTTCTACTATACAATGAAAAATCCTCACAATACTCAATACTGCCTACATTGCATGCAATTTAAACTTTTTTCTTTTCCTCCTAACATTTTCCAAGATACTTTGTTATGAGCTTGCCCTTCTTGTGCAGGTATGGGATCCATTATCTGGAAACCCATTATTATGGGAAAGCCATCGCTCATAGACTCCAAATAACACTTGCTTCAAAACAATATTACCCTTTATTCTGTAATAATAAAACAATATGTTGTACTTGATCCTTAATAACATACAAGTCATCCTTATTGGTGCGAAACAATCCTTTGGGAATTATTAAAGTTTAAATGATTTTTAAGTAGACTTGAGGTATGGAGTTTCAAATTACAGAAAGATAGCTTTTCTGGAAAATCCCCATGGTGCATACATTCTGGATAGCAGGTACCATACCTGTATTTATGTACTGTATTGTGTTGCTAAATATAGCTAAAAATAATCATCATGCTTTAGAAATATTGTACTGGTATAAAGTGATTTTTTTTATTGCACTAGTGTAATTTTTCACCTATGTTAAATAATAAAGTCCAGTACTAGAAAATAAAAAAAAAATTACAATTACTATATAAAATATTTACCTGAATTCACATACTATACAGTATATGAAGATATTCATTTTAATGATTGGTTTTTAAAGCTTTGACCCAATTCTCGTCTGGCATGGTAAGCCAACATTATGTGCTCTGTTTTCGTGATTAGTATTGGAAATAGCTAATTTGCTATAAATATTATATACTGCTATGGCTTTCTTGGGTACATAACAAGTATGTTAATGTATTTATTTTTCAGATCAATGTAAGCATAGTTGGTAATTATCGTTTTCCTGTAACTGAACACAAATTACTTTGCAGCCTGACCAGACACTTCCTCTTAATTCAAACTGTCATAAGCAGTTCTGGCTAACTTTAAAATCTATGTTCAGGTGAAAGGGTAGAAAAGTAATATGATTTATTTTGCAACTGGAATTTAGTAACCTGCTCAAGCAAAATGTGATTATTGACATTTAAACAAATTAAAAAATATATTTGAAGAACCAACATGCTGGTGCCATAAATTGTACATTTATGGGCTGCAGTTTAACTGTTGGGGTGTCTGGTACTGCACAGGAAAGTTTAAAAGCAATGCTGCCTGAATTGGACAAATGCTCCATGGCCAGTTAAACAAGTAAAGGAAAGTACCTTCAGAATATTATATATATATATATATATATATATATATATATATATATATATATATATATATATATATATATATATATATATATATCTGTTCCAATGAGTATCCGCACTCCAATGCACTCTGATGGAATTTTCTTCTGCTGGGGTGCACGGTTAAAATGTATATATTCGAATTCTGCGAAGAACCAGCACTCCCATATGTAAAAAGTAACTTTTTTATTTCTGTTGCATTCCAACGTTTCGGTCCCTATTGGGACCTTTCTAAAGGATAATACAGAAACATTTGACCAATCTTAAATAGCCTTACAAATTCAAAATCTTCCAATCAGTGCTAGTTATCCAAACATAATTAATCACGTGACTTAACCCATTGTGACCATCTTTGCTTCAGTGTCATATACATACATTTGTTTTTGGTAGTGCTTATTATCATAAAACACTCATCCATTGTACATCATAAATATTATAAATATTATAAATATTGTAAATAAGTGCATTAAAATTTGTGCAAAAACAATTTCAAATATCGCATAATAACAATCTGTGTATGTTTAAGATTTTTACATATGGGAGTGCTGGTTCTTCGCAGAATTCGAATATATATATATATATATATATATATATATGTATATATATATATATATATATGCATAGTTCCTTGCATTGGCTGATGTAACCTTTAATATATGTGTGTCCTTGGCTTGTGTGTGAGCACAGTGAATAATATTCAGGAGATGGCCTTTAAATAACAGGTTTTCTACATTGGAGTATCTAATGAAACATGCTTTTAAAATACTAGTAGATGTATATAAAAAATGTTTATTAACCTAAATCAGTGCTTTACTAATGGGCTGTTTTAGAGGATCCTCCAATGAAATACCTTGTCTACAAGGTTTATAAGTGACTAACATAGATTCAGTTATTGGGAAAAATTGTCATGTTTAGAACAAAATACAAAAAAGGGGGGGTTGTGGGTGCACTCCAAGGCTAAGTTAAAATATGTTTAAATACAAAGGAAATGCTACTGATTTGTCCAATTAATCAATGCACATTCCCTGGTCCCCTGTCTCATAAGTAAATCAGTATAAATGCAAGTGCATGTGTTTACAAAAACAAGGGTTTTTAGTTACAAAGTTATGATCATAAAGTTAAAAAAGCCACCATAAAACGTCAAGGTAAATCCCACAAGGTGGTCCCTAACTTGTTTATCTCTGGTCATAGTATAAAAAGGCTTGTACGTCTCTGCATAGAAGCATTATTTGGGATAAGTGCCTCCTGAACCTTGGTTTCAGTGTGAGGGCTAGATCCTACCCCTCCGCTAGCTTTTGCGGCTTTTAAGAGAGAGAGACTGCCCAAACCAACATCCATTTTTTAAAAGCATAGGACCACCATTTGTTTAAAGGGGTGGGTATGGGGGTGCTACAAACCACATGAAGCTTAGCCTGCAACTTCTGGCTACATTTCAAAACACAAAAAAGCGGGTTGTGGGTGCACTCCAAGGCTAAGTTAAAATGCGTTTAAATACAATGGAAGTGCTACTGATTTTGCCAACTAATAAATGCACATTCCCTGGTCCCCTGTCTCATAAATAATTCAGTATCTATGCAAGTTCATGTGTTTACGATCATCAAGTTGATAAGCCAGAGAAGAAAAATATCCTCCCCAAATTGTTGGCATAAAATTGATATTCTTCATTGTAATATTGTATGCTGTGTTATTAAAATTACCCTCCACTAGGTAGCTCAAACCATGAAAAAGCATCCCACTCCATTATTTCTCCATCATTAAACTTTACAGTTCACACTATGGGGCAATGTACTTACCTCCGAAAATCCGCCAGCGCTGCTTTGTGCACATCGCAACACTTAGCCAGGCGTAAATTCGCCTGGACAATGCTAGTTGCGCACAGGGTACCGATCGCTTGAGAAGTTGCGCTAGCGATAATACGATCAGCAGTTCGAAGTTACGCTAGCGTTGGCTTATTTGGATACCGCATGCAGTTAAAGTACAATGGACGGATATGTTGCAGCAAATACATTACACTACACAAGGCCAGGGAACCTTAATAAAATAAAATAGAGTTGTTATATTCCCCTACACCTGTGCCCAGTGTATAGTTTAGGTGCCATACAGGACCACCATCAGAAATCACAGGGCCCCTTACAACAAAATGTACTGGGCCCCCTGGGCTGCGGCCACCACAAGCCCTACATACAGGTCTCCCCCACCACACAGTAAAAAAACTAAAAAAAATATTGGTGGCTAGGGTTCCTACATGTTAATAAAAAAATAAAAAGATATTGGTGGTCAGGGCCCCCCATAAATAAACATTTGTGGCCAGGGCTCCCCCATTAAAAAATATTGGTGGCTAGAACCCCACATGAGAAAAAAAAATTGGTGGTCAAAATTGGTGGCCAGGGCCCCCCAACGTTATAAGAAAATGGGAGGCCAGGGCCCCTTAAACGTCCATGCCTTCCCAAAGTCAGCAGCTCTCAGAAAGATGGGGGACCTGGCTAATCAAGTAAGTGTGGCGTGGCCGGGCCCCCCTTACCCTCTGGCCCCCTACAACTCTCCCCCCTGTCCCCCCCTGATGGCTGCCCTGGTGCTATATGTAGGGGGGAAGGAGGGTACCCCCAAAAAAATTCTTTTTCAGCCTATCACCCTGTAAAAAGGAAAAGACGCCAGCGTTTTTTGGGACTTAGAAAAATATTCAAATTTTTTTGAATCTACTCTTATCTATCTACTCTATTGCACTTCACCTGGTCTGAGGTGGAGAAGTAAACTCTGGCGCAAGAGGTAACGTTCACGAAAATCCTCATTTATTAGCGTAGTTACGTCCATTTGCCAGTGCGAAAATTCACCTGCCGTTAGAGTGTGAAGTAGCACTACAGTCTATCTCCTTCGCTAGCAAAATTATAAAAATACATGTAGTCACTACCAGCAAGAAAGGGTTAACGCTAACTAATGTACCTGACGTTGTCCAAGAAATGTCAGGTTACAACTTTAAATAAAAAGTACTCTCCAGTGCAAAACATTTGCACTGCTTATATTTTATCCAGTGATATGAAAAGCTCAATGACATATGTCAAAAAAGACTTGTTCCGTGATGTTATGGAATAATACATTCTCATTGGTGAGAAGACAAGGGTGTCAACAGAGGAGTCAACAGATGGCAAATTGAACTTCCATATGTACTGTCTAATGTATCTGTTTGCCTTTTCCCCAATGCTCTTCTAAGTAGTTCTCTAATCTCTGATTTGAGGGGGAAAGACTATAACGTCTGTACCTTTGAAAGGTGCAAGTTTAGTGCTTTGGCACAATGTTCTCGGAAATAGTTATGAAGCAACCTGATTGCTCTGAAGGGATATGTATGTTTTGGGAGTGAACAGAGGGCACATTGGACCTCAACATAACTGTAAACCCCAAGGTGTATGATTTATCTTTTAAAAATAAAAATAATAGAAAAATTCCAAGGTTCTGTAGTTCACTCTCTTTGCTGGTTCACTGAAAAATCACTTCGGATGGATAATAGTTGTGTTTGTGTAGATAAACCAGCGCTAATAGCTCAGGATAGACAGAGAAAATGGTAATATATAGTGTAGTATTTCTTAATCAATTGTAACACCCTCCATGAGGTTGAAACTAGTTTAGGCAAACTGTGTCTGTTTCCCTTCACCTGTGTGGTTAGCTTTACACTTTAACCAGCCTTTATAGATTGTACCATCTGTGATTCAATTTTATATTCACAGACGTTTAGACTAATGCTTGCGTTGTAAGTAGTTGTTACACCTTTCTACACGTAGTGGATGTCCATCGGGATGTCCAACTTTCTAGAAACCGATGGACATCCTCTACGTGTAGAAAGGTGTAACAATTACTTACAAGGCAGTGATTTATCTTTTGCCACAATGTGCTGCTGACTAGTCCTGCAATACTATAATATGGTGTAGAATTATTGATTATGTCATAAATTGTACAGAATTTTGATTGATTCTATTTAGAAGTTATTTATTTCCTATGTATAAGCTTATGTTAACAATTTAATGTTTTATCCTGACACCTTAAATAAGTGTACACCCGTAAGCACCATATAAAAGTGCTCAAAAACTGACTATATTGGAATGTTAACCATTCCTCTGGTAATTTCATCTAAGAAAAGCTATCAGATAAATAATAAATGAGCCAGTGTATGAGCATAGGAGCAAAATCTGCCCATACTCCCAATGACATTGTGTCTTGACCCTTCTGACTTATTGTAAAGGAATTATAACAGAATAAGGGAGCTAAGGTTAAAGATAAAGAAATTTGTGTCCAGATTGCTTTCAGCCTAGGCAAAAAGACTCTGTAACACCTACACATAACCTAAAGGGAAAAGAGATTTGCAAAGATAGGTTCTAATTTGCACCAATGCAGTTACCCATAAAATCAATCATAAATTTGCTTTCATACTCTCATTTGTAGTAAACTGTTCATAGGTGACTGGTGGATATTGGCAATTGCATTTGTAAACATTTAGCACCTATGTACAGGAATTTGTCCTATTGTGTGAACTGTTACTAACATAAGCAAAATACATCTAAATGCATGGTTATTAAAAAGACGATAAAGCTAAACTGTGGTATAACATGGCAGACTGTTGAAACATATGCTCAAAGAAGTTGCTGTGTGTCATCATGTAATGTAGTGCCCAATTTGTAGGCAATTCTAAAAAATATGATAATTTTCTATAAGTAATCAGCAGTTCATCCATCTGACATTTACTGGAAGCTCTCTGATCATTTTTTTTTTTTTTATAGCTACACATAGATTACTAATTGCCCTTTCCATGTGTTCAGTGAAATGAAATAAGCTGTCCATAAAACAGGCTGAAAAAAAGTAGTAGCAGACATATTGGTATAACATTTAATATATCTAGGATTTTATGGCATGAAAACGATGAGCTTTTGCTCACTTGGATAAAATACTTGTCACTATAAGTAAATTCAAGACTGGGAATTTTAAATACTGACATACTGATGTTCTTATAACTTGCCTGTGCATAGTGTTATTATAAAAATATAATGATTCAATTAAAGTTATATCTTATTTGTGAATTGACCAATTAACTTTAATATAGTAGGACTCAATTGGGATGGGTCATGTCCCAGTGCAAACCTGGACTGACACAAAAGGGATGGGGCTTGCTGGGAAAGGTATGTGGTTTTGACAGATCATGGTTGGGTCTGGGTGTAATGGAGCATGGCAAATGAGGCTTCATGATTTCTCGAGGCTCAATGTGGCAGATTTATCACTGGTACAGTCACAAGTGTGCTGAAGCACTAAGGGGAACAAAATTGTGTCTTGCACTTAGTTAAAAATCCTGTGCAAGAAAGCCTTGTACTAAATGCCCAAGTGGCTGTTTATAAAGGCAAGGTGAAGAACGGACTCGGCTAGCCATGTTTTCAAAACTTGCATACTGCATCATAAAGACTAGCGTCCCCCGAAGGATACAATTCTGAATGCATTTAGTAGTTCTGAACTTAGGAGTGCAGGTGGGCACAATCTACACTGGACCCCTGTGTTTACTGCCTGCCCTATGGCAGGTGGGAGGGCATGGCTGCCTTGTGTCTATCGGTGCTGCACCTTGCAGCGCTGGGCCAGACTTGGGAGCGGGCCCATAGGCAACCTTGGGCAGTCTTTGTGCCAAGTCGACGTGCGCACGGCCGAACTGTCTCACACAGCCGGCAGCTTGAGGAAAGAGGAGACCGGACTAGAGGTAGGATGCAGAGAAGGTACGTGCCTGAGTTTCTGTAAACCACCCCTCTAGAGTTGTCTTTATGAGTGGCATGTGCAAAGGTGAAAAATGCAAGAAAAAAGGTTATCTCTGTATCATACTTAAGTGTTGGCAAAAACTATTTACATTTACATCAAAAATAAAAAGTAAGCATAGTGTAAAGTATTAAACTATGCATCTGGTAGCAAAATTTTGAACAGAAAGCAATCTGCTAACTTGCATCTTTCATGAATTACTAAAATAAAATGTCTGGATGGAAGCTTACGTAAGGCTTTACAATATATCAGTTGCAAAAGAAGATTAAACTTCTTTGTGTATTCCAGCAGCATTAATGGTACTATCCATTTCAAACAATATCTTTTTTTCAAGCTATATAATGTATGCCACATTCTAAGCTTTCAATCTATTATGGTTTTCCGTGAGCATTATGGCTAAAGTAATGTTATGCGGTAAGTTAGCAATAAATGCATTATCTACAGAGGTGACTAAACAATTGAAAGTGACAAATAATACATCCTCATGATGATTAAATGGACTTTTTGGAAATAGTTATTATGGGCTTCCAGGCAAAGGCAAGTTAAATCTGTCTGTCTGTCTATCTCTCTAACTGTTTCTTCACCCATTTCGTTATATTCCTATCTGTCTAGTTTTTCTCTTTTTCTATCTACTACACAATTAGCCAGCGACCGATATGCACCCATCGCTAGACTTCGCCAGGTGAAAATTCGCTCAAACTCCCATGCCCAATTGTAGCTTATTTATTAATAAAAACTTGATTGAATGGGATCACGGAAAAACTAGCTAAATTGAGTGAAGACTCAAATTGTTCAAATTTTTCTGGCTTTTTCCCCCCAAATCGCTCAAAGTTTTTGCCCAAAAAAGTCAGATTTTTGGACTAAACCCAGTGCAGACCACAATAACTTCAAATTGAGATAGCTGCCTCTCCCATTGACTTATACAGGACCTGGGCAGGTCTGAGATGGTGGCTTTTCAGATTCTCGCTTCTTGCAGCACCGGGTTAGAGTTTTCTAGTGAAAAAAACGTTAACATTCAGATGTTGATAAATAGCCCCTATCTGTCAAGTAAGTACATTGTAATAACCAGAGAAGAATAATTCTGACTTGAATTTCAATATTTAAATAAATATATACTGCCCGGATCTGATGTTTTTTTGGCAGACCGATTAAAGCACCCCAAGAATATGTCACTGTCTTAGGCTTTTTTGCAGTCACTTTATCATTACCTAGTCATATCAGTAGATTATTTGAAGGATGACTTAATTGAACAGTATACAACTATAAATAGAAACAGCAATAGAATGTTGTGATTAAACAATAGGCAAAAAAAATATGTTCAGCACAAGCCCTATTCATTGAATTCATGTTGAAAGGGTGATTTCACTTATATACAGTATCAACATACTGCACTGCAATAATTTATTGTTTTCTTCCTTTTAGCTTGATTACTAGTATAGAGAGTGATTACAGACAACCCAAAGATCACCGCCAAAGACCTGCAAGAACATCTTGCTGCAGATGGTGTATCTGTGCATCGTTCTACAATTCAACGCAATTTGCACAAAAAGCATCTGTATGGCAGGATGATGAGAAAGAAACCCTTTCTGCACTCATGCCACAAACAGAGTAATTTGTTGTATGCATAAGCTCATTTAGACAAGTCACAACAAAGTGCTTTGGACTGATGAGACAAAAATTTACTTATTTGGTCCTAAAAAGCGCTTTGCATGGCAGAAGAAGAACTCCGCATTCCAAGAAAAACACCTGCTATCTACTGTCAAATTTGGTGGAGGTTCCATCATACTGTGGGGTTGTGTGGCTAGTTCAGGGACTGGGCACCTTGTTAAAGTCAAGGGTCATATGAATTGAACCCAAAATCAACAAATTCTTCAGGATAATGTTCATGCATCAGTCACAAAGTTGAAGTTACTCAGGGGTTGCATATTCCAACAAGACAATGACCTTAAGCACACTTCAAAATCTACAAAAGCATTTATCCAGAGGGAGAAGTACAATATTCTGGAATGGCCATCACAATCCCCCAACTTGAATATCATGGAAAATATATTGGATGATTTGAAACAGGCTGTCCTCGGCATCCATCAAGTTTAACTGAACTGTCCAGAATCCAGACATTCATCAAAGGCTATAGGAATTGTTTTATGTAATAAAACAATTTACAATAATAATCATCAGTCCTTCCTCTGTCCATTATTCTCACCCAAAAACTCAACCCTGGCAAAGATCACAGTCTATAGGAAGCGTCTAGAGGCTGTTACATTTGCAAAAGTAAGCTCAACTAAGTATTGATGTAATATCTCTTTGGGGTGCCCAAATGTATGCACCTGTCTAATTTTGTTATGATGCATATTGCATATTTTCTGTTAATCCAATAAACTTTATGTCACTGCTGAAATACTACTGTTTGTCAGGGGGCCTAGCGGCTCCCAAAGGGAGTAGTCGGGACCAAGGAGGAAGCCCAGGAGCAAGAGTCCAAGTCGTGGTAGCCAAAGGGTTAAACAGGAGTCGTAGACGAGTTACAGGCAAGGGATCACAAGGCAGGCAGTGAAGGGTCAAAAATCCAGAACAGGCAGGAGTCAGAAAGCAGGAATATTCAATGGAAATAACACCCAGGTTCATATAGTAATATAAACCTATATTTGGGCAAAGATACAGTGTTTCAGGCACCCTTTTATTTGAATTTGGCGCCGGGTGATGACATCATTGCGCCTGCTTCACCGCGCCAGCACTGAAACGGCATGGGCGCCGCCATTTTGGATCTTGTGCCGCCTGGAGAAGACGCGCTTCGGTGAGCTCCCGGCAGCGGCGTTCCTGACACTGTTTCCATAAGCTATTTTGAAAGCTCAGCCAATGATAAACAAAACTCCAAGGAATTAAGAGGAGTTCCCAAACTTTTTCAAATGACTGTAAATATTAACTGTTTGCCTTAAAGGAGACATTTAACTAACAATACTGAACTCATCTCTAACATTTGTGTGGGTGAGCATTTAGGGAATAGTGATCATAACATGGTCTCCTTTGAGATTCTGTTACAGAAGAAATGCTATAAGGGAGTAACTAAAACACTAAATTTCAGACGTGCAAACTTTGACAGTATAAGGGCATCTCTGCAACATATTATGTGGGAAATGCTTTTCACAGGGTTAAACACAGGACAAAAATGGGAAGTCTTTAAAATGCTGCTTAATAAATATACTTGTCAGTATATTCCACTTGTAAGCAAGGAACGTCGTTGCAAAGCAAAACCTTTTTGGTTCAATAGAAGCGTTGATGTTGAGGTTGGTAAGAAAAGGCGTGCTTTTAAGGCGTTCAAGTTAGGTGGTACAGCCGAAACATTTATAAGGTACAAGGAGGCCAATACATCATGCAAAGAAGCTATAAGGCAAGCTAAAATTGCTATAGAAAAGGCTATTGCAGCAAGCAGTAAAATAAATCCAAAATTATTTTTTAAATATGTTAATAGTAAAAAAATAAAGCAGGAAGGGGTGGGACCCTTACTATCAGATGGGGGTCAGCTGGTTGATGAAAACAAAATAAAAGCGCACATTGTGAACTCATATTTTTCATCTGTCTACACAAATGAGGAACCAGTAAGTGAAGGTTTCTTTCTTAACAGTACCAATTCTAGTAATACAACTAATGATGCATGGTTCACATATGATGAAATTCAAAAGAGACTAGAACATGTTAAGATTAACAAAGGTCCAGAGCCAGATGGTATTCATCCTAGGTTAATTAGCGAGCTTAGCTCTGTGATTGCCAAACATCTTTACTTAATTTTTCAGGATTCATTGAAATCTGGCATAGTGCCGAGAGACTGGCGAATTGCTAATGTGGTGCCTCTATTCAAAAAAGGATCCTGTTTTCAGCCTCAAAACTATAGGCCAGTTATTCTGACGTCAGTGATAGGAATGCTTTTCGAAGGGTTAATAAAGGATAAGATACTGGACTTCATAGCAAATCATAATACTATGAGTTTGTGCCAGCATGGTTTTATGTGTAATAGATCTTGCCAGACTAACTTAATTTCTTTTTATGAGAAGGTAAGTAGAGACCTCGATTCTGGGATGGCTGTGGATGTGATTTACTTAGACTTTGCTAAAGCATTCAAGGATCTAGGGGTCTTTGTAGATAACACGTTGTCTAATTCTGGGCAGTGTCATTCTGTGGCTACTAAAGCAAATAAAGTTCTGTCTTGCATAAAAAAGGGCATTAACTCAAGAGATGAAAACATAATTATGCCTCTTTATAGGTCCCTGGTAAGGCCTCATCTGGACTATGCAGATGAAATGAGCTGGAGAGAGTGCAGAGACGTGCAACTAAATTGGTTAGAGGGATGGAAGACTTAAATTATGTGGGTAGACTGTCAAGGTTGGGGTTGTTTTCTCTGGAAAAAAGGGCGCTTGCGAGGGGACATGATTACACTTTACAAGTACATTAGAGGACATTATAGACAAATAGCAGGGGACCTTTTTACCCATAAAGTGGATCACCGTACCAGAGGCCAGGATCGACCCATCCCTCTAACCAAACTGGTTAGAGAGATGGAAGATTTAAATTATGATGGTAGACTGTCAAGGTTGGGGTTGTTTTCTCTGGAAAAAATGCATTTTACAAGTACATTAGCGAACATTATAGACAAATAGCAGGGCACCTTTTTACCCTTAAGGAGGATCACCGTACCAGAGGCCACCCCTTTAGACTAGAAGAAAAGAACTTTCATTTGAAGCAATGTAGGGGGTTCTTCACAGTCAGGACAGTGAGGTTGTGGAATGCACTGCTGGGTGATGTTGTGATTGCTGATTCAGTTAATGCCTTTAAGAATGGCTTGGATGATTTTTTGGACAGACATAATATCAAAGGCTATTGTGATACTAAGCTCTATAGTTAGTATAGGTATTGGTATATAGAATTTAATTAAAAGTAGGGAGGGGTGTGTGTATGGATGCTGGGTTTTCATTTGGAGGGGTTGAACTTGATGGACTTTGTCCTTTTTCAACCCAATTTAACTATGTAACTATATAACTATTTTGTATAATACTCATCTTCTACTATAATATTCCCACTTCCTTACAATAGGTAATGATGCAAAAATAAAAACATTTTGAAAGTATTTTACCTCCTAAAAATTTCATTATATTAGAGTTGCAGAGTGATCAGTACAAGACAAAAGCTAGACTGAAATGAGGGGTGGCAGTGTCTCTTCATTCTCTTACAGGAAGTGGTCACAGTACTGACTGATAGGCTGAACTTTGCTGTTGCAAGGAAAACCTCTCCCTCCTTCCTGTGTACAGTGGGGGTGCTGAACAGGGGGGCAGGATAGTTCTGTTGCCGAACAGGGGACCAATATTGTGATATTGTGGGTGCACAGGGGGAAAGATAGTGCAGGTGCTAAATGGTAGAGGGGGCAAATGCGTAGGGGGGCGTCGGGTAGTGCCGGTGCAAAATGGGGGTGGGGGGGCGGTGGCTGCCAAGTAGGAAGAGAAGGCAGTGCTGGTGTCAGTAGGGAGGGAGGGCAATGTCGGTGCTGATCAGGTTGATCTATCTTCAAGGAAGCATGTTAAAGGGCTGAATGGAGCGTATCAGTGATCTTTAGCAGGCCATAATGACATAATCAGAAGCTCCTCCTAAGTCTGCCAACCCAGTCCTCACTGTGCTTTGGCCCCTCAAAAAAATATAGAATAAGTTTATATAAATATATATAAGTTTAGACCGGAAGTAAGTGTAAGGAGCAGAACTGAAGCGGTAGACCCGAAAGCTACTACAAAAAAAAATTCCTTCTATTTTATTGTACTTACAAGCTATTAGCACAGTATGAAAAATGATGGTATATGTCCCCTTTAATATCAGGGAATGCTGCCATTATTTATTACAATTGGTTCATAACGGCAAAGGCATCATTATTATCATCTAAAGGTTACTTCCTATTAGTAAATGCCACTTTCGCCCGAAGTGGGGGTTGCAGCTCAGCAACCTCTAAAGGGCAAAAAATTAACAGCATAGAATACACTTTAAATAGTGTAAGTGCAATTTCACTTTCAAAATAATCTAGAAGGAATAGAAGCACAAATATACTCAACTTATTAATAAGTAAAGTAAGTCTAATCCTGTGGTTATGCTCGTCAATAATCATTAGCAACTTTCTCATTTCTTCTTCATGGGTTTGTGACCCCAGTTGGAGAACAAGTGAAATCTCTGAGGTGGAAATGTACTTTTCAAAACACTATTAGGCAATGGTATAATATTGTCCATTATACTTGCCCCTCCTGTCAAACATTTTATCATAGGTTAATGACTTTATCAAATATTAAACACTTTTCCATTTTCAGAATGTCTTTTCAAAAGATTCCCTATGACCTCATTCATTTTTTTGCCACAAATGCTTTTCCCTGATTTCTATTAAACTGAGACGTTACTATACTTTGGAATAAAACCAAGTTTTTGTCATCATGTAAATGAATTAAATGCAGTCTGGTTGGCAAGGATAAATTATCTGATGTGAATAATTGGATTTTCTAACAATATCATATAAAGTACCATTATTGTCTTAGCTTTTGCTTTGTGCCTGATAGACCTGTTGATGATCCATTGCACCTATGTAAACCTGTTTAATGTCGATTTGATTGGACACAGTTGCAATATTTTAGAGGCCACAAACAATACAGGTACATACAAATGGAACATTTGTTCCAAAAAGGTTTAGAGAAAGTAGCAGATGACTCACTTGTGTACAGTGTGAAGTGGTGTCAAGCTGAACTACATGGGTATAAGCATTTTCTTTGATATACTGGAAGAAGGTACTAGAATTAAATATGCTTTTTTATATGATGTACAGGTATGGAATCTGTTAACCTGAAACCCATTATTCAGAAAGCTCAGAATTACTTGAACGCATCTCCCATAGGCCAATTTTTTTCAAATAATTTTTTTAAATGATTTCCTTTCTGTAATAATAAAACAGTACCTTGAACTTGATCCAAACTGCGATATAACCAATCCTTACTGGAGGCAAAACCAGCCTATTGGGTTTATTTCATTTTTACATGATTTTGTAGTAGACTTAAGGTACGAAGACGCAAATTAGGATCCAAATTATCTGGAAAACCCCAGGTCACAAGCATTCTGGATAACCGGTCCCATACCTTTACCTACTTGATATATCATTGAAGTTTGCAGTGAAGTAAAAGTAAAAAGTAAAAAAATAGTTGGGGGGCTGCCAAATTATTAAGCAACTCCCCCCCCCGGTGGCCAAACACACACGAGAGACCCAAGGTTCCCTGCAGATTGTGGCTGTGCTATTTTTTTACTGTGCCCATACTGCCGTGCATCCAACTCAAACAACCAAAAGCAACACTTGGCAGCACAGGAAAGGTGGCACTGCCGCTCTCCATCAAAGTACAACAGTCTTTAAACATCAAGCACAACAGCATGAGGCAAAGTTACTGACTGATCACTGAGGAGTGCCTTATAACTTTATTTTTTCTTTACTGTACATGATCTTTAATTACAGGGCTCCCCTTCTCCTGTGCCCTGTGCCAGATGTTCAAAGATTAATATCTGTCTGCACCTCAGAACTTACCATACCAAAAGAGTAATATGGGAGTTTGTGGTAACATGCTGTGGTGCTGCTTTACATCATCAGGGTCAAAGAATCTTCTTAAATTTACGTTGTAGATGTTGGATCTATGGCCAAACTGATTGATTAAACTGTGTGTCCCCGGGTAAAAACATATATCCAGAACTGTCTGAGAGAATATTATTAGCTGCATCATGTGGTCCTCTCCAAGTGAAATTCTGAGACGTGTCCAACAGATATTTGTGTGACCCCCAGTGTAATATAGTGTAATATAGTGTAATATAGTGTAATATAGTGTAATATAGTGTAATATAGTGTACGTTGGGCAGAGCATAATTTCTGCTGCATACATGAGCCAAAAAGCAGCTGTCTAGAATGAATGTGCTGGGAGACAGCATCATCCTGTGTATTTAATTCAATGTTCAAATCTTTTGCAACTTAGCAACATAAGTGATATTTAAATTGATGCCCTGTGCATAATGAAAGCAGACACTGCAGACAGGAAAAACCCCACAGAGCAGAATGACATTAACAAACACTTGTTTTGTTGTGAGGTGGAATGCACTCTATATGTAAAGCACAACTAAAGAAAAAGTTTAAACAGCCATGAATACCTACAATGGTAACTATATGATGATTTTTTTTCCTTTCCCCAAATCGGATTTTTAAAAATTGTGGGTTATAATAAGGAGCCCCAACCCAGAGAATAAATGTATTAATTAAACCACTGGGTGGTGCCAAATATATTGGCACCCCCCAGTGATTTTAACTTTCCTTTTCCTTTAAACAGCTTGAATGTACTACCCATCTTATTTAGAATAATGTATACAGTGTATAAGAATGTGACTGGAATCCATCCATGCTTGGTACTAGACACTGTATTTTATTTAATCCAGTACTTCTAAGACTTAATCCACTGGATAATTCTTGTAGTTGTACTCCTTTATTGGTCTGAACTGCAGCTGTGTTCCTTGTTGTTTGGATTTGTGTAGCACCATATCTATAACTTGTCTAGATGAAGGAGAAGGTGGACTTTTGTCATTTTATAGAGAGTGCCAGCCTTTGCAGGGGTTGTTAATTTCATAAGTAATTTATGACAATTGGTGGGAAAGGCATCAAGGCTGTAAGTCCTTTTGCCTTATTTGTTACTTCTTTCATTGCTTTTGCTGTCTTTCACTATTGATTCTTGTTTTATATTGAGTTTAACCATGTTGATCATATCATATACACTCGGATACTGAGCTTTTTCTGGATCTGCCTCTTTTTTTGTTCCTAGTTTTTTCACTGTAAACCTTCTCTCTTCTGCCACCTTTGCTTCGGTGGATACAAACTCTTTGTGTGTCTTTTCCAAATTAATTTCTGCATCCTCTTATTTGGGTATCCCCAACCTTTTTCACCCCCCGGAGCAACATTCAGATGTTGTTCACAGGAAGCACTTTGGGGAGCAATGCAAGCATAAATTTCTATTCGGTGGTGCAAATTAAGTGCTGTTATTGGCTATTTGGTAGCCCTATGTGGACTGGCAACCTACAGAAGGCTCTGTTTGGCAATACACCTGGTTTTCATGCAACCAAAACTTGCCTCCTGTCAAGTATTAGGTGGGGGGGGGGTTCTGAGGCAGCAGGAGGAAGGTGAGTCCTTTAGGTAAGAGCTGGCTAAAACCATGGGACACAGACAGGAAATAAGCAGGAACAAGGTGACAAGGGCGGAGTCAGACTGGGACAGGTGCAGAGCAGAACAGGACGGAGACTAGACGGAGAAGATCAGGACTGGACTAGACAAGATGAAGAGTGCGATGAGTCAGGACAGGAGCAGACTGGGTAGGAGCGGGATGGAGCAGGTGTAGAACAGGAACAGATGGGGAGAGACAGGTCGATGCGGGCGTAGAATCAGATTAGACTGGGGATAGGGGAGCAGACGGACTGAAGCAGAAGGATCTGGAGCAGAAGGAACGGAAAGCAGGAGAGGACAGGATAGCAGGAGAGGGGACTAGATGGCCGGAGAGGGGACTCTCCGGGCTGCTTACCTGACCCAATGGGTAAGGCGCAGAGCCAGAAACCCAAAGGTCCCTGGCTCGAATCCCAGCAGAGCCTCACACCTCCAAACCAAGAATTCAAAAATAAGCACCTGCTTGGAGGCCACTGAGAACAAAATTCAAGGGCTGATGAACAATATGTTGCTCACAAGCCACTGGTTTGGGATCACTGCTATTATCCATCAATGCTCCACTCAGCAACCAACCACTGCAGGGCATTAGGTAATGTCACAAACCCCTTGTATAATTGTGTGTTTGTATCTAAATGATGAGATGATTAAAGCTGCACATGTAGTTTCAACTTGCCAGCTCTAGCATAGCTTCATACACCCTTCTAATCTTCCATATTACCATTCTCCTTACAAATGACATGTGAACAATGATGGTATCAGTTACAGAAAATATATTAGTTTAAACACTTTATGTGCTGTGTTGAACTTTTACATTTTTAGTTTTTGTAGACGTTGTTGCTGCCCTGCACATTACAGCTTGCGGCATGATACTGATGTCTCAACTGTTTGCTTTATGTTTGTTTTAAAAGCATCCAGTGTGGACTGGGGTATAAAACAGTTTTTCCCCTAAACTAAAAGCCTTCTTATCATGTTTAAATATATCCAATTGGCTCTTTGACTAAATAGAACAACACTGAAGATTTTATCTTTTTTGCATAAAATGTATGATTTACTTAATAACTTCTTCTTATGCAGTTTGAATTTCAGTTTCTGTTTCCCACTTTCCCCTACTGCAATAGGAGATAGGGAAATAGACATAAATGAGAATATTGAATTATTTTATTATTTCCAGAATATTATATCAATCTGCCGACAGCCAGCTTACACATTCGATAGCACTCTCAGAACATTTTATAGATAGTTCTGTGATCACCGCCTGCAGAATTTACAAACCAAGTTTATCAGCCAAAACGTAATAATGTTGGTTATATCTGCTCTTAGGAATTTAGAACTCATTTCATGGCAATAATTTGCTAAGCAAGCATGCCTTTTGCTACTGTCGCAGGAAGTGATGTGGTTTGTGAGACATCCATTTAGCTTAACACTGAAGAAAGGCAGCCTCTGTGTCCAAGCTAAATTAGGCCAATCATTCAGTTACAAGTGAATTCATTAAAATTTACATTCAATCACTAAACATTAGCAGGCTCCGAGAGTCATTGCAACTTTGATAGGAACACATGAAAAGGTGTAAGGTTTATTTTGCACATTATTGATGATGTTTTAGGAACAGAAAGTAAATGGAGACACTTTTTGGAAAATGGTTTTATGACCCATAATCAGGTCTCACATTAGGCTGCACTCTGTTGCCTTTATTTTATTTTTTTTAATTTAGCCCTGCAAGAGTTTTATATTCACAGTGTTGAAGTCATGCCAAGTGTCTATAAAAATTAGAAATCTCACTTTTTCTAAGGCTCCAGTTGTGGAAAAGAAAGCCAATAGCAAATCGTCTAAAACAGTCTTACTTTATTTGAAGCTGAGCATTGAAAAAAAAAAAAAAAACACTTAATTAAAGATAGCGCTGGATATCAGAAAGTCTGAAAAGATTTGTGCCTGGGGCTTATTTAATGTACAAAAAATCAAGTGTCATATATACATGGTTATGATAGTTATGCAATTGAAATGTAATTTCTATTGGTGATAAGATGATTAGAGATGCTTTTTCTTAATGTCTTATAGGCATATAAGCAAAGGTTTCAGAAACAGGCAGAGTAAATGTTTACAGCCAAAATCCTCTGTTATAAAAGGTGGCAAAACATATTACTTTTGTTGAATAGAACAGCAGTTGTGCATTGATCCTGTTGGAATGCACTGACTTATTTTATCTATTTTTACCTTTAAATAAAAGCTAAATACTTGATAATATATTATGATAACAATAAATGAGCTAGATTTAGGAGATAGGATGCATGTAGAGAGCTTAAGAAAGATTAATTAGGAACAGTGCCGTATCCTGTGCATATTCCTCCCTTTGAATGCACTGACTTATTTTATCTATTTTTACCTTTAAATAAAAGCTAAATAGCAGTTGATCTAAGATTAGGACACATTTTAAGGTTGGAGGTGACAAGGACATTACATGTGAGACAGCTCATAAGAGTAAATGGCTTGAAAGCAGCCTATATCCCAATTTCTGGTTCAGCAAGTCGTTTTTCCATTTGCCTTTCATATTGCAAGATACATGAGACATACAGTACTGAATATATATTTAGTGAAACTGACATGTCAATGCCCAGTTCCGATCATGCAGTGGTATTCGCTTTAGTGATATATAATAAAGCTACTACAATGTTTTGTATGTATACCACACCATTTTAGCCAGTGTCAAAATGAAAAGTCAACAACATACATGATTTTCTTTGATTAAGTCCACTTTTAATGGGACTCCTCCCATTAGGGAATTTGGGATGGGCCATTACTAAACCATTTGTGCACTTACTGTATATACCCTAAAAAGTGGTCAGCAGGTTTCAATGGACCCTTGAGATTCAACACTGCACCAGATATGGTGTGGGTGTCAACAGGGTATTCAATACTTTTACTATATAGTATTGGGAGAATTCTGCAGAACTGCCAGACAAAATAAATAAATATATGAATATGTAAAGAAACTATTCATCATAATCATCATCAGTTATTAAAAACAACAACGTTTTTTACAATAATTGCACTAGTAGGGGTCATTTATTATTTACAATCCAGGGTGCAAACTGCAAATAAAAACAGTCTCAATCCACCATGTTTTTGCATTTTTCTCTCTACCTTGCACATAGATCAATTGCAAGGTAATTAGCACATAGACCTACATGTGTAAATACAGTCCTGCCTGCTTTTGACGTTTTTTTTATTCACAAGGGCATATAGGCATCCCTCATCTGGCCCCTACCTGTGTGTGTTTGCCAAAACATTATGCATAATAGAGATGATGTAACTAGGCCTGAGAGCACAACATTAATAAAATCAGCTTGGAGTACATTCATTTCTTGTTTTTGAGGATATTTGGTAAAGTTTCAAGGTCTTGTTTTTGAGTTAGTACTACTAATAATGTAGAACTAGTGCTTGCCAAAGTATCCTGTTGCTTGGTGAACAGGATTCTGAGAAGTCCTTGGGTTATTCCTGTGTCCACAATGTTGTCCTGTTCTGAGTTTGGAGTACAAGTAGCAGTTGATCTTTTTGTTCTTTATTGCGTTCAATTAAGCCAGTAAATCAAGGAGCAAATATATTTATTTTCAGGAAGACATATTGTCGAACCCCCAAGCATTTAAAGGAGAAACACATAGACCCTCCTCCCCCCCAGCCTAGCTGCTACCTCAGGCAAATGCTCCTAAGTCTTTACTTACCCCTCGGTGGAAATTCTGTCCAGCGGAGTTCACGTTTGCCATCTTCAGCCACTTCGGCTGACTTTGGGTCTTCTCCTGGGGGTTCGGTAATTTCAGTGTCTTTCGGCGCATGCACAGTTGTCATTTACTAATTTAAGGTTTTGTATAATTGACAGTACATTTTTTGTTGTACAGCTCTCAGGCTTGGAATTTTAGTTAAATTGTATCTAGTACTCAATTAGCAACTAGTCAGCTGGCAAATTGTTACTTCGGAAATTCAAGTGCTAATTTTATAGAACGTTACCTCTTTCGCCAGAGTTTCCTTTGCCACCTTAGACCAGGTGAACCGATAAGCTGAAGCCACATCCTCTTCAATCTTATGTCAGTTACATCATATCCTGTATGCAGGAAAGTCATAAAAGTTATAAAAAACGGTGGCGGACTTGACTTCATGATTCCTAACTATTAAAGATTTTTGTGTTAACAATTCTTTCCCAACCATTTGAGGGGCATACCACATTTGTTTTAAGGTGGGCTCATGTCTAGGGCATTAGAGGATCTCTTTAGTCTTTAATTATGCATCTTTGTGGACATGTGTAATAATAAGTGCCCACTTCAAGCATTTGCACCAACATCTTTAATAAAGACATATATATACAACCCATTTGTACCTGCCCTATTCAAATTGACTTAAGCGTGTACTAACTAAGTTTCACTAGGCAGAAAATAACGTTAACGAAAGTTTGCTATGATCTGGTCGCACTGATGAATTAACAATAGCGAAACAGCGTTCGGCTGCTGAGACGCATCTTCGCTTTGTAGTAAATTGCTATGGTCTGCGAATGGCAAAGTACTTTGCCATAATTTAATGCAGTGATTCAACCTATTTGTTGGGGGCTGCATTATAACATGATTACAAAATGGGCACTGAAATTCATTGAATTCTATGGGTGACAAAATTATTTTGTTGGAAAAGTATATTGTACAAAGATTATTTTCATGTATAGTTATATATATATATATCTATATATATCTATATATATATATATATATATATATATATATATATATATATATATATATATAGGTATATGTACCACTGAACATTTATTGTGAGCAAGCAATACACATAGCATTTGCACATAACCAGCTATAGAATTGCTATGCGTATAAGGCTGACCACAAAGATTGAATATATACGATGGAATTCTCAGTTACAGTCCTAATGCACCAGTAGCAGTAACAGTTCAGAGCCGGAAAGGTTGTAATAATATTTTCAAGTCTGAATAATCTTTATCATTATATTATTCCTTTGGGTTCCACCCATAGCACAAAAAGGCTGCAGTTATTCCTTGGTGTCAGATAACAGGGTGTGTTTAATATATCTTTTTACGCCATAATAGTTACTACAGGACTTCCAAATATAACTCCTTGGAACATTAACTAGAAGGTCCAACATGTGTATACAGGACAATCAATGTGAGGTTTGCGCATTGGAATTTATTAATGTTTATTATAATTCTTAATAACAAAATTAATAACAAAATAAATTGCAAATTTTATGGGATTTAATATCAACAATCCAAAATATTTGTATAAAATACTGAGTCTGTTTTTGCATACTTACAATAGCAAAGGGTAAACTATGGGTGTACAAAATTTCATTTATGAGTGGTTGCAAGATGGTGAGAGGCTACTAGAGACTGTCCGAATTGTTTAGGATCGACCCATCCCTCTAACCAAACTGGTCAGAGAGATGGAAGATTTAAATTATGATGGTAGACTGTCAAGGTTGGGGTTGTTTTCTCTGGAAAAAATGCATTTTACAAGTACATTAGCGACCATTATAGACAAATAGCAGGGGACTTTTTTACCCATAAGGAGGATCACCGTATCAGAGGCCACCCCTTTAGACTAGAAGAAAAGCACTTTCATTTGAAGCAACGTAGGTGGTTCTTCACAGTCAGGACAGTGAGGTTGTGGAATGCACTGCCGGGTGATATTGTGATGGCTGATTCTGTTAATGCCTTTAAGAGTGGCTTGGATGATTTCTTGGACAGGCATAATATCAAAGGCTATTGTGATAGTAAATTCTATAGTTAGTATAGATATGGGTGTATAATTGAAGGTATGGAGGGGTGTGTGTATGGATGCTGGGTTTGATTTGGAGGGGTTGGACTTGATGGACTTTGTCTTTTTTCAACCCGATTTAACTAAGTATCTATGTAACCCTAAAACAATTTGCTGCATGGACATCAACGTGTTAGAATTGGAATGAAAATTGGATCTATTAAATGACAGAGCTTCCAGGATCAGTACAGGTACTGTAATTCAACAGTAACAGTGTTCTGCAAAGAAAGCTTTTTTTTATAATGTATCAATAAGTACTGTGAATGACTTTTAAAAGTGAAATCTATTTGTATGCCTTCTACTATATAGCATTGTGTTAAAAATAAAACTGAGCGTTTTGAAATTAATGGGACGAGACATATATAAATGCACATAAATACCCTCTGTTTGCACAACTTACCTGTACCTTTCCGGGGAATAATTTATCAGTCTCTTGCAAAGCAAGGCATCATGATAAAGGTGTCACAGGATAAAGTATGGTCACAAACAGGTTAATTAACACACTAATTGGCTCTAAGTGACATTCCTACAATATAAGAAAGGTGGTTGTAAGGGACTGCTTCTGTCAAAAAGTAATGCATAAATCAATGTTTTTATTCAGCAGATTATTGACTCTTTCAATAAGCCTTTCTTATACCGATTGAGGACTTGCTTGCAACATCAGTCACAGCAGTTGTAGAGCAATCAATGCAGCAGCAAATAATGCTGCACACATGGAAAAATGTAAACAAACAAGGCTCCTGAATATGTTGGTGAATGTGCAACTTTTACATTTTAAAATCTGATTGTAAATTATTATTAATGAAATATTTTTGTGCCATTCTACTACTTGAACATAAGAATTATTAAAGCTGGTCATGCATGGATTAGCTATATTGACAAGTCAACAAACCTGATTTGGCCACCCAAGTGGTGGACCGACATTGATTGTTTCTACCATTGATCTGTAGAATCAACCAGCCAAGTTGGCAGCTAATATCTGCCACTTTATATGCACCGTTACACAGTGAAAACAGAACTACATATCTGCACATATTTATTGTGAGACCCTTCTGTCCAAGTCAGAGACCTTCAAAGCATATTTACATATCTGCACATGTTTATTGTGAGACTCTTCTGTCCAAGCCAGAGACGTTCAACGCTGTTTGTAAATTCTGTATATAGGAGTTGGATCTCCAAACAGATGAGGACACTGACCAGAAGAGTTTAGGCTTCCTTGGGAGTACATTTCTAAGATACTTATTGCTGGATTTAAATATAGTTTTTATTATAAGCATTTCTTTAGATCTTAGGATGACATTTTTCTATTACTTGCACATATTTTTTTTAGTTTAATACTGTAAAGGCGTTACAAATCTGCATTTACTGCTGTAATAACAACATACTTAATGGTCACTAAGAAACACATGCTGTATATCCTTATTGTTAGCCGTCCTTCAACTTTGTTTCCAGGAAAAGTGCCCATTATTTTCAGATATTTCTAAGACACATTTTTTAGAATTTTAGTGACAGCAACAAATGTTAGTCTAGCATTAGTCTGACAGAGGATGTTTTGCTTAATAATACAAATGTCCTGAAAATGCTTTCTGAGAAATAGCTAATAATTCTGCTAAAGCCACAGATCAATGCATTCTATGCTCTCATTTTCATTATTAAAATGGATGTTTGGTGCAATATGACTGACGGGCACATTGAGGCAAACAGCATCTTCAGTGCATGGAAAGGATATTGCTTGCCACTTGGATAGATGTTTGCTATGGTCTTTCAGCAATAGACAAGACAAGATGGTGATGGTCTGCTTATGATACGATCACTTCCATTCACTTATTGCATTCAATGCTGACCTGCTATTAGTGAATTTAATTTAATTTCTTCAGCATTGGTGTCATGGGTTATTTCTTCCATCACTTAGAAGATTTAATTTGCTTGGTAAACTCTATCACTTGAGAAAGGCGTATTTGTAATTGAATGCTTCTTTTGTGCCTTTTCAGGATCCTAATTTCTCCTGTTATCTATCATAGTCATCTTCGAGGCCAATAGTGCAAGCACCACATTGAATTATAATACACTGCTCAGTTGAGACTAATTTGACAGTAACTAAGTGGATAAGTTGTTTTTTCCACAATATGTAGCATGCCAGTTGTCACAGATACATTTGCAAACTGACATTTTAGTACATATTGTTTTAGAACACCAATTATATTGCAATGCATTTTTTATTATAGATTGCACTTTAACAATCTATATATTTTCCCCAAATTTCAAATTTTATTATGTTTTATTAAGTGTTATTTTCTGCAAAAACATTGTTCTTAAGATTTTTATTTAAGGATGGAATCCCTTATGCGAGAACTCGATATTCAGAAAGCTCAATTTGATATAAGGCCATCTCATATAGAGTTCATTATAAGCAAGTAAGTCTAAATTTTTAAACTGATTTCTTATTTCTCTGTAATAATTAAACAGTGCCTTGTACTTGATCCTAACTCAGCTGCACAAATTCATAATAAGAGCTGCTGAATAAATAATTACATCTAATAACTAAATCTAACATCTCAGTAAAGAAGAAGAATAATAAACCACAAATAATGAAAAATGAAAACCAAATACAGATTGTCTCAGAATACTACTCTCTACATCATACTAAGGGGCAGTTTTACTAAAGGGCAAAGTGGCTTACGCTAGCGACTTTTCACCAGAAATCCCATCCGCAGGGACATCGCCAATTCAGTAACAGGTGCAGAAGACAATTCGCTAATAAAAGAGACCATCGCTAGCGACTTTTCTATTTTTAAAGCGGGATTGCCTTCATAAGTCCGAACTATTAAAGATTTTTATGTGAATTTTTTCACATTTGATAGGCCTGCCACATATATTTTAGGGTGGGCTCATGTCTAGGGCATTAGAGGAGCTTTTATGTCTTTATTAAGCTCCCTTGGATACATGTACTAAAAAGTGGCCACTTCAGGCATTTACACCAACATCTCTAAAAAAAGATGTGTATACGACTTTTATGTGCCTCCCCTATTCAAATTTACCTAAGCGTAAGATTACTACCGAAGTTTTGCTAGGCACAAACGAACGCTAGCAATGAATGAAATGCTTGCACTGAAGAAGTATCGCTAGTGAAAACCTTGCATTTTAGTGAATTAGCGTAGTGGTAACAAATTTGCGCCTGTTGAAGTGGTGCGAAGTGTGCAAAGCGGTCGCGACAATTCGCCCATTAGTGAATCTGCCCCTAAGAGTTAATTTAAAGGTAAACAGCCCCTATAACCCATCAGTAACCTATATACCTTGCATTCCAGATCTCTGATTGTACACTTAATTGCCATTTCTCAACAGGTAGTTTTTATTGGTTTAGTGCAGCCGTAGTGATTTAAGTGAACAACTGTTTGGTTGTTTTGGCTTACTGCACTATTATAGTGCCACGTATGTCTGTGAAGTCTTCAAAGTTCCAGGCCTTGTTAATTTGTCTTGAAGGATGTCCAAGCTTGAAGTGGATTATTCAGCTGCTTCATGTACTTTTCTAAAGTCTTTCAACTCATAGCAGTATTTGACGAGGGTATGACATATAATAAACTCCTGATAAACCCTTTCCTTGATCTGATATACATTACGCAATACCGGTTTTTAGCCAACTTCCTTCAACAGTGAAGAAATATACTCTTTAGTTCTTCATTTCACTAGCATTACAAAGCTCCACAAATCGCCTATTCAGGATGATAAATCTTTTTGCTCTTTATAACTTATGTTATGTGAGCTGAAGAAAACAAGGGGAGAAATACAAATTAGTATAGCAGAGGGAAGGAACTGAGAGGGAGCAGCTGAAATGAGGAGGGATGGACATATATTAGTGGATATAACACCGAGAAGTGGAGTGAAAGGAAGAGAAGACAAAGGAAGTATTGGAGAAAACATTTAAAGGGTTTATGTTAGAGAAGGTATACTCAAGGGAGTAGCAGAGGGGATCCAATACATGGACAGCAGACGGCACAAATACCTACCTTCCTAGTTTCATTTTTCAGCCAACAGATTATTTAACATCACAGTTTGCTTCAACCCGCACACCATCTATAGTATATTATTTTGGTAGATAATATCTACCCATTGTATAATGGATGTCATGCCAACTTTCATTAAGCAAATTAGACTGCATCTATTTAACATTTAGAAGACTCAGGGGCAGATTTACTAAAGGGCGAAGTGGCCGTCACTAGTGAAAATTCGCCAGAAATCCAATCCGCAGGGACATCGCCAGTTCACTAACAGTTGCAGATGACAATTTGCTAGCGAAAGAGACTGTCGCCATCGTTAGTTCTGACTCTTATCAGCAGGCGACTTTTCACTCAGGCGAATGGACGTTGCTCTGCAAAATCACTAAAGTGCAGATTTTATTGAACTTTACCTCTTTTGCCAGAGTTGACTTTGCCACCTCAGACCAGACAAACTGCTAAAATAAAGCTATATCTTCCTCAATGTTATGTCACTTACATCATATCCTGTCTGCTGAAAATGCATTAAAGTAAAAAAAAATGCTGGCGACATTTCCTTTTTTAAAGCCGGATTGCCTGCAAAAGTCCTTGCTTAAACTTTTTTTGGGTTAACATTTTTCTCCAGACATTTGAGGGCCATGGAACATTCATTTTACAGTGGACTTATGTCTAGGGCATTATATGATCTATTGTGTCTTTATTAAGGTTCCTTGGACATTTGTAATAAAAAGTGGCCACTTCAAGCATTTGCACCAACATCTCTAATAAAGACGTCCATACAACTTTAATGTACCTGCCCTATTCAAATTGACCTAAGCGTAAGATCACTAGTGACTTTTCGCCAGGCATAAACGAATGCTAGCGAAACTCCACTATGAAATGCTCGCACTGAAGAAGTATCTCTGGCGAAAAGTCGCCAGCGTTCGGCGCCCAGTACATAGTGTTAACGAATTTGCGCCTGGCGAAGTGGTCGATGTCGGCAATTCACCCTTTAGTAAATCTGTGTTGCAAAATCAGAAGTTTTGTTCCCAGCAAACTTGGGAAAACAAAACTTTAATCCTATGGTAATCCTAGCCACTAATAATATTTGGTATATTACACAGGACACTGATATTTTTCTTGTACTGGGACCCACAAATGTTGTTGTTTCATACTCTGAAACAATGATGAGATTAGTTGTAGTCTATGGGGTATATTTATCAAAGAGTGAAGTTAGAGATCGCCACAGTCCTCTAGAGTGAAATTCCACCACTCTCCATTCATTTCTATTTTGAAAGACGTATTTATCAAAGGACGACCTTTCACCCACTGATAAATACTCTCTTAAAAATGCCATAGAAATTAATGATATACCAATATGTCTGCTAACAGGTGATATTTGGACACATCTCTGGTCCTTTCCATTTGTCATGCACATGAGCAAATAAAACATAACATAGAACAGTGCTATGCAACTGGTGGTCCGAGGCCACATATAAATCGCAACCCCTCCTTGTGTGCCCCCCACATGAAGGTCTGGCTGCTGTGACTGATGACCTTGTGTGTATCAGTACTGAGATTAACTGGCCCCTGCATTGTTTACACTTAAATTTTGACTCTAAACAAATGCAAGCCCTATACTGTTCACCTCTTCACACCTCATACAAACTGCTGGAGGGGAACCAACATTGTGTCACTCACTGTATGTAGCACAGTATGAACTGTCAGTGGTTCTGATAGGTTTCCCTGTATCCTGCCCTATTCTGCCTTCCCTATGCTCCCTGTGTGTGCCGTATTCTGCCTTCCCTACTCTGCCTGTGTGTACTATACTCCGCCTGCCCTACTCTGCCTGTGTGTAACATACTCTGGCTGCACTATGCTCTCTGGTTGTACCATACTCAGTGCTGGTATATCCACAGGGCGAGGAGGTGACATATGGATTTAAGGGTATGTTTTAATGTGACTTACATTTTTCACATATGAGTGATGAGTGATATCCCTGCAGTGATCACCAACCATCTGTTTTTTTGTGTGCTACAACCATTAATGTGCACATGCTCTTGGGCGTGGTTTAAAAAAGGGAGTGGTCAGTACTGGCTTCCATTATCAGTCCTCCATCACATAGGCCAGAAAAATTCAGTCCTTCGGTACCATAGAAGTTTGACAGCACTGACTTAGCAGAACAAGTTGAAAAATACACAACTTATTTAAATTATTCCTTATTGATTTCTGGCTGATCCCGAACTCATGTAGAAAAATTGCAGACTGGCAGAAATGCTGCTAAGTCTACTTTTTGCTGACTACTGCAATCCAACAGCAGTTTGCTGCTTTATGTCATGCATTGTGTGGCTTTTGCTACATATATGTAGTGGCTGGGAATCGGGCATTGACTAGCAGATTTTTTTTTTATATATTGTGCTTTAAAAACTGCATTGCAGCATAAATATAGCACATTTAGGCTCTTTTCGGGCAAAACATGGCTGACTTTTCTATCTGAGCAGCTTTTGATTAGTGTTCATTATGAATCTGATACTCTTCTCATAGTTTTTTCCTGCTCCTTTTGCCAGAACATCAGATGTTACAGTAATCTAAGCTACAAATTTTCTCCAACTTTATTAGGCAGGGACATAGACTTGTTTTGCAGGGCAGATGACCTCTGCGCTTGCCTTGTTTTGTTTTTGATGTGCATGTGTCAGGGAGCACAAGAATCAATCTATGTTAGAGATGTTAAGTCTTTCCCTACAATAATGTCACAGTTTTTTGTCAGACAGAAAAACTTTGCGGGAAATGTTATTCATTACAGCAGCAAATCTGTCACTGGGGTTGGCATGGCTTGTTAATGACAACATTTATTTCAAAGAACTGTGTTTCGCTTTGTTACAGGAGAGTTGACTTTGTGATCGTAAAATGTAATGAAATGCCAAGATGATAGAGTGAAATAAGTTTGCCAAAAATACAACTAAAGCGATTCAGATCTTCTTAAAAAAATTACAGCGCTTCCCAAGAAGATTTAGTTATACAATGGTGACTTGCACCAGTGGCAATATGACTTTAAGTCATCAAGTAACTTTTAGAATAACAATTAATGTATGTTAACATTGGGTAAGCTTTCAAATACACATAGAACATTAAGGAGGGCAATATAAAGACAGAGACAGGTACCTGTCCTATGCCCCTACTTAAATCCTAGGCCTGGTCAAATTATTTTTTCACTATGTATGCATTTATACTTTGTAGTTGGTTAATAAAAGAATTGTTAAAACAAATTTAAACCTAAAAATGAAAGACCACTCACAGCTTTGAAATCCAGATTTAATAAAATTATTGTCCACAGCTTTATTGGACATTAAATACAATCAGAACATCTCTATGAACTAAAGATTTTATCCATCAGTGCAAGAAAATAATACGATACCAGAAAGTACAGTCTGGATACTTTATTGTTACTTAATTGAGACAGTTTTGATCACTGATTGAGCCTACCAGCATTGTGTCACCTTTTAGTTACATGTATACATATGGATACACTATTGAGACTTATTGGCTAGAATTTGATACTTAACATTCATTACAATGATTGATGATTTAACCGTTTGCGTGCTAACTCTAAGGATCTAATTTTCCCCTCAATGGAAGATTTGGCTAACGATTGAAGGTCGGCCTTGAGCGGTGATACGTGCCTCCGAGCAGGAGTATTAGAACCCTGGATGGACATGTGGTTATACACTTGTCAGAGCGCCGAATACAATACCCCAACATGGCCTTGAGCATGGATATGCTAACCTTATGATGCCTGTCACAACCAAACTAATTGACCATACTCTATACTTGCGAAATATGTAGCCTATGGATGGACTGAGAGGTGCGGAATATAGGTGCCTGTTGGTATCCTGTGCTGCGTGCCATTCAGCTCAGAGAATAGGAAGGAGGCTGGAGGTCTTGGTACAGCAGCACAAGCAATGGCTAAGAGAGCCACTGAGATCAGTGCAGGCTTGTTGCGGGTAGGCGCTGACATACTCTTGCACTGATCATAGGTACGTGTTCCACACATAAGGCGATACATCACAAAGATGCAGTTGATGAGGTCCAGAGGGGGAAGGAGCTATGTTTATGCAAAACGAGCTATGCAATCTTTTTATGTACACACAGTCACGAAGAGGATATTTATGACATAGGGGCACGTATGATATACCTTCTTTAGACACTTACCATAAAACAGGTATGTCCTGTTGATGCTGTCACTACTTTTAAGTCTGTCACAGGGTTTGATTAGTCACTAAGGGTGTACATCCATTCACTGCTGGGTCGTTCACCTTGTAATATGATCACCAATGAAAAGCACTTCCTGATGATGACGTCATGATTTGATTTTGGCACCATCTTATGGTTTAAATATGTGTGTTATCACTTCCTGAGGACGGCTTGAGTTAGGAGCCGAAACGTTGAAATACATATGAATTGATTTTTTCACCTAAAAAGACCTTTGCTATTTGGATGTATATTATATAACCTGCACCCAGGCATTTGATATATATGCTTCAGGTGGATAGTGTTGTTATATGATATATCATAATAACTGAACGCTAAACTTCAAAAGATCCCACTTAAGCTTCCCCATGGGGGTTATCCCAATGTCATTCCCTCCCACATGCAGCATGAGCGTGTCCGGCACCTCTTACAACTCAGACATCCTCCAACTTTGAGAGCACCTGGCCCCACAACATACCTCTGTACTTCCACCTCCTGCAACCACATCCCAAAGTGAACTGCTATCAATACTAAGACTATGGCTATGCTATCTAAATAAAAGGGTCACCTTTCTGTTGGCCAGTATCTTCATCCAAACACAGCCACCATAATCAGAAATATCTCCAGAGAGGCAGTATTCTTTCTAAGGCCTGGTACACACCAGGTCTGTGACCAGTGCAGTAATACAGAATGTTTGTGCACAACGACCACAAATGCACCATCAGCCCCTAAAGAAGGCTCCAAAGCCAACCATCCAGGGTGTATCCATAAACATATCAAACTTGATGTTGTATCAAGTCTGCTGGTGCCACATGGAACAACCATTGTATACTTCCAGAAATGTTTTCAAAGCCCTCAAATTCACCTTGTGTACTCTGTTCACCAAGGCTACCCTTCTGGTGAAGACAGATGTGATTCCAGCCTAGCAAGGATTGCATCTGTCTCAAGGTGTCTCTTGCAACATATACCCTGCCAAATTCAACAACTGCCACCTTCTCAATGGGGAATCTGCATAGCATTGTCTCCATACCCAGGAAGCTCAAGTATTACCCAAGACCCCTAGCAGCACCTGTAGCTTCACTAGAAATTATACAATGTATAACTGAGCGAGTTTCTGCTTCCTCTTGTATCACCCACTCCAAGAATGAGCTGAACTCCTTGAACTGTACACATGATATAGAGCAGCCTAAGGGCAAGCCCTAAAAAATGAAAGCAGTCAGGATGAACCGGTAGCAACCTTAAGACTGACTCGCTCTCAACCTTTAATATCAGTGCACCTGAGCTGTATTTTGAACTAAATGGACTACATTGTCAGAGGAGGCATAGGAACCCTTGCCATTGCCATGTCAATGTCATCATTAACCGAAGCACTGCTTGGGTGAAAATGATGGGAACTTGTCAGGAAGCGATAGAAATTGATGAAAATTGCATCTTCAGCATTCAAGCCATGCACAGAAAAAATCAAAATGTTTTTTCATAAATATTCCAAAAATATTGATAAAAAAATCTAATAAAAAAAGGTCTCATGCCATTTTCACAACCAAGTAGTAAAATATACATAAAGTAATATTGACACATTATTAAATAGATAGGAACTAATCTGTATTATAATGTAAAAAATTGGATACTTAGGTCAACACTTTGACATGGCATAGATTCAAGAGAGTGCAGTATCCATACTATGACTCGTGTTGGGCTTTAAGCAATATTTTTATTCCGTTGGCACCTGGGCAGTTAACCATTGCTACCAATCAATTTGTTTTTATTGTTTTACTTGCAGCTGGTTGAAAAAGCTAGTTACTGATTGGTTGCTACAGGTTATTGCCCAGATGCAGATTTGCACAGTGAATCAGCTGAAGTGATAGTTGGAATCACTATGGTAATTCCACACTCCAAGTTGCCATATAGGTCATATGGGGTTGTTAATTGTGGGACTAATAAATAATTTTTGTAAATATCGTATTGTTTGTTCCTTTCTATACTATATAACATTGTTGTTTTTGTTCTATTTTGTACATATTTAGGGTGGTTTATCAAAGGTCGCATTTTAAAGTCGAATGAACTCACAACTCAAATGGTTTCTAATTTTAAAAAAAATTGATCAGCGAGTTTGGGGTTAACAACACGAAAACTTGAGTTAGTCGGCAGGAAAAAACTCTTAATTGATTGAGTTTTCGCGCAAAAGCCTCTGAAACAATATCGAATATTATAAAGGCTATAACCATCTCCAAATGGTTCAAAGGACCTCTGTCATTGACTCCTACATGACTTTGACAGATTTTAGATGGTGTATTTTTAGGGTCGGGGTATAATAAATCTTGAAAAATGTTGTTTTTTGAAACCCAAAAATGGGACTTTTGACCAAAAATCAACTCGAAATCTTGAATCTAAAGCTCGATCCTTAATAACCCCTTTAATTCGCCCATTTTTTTCTGGTAAAAAAAAGAGGATATAAGGGGAATGATGAAATATCTGTATATTTTCTCTCATCTTTTATCTTGTTCTACTGCATCTTCTCTTCCATTCTGCTGCAATTCCATTAGTTGTCGATAATTGTTTCAGTGAAAACATTAGGCGTTCCCCTGCCTATCATTCTTACATCAGTCTATTTCAGCAGTATAAAAGCTCCTGTCTGAAAGCTAGCCTTTGGCATCTGGCAAGGGATCAGGGACTGTTCTGGACACCAACATGGACCCTGTTTGTTTGATGGATGGCAGACAGACTCTTTTTCTGTGTTTATCTTGTCCCAAAAGAGCCTTACATTTTAATTTTTTATTTTTACAAAATTCTGTTAGAGGACAAAGGAAAAGCTTACATCTGTTTACGATTGTTGACACAGCTTTTCAATCTACAAGAGCTAGCTGGCATTGTTTATGTATGAAAATAAAGAGCCCAAGTTGAAGGTAATGGAATGCTATACAAGAACTTGGATAGACTGAGAGGGAAGGATTTTTTATGATAAAAATCACAGCCTTCAAAAGTAAAACCTGCACAATAAAAATGTCCTCGGGTTATCAAAATGTTTCTCAGTGGCCTCTGTTCTCTGAGATTCCACCTCTATAATCTGTAAATGTTACATTGTGCTCCAAGGCACAGTTACCGTACATTTTAAATATGGGCCTTAAGACTTATAACTGTTTCTCCTTGCAGTTCTGATATTATTGTTTATTTATATAGTGCTGACATATTCTGCAGCATTTTACAGAAGTTATAGATGATTCACAGCAGTCCCTCTTCAGTGGAGTTTTCAAGCAGTTCTATAATTTAGGTTAAAAATGCAATGTATTGTTTTTTTCTTTATGGTTTTGTTCAGTGAGGATTTAAATTTCTTCCTCTTCCCCTCAAAACTGTCTGCCCCCTCAAATCACTGTCATGCACCAGTACAAATTAGCCAGTTATTGTTATGGCCATAAAGCATTCTTATAGATCGTCCAGTCAGGACTATAGGCTGTTGATGTTTGGGGTAATTTACTTTGCCCCACAGAAAAGTGCTAGAGTGTTAAGGGGCACAACAGGGCTCACTTAGCAAGCACCTGCATCCTGCATGAGGAGCACAGCATCGTATCAGGAGGCACAGCCGAGCCCTGTGTATAATGTGATTTATAGGGCAGGCGTTAAGGACAGAGCCCCATTGCAGATTATGCCTACTGATACTCCCCAACTTGTACGTCTGACACGCAAGTTAAGGAACAGGAGGGTGAAAAACCCTTCCTTCATACGAAGATATACCAGCGCTAGAAGCTTAGGGATAGACACCAAAAGAAACAAGGATACAATATAGTGTAGTATTTTCAAATAAGATATGCACCCCTTTGTGCAATTGCTGTATAGTGTGGTTTAAAGTCTTCCACCAAGAGATTTAAGTGCCCTTTATCCGTGACCTTTATAAATATACGCGGCCACCTCCTGTGTGGGGTAATGGGTACTTACAAACTTTAGGTTTGCCACTAGCATATAGTAAGATTCTTTGTCCCAATCCTGGTTAGCTTTAGGTTTCTAAAAACATATGCTAAAATCGTGTAAAAACTTCTTTAATATAGTAAAAAGATAAAAATACAGATTGCACTCACATATGTGTGCTTAGAATAAGCATAAAAACAGTTCGTCTTGGAGTTCTCAAGTCCTGCGTTCCACTCTAGATGTTTTAATTTGCCTGGCGTTTGTTGGTAGGACACGCGCTCCTGGTCTCCCTGTGATGACGTCACTGTTCAGCCGACGCGTTTCGTCTATTGCGACTTTCTCAAGGCTTTCAGTTTCCTACTGCGCAAATGCGCCTTTTGTGGACGGGTCCTAACCATGGATGCGCATGCGCACCTCTCCCTCTCCTGGAATGCACGCGTCTCCATGGCACCCGCCGCTCGGTGTAACACGAAAATAGCATAAAGTTTGGGGGACTTTACTTCATATTAGTTTTCTTAAGAAGAAGATTTTGTGAAGATATAAAAGCTACAATTTGATTACTTTAAAACAGGAGGGGACATCCCTATTGGATAGAGCAAGAGCCAGAGCTCTAGTTAAGAAGAAAGCAGCAGCTCCATTTTGGACCTGTGGCAATAAGGGAGATGCAGAAACTGCCTCTGGCCCTTTTGCAATGTGAATTACCCCTAATATTAGTAAGCCTCTCTACTGATCAAAATTTAAATGCAACAAGTGCAACCCAGCAATTAGCATCTATCAGAATTGTCTGATGTTTGATGAATTGCACTCACTGAAAAATTGTTATTACTGTCCCAACTCCCTAAGTGAAATTTAAAGAGCGGGTGCACTCAAACACTTGCATAAATCTCAGCCACTGGCACCATCACAAGTTATGTCTGACTTCTGATTCACCTTGTGGAAAGAGCAATTTTCAGCCGCATGTTTTTCCAAAAGCTTTCCAAGAATTACAGCATAATTAAAGATGCATACTAAGTTGCAACCATTGCAATTTGCATTGCAATTTTCATGCAATGCAGTTTGGTATATTACTGCACAATGTCAGTAATAATAGAATGTGATTCCCTGGGCATAAGTCAGTTGCTTGTGTTGGCATAACCAGATAAGGGAACGCTGAAAGTAACACCTGCTCATGAATGCCAATTATTCTTTGGTTCATTCTAGAGTTTCCTCATGTTTGTGCACCTTGTCTTTTGCATTTGTACACAATCACTCACAGCTCATCTGGACATGCTACACACAAGTTGTAAGGACCACGAATGGTACCTTAATTGTTAATAGTGCCCTAGTGAAAACTTGCCCTTGCACATTAGCCCTTTTGCTTTATAAAGTCTTTAAGCAAATACCTGTAGCTTCTTCATATGATCTTTGGAGGTTTGCTTAAAACACACAAGTATTTTTATGACCCCTTAAAATTAAAAGTTTCTATTTTTTATCTTATCACTAGGAACCATTTACTGGCTTGTTTGAAAGATAACATCTTATCCGTTGCTGTGTTGTGTAGATATGGGAATATGGGTTTGAAGTTACTGTATTTGCACTGAGATTTTTTTTCTATATGATAATGAACAAGGAAATATTCTGGATGTATGCAAAACACAAAATTATAAGTTTGTTTTATGGCTTTGTAATACGCAAGATTCCAAAACACTTGCAACTCAGTGTTTAATCATAATGCCATTACGGAGCCATTATCTAGTTTGTGAATGTTAGCACTTCTGCCAATCCATTTGTAAAATACCAAATGTAAGCACATAAATAATATTTTTTTTTACCTTGACATAATTTGCACAAGTGCTGATGAATGGAGGACATGCTGCTGTGTTCAAGCTGTAAAACAGTGAAATAGCAATACTACATCATCATTTTATATTTATGATTTGCTTTGAGAAATGCTGTATAATTTCAAGATGTTGCAGATAAACTTATAGGCTGTATCAGTGCCATATATTTTGAAAATATGAAACATAATGTCTTCATCAATTTGTTTGATACTTATTGCCCAGAAGATTTTAGAATTATGTAATCCTGAAAGTTTTACACAATGCATATATTGGCCTTTCTTTGATTAATGGGTTTAATTATAAATAATATTAATTGAGGAAAAAAAAATTATATATATATAGACAAATACAAGAGGTCCTCTGCACTTAACCCATTATCAATATATTTAAGACAGAGACATTTTGTGCATACTGCTACTGAAAAATGCCTTACCCTTTAAACAAAACAGGGATTGTTTGTCCATATATTGCAATATATTTAAGCTGGCCAACTACGTCAAAGTCATCCCATATCTGAAAAGTCCTATGCTCAATTTTCATCTGTTTCATTAAGAATTCTATTGCTTCATTATACATTTTACCTGCAATTTACTAGCTGCTTTCAAACTGAAAAAATTTAATTTTTATTGTTACATGGTATCTTATTCCAACGTTTCGATCCCTGTTGGGATCTTTTTCTTCCTTGAAAAAGATCCCAACAGGATCGAAACGTTGGAATAAGATACCATGTAACAATAAAAATTACATTTTTTCACTAAAAGGGAGTGCTGGTTTGGAAACTATTGGTGTATGCTAAAATTACCGTGCACCCCTCGTTATCCTATATTGCCTCGGAGTACGGAGACTCATTGGAGAATTATATATATATATATATATATATATATATATATATATATATATATATATATATATATATATATTATGTATAATTCTGAAATTATCTTCCAAGTAAAATACAAAATACAAAAGAATGTGCTTTTGAAAATAATTAAATAAAGACATAGGGTATATTATCTAGAATGTTTGGAATCTGGGGTTTTCCAGAAAGGGAGGTTTCTTTATGTCATTTGGATCACCATACCTCAGATCTTCTAAAAATCCTTTAAACATTAAATAAATCCAATAGAATTGGAAACATTAAATAAATCCACTTTTATGGATTTGTCCAGCTTAGTTAGGGTCAAGTACAGTGTACTTGTTTTTATTATTACTGAGAAAATAATTTGAAAAAAAAAATAATATATAATTATTTAATTAAAATGGATTCTGGAATATAGCCTTCCTGTAATTCAGAGCTTTCTGGTTAATAGGTTTCCAAATAAAATATTCCATACCTGTGTATTAAATTATCTCATCGTTCCCCATGCTTTCAAGATAATTAGCTACCTCCTCTTTTCTGTCCAAAGATACATTTAGTGCCATATTACATATAATTATTATATTAAGTTTGCCTAATATTGTAAATAGAATTGGAAAATTTGAATATCGATATTTATCATGTACTGTCTCTTTAAGAATTTAACATCGACCATTCGCCATCTAAAACCTGCTGAATTGCTGTTTTAGCCTATGGGGGACTCCTAGAACCTATTTGGAGTCAATTGGTGGACTTTAATTATCAACCTTTTTTTGGGGGGAAAACTTTGATTCGAATTTGTTCAAATGCGATATTGCTTTGATTTGCACAATTCAGATTTGGATGAATATGGACCTATTCGGCCAAAAAACCACTTTGACTTAATTTTGGTTGGTCTTTTTGAATTTGAATTTCGACTTTTTTCAAATTCTAAATCCAACCCTTGATAAATATGCCCCTAAAAGGGGCAAATTTTTCGAGCTTAATAAATAAAAACTCACTCACGTTCTTTTAATTCCTGTGGGATTTTTGGAACCATATTTATTAAATGGTGAGTTCTAACTTTCACCCATTGATAAATACAAATTTAAAAATCCCATAGCAATAAATAGAACATAGGTGAGTTTTTATTTACTAATTTCTTATGTCACATTTTGATAAATCTGGCACTTAGAAGCACATTTATATAATGTTTTCTGCTTTTTACATTTCATGTGCATCTAAAATGCAATTAAACACAAAATAGGAGCAGAATGGAATGGCGTTTGTAAATATAAGCCTTTCATTGCAAATTAATTTGCTGCTGATTAGTTTCTGCACTATGAACAAGAGAGCTAAAATACTTATTGCAGTATTTTTAAGCTTACACACATAACTTGTACAAAATCAATAAATGCCTTCATTTAGACATTAGTTCATGCTGCTTTTGTTAAATTAGTTCATTATTGTATTCTAGGGCAGACATAATGCACTATTTATCATACCACAGTTATTCTGATAAGACCAGCAATTTCAAAGCCAATATTTTTTGTTCATTATATGTGAATGTTTTCCAATGACTTTTTTTTGTTTTTCAGTAGTTTGTTTCCTTTGCCATGGGGCCATGGATATAAAATGGAAAGGCTGAGAAAGCATTTAGCATTTTTTTGTTGTCGAAACATCTCTACATTTGGCTTAGTTACGTAGATTGACCATTATGTACAATATGGGGCCGATTCACGAAGGGTCGAATATCGAGGGTTAATTAACCCTCGATATTCGACTAGGAACTAAAATCGTTCGACTTCGAATATCGAAGTCGTACGATTTTGCGCAAATCCTGCGATCGATCGAAGGATTTTTCATTCGATCGAACGATTAAATCCTTCGAATCGAACGATTCGAAGGATTTAAATCCAACGATCGAAGGAAAATCCTTCGATCAAAAGATCACAGGCAAGCCTATGGGGACCTTCCCCATAGCTAACATTGACTTCGGTAGCTTTTAGCTGCCGAAGTAGGGGGTCGAAGTTTTTCTTAAAGGGACAGTACTTCGACTATCGAATGGTCGAATAGTCGAACGATTTTTAGTTCGAATCGTTCGATTTTCGTAGTCGAAGGTCGAAGTAGCCCATTCGATGGTCGAAGTAGCCCAAAAAAACTTCGAAATTCGAATTTTTTGAAATTCGAACCCTTCACTCGAATTCAGTGAATCGGCCCCTATGTGTACATATAAGATCCATTTATTTAACAGGTTCCAAAGCAAGGTGGCTTAGTAATTAGCATATTTGCTTTAAATAGCTGGGGTCAATTCTGGCCTGGGTACTATCTGCTCTGGTTGCATCTGATAAAACTTATTGGTGCTATATAAATAACAGATCAATAAATCATTAGAAATGTCTTGTTTTATGCAGGAACTCATATATATTTCAAGTCACGCATTAGATTTATGAGATCATTGCTCTAAATAAGGAATATCTTCTGACACTATGTCAACTGTAAGTTTTATGTGTATGTCACTGCAGTTTTCATGCCTAGCCTCTTGATTTGGCTAGTTGATCATACATACTAATATTCAAATTTGAGATGAATCAAAACATTTCATCATCTATGAAACCTTTTTTTGAAAAAATTAATCTTGATCACAAGATTTCCTGAGCTATTCCATAGTTATGTGAATATTTATGAAAATTTACAAATAGGTTAATGATGATCTTGTAAACTTGTGTTATTAAGCTATTTGATACATCACAATTGTTTAATTTCTGCAATTTTTCCACTTGACAAAATTCTGAGAATGTACTTACCAGTGACTTTAATTGCATCTCAACGAGTTTAATCTGGCCTGATTCCTTTTTTCTATTCCTAAAGATTCAGCTCAATCTGAATCCTTAAAAAAACATTTAAAATTGGACTTTAGAACAATAGCAACCCCCTCTTCTAAATTGTACAGTTATATGAAAAAGTTTGGGAACCCCACTTAATTCTTTGGAGTTTTGTTTATCACTGGCTCGGCTTTCAAAGTAGCACCTTTGTTTTAATATATAACATGCCTTATGGAAACTGTATTTTAGCAATGACATAACGTTTATTGGACTAACAGAAAATATGCAATGTGCATCATAACAAAATTAGACAGGTGCATACATTTGGGCACCCAAACAGAGATATTACATTGATACTTAGTTGAGCCTCCTTTTGCAAATGTAACAGCCTCTAGATGCATCCTTTACCCTTTGGTGAGTGTCTGGATTCTGTATTGTGGTATTTTTGCCCATTTGACCATACAAAATCTCTCCAGTTAAGTTAAATTTGATTGCTGCCAAGCAATTGTTGTCTCATCAGTCCAAAGTACTTTGTTCCAAAATGACTGTGGCCTGTCTAAATGAGGTTTTGCATACCTGTTAATGCTACTCTGTTTGTGGCATAAGTGCAGAAAAAGCTTCTTTCTCATCACCCTGCCATACAAAGTTTCTTTGTGCAAATTGCGCTGTATTGTAGAACGATGTACAGATACACGTCTGCAGCAAGATGTTCTTGCAGATCTTTGGAGGTGATCTTTGTGTTGTCTGTAACCATTCTCACAATCCTCTGCATATGCCGCTCCTGTATTTTTCTTGGCCTGCCAGACCTGGATTTTATAGCAACTGTGCCTGTGGCCTTCCATTTCCTAAATTACATTCCTTACAGTTGAAACTGACCTCTAAGATAGCTTTTTGTAGCCTTCCCCTAAACCATGATACTGAACAATGTTTGTTTTCAGATTTGTTTAGAGTTGCTTTGAGGATCCCATGCTGTCATTCTTCAAGGGAGAGTCAAACAGAAGCACAGCTTGCAATTGGCCACCTTAAATACCTTTTCTCATGATTGGACACACCTGCCTATGAAGTTCAAGGCTTAACATGCTAATCCAACCAATTTGGTGCCGCCAGTAATCAGAATTGAGCAATTACATGCATATAAATTAGCAAAATTACAAGGGTACCCACATTTGATTTAATTTCATACAACTGAATACTGCTTCACTACAAATCTTTGTTCAGAAAACACCCCTGGGTAAATGAAAGACATACCACTGTTATCTTTTTTGTTGAAAGTGGAATAGATTATTATTAGGCTGAGAGGGGTTCCCAAACTTTTTCATATGACTGTATATGGAAAATATTTACCCCATATAAAAAAAGATAATGATAAAAACATTTTATAATCAAATAACAGCAAAAATATACATTTAGTTTTCAATCTAAGCTAAATTATTTGTCATGTGTTGAACATAGGTATGTATATGTGTGTGTTGAACATAGCTATGTATAATTTGGTAATTATTGTTCTATTCTGAAACAGAACAAGTTGGCATATATATTATTTACAATTTAATTTCTATTGTTTCAGATTGGGAATAAAAATTTAGTAAGCAGCATAAAGAAGTCACAATCTCATACAAGAGTGGTGATAAAAAGCTTGTTTGGAGCTGAGAGGGATAAAGTGACATAAAAAAAACAACTTTTATCCCTGTATTATTTAGTGTCCCTTGCATGTAGTGTCACTGTGTATTTCCAGCCAACGCAGTCTTCATATTTTCAACTGACAGGTCCTCATGAATTTTAATGTAATAACTCCATATTCATGATTGTAATGCAGTAACGATAACAAATAGAATAGTGAAATAACTCTTTACAAAACCATCCTCTGCTTTCTTCTGCTTAAGTTTACACCTTAAATCCTGTAACCACATGACTTCATCAGTTGTTTTTGTTTGATAATATTGTTTAATCCCTTAGATATATAGTGGGGAATCAAAAATATGTTCTTGTTAAATCTTATTAGGTTTAATTCTGTTGCTATGTTGAATCCTTGTCAATGTAAGGAAATGCTAGGTCAGTGCCATAGTATAGGCTGTTTTAGTTGAAAATGGATCATGGGTCAATTTGAAAATTAAATGTAAAAATCTATTCTTTTTAAGGGTCTAGGTAAGGCCACGTTTACATTACTTATTTGATCTATACAATTTAAATACAACATTATTTTAGGCATGCAGATGTATTTGGTGTTTTTGCCCACTGTACATTAAATATAAGAAATTCTAGTGAAATTATTTTTATTTTGTTACAGCTATATATGCATTACGTAGTTGCCTGCAGTCAGCTTAACTTTGTTTGGAAAAAAACACTGGCACTGAGACCTAGCAGGAAACTAAATGAACACTAACCAGGCAAAAACAGCATCATTACACTGTATGGGTACATTTTTAAACAGTTTTGTAATATTGAAAACGTTTTGTTTTCAATATTACAAAATATATAATAATATAATAATAATAATTAGCTCATCTAGAACATAAGCTAATTCCTAAACAATAAAATAGGTTATATACTTTTCAATAGTACGTACTGTGCGAAATTATCACTAAATGTTTTTAAACTCTTCATAAACATTGGGAGGCCCATTTATCAAAGGTCCAATTTCGAATGTATGTGAAATTTTTTTTAATTTGAATATTCTGTCAATTCGACTGGGAGGGTATTTTAGAAAAAAAATATTTGAAAGAATTGTTCCAACACGACAATTCGAATTGTATTTGATTTGATTCGTAAGAATCTAGTTTTTCTCCCGAAAAAAAACTTGAATGTCAGGAAGGCTATTAACATCTCCAAAATCCTGTTTTTTGCTAGAATTGAGCACCTGATGCCCATTACCATGTACTTACTACACAATTATGCTGTGAGGAGTGCAGATACATCTAGGAAATGCTGAATGGAAAGTAATTGCCTGCTCTGCCTCTATGCCTAAGACAAAGAGGAGGGGCAGACAATATATGATAGACCGTTTAGCCTTTAAAACAAGTTTATAACAGGTATGGGTGTTTAATTTGAAAATAACTTTTCTTATACAGCTTTTTATGTCTGGGTGTCAGATCCCTGAAAGAGTTGTTTATCTTGTGACCTCAAAAACATGCATGTTAGCTTCTGAGTAACGAAGTTCCTATTAACATGGATGTAATTAGATGTAAACATAAAGGTCATTTAATATAAATTAATCTACAGTGGCAATTAGTGATGGGTGAATTTATTCGGCAGGCGCAAATTCGCCGCGAATTTGCACGATTCACCAACGGCGAATGAATTTGCAAAATGGCCGCGAAATTCACTGACGTAAAAAAAACGGCGTTCGTTGTTCTGCGGCGTTTTGCGAATTTTTCGCCGTTTTGTGGGAAATTCGCAAATTTTCTGCCAAAACGGCGCAAATTCGCCCATCACTAGTAAATATAATAAATAAATATAATATATAAAATTACCATTATCCTGCACCTTCTATACTGCGTGTTTACTGGCAAGACTTGGTGCCAATAGATCATTATACTGAAAGGACTAATTCTATGACAAATTATGTTTAAAGTTGTTGTTTGTTATTTCATAACTATATCTGGTGACCATTTAGGTTTGATTAATATTTAAATCAAACATATAACTGTTATTACATGCACCCTAAAATCATGCACAGAAGACCGAATTTGCCCCATTGTTTATGCTTTTTTTTAGTTTTTGTCTATCCATCATCATTACAATGGTTTACTTAAAAGAAACAATGTGAAACTCCTAACCATGTCTAAATATCAGACCCACCCTTGCCTGGGAAATAATCTTGAATTTAAATCAAAGCCTTATAACCCATTAGACACATAATTGTTGCTATGCTCTTGGAACAGCCCATTAAAAATATACCTCCCTGACCTTTTATAAGCTTTTGTATACAGATCGTACTTTGTTATACAGTTTATGTCAATAACCAAATCTCAGGTTTAAACAAATGATTTGCTTGACTGTAAGTTAATTTACAAATGAAGGTCAATACCTTTTAAGAGACCATGCTTCTATCAAATGTTGGAGACTTTTTTAATAGTTCATTGTTATACTGACCATCTTGTATTGCCATATCTTAAGTATTCATCATGTTTTATGTATGATTCTATTTCTTAGATTAGTTGCATGCATTTTCTAGAATGTCCTGAAATATTTATTAGAGAGAGTATATTATTTTGCCCTAGGAGAGACATTAATAAATTAATATTTGATTTAATTTTAAATTGCACATTTTCTGATTTTTAGTATTTTGCCTTTGTGTTCACATATCTGATCCCTGATATCCGAGACAGGTTATTTTTGAACTTATAAAGCTTACTACCCACAACAATTAAGTATTATTGCTTTATTTCTTTTATTTATTCAGATTTTTATGAAGTCTGATCTTTTTTTTTCAGTCTTCATTTTCCATAGTGTTGAATTCCTGAGCTGGAAAATTAAAACTGCATTTAAACACAACATTTCTCTGACTATATAATGTAGGTATGGGTCTTGAGCAACACCTGAGAAATATAAAGTCATTGCCTGTAAATCAGAAATGTGAGACTATAGACTTATTTGCCAAATCCATTCTTATGATAGTTGCCTGAATGATCAGACAAGGCAGAGGAAACATTGTCAGTCTTTCCATCATTTACACATAGCCCCAACATATATCAGCTATAACCCTACTTCTGTCATTCAAAATTTGCCAGTAAACATACTAACAGGTATAGATCTTGCACTGTAGACTCAAAAACAAAGGTAAAAACATTTAGGGACTGATTTACTAAAACTCAAATGTATCTAATTTTTTAATTAAAATAAAGTTGACTTAACGCCTTTCCATGAGTTGAACTCATTTATAGATTGTTCTTGAAAAATCAGAGCAACAAAACAGTACCAAAAAATTGAGTGTCAATTCATATTGTATGATTGATACTCCAAAAACTTGACTTTTATCGGACGAAAAACTCTGACTTCTTTGGATTATCCAGCGAAAATCACAATTTTAAGAAACAACTTTAGAGACATCTGCCATTGACTTCTACATGAGCTCAACAGGTTTAAGATGGCATTTTTTTGGATTGGATTTTTAGCAGCTTTGGGGTATGATACAAAATTCTAAATTTTACCCCTAAAAGCCTCAACCAGAATAAATTGAGGTTTAATAAATGGGCCCCCAAATATAGGTTGCTCTAACTGTAGTTCACTTTAACAGGCATATTTATAGGTCAAATGCAATATGCCCATAATTATTATCTAATTAGTCATATATTGAACAGACCAGATAGAAAATATGACTGGTTGTGGATGAAAAGCCTTTTGTGTGATTGAAAATAAGGCTTAGATTGACTAGTTGATCTATATAACACAAGTTATAAAATAAAAGCAAAAATCTGACTAGTTGTTATAGATAACTGCACTGGTGACATATAACACCTATGTTAGTAAATCAACCCCTGCTTCATAACAGTGTTGTCCCATGGATCCCCGTTATAGGGGCAAAGTGGCTAACGCTAGCGAAAATTCACCAGCGTGACGTAATTTAGTTACTTTGGCGATTTACTAACGAGTGCTGGCGTAAATTCGCTAGCGAAGTGCACCTACTCTAGCGCTACTTCGCACCCTTACATTAGGCGAAGTTGCGCTATGGCGAAGGGACGTAACTACGCTAATTCACTAACTTGCAGATTTTACTGAACGTTACCTCTTGTGCCAGACTTGCCTTCGCCACCTCAGACCAGGCGAAGTGCAATAGAGAAGATAGGGCCCAAAAAAGGCTGGCATCTTTTCCTTTTTTAAGGGTGATAGGCTGAAAAAGATTGTACATTTTTTTTGCGGGTACCCTCCTTTCCCCCCTACATTTCCTAACATATGGCACCTAAATTATACAGTGGGTACATGTATAGGGCAAAATAACAGCTCTATTTTATTTTATGAAGCTTTCCCAGCCTTGTGTAGTGTAATGTATTTGCTGCTACATATATGTCCATTGTACTTTAACTTGGCGCCGTATGCAAATTAGGCATCGCTAGCGTAACTTCGATTTGCTTGACGAATTAACGCTAGCGCAACTTCGCTACCTTTCGCCTCCCTGAGCGCAACTTCGTATTTTAGTGAATTAGCAGCGCCATGGCGAAACTTCGCCTGGCGAAGTGCGGCAAAGCCAACACTGGCGCAACTTCGGAGGTAAGTATATTTGCCCCATAGAGTTTATATACTTAGAAGTAGGTGGACCAGTGGTAATCATCTGTGGCTACATGCTACTGCATTTCTAACCTTTACTTGAGCCCAAGTCCCAGTGAGGTGCTGAACATTCTATCCAGAAATATGGTGTGCAGGTTTCCTACTCACAGCTTTCTTAATCTACACTGTGAAATGACTAGAAATTCAAACCTTTTTACTAAAATGAACTGAAGCTTGCAACCAACCCAAATAAACAGCTGTGTGCAGCATAAAAGACTCAGACGTAATCATAAATTCTATCAGAATGCCCATCTACTGTAAACATGTGCGTTATGAACTATGAATGTATAAATAATGGCTTCATATTGAAGTAATTAGAATTCACTGCCATTAACAGCAGGATGTCTGAATAATTATATTGTAGAATGAAATGTCTAGGAAAACTCATTTTTACTCTTGCAACAATTATACTGATGATTAATGTTACTGATAATAATATTTAATATAAATACAGAACAGCAAAAATTAACTTTATCCATCACCTGTGACAGTATGAAAATTAGATGGCATCAGTAATCTTTGGTGAGTTCTTGCAAAATGTTGCTTAGTTAGTAATGAGATGTTGTTTCTTTAGCTCCACGAACTGATTAAATCATATTAAGGGGTTATTTACTAAACCTCAACCATATCTGGTTGGGCTTTTTGGTACAAAAACTCAAACTTTTAGTGGAAAAAAACCTAAAATATGTCAAGATTTTTTTATACCCCCATGCTGCAAAAAGCCGTAATCAGAAAATCTCAGACCTGTTTTGGTCCTGTATAAGTCAAAGGCAGGCCCGGATTTGCGGCAAGGCCGCATAGGCCCGGGCCTAGGGCGGCAAAGAAATAGGGGCGGCATGCTGCCCAGCCGCCGTTCAACTGCACCAGCTGCACCGGCGTTTTTTCGCCGGCGCGCTGGGAAGGCGGGCGCTAGGACCGCGCGGCCGCCTGGTCGGACCGCGCGGCCTAGGGGCGTGCAGAAGTGAAATCCGGCGCTGGTCAAAGGGAGAGTCCTCTATTCCAATTTGAAGTTATCTTGGTCTGCGATGGGTTAAACCTGATAATTAGGCAAAAACTGGAAAATCGAGCAATGCGGAAAAAAGCCTGAAAAATTATTACGATTCAGGCTTTCGCTCCATTTTATAAATTTTTTCCCACAACCCGATTAAATCTAGTTTTATTAATAAATAAGCTAAAACTGGGCATTAGTGATGTGCAAATTTATTCGCCAGGTGCGAACTTGTACCGATTTACCGCGATCCATCGCCGGTGAATAAATTTGCGAAACTGCTGCGAAAATTCGTCTGCGTCCAAAAAAATGGACGCTGACGTCAAAAACTAGACGCCGGCGCCATTTCACCGGACAAATTCGCCCATCACTACTGGGCATGGGAGTTTGGTTGAGTTAATTTTATTGATATTATGAGATAAATTTCGACTTTAGTAAATAACCCCTTAATGTTGCATTGTCTGTATAAATGTATATTCATCTATATCAGTCCCTGATCCCTGTGTTGCAAAAAATGCACAACCTGGTGGCACACTGCCTGAAAAAAATATTATGTGATTTTTCTATGAATTTCCAAGGTCTCAACTTTACTAATGGCACCCTTAAAGAATAACTCAGTATAACTATCATATAAAAATCATAGATAAAGGGTATCTAGCCAGAGGGTTGGTAATGAAGTTAATGTACATGCCCACACATAAACTGCTTTGTTTCAAAATGCTTTATAGTTCTTTAAGAAGAAAGTCACATTGCTAAGATGACTCCTTTGGGTAATCTCTTCCATAATTTTCTCATTAACTTTTTGTAGCACGCTAAAACCAAAGAAAAATGTATATACTTTTTACTTTTTATGCATGAGGAAAGATAGTATAAGAATTTAATGGAAGGTGCAGGCTACAATACAGCTAATGAGAGGATGATAACAGGCATCCTCTAGGCTAGAGTAACTATTCAGTTTGCCATTTCTTACCCACATTGCACCATTCTTTGCTAGATTTGCACCAGGTAGTAAACTGGAACCTGCATCTGAAAAGTAAGAGAAGGCACATTTTAGGCATTAAATTGGCTCTCAATGACAAAGGGAGTAACTCATGTTAGGTGCTGACCTTTGCTTCTGCCTCATGCACAAAAGCAGGCACTGTGGGCAAATGGAACCACTACAATTGTACTTATGAAGGTACTTATGGAGGTAAGGTTTTTAATAAAGTGTAATGGGTGCACTGGCAAGCAGAGAAGCATTAAAAGGAATTTGCTTTTGTCATATGTCATATGATTGTATCTATTTTTTGTATTACTGTGTTTTTTTTGGTTTAATAATTCAACAGCTCAATTAAAAATTTGAGTCTAAAAATGGAAAGAAATGTCAAAACAGCTTTATTGCTATGCTTTATGACACAAGTCACAAAGAGAAACGACAAGACCAATGACCCTCTATAATTTGGGGGTTCATTTATATGCAGTGTAAAAATTGCAGCTGGGCAGTAATTCATGGAAACCAATCAAACAGGAAGCCTTTACTGACTTTACTTCAAAAAGCAAAAATGTTGCTGTTGGTTACTTGCACCTACTATTTCACTCTCCTTGTAGTGCTTTACTACTGTAATAATAGTGAAAGAGTCATATTGGTAATTTAATAAAGGTTGCAAGAAGCAGTATACTTTGATTAGTGTGTTGCTCTTGAACTCTACCATCATTATTAGCAATAGCTAAGAAAGTATCTTGAACAAAGATTGGTGAAGATGATGATCTCACTATTTCATTTTATAAAGTTTGATACAGCACTGGACATTATTTATCCAGCTCAATGCCACCCTACATCAAAATTTTAGTTTTATTCTTTAAATTTTAATGAAATTGATTGAGACTGGCAGTGATCAATCATCGTAACTTAGCAGTCCAGACTTACTCTAATCAATATTTATCATCATCACCGCTACTACAGAAATTATGTCATTTATTTTGACTAGCCTGGGGCTATTACTTATCAACATTTTGCTAAATCAATATACATATGTGGTTTAGAATGCATAGGTAAAGTTACTTTATAAGTGGTGGTGTAACGGTTGGCACCCTGAATCTAGAACCAATGCCAAGCACCCTGGTCTCGGCTCGTGCTTCTGCCTGTAACAGCCGCCTTTGGCCTCGGGAAGAGCCCTCAGCTACTCAGATGTCGCCAGGTTTTAAAATGAGAGGTGCAAGGCGAAAGGTTCTAAACAAGCGAAGGGGCACAACTGTAAGCAAAGTCTTTGGGCAGAAAGTCGTGGTACAAGACGTAAGACAGAATCGTAGTCAGATGAGGCCAGGTCGAGGCAGGCAGAGAATAAGCGTAGTCAGGCAGACAAGGGTCAAAACCAGGTAGTTAATCAGAAGGATGAGGCAGAAGAGGTAGTCAGTATTCAGGCACAATCAGGAACAGATAGCTCAAAGTTAACACCACCAGGATAATCCTATAATGGGCAAGGTCTAGGAGCCCAAATGAGCCTTTTATAGTGGTTTGAATTTCGCGCCTTTGCATGCCTGCTTCATTACACCAGCGCTTCAGCGTCTATTTTAGAAATGAGACGCAGGTGCGCACGCCCTAAGAAACAAACTGGAGGAAGAAGAAGCACAGCGTGGCGGCGTCCCCGCCACACCACTGGACCATCAAGGCAAGTAGTTTTGTTTTACATTGTTTTACATTACCCCCCTCTCTAGGGGGGGCCACTGGACCCCCAGGTCTCTCAGGAAACTTAGAATGAAACTGCTTCCTGAGGCGATCAGCCCTAACATCACCAACAGGAACCCAAGAGTTTTCCTCAGGACCGTAGCCCTTCCATTTGACAAGGTATTGTAACTTACCCCGCACTAGGTGAGAATTGAGGAGCTCTTGGACAATGAATTCAGGCTGACCCTCAACCAAAACTGGGGGAAGAAAGGATTGCTGGTGCACCTGTGTGGCAGATTTCAGGAGGGAACCATGAAAAGAATTAGAAATTTTGAAAATATCAGGAAGAAGGGTTGATTACTTCAATGATGGGATATGGACCAATAAACCTGGGCCCCAACTTGAGAGAAGGGACCTTAAGCTTAATGTTTTTTGTAGACAACCATACAGAGTCTCCTACCTGATATTTGGGTGCTTTTTTCTGAGTGGCCGTAGCTGCAGAAAGAGAATCGTGCACCCCAGACCAAATTTTGGCAAATTGTTTGATGGAAGAATTGACAGAGGGTACAGGGGACAAAGAACCAGTAAAGGAAAATGCTTTGGGATGTAAACCATTAACAATAAAAAAGGGAGATTTACCAGAGGAAGAATGAGTTGCATTATTGTAGGCAAATTCTGCCCAGGGTAATAGTTCAACCCATGTCAGACACATAACACCTCAAAAATTGTTCAAGGGACTGGTTAACCCTTTCAGTTTGACCATTGGTTTGAGGATGATAAGCGGTAGAAAATGACAACTCAATCCCCACCAAAGAGCAGAATTGCTCGCCAAAATTTTTAAACAAACTGTACCCCTCTATCAGAAACAATATTGACCAGAAACCCATGTAACTTAAAAACATTAGAAATTAATAACTCAGCCAATGTTTTGGCAGAAGGGAGGTGTGGGAAGGAAATGAAGTGGCTCATCTTGCTGAACCTATCTACCACCACCCATATCATGGTTTTTCCCTGAGAAGGGGGCAGATCAACAATGAAATGGGACCAGGGTTTATCAGGGATAGGTAGTGGCCTCAACAAACCCTGTGACATATTCCTAGAGGATTTTGACCTCTGACAGACAGGGCAAGAATTTTCAAAAATTTTAGCGTCTTGCTTAAAGAGGACCTGTCACCTTGAGACATAAGTAATATATATATCTTTTCCCTCCTTAGTTTAACCCTTTAGTCAGCTGTTTTTGTCTATATCTGAAACGGATTAGAAAATCTCCTACATGTAAAAAGTGCTTCATAGGCGCTGCCATGTTGAAATAGGGCCCCTTTGTTTTCTGTGTGTGGATTGTGCCAAACTGCCAAATCTCATGGATGCTTAGTGATAGAGTATACTCTGTGATAGACTGGCTCTGTAGCATTGATATTCTATTAGGATTGTTTGAAACACATTGTTCTTTTTAGATTGTGTGGGCTTTTACTAAAAAATCTCATAAACTATGAAATTACTGAAACGCTAAAACCTGCTAAAACTGTGCAGTTCTTGGGGCTCATTCATAAACACTCTGACCTGTTAGTGAGGTAACCCCCTTAACCATAAAACGTACATTGTATAACCCTATCGATGGAGGATAAGCGATCGGCGTTCTTCCCTAGCAGCATAGGTTGCTGATCGCTAGAGTGCCAAGCCCCCACCAATCAATCACGCTCCCCCAGCCCTGATGGTGTTGCGGGAGGTAGCGTATATTTCCGTGAGGAGTAACTAGATTAGAGCAAGTAATATCCCTGCCTAATTGAGCTAAAAGAAAACCGGCACCTGACGCGCGTTTCGCTCGCTCAGCGAGCTTTGTTGGATGCCTTTGAGAAAGGACTGCCCCTTTTTTCCAACAAAAAAGAAACCCGCACCAGCAGGGGAACTAGAAGGTCTGATAAAACTTCAAGGTTTTCCTTGATATACTCTCTCATTGCCTGGGCTTTGGGCAAGGAGAGAGGATAGGTCCTACCATGAGGGGGAGAAGTACCTGGGACAAGGTCAATTGGACAGTCATACTGTCTGTGTGGGGGTAAGGTCTCTGCGTTTTTTTTAGAAAAAACATCAGCATATTCAGCATAAGCCGCAGGTAAACCTTCTAAAGAGGTAGTAGCCACCACTTGAGGAACACAAGAACCACCACATTTAGAACCCCACTGAAGAACCTCCCCGGTTACCCAGTCAATATAAGGGTTATGAGATTGGAGCCAAGGTAATCCCATTATTAAAGGAGATGAAGCACCCTCAATATTATAAAAGGTTAAATCCTCACAGTACAGGTTGTTAGTGCACATGGTTAAGACCTCAGTTTTCTTGGTTACTAAACCTGACCCGAAGGGTTTTTTATCCACAGCTAAAATTCTCATGGGAGGATTTAAAGGGATTAAAGGAATATTAAACCTTACTGCGAAGGCAGTATCCAAGCAATTCCCCTCCAGCCCTGAATCCACAAAAGCTTTTAAACTTTGACAGAGCCTGTAGGTCAGGTTAACTAAACCGGTAACATAATCCTAGAGGAAGAATGGGGAGAGGAAACTTCTTTACCCAAATGGAGCTCCCCTTCTCCATTTAGGCTTGGAAGTTTCCCGGCCTCTTAGAACATTGATTCAGAAAATGACCCTTTGCCCACAGTAAATGCAAAGACCCATAGATCGCCTGTGGGCCTTTTCCTCAGGAGTTAGATGGGATATGCCCAGTTGCATGGGTTCTTCCAGAGGCAAAGGCACAAAGGGATTAGGGGGTTTGACATTGGTAACCACATTCGGAAAGAAAGATTTAGCATTGGTAACACCAGAATGAAAGGAAGTACCTTTCTCACCCCTTCTCTCCCTCTGTCTTCTATCTACTTGGATGGCAAGAGACGTGAGATCATCCAGGTTAGTACATAGTGGATAGTTTACTAGGCTGTCTTTGACAGAATCTGAGAGCCCTATCTGGAACTGGCTACGAAGAGCCACGTCGTTCCTCCCAGTTTCTACTGCCCACCTGTGGAACTCTGTGCAATACACCTCCGCATCCCTCTTTCACTTGCGTAATTTACGAATCGCAGAATCGGCTGAAGAAGCACAATCCGGGTCATCGTAGAGTATCGACATTGTTTTAAAGAAAGTCTCTAGGGAATAGCGGGCAGGATCAGTGGAGGGTAGCCTTAGGGCCCAATTTTGGGTATATCCCTGTAACAGGGTCATTACAAACCTACTCTTTAAACACAAAAAATTGGGTTCTATCCCCATTAAACTTCTCGGGGAAGACAAATTTAGGCTCATGGGTCTTAGGTACGTTACCCGGCATGGAAGGAGAACCCACAGGAGCGGCCACAGGAGGGGTGACCACAGGAACTGGAGACTGTACAGCAGAATCCAGACGGTGTGTCAGATTGTGAAAACCTTGCATAAGGTAATCTTGCCTCTGCTCATGTTCTTCGAGGCGCTGCAGTAGAGTGGTAAGTAGCGCTTCTGTAGTGGAAGGAGCAGCGGCTTTACCTTCTTCGTCCATGGCCCTTTATAATGTAATGGTTGGTATTTTTCTATTTGTATAATTATTGCTGGCACACACAATTATTTAGATGTTGTTTGTTGCTACATGCTGTTCATGCTACAGTTTACTTAAAATATATTCCCTGAACATGTGATTCCCTGACATGTTCTAAAGGTATTTCTTGATAAAACACAGAGAGCATTCCACTGTTTTTTTACTGAACCTGCTGCACTGTTGAAATGCTATCCTCATTAGGGCAAGTATGGCACTCCATACTGTAATGGATAAAATTGGCAGATATAGAAGAATTCCAGCAAAGAATGATAAAAAAGTGTTTTTTTACTGAAAATATAGGGAATGTGAACCTGTTAGGAGGTGAAATATATTTTAATTGTAAATAATTAGGCAATACGCAGTTCAGCCTGCACGTGACACTAACCCTTAAGAATGGCCTGTAGAATTAATTACATGAGCTTATATAAGGAAAATTCCCCTGTGGCCTAAGAATATCAGCAGGCAGGACAAAAGCCTGTAGAGCCTGAGAGGCTGTTCCCTGTTTGGACGAGTTAGGGGATTGGTACTATCTTACCTCAAAGGCGACAGGTAACTGGGCAACTATGAGGAGTCAGTGTATTGGTGGTATACAGGACAGGACTGAGAATTAAAATAGGCCCTGGCATTTCAGGTACACAGAGGCCCAATCAGCCCACATAGAGGCCCAAACAGCCCCCTAAATACTGACTTTCTATGGCACCTTATAGCAGCCCCTCTGGCATTTGCCAGAACCCGCAGATTGTCAGTCCGGGCCTGGTGGTATATGCTCAGGCAATTGTGTGCAAGTTAGAAAATTGGAGTGTTCAGGCATAGCTTAGTGGAAATCTATGGAATCCACAGTGAGACAGCTTGGGAGAAGCTAATGCACTGTATGCTGGACACAACAGAAATAGCAGGGGGAAAGGAGAGACGGCCCTCTCAATGGCTAGCACTCTGCTAGTGCTGACAAGAGCATTGGAGGCTTCTGGAAAAGGAATGCTGTGTGAATAAAGATGTGGGAGCATCTTATTGTTCGGGCCCGAAGGCATAGTTGGAGTGTGGACCAAGGAGGAGGCAGGTAGTTAGACCAAAGTTCACAGTATCAGAAGGGTAAGGCAAGAGAGTAGTCAAAAGTCCAGGCAATAGTTCAATCCGAAATAACAGGCAAGGTTGGTACACAGGAATCAATCAGTAATAACACACCCAGGAATACACAAAGTTAAACCTATACTTGGGCAATGTCTGCAATGTCCAGAAGGCTTTATATAGGCCAGATTTGGCGCCAAAGTTTGAGCGCAATGGCGTCATGATGCTGACTCTGTCGTCTAGACGCCGGCGCACGATCTGACGCCGGCGACCATTCCGACGCCGGCGACCAATCGGCAGGCGGGAAGACGCCGGCGACCATTCCGACGCCGGCAACCAATCAACAGGTGGGAAGACGTTGGCGTCATAGCGCTGCGACCAGCAGGATCCACATGGAGAGGCAGGGAGTCGCCATTTTGGACGCCATCGCCATCTTGAATGTGAGTAGCGACTTCCATTTCCATTACAGTACCCCCCTCCTTAGGGGGGCCTCTGGACCGAACCCCTTCCACTGAATCAGGAACTGCAACACACCTCTAGAGATCCGGGAATCCAGAATTCTTTTAACTTCAAACTCCTGGTGCCCATCAACAAGAACAGGAGTGGGAGTGGATGAAGAAGAAGAAGGTATTGCAGGCTTGAGAAGAGACACATGGAAGACATTAGGAAACCGCATCTCCGGGGGGAGCTGCAGACGAACCGCCACAGGATTAATGATTTCGACAATTGGAAAAGGGCCGATGAACTTGGGACCGAGTTTGGGAGTAGGTGCTTTGAGACAGATGTTAAATGTAAATAACCAGACTTTGTCACCAAGATTATATTGAGGGGAAGAAATTCTTCTTTTGTCTGCAAACTTTTTTTGAGACAGAGAACTCTTTTCCAGATTGGCTTTAGTGGCTTGCCAGATAGCGAGCATGTGAGCGGCTTGATCATTGGCAGCAGGAACGTTCGTGAGAAGGAGATCTTGAGGGAAAGCTAGGGGATTCTGACCGTAGACACAAAAGAATGGGGACCTCTCGGAAGAAGCATGCATAGCATTGTTGTGAGCAAATTCAGCCCAAGGGAGTAGATCTGCCCAGTCATCCTGACACAAAGACACATGGCAACGAAGAAATTGCTCTAATGCTTGGTTGACCCTCTCAGCAGCTCCATTGGATTGTGGGTGGTAGGCAGAGGAAAACTGAAGAGAGATGTGAAGTGCTTTACACAAAGATCTCCAAAATTTAGAAACAAATTGGGAACCTTTGTCGGACACAACTTTAGCCGTAAATCCATGAAGGCGAAAGATATGCTGAATAAACAATTTGGAAAGTTCTTGAGCAGAAGGCAACTTGCAAAGAGGAATGAAATGGGCCATCTTGCTGAACCTATCGATCACGACCCAAATGACCGTATGCCCATGGGAGATAGGTAAAGCCACAATGAAATCCATCGCCAAATGAGTCCAAGGTCGAGAGGGAATAGGTAATGGAAGAAGCAGTCCCTTAGGTGGGGAATGTCCAGACTTAGAGGTTGCACAAGTGGAACAAGAAGAAATAAAGTCCTTAACATCCTTCCAGTGCGAAGGCCACCACACCAGGTGAGACAAAAGTTCAGTAGTCTTCTTAATTCCAGGATGTCCAGCCTGTTTGGAGTTATGGGACTGAGACAGGATGGAGTGACGAAGTTCAGGAGGAACGAATGCAACTCCCAAGGGAGTATCGCCAGGAGCAGAAGATTGTGCAGATGGCAACTGGTAAATAAAGCAGCAATGATCTTGGTAGGGGGCACAATGGGTTCAGGATCCTCAGAACAAGAGTCTTCAGGGATGAAGCTTCTGGAAAGAGCATCTGTCTTCTTGTTTCTGGAACCAGGGCTGAACGTGATAACAAAGTTGAAACATGAGAAGAAGAGTGCCCACCTAGCTTGCCTGGGATTAAGGCGTTTAAGAGACTGAATATATTCAAGGTTTTTGTGATCAGTGAAGATAGACACTGGCACAGAGGAACCTTCCAACAGATGTCTCCACTCTTATAGAGCTAATTTGACAGCCAACAGCTCATGGTTACCCACGGTCATAGTTCTGCTCGGGAGAAGAAAACTTTTTAGAATAGAAAGCACAAGGATGCAATTTCCCATAACACGAGGATCTTTGGGATAATACAGCTCCAGCCACGACATCAGAAGCATCAACCTCAATGAAGAACGGTAGAAGAGGGTCAGGGTGTCTGAGGATTGGAGCAGAAGAGAAGGAATCTTTGAGTGCTTTGAATGCTTCCAAAGCTTGAGAGGGCCAGCATTGAGGTTTTCCTCCTTTCCGGATGAGGGACAGGATTGGAGAAATCTTAGATGAGAAACCTTTTATGAACTGTCTGTAATAATTGGCAAAACCAATAAACTTCTTTATAGCTTTGGTGCTGGTGGGGAGGTGCCAATCTTGGATTGTTGAAACTTTTGCTGGATCCATCTTGAAGCCTTGCTGGGAAATAATGTACCACAGAAAGGGAATAGAAGAAACTTCAAAGGAGCATTTTTCAAGTTTGGCGAAAAGGTCATTTTTCCTCAGCCGAGATAAGACCTTCCGCACCTGGAGCCGATGTTCAATGAGATTCGAGGAAAAGATTAGAATATCATCCAAGTAAACGACTACACTTTGGCCTAACAAGTTGCGGAAGATGTCGTTAACGAGTTCTTGAAAAACCGCAGAAGCGTTACTAAGACCAAAGGGCTACACAAGATACTCGTAGTGCCCGTCACGAGTATTGAACGCGGTCTTCCATTCATCACCCTCTCTGATCCAGATGAGATTATAGGCCCCACGAAGATCCAGCTTGGTGAAAATGCTGGCACCCTTGAGCTGATCAAATAACTCGGATATGAGGGGAAGAGGGTAGCAGTTATTTTGTAAGCCACGGTAGTCAATGCAAGGTCGTAGACTGCCATCCTTCTTTTCAACAAAGAAGAACCCCCGCACCAGCAGGAGAAGAAGATGGATGGAAGAAGTCTCTTTTAAGATTTTCCAGGATGTACTCTTTCATCGCTGCAGTTTCAGTAGGAGAGAGCGGATAAGTACGTCCTCGAGGAGGCATAGTGCCAGGAAGAAGTTCAACAGAGCAGTTATGAGACCGATGAGGAGGAAGAGTTTCTGCAGATTTCTTGTTGAAGACAGAGAAGTCTTGGTAGGCAGGAGATAGGGAGGGATTAGGAACAATGGCAGAAATCTTGACAGGATTATGGATGAGCAACCAAGGAAGTCCTAGCACTACTGGAGTTGATGGGCAATCAATCAGAAGAAACGAAAGTCTTTCAGTATGCAGGGTGCCCATACTTCTTGGGATGACTTGGAGATGAAGGCAGAAGAAAGTGGCCGATCATCAATGGCTTGGACTGGGGAAGATGATCAATTCCGCCCAGGTAAGTTTCCCCAAACTTACCTAGGCGTTGGCGTTTCCCGGCTTCACAGGGCACTCATGGGCAAAATGTGATTTTCCCCCGCAATATAGGCAAAGTCCTGCAGCCCTTCTCCGCAATTTTTCTTGTTTGGAAAGACGAACACGACCAATCTGCATTGGGTCTTCTGTGGGAGTGGGAGAAGAAACTGGAACAGAAGCTGAAGAAGGAGATGCAGCAGTGCTGGGGAGCAAAGGTCTTTGGAAGCAAGGAGCCAGGATGGGTTGGAACTTCCTTACCCGCTCTTTATCAGCTTGGTGCTCCCTTTGTCGAGTATCCACCTTGACGGCCAGGGCAATAAGATCCTCCCAGTGTATAGGCAGCTCACGGGAGACTAGGTCATCCATGAGGTGCATAGAGAGCACCTTGTAGAAAGATCTCATTGTTCCAACCAGTCTCGGCAACCAACATGCAGAACTCAATTGCGTATTCTGGCACAGAACGCGTTCCCTGACGAACCTGGAACAGGCGTGAAGAGGCGGATGCTGCCCGGCCGGGAGCATCAAACACTGTGCGCAGATCTTGGATAAAGTCCTGCAGGCCTTCTCCGCAATTTTTCTTGTTTGGAAAGACGAACACGACCAATCTGCATTGGGTCTTCTGTGGGAGTGGGAGAAGAAACTGGAACAGAAGCCGAAGAAGGAGATGCAGCAGTGCTGGGGAGCAAAGGTCTTTGGAAGCGAGGAGCCAGGATGGGTTGGAACTTCCTTACCTGCTCTTTATCAGCTTGGTGCTCCCTTTGTCGAGTATCCACCTTGACGGCCAGGGCAATAAGATCCTCCCAGCATGTTGGCAGCTCACGGCAGACTAGGTCATCCATGAGGCGCATAGAGAGCACGTTGTAGAAAGCTCTCATTGTTCCAACCAGTCTCGGCAACCAACGTGCGGAACTCAATTGCATATTCTGGCACAGAACGCGTTCCCTGACGAATCTGGAACAGGCGTGAAGAGGCGGATGCTGCCCGGCCGGGAGCATCAAACACTGTGCGCAGATCTTGGATAAAGGCCTTGGCGTCATCGATTAAGGGATCTTCTTTCTCCCACAGAGGAGATGCCCATTCCAAAGCTTTACCAATCAGGCGAGTAATGATGTACCCCACCGTGGCACGTTCCGAGACATATTGATTGGGAAGTACGTGAACTGGATCTCACATTGGTTAATGAATCCTCTACAGGCCACAGGATCACCACTGAAGAGTGGAGGTGCTGGGATACGAGATTCGGAGGCATGAGCAGGCGCCACAGGAATCATGGCAGATGCAGAGGCAGGGACCTGAATCGTCGGTGTGAGGGCAGACAATTTTTCCAAGATAGCCTCTAGAGCTTGGCCAAAGTGGGTCTGCTGAGCTTCGTAGACCTCCATTTGTGAGGCTATGCCACGGAAAGCTCTTCCGAAGTCTGGCTGGGATGGGGCCTCCTCAGAAGGGTCCATGGCCCAAGTATAATGTACGGGCCCAAAGGCACAGTTGGAGTGCGGACCAAGGAGGAGGCAGGTAGTTAGACCAAAGTTCACGGTATCAGAAGGGTAAGGCATGAGAGTAGTCAAAAGTCCACGCAATAGTTCAATCCAGGCAGAGAAGGGTCAATCCGAAATAACAGGCAAGGTTGGTACACAGGAATCAATCAGTAACAACACACCCAGGAATTCACGAAGGTAAACCTATACTTGGACAATGTCCAGAAGGCTTTATGTAGGCCAGATTTGGCGCCAAAGTATTGAGCGCAATGGCGTCCCGACGCCGGCGCACGTTCTGACTCCAGCGACCATTCCGACGCCGGCGACCAATCGGCAGACGGGAAGATGTTGGCGTCATAGCGCTGCGACCAGCAGGTTCCACATGGAGAGGCAGGGAGTCGCCATCTTGGACGCCGTCGCCATCTTGGACGCCATCACCATCTTGAATGTGAGTAGCGATTTCCATTTCCATTACACTTATATACTCCCAAGTCTGGCTTCCAGAACTCTGGTCTGTGTCCTGCTATACCTGTAATGCCTATTATCACGGTGGAACCCTGGAGTTACTGTTACACTGAATATGGTGCTACAGTATTTCCAGGGTTCACTCAGTGGGTTGCATGAATAGGTGTAGCATAAATGTTCTAAAAGAATGAAACAGTAATATTCACTGAAAAATTGCACTTTATAAGCAGCATTTGCTGTCGTAAATGATTCTTATAAAACCCCCAGAATGAGAAACTTGGAAGAAACTCAGTGCTGCTAATAATACTGTACACACCCTTTTTTCAAGGTCGGCAAGCACTGACATTATTCATTGTCATCGTTGATCCTGCTTTGACTGCCAAACAATGAAGGTTTAAAAAACAAGCAAACAGAAAATAACAGAAAATTGCAAGTATGAATTTACAATTGCAAGGATAAAATATGTGCATAATGCTGAGTTGCGGAAAACAGCGTAAACAATAGTTAAAGTTTATTAGATTTACATGAAAGCATCTCTCCTAACAATTTCCTCCAGAGTATAGCAACACCCCTCCAAACAATTTCCCAGGAACTTTGAAATGCCCCTCTTATTTATTTCCCCAGAGTTTATGCAGGACTTTGCATAAGTAAATGCCCATTGGATTTTGTTTTTTTACAACTTTGAATTAAAATGGCTTTAATTGGATATTGTACCATTTGATTTTATACAATGTACTTAAGACTTGCATGTCTTCTCGCATGTTGATATGTGGTGGATTAGAACCACATGTGGCTGAAATTACAGCAATATGTTTTTAGGGGTAAGTCTCTACCAGCTTGGTGCATCTGGATCCTGCAATTTGTGCCCATTCTTATTTGGAATAATTGCTCAAGCTCTGTCATGTTGTCTTGCCACAAATTGGTGGACTGAGTTCTGAGGTTCAGCTGGATCATTTATTTTCTTTATATAAAATTTCGTTTTATACTACTCCAGTGTAGCTTTAAAGTAACTTAAAATAACCTGAAAATAGCAAAAATACTGTATTTTTTTATCATACTGAATGTTTTTACTAGAATCATTTTATTTTTGAATTTAAACAATGAAAACATACTCTGCAGCTCTTGACATTAAATGGGACTATATATTGACTATACAGTTTACATACAAAAATACAACTGATGATGCAAGAGGCACTGCTCAAAAAAGCTTACAGTCTAGAGGCCTTCTTCACCACCAGCTGTAATTAGTGAATTCTCCATGCATTTGCTGCAGAGCAGTCACAAAATTAATTCACTCCCTTACGTAATTTTGATCGACAATATCGTTTATGAGCTTGATACTCTTCATTAATTTACCTGTTGCACAAATAGACAATAACCGGTACATAAATACCCTCTATGCTCTCTCAAATAAGTTGATGGGTGACTTTAGCACATGTTATGATCTAAGGAGTTGTGCCCCTACTAGAACACATTTTTGAAGCATCATAAGGCTAAGAATATTTAAGCTTAATGCATATAATTAAGATTTTCATGGGAATATTTTCTTAGGATACACTAATGGCCCTCAATATTGCTAGATTAATTAATGTATCAAGGGTGTGAATTTAGTATCTTTTTCTGGCCCTTTTCCAGAACATTTATTTGGCAAGTATAACTGTGTCAAGTGAATTTTACTATACATGCTGCTTTAAAGCAAAGACATATGATTAAAGAGCGCATAATTATTTTTGGTTTGCCTTTTACTTATCCTGTATAAAGTTCACTCTTGGGATTTCACACTGTGAAAAATTCATAATAGTTGAGACAATCTGAAGGGGAAAAATTCAGCAGTATGTAGTCCATTATGAAGCTATTTTATTTGTAAAAGGATAACACAATACACACTCCATTTTAATCACCTTAGACTTTATGTCTTAATCTTCACCGTCTTGGCATGTCTCCTAGTTTTTGTCTCTCGTCGAACAGTTGCTTCCACTGTTCAGGTCAATGATAATCATATTAGTAAAACATGCAGGCACTTTCCATAAGGACTGTGTGTAAAATTCATTAGTATTAAATGAACATATTGAATGTGTGACATAGCCATAGTTGCTAATTGCCATTGGCTAAGCATTTTAATGTAAGCAATGTAAAATGATCTTGAACAATGGCCAAAGAATGGCCAAACGATTTCTAGAATGCAGGTGTACACTATTTTGGGTCTAATTCAGTTTCTGGCTATCTGTTTTATTTCTTTACCTGACCTTGCGCACTGAAAGAAGTGACACACTACATAATGTATTTCTCTAATGAGACCATAAGTAATTGAGCCTGATTGGACTGGCAAGATGCCTCCTCATTATCAGGATAAATGAAATTGGCTGATGATATCTAGATGGGTAAATTACATTAAAGAGATACAACAAGATCAATCTGTCAAGACTTACCATCACATCAAAGTTGAAGAGTAGAAAATGATAATGAAATACTGTGTATTGTTTTTTTGCCATAATTTGTTCTTGCTCTCTTTGTCAGATGTTTAATAGCATTCGTTAGAACTGATTTAATCATCCATATAGTATGTGACTAGTTGGTATTAAAAAGATGTGGTAGCAACTGTACAAATTCATTTCATAGAATCCACACCAGTTGCCATTATATAGAAAATACATGTGGGCTTAAATACATACAAGGCAAGGAGATACATTATCCCTTTCATTTCTGAGATATGGGATTTTCTATCTTGCGTATGCATACATGCTAACATTTCAGTTAAAAATGCAATTTGCGACTTCTGGTGGGCAGCTAAGAAGATGCCCATTTTAAGTTGTTCATCACCTTACCAGCTTTAATCAGCTTCCATCTGCTCTCCAGCAACCCCCAAACAGGGCAATTGCAAGCCTGGTTTATACTACAGACACTATTCCCTAGGTTGAGATGCAAATATTAATTCAATTCCGCCGGAGCCCGCTGCACGCAGAAACGTTGGGCAAGATGCAGGGGTTGAGGCCCACGCAACCTCAGCCCCCCCCACATGCATATATCAGAGGCAGCATCAGCGACCTCAACACCCTGCCTACTGCAGGGAGGCACAACACGAGAGACTTGAGGAATCCAGTTGGGAACATCCACACAGCAGAACCTTCATGCCCAAATGCCATGATGCAGTGCAACACTATTGCCCATCACAGGTCGCAGTGAGTAACAATTGCTCCACATAGTTTGTGAAAGAGCAGTGCTTCTTCACAATATCAGCTGGCTTAGCTCAAGCTGAGTAGTGGCCCCATATGCTCGGCCATTAAGCTATATACACACTGCATATGGCACCTGCTAGACCAAAGCGGCATGAATACCACTTGTGATTGCAGTGCCGTTCACTTGTTTACTGCTGCACAATGTCTAGATGGCACTATAATGAAATTGTTATGGCCTAACAAAGGGGCTACACCCAGTCAACAACCCCTAAGCAGCCATTACTACCATCACTTACTACTACTTGTAGCCCATGCTACCACTGAACTGCAATAATACTTAAATACAGCACCACTCTGAATTGGAAACTGTTGTATGGGTCAGGGGGTCAACACTAATGTTTGAACTGCAACAAAACCATTATACAACGCCAGCAACACCATTGATCCCTAAACTGCTACACTGGCCAGCACCAACTAAGCCATTAAGTTCCGCTTCACAGCCTACACTACAGCTGAACTGTAACAATACTAATACATAATGCCAGCAAGCCCCCTTTAACTCAAAAGGCAACACTGCTAAACGCCAACAAGACTCTAAAGCCCTGCTATGCAGCCGCCACATGTGATCTGCAACAATGCTATTATATACTGCCAGTAAAACTCTTGAACTAAAAACTGCTACATGGGTCAGGTCGCTAGCACCAGAAAGACCCTAAATTTCTTTTATGCAGCCCTTAGTGCAAAGCTAGCAGGGCAAACAAAGAACTGAAAACCGTACACCCCCCTCCGCAGTTTAAACTCCCCTCCTGTTCTCCCCCCCCTCTGTTTTTTCTTCCGTTTTCTTTTTCCCCCTCCTCCCTCTCCCCCCTCAAGGCTGTGACATCCACTACTATGTGTAATAATACTGCTCACATCATAAAATGGGCAGATACAAATCAGGTGCAAGGAAATCTCAACCACATGTTATTGCTTTGCAAAATACGGTAACAAATGCATTTTGTTCTCATTTTTTTTCTTCTCTGTTCTTTTCAGGTCCTGGACCCCTTCTGCTGCCTGCTCCTCAGACACCCACTAGCTAGTTGCACTCGCTGGGACATGGCGAACCAGGTAACTCAAGTAACACATAAAATCCATGCTACCTCTCCAACAGGTATAGGATGACTAGCCAAACACCTACACAGCAAATACCAAGCACACTTTCAACTCAATCACTAAAATTTTCTCTCATGGAATGTAGCAGGTCTAAACACCATAAAAATTAAGAAAACATTACTACACTTAAAATGACTCTCCCCAGATCTTGCACTTATACAAGAAACGCATTGGAGGGCAGAAGACAGCGGAACATTACGAGACACTTGGATATATTTCAGCATCCTATAAAACTGGGTAGCCATCCTATTGGATTAACGTTTGCAATACACAATTCTTAACACCCATCTTGATCCAAAAGGCAGAATTATTATACTAGAGTTGACACACCCCTAACAATATTTTTTTCCACTCTTTTATGAAACTACTCACTCAAAGATAAAATTATACCCTTATTATAGGAGCCAGCTTTAATGCAGTGGAACAACCCTGGCTAGATAGACTTCCTTCTTCCCCATTTGGAGGCACACAAAAGACAAAAAGTATCGCAAATCTTAAAGAAACACTAGGGGGTTATTTACTAAACTCAGAATGCTAAAAATCCAAAAACATCATGTTTTTTTTTGTACTATAAAACAAATTTTTAGTAAAAAAAAATCTAAATAAATTGTTCCGAAATTTTTCATACCTAGACGAATGAAAAAGTCAGAATCTGAAAATCCGGCATCTCAGACCTGCAGAGGTTGCATATAAGACAGAGAAGGAGTCCCAAAGATTTTTTAAACTGTGCTGGGTTTTGCGCAATAAACTGATGATTTCGGGGTTTGGGCAAAAATCTGAAAAAACTTCCAGTGGCTTTCACATTTCACTCTAAGGTTCATGACGCCTTCTCGAAAATTGATTTCTTCCTGATCCATGAAAGCTAATTTCCACAAATATACCTCACAAAAATTCAATTTTAATTCTGATATCAGACCATGCCGCGGTCCAGGTCATTCTGAGGCTTACCCACCCGCACAATACCTCTCATCACTGGCGTTTTCCTGACTATTTGAAAGAATCAGAAGACTAAAGCAATTTTAGAATGAATATGGATGAATTTTGTGGATGATAATCAACCTCATTGGGATGATGAGTCACTCCTCTGCCTAACTTCAAAAGCAGTGATCAGGGGACACATAGTACCTTACCATGGCCAAAATTAAATGAAATTATTTAAATACTTTAATAAATACAAAGTACTCTCCACGGCAATACAAAAGGCATACAATTAAAAGTGCAGATGTGGGTTGACTACACGAAACAGAAATACCATACCAGGCTCCTTGCTTTTTTTGGCAAAACGGCCTAAGATCTAAAGAATAATATACAAATAAAACATCCAAGCACTGGCCAGTTACTGACCACTATGGAAGCGATAGGCCAACAATTTTCACAATATTTTAAAAATTTCTACAGAGACCCAGGGTTTAATGCTAAAATCACAAACGAGATACTGCAGCAAGCCAAACTTCCAACCCTTACAATGCAACAGAGAGACATGCTTAATGCCCCCATCACAGCTGCAGAACTCTAGCAATAAAAACCCTAAACCAAACAAAGCTCCAGGCCCAAATGGATTTTCAGGGACCTATTACAAACTGCTCAAAGACAATCTATCACCCATTGTATTTGTAATTCCTGCCCCCAATTCAATGATGCCTGAAGTCTTCTTCTTCTGAAATCAGGCAAAGATGCAATTAACTTACCAACCTACCTACCTTCTGACCAATCTCACTGCTAAATGTAAATTCTAAAATGTTAACATCTGTAATAGCAACACAACTACAAATGATTTTACCCCTACTCCTGACACCACACCAATTATGATTCACTCGCAACCGACACTCCACTAAAGGCATCCACACGGCTTTAGCCAATACCTCTCTATACAATACCAGTCACTCTAAATCTGACATAATATTGAGCTTAGATGCTATTAAGGCCTTCAATAGTACCAGGTTAACTGCCAAACAGAGGCCCCCTGTAGATTGCAAGTCTTCATGGAGGCTACTAAATGGCCAATCAAAGCACTTATTCAGTACCTCCAGGAAGATTATTCATGCTTTTGTTGCGCCCCAACTTTTTTACATCCGATTGTTGCTCACGGGTAGAAAAAGTTGGGGATCCCTGACTAGAGCATTAAAAAGATATATCACTGCTTCTGTACCACCACATGGTATGATCACCAAATGATGATACACTCATTTTACTAGGTAAGGGCAATCTTAAAGGTGCTGCCTTGACTGGGCGCTATTTTAAGTCAATTGGTAAAACAAGTGTTTTTTTTCCATAATTTTTTAAGGAAACCCATTATCGTCAAAAAGCTTAAAGGGTCTGCAGCCATTTCTAGTTATAAGCTAAGAAACTATTTTGATTATGGCAACTGACACTCATGCTACACTTGCCATACATACATAAGTGCTGCAGTCATCATTATTGCTGACATTATAATGGCGTGACAGCAGTTGAAATAAATAGATTCTTCATAGCCTTAGAAGGAATTATAAAACGAAGGCGTAATCAAGGTATTATCCTTCATCTTCCTTCTTTATCTTCTATCTATGCAATGAAATCACTGGTGGTTCCATACTCTGGGGCAGATTTACTAAAGGGTGAATTCATTAGCATGCGCCAATTCGCTAGCAAACAGGACCGTTCTATCGCCAGGCGACTCTTCGCTCTGGCGAACAATCATACTCGGCAAGTTCACTAAACTGCGGATTTTACTGAACGTTATCTCTTTCGTCAGAGATGACTTCAACACCTCAGACCAGGCGAAGTGCTTAAAAGAAACTATATCTTCCTCAATCTCTGTCACTTACATCATAATCCTGTGTGCCGAAAATAAGCAGTTTTCTCCAGACATTTCATAACATATGGAACATTTATTTTACAGTGGGCTCATGTGTAGGGCATTATAATAAACTCTCTTGTCTTTATTAAGGTTCCCTGGACATATGTGAAAAAGTGGTAACCAAGCATTTGCACCAACATTTATAATAAAGACCTCTAAACAACTTTAAATTACCCACCATATGCAAATTGACGTAAGCACAAGATCACTTGCAAATTTTCGATAGGCACAAATGAGCGCTAGTGCATCTTCGCTATGCAATGTTTGCACAGCCAAATTAACGCTACCGAAAAGTTGCCAGCATTCCACTCCCAGGGTGCAACTCCACATATTACTAAATTAGCGTAGTGGCAGCGAATTTGCGCCTGGCGAAGTGGATGCTGGCGACAATTCGCCCTTTAGTAAATCTGCCCCTCTGAATCAGTCTTGTGTTTATTTATTAATAGCTTTGCTGTGGCAATTTCCAGCTCCATAATGTTTACTACTGTGACATCCGTAAAAAAAACCTACAGTACAATAATAAAGTTGAATGATGTCCAGTTTTAACATCATATCCAACCCAAGATTGTAAATGCACTTCCTAAAAAGTGGCTTCCATTTAATCAATATTTCATCCTAATTTTTATTATTGTCATGCCCCCGAGTCATTGATTGGCGAGCTTGTTTGTTGTCACTCAGCAATCAGAATTCAATTCACAGCACCAGCCTTCATTATAAGTTTTTAAAAAAAAATATCAATATCTTTACTCCACCTGTCAAACCACTACAATTACGACCAAAATCCTAGTTGAAGTATTCTCTGCGGTGCTGTTCAAGAAGCTTTATGAACACTTCATTTTATGGCTAGTGAGTGATCCACATGGCTGCAGCTTCTGACAGTTATGTGAAATGCATTTGTTGAAAGAAATTCTGGCAGATTAATAAAGTTGCACAGTTGCAAAATAAGTGATTTCATGAATTATGTATAAAGTATAAATGAAAATGCCCAGAACTAGTAACGAATGTAGCGGAGTGCGAGATCAAGAGTCATTTGGAAGGGTATGAAAGCTCTTTAGTTTGTATGATGCGGCTGTATGTTTCATGCAATGGGAAACAAAGAAAACACAGTAATAACTTAGAAGGAGGATTCTGCACTAGGGATTATGCTTTATATCAAAAGACTCTCATATGACTGGTACCAACGTCTAATCTTTTCATCCTAAAAAAACCTTTTATCCATGATCCGTCTATTGTAAATAAACACAATTTCTAGGTGCTTTGTTCTTATGTTCAGATGACAGCTACAAACAGTGACAATATAAGCATCCACATGAAACCTTTTTCTTCCTTATTGCTTCACATAGTGTAAGATGCTGTGAAGACGGCAAGAAATACTCTTGCCTTTCAAAGTTCCTCATTTCAGATTTTATTATGATCCTGTGTGTGTTACCTCAGGCCCAGAGTCCTTTATACAATCCTGTTCTTTTGCTTCTAGAAAAATGCACCAGGCGAATGTTCTCTTGTCTACAAACTTTAAGAATAAAAATGTTGCACAAAGACAAACCCCCATATGTAATAATAGGCACAAATTTGCTCAGGTGCAGTAACTCATAACAACTTATAATATGTTTGCTTTTATGCAGCTGACCAGTAAATACTTGTTGCTGAATGGTTGCTAGGTGTTTAGACCTTTGCACCTTTTACAGGTATGGGATCCGTTTTTCAGTAACCCATTAGCCAGAAAGCTCCGAATTACAGAAAGGCCATCTACCATAGACTCCATTTTATCCAAATAATCCAATTTTATTAAAAATGATTTCCTTTTCCTCTGTAATAATAAAACAGTAACTTGTACTTGATCCCAACTGAGATGTAATTAATTCTTAATGGAAGCAAAACCAGCCTTTTGGATTTATTTAATGTTTATATGATTTTCTAGTAGACTTAAAGTATTAAGATCCAAATTACGGAGAGATCTGTTATCTGGAAAACCCCAGGCCCCCGAGCATTGTGGATAACAGTTCCCATACCTGTATTATATTTCTCCATATCAGTCTTAAAGCAAACTACAACAGATTATACTGTTTGAATGAAGGTAAAATACACCATGTTGGAAAAGATAAATTTATAAAGAATCAGCTCAGCCTCAACTAAACATCAGTATGTTTTTCTGTCTGATGTCTGATTACAGTGTAATATCATGAAGCTAAAATGACAGCAGCAGAATAATGGACATAGTACTTACAGTGCTACGCAATATGTTGGCGCTATATAAATACATGTTAATAATAATAATAATAAATAAGTGGCATTCTATTGGGGAATTCCTGATTATATTTATTACTTAATAAGACAGTAGTTCCTCCAATGAAAAGCAGTTTTGCATTTGGATCACACGCTCCTTTGGAATTTCAAAGATGTTCGAAAGATAGAAGAGATGCAGCCAATTCCTCCAGCACGGCTTTCTAAAACACCTTGCCAGAAAACACCTTACTCTTATTCACTTACTTCAGAAAATTTTGTGAGTAATATTTCTTAGAATCTCGGTCAGAGCTGGGAAACTCTGTCAATAACTCACAGCACAAGTGTATTTGTAGGTTGAGTAAAACCAATATATATATAAACAGTTGATAAACTTGTTCTAGAGTTTTGTGGATTTGTTTTCTTGTAGCAATGGCTCCACATTAAATGATAGTTCGCCCAGGGCCATAACAAAAAAGGAAAAGTTGAATTTTAAACCATGAGGCAGAGGTGCAATTAAGATGTGACAACAAAATTATACAGAATTAGCATATTGCTTGTGGGTGGATGTAGAGGACCTCTTGTCTTTGTCTGTATGAATTCTGTGCTCACATGTGATTTTTGTATTACTTACCTTGTTGCCCATCACATCCGACTTGATGCGGGCGCTTTGTCGCCCAGCGTCAGATCCGACAGAAGCACACGAAAATCGTCTGTGTAGTACTACCCTGAATATACTTAAAACTTTATGGGGTTAGACTTAGCCTCAGCCACAATGTGCTCCTCGTTTCCTTTCTTTGTCTTCCAGATTACCGTTTTACATTATTTATTATAGTGTTTATTATTTACAGTATTAAATGCAGCTTCTGTCCCTGCAGACTTGTAGTTTTTAAAAACCTTTCTCTTCTTTCCTATTAACATCTTTAATTCTATATTAAGCCACATAGGGTGTTTGTTAGTGCTTCTACATTTAATAAATTGAGAACAGTAACAATTTTTAATTAATATCCATTTCTGTTTTGTGTTTTTTAGCTGTAAACATAATGCTCCAATATATGTTCTGAAGGGCAGCCCTCAAGGCACTAAAATTAGCTTTTCTGAAATTCATGTTTTGTTTTGTTTTGTTGCCCCAGTGTATATTTGTTTTTTGCACGAGACATTAAATTATCACATTATGGTCACTGTTACCCAGGGCAATTACTTGCACATTCTCTATACATTCTGTGTCATTAGAGATTACTAGATCCAGTATAGCATTTTTTATGGTTGGCTCCTTAACAACTTGTGCCATAAAATTGTCATGCAACTTGTTCCCATTAACTGATCTGGCAGTACTGTTGCTCAAGTCAATGTCAGGGTAATTAAAATCCCCCATTATCATTACTTTCCCTTAACTAGCAGCCTTTTCTATTTGCATCAGGAGCTTAGCCTCCTCCTCGCCACTTACATTAGGGGTTCTAAAGCATATTCCTACAATTAATTTGCTGGACTCTTTACAATTGGTGAAGAGCTCCACCCATAAGACTTCCACCCCCTCATTTTCTAAAATCACCACCTCCTTTATATCCTGCCTAACAAACAGACATACCCCTCCTCCTTTACTATTGTCTCTGTCCCTCTGAAAGAAATTATAGCCACTGATATTAACTTCCCAGTAATCCGACTCATTCAGCAATGTTTAGGCCACAACAATCATATCATACTTTCCCTCCACCACCAGGACCTCCAGCTCTCCCATTTTACCAGTCAGACTTCTTGCATTTGCAAATATTGTTCACCTGACTGTTGCAAATCCATGCAATATTTACTTGGGTGCTAAATTGTATCAGTTCAGTTTCCCATATCAACCAATCAGATCTCTACTTTCATTTTCTAGATTGCTGAAAACCTGTGGCTGTTATGCATAGCTGCAATGGTGAATTTAGCATTGTGTTTGTAAATAAATTATTTGAATATTTAAATTATTTAAATTATTAAATACTCTTTTATATGTGACAGCCATTACTAATTCATATATATTTTGTACAATTTTCCTACATTCAAATGATCTGTATGCAATTGCATGATTTCTGACTTGTGATTTGAATCTTATCTAATTCAGGGTTTCGTAATAACCATCTTAAACTAGATCATGCACAAATGATCCATCGGTAGCACATTTACAAAAGCTTAAGGGAGCTGGTTGTGAAAGCAGGTTGTTATATTGTGGGCAATAGCAAATTGCACTTTGTCTATCACAGTAAGTAAATGGATTAAAGAGGTTGTTCACCTTTAGATTAACTTTTAGTATGATGTAGAGTGATATTCTGGTACAATTTGCAATTGGTTTTCTTTTTTTATTTGTATTTTTTGAGTTTGAGTTATTTTGTTTTTTCATTCAGCAGCTCTCCAGTTTCCAGTTTCAGTAATCTGGTTGCTAGGGTACAAATTACCATTTTAACCATGCATTGATTTGAATAAGTGACTGGAATATGAATAGGAGAGGGTCTGAATAGAAAGCTTAAAAAATAGAAACAACAATAAGGGGCAGATTTATCAAAGGTCAAAGTGAAAAATTAGAATTAAAAAAAATTGAATTTTTTGTGTACTTTGACTAGGGAATAGTCCAAATTTGATTCGAATTTGAAGAAAATTCTAATGTCGAAATTTATCATGTACTGTCTCTTTAAAAATTCGACTTCAACCAATCACCATCTAAAACCTGCAGAATTGTTGTTTTAGCCTATGGGGGACCTCCTAGAATCTATTTGGAGTCAATTGGTGGACTTTGAAAAATCAAAGTTTTTTTTGGAAAAACTTAGAATTGTATTTGATCGAATGCGCTGTTACTTCGATTCGTACGATTCGAATTCAATTGAAAACTGACCTATTCACCCAAAAAAATGAACTTTTGATGCATTCCTTTTTTAATTTGAACTTCGAAGTTATGGGAGTTCTAAAAAACTCCCATTACTTCGAAATTCGACCCTTGATAAATCTGCCTCTAAATGTTTACATTACAGAGAATTTGTTTTAGGTGGGGTCAGTGACCCTCAATTGAAAAGTTGCTTAGAATTAGCCATTCTGCAACATACTAAAATCTCCCCTTAAAAATCCACTCATCTTCACTCATCTTCACCTGCCAGAAATGTCGCATAGTGCCTAAAATATAACCAAACTTGAAACTTGATTGCTTCTTTCTTGTATTTCCTTATTATTTGGACTGACTTCAAATTGTACAAGAGCTGGCTAAATCTGAAATCCTTGCATGTGTGAAGGTTGGGAAAAAGTTAGCTCATTAATAATCTGGTCAAGAAGTAGTGGAGTGTTCTTTTGTCTCACATTTGCTATATTGCTGTTTGATTGGCTACCTTCCACCAGCATACTCACAGGTGCTCAGAACAGGAAGTGAGGGAGCCGATGGTCACATACACCTACATGGAGGAACCCATCTTTTGCACTATATGGAACTGAACTTAGGGTCAGAAAAGAGCAGAGGAGGGTGTAAAAAACAGCAAATAAACTGATAATCCATAAAAAGTATGGAGGATGGGACTGAGCATATACACTTCCAAATATTCATAGTTGTCCACAATGCATAATTGTCTCAGTTATGCATCATCCGGAAAAAGTGCTATTTAGGATCATCCGAAAAACTGAAATGCTAATTAGCACCTACTTATCAAAAGCAGGTTTAATGACGTCTGTAAATTTTCATTTTCTTTTGCTGTTCATAAGAGTTTTGTGTCCAAGAATAAATGGCATTGTTAATTTTGTCTTTAAAAAAAAAATTCTAATGCCTGATACAAAATAAAAACCAGAGCTCTCAATTTGTCATTTTAAATGTTATGAACATGTTTGTCAACCATAATTAGTAAATGGCTGTAAAATGGCTTGTCACGAACCATATTGTCTACCAGCTGCCACTAGGAATACTTCTTCATTAAGTTTTTTGCCAGAGGCACAATGAGAAGAAGAAGGCGAAATTAATTTTCATAAGGACCCTCAGCAGTAATTGATGTAAGCAGTCAGGAACATTTTATATGACATTTTTTGCCAAAAAATTCATAATGGGAAATCAAGATGATACACTTAAGTGTAACTATCTCATCCACATTTTATTTTAGCATGATATACATATAGGTACTTGTAAATATAAGTATTTAAAAAAGACATTTTATATGGATAATGTGAAGTACTGGTATAGGATATTTCTCTTATAGGTATTTAGTGTTTGTATAATATTTAGTCATGCATGCTTTTACTGCCATTGAGGCCATTTCTGTGCGCTACAAAAAAGCAGATGATTTTCTGTTTATTTGTGCTCAGAATAATGACTTAGATGTTAGATTCGCTTGTCAGGATTTAGATGCCCTTCTGGGTCTGTAAATAATTTATTAACAATGGGCTTTTCATCTATATGCATGCGACATTGACTATTGCTAGACAAATATTAATATTGCAGATGTCACTTGTGTTTCAGATGGATGAAAAATCTGTGACCCCATTAAGATTCTGGCTGGATGATTTTGCTGTAACAGCTTGTATATTACTAATTTACAATTGCTGTGGTAGAAGAAACCAATCAGTGATCTGTGATGTTCTAAGTGTATATAATTTGTATGTGTTTTTGTTAGTGGTATTGGCAGAGAGTGCACGTAATGCTGAAAATGAATCAGAAAAATACATTTAGAAATGGAACATAGTTTAAAAATGATAATCTTTGTTGCAGGCTTATTTTTAAGCTTGAACACCAGGTAGATATCAATCTTCAAGTTTCTTATATGAAGCCCATTATGAAAAGGGAGCATGGCAAACCAGGGTACTAAGATCGCCAAACAAAATTATTCAACCTTTGCTTTCATAGCTACATGAAATGAACCATATGTAATGAAAGGCACAAGGCTTGCCCAGCTGCAGTAACCAATAGCAATAAATAAAATGTTTGCTTTTAAACAGGTGACCAGTAAATTCTACCTGCTGCTAGTTGCTATGGCTCAGATGTTTATTTGGACAATGTTGAACCAAGGACTGAAAATTGTAAGGACCCACAAAGGAACAATGGGGCAGATTTACTAAAGGGTGAATGGTGGCGCTAGCGAAAATTAGGCAGAAATGTCATCCACAGGGACATTGCCAATTTACTAGATGACAATTTGCTAGCGAAAGAGAACGTCGCTAGCACACCCTATCGGCAGGCGAATTTTCGCTCAGACGAACGATCGTTACCCCGCAAATTCACGAAAGTGTGAATTTTACAGAACGTTAACCTTTTTACCAGAGTTTCCAAGCCACCTTAGGCCAGGTGAACTGGTAAGATGAAGCCACATGCTCCTCAATCTTATGTTAGTGACATCATATCATGTATGCAGGAAACTCAAAAAAGTTTTCATCATTTTTTAAAGTGGGATTGCCTAACTATTAAAGGAACAGTTCAGTGTAAAAATAAAAACGATGTATATAGATAGGCTGTGCAAAATAAATAAAGTTTCTAATATAGTTAGTCAGGGCCACCATCAGGGGGGGACTGGGGGGACAAGTGGCCCAGGCATGAAGGGGGGCCTGACAATGCTGCAGTTTTGAAAAGAGCTGGACCCACTTGCGAGGGCCGAAGCCGTGACCCGAAGCCACGAAAACAGCCGAACTCCCAAAGCAGTGAAAAGACCCGAAGTCACGAAAATAGCCAAAGCCCCGAAGCGGCAAAAAGACCCGAAGTCACGAAAACGAAAAGTCCTGAAGCTGTGAGAAGACCCAAAGTGACGAAAGGAGGCGAAGTTGAAGTGCTGAAGCCATGAGTTCAATTCTACTGAACACCAATGTGGGTTTTTTTTTTTAAATCCCCTGGCCACCAATGTATTATTTTAATATTCTATAGGCCCCTGCCACCAATGTTTTTTTTTTTTAAAAAAATTTTTGGGGCCCCAATTTTTTTTTGCTTGTATGCTTTTAAATTTTTTTTTTTTAATTTGTAAGGGGGGAACTGGCACCAATGTTTTTTTTAACTTATAAGGGGGCCCTGACCATTAATAGCTTTTTAAAACTTCAGTGTGGGGGGGTTACTTTTTTAGTGCTGATGTCTGTGTGGTATTTGGGTGGGATGGGGTGGGGCTTGGGCGCAAGGGTGGGCGGGGCCCCGAAAATGTTGTTGTACAGGGCCCCGTGATTTCTAATGGCGGCCCTGTAGTTAGTTAGCCAAAAATTGTAATGTATAAAGGCTGGAGTGACTGGATGTCTCGCATAATAGCCAGAACAATACTTCCTGCTTTTCAGCTCTCTAACTCTGAGCTAGTCAGCGACTTGAAGGGGAGCCACATGGGACATACCTGTTCAGTGAGTTTGGAGTTGATCCTCAGCATTCAGCTCAGATTCAAAAGCAACAGGTATGACCCGTGTTGCCCCACTCAAGTCACTGATTGGTTACTGCCTGGTAACCAGGGTAACCAGTCAGTGGAAGCCAAGAGAGCCAAGTGTTCTGGCTATTTTGTTACACATCCAGTCACTCCAGCCTTTATACATTACATTTTTGCCTAACTAACTATATTAGAAACATTTTTTATTTTGCACAGCCTATCTATTTACCCTGTTTTTATTTTTATACTGAACAATTCCTGTAAAGCTTTTTATGTTAGCATTTCTTTCCCAAACATTTGCGGGGCATGCCACATTTGTTTTAGGGTGGGCTCATGTCTAGGACATTAGAGGATCTCTTTTGTCTTTAATTTTGCTTCCTTGGACATTTGTAATAAAAAGTGGTCACTTCAAGCATTTGCACCAACATCTCTAATAAATTCGTCCATACGACCTTTATGGCCCGCCCTATTCTAATTGACCTAAACGTAATAATACTAAGGAAATTTTGCTAAGCAGAAATAAACGATAGCGAATGATTGATAAGAAATGCTTGTGCTGACGAATTAGCGCTAGCAATACTTCGCCAGTGTTTGGCTACATAGACGCAACTTCAGATTTTAGTGAATTAGCGTAGTGGTAACGAATTTATAATTAAGTGACTTTGCCCCAATGTCTATACAGGAAAGGAACTACAGGCACTGAAGCAGATAACTAAATGAATGCACATCCTGACTATGTTTAATAAACAAATATGGCAAAGCAACAATAATGCAATTGCGATTATATTATAATTCCTATTCACGTCAATGTTCCACTTCATTATTGAGCAATGCAAACTGACCCTAATGGTTGTTTAACAAGGCTTTCTAATTTGCAAACAAATAAGAACCCCTGACATACATCAGGAACATTCATGGTAAATTCAAGTTCAAATTCAACAAAACTCCTTTTGACAGACACTTTTGGAATTAGGCAGGCTGAGGATGGGTTGTATGTTTATACAGTATGTATAGTTTAATTTGTATAGCTTTACAAATCTATGCAGCACTGTAGAGTGGAACAGATCAAATAAATACAAAGGACAGTTACAACAAAGATTATGAGCTTAGTGTCTAGAGGCAAGTGGATGGAGGTCCCTGCCCAGAGAGCTTACAATCAAAGGGGGTGCGTAACTTACAGACACAAATAGGATATTATGTGCTGCAGGTTACAGTGGGTGACACTGAAATATAAATGCTGTTCCCAGTTCAGGTGTTATGTAACTACCCAAGAGGTAGACTTTGAGTTTAATAACGGATAGACTGAACGAGGTTTCTCTACGGAGGAATTCAGGGATGGCATGCCAGAAGTAAGGAATAATGTTGCAAAATTCTGGGAGACAAAATACTCAGGTGGCCAAAAATCGCTTGTCTTCTAAAAAACAGAAAAGCTGCTATGTGCTTTTTTAAAAGTCTGACATGGGACAGGTCTTTTTTCATTTCTGCAACAGTGAAAAGTAAGCAGGAATACAATTTAAGTTTACCTTAAAGGACCAGTAACATAAAATTTTTTTTTAAAAAAATTCGTTAGTGCACAACGAAAAATAAACACCAAGACAAATTAAACTTTTAAATAGCAAAGCCTTTATTAAGAAATAACTTACAGAAAGTCCACTTCCTGTCCTCTTCAGAAACGGCGAAAAGGCGACCATCCATCCTGCAGCGATCGATTTTTCATCCCTGGCAATTCACTGAAAAGGCATTGCCTTCATCTTCCTCCTGGTGTCCAGCATCAGCGGTGTCAAGCAGCAGCGGTGTCCAGCATCAGCGGTGTCAAGGAGCAGCGGTGTCCAGCATCAGCGGTGTCACAGTCTCTCCTGTAATTTCCCGGCTCCTGGTGTGACAGCAGTGTCAAGTTTGTTCCTGTGCTGGCGCGCTCAACTAACAGCAGCGGGTCCTCGCTCATGCCTTCCACGCAGTTTAGTTTCAGCCAGGCGCAGTCAGCCTTTCCTGAAGCCGCAGTTTAGTTCCAGCCGGTCCTGAAGCCGCTTTGCAGCCTCTCCTCTCGTTTTTTTTCTCTTGTCCCTAATGAATGAAGAGCTTCGTCTTGCGCCAGGGGTTGCTCCAGTTCAGCGCACTTTGGCTGCTTCTGGCTTCACCTTGTCGGGTGATTAACCCTTTGCTGAAAATAAGAAACAGTGTTTTGGGGATCAGTGAGGGGATCAGTTAGATTTCGGAGCGAGGAGGAGACTGAGAGGAGAGGCAGCAAAGCGGCTTCAGGAAAGTATGACTGCGCCTGGCTGAAACTAAACTGCGCCCGGGGAAGTCTTGCGCTCTGTCCTGGCAGCACTATTACAGCTACTAGCACAAACGAGTGCGTTGGAAGACTCTAGTGGATCCCCACAACACTGTTTCTTATTTTCAGCAAAGGGTTAATCACCCGACAAGGTGAAGCCAGAAGCAGCCAAAGTGCGCTGAACTGGAGCAACCCCTGGCGCAAGACGAAGCTCTTCATTCATTAGGGACAATTTTATCCAAATAATCCAAATTTTTAAAAATGATTTCCTTTTTTTTTGTAATAATAAAACAGTACCTTGTACTTGATCCAAACTTTAGATATAATTAATACTTATTGGAAGCATAACAGCTGATTGGGTTTATTTAATATTTACATGATTTTCTAGTAGACTTACGGAAAGATCTGTTATACTCAAAACCCCAGGTCCTGAGAATTCTGGGTAACAGGACACATACCTGTACCATATTGTAATATAGAACTATAAGTAAAAAAAATTTAAGAAAGTTCAGTGTAATCAGATTTAAAATGCAAAAAAAAGCTTTTAAGCCAAAGAAATCCTTTATTTTTTATTTAATCATTTCTATCCCGTCAGATGGGATGCAGCCATAATATACCAAACATATGCATTTTTGCAGACAGGTCAGTACTAGAAACTATATATTATTGTATTGTGGAATTAAATTCTGGGGAGACCGTTTCATGATGCTGGAGGGGCAACTTTGTAATTTATTAGCGGGGGCAATTTTACCAAAGGGAGAATTTTCGCTTCACCACACTTTGCGCAACTGCTTCAGACGTTATTTCGCAGCAAATACATGTATTTATCGGAATGCAAAGTTTCGTGTTGGCAAATGAACACTGGCATACTTTCGCCATTGAAACTTCATCAGTGTGAACGTTTCTAAACGAATTTTCTCTATCGTTACTTTTTTCCTACTAAAACTTTGTAAACGTACGCGTATATGTCTTTATTAGTGAGTGTTGGTGATATTACTGGAAGTGACCACTTATTATTACAAATGTCCATGGAAGCAAAGTAAAGACAAAAGAAATCCTCTATTGTCCTAGACACGAGCCTACATAAAAACAAAAGTGTCATGAGCTTCAAATGGTTAAAAAAAAGTGTAAATAACATATTTAAAAGTAACAACTGGTAAACATAATCCCACATTAAAATATGAAAAAAAGCCAGCATTTGTCTTTTTGTATGACTTTTTTGGCATACAGGATATGTCACTGACATAATAATGCTGAGGATGTAGCTTCACATTATCGATTTGCTAGTAAGAACTTGACAAAAGGGTAACTTATTGGAAAGTTTGATAAATTTGCAGAGTAACTATTGTTCACCTGAGCAAAAATTTGCCTGGCAAAACTGCGCAAAACTTCTCTAGTACTGAGCTTATTCCCTAGCGAATTGTCCTCTTCGCCATTGTCATTTTGGTGAATTTTCACTGAAAAAACCCAATTTGCCCTTTAGTAAATCTGCCCCTTTGTCTTAAATGCTGAGGCCACTGTATCAAGAAATGGTGCAGCTACTTTGTCATGAAATGCTGGGGTCCGTGTCAGGGACCAGGTTTCTAACCTAATCTACCTAACCATTTTATTCTATAAATGGCTTCTGTTCTAATTTAAGGGATGCAATTGGATCTGAGTTCCACACCACACTATTCATCTATTTTTGAGTCCAGGCCAAACACCTAAAATTATGTGGGCCCTAGGCTAGGCTAGTGCCTATGCACGTATTGGGTAATCTGGCCCTGCTTTTTAAAAAAAAATTACATACTGTTAGTTTTATTCTTTCACTTTAACCTATGGTATCTTCTAATGTATTCCTTATTATCCTCTCTTATCATAGGGAATAACTGGGCAAAAGTTACAAAGAAAATTATCATTGGAGTATGCTATAAACCACCTTGTATAAGTGACGAGTATGAAGCCCAGCTACTTTTACAAATACAAGCGGCTTCACAACTAGGTCAAGTTACTATGAGTAACTTCGAATATCCAGACATTAACTGGTGTTATGGGGTTGCCAAGATAGAAAAGCTAGTAGGTTTGTAAATATGCTGAATGACAACTTTTTATTCTAGCTCATTCAAGAGCCAACTAGGAATAACTCTCTTTTGGACCTTGTAATAACTAATGATGCTGAACTCACCTATAGCATTTGTGTGGGTGAGCATTTAGGGAATAGTGATCATAACATGGTCTCCTGTTGCAGATGCAATTCTATAAGGGATTAACTAAAACACAAAATTTCACGTGCAATCTTTGACATTATAAGGGCATCTCTGCAACAGATTAAGTGGGAAATGCTTTTCACAAGGTTAACACTGAACAAAAATGGGAAGTCTTTAGAATGCTGCTTAATAAATATACATGTCGGTATATTCCCCTTGTAAGCAAGGAACGTCGCTGTAAAGCAAAACCTTGTTGGTTCAATAGAAGCATTGGTGTTGAGGTGGGTAAGAAAAGATGTGCTTTTAAGGCTTTCAAGTAAGCTGGGACAGCCAAAACATTTATAAGGTACAAGGAGACCAATAAATCATGCAAAAAAGCTATAAGGCAAGCTAAAATCAATATGGAAAATGGTATTGCAGCAAGCAGTAAAAATAATCCAAAACTATTTTTTAAATATGTAAATAGTAAAAAAATTAAGCAGGAAGGGGTGGGACCCTTAATATCAGAGGGGGGTCAGCTGGTTGAGGAAATCAAAAAAAAAGCTGAGATTCTGAACTGTTATTTTTCATCTGTCTACACAAATGAGGAACAAGTTAATTAAGGTTTCCTTTTCAATAGTCCTAATTCTAGTAATACAACTAATGATGCATGGTTCACACATGAGGAAATTCAATAGAGACTAGAACATGTTAAGATAAACAAAGGTCTGGGGCCAGTTGGTATTCATCCCAGGGTACTAAGCTAACTTAGCTCTGTGATTGCCAAACCTCTTTACTTAATTTTTCGCCATCGCCACACTTCGCCAGGCGAAACTTCGCTCAGGCAACGCTAATTCAATAAGTTGTGAAGTTTCGGCGCCGATGCCGAACGGTTGCAAAGTTGTGCTAGCGTTAATTCGGCAAACAATGCGAAGTTGCGCTAGCTTTGCCTAATTTGCATACGGCGGAAAGTTAAATTTCAATGGACGTATATGTTGCAGTAAATACATTACACTACACAAGGCCAGGGAACCTTAATAAAATAAAATAAAGGATTTATAATGCCCTACACATGTGCCCAGTGTATAGTTTATGTGCCATATGTAAGGAAATGTAGGGGGGAAGCCATGTACCCTAAGAAAAATTTACGATCTTTTGCAGCCTATCACCCTGAAAAACTGAAAAGTCGCCAGCGTTTTTTGGGACTTAGAAAACTTGCACTTGGTCTGAGGTGGTGAAGGCAAGTCTGGCGCAAGAGGTAATGTTCATTAAAATCCGCATCTTAAGCTGGCCATAGATGCACAGATACTATCGTACGAATCGAGGATTCGTACAATTTTCGGATCGTGTATGGAGAGTACCTACATCTTTCGTCCGGCGGAGATCAGTCGTTTTGGTCGATCGGACAGGTTTGATTTTGACCCGCCGGAGCCCATTGTGCATGGTAATTGGATCGTTCGGCAATACGGCCGAACGTTCAGATTACCCCTCATATAGCCATGCTCGTTAATGGCATATCGGGGAAAGATCCGCTCATTTGGCGATGTCGCCAAACGAGCGGATCTCTGCGTCTATAGCCACCTTTAGTGAATTTGCGTAGTTACGTCCATTCGCCAGAGTAAAAATTTGGCAGAGTGCGAAGTAGGGCTACAGTCTATCTCCTTCGCTAGCGGATTTACGCTAGCGCATGTTAGTAAATAGGCTAAGTCCCAAAATGACGTCACAGTGGTGAACTTTCGACAGCCTTAGCCACTTCACCCTTTAGTAAATTTCCCCCTATGAGTTTGTACCAGCATGGTTTTATGCGTAATAGATCTTGACAGACTAACTTAATTTCTTTTTATAAGAAGGTGAGCAGGGACCTCGATTTTTTACATTTTTTAGACCTGCATTCAACTATATCTGTATATTTAAGAATGAAAGGTCAGTCCTATACTCCCTTTCATTTAATTCATTTGGAACACTAGTATTTTATAGGGCATTGTGCTTGCAACTTGCTTTTTCATGGTTAAAATGCCAAGATAGTTTCCCTTTTTATTGGACGCAAAAATCATCACAGAAGCTAGTAATCATGGGAGCTATACCAATGAAGCTGTATAATCTAACAGCAAAAGAGAAAAATTGCCAATATACAGTAACATAGTAACATAGTAAGTAAGGTTGATAAAAGACACATGTCCATCGAGTTCAACCTTTTTTTTTTTTTTATTAACTACCTATCTGCCAGTTGATCCAGAGGAAGGCAAAAAAAAACCATCTGAAGCCTCACCAATTTGCCTTAGAGGGGGAAAAATTCCTTCCTGACTCCAAAATGGCAATCGGACTAGTCCCTGGATCAACTTGGACTATGAGCTATTTCCCATAACCCTGTATTCCCTTACTTGCTAAAAAGCCATCCAACCCCTTCTTAAAGCTATCTAATGTATCAGCCTGTACAACTGATTCAGGGAGAGAATTCCACATCTTCACAGCTCTCACTGTAAAAAATCCCTTCCGAATATTTAGGCGGAACCGCTTTTCTTCTAATCGGAATGGGTGACCTCGTGTCAGCTGGAAAGACCTACTGGTAAATAAAGCATTAGAGAGATTATTATATGATCCCCTTATATATTTATACATAGTCATCATATCACCCCTTAAGCGCCTCTTCTCCAGCGTGAACATCCCCAATTTGGCCAGTCTTTCCTCATAGCTAAGATTTTCAATACCTTTTAACAGCTTAGTTGCCCTTCTCTGTACCCTCTCTAATACAATAGTGTCCTGTTTGAGTGATGGAGACCAAAACTGTACGGCATATTCTAGATGGGGCCTTACAAGTGCTCTATACAGTGGAAGAATGACCCTCTCCTCCCTTGACTCTATGCCCCTTTTAATATAGCTCAAGACCTTATTTTGCCCTTGATGCTGCTGACTGGCATTGCTTGCTACAGCCAAGTTTATCATCTACAAAGACTCCAAGGTCCTTTTCCATAATGGATTTGCCTAGTGCAGTCCCATTAATGGTATAAGTGGCTTGGATATTTTTACATCCCAGGTGCATGACTTTACATTTATCAATATTGAATCTCATTTGCCACTTAGCTGCCCAGATTGCCAGTTTGTAAAGATCCTGTTGCAAGGATGCCACATCCTCAATGGAATTAATTGGGCTGGATAATTTTGTGTCATCTGCAAACACTGATACATTACTAACAACACCCTCCCCTAAGTCATTAATGAACAAGTTAAATAAAAGTGGACCCAATACTGAGCCCTGGGGGACCCCACTAAGAACCTTACTCCAAGTAGAGAATGTCCCATTAACAACCACCCTCTGTACCCAATCCTGTAGCCAGTTTCCTATCCACCTGCAAACGACTTCATTACGCCCAACAGACCGTAGAAGTCAAAAATAGACCGTTTAGAAAGCAGACGTTTGTGGGGCACAGTATCAAACGCTTTGGCAAAATCCAAATAGATCACATCTACTGCCCCCCCATTGTCCAGAATCTTACTTACCACATCATAAAATGCAATCAAATTCGTCTGACATGACCTATCCTTCATAAAGCCATGCTGATTGTTGCTCATAATGCCATTCATTAGGACAAAATTTTGAATGTGATCCCTTAACAAGCCTTCAAATAATTTGCCCACCACAGATGTCAAGCTTACTGGCCTATAATTGCCAGGCTGAGATCGTAATCCCTTTTTAAATATTGGAATAACATCAGCTTTTCTCCAATCCATAGGCACCATACCAGATGACAGTGAATCTGAGAAAATCAGAAATAAGGGCTGATCTAAAACTGAACTATGCTCTCTTAGAACCCGGGGGTGTATGCCATCAGGCCCTGGAGCCTTGTTTACATTAATTTGTATTAAAGCTTTTTGAATCATATCCTGAGTCAGCCACTGACTAGATTGAGCTGAACCATTCGTGCAGTTATTAAGTGAGCCTGTGAACCCAGACTCCTCTATTGTATACACTGAAGAAAAGAACTGATTTAACACATTTGCCTTATCTGTATCTGTTACAACCATACTGGTACCATTATTTACAACCATTTTGCATTTTGATTCTACCCAGAAAATGCTGTCTATGGAGAAGCAAAAGAAGTTCTGCCATTCTTCACAGCTGGGCTGGAAATAAAGTATTGCATGGAAGGACATCTTCGCTTAATGGATGTTATGGGAAAAAAAACAGATTAAGAACATAATGTACAGAATTTCCAATTAACTCATGTTACAATTTAATTTAGTTTATGCATCATTGTTTAGCACCAGTATGCTTTTTGCACAGATTCACTCGTACGTTAACACCTGCCATTGACAAGGCGGTAAATACAGATCTCCCATAGTGCACTGGCTCCATGTGTGGGTTTTTTTGCCTATGAAATTGTGTGAAATAGAATTTTGTGTAAGTGAAAACCTCTCCTGCATGATGCCCATAATGATGTGAGTGCAACTTTCAACCCATGTTGTACCATGGCTTGTGAAAATGTGGGGAAACTGGCACTGGAATTCAAGGAAAATCACATGGTAGACTGCATCAGTCTTTTTTACCGAGGACTTTGTTCCTGTTAGCGAATGGATATACTAGAGTAACTTGTGTGAATTTGAAGATATAGGAATGTAATCCTAGCTACGTTCAAACATTCTGCCACTGAAAGTTTTTTGTCCTTTTTATAGATTTGTCTCCTAAAGCCTGTGTTTTATATAAACTAGTGCTTAATCTTTTACCTCCGGGGCCATGTAGTGTAATATTTCTATTGTTCCTTATTGCCAAACAATATTAGCAGCTAAACCAATATATGCAATCTTGATATGTTTCTTGTTGCTTGAAAAGGATATTTGCCAGTGAAGGGAAGTTTAGGAACTTACTATATAAGTTTTAAAAAATAAATGTGAGAACAGCATAAAAATTGAAATAGGAAGTAGCAAAAGGGAAATTTGTGCTCAAGTAGAAGGGCCAATGAGCGTGTGACCACCTAATTTATACAGCCAGAAAAAGAGATCATCTGCACTTGGTAAAATACATATAAAATCCATGTTTTTAAACAATAATTATATAAAAAAAAATTAATGTTCTGGTGCGCAGATTTAAAATGAATTCACATCCATCAGTCAAAATATAAAAAATGTGCTCCTACAACCCTCGTAGACCTCCTCCCACTTTTAGTCTGTTCAGAGTTGGAATTGGAACACTTTTTTTTTTAGTTTACATATTCAGTAATCACACGGTTAGTAAGTGTTGCTCCATCAAATAACTTCTCGGTAGTAGTTATTCTTGGTTTGCAGCAGCACACACACACCAACGGCCCTTGAAGCAAAAGATAGCACTTGTAATAGGGTAAAATGTTAATGGTTTACTATAAATGTTTAAGTAATGGTTAACACATATATTTAGGTTGGCCACTAGGGGGAGAAAGAGGATAACAGTTGTAAGGCCCCAGTGGGTGGAGAATAGTAGGTTATATAACGGAAGGTTTGAGGAAGTGATTTTTAGAGATGTGTCATGGGAAGAGAGAGGGCACTGCAGCAGTAGAGTCATCTCCTGGAAGAGGTACTGAGCCTAGGTAGTGTGAGGCTTAGTGGTGTAATAATACGTTCTAGGGAGTTTAAGTTAGGGAGGTAACTAGCATGGGTAGCTATGGCCCCAAATAGGGGGAAAATTTACTAAAGGGCGAAGCAGCTAACGCTGGCGTAATTACGCTAGCGAAGAATTTTCGCTCTGGCAAAAGAACGTTACTACGCAAATTCACTATGTTTTTGATTTTACTGAACGTTACCTCTATCGCCAGACTTGCCTTCGCCACCTCAGAGCAGGCAAATTGCAAAAGAGTAGATAGGACTTGGTCCAAAAAAAGTTTACATTTTTTCTAGGTCCCAATAAATGCTGGCGTCTTTTCCTTTTTACAGGGTTATAGGCTGAAAAAGATCAAAAAAAAATCCTACCCCCTACATTTGATAACATATGGCACCTAAACGATACTGTGGGCACGTGTGAAGGGCATTATAACAACTCTATATAATTTTATTAAGGTTGCCTGGCCTTGTGTAGTGTAAATGTATTTGCTGTACGCTGTATGCAAATTAGCCAGCGCTAGCGTAACTTTGAACTGCTGATCATATTTTCGCTAGGCCAACTTCGCAAGCGTTTGGTACCCTGTGCGCAGTGTTGTGATGTGCGCAAAGCCAGTGCTGGCGAATTTTCGCAGGTAAGTGAATTTGCCCCTAGGAGTGAGTGGGTATAGTGTTCCCAGCTGGAATCCCACCAGTAGAGATGTCGCGAACTGTTCGCCGGCGAACTTGTTCGCGCGAACATCGGGTGTTCGCGCTCGCCGGAAGTTCGCGAACGTCGCGCGACGTTCGCCATTTTGGGTTCGCCATTGTTGGCGCTTTTTTTTGCCCTCTCACCCCAGACCAGCAGGTACATGGCAGCCAATCAGGAAGCTCTCCCCTGGACCACTCCCCTTCCCTATAAAAACCGAAGCCCTGCAGCTTTTTTTCACTCTGCCTGTGTGTGCTGAAGAGATAGTGTAGGGAGAGAGCTGCTGCCTGTTAGTGATTTCAGGGACAGTTGAAAGTTTGCTGGCTAGTAATCGTTTTGATACTGCTCTGTTATTGGAGGGACAGAAGTCTGCAGGGGTTTGAGGGACATTTAAGCTTAGGTAGCTTTGCTGGCTAGTAATCTACCTTCTACTGCAGTGCTCTGTATGTAGCTGCAGTGGGCAGCTGTCCTGCTTCTGATCTCATCTGCTGACTGCTGCAATAGCAATAGTCCTTGTAAGGACTGCTTTTATTTATTTTTTTGTTGTTTTACTACTACTACTACTACTACTACTACTACTACTACTATAAGAGCCCAGTGCTATTAGTCTAGCAGTGTTGGGGAGTGGGACTGGTGTGCTAATCTGCTGCTCCTAGTAGTTCAGCAGCACCAACTTTAATTTTTTTTTTTTTAATATTCATTCTTTTTTTATTTAACTTTTTTTTATTTTACTACCGCTGTAGTAGTGTATAAGTTGACCTTTTAGGCATTATTTGCCCTGTAGGCATTTTTTGCCCAGTGTGTTATTCAACCAACTGCTATCTAGCTTTGTGACCGTGTTCACATTCTGTCTAAATATCCATAATATTACCGTCTCCAGAAAAAACACCGGAGTGACTTTTTTCAAGCAGCCATAATAAATTTTACGTAATCCGTATCCATCGCTGTAGTAGTGTATAAGTTGACCTTTTAGGCATTATTTGCCCTGTAGGCATTTTTTGCCCAGTGTGTTATTCAACCAACTGCTATCTAGCTGTGTGACCGTGTTCACATTCTGTCTAAATATCCATAATATTACCGTCTCCAGAAAAAACACCGGAGTGACTTTTTTCAAGCAGCCATAATAAATTTTACGTAATCCGTATCCATCGCTGTAGTAGTGTATAAGTTGACCTTTTAGGCATTATTTGCCCTGTAGGCATTTTTTGCCCAGTGTGTTATTCAACCAACTGCTATCTAGCTGTGTGACCGTGTTCACATTCTGTCTAAATATCCATAATATTACCGTCTCCAGAAAAAACACCGGAGTGACTTTTTTTCAAGCAGCATTCTTATATTTTACGTAATCCGTATCCACCGCTGTGTATACGTTGACCTTGTAGGCATTATTTGCCCTGTAGGCATTTTTTGCCCAGTGTGTTATTCAACCAACTGCTATCTAGCTGTGTGACCGTGTTCTCATTCTGTCTAAATATCCATAATATTACCGTCTCCAGAAAAAACACCGGAGTGACTTTTTTTCAAGCAGCATTCTTATATTTTACGTAATCCGTATCCACCGCTGTGTATACGTTGACCTTGTAGGCATTATTTGCCCTGTAGGCATTTTTTGCCCAGTGTGTTATTCAACCAACTGCTATCTAGCTGTGTGACCGTGTTCTCATTCTGTCTAAATATCCATAATATTACCGTCTCCAGAAAAAACACCGGAGTGACTTTTTTTCAAGCAGCATTCTTATATTTTACGTAATCCGTATCCACCGCTGTGTATACGTTGACCTTGTAGGCATTATTTGCCCTGTAGGCATTTTTTGCCCAGTGTGTTATTCAACCAACTGCTATCTAGCTGTGTGACCGTGTTCTCATTCTGTCTAAATATCCATAATATTACCGTCTCCAGAAAAAACACCGGAGTGACTTTTTTTCAAGCAGCATTCTTATATTTTACGTAATCCGTATCCACCGCTGTGTATACGTTGACCTTGTAGGCATTATTTGCACAGTGTTTTCTTCAAACCGCCATCTAGCTGTGTGAGCTTGTTCACATTTTGTCTAAATATTGATAATATTATCGTCTCTAGAAAAACCACTTGAGTTACTTTTTTTCAAGCAGCATTCATATATTTTACGTAATCCGTATCCACCGCTGTAGTAGTGTATACGTTGATCTTGTAGGCATTATTTGCACACTGTTTTCTTCAAACTGCCATCTAGCTGTGTGTATTATCGTTTCCAGAAAAACCAACTGAGTTTTTGTTGTTGTTTTTTTAAAAATAATGCCAGGCAAAGGCAGGCCGCCACGCAGAGGCCGTGCTAGGGGCCGTGCTGCTATGCAATCCTGTGGCCCTAGCAAATTGCCCAGTTTTAAAAAGCCAATGACCCTGAACTCCCAAAATGCTGAAGAGGTAGTTGACTGGCTTACACAGCACACCCCATCCTCTACCGTTTCTAACTTTACCACAACATCCTCCTCATCCTCCACTGCTATGGCCACCCCACGTAACACTTCCTCCACCACCGGTGCCCCTTCTTCACTGGAGTCAGAGGAGTTATTTTCCCATGAGTTTCTTGAACTGAGTAATGCGCAACCATTATTGGCAGAAGAAGATGAAGGAGATGAGGACGTTACACCAGATTTAATTCTGGCAGAGAACACGACAGAGATGGACATAATGATGAGTGATGAGGAGGAGGAGGAGGTCCCCGCTGCTGCTTCCTTCTGTGATGTGTCAGAAGAAATTGATGCATCTGAGGAGAATGATGATGAGGAGATTGATGTTTTGTGGGTGCCTAGTAGAAGAGAGCAAGAGGAGGGTAGTTCAGATGGAGAGACGGAGAGTCAGAGAGGCAGTAGGAGAATAAGACTTAGAAGAAGCAGGGAGGCCAGCCCGCAGGGATCAGTAGGGCAACAACATGTATCGGCACCTGTGTTCAGCCGGCCAACGCACCCGCCATTGCCGCCAATGCCGCCAATGCCGCCAACTTCTACTGTTACCGCCAGATCGCAGACTTCCAAAAAGTCAGCAGTGTGGGATTTTTTTAATGTGTGTGCCTCTGACAAAAGCATTGTAATTTGCAATGAGTGCAGTCAGAAACTGAGCCTTGGTAAGCCCAACAGCCACATAGGTACAACTTCTATGCGAAGGCACATGAGCGGCAAGCACAAAGCACTTTGGGAGCAACACCTCAAAGGCAACAGGCAAACTAAAAGCCACACTCCTTCTGGTCCAGCATCTTACTGCTCTACCTCTGCTCTCCTTGACCCATCTGAACCACCCTCCACTCCGCCTTCCACCTTGACCACCTGTTCCCATTCCCAGTCATCTGCCACCAGCCAAGTTTCTGTGAAGGCCATGTTTGAGCGTAAGAAGCCAATGTCTGACTGTCACCCCCTTGCCCGGCGTCTGACAGCTGGCTTGTCTGCACTCTTAGCCCGCCAGCTTTTACCATACCAGCTGGTGGACTCTGAGGCCTTCCGCAAATTTGTAGCAATTGGGACACCGCAGTGGAAGGTACCCAGCCGCAATTTTTTTTCTAAAAAGGGAATACCACACCTGTACCAACATGTGCAGAGCCAAGTTACCGCATCTCTGTCACTTAGTGTTGGGCCAAAGGTCCATATGACTACTGACGCATGGTCCTCCAAGCATGGTCAGGGCAGGTATGTCACCTACACTGCCCACTGGGTGAACTTGGTAATGGCTGGGAATGGGAAGCAGGGAATGGGTAGCTCAACAACAACAACAACAGTGGAGTTGGTGTCACCGCCACGGATTGCACGCGGTTCTGCCACCACCTCTACTCCTCCATCGCTCTCTACCTCGTCTTCTTCCTCTTCTTCTTCTTACTCTGCTGCTGGGTCCTCCTTCTCCTCCTCCACACCTGTGCACCCCCAGCTCCCCCTAGGCTATTCGACGTGCCAGGTACGCCGTTGTCACGCTGTCTTGGGGATGACGTGCCTGGAAAGCAAAAACCATACCGGATCTGTACTCCTGTCATCTCTGCAGTCACAGGCCGATCGGTGGCTGACCCCACACCAACTGCAGATCGGAAAAGTGGTGTGTGACAATGGAAGCAATCTGTTGGCAGCGTTGAGACTGGGAAATTTAACACATGTGCCCTGCATGGCACATGTGTTAAATTTAATAGTCCAACGTTTTGTCTCCAAGTACCCAGGATTCCAGGACGTTCTCACCCAGTCCAGAAAGGTGTCGGCCCATTTCAGACGTTCCTACACAGCCATGGCACGCCTTGCTGACATTCAGCAGCGCTACAACATGCCAGTCAGGCGTTTGATTTCTGACAGCCAGACTCGCTGGAATTCAACGCTCCTTATGTTGGAACGTCTGCTGCAACAACAAAGGGCCGTCAACGAGTACCTTTTTGAACTGGGTGGTAGGACTGGATCTGCAGAGCTGGGGATTTTTTTCCCCCGTTACTGGGTGCTTATGCGCGATGCCTGCAGGCTCATGCGACCTTTTGAAGAGGTGACAAATATGGTCAGTCGCACCGAAGGCACCATCAGCGACCTAATACCCTTCGCTTTCTTCCTGGAGCGTGCCGTGCGACGAGTGACAGATGAGGCTGTAGACCAGCGTGACGAGGAGCTGGAAGCGCACGATTTATGGTCGCAATCACCAGAACGAACCCAGGCACCTGCTGCAACGCAGGGAGAGGTGCCAGAAGTGGAGTCAGAGGAGGAAGGTGGCTTTGTGGAGGAGGAGGAGGAGGACCAACAGGAGCAGGCTTCCCAGGGGGCTAGTGGTGACCTTTTGGGGACCCCTGGTCTTGTACGTGGCTGGGGGGAGGAGACCGTGGATGATGCAGTCCTTGATAATGAGGAAGCGGAGATGGATAGCTCTGCATCCAACCTTGTGAGAATGGGGTCTTTCATGCTGGCATGCCTGTTGAAGGACCCCCGTATCAAGAGGCTTAAGGAGAAGGACCTGTACTGGGTCGCAACGCTACTAGACCCTCGGTACAAGCATAAAGTGTCAGAAATGTTACCAACATACCACAAGTCCGAAAAGATGCGGCATTTACAAACCAGCCTGCAAAACATGTTGTACAATGCTTTTAAGGGTGATGTCACTTCAGGAACTCATCAACATTCCAGGGGCAGAGGTGCCAGTAATCCTGCCACGAGCACACCTGCAAGGACAAAGCCCTTTGGCCGGTCTGTAACATCAGACATGCAAATGTTTTTCTGTCCAAGGCAGCGCCACAACCCTTCTGGATCCACCCTCAAAGAACGCCTCGACCGGCAGGTAGCGGACTACCTGGCATTAACTGCAGATATCGACACTCTGAGAAGCGATGAACCCCTGGACTACTGGGTGCGCAGGCTTGATCTGTGGCCAGAGCTGTCACAATTTGCCATGAACCTCTTGTCTTGCCCAGCCTCAAGTGTGCTCTCAGAAAGGACCTTCAGTGCAGCAGGAGGGATTGTAACTGAGAAGAGAACTCGCCTAGGTCACAAAAGTGTCGATTACCTGACCTTTATTAAAATGAATGAGGGGTGGATCTCGGAGGGTTACTGCACGCCGGAAGACTTGTTCTGACTTCTATGCAGCTGTCCTTCTCTTCAAGCCTCATGACTCCACACACAGCTGTCCTTTAGCGTCCTCCTCCCTCCGCCACCGTTACAAACTAGGGTGCAAACCCTACTGGTTTAATTTTTTCTGGCCTCTGTGCTTCAGTGGCTGCGTCCAAAAAAACGGGGCAAACAATGTCTACAAGGTCAACGTATGGCGAAAAATTACTATTTTCAGCATTTAAATGGCATATTTTTTCTGGCAACTGTGCTTCAGTGGCTGCGTCCAAAAAAATGCATATTTTCTGCATTTATATGGCATAATTTTTCTGGCCTCTGTGCTTCAGTGGCTGCAACCAAAAAAATGCATATTTTCTGCATTTATATGGCATAATTTTTCTGGCCTCTGTGCTTCAGTGGCTGCAACCAAAAAAATTTATATTTTCAGCATTTATATGGCATAATTTTTCTGGCAACTGTGCTTCAGTGGCTGCGACCAAAAAAATGACTATTTTCAGCATTTATATGGCATATTTTTTCTGGCCTCTGTGCTTCAGTGGCTGCGGCCAAAAAAACTGGGCAAACAATGCCTACAAGGTCAACGACGTTGACCTTGTAGGCATTGTTTGCCCAGTTTTTTTGGCCGCAGCCACTGAAGCACAGAGGCCAGAAAAAATATGCCACATAAATGCTGAAAATAGTCATTTTTTGCCATACGTTGACTCAACGTATATGGCAAAAAATGACTATTTTCAGCATTTATATGGCATATTTTTTCTGGCAACTGTGCTTCAGTGGCTGCGTCCAAAAAAACTGGGCAAACAATGTCTACAAGGTCAACGTATGGCGAAAAATTACTATTTTCAGCATTTATATGGCATATTTTTTCTGGCAACTGTGCTTCAGTGGCTGCGTCCAAAAAAACTGGGCAAACAATGTCTACAAGGTCAACGTATGGCGAAAAATGACTATTTTCAGCATTTATATGGCATATTTTTTCTGGCAACTGTGCTTCAGTGGCTGCGTCCAAAAAAAACTGGGCAAACAATGTCTACAAGGTCAACGTATGGCGAAAAATGACTATTTTCAGCATTTATATGGCATATTTTTTCTGGCAACTGTGCTTCAGTGGCTGCGTCCAAAAAAACTGGGCAAACAATGCCTACAAGGGCAACGTATGGCAGTTGTTTAAAGAGAACAGTAGATTACTAGCCAGCAAAGCTACCTAAGCTAAAATGTCCCTCAAATCCCTGCAGACTTCTGTCCCTCCAATACAGAGCAGTATCAAGCAGATTACTAGCCAGCAAACTTACTATCATCTGTCCCTGAAATCACTAACAGCTCTCCCCCTACACTATCTCTTCCAAGCACACACAGGCAGATTTTTCAGATAAATTTTTGCCCTTGATCCCCCTCTGGCATGCCACTGTCCAGGTCGTTGCACCCTTTAAACAACTTTAAAATCATTTTTCTGGCCAGAAATGTCTTTTTTAGATGTTAAAGTTCGCCTTCCCATTGAAGTCTATGGGGTTCGCGAACCGTTCGCGAACCGCTCGCATTTTTGCGCAAGTTCGCGAATATGTTCGCGAACTTTTTTTCCGACGTTCGCTACATCCCTACCCACCAGCCAGGGTTTAAGGGGAAAGGCTAGATCCAGTTGAGAGGGGTGCCTGTAAACGTGTGTCCCCCTGGCAGTGTGCAGTTACGGAAAATGTTCTGCAAAAGGCTAGGAGATTGAGCCCTGGGAATGGGCTGCTGTTCTACTGAGGGCCGTTAAAAATAACGTGAAAATGATTGAAGTACAACTCTGTGCTTCACTCAAGGGTTTCCCCACACAAAAGGTCAGTGGTACATCAAGGCTTAACAACAGGTAAGGCACAGGAAATATTTGCCCTTGTTACACACTACTAGTGATACCAACAACACAATGAGATTATACTTATGAATTTTTTTTGGGATAAAATAGCTAAACAGTAGAGCAAGGGTTACACTTGACTCTTAACATACAAGGTTATGTGGAAGATATGAAGGAAAGGTGTAGTTGTACTATAACTAGGGTTGCCACCTTTATCTTTTTTCCCTATTAATAACATTGGGATCAGCCATAATTTTTACCGGCCAGATGGCAACCTTAACTATAACCCACACAGGCTGCTGTGCACAAAAATAAAATAAAGGATGCCAGGAGGTTTTTTGCAGCAAACAAATAGAACAAGATTTATTTATAAAAAAAGAAAAAGTTATAATGTTATAAAGTTATAATGCCAGGACATTCAAGATGATGCAGCACACTGTGACACCATGTGAATGCAGATAAGTACACTATAAAGTATCTGACTAAAGGTGGCCATACACGGGCCGATAAAAGCTGCCGACACGGTCTGTCGGCAGCTTTTATTGGCCTGTGTATGGGGCCCCCCAACGGGCTTCACCGATCGAGATCTGGCCGAAAGTCTGCCAGATCTCGAACGGATGGGACAAAAAATCCTGTCGGATCGCGGCCGCATCTATTCGTTGATGCGGTTCCACGATCCAACCGCCCATTACTATTCGTTAGGATCTGATCGTTGGGCCCTAGGGCCCACGATCGGATCAGCCCGATATTGCCCACCTCAAGATGGGCATATTGGGGAGAGATCCGCTCGTTTGGCGACATAGCCAAACGAGCGGATCTCTCCGTGTATGGCCACCTTTAGTTTCTGGTATCAAATTAAATGTAATGCACTCATTCGTAAGATTAACTAAATGTTCAATGTGATCAGGTTTAGATAGTATGGAAGTATTCATTTTCCAAGAGGAGAACGAAGGTGGAATAGAATTTAAGTTTAATTTCATACCAACCGGGCGTGATCCGTCCAGGTAGCTACTCCAATATAAATTTTCTTAAATTGCTGTAAAAGGTGCTTATCTAACAGAATTAAATCAATACGAGAGTGTGAGAGATGGTTAGGAGAAAAATATGTAAAATCTATTCATTAGGATGCCAAGCTCTCCAAGCGTCATATAGATCATATGTTTTCAGAGAGTATTGAAAGCGTTTAGACAAATTAACACTGGTATGCATGGAGGCACCTGTTAGTACAGGCGACTTATCTAAGTATGAGTCAGGCACCATGTTAAAGTCACCCACAAGAATATAATATTTGTTCATATCCTGTACTTGTAGTCGAGATAAAGTTTTGTTCGGAAATTGGGCGTGACAAAAGCCATGATTGCCTCTGAAGGAGTCATAAAAGTAGTTTGCGAACCATTCCGTAGAACAATTAAACGTACAGGGAATCCCCATTTATACAAGACACCGTGCTTTCTTAGCAAATCCGTTACAGGAGCAAATTCCTTTCTGCGAGCCAAAGTGTATGCTGAAATATCTGCATACATATGTAAGTTTTGGCATTGTTCAGCCCTGAAAATTTGCAGTAGAAATTCTTGGTGGTATAGAAATTAATCCTGCCAATTGTATCACGCGGTATCTCCGCTGGAAGATTTTTGGGTTCAGGAATTCTGTGAATTCTATTGACTGCTAAATTGGTAGTGAGTTGTGGCAAAAGGGTTGCTAGCAGCGTTTGAAAATATTGGCCCAAATCTTGTTGTTTTAACAGCTCAAGGATCCCTCTAGTACGACCATTATTATGCCTTGCTCTATCTTCCAAATCTTCAAACAAACAATCACGTGCACACCCGGGCCCTATGGAATACTTGACCCCGGTGCTCGGACCCTAGGAAGTCGGCACTTCCTCAACACAGCAGGAACAAAGAAAACAGGTACCGGCACAGGGCGCAATTCAAGTAGGGGACTAGCCCCTTATGTGTTTATTTAGTCAACACAACGTTTCGGGGCCGGGCCCCCCTTCCTCAGGTGATACAACCACAGAAGTGTATTAGGTTTAAATACCCCAAAAAAACTCCACCCCCAGGAACACTTGTCCAATATCCTGTAGGAATCCAAAATTGTCCAATCCTGGGGAGCTCCAAATTGAAATGTCCAAAAAATTTCATGAAAAATAAAAAAAACTTTGTCCCCAATGAAATATTTTTTTGAAAAGACCTAAATAAAATGAAATGAATGAATAGGTGAGGTATGCGGTGAAGTAGAATCATTCTGTGCAGCGGCCACGAGGTCTGGAACAATCTGCAGGTGATCTGGCTACTGTTCCGTTTTCGCCAAGAATGCAGTCATATCAATCTGAGAGTTAGCCTTCAATGACTCAGAGGATTTTTGGATGTTTTCCCTATGAGTCGCGTTTCTCCTTATAGTTTGTAGCAGGCTTGAATCCAGTTTAAAGGACGAGGCTCTTAAAACACGTCCATCGGCATCAGCGTCCAAGCCATGCCCCCGTGAATGCAGATAAGGAAGAATAAGGTACACTGCCTGGTTTGAATGACCCGTTGTGGTCCGGATCCCATACAGTGAAATGGATCAGGGAGAAGAATATGTCTGAATCCCTCTTCAGACTTCAGTCCCTTCACTTTAGGCAGACTAAGTGCCTAGGGGAGAGCTACTCCCTACTACAATCCTTGTTGGAGCACAGGCGGCTCGTTTTATTTAACCTCTCTGTCTCACTTTTTCTAGGAAGTGCTATTAAATTGAATAACCTGTCACTGGCTAAGCCTTGTTCACAGGGTCCCTGCTCTCAGACTTTCACTAGAGGCAAAGGTCCCTCAATGGTAGCACAGCTTTACTGTGGTAGCTTCCACCAGGTTCAACAGATGCAGGCCAAAGAGAGAGATTCACCCCTAACCAAACACTATGTTAAGTGGGCAGGAAGTGGTCTATGGGCCAATAATACAAATATGTAAATTAAGTAACTAGATACATGGGAATCTGCCCAGCAACTAAAGAGATATGGTAGTGAATGGATTTAAAGCCACAGGGACTAAGGGCTCTTACACACAAGCAGTTTGCGCTAGCACAGGGGAGAGCAGGCCCAGAAGCATTCAATTCTTCTGTATGGTCCCGTCCGCACAATGACGCATGTAAGCGCCAAATACAGGTGGAACGCATAATTTTGTAGTTTTTTTTAAAAATATTTTTTAGATCTGCACTCAACTATACTGTATCATTATGTTAAAGAACATAAAGGTCAGTTCTATACTTCCTTTCATTTGATTCATTTGGAAGACTAGTATTTTATAATGCAATTTAATATGACCTTTTGCTTGCAGCTTTTTCATGGTTAACTCTCCCTTTGAGGTTACGAAACGCGTCAGCAGCGTGTTTTATTTTTAGTACTGCACTTTTTGCCATTATGTAATGGTTTGTAACGGATAAAAATAAAGATGAGATATTTTTTACTACTACTGCGGTTAATCCATGGCTACAAATAGAATATACAGTATATACTCGAGTATAAGTCGAGGTACCTAATTTTACCTACGAAAGCCGGGAAAACTTATTGACTCGAGTATAAGCCTAGACACAACAAAGACCGATGGACAAACAGGTAATTGCACCCCCTGAAAAAAAAAAACAAGCCATTGTGCTTAAAATGTTAATTCATCCTACAATGATAAAAAAAACCTCTGGTAGATGAAATAGATAGACAGCTGCCTTACCGGTTAATTTGCTCCAACAGGAGGGGAGAGCCAGGAAGCTGGTGGGGCCGGGCTGCCCAGAGTTGTTAGCGGGTGGGAGGGGAAGCTGCTCTCTGCTGCTGGGCCCCTTCAAAGATTATTCGATTCGCTGGGGTAGGTGCGGCCCGGAGATGCTGGCAGGCAGAAGGGTAGAGTCGGGGATACTGCTGTCTGCAGCAAGCGCGTGGCCCCTTCAAGATTTTTTGTCAGGGGCGACCCTGAGTTACTGGTGAGCAGGAGGGGAGAGTCGGGTATACTGCAGCCGGTGCCGGGCCCCTTCAAGATTTTTTTGCGGGGGGCCCGGCCCAGAGTTGTTATGGCCTGGAGTTGTTACTGTATGTCGCTGAGATGATGACGTCAGTGTGCGCACCACCCGCACTTCAGCCAGCAGCGGGCGACACACTCGTGAAAAGTTCTGCGCTGCTGCTCCGCCTTCGTGACATTGCGACATTGTTTCTGGCTGGGAGGGGGGGGGTGTTCCCTGTTGGCTCCTTAGGATTGGGGCCCCATGGATGGGTTGTGGGCCCCATCTGGGGTGCAGGCACAGCTACAGCTCATCTAGGATACCTGTTCTCTGCAAATTTACCGGTAAGGCAGCTGTCTTCTTAATATCTGTTTCATCTACCAGAGTTTTTTACTGACTCGAGTATAAGCCTGAAAACCTCAGCTTATACTCGAGTATATACAGTATGTGTTGAACTGCTGATGCTGATGCCGAGTGGGAGTGGCCAGGAACCTGCGAGTGGAACAGGATTACTGTTTTGGTGTGCTGATACTCCTTTGTGCACACTAGAGAGGAACACTCCCAGATAGTTGCCTTTTTTATTGGACACTAAATTCATCACAGAAGCTAGTAATAATGGGAGTTTCACCAATGAAGTTGGCAATTTTGTCAGTCTATGGAGAAGCAAAACAAGCTCTGTTAGCCTGCACCTCCAGTTGTAGGTGATATGTGTCCTTTAATGCAACACTTAACACCTTAACCACAATGTAATTTTGCCTTCCAAATTACTCCAATGTATTTTGTCAAAATCTTGCCATTTCACAAATTTACTGCAGTTTTGTACTGGTGCTGCAAGTAGTTACAGTTTTCCTTATCACTTGTACAGGCAGTGTGACATTATTGGGAGCATATGTGCCAGGTAAGCTCATTTAAAAAAAATATATTAAAACAGGGAGCGACCTGCCTTCCCTAGTATTCAGATAATCAGATTCCCTTTATCTGCTGCATAAAAAAAGCACATCATAATCTGTCAAGTATCTTTAAATGTCAGCTATAGTGAAATATTATGGATTTTGCTAATAATACATGTGTGGGTGCATTTTATGGAGGAGGCATGTGATGTCTATCTGAAAAATGAAGCCTTTTGCATTCTGGAAATTAAAGCATATAGTAGGTAGCCCTTTGAGTCCCATTGTTTCTTTTTAACCTTGTCACTGTCATAATAGACTGCTGGGCGATGTAGCTCACTAAAGCTTCTAAAATTAAAAGCAGCTCAGTTCTTGTTTCAGATGTGGCATTGCAAACGTAATGGTGAAGGCTCTACAACATGTGGGATGCTCTAATACCTCAATCACAGGCAGCTAAATGTTCACAGTTTAGAAGGCTGTGATATATTTAATGAACTTTGCTTTTTTGCCTTGTGCAACCTGTTTTCCTATATAATTGCCATACCCCTTCTAGTGCAGATCTATCTTGTGATTCTCTGCTTAATTTTCTATAGCCTCACAATCCACAAGTGGATTCTGATTCTCCTGTTCAGTATAGTTATCTTGACATCCTGTTTTTTACATGGAATTTTTTACCTACTGGGAAATTCCATGCAACACCGTATTATAAAACTGGGTTATGATTGTTGACCTAACTATTCACATTATACCAAAATACTAAATTTTACTCCCAGTGCTGTCATTCATCATATGTGAAAATAGTGAGTATGTTTCTTTTAAAACAGGTGTGTAATTGTATGTAACAGTATGGTTATGGCTTGTATAGTCCATAGCAGTTCATTGTGTCCCTTTCTCTGATTTTCATTGTGTCCCTTTTCTATGAATATGGTCACAACCTCATTGTGTTCTGGTTTATTTTGTGAGCAAAGTCATCCTTTTGCTAAAAGCTTTTGTGCCACTAAATTCTGTTAATAATGCGGTTTAAAGCTTTGGTGTTAATGCCCCCATTGGGGGACATCCCTTTACTGCCATTTTGCTTACTATTCAGGATAATCTTTGTGCATATATTGATCATTAAATTAGCCTTAAAGTGATACTGACACTAAAAAAATATTCTTCAAAATATTAATCTACATTAAAATTTACAGATAGCTCATGTTAACAGTTTTTCGCCGATAGGTTTGCTTTTGAAAGTAATTGTTATTTGAAGTTAATAAACCTGAATGTTTTGCCAACCTGGCTGTCCCTTCTCAACCTGTCAGTTCTAATGCTAACAGACTATTGAAGCTCAAATATGGCAGCCCCCTCATAGAGGAACATGGGGGATCAGATGGGTAATGTAAAAGCCATCTGAAATCAATAGACCTTTTTAGGTGCCAGGTGCTAAACAGTCCATAAGACCCCCTGCTCAGGGCCCAAATATCACAGAAATCCAAGAAAAACTGAAGGACACTGGTCCAGTTTGCTGTGAAAAGAAAAGTGCTTTTATTGGATCATGGTAGACATCAAAAAGTTTTGCAACGTTTTGGGCCACACTGGGCCCTTTATCAAGCCTAGTACTGTGTTAAATAGCTAAATGGAAAGGGGTGGAGAAGGGAAGTGGGGAGTGGCTCTTCAAGGATAGGTTAAAACATACTTCTGGTGTTTGGCAAGTATGGATAATTAGACAAAAAGAAAAACTCACATGCCCCTATTGCAGCCATTCTTGCATCGTGTCCAGTCCATAACAGTGTGGTGGTTTCCTCATACTGGTCTCCATCCTCGACCAGTTTTGGGGGGAATCCCAGTTGGGCAGTTTTTGCGACTTAGACGCATATGCACCACTTGGGACTCCTTCAATAAACAGGCGATGATACTCTGGGACAAACTAATTGAGAGAAAATATGATATCACTGTAATAAAGAAAGCCTATGAAAGAGCAGTTAGTACCTCAAGGGAAGAGCTCTTACATACAGCTACAAATAGAAGTAATAAAAGGAGAACACACAAAAATGTGACCAAGAAACATGATGGGTACAACATGTATTTTATTACCAAATACAGTAATCAAGCCGATCAAATAAGGAGGATTATAGAAAAAAGGTTGGATGTTTTGAAGGTTGATCCTCTATTGGATAGAAGGGTACTGGGGAATTTGAAGTATGTGTTCAGGAGGAGTAGGACTATTTCCAATGATGTTTCCCCCAGCTTATATCAACCTAGAAATGGAGGAATGAAAACAAACAGAAATTGGTTAGTGCAGCAGGGTTCATTTAAATGTGGAAAGAGCAGATGCAAAGTGTGCAAACACATTTCAGTACAAAACTTCTTTGAGAGTATGATAACAGGAGAGAAATATCCTATAAAAAGTTATATAAATTGTGACACGAGGGGCCTTGTCTATTTAGCTACATGTAATTGTGGTATACAGTACGTGGGTAGAACCTACCGGTCACTGAAAGAGAGAGTGAGAGAGCACTTGATACCCTTAGATCTTGACACAATTGAAGAAACAAATTTTTCGAATAAACGGACTTCCGCTAAAAGTAAACACATTATGTGCAGACATGGGGGTGATTACTCCCAGGTTAAATTTCAAGGTATAGAACAAGTCAAATTGGGACCACGTGGAGGTGACATTAAGAGAATAATTGACCAAAGAGAAACCTTTTGGATTTTTACTTTGAGAACTAGACATCCACATGGTCTCAATAATGACTGGGAGGTAACATGCTTTTTTCAGCCTTAATGTGAGTACTATAATACATGAATGCACATATTGGTTGTCTTGCAAATAATTGACTCTAATTAAGTGTAAAACAACGTGTCTTTTTTATAACATTATATAATGATATGTACAAGCTGTAATCAATATGACTTGTAACAAACAGAACCTTGAGTGTCTGTTTACATGTTTTTATATCTGAGATTTTTTAAATAAGCACAGGTATATAAGGCACAGGATATCCTGTGACCTCACCTCTGATGAAGTGCCAGAAAGAGGCATGAAACGCGTCAGGTGATCCAACAGGTCATAGAGTAGGAACACATCTGTAATTGATGCCTGTTTGTTGTTTTAATTATACAAAATAAAGCCGGACAATGATTTTATTCCAAGTGTGTGGATTGGTTTTCTCACCCACCAAAACCTTCTACAAGTATGGATAATTCATTAATATACAAAGTCCTTGTGCTTCCATTGGGATTACGTGCAGTCCATCCATATCCATGTGATAAAAAGTCCACAAAATGTTCATAAATAGCAAATATATGAGAACAGTGTAAAAAGTGTAAAAGACATTTGTATATATTATCTATAAAAAATCCTTTCACCCCAAAGTGCTTCTTATGAAGTTTAAAACTATTTTCATTTTGATAATACATGAATGAATGAACTGAGGCGTAATTGCGGTACCTCAACTGCATACTTTACTCATTCTTTTTCCAGTATTTCCTGGGTTATACAGATGGTGGTAATGTAAAAGCAGCTGCAAATACTTTTATGCCAAAATTATAGATAGTATGCAAAGACAGTTTTATAATAGATGTAAAAAAGAGTTTTTAATTTCTGGTGTCAGTATCTCTTAAAGTGTGGGAGGGAATTTTTTTCTTTAAAATCACATTTATACCGTATATAGGTGCCTGTATTGAAAATACTTCCCCGCCTATGAAAAAAACTCACTTAAAGAACAATTTTGAATAAAAAAAATGCTAATGATAAGGGAAATGTTCCCGGGTAACAGACAGAATGTTCAGAGCACTGTAACTAGAGTGAGCAAAGCAGGCTGTCCAAGATGTTTTTATAAGCCGCTATTTTGCTCTAATGAGAATTTAATGTCTTCATCTATTTCAGTATTAGATTATGGTAATTGAAGAAAACTGTTTCAATGTCATTGGGAAAGATATCTGAAGAACATTGTACCAAGTCTTGTTAATATAGAACTATTAGATTAGGCAATTTCTGTATCACCAAATATCTTTACTGTTCAATGAAGTGATCAGTGCGATTAATGAAGTCTTATATTTAACAAAATCCTGCTTTTTGATCATTATTATGGAATGGAGTACTTTACTGGCTGCTCTGATTGACACTTCCATTGGCACAAATTTGTATTTGATTTGATTTAGGAAGAAGCAATGGGTCTGCTAGTAATAGAGCACTTGAGTATCTTAAAACATTTTCAGACATTTGTCTAAAAAAATAGACAATAGGCTGATTTACTAAACTCAATTTTTTTTCCTGAAAACAAAGACGACCTAACTCCTTTCCACGAATTGAACTCATCTATCAATCATTTTTCTCGAAAGAAAACGGAGTGGCATAACGTCACGAAAAATTGATTTATTTGCATTTTTTACAATTGATGCTCTGAAAACTCGATTTGATCGGACAAAAAACAGACTTTTTTGGATTATCTAGCACGAATCACAATGTCAAGAAACCACTTCAGGAACATCTGCCATTGCCTTTTTCATGACATCGACAGGTTTGAGATAGCGTATTTTCAGGTTCAGATTTTTAGCAGCTTTGGTGTATAATAAACCCCTAAAAAGTTTTTACCACTGAAAACCTTGACCAGAAAAAAAATTTGAGATTTAATAAATAGCCCCCTAAATATCTGATACAGTGGTTTCAGGAAAATGTTACATGTGGGGGCACATTTAATAATGGTCGAATATCGAGGGTTAATTAACCCTTGATATTTGACCCTCGAAGTTAAATCCTTCAATTTCGAATATTGAATTCGAAGGATTTATGGCTATTCGAACGATCGAAGGAAAAAACGTTTGATCAAACGATTAAATCCTTCAAATTGAACGATTCAAAGGATTTTAATCCATTGATCGCACGATTTTCCTTTGATCAGAAATTTGCTAGAAAGCCTATGGGGACCTTCCTCCTTAGGCTAACATTGATGCTTGGTTGGTTTTAGGTGGCGAAGTAGGTGGTTGAAGTTTTTTTAAAGAGACAGTACTTCGACCATCGAATGGTCAAATAGTAGAACGATATTTAGTTTGAATCGTCCAATTTGATGGTCGAAGTAGCCAAAAAAATACTTCGAAATTCGAAGTATTTTTTATTCTATTTCTTCACTTGAGCTAAGTAAATGTGCACCGTGGTCAATAGCAAGGGGCTGCTGTTGGGGCTATAGTAAAGCTCTGGTGGCCATATGACAAGGACAGCATCAATCTGTTGGACCACTTGAAATAATACCAAGCTCCTCCCCCTTCCTTACAATAACATACCAGACCATATGTGATTTTGGGTGGCAAAAGCTGCAGCTTATCAACAAATTTAAATAAATAACGACCAACATATACAGTAGCAACACCAGTTAAGTGCATGGAAATGTAAACAATTATGTGTATATGATATTAAACAATTAACTGCTGTAACCTTCAATAAACAAATTATAACCAAGAGCGAGGATCCTGTCTTTTGTCCCTCCTAGGCCACCGGGCCCCTATCAATTACTTTGGCTCCAGACCTAACCCCTGTTACGCCCTACAATTAATGCCTTTATCACCGTCTCATCCCCCCAGGGGAGCTACCCTCTTGCTCTGGGGAAGGTAGGTTGGAGCTATTCAAGGTAAAAGAGAACACCCCTTCACTTCCTTCCTTTAACCCCTGGTGTCTCTACCCCTCCTCAGAGACAACCCAAGAAACTACAACACCCATAACTCCTAACCCACTTATTTGGTTCCCTTCTTCCTAGCCCAGTCATGGCCCTGTTATTCCCAGTTCCTGCCTCACTTCCCATGGGAATTCTTGATGATTGATTTTGATTTTCCACAAAAAGCAGAATTTATGAAATGTCATTGCCTGAAGCTTATAGTTAGAGTGCCCCCAAATAAGCATATTGCATGTATTAATTATCTACAGAATTTGCATTTATAAGTAAAAGTGACAGTCAGACAGTGACAGAAAAGAAAACACATTTTGACAGCCTTTTATTTATTTCTGGCATCAAATAAAAGGGATGCATAGCAAGCTCTCGATTAGTCTCAAATATATCGCAGGCTTTTTTTGAAGTACAATTACCCTTCAAGTTATCAGTTTTAATTTTTTTTATTGTACTGCATTTATCTATTAAAATATCAAAGCTTTGTGTCTGTGCATCAAAGTAATTAAGCAAATAAAGAAGAAAATCAATTCCTAGTCTTAGGGTAAGAAAAACAGAAATCTCAATAAATTGCAAAGCATGGCAGCAGTTCGGTCTCAGGGAAGTCACTGGGCTAAGCTGAAAACCTGTTTCTCATAAAAGATGGTAATCAAATCAGAAACTGATTAGTTGTGCTTACACTGAATTGAATGGAATATGTTGACATGCGTGTATGACATGTGTTCTTACGCCTAACAAATCTTTAACCAATAATGCTTGGACAGAGAGTTTTTTTTTAATTGTTAATGCTTCTGTTAAGCACAACATTGTACACCATTATTTTGTGACTTATACCTTTATGAAATTATTGTTAAATATGAGATTTAACCCTGTAAGTGCTGAAGTCAGCAAAAAAGTTCCATTTTGCTGGTGCAGTGGATTCTACATTTGGGATTGCCTTTGCTCTACACTGGTCTGCTGGATAATGGAAATTTACTAGTGTTTACGGTTTGTTTTCTAAAATTAATAAAACAGCTACAAAAAGTCATTTTAGTATGTTATAGAATTACTAATTCTAAGCAATTTATCAATTTTCATTATTTATGTATTACTCGTCTTTCTATTCAGGCCCTCCCAGGACCCTTATTGAAATCAATGTATGGTTGCTAGGGTAATTTGGACCCTAGCAACCAGATTACTGAAATTGCAAACCAGAGAGCTGCTCAATAAAAAGCTAAATAAAAAAATTGCAAATAATAAATAATGATAACCATTTGCAAGTTACAACTCGATACATCATACTAGGGATGCACCGAATCCAGGAATTTCGGTTCGGGATTTGGCCAGGATTCAGCCTTTTTCCGCAGGATTTGGCTGAATCCTTGTGTGTGGCCTTACCGAAACCGAATTTGCATATGCAAATTAGGTGTGGGAAGGGAAATCACTTGGCTTTTCATCTCAAAACAAGGAAGTAAAACATTATTTTCCCACTTTTTCCTTTCCTGCATATGCAAATTAGGATTCTGGTTTGGTTCGGTATTCGAATCTTTCGATTCGGACAAATCCCAAATAATGGATTTGGTGCATCCCTGCATCATAGTAAGGGGCATATTTATTATGCTGTGTAAAAAAAACAGCAGGATAATACACTACACATCACCAGGATATGTTGTGTAAAAAATTGCTTAAAGCAATGTAAAATAATGGTGGCAAATCTGGAGTTTGCATGGCGTAAAATGACACACACCTTGCTAAATTTGCCATTTATTTTACACAGCTTTTTACATCATTTTTTTCGGCAAATTTCATTATATACCTCTAAAAGTTGATATAAAGGTGAACAATCACTTTTAAAGTGTTGCAGATCTAGACCTGGGAAGGGTAAAAAATAGACAAAGTGCTTGTCTAATGATAAACCTATAAATAAACATATATTTTCCCAAAGTGGTTGCTCCCCAGAGAGGTACCCCGGTTACCTATCCTTAGTTATATGGCAGCAGCATTTTAGAAAGGGTGAATAAGTATTTGGCGAGAAAACTGAGCAGTTGTGAACTCAGCAATGTTAGAAACAGTGCTCCTGAACCCCTTGTTCTTGTGGTATAAATGACTTGATGACCAAAGCTGGGCAAATTTGCACCTTGGCATCATTGTCTTTTTACAGCTAGCTTATCACTGCTTAAAGGGGTGGTTCACCTTTAAGTTAACTTTTAGTATGTTATAGAATGCCTAGTTCTAAGCAATTTTTCAGTTGGCCTTCATTTTTTTTTAATAGTTTTTGAATTATTAGCTTTTTTTCTTCAGACTCTTTCCAGCTTTCAAATGAGGGTCATTGACTGCATCTAAAAACAAATGCTCTCTGTAAGACTACATATTTATTGTTATTGCTACTTTTTATTATTTCTTTTTTTATTCAGGTCCTCTCCTATTCATATTCCAGTTGTTCATTTAAATTGATGCATGATTGCTAGGGTAATTTGGACCCCTGAAACCAGATTGCTGAAATTGCAAACTGGAGAGCTGCTAAATATATAGGTAAATAATTAAAAAAACACAAATGATGAAAAATATTCTGAGGCAAATTGTCTCAGGATATCACTCTCTACATCAAACTAAAAGTAAACTCAACCAGGCCCGGATTTGTGGAAAGGCCACCTAGGCCCGGGCCTAGGGCGGCAGGATTTTAGGGGGGCGGCATGCTGCCCAACCACACCCACATTGGTTCAAAAACACTGGGGATGCGCTGGAGATACAATAATTTTTTTAATTTCCCATGTGCCAATCCCCATTGCTCCAGTCCCGCTGGAGGGGACAGGGGTGACGAACTGTAGTGGGCCTAGGGGCGCCCACTATGTAAATCCGGCCCTGAACTCAACCCCTTTAACCAACGAGCGATACATTTTTTCAGCCAGCTGAAACAAACCAACCCATTGGGGGGAATTCACAAAGGTGTCGGTACGTAGATAGTTCTCACAGTGTTGGGCACCAAATTCTACAAAATGTTGTAAGCAGGACAAATTCTCAGAAGGTATCTTATTGTTTATGGATTCGCCTTAATGTCGGCACATTTTAAAAAGTGTCACATGGTAAAAAACATCAACATTTTCCAATATTTTCATTATGGTGGAGACGTTTTGGCGGAAAAAAATGTTGTTGATACGACTACAAAAAAAATCATGAAAAATTGGCCTGTGAATAAGTTGGCACAAATACATTTCATGTGGCATTTTTCTTTAACGAAGTTCTTGTGAATATGTTACTGCACAGGTACAAATATTAGTGAACGAGCCCTGAGAGTTAAATTAAAATATTTGGATACACTTTAATTTGGGCATATATAATGCTAATGAAGGTAGTAATGGTTTTTGAAGGTATGCTGATCGTTTCTCACAATAGTATTTCAGCAGTGACATAAAGTTTATTGGAATAACAGTAAATATGCCATATGCATCATAACAAAATTAGACAGGTGCATAAATTTGGGGACCCCAACAGAGATATTAAATTAATACTTGTTGAGCCTCCTTTTGCTACTGTAACAGCCTCTACATGCCTCCTGTAGCCTTTGATGAGTGTCTGGATGCCATGCAAAGTGCTTTTTGTTAAAATAACTTCATTTTTGTCGCCTCAGTCCAAAGCACTTTGTTCCAAAATGACTGTGACTTGTCTAAATGAGCTTTTGCAAACAACAAGCGACTCTTGTTTGTGGCGTGAGTGCAGAAAGGGCTTCTTTCTCATCACCCTGCTATACAGCTGTTCTGCCATGCAAATTGCGCTGAATTGTAGAACGATGTACAGATACACCATCTGCAGCAAGATCTTCTTGAAGGTCTTTGGAGGTGATCTTTGGGTTGTCTGTAACCATTCTCACAATCCTCTGCATATGCCGCTCCTGTATTTTTCTTGGACTGCCAGACCTAGGTTTTACAGCAACTGTGCCTGTGGCCTTCCATTTCCTAATTACATTCCTTACAGTTGAAACTGACAGTTTAAACATCTGACATAGCTTTTTGTAGCCTTCTCCTAAACTATGATACATTTTCTCATGATTGGACACACCTGCCTATGAAGTTCAAGACTTAACAAACTAATCCAACCAATTAGGTGTTGCCAGTAATCAGTATTGAGCAGTTACATGCATTCAAATTAGCAAAATTACAAGGGTACCCACATTTTTGCACAGCCAAGTTTTCACATTGATTTAATTTAATACAACTGAACTAAAAATCTTTGTTCAGCAAACACCCCAGTCCTCAGATGTTCCTGGGAAATGAAAGACATACCACTGTTATCTTTTTTGTTGAAAGTGGAGTAAATTATTATGCACACATAAAGGAAAAGTCTGCACTCATGGGTCTTGTGTAGAAAAGCAAAAAGCTACTTAGTGTTTATTTGACGTTTCGACTCATAAACGCGAGCCGTCCTCAGGAAGAACACACCAAAATACAAACACACATATTTATACACTAAAACACTGGAAAAGAGCACCAAAGAGTTCAAATGGCGTGGAAAGTGGGAGTGCAAAAGATGACATCATCAGTGCTGATCTCACTGTGAAAAGAAACCAATTCCACAATATTCCCAAAACCTTAAAATATCCCATATACTTGTGAAAGTGATGGTGAAGCTAGCAGGGACATATGCCCGCCAGGCCGCCAAAATGATCATTTAAAAAGATTAAAAATATACCCGTAGCCTCACACGATGGGTACAGTGTGAATGAGATCTCATGTCTCAGCCAGGAAGGTCCAGCAGCATATTGAGCATGTGTGGTGTCGCCACCAATCCAGGTACGGACTAAACGTATAGATGAGCAGATCCCATTAACACAATACCGTCAAATAGTGCAGAGCGCTGATTTCATAGATTCCTGACTTAGCGAGTGCCGTAAGTTTTGCCCAATTGATGCGAGCGCAACCGCTCCACACACTTTTTGCCTCCTTCATACCTGCTACTAGTGTCAGTACCATCCATGTTTCCCCGTCTGCGCCAGCAGAACCGATCTATGCGCTCACTGAATACCACACTGGCTTAAACACCAGCCTCACTTAACGGTAACACCGTTTGGCCCAACAGCTTGGATAGTATCTGTGCTCATGCACCCAACCCTCCTCACTATCAAATAGCGAGTGAGGGCGAGTTGCAACGTTTGAGCTGTACCCCCGCTCTGTGGGGTGCTGCTTGGCAAAATGTACTAGTGGACAATGTATACAGACACCAGTGCATACAAATTGGTATACGAACCTTGGGGCATTACAAGACACTGTACTGCTAATAACTGTGTGTAGCTGCTCATGTGGCACTTCAATCATTAAAGGAAAACTATACCCCAAAAATGAATACTTAAGCAACAGATAGTTTATATCAAATTGAATGACATATTAAATAATCTTACCAAACTGGAATATATATTTACATAAATATTGCCCTTTTACATCTCTTGCCTTGAACCACCATTTTGTGTCGTGACTCTATCTGTGCTGCCTCAGAGATCACCTGACCAGAAATACTACAACACTAACTGTAACAGGAAGAAGTGAGGAAGCAAAAGGCAGAACTCTGTCTGTTAATTGGCTCATGTGACCTTACATGTGGTTTGTATGTGTGCACAGTGAATCTTACGATCTCAGGGGGCGGCCCTTATTTTTTAAAATGGCAATTTTCTATTTATGATTACCCAATGGCACATACTACTAAAAAAGTATATTATTATGATAATGGTTCATTTACATGAAGCAGGGTTTTACACATGAGCTGTTTTACTCAGTATCTTTTAATAGAGACCTACATTGTTTGGGGGGTATAGTTTTCCTTTAACCTTCATATGATACAGTATATTAGTAGGTACTGCTGCACGTAATCCGAAACCCTGTGTGGGGCCCATAATCCTTCGTAACTGGACCTCCCAGTGGAGACAGGAGATATCCTAAGGCAACGGAAAGAAAGAAAACGAATCAACAAAAATGTATCACTCTCTAAGTACTTGATAATAAAGTATCTATCTTTAGGCAAACTTGTCAGTGTGGCTATTTTGAATTACATATGTTGCGATCTATCACTATTAGCAACATATTACAGGATATTGTAATAGCAAGACCATTCATGACTATTAGTATACAATGCAGTTAAATAACCTGAGTAGTTCATAACTACAAAAAATGGACAAAAGGAATTGAAAAGAACAGAAAAAGGAGGAAAAAAATGCAAAAGATTGAGGATAAGAATTTAAGGATTATCCTAATCACATTACAATATGTCCCAGGGTAAAGATCAGCTAGTAACAGAGATAAAGACATGTTTAGGATTAGTTCAATATAGGCAAAAAAACTGAAATAAGTCCATCCAGGGAGCACAGGGACCTGCATAGGGATGGGATATTGCCCTTATCCGTCCACGGTAAGATATGAATTCAGCCAAATATCAAAAACTTGAAAATGAAACAATGTTCCATAGTAGGTGAAAAAATGTCACCAAATTTACAAAGAAAAGTTATTTTAAAAAAACAGAGACATAGGTAGAGTTTCATTTAGCCCTTTAGGGGCCAAAGTCTCAAGCTTATAGATCCACATGTATTCCCTTTGCACCAATAGTAAATCTCTTTTTCCACCCCTACGTGGGACTGAACTATTAACATGTGACGGAACTGCGGCAGGGTGTGCTTGCATTTTAACCAGTGTTTGGGGACAGGTTGATCAGCTTCCCTGATGACAGTGTCAATCTGATCACACTCCTGTGGTTATTCATCCTCTCACGGTAAGTAGTAGCTGTCTTCCCCACGTAATACAAGCCGCAAGGGCACCATGCCATGTAGACGCTTTTCTCAAAAAAAGGAAGCTGGTAATCTGTGCTGACAATCTCCCACCTGTCAGAAATGGCTTCCTTGAACTGAGAGCTCACTGTAGTCCATTCTGATGTGAAGATCAGGCCATGTTGAAGTCTCTTTGCCACTTTCACTTCCAACAAGCCATTTTGCGTCCATTTCTTAGCTCACTGCAATTGCTCTTCAATCAGGCTGGTTGGATATCCACTACACCAGAACTGGTCAGCAAGGATAGTTGACAAGCAGCATTATCTGGATCAGTATTATTCCTTATAACTCTAAGGAACTGTGAGTAGAGGACCCCTCGGGACATGTGCGGGGTGTGGTGTGAACTGGCATAAATTAGACTGTTCCTGCCTGTGCGTTTTTTTATACAGCGTAGTGCCTAAAAATTCTCTATCTCTGTATATGGTCAAGTCAAGATAATGGATTTGCAATTGGTCAAAGGTCAGGGTCAGTCTGATGGGGGAGTCAAGTGAGTTCAAAGCCTCGGTAAAGGTAAGGAGTTCTTCCATCGTGCCTGACCACAATAACAGGAGATCGTCAATGTAGCGCTTGTAAAACACAACATTCTCCCCACCCATAGGTAACAAGTATTCCGTCTCATAGTATTCCATGTATAGGTTGGCAAAGGAGGGAGCAACATTCAAACCCATTGCCGTCCCTGACAAGTGCAAGAAAAAACAATCTTGGAACATGAAGTCATTGTGTGACAATACCATGTCCAGCAGAGCGATGAGAAAATCAACAGGGGGTGAACCTACGTGGTGTTTTTGCAGTGCTCTTTTGCATGTCTCTAAGCCTTCAGCATGGGGAATCACTATATATAGTCTAGAGACATCCATGGGGACTAGAATGCAATTCATGGGTAGCCTAACATCTTTCAATAGTCAGTAAGTGCTTAGTGTCCTTTATATAAGACTCCATGTGATGTACCAACGGTTTTAAATAAAAATCAAGGAATTTGGCCACTGGTTGAAATAGAGAGCCTATTGCCGAAATGATGGGACGACCAGGAGGAGTAGTCAAAGACTTATGTATTTTAGGTATAGTGTAAATAAAAGGAATCCTGGGAAAATCAGTCATAAGGTATTGTCCATGTCAACGAAACTATCCACTTTCTGTTTGTATCTGGTGGTAGGATCATGGGATACTTTGGCATAAGTCTTAATGTCAGTCAATTGTTCAAGGATAATACTCTTTGTCCAGCAAAACTATAGCTCCCCCCCTTGTCTGCTTGTCTAATCACAATGTCTTTATTGGCCCTTAATGAGAGTAAGGCCTCCTTTTCTAATCTAGTTAGATTGGGGTAACTTTTCTGCACCGTCTGATGTATTTTGTTGGAGTCGTTCACTAAAAGTCTTGTGAACGTAGAAATAGTCTGGGCCGTGTTAGGAGGATCAAAAGAACTCTTTTTTATAAAAAGGGGTTTATCAATCTGTACACTCCCTTTGAAGTGGTCTTTTAGTTTCAATTGTCTTTTAAAACTGTCTTTTAAACACACAGATGTTTGTGTGTGTGCTGTAACACTAACCACCATTTAATAATTTGCCTTTGACGGATATACATAATTATTTTCATCAAATTAGATTCTTAGTAAATTTACAGTGACTTAAGGTGCAGTAATGGAAAGACAATGGAGCTTTTATGACACCTAACCCATTTAAAACGAAATAAAGGCAGAAAGATATTGCCTGAAACCTGTGATTACAAGTGAATAGCTGCAACCATTGCTCTCCACACAATACAGACAGAGCCCTAACAAGATTTACCATACAATGGATGGATATATTTCAAAGGTCATGAAAACACAGGCATTTTTTATTGCTCTGTCTTTTTCCGTTTATTTCATCTGCTCTAATATCTTCATATGGTGACCTTTTCCAGATTTTCAAAACATTAAAAAAACACACATATTGAATTTAGCTTTAACAGAATCCCAAATGATTTAAACCTCTTTTTCTCTTAGAATGATTAATGTAGGCTTCAATCGGCTTGGTTTTGTTGAATGTGTTCTAAGCTTAAATTCATTCACAGGAAACCCTAAAACGGTTTGATGCCAGTCAGCATTCTACTTACAAAGTATTTATTTGATTTCTCCAGCTTTACACATTTGCTCATCGAATACCAATACACTACTTAAAGCATTGCATTACATATCATTTTAAAACAGATTTTTTTAATTTACTTCAGAAAAGTAACACTGATTAACTGAAAACTGCAGTGTTGCTTTTTTTGCAAACAATGTTACTAAAAACTACCTCTAGAAACCCAATTTTATAAAACAACTGAGGAGCAAAACCACATAAAATGGGGCTTTTAATAACCCTGCAAAACGGCAGTACAGTCCACAGGAGTAGTGCAGTAAAATCATTGGCGGTAATGGAAGCCGTTCATCTGTGGATTCATTATATGCTACAAATCGACCAGAACATTTTTTTTGATTTATAAAATGATGATATATTTATATTCAACAACTTGAATAAATGGAAAAGGTGAAACAAAAGATTTTTTTTTACTTCAAACTGTCTTTGTAAAGTAGAATCTGGAATAATTTTTCATTTAGCAAGGAGATAAAAAGGTCGAGGCAGTGTATATTCACAGACTTTATATTCATCAAGTTGCAAGTGATTAGAAGAGATATTACATAGCAATGGATTTAAATATGAGCTGACGTTTTAAAGAAGATATGCAGGCACTGAGAGAACCTTTTTATTTTCCAAGATTGGTTCACAGTCACTTATGGTGAATACCTGGAGGAAATGTGTTCAGCTTTGTGGAATTAAAGGAAAACTAAACTGAAGGCTAGCAATGTCTAGTTTCGTAGCATGTACCTACAGGCACCCAATATTGATGAGTACAGTGTCAAATGTAACGCACTGTGTGAAAAGTAAACATTTGAAAGACCTTGGTTGGAAGCATCAGACACAATCAATAATAACTGTTAAGACACGACGATATTTTGACTTGGGATATTTATAGTCCTTTATTCAAAAAGATTTCCAAATGCCCCAGAAACTGGCAATGCCATTCCTGATAGTATGTTCTTGAAATACAAAAAGAATATAAAATAAAATGCCCTGATTTATGTTAACTAACAGAACATACATTGGCATTGGTGTTAAAAATGTGAGCTGTTCTACATTTCAAATATTTCAGTACTTTTGGTGGATTTTAGTCATGGTGCTCTAAATTACAGAGAAAAAATGACCTGAAAAACCCCAGGTCTAAAGCATTCTGGATAATCAATTCAATATCTGTATCTTATAGCTGACTGTGAAGTGGAATGTCCATGTGATTTTAAATTTAAAAAGGAATTTGTTACTTAACCTGTGCAGACTCTCAGGGGGTTATTTACTAAGATTTATCTCATATTTTTATTAAACCAAGTACGACCAAACTCCCATCCATGATTTTATCTTGTTTATCAATAAAATAACTCGAAAAAGTCGGGTCGGGAAAAAACTAAAATCTAGCAAAAATCCAGAATCGTACAAATTTTTCAGATTTTTTTGGTTAGGACAAAAACTATTTTGACGAAACCCAGCTTCAGATTGTTAAAGGAACATCTGCCATTGACTTCTTCATGACCTCAGCCTGAGATGCCGGATTTTTGGATTCGGACTTGCTGCAGCTTCGGGGTGTTTTTTTTTTCACGAAAAATTCTAGTTTTTGCACAAAAAAACATGACCATAAAAAATCGGGGGTTTAGTAAATTGAACTGGAAAATTACAAGAGTTTTATGAGCTTTGAGAAGTCAAACACCAATGTGGTCTATGAGGTATTAAAGTTGGTAATTTTGAGTACTAACACCCTTCTGAATAGTTAATCCCAACACAAAGGGGATTAACAGTTTGGTCAACTATTTTCCTCACTGGAACATTGAAAATATGTGACTGATGAATACTGCTTAATAAAAAGTATTGATCGTTGTCAAATTACCCTCAATGTCTTAAGCAAGATGGGACTGGTAACACATGGCTATCTCATCTGGGTGCTCAATATCACATTCTGCTTCTTCAGAGCACAACACTGCACACAAATCTATTATTTATTTTTTTCTTGTGTATTTTAAATTATTATTTTCAGTTTTCTGTGCATTACAATGGCAAAAATTGTGAAAACGTGTGTTTTAAAGTATTTCCATTTTTTGTGCATTATAATGGCAAACATTAAGACAATGTATGTTTTTAATTACAAGAATATGGAGACCTCTTTCCCCCTCAGTCTTAAGGGATTCACTGATGTATAAAAAATCCTCATGTCTCTAACCTGGTCCATACCCATAGGGGCAAATTCACTAACCTGTGGAGTTTCGCTAGCGCAGCCTTCGCGCACTTCGCCAGGCGAAGTTTCGTCAGGGCGCCGCTAATTCACTAAAATCCAAAGTTGCGCTCAGGGAGGCAAAAAGTAGCGAAGTTGCGCTATCGTTAACTCGTCAAGCAAAGCGAAGCTAGCGATGCCTAATTTGCATACGGCGCCAAGTTAAAGTACAATGGACGTATATGTAGCAGCAAATACATTACACTACATAAGCCCGGGAAAGCTTCATAAAATAAAATAGAGTTGTTATTTTGCCCTAGACATGTGGCCATTGTATCATTTAGGTGCCATATGTTAGGAAATGTAGGGGGGAAGGAGGGTGCCCCCATAAAAGCCTACCACCCTTAAAAAAGCAAAAGATGCCAGCGTTTTTTGGGACTTTGAAAAAATTTCAACTTTTTTTGAAGCAAGCCCTATCTACTCTATTGCACTTCGCCTGGTCTGAGGTGGCGAAGGCATGTCTGGCGCAAGAGGTAACGTCCAGTAAAATGCGCAAGTTAATGAATTAGTGTAGTTATGTCCCTTTGCCATAGCGCAACTTCGCCTGGTGTAAGGGTGCGAAGTAGCGCTAGAGTAGGTCCACTTCGCTAGCGAATTTACGCCAGTGCCGTTAGTAAATTGTCGAAATGACGTCACGCTGGCGACTTTGCTCTAAATTTGCCCCATAGTGTGTCATACTTTAACACCCCACCAAAAGCATTTGTTTAAAAAGGAGCAAAATGAGCACTGCAATGTATTGCATAACGTCTTGACATAGTAGCGAGCTTTGAAAAAAGAATAATAAATTTTGTTTGTTGTGCTCATTAAACAAAAGTGTTTTTAGGTGTATAATTCCATTCTGATCCATGTATGATACCCATGCATGAAGTCACTGTAATAATAGCCTACTTAGCAGACACACAGCTAACAAAATACCTGTTTGGGGCTGCATGGGTTTAGCCCTATTGATATGTAATCTAGATGGATCTGCTCAAGTATGACAGTTTGAAAGGTAAGCTGTAATAATGTACTGCACACTACAAATTGTAATAATGTACTGCACACTACAAATTGTAATAATGTACTGCACACTACAAAACTTTATTGACATCTTGTGTGTCTTATTTTGCAAGTTTCCATCATGTTGTGCCCAGAAGTAATTTCTAAATCAAGTCATTCTTTGAAAACTCACTGCTTGGGTACTTTTGTGTGTGCTCTCACTTATTAGAAGGGATTTTCAACCCTCGCTGATTGCAGACATGTCGACCCCACCCAATGAATTCCTGGTTTAGACCCCCCTTTTTCCAGTTACTCTCTTAAATTCAAATGTGCAGTGAGCTTTCGGTGGCTTTAGAAGAGCAAGTGCAGTGATGTCAGTTCCGGAAGTAGGAATGCACAATGACATCACTTCCATAGGTGGTGTGAGACAAAATGCTAATTTTTCACCATTCTTCCCCAGGTTGACATCTCTGTGCTTGAGAATTATAAAAATGTAAAGGCAAGCTCTTTTCCCTTTTCTTTATTTCAGGATAAATGTAAACTAAAACAAGAGAAAATATTTATGTATTTGGTGGGAAGAATTATTGAAAGGGGGAGGATGCTTTATTTTACTTTTTCACAGATTTAAATACCAGCCTGTAAATGTGATCAGCATTAACTGCTGATATGATTCTCATTTGCCATAGAAAGCCTTTATCACTATTTTACTTGTTACTTCAATTTACTTTTATTGCGAAATTCTCCTGGTCTTTCCAATGCTTTATTCAGATTGACATTTTTGCCAAGTGAAAAATATTTCCAGTTTTGTAACAAACCTTGATCTTGGTAAAAATCAAGATCTTGAACTTAAAGGGGTTGTTCACCTTCAATATACAAATCTTATGAAACCACTAACAATGCTCTCAATGTGTTAGAAAAACCATTTTCCATAACAAAAAGTAAAAATGCCATTGTAAAAGCTAATTTCTATACCTATTAACTCAGTCCTTCTCCTGTCTCTCTGACCAGTTTTCTGAAGTGATGGGAGTGGCCTATTTTGAACCTGACACACCAAGAACTTCCTATATGATGGCATCATCATGCCCAGGCTTTGCCCTTACTTGTTTCCTATTGGATGTTGATACTGCCCTCCTCCTAGTAATTTATTGGGTGCTTGTGAACTGTAACCAGTCACATAATTTGAATGGTCATTGGTTGATTACTCAATTGTAATGGCAGAGGTTAACAGACGCAGCATATAAACAAACCTGCCTTGCAACAAACAATCACAATCACAGCCATGCAGACAAATACTGCAGAAAAGGAAGGAGCAACATTGTTTGGCAACCTTTGGCATTAAGCATAATGTCAGTTATTTACAAAACTGCAACAAAACCAGCACTGACTTGCTTAGAAACATATGTAATTTACACATCTAGCAGGGACAGTAGGGCTGCCACCTCACCCTTTTAAAACCAAACACATATGAAATCCACAGCCTGCATGGCTAATTATTAACTCATTTAGATGCTGCAGACTGAACTGATTTCTGTGCAGTCATGTATCATGCATCTAAATGAATTGCTAATTAGCCATGCAGGCTGTGGATTGCATATGTGTTTGGTTTTAAAAGGGTGAGGTGGAAGCCCTAAGTGACAGGCAAAGCATTGATGAGGGCGGATACGTATTTTGAACATTTTGTGCGCTCTCCCGGGGGGGGGGGGGTAATTTACCTAGGAAAACAATACCTTTTTTAAATGTTTAAGTGTTCCACTTCTGGAACAAGATTTAGAGCTCTAAATACCAAAAAACGAAAAAGTTATATTTTTCATGATATAGGGATCTATACCAGAAAAATATTTTACCTTTTTTATGAGGTAAATACACAAAATAATACATGGACCCCCCCCAAAAATAATAATAATAATATATTTCTGGAAAGTACAAGTGTCATCTCCCATAGTAGCCTTTATAATCCAATAATTCAAATTTTTAAAAATGATTTCTTTTTCCTGTGTAATAATAAAACAGTAGCTTGTACTTGATCCCAACTAAGATATACAGTAAGTAATCCTTATTGGAAGCAAAACCAGCCTATTGGCTTTATTTAGTGTTTACACCATTTTCTAGTACTAAGATCCAAATTACATAAAGATCTGCTATCCGGAAGACCCCAGGTCGCAAGCATTCTGTATAGCAGATGCCATACCTATACCTTGTACTTGATCCCAACTAAGATATAATTAATCCTTATTGGAAGCAAAACCAGCTTATTGGGTTTATTTAATGTTTACATGATTTTCTAGTAGACTTAAGGTATGAAGATCCAAATTATGTAAAGATCCATTATCCAGAAAACTCCAGGTCCCAAGCACCTTGATCCCCCCATCTGCACAGTTGAAGTCTCTGCAGCACACAGCCCACACTCCCCCTCCCTCTCACAAACTTATAACAGTTTCTCTTCAGTACCTGAATGCTGCTCAAATTCCCCAGCACAGCCAGCACAGGAAGCAGTGGCAGATTGACAGCAGACATAGCCAATAGGAGTTAAGTTAGCTGCCAGTACAATGTGTGATGTCATATAAGGAAGAGGAAGTGAACACTGTAGTGTTTTTGGGGGTCAGTGACCCCCTCCCAGCACAGGGTCTGTGTGGAACTGAAGGATTAGTACAGGGACACTTCTGAGGTGAATATCTCTTGAACTGTACTTTTTCTGTTAACTATTTCTATGGAAAAGTTTGTTCTATTCATGTGAACTGTTAGATTTGTCAATTTGTTACAAAGGTGAACAACCCCTTTAATTCATAAAGATTGCATCTGTTCCCTGCTCCAGCAGATCATACAGCTTTATACACACTATAAATATATATAGTATTTATTATGGAGTGTGGGAGAAACATGCAGATAAAGCTGGAATTAAATATAGATGTAGATGTCCTACTCACTGAGCAAACATGGAATACTTTAAATAAATGCAAAACATCAATTAGTCAAATTTCAAATACGTTTTCAGACAGCCTTGTGTATGTCCCATTTCTGGTTGTAGCAAGTTTCAAAATGTTATTAAATAACTCACATGAAATATTTGAATCTAATTTTATAACAAGAGTTAAACCCTCACACAGACACACAAAAATGCACATACTCGGGGACACACACATTGACTATTTATTTCTATGTCTTCAACCTGTATACCATTGGCAAACTGCCAGTTTTAAATTGCATATGCAAATGATGTGGGAACAAACCTCAATCATATGCTTTCACTGAAACGGTACATACACAATTAAATTAATGAAAGACATTATTGTTAATGGAATTTATAATAACCACATTATAATTTTGCTAGTAAAGTTGGACAATTACAAAAATGTCTCCCAGGGGTATGGAAATAGATATTTCACCATTTGTGCTCAAGCACACATAAAATCTGCCCTTTTCCATGAGTCATGAACAAATTATGCTAGATGTATAATGATTTAAGTATCTATATAAACATGCAAGGATATTGTTTTCACCAATCATTTAGTGACTTTTGAGGCTTAAATGGTAACTAGAGGTACTATAAGTGTTATAGAATGTAAATGATCTGCTACTGAAAACTCATATGCATTGTGTTGTTTTTTCTAAAATGACTTTAAATATATAGTGAATAAAGTACCCCCTCTTGTAAATTATATTTATATATATATATTATAAGGTAATGAGGTGTTTCTTGACCATATAAAAACACAAGGCCAAAGGCCGAGTGTTTTTATACAGGTCATGGAACTCCGAGGTAACTTCTAATATCCTCATATTTTGCAACAGGGGATATATTATTTATTATAATACACAAGTTTCAGTGAGTGACAGAAATTACATCACTACTCACCATTTATAACTGATCAGTACATCAGTACTCACCGTTTATAAGGAATGGGACCTGTGACCCAGATAATGGATGTTTCCGTAATTTGGAGCTTTCTGGATAATGGGTTTCTGGATAATGGATCCCTTACCTGTAAATATATTTATAAGTTAGACAAACCATACTGCAGTCGCAGGTCAAGCATCAAAACACAAACTTTTTTTATTGAAACCCCACCATTCCTCAAGGACCATGGGGCAATATATATAAATTAAAACAAAAGACACCAGTACTCCCAAATGCTGATAAAATTGTGTGAAATTGTATTAAAGCAGGGATGTCCAAAAGGTAGATCGGGATCTACCAGTAGACCTTTAGCTGGTGATCAGTAGATCTAAAGACACTGTCAACAATCAGCTGATTAAATAACCCTCATATTTCATGCTTTTCATTTAGCTATTTATTATGTTACGGTCACATAAGAACTATTTGTTTGTTAACTATAGCAATATTCATTTTCTCATAAATCAGTATTTACATAATATTTTCCATGGAACAGAATGCTAACAATGCTTTTATGGATGTAATGGACAACATCACTAAAAGAAGACCTTGCATTACCAAAGAATGGGCACTCCTGTATTAAAGCATAAAAGCAGTTTACAAAAACCATGACATTTTGGCATTCAAGTCCCTTTCTCAAACCATTCATATAAATGTTTTAATTTCCTATATACCCATAGGCCCCAATAGCTCCAGTGACAGGTTCAAGATCAAGTTAAACAACCAGTTTAAAAAAACAGTCATAAATTAAACAAAACCATACGAATTCATAATCATGAGTCAAAACAGTGTTTTAAGAAAAAAACACCATTCTTCCATGTTGTGGGACTGAGAGATTAAATGACAGCCTATAGTAACTGTGAAGCATTGTGTCCTGCCTGTTTAAAGGAGAAGGAAACCCCCAGGGCGCAAAACCCCTCCCCCCTCACCTGTGTTGCCCCCCCTCCCTCCTTCTCCCTGGCCTACCTTTCCCCCTGGGCAAATGCCCCTAACTTGTTACTCACCCCTCTGCGCAGGTCCTGTCCACGGAGTTCACAGTCGCCATCTTCTCCCACGCGCATCTTCTTCCTGCTCTGACCGTGCAGGTGACCTTTATAAGGCTAAAAAATTATCATCATCATTTATTTATATAGCGCTGTCAAGATACGCAGTGCTTTGCTGCAGTTATAGCAAACAGGGAATAAATGGTGGATAACAGACAAGGATTACAGAGTACAATAGGGTTAGAAGGACCTAGAGATTAGAGTTTACAAACTAAAAGGTTAGGGTACAATTGAGACATTAGGATTGTATAAACACTTCATTTTTGATACAGAAATGATTAATTAAGGTACATCGAATAGGCCTCTTTAAACAGATGGGTCTTTAAGGAGCGCTTGAAAGTTTGGAAGGAAGGAGAAAGTCTGACAGCTTGTGGCAGAGAGTTCCAGAGAAAAGCAGAAGCCCGAGAGAAGTCTTGTAGACGAGAATGGGCAGAAGTGACCAGAGGAGAAGTGAGGCGAAGATCAGAAGCAGAGCGTAGGTTTCGTGAGGGAGTGTATTTGGAGATTAGAGATGAAATATAGGGAGGAGTTTCATTATTAAGGGCCTTGAATGCGAGTGTAAGTAATTTGAATTTGATTGTAGAAGAGATTGGGAGCCAGTGAAGGGACATACATATGGGAGCAGCAGATGTTGAGCGGCAAGCTAGATGAATGAGTCTAGCGGCCGCGTTTAGAACAGATTGGAGTTGTGAAAGGTGACTTGTTGGAATACCTGTGAGGAGTAAGTTGCAGTAATCAAGGCGGGAGATGATGAGAGACTGAATCAGTGTTTTAGTTGATTCTGAACTGAGATAGGGTCGTATTCGAGCAATGTTGCGCAGTTGAATACGGCAAGATTTTGCAAGTGTTTGAATGTGTGGTGAAAAAGACAGATGAGAGTCAAAGATGACTCCTAGGCAGCGTGCCTGTGTGGTGGAATGAAAGGTGGTGTTGTTTACGGTGAGTGATATCTGAGGGACAGGGGAAGATCTTGGAGGAAATATAATGAGTTCTGTTTTAGAAAGGTTCAGTTTCAGGTGGCGCTGTGACATCCAGGAGGAGACAGCAGAGAGACAGTCTGTGACTTGGGAAAGGACAGAATTAGAAAGATCAGGAGTAGACAAGTAGAGTTGGGTGTCATCAGCATAAAGGTGATACTGAAGTCCAAATGACTGAATGAGTTTTCCTAGTGAAGTTGTATAGAGCGAGAACAGAAAAATTAAAGTATTTGTTGCTTATTTAATTATTCTCTTATTTTTTTTAAAGCACTTCAGGAGATGACAAGGCTGTATAAATAATACAGGTATGGTACCTATAAACCCAAATGAGCCAGGTCTCCTGTTTTCTATATAAGGGGTCTGTAATTTGGTTCTTCATACCTTCGGATCACTAAAAAATCATTAATTAAACCCAATAGGATTGTTCTGTCTTCAGTAAGAATTAATTACATCTTAAGGTGGCCATACATGGATAGATCCGCTCGTTTGGCGATGTCGCCAAACGAGCGGATCTCCCTCCGATATGCCCACCTTGAGGTGGGCAATATCGGGCAGATCCGATCGTGGGCCCTAGGGCCCAACGATCGGATCCTAGCTTTCACAAACGGGCGGTCGGATCGCGGGACCGCATCAACGAACAGATGCGGCCGCGATCCAACGGGATTTTTAACCCCATCCGTTCGAGATCTGGCCGACTTTCGGCCAGATCTCGTTCGGGGAAGCCCGTCGGGGGCCCCCATACACGGGCCAATAAGCTGCCGACACGGTCTGTCGGCAGCTTTTATCGGCCCGTGTATGGCCACCTTTAGTTGGGTTCAAGTACAAGGTACTGTTTTATTATTTCAGAGAAAAGGGAAATCATTTTGAATTATTTGATTAAAATCAAGTCTATGGGAAATTACCTTCTTGTAATTCAGAGCTTTCTAGATAACATGGATAGCGGCTATCTACATCAGTTGTGGACTTTAGCTAAGAATAACCAAGAATATTAGCAGGCATCTATTTTAGGACATTTTATCTGTCCCTATTTAAATTTGTGTGCATAGTTATGGTATGGGAAAGGATTATGGGAAAGCCATCTCCCATAGACTCCATTTTAATCAAATAATTTAGTTTTTTCTAAAATATTACGTTTTTCCCTGTAATAAAAAGACAGTACCTTGTACTTGATCATAACTAAGATATAATTAATCCTTATTGGAGGCAAACCAGTCCTATTGGGTTTATTATTTAAATGATTTTTAAGTAGACTGTAGACTAAGTATGTTACACACCCAATCACTTCAGCTTTTATACATTACATTTTTGCCTAACTATATTAGAAACATTTTTTATTTTGCACAGCCTATCTATTTACAGTTTTTATTTTCACACTAAACTGTTCCTTTAAGGTTTGGAGATTACGGAAAGATCTGGAAAACTCCAGGTCCCAATCATTCTGGATTACAGACCCATACCTGTAGTTAGTATTAATTTGGTCAAATTAGCAATGTTCATGTGTGTGTGCGCTTGTAATTTGCCACAAAATAATAATTCCTTTAAAATTGTTAATTGCACTTCTCTGTTTAAGAAACACACTCATATATCTGTATCTGTGGACTGTATAAACAGAAATGCTTGTTTTGTTCTATATACAAGTTGTTTACCACCCTAAAAATAGTTAGTGACACCCTCCATTGTAATTTTTCAAGATTATTAATAGATAAGAAATATGGTAAAGTTATGATTATTTCTCTAAATGTAATATTTTATGCTCTGTTTTCTCTGCAATATCAAGGGCATTCTTCATCCTGAAATATAACAAATGCCATTACACTGACAGTAAGCTTAATTGCACATTTTGTGTTCTGTTCTGCAACTAGGACAAAGTAGTAATTTTTTATAAAGCTTTTCTATTAAAGATGGTCGGCTAAAATATTATAAGTTGATTGATGACTGAATTTGTTAAATGCATATAACATAAATGACTGAACCAGGCTGAAAATATTGATGCAAGCTCCTTTTATTAGAGGTAAAGCAAAAACTAGAAACAAGTTTTTTTGAGAAGAAATGAGAGATAAAGGAATGTCCTTTCTTATTCCTCGGGTAAAAATTATCATATAAAGTCACTTTTTGTACTGAAATTATGCTACTGAAAAGGCTAAACCAGCACAGTTAGGGGCATATTTATCAAATGTATTATCAAGGCATATCTGAAACGGAAAGCAAAAGGGAGCACTCACAGACCCGTCGATGTAGAAATGCTGTGCTGCAACGTGTATGGAACGCTCCCGAAGCGTATATCCTTTAGCCCAATCTTGAAATCACGGAGCACTGGCAAGTTAAAACATCCATTTATTAGAAAAAGTTAAAATATAGCAGAGCATAGTGAGCCCAATAATCCTTAGCTATTATCAAGGCATAGTTTGTGAAAATTCACAGTTCTCCATTCATTTGTATGGAGTTTAGGGGAATATTTATCATTGAGTGAATAGAGAGGTCCTTCTGGTGGACTGCAGCATACTTTGAATCACTCTTTGATAAATATGCCCCTAAATGTATACTTAATTGGACTAAAATGCATATACAATCTGGATCATTCAGGCTTCTCACTAAGCTCCTCTGACTTTGCCTTCCAGGGACACAAATTCACCAGCTTTTGACCTGGCTCACCTTCTTGCAGCACCACCTTTCCCTCCAACACAAGGAGGTGTCCACAGGGCTTCACACTAGTGATATGTGGGTCGGGATTTACCTGTCCTGTACCCGACCCTAGCCCGCCATCCCTTGGCCTACATTTGCACTTTCGGGTTCCTTATATAGACCCGCCCCGACGATGACGTCACAAAAGGCGCATCGTCTATAAAAGACGAAGTAGGAAGCTGGCATTAGCTGGCACGAAGAAGCGTGCAAGGTCAGCCCGAACATAACTACTTCACACCTTCCTCCAGTACAAGTAGGGATTCAGGGACACTGAGGTGTAATCACACACCTCTTTTATTTGCTGTTGACCTGCAGCCTATTTAGACCTGTAACTAAGCAGCTGAGAACACAAAATGGTACATGGAATGGAGGGCCCACCTTGCTCTCCTTCTCCAGGGACCCAGGGTTCACTGTTTACCATTTGAAAACATGATAATCTCAAGCTATATATATATATATATATATATATATATATATATATATATATATATTTCCAAAACTGGTGCACAATGATCATCAAAAAGATATGCCTGGGTGCTGGTTCAAAATACATACATAATTTTAGGTCAATAACCGCACTAACAGGCCTTTCTCATGGTCGAAAAACAGAAAAAGACTATTCAACGTTTCCTTTATAATCCTTTTTTTTTGTTTTTTCACCATGAGAAAGATCTGTGAGTGTGGTTTTCGGCTATATATATATATATATATATATATATATATACACGTGTATATATATATATATATATATATATATATATATACTCTGCAATTATGTTTTATTATATATTACACATTACGAAAGTATGAATGTTTAGGAATGGTTATTTCACAATGTTTGTAATTCTTCCGTGGTTCAAATATTTTTTGCAATAAAAATCATTAAAGTAAATAATGGTTTATAAAACATGAATTTTCTGTATTTATTAAATTAACTTACTAATAGCTTGTGAGGTCATGTAGAAGTCAATGGAAGCTGTTATAGCCCAAATTTTAACTACTTATTTAATTACAGCTTTGAAAAATAAATGTGCTTGTTACCTTGATTTTATTAATTCGAGTTTTTTATATTAGGATTTTTTAATAAATAAGGTACTATTCAAACTGTGAGTTTATTCGAAGTAGAAAAAAACTCTAAAATTACCCATTGTACATACAGAAACGTTCTCAAGCTACCAAACGAAAACAATTGTTTGCACACTGACAACATAAAACACACTTGGTAATTACCACAATTATTTATTATTAATTGATGATTTCAAGGAGGCAAATTAAGACTAAGGAGGCATAGACAGATTAAATATTTTGTATACTTTGACATGTATGCATGCTATTTTTACAATTAATTTTACTAGGTGTACTATATACGATTGGCAGCAGGGCCGGACTGGGATTAAAAAGCAGCCCTGGCAAAAAAAATCAAAGCAGCCCACTTCAGGTATGGGGGTTATCCGGAAACCCATTTTCCAGAAAGCTCCAAATTACAGAAAGGCCATCTTCCATAGACTCCATTATATTCAAACAATCCAAATGTTTAAAATTGATTTCATTTTCTCTGTAATAATAAAACAGTAGCTTGTACTTGAGCCAAACTAAGATATAATTAGTCTTTATTGGGAGCAAAATTATATTATTGGGATTATTTAATGTTTATATGATTTTCTAGTAGACTTAAAGTATGAAGATCAAAATTTTGGAAAGATCCATTATCCTGAAAACCCCAGGTCTGGAGCATGCTGGATAACAGGTCCCATACCTGTATATATGTGTGACATTGGCAACCAAGCTCCCCCACCCACACAAGCTATAAATAAATCATTGGTGGTCAGGGCCCCCAATAAAATTAGGAAAAAAGGTGGTCCGGGCCTCCGATAAGTAAAAAAAAAATATCGGGACAGCAGACTGTGCAGAGAGGCCCATGTGGAGGGCTAGTTTTACCAACTGTGGGGCCCAATTGGAACCATTTTGGCAGTGCCCCCTAAATGGAGTTTTTCCATTTGGCACAGGGTTCCAAGGCTGGGTGACGAAAAGTGACTACCTTTCCTTTTGTCCCATGATAATTACTCATTTCACTTATTTATTTCTATAGAGTTCAACTGCAAACATGACACAGGAATTCATTTTCACAGTATTTTAGTATTTTTAAAGAACTACCCTCAAACCTTCCTGTTATATGGTAAATAGAACAGGGGAATACCTATGCTGCAATAGTTTTATGGGATCTCTCTGTACAGACTATGAACAAACTTAGGGACTGTTCCTGCTGAATTGTGCTTAGTACAGGGAATACCTATGTACCATAGTTTTATGGGATCTCTCTGTACAGACTATGAGCAAACTTAGGGACTGTTCCTGCTGAATTGTGCTTAGTACAGGGAATACCTATGCTGCCATAGTTTTATGGGATCTCTCTGTACAGACTATGAGCAAACTTAGGGACTGTTCCTGCTGAATTGTACTTAGTACAGGGAATACCTATGTGCCATAGTTTTATGGGATCTCTCTGTACAGACTATGAGCAAATTTAGGGACTGTTCCTGCTGAATTGTGCTTAGTACAGGGAATACCTATGCTGCCATAGTTTTATGGGATCTCTCTGTACAGACTATGAACAAACTTAGGGGACTGTTCCTGCTGAATTGTGCTTAGTACAGGGAATACCTATGCTGCAATAGTTTTATGGGATCTCTCTGTACAGACTATGAGCAAACTTATGGACTGTTCCTGCTGAATTGTGCTTAGTACAGGGAATACCTATGTACCATAGTTTTATGGGATCTCTCTGTACAGACTATGAGCAAACTTAGGGACTGTTCCTGCTGAATTGTGCTTAGTACAGAGAATACCTATGCTGCCATAGTTTTATGGGATCTCTCTGTACAGACTATGAGCAAACTTAGGGACTGTTCCTGCTGAATTGTGCTTAGTACAGGGAATACCTATGCTGACATAGTTTTATGGGATCTCTCTGTACAGACTATGAGTAAACTTAGGGACTGTTCCTGCTGAATTGTGCTTAGTACAGGGAATACCTATGTACCATAGTTTTATGGGATCTCTCTGTACAGACTATGAGCAAACTTAGGGACTGTTCCTGCTGAATTGTGCTTAGTACAGGGAATACCTATGCTGCCATAGTTTTATGGGATCTCTCTGTACAGACTATGAGCAAACTTAGGGGCTGTTCCTGCTGAATTATGCTTAGTACAGGGGAATACCTATGCTGCCATAGTTTTATGGGATCTCTCTGTACAGACTATGAGCAAACTTAGGGGACTGTTCCTGCTGAATTGTGCTTAGTACAGGGAATACCTATGCTGCCATAGTTTTATGGGATCTCTCTGTACAGACTATGAGTAAACTTAGGGACTGTTCCTGCTGAATTGTGCTTAGTACAGGGAATACCTATGTACCATAGTTTTATGGGATCTCTCTGTACAGACTATGAGCAAACTAAGGGACTATTCCTGCTGAATTGTTCTGTGACCATGCCCACTATGGGAGGAATATTGAATATAGATAGCTAAACATTTATTTTTAAAAAAAAGACACTGATGCAATTTAATTTATAAAACCCAAAAGACACAGTTGCAATTCCATGTATACTAACCCAGAGGAGAGTAAAAGCAGGATGAACACAGTGAGAATTCAGTGAATAAATACCCCCAGAAATGGCACAAATGCAATTTTTGCTAACAAGGAAAGGGTTAAAAAAAAAAAATCACGAGGCAGTGTAATAAAAATGATTTGTATCCTCTTTACTTGCCCAGCATTCTTTCTGAACTGATAGTCTGGAGGGGGGGAGAGAGGATGAATCTGCAGCACCAGCGTCTGCAATCCATCCTGCCTGTCAGCTGAATACTGGACAACACAGACATACACTGGCACCTTTTTCCCTACCTGCAACAGTTATCTGTCCCATAGCCGAGACCACACAGGTGACGTATAGAACGCTTCTTCTTTCAGTCCCACCTCTCTTACGCATACTTGCTTAGACCCCCACCCCCTCAGCAGTCCAGACACGGGAAAAAAAAAACAGAAAAGAAAACATACACGGCCCTTGGGGTGAGCTTTTCAGACTTTAGAAAATGATCTGTTTGTCGTCTGCTACTGTGCGTACAGAGGATCTTGCGGGAGGAAGTAAGATCCTTAATTTTGTTATGGTTAGGTGCGCACTGCCCCGCGGCCCATTTACACTGCACAGGCAGTGGCCCAATGGGCATTTGCCCGTATTCACAAACGGCCAGTCCGGGCCTGATTGGCAGCACTCATGAAGCTGGAATAAAGCATACCGTATATACCCGCGTATAAGCCGAGTTTTTCAGCATCCAAAATGTGCTAAAAAAAGTCTACCTCTGCTTATGCGCGGGTCAGCGAGTAGCTGAGATTGCAGTCACTTTTAATCATTCCTATACCAACAGTTCACTTGGGGAGAGACTGCAATATCCCACAATGCCCTCTGTTGGTTATATGAAAGATTAACAGTGACTGCAATATCACACAGCGCCATCTGTTGGTTGTATGAAAGAATAACAGAGACTGCAATATCACACAGCACCATCTGTTGGTTGTATGAAAGAATAACAGGGACTGCAATATCACACAGTGCCATCTGTTGGTTGTATAAAAGAATAATCGGGACTGCAATATCACACAGCGCCCTCTGTTGGTTATATGAAAGATTAACAGTAACTGCAATATCACACAGCGCCATCTGTTGGTTGTATGAAAGAATAACAGAGACTGCAATATCACACAGCACCATCTGTTGGTTGTATGAAAGAATAACAGGGACTGCAATATCACGCAGTGCCATCTGTTGGTTGTATAAAAGAATAACCGGGACTGCAATATCACACAGCGCCCTCTGTTGGTTATATGAAAGATTAACAGTGACTGCAATATCACACAGCGCCATCTGTTGGTTATATGAAAGATTAACAGTGACTGCAATATCACACAGTGCCCTCTGTTGGTTATATGAAAGAATAACAGTGACTGCAATATCACACCGCGCCCTCTGTTGGTTATACAAAAGATTAACAGTGATGGCAATATCAAACAGCACCCTCTGCACATGGTAGTGGGACAGTGGGACAATGCACACAGTAATCCGTTTGGCAAGTCTCTGTCACCATCAGCTTTGCAAAGAAGTCCGGTTGATCGCTGGGGGGGTCGCTTTGGCAGAATGTGCGCTGCTGGGAGACAGGGCTGTAGTTGTGTCTAGGCTTATACGCGAGTCAATAAGTTTTCCCAGTTTTTGTAGGTAAAATTAGGTACCTCGGCTTATACACGGGTCGGTTTATACACGAGTATATACGGTAACTCTTCTGGGGTTATCTGGGAACTGTGGGTACTGACTGGCAATCCAAGTTTGAGTTGCCAATAAATGTGGCACCAGACAGGTATAATACCACTAGTCAATTTGGAATGATGACAATATAGAATTTCATGAATAATATAATATGGATTATGAGTTAGGTTAAAAAAAAAAAAGATTCCCTTCATCTGAAACATGAAGAAACAGCATAATCAAAGCTGTAATATAAAATATTTCAGGTAAGCAGCCTAAAAAAAGGTTTAATACTTGCTCATTAGTAATATCTGCACTTAGACATGGATCATGTTCAAACCACACCATAGTTATCTAAAGCTAATGCATCATTCTTACTGGAATGTCTCTTCTTCACATAAGCCATGGGAATTCTGATCATGCTGATAATACAGCTCTCTATAAAAGTAAACCATCCTCATTCTAAAAGGTCGTTCAGTTTGCATCAAATGTAGACACACATTTAAATTGTGTTTTGTTGCAAATCATTGAAAATTATGTGAATCAATTCATGACAGTTCAAATTCATTTTTATACAACATCTGTTTTCTTGATCATCAGGATTCAGACATACTGCAAACCATTGCCACACTTGTGTTTATAAAGTAATTAAAGTTCTTCCTTGAAACCACTGCTCAACTCACACAACTTATTTTCATCATTAAGCATAGTGACGGGTCTGACTAGACCCCCCTTATATACCCCTAGTTCTGGCCCTGATCCCTGCAGTGAGCACCAACCAATTGGATTTTTGGTGTGCTATTAATGTGGACATGGTCTTGCGGTAACATGGGTGTGGTTTAAAGTGGGTGTGGTCTAAAAACAGGGAGTGTCTAACACTGGCTTCCGTTTTGGCCCTCCACCATGTAGATCAAAAAAATTCCGGCCCTCGGTACCATAGAAGTTGGACAGCATTGATCTAAGGGATATTCTGCCTAGTATAATTAAAGAAGACCAAAACCTTAAGTAGTATGTGGACCCCATTCCAGCCTGGAACCTTGCGCTGCTTCAGGTCCTCCCCAACACTACACATATGCAGTTGAAACCATGCAGGGAGCTCTCTGGAGGAGGGCCCACTTACTAAGGGTTTCAATCCCTCTTAATATAAAGATTTAACCAGGCATACTCGTACAGGCATAAAGCAAGCTAAACTACTAGCAAAAAACAAGTTTAAAATGTCCAATTTAAGTCTTAGGGGGTTAATTCTCAAAGGTCAAGTGTTAGAAAAAACTTGAATCACTTTAATGATTCGAGTATTCGGGCATAAACCTCTGAATAAAAGTCGAACATCATGCAGGCTGTTAATATCTTCAAATGGTTCAATGGACTTCTGTCATTGACTCCTACATGACCGTGGCAGGTTTCAGATGGTTTATTTTTTGAATTCAAGCTATTCCCAGGGTCGGGTATATTAGATCTTGAAAAAAAAAAACCTTTTAGTTTTTTTCCCTAAAATACGAGTTTTGACCAAAAAACACAACTTCAACCTTAATAAATCTGCCCCTTAAAGTTTATGTTTGCATAATTAGAGTAGGTATGACAAATCAGTACATTTACATTTTCCTTGCAACTGTTTTTAATATTGTAAAAAAATATTATAAAATTATAAATATATATATAGCTATGCACACAACACTTGTGTATAACATATTATTACCTCAAAGAAAGAAACACAATTTAAAAATAATCCTGGGTTGCTATTTTTTTAATTTATGACTCACTTACCTTTTGACAATTTAATATATAAATAATAATACATATTTAATAATATATGTAGCTATGGAGCATCAACATGTGATACTGAAAATCAAACTTTCTGTTCTGTTATTACAGATTCAGATATAATAATGTTATATTAAATTATGTAAATAGCTTTTAAACATTAGGGGGCAGATTTAGATTAGAATTCAAAACAGAAAAAAATCACCCCTTTTCTATTCATGCCTATAGGATTTTAAAAGCATAGTTATCAATGGGTGAAAGTTACATGCAAAGTGGAAAGTGGGTGACTGTAATGAGAGAAGTTTTATTAATGGTGGCTCAGGGTAATACTTTGATAGAAATGTCTTGTAAAAAGCAGCTTTGTATGAACCTAATATTTTACATAAGAGAGCTTTGTAGGAAAGGACTTATTGAACTCAGTTACTCAATGACCTAATATCTTAGTTCCTAATATTTTTATGACTTCTGGAAGTTCTCATGAGAACTTTATTTTAGCCAGGGGCAGAATATGTACTAACCGATAAGCTCTCTGCTTTAGGTGTGCTTGTTGGAAGCCTGGTTGACTCTTGATGAAGGCATCAGAAGCAAGATCTGTTGTTGACCAAGTGATATAATGTATGAGCTCATTGTTTATTAGAGCATATAAAACAGGGGTTCCCCAATTTATTGGCTGAGATCTCTCCTGTGGAGACATGTACTGCCCAGGGCCTTTGTGCATAATTTGAGGCTTCTCTGCCAATTGAATCCGGATCGCTCAGTCACTTGGTGCAAATGAAGATACTTGCTTTGTTTGCTCAAATGGTGATGTACTGTATATCTAACGTTATCTGTAATAAAGTTTGTTTATATGCTTAGCATACTGGGTGGGATGTGTAAATTATTTCCGAGAGACTCATAGAACCATAATCAAAACAGTAACACACACATAAAAACCAGTGATTGCAACCTCACTGTGTTCTTTTAAGGAAATATGAAAAAAGAGTCTTTTCATTAGAGTTTATGTAATAATAAAACGACTCCACTCATAAAACTATCATTTTCACTAACCACTGCACTACTGACATAATTATATACATTTCTTCTAATGTCAATAGTTGAAATGAATGTCATGCCATTTATTAAAAGATAAAAATACGAATACCTCGAAAAATTTTAGGTTTTCTGGACACTTCCCAGAAAGAAAAAAAATATGAAAACCTCTAAAAGTCCAAACTGAGTTAAAACAGTCCAGTAGGATCAATGCAGCTCCCATTGACCTCTATAGGACCTTGACAATTACATCTTTTTTAAAAAACACAATTTCAGAGATTCATGGAAAAAATCTAAATCCGATTGTTAGTAAATTCAGATTGTGAAAAGATAAGAATGCAAATAAATTGGCCCCACAGAGGCCTGTTTATAAAAAAAAAAAATTTTGAATTTGAGTTTGAAAATATGGATTTCAAACATTGATAAATCAGCCCCTCACAAATACATGCTTAGCATTACAAAACTGTCCATGTGTAATGACCGACTAATTTTTTTTAAGAGTAACCATAATGATAATTTAGATCCTTTAATATCTGAAGGTTTACAATGTCAGGGAAAAAGTATAAAGGCATAAAAGCCAGCCTCCTGGTGATTATTCAGCATCAAAATGACATTGACACTTCTACATTCAAGAAAGGCAGTGTATACTGTGAACACTGCCTTTCTTCTGGAAAATAACCCATGTGGTCTGTGTGCATTATGTATCTATACACAAAAACATGAGCATCTATATTTATACAGGCATAAACCTATTTGACTACAAACCAATAATTTCCTGTTCATGCTGAAAAATTAACTTGGGTCAAAATGGAGTAATCTGTGTACTAAATTCAAATGAATATTCTCTGGTAGGACATTGTTTGTATCACCAGGGTACAAATATGGAAAAGCTGCATGTAACACATTCTGAGTCAGAAATGTAATGTGGGAAAAATAACAATGAATATGAAAAAAATCTTTTTTTACAGGACAGACTAAAGTTGACGAGAAGAAAAAAGCAATACTCATTATAATCTAGGGGGAGAACTAGAGGCAAACTACTGTATACCTCTCATATCTATCACATATATCTATTAGCGATGGGCGAATTTGACCCGTTTAGTGTCGCCAAAAATTCGCCACCGGCGAAATGTCGCAGATGCCCATTAAAGTCTATGGGCGTCAAAAAAGTCCATGGGTGTAATTTTTTTGGTGAAACAAGGCAAAGAAATTCGACCATCCCTAATATCTATCTAATATAATTGAAATCGGTCCAGCATCCCTCTTTGAAGCTGACTGAATTGATTCTTTTCATGAGAATATCTATCTATTTTTTTATCTATCTGTCTATCTATCTTTATTTTTTTATGAGTATATCTACTGTATCTATCATATCTAAATCTATATATGTGCGCTCTTTTTTTGCAATAGAAATGTATCGTGTTTTTTACCATCACCTAGATGAATCTCATTATTACAACCTAGTTAAATTTATTCAGTAGCTGGCTTCCCTAAAAGAAGATCTGCACACAAAACCTGATATAAATACCTAGTAGTGATTCAAATATAGTGAGATCCTCTGGGGTCATTTTGGGCAGTCTTTTTTTACTTCAAGACATGCAGGTTTATATTCAAGTTCCTCTTCTACTGAACCATATCACGCATCTTAAAGAAGTTTCATCTAAATGTAGATTTTTGCCCTCTGTGTTTATCATTCAGTCAGGTTTTCATAAAAATACCAGCAGGGGAGAATTCCTTTTGCATATTAAAAAAAACTCTCCAAGATCCTTTCTTTTATTTGTTTTATCAAGTCGAGCACTAAGCAAGAAAATTAGAGTTTAAGACTTGATGGAAATGCCATTTATGATTTTTATCAGTACAGTTTTCCTTTTCCCCTGCTTAGGCAATTTACAGACTCCTAAAAGCAATCCACTCTGCAGTGTTCCACTGGAAAATGAAATAAGTTTATCTCTGTCATTTAAAGCAGATAATAAACTATTACAAAATAGCAGCCTCCCGTAGAAAGTCACATTAAATGCAGGAAGCACCTCAGTGAAGCCTTGCTAGAATACAATGCATTAATTGCTGCCTGACAATGTTATGCATTATTATAAATGTCACTGTGCATACACTAGCATTGCTTACATAAAAAGAGAATACTTAGCCGAAATGCACAAGCCACCAAAGCTCAGAAACAAAGCACATTAGCATAGTTCTTGTGTACTTATGTTGGAAAAGCTGTTGAAACAGTGTTTTTAGTCATGGTGAAGCTTTTAATTTCTTCATAGATGCTTTTTACTATTGAAAGGGTTACACAAGAGGGTGAACAAAATCAATCTGTATTTGAATAAATTAGATACGATAGCTTGTAACTTTATTGATATTGAGTTGTTAGCTTTACTGGGTATACAAGCTACATGTGTAACTAGTTAAACTAAAAGGAAAGATATGCAAAATAAATATCAAAGGGTTTTGATTGGTAAAAGGGTTGTGATTTAGATTAAGGAGGGCTAGTTATTATGCTGTGCAAACATTGTAAGTAAACATCACCCTATAGCACCAATCATAAAGATTTCAACAGTCAGATACAAGTTATAAAATAAAAACAAATGCCTGATTGATTGCTATGGGCAACATCACCAATGATGTTTTCATACAATTTTTACAAAGCATGTTATATAGGGCCCTAGGTGTAACAGTCAGAACACCTTCAATAGTGTATTACAGTGACTAAGCATCCTCATACTATTATAGTTACATAAGCTGTAATTTCACTGGCTGATAAAAGAACAAGTCAGAAGCTGTTTGGCCTGTGTATGGGGCCTGCTACACCATTCTGCTACACCATTATCTAAGTTAACCAGGTTTGAAAATTCTGTTGGTCAATGAGCACATCAGCATGGTTGTTGCAGTCCTCCACCGACGGGTCTCCATAGGCCCCACTGTATGATCTGATCGGCTCAGTTGAGCCCAGTTTAGTTACATCGCCAAATGAGAGAATCTGCCTGAGTATGACCCACTTTACCTAAGCATGGGGGAATTGCAGTTATGGACGCACCCCCTAAGTACAAAATATATATGCATTTTTTATGAATGATATATATTGTTCAAAATGAAGCCTGCTTCATTTTTGTAAGTCACTAAAATTCTGAGTTCTGCCTCACTGCCTCCAGTTGTCCCCCTCTATTTACTTTTTATTCAGGCCACCCCCTGATTTAGTATCTGTGTATGCCATCTCCATTCTGTCAACAGCTTTAGACTCTTCTTTTCAGCATTCCTTCCAGCATTTTTTCCTTGCTGGAATCCTTTGCTGTTGTGTCTCCCCTTGTGTTTACCCAATTAGCTAATCCATGTTAGCTCTACATTCTAAGGTCTAGCCTTAATGTAATGCCGTAGGGGGCTACTATGCAGATTTTAAGTCCATCATTTACTCTAACCTTTTCAGAATACTGTTGTCTGAAAAAGGCCAGCACAAGCACTTGTTCTGCAGTTACATTGCAATCTATAGGGTTCTGCTTAAGGCACTTTGGCACCATGTTTTTGGGTAACTTAAAGTGCACAGGAAATTTTCTATGACCTTTAACAAACTAGTGCCCACTACTCCCACCTTTCCTACATTTTTCGAATTCTTAATTTAAAAAAATGCTTATAGTAATATTTTTGTGTCTAAAACATTCACTATGAATTGTAATGTCATCTTAAAATAGTAAACATTTAATCCCACTTATGATCATAATATGCTTTTAATACAGAATATATACTAACAGACATGCACTTACTGTGTTGTTGCTACCATTCCCAAATTAGTAATTTAAAGAAAAGCAGTTGATGGACTACAATAAGTTGGATAGATATACCATAGATGTAAACAAAAAACTTGCTGCATATGCAAAACATTTACAATTAAAATGTTTCCATCAGGGAGAAAAGTCATTAGCAAGGCTAGCTAAATGCCAGTTTCTGCCAGTTTCTCTTGTCTGGAGGCTATGGATCATAAAAGGAGCAAAATCCCAACAGAAAGTAAGGGGCAGTTTGGCTCACATCAGTACTGCACCTGTTCCTGATTTACATTTTTAAAAAACAAGATATGCAAACAGTAATAATTCACGTAGTAGCGAATAACCCCATCTGCTGATCTTGCACATTTGTTGCAACCTATACAACAAAGTCAAATTAAAATGGAAATGGTTCCTTCATATTTAGCTAGGTGCTCAAAATTTTCTTTTCTGTATCTGTTGGTGAAATGGCAATCCATTATAATCAATAAAAGGGCTTTTTGGGGTATATCAGGGAAAAGTGACTGGCAACTAAATATTGATGATTTCTCAGAAAATATGCTTTTGCTGAAACTTCCTAGGGGTTACCGCATTATAATTGAGCTACAGATGATATACAAACTAAAGCGTGTAAAAATGTGTTGGTAAATTAGTAGCTTATTATACCTGTATCTGCCATGCTGTACTTCATTGATGCTCTGATCCTGATACAGCTTATTTTGATCCTTGCTTGTTTGAACATTTGAACAGTGAAACTTTGGAATTTATCTTGGAAGAAGTCCTATTGGCAGCTACATTCAATAAAGGGCTGCCAGTTTTGAAAGAATCATAAAATGCAGAGTTAATTGTGTGTGTGTGTGTATATATATATATATATTTATGAAAATGTTTATCCAGTTAATGGTCTTCTTGGAGAAATGTTTTCACCCTCCACTCTCTCTTTTGGACAAAACACAGATGGTAACATACTAGTGCATGCTGTTTCTGTGTGAATCATATCATAATAAAAAGGATATATTAAAAAATTCCAACTTGCCAGGCATTTGCCTGACTTATTCAAATGGCATCCCATGCTAGTGACTCCCCAGCAACATTAGTTTTCTGATGAGAAACTTTCAGGAATGGCTGAATAATTGTTAAAGAAGAAATTATTCTATATATTGTTTAAAAGGCTTGTTCACATTTATATGGTTAATTAAATTAATTTAGTATGATGTCGAGAATGATATTCTGATATTCTTTTAGCTTTTTATTCAGCAGTTCTCTGCAATTTCAGCCATCTGGTTGTTATGGCCCATATTACCCTAGCAACCATGCATTGATTTGAATAAGAGACTGGAATATGAATAGAAGAGGCTGAATGGAAAGATGAGTAATAAAAAGTAACAATAACAATAAATGTGTAGCCTTACAGAGCATTTGCTTTCAGATGGGGGGGGGGTCAGCAGCTTATATTGTATTTGTAATTTATTTTTATGGATTTCAACATAGTTTGCATCATTTTTAGCACTTTGCACTTTGTGCTTTGGTTTGTAAATGATCCCTAGTTGCTTTTAATAAATATTTGCAAACATTTTTTTTACAATGCAAGTGCAAGTCTTATTAATAATAATAATAATAATAAGAAGAAGAAGAATAACATTTTTGTACAATAATTGCTTTACACTACTTTATTAGCCTTGGTCTAAAATAAATGCACAATAGATAAAATACCTGAAAACTTCAGTTGGAGTTTTGCTACAATTGCAACATAGAATTCACAGGTTTAAAGCAACCTATCTACATGACATTGGCATAGCTATACTATTACCACAAAGGACTGTTTTCTATGTTTCCTTTTATTGTTTCTCAAGGGTTACACATTTGTTTGGGATATTTATTTACGTGTTAATATAATTTCAGACTATGCTGAAAGTATTGCAAGGTGGCCGGCGGGCGGTTTGCTACTCCATTGTTCTCTATGTCGTGCAAGACGCACCCTTCCGGGTTTTACGCTCCGCTTGATGACGTCATAACGCTTTGGCGCGAAATTCGAACGTATTTAAAGGGACTTTGGATTTGAATTTGAATTTGCTGCCCGTTGTTAGGTCTAACTTGTTTAGTTCCTGGGTGCTTATTCTACGTGAATTCCATTGTGTATCCTGGTTTTGACACTCGCTCGTCTACCTATGTGAACTCTGCAATCCTGACCCTAGCCTGCCTGACCATTCCAAACTCTCCAATCCTGATCCTTGCCTGTCTGACTATACTGTGAACTCTGTCTGTACCAACACGTCCTGTTTGACTATGCTTGAACCCTTGCTTGTAACTACCTGCCCTACCTGATTACGCTATTCTGGTTAATCCTTCTGAGTTGTGTTGCCTTCTGTCCTAAATCCTTCGTAAACAATCGTGTCCCTTTGCTCATCCAGAACTTTTGCTAGGCTCCTCTCTTATTAAGACCTGGCAGCATCCGATTAGTGGAGGGCTCCTCCCAAAGTGAAAGGTGGCTGCTACAGGCCGAAGCAGAGCCAAGACCAGGGAGCCTAGCACTTGTTCTGGATTTAGGGCACCGATTGTGAGTCTTTCTGTAATTTGAAACACAATACCTTCAGTTTGCTAAATATCATTTAAATATGTAATAACCTCAATAGGATTGTTTTGCCACCAATATTGATTCATACAACTTAGTAAGGATCAAGTAGAAGGTAGAGTACTGTTTTACTATTACAGAGAAAAAGGAAATAATTTTTAATTGTTTGTTTATAATGGTGGAAGATGGGCTTCCTGTAATTCAGAGCTTTTGGATAAGGGATTTCCAGATAAGGGATCCCATACATGTATAACAAATTAACATTATTCTGGATAAAACTTCTCGTGTTTGTATCTTAGAGCTAATTAAAATGTCTTTTCTACTAATGCCAAAATAATGTTGTAATTGATAATGGTTAAGAATAGAGAAAGTAATTTGATGGATTCGTGATTGGTAATTTATGTGTATATTGGCAAAAAGGTAAAAAGCTAAGAAACGTTCTGTTAGTAGTTCATCCCATTCATCAAAGAGAAGACACACAGGTTTGAACTAGAACTATTACTTGATTATAGGTGCTGTACTTTATATATTCATACACTGAACTAACACAGCGTTTTTAATCATGAACTGTACATTCTGCAACTTTCTTTGCTGAAATGCATGGAACATACTTATGATTATTATTTTTGTTGGCTTTTATTTATCACCCTTTTTACATTTTTTAATGTTGAGGTTATAGATGTGACTGCCATGTGATTAGGGTATGGCATAAAATAGCTTGTGCACGTGACGTGCAAAGGCAAGAAACATGAGGTGCTAGGTCTGCATCTGTTTGATTCATGCAGTATATTACTTTTGGTACTTGCACAGCTGTTTGCATGATATATGGTTAAGGATCCTGTAAAGAATGTTTTATCGAAAGCCTTATCCGTTTTTAGAACTTGCATACAATTAGCAGATGTATCTATGGTATAAAATAGCAAATTGTACGTCTGCTTTACCTTTCAACATTATAGAAATATAGCGGTAAGTAATTTTAAAATAAAAATCTAAATAATTAATTAAATAATTAATATCCATATTTCATATAATATGACCATGCCCTGCTCACTGAAATTGCTCATGTCCAGCTACCCTAGGTCTCAAGATGTATAGAAAAGAAAAGGTATTATGTGATTTTTCTTTGGCATCCTCCATAACCTGCTATATCTTTTTTCTAGGTAAATCTTCCACAGTACATTTTTTTAGTGCTTATTTCCTGTGCACGCAGGCCCCTCCACTTTCCTTCAGTCAAACGATTCTAACCTTTGCTCTGTTCACACACAACAACCAGGCAATTTGTTAAAACAACTACAACAAGTGCAGCTGATAAAATAAATAATAAAAGAATGTGCTCAGTAACAGACCACTTATTGAGGAGCCTGCCTCATGGTGTAAAGGCGAGATTATTATCTGGCCACAAATCAGACAGCTATCTGATTTGTGGCCAATGTAGTCTCCTATTGGGTGAGGACTACATTGTCCCAATTAGCCACTTTTCTTCCAAAGGGTCTGCATCGGCCCACATTATGATATGACCCTTGAGCTGGTGAGTGGTAAAAACACTGTGTTATAACAGCAAGAAAGCTAAATTACATATACTCCCTTATGCAACTAATAGAGCACTAAAATACATGCAAATTTTGGATGATTGACTTCATTCATTAAAGGAACTTGCATCCAAACATGCTCCTCACACTTCTGTATAGTTGAGCTAAGCACCTTGCTTCTATCCGGTCTACTCCATTATTGCAAGGGAACTATTGTTCTTAGGCGCCAGCGCGCATTTACGCACGTTTTGGTGTGAAATCTGACTGTATTTAAGGCCCATTCTGACCCCCAGCCAGTGCCCGTGATAGAACTTGTTCTAGTGGTTTTCCTGAGCCTTGTGCGTCTGTCTTTGAAATTCTGATCTGATTATCCTTGTTTGACCCTGCCTGTTCCTGACTATTCTGCATTCCGTATCCTGACCCTTGCCTGCCTACGACAACTCTTCTGCTTAACCCCTTGATTGACTCCCCGGTTTTGACCCTTGCCTGCCTGACGATTGTGATATCCGCCTGCCTCGACCCAGCCTGTCTGACCATCCTTCTGCCTAATCCTCTTGTACTGTGACCTTCGGCTACCAGCCGTGCCCCTTCGCCAGCCAGAACATCTCGCCTTGCACCCCTCGTTAAGTCCAGATGGCACCCAAGTAAGCTGAGGGCTCCTCCTGAAGCCCAACGGTGGTCACACTACTGGTGAAGCCAAGCCGAGACCAGGGTGCTTGGCACTTGTTCTGGTATTGGGTGCCGGCCATGACAGTGCTACATGAGTTGAACAGAATAATGGGTTGCCCTATTCCAGCATCTATTATCATAATCTCCATTGTATTAATTATCATAGTTTGGCTGAAACTACAGCTATGCATAGTGGTTTTTCTGAGTATGTAAGTGAGCTAGCAGAGACTTAAACTCAGCTAAACAAAAAGTTTTGTGAGAAGAACAGCAGTCACAGGAGTGTTTTTATAGGATATGAAAGCCAAAAACTTTACTTTTACAAGCTATTTTATACCATTGTTATTAATAAGTATATGTGTCTCACAGGCTGGTTAGAAAAAATTTTATAGGAAGAATACAATTTTAGCTATAAAGCACAGGTTCAGAGATGCAGATTGGCTATACAGTTTGATATACATTACTTTATTGTACATATTTCAGCTTTTTAATAAGGTCTTTCCACTCAAATGTCTCAATATGTAGGAAGAGATTTTACAATAAATGTTCTGCATTTCGAATCCAGTGTTGTATTTCTCATCTTTATTAGCGCTTTGACAAAGGAGGACATGGGAAAGTGAAATGTAATTTGTTTTACATTACTTAGTTAGAAGTGCCTTGCCACAAAGTGTTCAATAATCCTATAAAATAAATATGTGCAGTTTTATAGGGCTGTTTGAAATAAGCTGCATGAAAGTTAAAACAAAAAGATTCTGATGAGCTGCGATTGGTTTCCTCACTGTTAACATTTAACCCTCTGTGCGCTGGTCAATTTTGCATGCATGGGATAATAAGTTGCCAGGCAGAAATGAAGAATATGGGCATTTTAAGTTAATTGACTCCAGCACTTGTGAGTGTGACCTCATCCTTTTGCACATCACACACAGATCCATAGGGGGTTATTTACTAAGCCCCGAATACCCGAAATTCCCAAAAATCCGAAAAATTCGTGATTTTTTTTTATAAAATTGGATTTTTAAAAAAATCACAAATTTTTCGGAAATTTATTAAACCCAGAGGGCCAAAAAGCCTGAATATAAAAACACACGGCATATCAAACCTGTCGAGGTTGCATAAAAGTCAATGGGAACAGTCCCATTGATTTTTGGTTGTGTCGGGGGTTTCGGGCAATTTCACAATGTTTTCGGGTGAAAAAATCGTGAAAATCTGAGCTTTTCCCGCAAAGCAAAATTTCGGGAAAATTAAATAATAAATAAGTGTTAAAAACCTGAGCGGGTTAGATCGGAGTTTGTAGCAGCCGATATTGAGATAAATTCGGACCTTGATAAATAATCCCCATAGTATAAATACCATATTTAGCCAGATTTTGCAACAATATCAAACATGTCTAGAAGAGTACGTTATAATTTTAGAAACACAATGTAAATACATTTGAGTTCTGTGAGTGTCAGCCTTTGAGACTACAAATGTAGCTACAATAACTTCCTAGAAAATTATATGTTATTATTGCTATATATCTGAAAACAGAGTGTTGTCCTAGTTTAATAAGAAAACAAGATGTATTATAAGGGGAACAAATAGCTATAGTTTGGAATACTGCAAAAACAAATAGTCATTGCCCGCTATAAAAAATAGAGATGGCAGAGGTTAATATTTTTACTTCCTCCAAACCAGTGATCTAGGTATCCCCAACAGTGCATGATTCTCTCAGTTTACTCAAAACTCTACGTGCACCCTCCAATCCAAAATAGGAATCCCAAACTTAATTACATATACACAAGTATTCTGCTGTGAGTCTCCTTCAACCTTCCAGCACTACATTAGTCAGCTCTCGAGACATTACTGTGCAATTTCGCTTGCTGGTATACCAGTGTGACAAAACATTAAAAGTATGGTATACACTAAGATAACTTATTTATCAAAATTCAAATTTGTGAATTTTCTATTTTCTGTGAATTTTTTTTTTAATTTGAAAACAATTTAAAACTTCGCCAAACTTGAATGTGTTGTTATTTTTTTAAATGCTTGATTCTTGAAAACATGATTGTTTAAAATTTTTAAAAAATTATTGAACACAATGGAACTGTCACGATCGGTTCCCTAAATCCAGTGCTAGGCTCCGGGTCACAGCTCAATCTTCCGCCTTTGGCTTCAGGAGGAGCCCTTAGCTACTCAGATGCCATCAGGTCTTAATATGAGAGGAGCAAAGCAAGAATTCTGGACAAGCAAAGGGGCACGATCGTTAACGAGTGTTCGGATGGCAGGCAACACAAGGGTTCACGAGGTAAAGTGAGGTCGGGCAGGCCGTGCAGGCAGGCAGTGGTTGGAATAAGCAAAGTTCAGGCGAGTCAGACAGGCAGGGATCAAAAACCAGGAATATCAATCAGAAAAGTGCAAAGGCTCTTTAAATATTTAAAGTTTTGCACCGAAAACGTGAAAACGTCATATGTTCAGCATATAAAACACGGAAGTGTGTGCCGTGCGCACCATAGGAAGTCAGTCACTTGCCGGCCCCTTATACCACAGGGTAAGCATTTACAGGAACAAATTTACTAATTGGCGATTTTTGCCAGCGAACGATCTACCTCACTTCACGCCAATTTTTTTTTTTTTACAACATTTATGAGTTTCCAGCATACTGGATATGTCACTGACATAAGGTTAAGGAGGATGTGGCGAAAGAAACTCTGGTGAAAAAAGTAACATTCTGTAAAATTCATACTAGAATGTGTGGAGTAACGTTTTTTTGCCAGAGCAAAAATGCACCTGGCGATTGGGGACGTGAAACTGTGCTGACAGTCTAGTGAATTGTCGTCTACTCCTGTTAATAAATTGGCGATTTGCCGGCGGATGAGATTTCTGGCAAATTGTCACTTCGCCCTTTAGTAAATCTGCCCAGTGTGTATTATACCAACTATGCTTGAATTTTGCTAGATTAACTCCCATTAATTTGAATTTTAGATGTCAAGTTTTTTTAATCAAGTTTTTTTGCTCTTAATAAGTCTTCAACATTCGAATTTTGTTAACTCAAATCTGAATTTGTGGGGTGTAGAAGGAGAAAGCATGACACCAGAATTGAGGTGCATCTGGCCAAATTAATTCTATATGTAAACAGCAATGCATTTATAAAACACATACTTTTAAAATATTTTCTTTAAATACCAGTGTACAATCTTTATCAATCTAATTTACTTTGTTATTGAATTGCAAAACCTGTATTAGCATATAGCATTTGTCTTTTGTAAAGGGATTAGGTGCTAAAATAGCATTTTAAAGAACATGTGGCATTAAGAAAGGTAAGAAAATTAAACCTAAAAAGGCTGCATGAACTTAATTATATATGAAAGGGGTCTTGAACCTTAGTAACCGATTTTAGGCTTTCTCACTGATTAATTTCTCAAGACACAAGATGACTATTATTCCAAACTTGTTTTAGTTGTATCACACGTGTCCTTTAAACAACATGCTGCTTCCCAAGATATTAACTTTAGATATTCTCTTGAATCTGTAAGTACTGCAATAAAAAAGTGAATATTTATGTAAATCAAATGTTCTGGTCTGTTTGTTAATTTAATACTTACAGCTTGTTAATCTTTCTGTAAACTTAACTCTGCTTGAAGCCTTTGAAGATAAATTGTTGGATGAAAAACCGGAAAAGATTAATGCTTCTTTTGAGATTTGAGAACCTCGTTCAGCTTTGTCAGAGACTGTGATAAGATTCCGCCATCCGCAGGACCTCATGGGTATCGTGTTTTGAATGGACATAAAAGCTGTGGTATTATATTGAACTTCTCTTGTGTAACTGAAATTCTCTAAAGATTCTTTGGCTCTTAATATAAGAACCTAAATAAGTTGTTAGGGACACATTTTGCCATGACCGCTTATATACTTGTTAAAATCATTGTTTTTATTGTTTCTGGTACTTTCTTATTAATAGGCCTTGTATCAAAAGCTTCAGTCCTGATTTCAATAAGGTTATAACTGTAGCATTTTCATTGTTATAGGGCAATGTTTGTGTATTCTGATGGTTAAGCCCACCTGTACAATGGGCCAAAAATTAAATCTGAATATTACTCAGATCCACAGGCCATTTTATTTACACACCAGTATTATGAAGGTTTTCATTTATCCAGGTCATGGTATATCTAGTAGAAGCTTAACTACTCATGCGAGCTGCTTCTTAAGTTCCCGTGTTATGTTTCTTTAGAGAAAAGGGATCTGCTGATCAAATAGTCTGTCTGTACAAACCAAATGAAATCCAGTGGATGTCCAAACTGCCACTATAGGGGCCATTAAATGCACACACAAACCTAAAGCAGATGTATACAAATTTGTGTAAAACTATTCACCTAATTGACATAAATTAGGGACCCCACCTATAAGCAAATTACCATATAAAGTAGGTCACCAATACGTTCTTAGAAATGTTTATACAGTATAACTAGTATTAATAGCCAAAAACACTATCATCAATAACATAACAAAGGAATCATTATGGTGTGGGCCGAAATAAGCCCTAAAAGCAGCCCTTCACAATGCAAGACATACAGTTTATCAAAAACCACACAAATACATGCATATGTTAAAAATATAAAAATGCTCAGTGCTTTAAATAGTACCAATAACTTTCTTACTTACTTTCTTACCTTCTCTTTAAAATGAGTTTGCCAAGTATTAAAAAGCAAGTATCCGTCTCCGATTAATTTTATCTTAAATCTTCCCTTTAGTCTACTTAGCAAATCTACCATTACTACTATAATAGGTCTTCGAGTCTGCTCATGTACCATGTACAGCTGGAAAAGTGGCTGCTTTTTTCACCATATGCTACTTTTATATATGTTGGTGATATTTCTATGCACTATTCCACTCCATCTTAAGATTCACCCAAATTCACAAAGATCCGATGGTACAAATCATCGTACGATCGGACTTCCCCATCTCCCGCCCTGCCACTAACCATTCAGGTCAAAGTCTTACCAGTCAGATCAAATAAAGTAGTTAAAGAACAGATCAGCCAATGTTCTGTCCCTGACAGCAATCGTACAATATCTATGTCCAACCAAGCTAGTGACAGTCTCCCACTGAAAATCGTACGATCGGCAACACATGCAGAGATATTATCGGCAATCAACCAAACGACCGGAAAAAAATGACGGGACTCTCCACACACAGTCCGAAAATCGTACGAATCCTCGATTCGTATGATCGGATCTTTGCGTCAATGGCCAGCTTAAGGCTGTAGCTCACAAGGATGAAAGCCACTCAAATCTCAAATGTTATCCTGATTTATATGCTAAACTATGCTGTCATGCAACAATAAATCACTGACTGTTAATTCCTACATACCACACCAATGTCCTCAACCATGGTAATTTAATATTGCATATCTAAGGTTTTAAATGAAATGGAAATATTATGATAACTGTAACATATTAATAATGTGTTACTATGTTATCCTTACCATTTATAATCTTCTAAATACTTTCTAATTTAAATATGCCATCCACATTCCCTAATAGATATAAATATGCTAATAATTGATTTTTATTTTTTTTTTAAAAAAAGGCTATCCTTTGAACTGATTCAATCACTGAACACTCCCAAGTAGTTTCTAAACTTGTTATATAAGGGGGAAACACACTAAAGTCTTCTTCAAAGAGGTCACAACTGCAAAGTACCAATTTGAGTCTGCAAGGTAGCACAAGGGTAGTTACTCAAACCTCTGAATATTCATGACACATCATAAAACGAATGATAAACATAAAAGATGATGTGTGCGTTTGGCTAATCTGCTCTTATTTGTTCTGAAGAGCTGAAGTAATTGCCTGGTTTGTAAATTAAACATCTGGTGTGGGAATAAACTAAAATATAACTTTGCTTATTCAAATAAAATGTATTCACCAAGGTTCAATAAATAGTTTTATGTGGTTAAATCGATTTCATTTCACCTGTTCTGCTCAAAAGCAAATCACTAGAATTAGCTGCAAATGTTTCCTCTTTCAAATGAAAAAAATCCATGCCTGGACATTTTGTTCCACATGTTGCTTAGATAACATACACAAACTCATGGGGTTATAAGCATCATTCTCAAGCAATAAGAAATGCGTAAGATATCTATCGAAAGGAAATGTATATGCGTTCCCTAAATTTGGGCTGAAAGTTTTTGTACCTTGTTGAACTATTATAAAGGTAAAGAAAACCAGAGGATTGAATTTCAGCATTTAACTGTGGGTGGCTTCTACCGCTTTTAGGAAGGATTTTCAAGTGTCAATTAAAATTGACATTTTATAAATATATTGTCTACTGAATGCATTCATCTGCTATGTAGTTTCACAGAGTTTGACTATTTTAAGGGGGTTATAAACTTTCCTTTGCTCACCCCAAATCACTGCATTAAATTAAATTATGCTGGGAAATATCATCTACAAAACATCAGGGATGGATTCTTAGAACAAAAACTGTTTTCCACATTTTCTAGTACCAGCAGTCTAATGAAAGTTCTACCAGTTCTTTGTCAACCAATCTCATTTTTTATTGGAATCATACCTGTAGGAAGAAGACACTTTAAAAAAAAAAACAGTTTGAGTTAATTTTTAGTATGGTGTAGAGAGTGATCTTTTTAGATATTTTGCAATTTGGTTTTCAGTATTTGTGGAATTTGAGTTATTTAGCTTATTCTTCAACAGCTCGCCAGTTTGCAGTTTCAGCCATTTAGTTGATAGGGTCCAAATTACTCTAGCAACCCTACATTGATTTGAATAAGGCACTGAAATATGAATAGGAGAGGCTCAATAGAAAGATGAGTAGTAAAAACTAGCAATAACAATAAATGTGTAGCCTTACAGAGCATTTGGTTTTTACGTGGGGTCAGTGACCATTTGAAAACTGTAAAGAGTCCAAAGAAAAAGGCAAATAATTAAAATAAAATATAAAACATAAATAATGAAGACCAATTGAAAAATTGCTTGGAATTGACCAGTCTATAACATATTAAAAGTTAACTTAAAAATGACCCACCCCTTGAAGCAAAGAACACCTAAACAACACTATGCCCATACTCACCACTAGACAATAAGATGAGTAATGTTGCACTAGGAGGGAGGATTTGTAGTGAAAACCCTGTAGTTTGAAGAGCTATGGGGGACACATAGTTCTAGGTTGTGGAGCACCTAAAACATAAAAACATGCTTTCCCTCTCTAGAACGGGTAGCTTGAGCTTAATAATACTTGGTTCATACTTGATTCAGGACTAGGAAAGATTTAAATGAAAGCAAAGAAGTATAAACATACCCCCTTTGAAGCAATATGGAACTGTCTGAGGATTCAGCAGACATCGTCATGGAAGTTTTAATTGATACAGCATATTAACAGCAGCTAGTAAGTTGCAGGTAAAATTTAGTCCCTTTGTAAAATGTATAATTAAGCAATTAAATTCTTAATGAATCAGATGAAAATTGAGCGTAGGACTGGCCAGATATGGGATGACTTTGACGTAGTTGGCCAGCTTAAATATATTGCAATATATGGACAAACAATCCCTGTTTTGTTTAAAGGGTAAGGCATTTTTCAGTAGCAGTATGCACAAAATGTCTCTGTCTTAAATATATTGATAATGGGTTGAGTGCAGAGAACTCTTGTATTTATCTATATATATATATATATATATATATATACATATACACATATACATATATAGAAATACAGGTAGTGCACGCACTCTGAGTGAATTTGCTGTTTATTAAACAAAAAGCAGCATTACAGAAACATCAACATTTCAGTCCATGGTCTACGACCTTTGTCAAGATGTATATCCATATTAAAACAAGTAATACAAAGCTTACAAAATTTAAAACCAATGTTGCTCCACCTGTGACCTCATTTCCCCTCACCTGTCGAGGGTAATAACCCCACAGGCATGACGTATTTTATCTGAGATTTGTCTGTCAAAAGTGACCCGATAAATTGTTATATACAAACAAATTCGGCCTTGACTTGGTCACCAGCTGCCAAGGTTGGATGTTTCAAATGCCCCTCATGTCTGTCTTGCCGCCATATGACACCAGGCACAACATTTGTCCACAGGACATAGATATAATATACACCAACATATTACATGTGCTACAACACATGTAATTTATTTAATTATGTGCACTTGTGGTCTCTCATATGTCGACAAGACAGACTTAATGCTTAGGTTACGCATGGATGCACACAGATCGGCCATTAATATAGCTTTTAGAGATCAAAAAACAACTAAACCAGTAGCCAAGGATTTTTTGGAGATGGAACATAGGTTGCCTACTTTTAAATACATAGCAATTGATCATGTGCCTATGCCTAAAAGAGGTGGAAATCACTCACGTTTACTATTACAGCGTGAAACATTCTGGATTAAAAAATTGGGAACGTTATCATCCGGAGGTCTCAATGAATATTGATCATTTAATTGTTATCTAGACAGACGCTGATGGACATATAGTGGGTATAATAATAATTATCAATAATTTTGATTAGTTCCCCTTTAACTTTATATGCATCTTTGTATTTTTAGATATAGGAAGGTGGCTCAGCTTCCCCTGATGCCTGTGAGGTTGTTACCCTTGACAGGTGAGGGGAAGTGAGGTCACCGAATAGGTGGAGCAACATTGGTTTTAAATTTTGCAAGCTTTGAATTAGGGAGGAATTCCACTGGCGATTTTGGCGCAAAAACGCAGGTGTCAAGTCAAATGTGACGGAAATAAGGTAAGAGATGGAAATGTCGGATGTAGGGTGCAGAGTTCCTGTTACTTACCTTATTGCTGTTGCATTTGACTTGACAACTGTGTTTTTGCGCAGCGCGTCGGATCTCGCTGAAATCGCCCGTGGAGTTCCTCCCTTACTTGTTTTAATATGGATATACATCTTGAAAAAAGTCCTAGACCACGGACCGAAACATTGATGTTTCTGTAATGCTGCTTTTTGTTTAATAAACAGCAACTTCACTCAGAGTGTGTGCAATACCTGTATTTCTACATTTTGCAATTTGAGCATGGCACCCGCATCATACTGCACTTTTTCAAAATAAAGGAGAGCTTGTGCGAACTAACACTAGGGAGAACCTGATCTTCATTAAGTCTACTAGGAAATCCTATAAACATTAAATAAACCCAATAGGCTGGTTTTGATTCCGAATAGGATTATGTTTTGAGCAACTTTTCATCTGACCTTCATTTTTTCTTTTTACGGTTTTCAAATGTCTTCTTCATCTGATTCTTTTCAGCTTTCAAATTGGTTCACTGACCCCATTGTTTTGTTATTGTTTCTTTGTATTTCACATCTTCCTATTCAGGCCCTCTCCTTTTCATATTCCAGTCTCTTATGCAAATCAATGCATGGTTGCAAGGGTAATTTGGACCCTAGCAACTGTAATGTTGAAATTACAAACTGGAGAGATAAAATCAAAATAACTCAATAACCACAAATAATAAAAAATGAAAACCAATTGCAAATTGTCTATCACTCTCTACATCATACTAAAAGTAAATTTAACCCCTTTAACAACTGCAAACTGGTAGTAGAATTGGTGTTGCCATAATTGCTCTTTCTTGCTCTAGCACTTCAACTCATGGCAATGGTAATTGCTCACAAACTCCACAATTTTTCAATATTTATTTATTACATAAATGGATACAGTGCTGCTGAACACAGGCATCAGTACAATGCAGGTTTTTGCACTCCATTCTGAAGCCCAAGCTGCGACATCTACACGGAAATACAGCAGGAAGGGCAACAAATTAGAAAAATGTGGTGGATTATACAATTGTTTGTACTTTGCACAAACTTTGTCACAGAGTCACGGAATATTTTGTAAAACCCATATTACTATGTAAAATAACTTTTCATATCGTGCATATTTTTTCATGAAATAAATGTATTACATTTTTATAAACTTTTATTAAATTTGCCATATGTTCTTTATATGTGCTTTTATATATTGATATCACATATACACCTCTGTATTGTACTGTAGTGGGGATAAAAGCTGGATAAAGGTGAAATCTATGCTTCTATACCCTTTTTGTCTGCTTATTATGTATCATGTAAATGTTTTTTCTCTTTTTTAGGAGACACACTGAGGTTTCATAGTTTGCAAATCTTTTGTATGTCTCTGTACAATATGATTTATGCTGTTATGATACACAAAAGAGGGGAATATTGCTTATAAATATGTTTTATATTAAATTGGCTCAGTCTCTTATTTCATTAGGCAAAGCTTTGTTCAGGGTTTCAATACTCTAGAGTCAACCAAATATGTTTTAAAAGAGGTTTTGTAAGAAGGTCAATATACAGTAAATAAAATTCCATTGACATCCCTCAGCAAGAGGGTGATGCATGGACATAATCAACATGCCATGCTATGGAAGCTGGCCAATGTAATATAGCATTAAGCCAGGAGGCATGACAGGAAAATTACCCAAACAGATTAAGATAATTTAATCTGGTTTCCACTAAATGAATCCAGGTTTAAAGGTGTCTAATACAGTGAGGGGAAATCGGAGAAGGATTCAGCATAGCTTCGGGCCATTAATATGTGCAGAGATTCAGAATTGAAATGTTATTGTAAACTGATAAATGTGTTTGTTTTTCAGCAGCAAGTAAGCTTTTCACAAGCCTTATAAATGTAAATGGTTTCCTGAAGTTTGCTCACTTGGCTGCCCAGTATTTTGCAAGCATTCATTAGAAATATCTTCTCATGTTTATTTCTGTTCTATATTTTACTCAGAAAGGTTTTTATTAAAAACTCAATTTATCAGAACATTAAATTTACAGTTACATGTGGTTTATACACAGGAAATTTACATGTTACAGTTGAAACACATCTTTGGTTATATGATCACGGAGGATTACCCACTGCGTTACACCATTTGTTCCAGATTTCCAGAAAGTATTTCTGGTTACCTTTTTTATATATATTGTTTTCTCAATCTTACACACCTCTACCACCGCTTTATGCCATTGGTTATGTGTGTGTGTGTGTGGGGTGGGGGTCAGGGCATTACCACTTGCTGGTTATTTCTTTCCTAGCTATAAAAAGAGCCTTTTGTAGAAATTAGGTGTCTGCCCTTGATAATGTTATTGAGGTGGTTATTCCCATCAGGCATAACATTGGATCTTTAGGGATTAGACAACCCAGTCATACAGAAAGGGTCGATAGGACTTTTGACCAATATTTCTCCAGCTTCTTGCACTCCCACAGGATGTGTAGTAGGGAACCAGGTACCAGTTTGCAGCGATTACAGTTAGGGGAGATGTTTGGATCCATTTTATGCAACCTTACTTAGTATAGTAGGCCCTATGGACTATATACAGTTGTATCAATTTATTCTTATTATTTAAAGAGACTTCGGAAGGGACCTTAAGGGCTTGTTTCCATTGAGCATCTGCCATCTGTGGAAAATCTGCTTCCCATTTTGAGCGAGACTTGGGAGCTTTCATATTACTCCGCCTTGCTAAGATAAGCTTGTACACCCTAGACATCAGCCCCTTTTGTTTTTCTCCCACTACCGCCAAGGATATTTGTAAAGGCTTCCACTACCACCACTACCACATTTTAGCACTGGTTCCACATTCAGTTGCACCCATTTAGACACTGGAAGCGCCACCTGTATTCCCAGGTATGTAAATTTCTCCACTACTTGGAGCGGAAACTTATCCATTTCCTCATGTGGTGCCAGTGGGTCCAAGATTGAGCTAAAGGGAAGTGATATGGCTAAGTGTAGTAATTTTGATTCAGCGTGTTCCAGAATCATTTGTCTGATGTGAGTAAGTTGTGCAGATAAGAAATACACCTTGAGGTAACTGGAGTGTTTCTAACGAGACTCTGCTGCGACTTTACCCCATATAAATTGTTTTAACGTCTTCTCCAGATCATCAAAGAAGGCATTATTAATCATCACCGAAGAATGCCCGAGAGCAAATTGGACCTTGGGTGTGATAATCATTTTTGTAAGTTGGATCCGGCCCATTGGACCTAGCAGAAGGGTGGCCCATAGGTCAATTTTGGCTTTAACCCATTTTAGCACTGCTTCAACATTCAGTTCCACATATACTGGAAGCGCTACCTGTATTCCCAGGTATGTAAATTTCTCCACTACTTGGAGCAGAAACTTATCCATTTCCTCATGTGGTGCCGGTGGGTCCAAGAGGAAAAGGACAGTTTTACTTTGGTTCACTTGCAGACCTTTGATTTCCCCAAAATATGCAGTTCCATCAGGGCTCTCAATGAGGTCTCCCAGATCTCTCAGATTTACCTGCTATCTCCCAACCTTTTATCTGAGGGTGTAATCTCACTGCCTGTGCAAAGGGCTCTATAGCCAGTGCAAAGAGGAGGGTGACAGAGGGCTCCCCTGCCTAGTACCTCTGGTTAGGTTAAAGGGTTCCGTTATTTTCTGCATTGACCCTGAGGGATGCTATTAGCTTTTTGTATAGTAGTTTTACTAGTGCTGTAAATCTTGGGCCTATGCTATTACTGGCCATCACTTCCCATAGGTACGGGCATTCGACTGTGTCGAACGCCTTGGCGATGTCTAGTGCTACAATTGCCCTTGTACCTGCATTAGTATGGGTTATAGTAAGGTTTAAAATAGCCTCCTCAGGTTTAGTGCTGCTGTTTTACCAGGTATGAACCCAGTTTGGTCCTCTCCTACCAGCTTTGTTATGACTTTGAGATTTTGACATCAGCCCTAAGTAGGGAAATTGATCTATACGACTCACTCAGTTGGGGGTCCTTGCCTGGTTTCGCTAATAGTATGACTGCTTCGTATTGAGAGGGCGGGAGGGTGCCCTGGATTAATGCTTCATTATAGGTTTTTTGTAATAACGGAGCTATCAGTTTAATATGCCTCTTATACAGTTCTATTGGGATTCCTTCTGCCCCTGTGGCTTCACTAATTTCTACAGTAATAATGCTCAAAAAGCTGCAATCTACAGAGCCAGTCGCAAGGAGCAAAGTCTCTTGGAATATAGCCCCCAGTCCACAAGGGCCCAAATATCTAGTTTCCAAAATATACTCCAAAGAGTTCTATTTTATTTAAAAGAGTAGGCATACAGACCCATTGATGTTCCGCCTTACGCGTTTCATACCAACTGGTACTTACTCATTAAAGTATTGATTTTTAACTTTGAATAGAACTCTTTGGAGTATATTTTTGAAACTTCACTAATTTCTACACTTGTTAAAGGTGAATCTAAAAATGTTTGGTATTCTTGCTGTAATACTGGTAGATGAAGTGAGGACAGGAAATTCCCAATCTGAAGCTCACAACCTTTCTGGGTTGTGAGCTTAGATGAATATAAGTCACTGTAAAATGTACTTTGGATGTCTCTTATTATATCTGGGTTTGTTTGTACTTGGCCTTTCTTGTCTTTTAAAGCTGGATGCCCAAAACAACAATTTTACATTTAACTAACGAGGGGGGGGGACTTAGACAACTGGGCCTGTAACAGGCCGAGAGGAGGAAAGGAATTTGCTAACGAAGAAGGTTCTCTCTCCATTAGGGCTTGGCCCACTTGCCGAGCAGGTTATACAGTAAGTAAAATTAAACTAGATGTTGAAATATGAGTCCTGGTATAGTCAGAAAAAAATATCAAAACGGGGAAAGAGTGCAAAAAAAATGATTATTGAAAGGTTATAGTTGCTCAGACAGGAACGGTCCATGGATAGGATGTTGAGTTGTTCGAAGTTCCTGGGACAACCTGATTACTTTGTGGTCCGGAACCATAGCCCCAGTTGGCCAAAACCTTGAAGCTGGAAAATGGGATGGCTGTGTCTTTACGAGAGGCGCTCCCGCATGGCTGGATCTGTAGGGTACCTGGTGACTACGATGCGTTGTTCCTCACGTCTAGCCAGGCGCTGAGATCTTGTGGCGAAGTGAAAAAGTGGTTGCTGTCTCCTGCTGTGACCCTTAGCCTCGCCGGGTAAAGCATCGTGTATTGCAGGTTTTCCGCCCAAAGTCTTCACTTTCCGTTGAGGAACTTGGCTCTCTGCCTTTGTATTTCCAATGAGTAGTCTGCGTAAATTGAAATTTTGCTGGATTGGTAGTGCATGTTATTCTTTTCCGACGCCAGCCGTAATATTGTGTCTCTGTCAATTGCGTAAACAACCTGGCAAGAAGTGGAGCTCCCGGTGGTGGTGGTTTGGATGGAACTATATGGGCTCTTTCAACGGCAAAGGCCTCTGACAGCATGCTTTTGTCAAATGTGTGTTGCCTTCGGCCCGCTCCGGGACTCCGATGTCTGATGTTATTTCTTCGGAGCCAGTTTTCTAGGTCGTCTGACTTCAGCAGGCATGTAGATACCCTTTGCAGAGGGTTTGTAGTGTTTGCGGCATTGGTGCACAGACGTCCTTCAGATCGCTGAACCTTTGTTCAGCCGCAGTACTTCTTAACTAAAGAAGTAGGCTAGAAATGTTGTATATTATGTTTTGGGCTTGTGAACCAGCCCAAGGCAACTACAGCCCTTTAGCAGTAAAGATCTGTACCTCCAAAGAAGCACATGCTCTGTGCTGCTGTCACTTACTGGGCTTAGGGACCAGCTCAAAATATACAATACACATGGAATATAAATGGCACAATATAAGTCTGACTAGTAATTAATACAATGAATTAATACATAGCAGCACAGAAACCAGTGCAGCTAGCTTCAAAATTTAATACACAGCCTTGTAGCATCAGCTTATATTACAGGGCAACCTCGTTTTCTGCTTGATAATTTGTGACGACCCCTAAGCTTAGCTTCTCAACAGCTGCTCAGAGCACACTGAGCATGTGAGTGTCACAGACACTTTCCAAGATGGTGAAGTCCTGAGTCTTATGGCCACATTTCCTATTTTTTTTGTAAACTTTGTGAAAGGGGTCTATTCACTAAAGGTTGCAGGCTTATTTTTTTACTCAGTGTGTCAGTTGATTTGCCATGGATTGGCAATGTTATAAAATGGAATAAAGAATTATTAAATATATATTTTAGCTTAAATATGAGTTAATAACGAGAATGTCCAGGAAAATGTGAGAAATCTGCAGAAAAGAAGTCAATGGCATTTCTGTCTTCCATAAGCAGCTTACTGTTTGTGAATAAATCTCAGTTACTGTTTGCTCCTAGAATAACAACGGGCAAAAGCAGCCACATTAGTATTCATAAACAAGTAGAAAATAGAGATGGGCTGTTTTCCTAACAAAAAAGTGGTCGGAATGGCATTTTTATGCATAGCAATCTATTGTTAATAATAAAAATAGGAGTTAATAGCACAAATATGATTTTGCTGGCTAGTTTAGAGATTGTCCCCTCTGACTCAACCCTGTACCTCCTACCCCAATGATATACAAACACCCGGTTTGGAAAGAGATGGCAGCAATTGTTTATTTATCAAATCAATAACCATAAATGAACATGTATAACATTTACAACTTGTAACTAGGGATGGGCAATTTTTTTTGCCTTGTTTCCCCGAAAAAATCATGCCCATAGACTTGCATGGCGTTGTGCGTCAAAACAAAAAGACGCGCGTCAAAAAATCTTTGCCGCACAACATTATTTTGATACCCATAGACTTTAATGGGCGTCGACGACATTTCGCCGGCAGCAAATTTTTGGCAAAGCGAAACGGGTCAATTTCGCCCATCCCTACTTGTAACAAACCTTTTGTATAACAAAACCCACCTTTATATTATTTCCCCCCAGGGGACTGACCCTGCCCCAACTACCAAGCCTGGTTCCTGCTCCATTTAACCCGAGCCCTAAACCGGGCTGCCTACCTTCCCATCAGGACCCCAGGCCTAACAGGCTACTTCCACTCGTTGTGAAATACCCTCTGCCATACCTACTTGATACCTCAAGTGCGCCGCTCAAATGACCCAGGGCCTGTTCAATGCCCTCTTCCACGGCCAAGTTAAATAAGTAAGTCAATTGTAGGATTGTGTGCTTCACTACTACCCCCCCCTGGACTTTCTCACAAATGAGGCCAGCAGCTTGTTTACCTTCCCCCTTTTCCATCCTATCCCCATCCCTGGTATACTTTCAAACCTTACATGGCCCCATCTCTGGCCAAACCAACATAAATTCTGGGAATAATCGCCTAATTCTGTCCTGTCTAAGTGCTTTTTTATGTCCAAGAACAACTCCTTCTGAGGCCACAGCCCCATGTCATTACCTCCAGCATGTGTAACAAGCAAGTCTGGATGCCGACCTGACCTGATCTTTTGTAACAAAGTAGACCATATTCTTGGCCACCTCAAGCCTGGGACACCAAACCAGTGTAACTTTACCCGGCTTTCTGGAAAGCCCATTTGCAACCCAGGTTTCTTAACTGCGGCTCGCCATCTGGCCCAGTAGATGAAGGAATGACCAATCAACCACACATAAATCTTGCCACCTGTTAAAACAAAACGCCATAAATATATATTTCACTACAAACCAAAGCATGCATATTTGATAACATACCAAACCATAATTATTTATTAACCAGCATATCCAATCATAACAATACTTGGGTTCTTAACAACTTTTTTTTGTTAATTTCCGATGATACCAACCATTGGGTCTTAGACCAGCAACCCTGGTCGTATATATCCCCGAAACCTTTTTGACTCCCACCTCCCAATCTTTTTCACCATGGTGTCACCTAAATCCAACCGCGCTGCTTCAGCCGCTGCCCCACCCTGAATGAGTGCTTACCAAAGTCGGTCAGCTGCACCCCAACTTCTTGCAAACCTTTCCATAACACACTCAAAAACTGAAACTGTGTCAGTGGGCACCCATCTTCTTCTAAACACTCGTGTTTGTACTTGCAGGTGTTGCTGAACTAACAGTGGCTGTCATTAAACAGACAGTAGTAGCCGGATCTGATTGGGCCGAAAAGGTAGCATGTTCCGACCCCCCTCTGAAAGGGGGACACCTTCTTTGCCATCATGAGCTTGAGCCAGAGGGTAATGTCTATCTGGTCCCACATTATAGTAGGGTTAGCTGCCAGCCGTTGGTGGAACTGCTCATCATACCGCCACCAGGCAAGCCCGCCATACACTTTGAATGCCTCCCAAATCCCATCCACGTATCAAGCATTTTTCGGGGTGTTTCTCCCCTATAATACTAACCAAGATACAGAACGCCCTCAGCCAATTACCAAAGGTCCTAGGCAGTTTCGAGTACCTCTTCTTTTTCTCCTCCTCCTCTTTTTTGCTATCTTTCTTCTCATCCTCTTTTAACTCTTTTTTTCTCATCCAAGGGGAGAAGGAAAACAGTTCCACAAACTGCCCTTTCCATATCTGCTCCTTTACCTCCTGTTTTATATAACTCCCAAAGGCCATGTGAATGCCACATAGGCATTTTGTCTGGCTGTTTCCGTTATGCCGCTCACCAAAGCCTCCCTCTCCTTCACCTTTTCTCAGCTTCACCTTTTTCCCTGGGGCCCGCTCCTTTCCTGCCCTCGCCACTGCAGTTTTATCAGTTCCTGACGCAATTGCTGTTCTGTAGATGCTGCCTCCGGTCCCACCAACCCAAACCAGGGATGGTCTGCCTGCTGCACCAGGCCTCTAGCCCTCTCAGCCTGCTAAGAACTGTTTTAACCTGTCCAAAAGTGTAATGGTGTCCCACCCCCTACGTTAAGCCCTGGAGCTCACCTCCTGGCTCCCCGGCTGCAGAAACCTCCAGGACCGTTACCAGACTTGCCAGCCGGGCTGAAACTCCCTGTGCTGCCGTCCCTCTGTGTCCTGCTGAGTGACCCGCTACTGTTGACTTGACCGATCCCGCCTGATGTCCGGCTACTGATCCCCTCGGATCGTGCTTGACGAATGACTCCTCAATATACCTCTCTTCCTATGCGATAAGCCACTCTTGCTGGTCCATCTATGTCTGCTGGAAGAATGGCACCTGTGAAACCTTCCACTCCTGCATGGGGAGCTGCTTCTAGTGGTCCGTCTGCTCCCTGAAGGTAAACTTTGTAATCTGTAATCGAATGGGCTACTTCGACTACGACTTCGAATTGAACGATTCGAACAAAAAATCATTCAACCATTCGATAGTCCCCCTAGGGGGAAGTCCCCATAGGCTTTCCAAGTTTTTTTGATCGAAGGATAATCCTTCGATCGATGCATTAAAATCCTTCGAATTCGAATTCGAAGGATTTTAATTTGCCAGTCGAATATCGAGGGTTAATTAACCCTCGATATTCGACCCTTAATACATCTGCCCCTTAGCATCATGAAATGATGTAAATATCAAAGTTTATAAAGAAGCTTCACATTTAAATTATGCTATTAACTTTGTTTAATATACTGTACTACATACAGATATTTGCCTCTATGTGGGGGCAGCAAATTTTGCATTTTGAAAATTAAAAAAATTAATTACAGAAGGAAAGAAGAAGAAAGTTTAGGAGTAATATTCTGTAGTTAACAGACATTAATCATACTACTTATCCAGCTGGCAAATGTGTCCAGCCAGGGTTCCATATTTTATCAAATTTATATGGAGCTCCCCTTTCAATATATTTATGTTTACAAAGGGCTTATTGTTTAACCAAGGCTTTCCACCCAGCAAGGGCTAGTAAGAGAAAGAACAGCAGGGCACAATGGATTGTATCAGGTAACATGTTATAGACTGCAGTATACAAATTCAGACACAGAACATTTGGTGGTGCCAGCTCATCAGCAAAGAACTGGAGTACTTATAACAATACCTCTGGCCAGAGGGACATTCCCAGATAACATATATAAATTGAGCATCAATTAATATCATACGATTGACTTTATCGAAGTTTCACTACAAGAAACTTTTTAGGATTATCGGACAAAAACCCAGACTTTATCAGATTATCCCGCGCGGGTCGCAATGTCAAGAAACAACTTCAGGGCCATTGACTTGTACATTGAGATTTGGATTTTTAGCTTCTGGGGTATAATAAATCTGTAAAAATTTGAGATTTTTTTCCAATTACATGGTTTCCCCTTAAAAACCTTGACCAGATAAATTTGAGGTTTAATAAATGGTGTACCATTTTAAAATTGACAAAGCAATAATAAGAGGTTGGTATATATTATCTATTATTATCTATGTGGATGCAGCTTTGGCAGGTCTGACAAGGTAACAAACCCATGCAAGCAATGCAAGCGGTACTTCATCAAAGAATTCCAGACACACTTTATTAGGCTGTACCAAAATGTTATTTATATATATATATATTATATATATAAACATTTGTATTCTGTTTATAACCAGCACCCAGGCATTTCGTTGGTTGATTGGTGCACCAATATATATATATATATATATATATATATATATATATATATATATATATAAATTAAAAATACAGTTGTCTGTAAACATATGTATGCAATGAAATATCACTGAAAAAGCCATACTTTAAGTTAAAATAATATTCATTTTAAGCACCGATACATGTGAATTAAAGAATATTTTATCTTGTAAACTGTCTGCAAATCATTTCATGGATGTAACCTGCCCTTCCCATTAGGAAGCTACAATATTACTTGTATGAGATAGCAGATTTTGAGCCTAAGGCAAGGCATGAATCACCCAGAAATGCCATTGCACGTAGTCTTATTTTTAAGGTAGCATGTTGTGGGAAATAGGGTTAGAATGCAATTTATCATGCAGTTACCAGAGCTTGGAGGCATCTGTGAGTAATCAACTAACTGTGTGTTTCAGCTGGAGAGTGATCTTGTTTTTCTATGGATTTTTCTGCAGGGCTTTGAATGCAGTGTATTTCATGGCATAATGGAATACATGCTCAAATGGTCTCTATCAGATAGAAAGCAGTAAAGTTTTATTCTGAGAGTTATATGAATGCCTGAAAGGATTCTGTTAATCAAGTAACATGACATGCACACTTAGGAGTTGGCTGGGAGAAATCGATTTTTCAGTAATGATTACAAAATATTAAACTTTTACAGTTGGAGCCAATATTTAGAGCAATAGTAATTATAGTGATTTATTCAAACTCCGTAGGCATTTACACTAACTGGAGTTTCGTTACTGAAATAAGATATAGGGTCTAAAGTGACACACAATGCAGGAATCAAAATGATAAATACAGCAGCAGCTAGGTATACCCCCAATATCCCAAAGATTTACAAAGTGTCAGATGTTGCTGCTTTTAATGCCTTGCCTATCAAAATAAATGCACAGATTTACAAAAGTATATAACAAATGACTCTCGAAAAAGGCTTAACCAGGTGGTTCCCGGCCCAGATCTGCTATAAGCGCTGCTTCCTGAACTCCCTTCCTGCCCCAGTTGCTGTCGCGAGCAGGAAAAAAAAAGGTAGGTGCGGGGAGGGGCAGGAGGGGGGTTTGGGGGGGCTATCTTTGACGCTGGGGCTGTCAGATCCTGTCCCAAAATCTTATTTATATCCTAGCCTAGGGGACTGATGCACATGCCCAAGCACTAGCTACACAGTAAAGGGCAGTGACTAGTGATGGGCGAATCTGTCCTGTTTTGCCAAAAAAATTTTAAATTTACGGCAAAATTCACATAAAATATTTAAGTCAATTTTGATAACAGCAACATTTTTTTTATACTCGCAACTATTTTGTCCCAATGCATTTAAGTCAATGGTCATCCCAATAATTGACGCATGACAATTTTTATGCGCGCAACAATTTTTTCGATACGATTTTTCACTGGTTTCACGAATTTATTTGCTGGCGAATTTGTGCCTGGTGAATTTATGCGCCCATCACTGGCAGTGGCATCTAGCAAGTGCAGAATGGAGAGTGAAAGCAATTGCTTGTCCCGCCTCTGTGCCTGAGGCATAAAGGTGGGGCAGGAAATTTATGATTGACAGTTGAAATTTTTAAATGCCTATATAACAGATATGGATGTGTTAATTTGCAAAGAACTTTTATTTTACAGCAGGTCACCTTTAAGAGCAATTACAAATATGGTGTTTTTTCACCCATGTTTTGTTTCAGAGACAAAATGCCCCAAAATTCCTTCCTTTCCATTGTGTGTGTGAGCAGGTAAACTGCCTTCTTACATATGTTACCACACATTTTAGCAGACATTTTAAACCTCATCAGAAAATAAAAACATATCAACAAATCAAAATCTCTGTTGAATCCAGATGTATACTTTTTCCAAAAGGCCTATCTGCATTTAATTTTCAAAATCCTATGATCTTTAACAATGTTAACGATCTTTAAAAACGTTTTCATTATTTTCTAACTTCCTAGCAGAATGATTTAATGAAGAAAGGGGTAATTATAACAAAACAATAAAATGTGCCAAGTTGGTGCAAGCCATGATAAACAGATGTTGGTTTTCAAACAGGTAACAAGAAAATACCATGGTTCCTTCTACAAATATTTAAATGTGATTGCATTTATTTGAAAAACAAAGTTCTTTTTCATGACTGCATTCTGTAGGCTTCCATTTTGACCAAGGGTTTGTACCTCCCTAGCAAATGTTCCATTGGCCTTTGCAGCAATGTCTAATGCTAAAGTCCATCACACAGGAACACAACTCACCTTTGAGTTAACTTTTAGTATGTTATAGAATGGCTAATTTTAATTGGCCTTCATTTTTTCTTTTTTTTTATAGTATATGAATTAATTGGCTTCTTCTAACTCTTTCCAGCTTTCAATAGGGAATTTACTGACCCCATCTAAAAAAAGCAAAGGCTCTGTAATGCTACAAATGTATTGTTATTGCTGTTTTTTATTTCTCATCTTTCTATTCAGGCCTCTCCTATTCATTTTCCAGCCTCATATTTAAATCAATGCTTGGTTGCTATGGTAATTGGGACCCTAGCAACCTGACTGCTGATATTGCAAACGGGAGAACTGCTGAATAAAAAGCTGAATAACCCTTAAAACCACAAATGGGGATACAGAGCCTTATGACCAAACATTATGTCCTTGTTATTGCCTAAAAGGTAGTATGTCATGATACAATATCAGATATATCTAATAAGGTGAATACAAAGTCAGTGTAGTTTCTCAGGGCACTTGCCTTCTTACTGGGCAGTGTTTAAATGTAGTCATGTCTCTCTCCATGTTATATACCATGTTATTCTTCCGCATTTGGTATTGAAAGTAATGAAGCTGGCTGTCTACCTTCTGTAATATGAGTGGTTACATGGCATTGATTGGACATTAATGTGAATGTCACATGTACTCCCACAAGAATTCTACTGTAATTAAACATCAGCTAATTGTACCAATAAAAGAAATTGTTACTCATAAAAAAAGGGTAAAAGCAGCACATCTTCGTATACTGGAGTCATTCTTGCAATTATGTTATATTTATGGTTCAAAGGGAAATGAGAGCTTCTCTAGTGTCACTGAGGCATAAAATATATCCTCTTTCACATTTAATGTTCTTTAAATCATTATGCAAATGGGCCCTGTCTGGAAGACGTGACATCTAATGCACAAGATGGTTCAGTGTAACAAAGTTTAAACATTTACAGGACTTAGAGCCATAGTAAACTAAGCTGCACTTAATCCTTCATTTATTTTATTTTGTTTGGAAACATTTTTTAAAATATAATTGTAACTTACTATTTCTGTATTTTGATATATAGTAAACTACTGTAATCACAACCACACAACATTACTGGCACAGATTGAACATTGTATTAGATCAGTATAAAATGCAACATTCATCTGAATCTAATACCCACTGTAAGTATATGTGCTGCTGGCACATATAGCAAGAATGTTGGCTGATGCATCATATTCATTCAAAATGTTGGGGCATTGTTTTATTTATGGGCTTTTATCAGGGCAGCATGATGTGAAAATGTGATTGGCTAATGTACACATTGGGGCTCATCAACACTGGGCATATTTGCCCATGGACAGTTACCTATAGCAACCAATCAGTGATCAGCTTTTTGAAGCCAGCTGCAAGTAGAACAATGAATGCAGCAATTTGGTTGCCATGGGTTACTGCCCATGGGCGAATTTGCCCTCTGTTGATAAATGACCCCCACTGTATTCTTATATGTGGTTATTGACTGATCTTTCTGCCTGACATGAAACCATTTTCACGGTGAAACTTGGCAAATAATTTTACTCATCACTAGGGATGGGCGAATTCTTTTGCCTTGTTTTGCTGAGGAAATGACGCCCATAGACTTGTATGGCATTCTGCATAAAAAAAGAAAAGACGAGCGTCAAAAAAACTTTTGCCCCGTGTCGAAAAAATGTTGACTCCCATAGACTTTAATGGGCGACATCGGCGAATTTTTGGCGAAACGGGTCAAATTCGCCCATCCCTACTCATCACTACTGCAGTGATGATCAAAATTATTGGCCAAGTTTCACCGTGAAAATGACGCCCATAGACTTCCATGCATTTCGGCGAATTTGACAGTTACGCAAATTTTTGTCTAAGCGAAACAGGTCAGATTCGCCCATCACTAACCAGCAGGTCTGAAATGTTTCGCACTCCAAATGTGGAATGTGGCAGAGAGATCCCCTGAACACACTTAGGAGCAGATTTATCAAAGGTCGAATTTCGAAGTTATGTGAATTTTTTTTTAACTCTAATACATTCTAATTTACTCACAACTCGATTGGGAGGTTATTTATTAAAAAACTAGTATGTGATAATATCTAATATGTGATTGAATATGAACAACCCAAAAACTATAATCGAGTTTTCCTCAGAAAAAAACCCTCAAATGTTAGGAAGGCAATTAACATCTTCAAAAGGTTCAAATGGACTTCTGCCATTACCTTGTAAATGAACTTGCCAGGATTTGGGTGGCGAATATTCAAATTAGAACTGTTTCCAAGGACAAGGTGTGATAAATCTCACATTCAAATTAACATTTTTGAGTTTTGACCAAAAAAAATTAGAAAATTCAAATTTACTATTCCAAACTTAATAAATCTTAATTATGACCCATATACAGGTAGCTGAAAGTAAAACAATCCATCAAATGCGGAATGAAGAGGAGTACTTGAATAGAGAGATCCCCTACATGCTCATTGGTGACGCCTACAGAAAAAATGTAAAACGTTGTATATTGTTAAAAAACAATATTTTTATATACTAAAGACAGCACCCTTCCTTTTAAAGCTTATTCAAGCTGACACTTAGCAAATGTAGCATCTGCTCTGCAGTAGCCTTTATCTGTTTTTCTGAAGGTGTAATCACGTCTATGTTCACCTTTTATTTGTATCCTCTCTACCTGCTTTATACATATTGCAAATGTTGCATCATTAATTACATTTTGAAATAACATTCCCAGCAGCAAAGTGAACAGCCGGTATTGATATTATCTATTCACCTTGTGTCATAGGGCCCTTGTGTCCCTTTTTACTCTACATTTCTGCATCAATTAATAAAACTAGGAAAGTTAGCTATATTGACTTCCGATGGACATGTAGTTACATTTATTTTAGTTAAATAATTGATCATTAGTTGTGGTGCCTTGAGCTAATGATGAAGAAAATATTTTTTACAAATAAATATGCCTAAATAGTTTAAATCCACTGGATGTGCCCTCAAGGTTTAAACCCACTAATTCATTAAAAATGCACTGAGGTCACCAAATGAGGATTACACCACCTCCAGCAAAGTATTATTTTATTCTGCTTTTGCTGCTTAGTTTGTATAATTTATATGCTTTGTAAGCCACCAACAATTTTCTTAGGCCATGTATTACAATGATAAGTACAAACTTCTTTTCTTCTTTGGGTTCAAAGTCATAGCATGTACAGTATGTACCGTATATACTCGAGTATAAGCCGTCCCGAGTATAAGCCTAATTTTACCTCCAAAAACTGGGAAAGCTTATTGACTCGAGTATAAGCCGATGGTGAGAAATGCAGCAGCTTCTGGTAAGTTTCAATCAAAAAATTGAGGGTTACTGCACCCATCGGAGGTGCCGGCGTCTCGTTTTTGGATGCCGGCGTCTCGTTTTTGGATGCCGGCATCTCGTTTTTGGATGCCAGCGACCATTCTTGGACGATGGCTACTATTCTTGGACGCCGGCGACTATTCTTGGACGCCGGGGACTATTCATGGGTGCCGGCAACTATTCTTAGACGCCGGTGACCGTTTTTGCGATTGACCCGAGTATAAGCCGAGGTAGAGTTTTTCAGCATATTTTGGGGGCTGAAAAACTCTGCTTATACTCAAGTATATACGGTATGTGTTTATAATATTAACAAATACAAGAGGTCCTCTGTAGTGATGGGCGAATTTATTCGCCAGGCGCGAATTTGCTCAATTCGCCACCAGCGAATAAATTCGTGGACGCCGGCGTCAAAAACGGGCGCCGGCGTCAAAAAAACCGGGGCCGGCGTCAAAACTGGGCGACGAGATACGGTGCAAATTCGCCCATCACTAGTCCTCTGCACTCAACCTATTATCAATATATTAAGGACATTGAGACAGTTCGTGCTTTAATCTACTAAAAATGCCTTACACTTTAAACAAAACAGGGATTGATTGTCCGTATATTGCAATATATTTAAGCTGGCCAACTACGTCAAAGTCATCCCTGGTCTGACAAGTTCTAAACATACTTTCATCTGATTAATTGAGAAGTCTGACTAAGTTTTACTTGCTTTCAAGGTTAAAACTCCCGAAAATTGTTGACCTTTTATTGGCCATCATTGGGATCATTTGACTCTAGCTGGGGATGATGGGAGCTACAACATGGAGCTGGCCACTGCTCCTGTATAAAAAATAGCAAAAAAGGGAAACAAACAAAAATGTATAAATATCTGAAAATATTTCCAAAATCTTAGCATGCATGTATGTATAAACCTATTTAAATAGTGTTGCTAGGATATGCAGCACTGCACTATTTTAAAAAGTAGAAAAGTACATACAGGTAGGACAAAATCGGTACTAAATAATAAATATAAAGTATAAATATATAGTGAATAAAGTACCCCCTATTGTAAAATATTGGAATATTATAAGTGCCTGAGGAGTTCCATGACCATGACCATTAATGCAGTATGGATGAGTCAGTCTTCAAAATTAATAATTTATTCCAAGTGACCAACATACCCAAGCAAACTTACTTACACATGCATCTATGTTGTTTGAGGTACAGCTTCAATTTACCAACAATTATTTATGTAGGAAAAGATCACTAGAAATCATTTTTTGTGAAGTGAAAAGGGGAGATCGTTTTGAAATGTGGAAAATGTAGTTTATTGCTACTGAAGAACAAGACATTTTGAAGGTTTCATTTGTGAAACAAAACATCCAGGATTCAATAGATTAAAAATCTGGCTGATCTCTAGGCATCAACGGCAGGCTGGGTTGTATGTTGCTGGTTTTATTGTTTTTGAAACCATACAACTTTCCTTAAATAGCTTGGAGTACTTGTTTTGTTTAGTGTATCAACTAACCTTAGTAAGAGGTGTGACTATTATGAATATTATTACATTTAAAAAAAGTGTGCCTTTTTTTCAAGGTCAGGAAGGAACAGTTTCATGTCTACCCTTGTGGAACTGGGAACCCCATTTTTATGAAAGCTTGCATATTTTTTCCCTTCAAGAGTCTGCATGTAGCTCTAGTTTCTCCAAGAGTCTCATGATGATTATATTTTTCATTTATTTTTGTCATGACCATTTTTCTTTATTCTTTTCAGAGGTGCATATTGATCTGCTGATCTGCTTCATTAATATATATGTAACATAATTTGTATCCACTGTGTAAACAAACCTTATGCTTTTAATTTCGCTCACAATAGTTTATTTTCCAATTACGAGTAACTTTATTTCTGTGATAAATAGCCAGATAATTGTAAAACACAGTTAGAAATAATTATAGTAATTCACAAATGATTTAATAATTTTGTTCACAGTGAAGCTATGTAGTCTGATATATAATATATTGCATTGTGGATCAGTTGGCTGATCCACAATAGCCAAACATTCATTAATGTATTTGAGAGCTTGTTTACTAAGTGCCTCCTGTGTAATCATTTTGATATAGATTTTCTAGGCTGTTTTGCCTATTTTTAACCAATGAAACCTCAGATAGTAACAGAACATATGCATTGATCCTGGATTATCTGGGTAAAACCAAAGGGGTAAAAATTGTCAAAAATATATATGAAAGTCAGTTTTTGGGTAGAAAGCTCAAGCATTATCCATATTGCACTTAGTGTCTCATAAATTATACCCTATAATAGATATGGTTGGAGTCCTAAAACGGAGATTAGATAGAAGACTGCTGGGAGGTACAGTATGAAAATAGGCAGCACATGAAATTCATAACCATGTAAACTATAGAACCTGTGGATTTCTTCCCAAGGACAGTAGCCAAAAGAACCAATAAAAAGTTTGTCTTTAAAAAGGTGACTTAATACAGACAGTAGTCCGGAAAGGCAGCAAGCAAAACATAGTCCAAAAACAGGCACACGGTTAGGGCAGGTCAAAAACAATCATAGTCCAAAATCAAGCTCAGGTTCTTGAGATCAGAGAATGGATAAGGCGGGACCCGACTTACAGGACAGGTACAAAGGATAGGAAGTTGGGAAAGGACAAGGTGCTCCAGAATAAATTGTAAATGACTCACCGAGTAGAAGAATGGTCCTGGTGCTCCAGCCCCAGACCTCCAGCTTTAGGGAGCGGTACAGCAAAGAAGAAAGTAGGACCGACCGGCACTCAGCGGATCCACAGGACCAGAGAGATTGAATTAAAAGAATATTTTATTTATACAAAGTTAAAAGTATATAAATCTGCATCTCCATCCATAGGGTGCCGGTCGGCCCTACTTTCTTCTTTACAAAGGATAGGAACTCAGAACAGGAACTTGGATGGCTTGGTCTCAGCAGAAATGCTAATGATCCAGCACAGGTTATATAGGAGACAGGCATAAATAGCCCCTTAATGGAGCTATTTCATGCAGCTGGATCAAGCTGTCAGCTGGGGAAGACAGCTAGTGGAAGGATGTGGGGCTCTGGAGCACTGTATCCCAGTGACTTCATAAATTGAAGAACAAAAACTCACAACATCTCAGGTGTAGGGAGTGCTGGAGTCCCTAATTGCTTCCTCTGCTACAAGATGTTGTCCCCTTGACTAAGTATTGTGTGCTGAATTAAACAACAAAAAAGGCATAGGTACAACCCACATTCACATATCTATGTAAAAACATGTTCAGGAAAGTAATTTAAAGGTGGGGTGTGGAAAACGCAAAACACAGCATATATAATTTCTAGGGATGCACTAAATCCTCTATTTGGGGTTTGCCTGAATCCTTCATGAAAGATTGGGCCAAATACCGAATCTGAATTTGCATTTGCAAATTAGGGGAGGAAAACTAAAAAAAAAAATTACTTCCTTGTTTTGTCACGAAAAGTCATGTGATTTCCCTTCCTGCCCCTAGTTTACATATGCAAATTAGGGTTCGGTTCAGCAAGGCACAAGAATTTAGCCATATCCAAATCCTGCTGAAAAGGGCCATATCCTGAACCAAATCCTGGATTCAGTGCATCCCTAATAGGGATGGGCGAATTTGACCCGTTTTGTTTCGCCAAAAATTCACCACCGGCGATATTTCGCCGACGCCCATTAAAGTCTGAATTTCAGATATTATAAAGGGCAGCATCTAAAAATTGCAAATTTTTTTTCACAACAACAGTCACAAATCTGATGCAAAAATATTCACCCATTTTTGTCTGCCTTGCCCTAGGCCCAGTAATGCCATTTATTACATTTTTCTTTTTTTTTTCAATAGATATATTATATATATATATATATATATATTTTAAGATATAACAACTTTCTATAGTTTTGACAACTACAGCTCCTAACATTCTCCAACATTCCATCAAGTGGTACAGAATGCTGGCAGCTGCAGTCTAGCAGAATCAAGGATGGATCTTTAGAACAGTATTGTGTGATAACCTTTTTGTCCAGTAAGAGGAACTTTGTATGATAATTGTATCTCCTTTGACACTCATGTGCTCAGAGGGCTCTGAGCAGCTGTTTAGAAACTAAGCTTAGGGGGGGTCACAAATTATCAAACAGAATATGAGGTTGACCTTTAATATAAGCTGATGCTACAAGGCTGTATTATCTGTATTAATTTCTAACCAGCCTTATGTTGTACTGCATATTTTGAGTTGATCCCTAAGCTCAATAAGTGACAGCAGCACAGAGCATGGGCAGTGAATCAGCAGAAAAAAATGGGGCGCTTCAGGAGCATCTTTGGAGACACAGATCTTTACTGCTAAAGGGCTGTGGTTGCCTTGGACTGATAGTGAAGCCCAAAACATACTACAACATTTCTAGCCTACTTCTTTAGTTCAGCTTTAGTTCTTCTTTAAACATATTTTTTTTTTATCTCTGAATGCCTACTGATATAATACCCCTCTGAGGTTTGATTTCAGTGTAATACCATTCAAAAAGTTTCCGTAAGGTTTTCATTTGCTATAATGCTAAAAAATACATTGTTCTTTTAAATATCTTAGTTTCTGCCTTTCATAGCCTTCCATGTCCTGTTTGTGCCATCTTCAACCCCTAAAACAGAAGTAGCAGATTTAAGCTGAGGCATGTTGTAAACTGAACACTTCTTCAATCCTGTCTAAGAATTTAGACATTGTAGGTCAAGTCAACAGTACCTATAAATATTTTATAAATCGCAACAGACACCAAACAATGCTTTTTTTCATAGTAATTTCAAATCATATAAATCTTTTATTCTTAAAATGCTGTTTTAGGTTTGCAACTCTCCATCAAAATGCTGCTCTGCCATGTGATTTCTAAATAATGAAATACATTTTTAGAGCAAAAATTCAATTATATACATTTATTCATTCTTCTTTTCAAAGACTTGATCCTGGTGACATAAAGGATTCAAATGAATTATCTTTTCAATATATTAAAATGTATTATTTGAAATAGTTACTTCTATTGTATTGACAAATCCCATAACATTTAATATATCTTATGAAACCTAGGCAAAGTACTCACTGCTTAATTTAATTGAATCTGCCATATCAGTAATTTAATTTTAACCTGAAGTAGTATTAAATGGGGTGGCTAAATATTCTTCCTGCCCTCAGTGTTCTGGAGATCAATTCAATCTCCACATCATGTCTTTCTTGCTGCCCGCTCCCTGGTACCATTAAATGAATCCGTTTTTATGTTGTACTGAAAATATAGGGCAGCTACTCCTCCCCTCCATTTTAATCGGTCTCTTCTAAATACAGTGATACATGGCATAATTCTCTCCCAGTTGCCATAGAAACACACATTTAAGAGATGGCATTCTAACTCTGGGCTTCATTTAAAAGATTTGATGGATCCAGGTTTCAGGTTCAACTCTTTAAATGAATTAGGTGAAGATGCTATTCTAATATATATGTATGTATGTATATATATATATATATATATATATATATATATATATATATATATATATATATATATATATTTCAGTTTTTCACAAAATAGAATTGATCTTTTCAGTTTAGAAATATAGAACAGCTAGAAAGTACACATCAGAAAAAAAAAAATATACAGAAAAATATATTTAAATTCTAAGGGGATTATTTATCAAAGGTCGAGTTTGTGAGGTTTTTTTCTACCTTGAATAAAGTCACAAAAACCCGAATGTTTGCTTATTTATAAAAACAACTCGAATCAATGCAATCGGGGGAAAACCTCTAATAGCTTGAATTTAACAAGTTTTCGAGCACAAACCACCGGCAAAAAAAGGAAAATCATGAAGACTAAAAACATCTTCAAATAGTGCAAGGGACCTCTTCCATTGACTTCTACATGACCTCAACAGGTTTTAGCTGGAGTATTTTTGGATTCAAGCTTTTTGCAGCTTTGGGGCATAATAAATCTCAAAAAATTTGAGGTTTTTTTTTCCTGGATAATTCGAGTTTTTACTGAAACCACCCTCAAAAACTCGCATTTTTCAAGAAAACATAATTCGACCTTTAATAAATCTGCCCCTAAATATAAAATATTTTCTTTGGAAAAATTTGCTGATGAATTGGATCGATTTTTGAGATGCCTAAAACAACTGCAACCCATGTTTGATGGTGTTTTTATGGTACAGGTATCAGACATGTTTGGATATTCGTACCTTGTCTATATTAAGGTTTGAGTTGTGTTTTCCACTAAAAAATCAAGTTTTTGCTGAAAATTTGCTGAAAAAGCTCAGATTTTTTTGTGAATTTTCCCAGAAATCTCAGAATTTTTCGGAGTTTTCACCCAAAAGCTCCGAAAACATTGTGAAATTGCCCAAAACCCCCGACACAACCAAAAATCAATGGTACTGTTCCCATTGACTTTTATGCAACCTCGACAGGTTTGAGATGCCGTGTTTTTATATTCTGGCTTTTTAGCCCTCAGGGGTTTAAGAAAGTCCGAAAAATTTGTGATTTTTTTAAAAGGTATTCGGAGCTTAGTAAATAACCCCCTTAAAATCCGTAAATCGAGTATGTAACAATTTGCAAAAATGTGAAAGTTGTGGGGAAGGTTTAAGAATCATTTAAACACTAACCAATATTAATTGTTCTTTCTTAAATTACAATTTAAAACCAGAATCTCCTAGTCGTAATTAGAATGTGAAAAACCATGGAATTTATTAGGCCTCCTATCTTCTACTTATTAAGAAAATAAAAATACAAAATAGAATCTCAAAGAAAATAAGCATATACTGGAGAGTACATAATTGATATAGTTTTGTTCTTTGGAAGTCCTGTTGTGTTCTTGCCAAGCTCCAGTAAAATGCCTGTTCTTTTCCTAACATATTTCTCCTCTAGGCTAATAAGGTCAGTTAAGGTTGAAGTGATATTTGTTTCCCACAATGAAGGCACTGGTCTGAACAAAGATGCCCTCTGTTATTGCACCAGCAGGACAGCAACACCTGTTTCCATGCTGATTGCCTTGCTTGCCAAAAGCCATATTCTGCATCCAGTAACATCCTTTGATTCTAGAAAAATGTATTTGTGAAGATGTGTAAATGGGGTATGACAGATATTAGTCTTAAATATCCTTAAATTTAATTAGCAGGATATTAATAATTAGAGAAAGTTTGATAACAGATTTCAAAATCAGTGTACAGTATATTATGAGCTTTGTATCACCTCTTGTGTTTTGTCTTTGGAACAAAATAGCTAGAATTGACTCCAAACAAACGGTCATTGAGAAAACTACCCTTCATTAATACTTAATTGTCATTGCAATACAGAAAAGTCTATTAAGGGAATGTAATAGAAGCTGGAAACGGAAAAACTATTTGCAATGCACCAATACATTTTCCTTTGCGAAAATTTAATATAGATTTTGTGAACCCGGAAACTGTTTAGCGACCACTTCAGACAGTCGAAGAGAGTTATAGTTTTGCACCAGAGTGCAGTGAATGTAATAAATCTTCTTGCTGAAAAAGTTGTGTTTGCTCCAAAAGATTACGACACCTTTATCTCAATGCAATAACAGTTTAAGGAAGAATATGACTATGAAGATTTTCATTCATCCAGGTCATAGTATATCTAGTATAGGTCAATCTAAAAACAACTGGACTTGCTGAGTAATATATAACATAGTTTTCACGTTTTCCTTTTTCACCAAAGCTTTGTTCCCACAGAACCATGCTGCTTTTTAGATTGCTACATGGTTTCATTTAATTCGTATAAAAACACTCTCTCGAGCTCTGCACGGTTAAACACACCACAGAGAGGTCTAGACCCACTTATATCACTTATATTAGTACGTAACCTCTAGGTCTTTGGTGTGATAGTGGCACAGTTAACAATGAATTCTCTTTTGATCTGATTATAGCAGCCGTTAGTTTATATAGAGATACTCCATGCTGTGTCAAACAGTGAGACATCAAAGTTTCACCTTTACTGAATTATTACCTGCTGAGTACTGCAAATATCTCAAATGTCAGTTGTCTTGATAATGTCAGTACATTGCAAATTTCTCCATGGAAAACACACTTGAAACCTTTGCTATAAGCTTTAACATGAGTTTTCTTTGTGAATTGAAAATAAATTTCACCAAAGCAGACAGTTTCTGTAAGGTCGCACCAACCGTCATGATAGGTACAATCACGGTGATATCAGTGTGCCAAGTGGATGACAATGTTATAGGGCCAAATTCAAAATAAAACCAGAATCGATGCCCAACTCAAAAAAAAGTAGCCAAAAATTCATAAAAATGGGCTTTATTTTATTAAAAAGTGCATAATGTACCCACTAACATGGAAAAGTTATCTTAAAAGTAAAAAAAAAAAAATACAGCCAGTTCAAAATTACCTATTATGGTGCATAATAACTACATCCAATATGTATTATAAACTTAAAGGAGAAGACAAGCAAAGGTAGAATCACTGAAGGTTGATAAGTTGTTTGCTTACTTCACACCCCAGGTCAGAATGCCTCTTCTTCCAAAAATGCAATGGTTTGAGTTACTTTCTTCATATACTTCTGGTGCCCCAGCATCATCTGCCCTTGCACATGTGCAGGTCAAGAATCACCAAATAATTTCTATAGTGTGCATGGCTCACCCAGGGTTGTGGAGAGGACGCTGGGGCACCAGAAGAGTATGGCAGTGCCACACTAATTATAAAAGTACCCCAGGACAGTATATTTTTGGAAGAAGAGGAGAGAGCTTTCAGGGTCTGAGCTAAGGGATTTTCAATCTTTCCTTGTCCTTTAAGAGGTTAATGGTGGGAAGTGGACCCAAAATTACTGGCATCCACCTATTCCAAAAATACAATTCTTATATGGGTCAATGTACATCTGAAATCAGAAAAACAGTAACCTCTCAAAAATAAGAACAAAAATAGCAAAAAGTACACCTAGTAAAATCTATATATTTTATTGGAAACTACTTTCCAAGTAAAATAGATGCAAAAATCCATGTCAGGATAAAATATTTGCTAATCCTTTGTTAGCACATAATCTGCATCTCTCACTAGTCTGAATATAGATTTAAGATGGTGACAGGCATATGGTACCCCGCAATGGTGGTGCTTTTTCAGTAGCAAATTGCTGGTACATGTATTTTATTTTCCCAGACGCCTATATATACCTTAGTGCAGTGCTGTCCAACTGGTGCTGCCCTTGTGTGGCCCCACAAATAAAAGTCTGCCTGCTGTTACTGCTTACCATGTGTAAGATTTAAAAGGTATTAAGATTTACTGGCCCTTGCATTCTTTACATCTTAAAAGTTCTTGTGGTAACATGAGTGTGGTTTAAAGTGGGTGTAGTTTAAAAACAGGGAGTGGTCATCACTGGTTTCCATTGTCGGCCCTCCACCATGAAAAATTCTGGCCCTCAATACCACAGCTAGTTGGACAGCACTGACTTAGTGTATTGTGCAGGTAATTTCAACTGGAAATCAACCCATCCATCCAAATCAAGGTAAAACAATGAAAAAACTCTTTGTTACTATACGTGTCCCATAGTAACACATACTAAGACAAATGAGATATTAAACAAAATTATTTCTTTAATATGCTCCCCCTCGGTCCAATAAAAAGGGATATCTGGCCTGGAGTTAGAAAGTAATTGTATAAAACCATGTAGAGGAGAACAAACAAACAAAGTGTGTGTGTGTGTGTGTGTGTGTATATATATATATATATATATAATTTCATTAAATAATCCTATAAAAAGCAAACAAGTCAACAGTTATTGATTGTGTTATTATCTAATAATCTATTTCACCCTACGTATTCATTTCTATTAAACTTGTTACTAAAATTTGAATTCTCCTCTTCTCAATATCCAGGTTTATGAAACCTATGACTTACAACATATTAACGCTTGTGCTCCCTTGTATCAGTTACTGACCAGACTGTATATTTATTTTCCTATCTGTTTCAGTAACCTAATAACAGAATTTCTAAGCAACTTATCAATATAATGTAATGACAAAGTTTCAGTGTTTTACATTCCATTTGTAAAATGAAATAAAGCTAAAAACTTTTTCTGTTCTAAGTGCTTGCTCCTGGTCCTAACTATTAAAAGATTTTAGCAGAAGTTGCCTTAGACTTAAGGGTCCGTTTACTAAAGTGCGGTAAATTTGACTGATGATTATACCATCCAACAACATTACCAGAGTAACACCAAACATGTCTGCATCATATAAACCCTTCTGCCAACAGAATCATATGAACAAGAAATCATACCAGTCAATCTCTTTGCTTCATAGAAATCCACAGTTTAATGTAGCCAATCACAATGAAACCAAAAAAAGCGTAGAGGCTGACGAATCCTTGGACTGTGATGGCCGCTGCCAATAATACGACTCTGAGCTGAAACTGCTGCTATTGCAACAGATAGAAGCAGAAGCCAAAACATCCTGTCAGCAATATCTACAGATCTCTCTCCTGTCAGCAAAGAATGATGGGTAAAAAAAAAGTATTATGGAATATTTCCTGCCCCTTGAGAATTTTCTGGCGAAAAAATACTTTTACGCCACTACATATGTGGCGGTAAAATGTTGCGAATATTCTTGCATAAATTTAGTCTTTTGCACATTTCGCTGTTTAGTAAACCAGGCGTTAATGTGTAGCCTTATTTTCAGAGAATGGGATAACTGGGGAAAACATATTTTTGCGCAAGAAAATTCGCAAATTTATATTAACCGCAGGTTAGTAAACTGGCGAAAACATATTTGTCAACAAATTTGTCTATATTTTGTGCGAATATTTTTATCGCACTTTAGTAAACTGACCCTTTAGATCATTTGCATCTTGGATGTCAAATATTACTAAGAGTAAATAACAGTTTGGTTAAAGGATATGAAGAAGCTAAACATGCTTAGTAAGTTATTTTATGTAGCACCCAATGTCCTAGCACCCAGAATACCTGCAAAATCTTTTTATAGCAGGCTTACCATAAACTTGACTTATATGAGTAACAAAAGATTTTCTCCAAAAATAAATCTAATAATAACAAAGCCCCTCTCCCATATGGGACACATTATGGAGTCCTTGCAATAAGCTTTGTTTTGGCCAGATCATTATTTTCACTATTCTCAGATTCTATCTGGTCGGGTATGATGCCAACAAAAACAGATGTAGTTTTATTATTCACATGTTGGGCACAGCCTGGAAATCACAGACCTTTAATTTTGACAATATTGGAAAGATAATTGAAAGACTGCTGAGAAATCATATGCACTTTTTATGTTGGGGAGAATAATGTCATCAATAGCAGTGTTTTTTTTTGCAAGTTGGATGCATGGATCAAGGATTTGTGTGCAAGGGATGAGATGGAAAACCTATACAGACTGACCCGGTCTAATATACAATAGAACATTTGTTGCCAAGAAAAAGTTTGTATATAACTTGGGGAGGTACATTTATCAAGGGTCGAATTTCGAATTCATGCGACCCGAAAACTCAAATCTAATTCTATTTGGATTAGAAAAACTCAAATCAAATTAAAAAAACTTGATTGTCAGGAAGGCTACAAACATCACCAAAATTATCCCTGGACCTCTCCCATTGACTTATACAGCAATGTGGCAGGTTAAAGGTGGCAAATAGTTGAATCTGAGTTATTAAAGGGCCAGAGTATAATAATTCTCAAAATTCTTATCAAACCTCAAATTGAGTTCGGATAATTCACAATTTGAATTTGAGATTTTTGACAAAAAAACATAGAAAATTCAAAATTGAATTTTCACTTCGACCCTTAATAGATCTGGCCCTTAATGTAAAAAAAAAAAAAAAAAAAAACGAAAAAACCCCCACTTTGTTACTGTTACTGGTCCTTTATTTGCATTCATTGGCAATGGTTGTACACTGCACCTTGAACTGGAGTAAACATGCATTGTGAGATGCAGACTGCAGCATTGTCAGCAGCATGACACCCTACTATTTAACACATTCCATAGGCAAACACATTTGTGCACATTCATCCTGTGCCTTTAGGCCCCTGGTGCTCCCTAGCCTGGCTTGAAAAATGAGCCAAATAAAGGGGAGCACATATATCAACATTCTGGTGTTTTAGAAACCATGAAAAAACTCACTTTCCTTTAAACAATGAATGCCAAGTAATTTATTAAAATTACTACCCTAATTTAAAATCATATCTTATATAAAAACCACAAACAAATACAAATTTGGAACTAATCTGAATACTAATACAAAAATCTCGAAATCCTCCAATTTTTTTGTGCAAATACAAACAAATAAAACCCGAAAATTTCTAAAAACTTTCACTATTGGAAAAATGCATTCGCTTTTAAATGGCAATGCTTTGTATTTGTTTCTTTGTGGGGGTTTTTTTATTTAATTACAAATCTTTCATGGTTTCAAGTAATTATTATAATGCAAAAAAATATGATTTGGAGAGACAAATGAAATTCAAACATAAGTAAATCGCCCCTTAGTGTAGCCATCAGTGACCTCTAGAAAATAGACAGCAACACAGGAAGATGTAGCCCTCCAGATCTATCAGATAGTTGGGGGACAGTTAATAAAATGGGTAAATCATTTAATAACATGTGCAATGCTACACCAGTGGAGTAACTTTTAACTGGACAAAGCTAATCATTGGGGCTCATTTTCCAACACTGGGCAAATTTGCCCATGGGCAGTTACCTATAGCAACCAATCAGTGATTACCTTTTCGAAGCTAGCTGCAAGTAGAACAATGAATGCAGAAATCTGATTGGTTGCCATGGGTTACTGCCCATGGGCAAATTTGCCCAGTGTTGATAAATGAACCCCACTGAGTTTTAATAAATAAGCCCAACAAACACCAATGACAGTTCAAAATATCAAAAACACATAGATACAGCGGGCCAGAGGCAGCACAAATTACCCGGATGTACGATAGATAATGATAGCAGTACAGGTATGGGTATATAGTCTTCATATATAGTCTACTAGAAAATCATGTAAACATTAAATAAACCCAATAGGCTGGATTTGCTTCCAAAAAAGATTAATTAGATCTTAGTTTGCATCAAGTACAAGGTATTGTTTTATTATTACAGAGAAAAAGGAAATATTTTTTTTTAAATTTGCGTTATTTGTATAAAATGGAGTCTACAAGAGATGGCCTTTCTGGAGTTTTCTGGTTAATGGGTTTCTGGATAACTGATCCACTACTGTACTAGTATGAACACCAGGTTTTCTTAAAGGGCACCTCTTGCCTTAAAATATTTTCCCCCACCAAAGGTGTGGGCTAATATGGCCCACACTCCGTTTTGGGATAACAGTAGTTTGTTAATATTTAAATTGTTCCCGTCAGTGCTAGGACACTCACACCAAGAGGTGCACATGTACATAATGAGCAAGTTGTGGCATTTGCTCATTTGCACATCTGTGTGCCCCAACATGGCGGCTTGAACTGGGGGCTGGCAGGGGGCAATTTTTCCCGCCAACCAGAGTACTGGTTCTAGTAACCCGCACTTTTGGTGGGGGTGGAATATTTTATCGTAACAGGTGCCCTTTAAACTAATGTAAAATAAATGAAATGTCACTAAAGCAGCTGTCAGGTTGAACCACAAGCTGTCAGGTAAAAGCCTATGTGCTGTGTAACACGTATAATACAAAAATGGAACCTGGAGATCAGCAGTAATCAGGCAAGGGGAACTGGAGCAGAGGAACAAGGGCACAGAGTAGAGAATCAGACGGGAAACACAAGCAGGAACAGGGAACCAGGTAAGGACTAAGGAACAAGGCAGGAATCAGACACGGTAATCACATGAACACAGGAACAGAATATGTGGGCATAGGACAGCAAAGAGCAATACCTATTAACATTGAAGAGTCTCCAGTGGCTCCATGAGGTACTGCACTGCCAAGTTATCACGTAGTCCAGATACACTGGCAATAAAAATATGAAAAACACATGTTCTTTAATCAATAATGAGTATATGGCTATTTTCCCAGTTGCAGTGTTTCCATAGATTCACTAAGAAGCTAGTATCAAGGTGAGTAGAATGGAGATAAATCATTATCAAAGGTGTCAGTTTTTGTTATTAATACATATTTATGGGAAAATAATTTTAATTATTATATAAATAGTCCAGCCATCAGTATAATGTATTTATTTAGGTTATTACTGATCCATCTAAACATATCAGATTTCCCAAGTCCCATAAATGTTCTATTGAATGAAATATAAATGCTTGTAATCAATATGTGTAAATAAAATTGAAGTCTATTTCACAAAGCAGTATGCTGCTAAATTTGTGTATTGATGTTTTCTGTTTAGTGTGGGTTTGGGGCTACCTGCAAATACAATCTCTTAATGAAAATAACAGTACTTTTGCTCCAAAAAATGACCCCATCTTTGAGCTGATCTTAAATATTTCACAATGTAATAGAATGATTAACGATCATTATTACACTGCAAAATGTGAACTTTTATTCATATTTTGATAGAAATTTGCATCCCATTTATGTCATTTTATTACATGCTGCCCATAGTTCCTTTAAACTTCTTTTCTGAATATCATCTGTTCAGTTTAACCTCCATCAAAAAACCTAGGTTAAAACACACATTTATCTTCTATTACTTTCTAATAAGATGCAGGCACATTATCTACGCAGTGAGAGCTTTTTCTTGAACCCTGTGCAGCTGCCCATTTTGCAGCCCATTAGCTTTTACATTTTGGCTCTGCAGGCCTTAGTAAAAGGCCAGCAATACAAGTCATTCTGTGTTAATAAAAATGTTTAATGATACAAGACTAAAAGAATAAGTATTTACCCCTTAGGAATGGGCAGTGCTAATAAAATAAATGCAATACATAATATAGTGTACATCAAAATATTATTACAAATTTATTATTACAAATGTAGGATCAGTAAATTTGCTGTAAACACTTCCCTCATCCTTGCTAAAAGTGCCCTTAAAATACATGAAAAATGTGTTTAAGAAATGTATATTTATACCTTCCATTTTCTCCAAATTGTTGGAGAGCAAAAAATAATATCAGGTTCCAAATCACCACCAACTTTTTGGCGTAAAAAGCTTTCTGAAAGTTTTATCTCCGTAAAGAAACATATTATGCCAGCCCTAGAGAATAGGAAATATGCTACAAACTTAACCATCACCTATATGATAGAACTCCTCTGCTTAATGGTGCTTGCTACACTTTTTGGGGCTCATTTACTAACATTGGGGTAATTTGCATCTGGGCAGTAACCCAAGGCCACCTTCCAGTTGCAAAGCTTTGTTCAATCAGCTGTTAATAAAACAATTAAAGGAATAGTTCCGTGTGAAAATAAAAACTGGTTAAATAGATAGGCTGTGCAAAATAAAAAATGTTTCTAATATAGTTAGTTAGCCAAAAATGTAATGTATAAAGGCTGGAGTGACTGGATGTCTAATAAAACAGCCAGAATCCAACTTCCTGCTTTTCAGCTCTATAACTCTGAGTTAGTCAGTGACTTGAAGGGGGGCCACATGGTACATTTCTGTTCAGTGAGTTTGTAATTGATCCTCAGCATTCAGCTCAGATTCAAAAGCAACAGATATGACCCATGTGCCCCTCTCAAGTCTCTGATTGGTTACTGCCTGGTAACCAGGGTAACCAGTCAGTGTAAACCAAGAGAGCTGAAAAGCAGGAAGTAGTGTCCTGACTGACTTGTTATGCATCAAATCACTCCAGCCTTTATACATTACATTTATGGCTAACTAACTATATAAGAAACATGTTTTATTTTGCACAGGCTATCTAGTTACCCAGTTTTTATTTTTACGCTGAACAATTCCTTTAAGGTAAATATTTGCTATGTGTTACTGCCCAAGTGGAAATTTGCCTAGTTAAATTGACCTTTAGTTATCTTGGCCCTTCAAGCCCTTGTAGCCTTCATAGCTTTGTTCTTTCTGTAGTGCTCTCTTTTTGGAGTACTGCTACTACTTGCTTCATCAGGAAGGGTGAGTGTTCCCCCCCGAAACGTTAATGTTTGGTGGCTGAATAAAAGGGGATATTCCCCGACTGCATTAATCAGCGTGTGTGCGGATCCATTTCTTATACACATTGGTTGCTAAGGGACCCGGCCGGGTCAACGGAAGGAACGCACCACCAACTGCAGGATTGGTGAACTACAGGTGTGCGGTAGGAGAATTACATTGTACATAACAGAGAGCAGCTTTATAATGGCTGATCCAATCAGATAACTGAGCCTGCAGCGAGCTGGAGAATATTGTAAATCTTTTTTGCACCCAAAAAACTGATGGAGAAGAACCACCTTTTTAAAATTCTGCAAAAAATTATGTAAATGGAGTAGTGAAGAGCAGGGGAAAAAAGGGAAGTCAGCTTAATTCCACCCCTGCACTGACCCATTTAAACCAATTAGATCTTGTCTTTCAGTTGTAGTCGACAATGGTTTTAAGACAATGGTTGCAATTGGTAAATATGCCCTCAGTATAAGGAAGTTTAGGGTAAAAGGTAGAAGTAAACAGAAAGGAAAGAAATGGCAGCTATAAGCAGTTTTATAACCTAAGCATTACACTTTATTAAACTGATTATTAACAGATAGTGTTGGGCAAATCTTTCCCGTTTAGCTTCACAGAGAAATTCCTGAAACTCCGAAATAATTTGCGAAACAGCAGAACATTTGCGAAACACATTGAAGTAACTGTGTGTCAAAATAATTTTGACGTGTGACAATTTTGACGAGCAACAATTTTTACACATTCAACTCTTTTGTCCAAATGCATTAAAGTCGATGGGCGTCCGAATAATTTTGATGTGCAACAATTTTGATGAGCAACAATTTTTTTGTCGCAGCAAATTTACCCACTGCAAATTTTCACTGCAGTTTCGCAAAAATATTCGCCAGCTGCGAATTCTGGAAATTCGCCTTGATTCCATGTCTGGCGAATAAATTTGCCCATCACTATTAACAGATTATTATCATTTAAAATAACAATTTTGTTTACACAAAACCTTAGAAAATATCTCTTTGACCTGTGCATCCTATAACTGCACTTGCGGTCTGTTCATTTTGCTTATTCAGCACATTAAGGAAATGAGTGAGATATTGCTTTTCATTCATGTAATGTATCTAAAATATGGGTCCGGTTCTAATCAGAATCTCACGACAGTTTTGATTAATGCCTAAGAGATACAGGAATTGATTAGTGTCATTTTTTTGCTTATTGATCCATTTAAAGCACAAATCATGGACTTGCTTAGCTTTTAGTAACAGCCCAAATGTGTTGACTACTTACTGAACATTTTAACGCCTAGTAAGTACAATAAGTAAATTACAATCTGCTTAAGCACTAAGTTTAAGCACTTTAGATTGAGCCCTCTTTCAAATATATGGCAAACTGACTTTTTTTGCATTTTCTTGTGGTTTTTAAACATTTAGGCACTTCCTGAAATAATTTATAAAGACCAGTTTTGCCCCTTCAAAAAAAGTGAAATGTCAAACAGGGTTTGTTTTATAAGTAAAGAATAATAATACAGGGATTTGAATAGTAGTCCTACAAATGCTATAAATAGATATTTGATTTTTAAATTTGACATAAATTATAGGGGGAAAATGGAATCCTGCAAACTCTCTGTGGCATAATTAGTACGGTGCTCATTAGATTTTACCACAGTGTAGGCAAAGAACATAACAGCATGGTTTGTAGTGTCGGACTGGGATGTGAGGGACCCACCAGAAATTCATAGGGGCAAATTTACTAACCTCCAAAAATTTGCCAGTGACAGCTTTGCTCACATCGCAACAATTCGCCAGGACAACGCTAATTCACTAAAATCCAAAGTTGAGTCCAGGGCACCGAACGCCGGCGAAGTTACACTGGCATTACTGCGGCAAGCGAATCGAAGTTGCGCTAGCGTTGCCTCATTTGCATACAGTGGGAAGTTAAAGTTAAATAGGAGTATATGTATCAGCAAATACATTACACTACACAAGCCATGGGAAGCTTAATAAAATAGAGTTGTTATATTGCCCTACACAAGAGCTCAGTGTATAGTTTATGTGCCATATGTTGGGAAATGTAGGGGAGAAGCCGAGTACCCCAGAAAAAATTTACGATCTTTTGCAGCCTATCACCCTGAAAAAAGAAGTCGCCAGTGTTTTGTGGGACTTAGAAATTTTTTTTCGACTATTTTTTGAGGAAGTCCTATCTACTCTATTGCACTTCACCTGGTCTGAGGTGGCGAAGGTAAGTCTGGCGCAAGAGGTAACATTCAGTAAAATCTGCATCCTAGTGAAATTGCGTAGTTATGTCTATTCGCCAGATCGCAAATTCTCCAGGAGTTAGGGAGTGAAATACCGATAGAGTCTTCGCTAGCAAAGTTACACAAGTGACCATTAGTAAATCTGCGAAGTACCAAAATGACGTCATGCTGGTGAATTTTTGCTAGCGTTAGCCACTTCGCCCTTTAGTAAATCTGCCCCTTAAGCTGAGGGCCCGCTTTCCAAGCTATTATACCTCCTCTCTTTACCTTTTTATTCTCCTAGTCTTGTTTCTCTACATACTATTCTTCCATTATTAAGCCTCAATGTTCCCATAAAGAAATAGGGAATGACCATGAAATAGGCCAAATGGTTATAAGCAAGAGGCCCACTGACACCTGGGCCCACTGGGAGTTTTCCTGGTATCCCTGTGGACCAGTCCGACACTGATGGGTCGAGTCTACTTTTCTATTCCAATAAAATTATTTTTTAAACATACTTTTATAGCATGACTTGTTGTAAAATCTAAAGTTTTATCAAAATCACAGTTTAACAGCAGTATGTATTGGTAAGCATTTCTTGTTTAGGGAAAGTAGTTAGAGGTGTATATTTACAGAATAGAATTAGCTAATAAGCACTTAAAGGGTTATCACAAAAAATGAATTAGAAAAATTCTAGATGAAACAGCTCTTGGAAAAGAACATAAGCCTTGTCAGGAGGTATTCATGTGCCTCATGCTCCACTTGTAATATTGACATGGTCAAAAATAGGAGAATTTCATGTTCACTAAGAACTATGGGCAGCAACAAAACCCTGTCAAAACCCTGACAAGAGAACTAGTAGTCCAGTGCACCTCTTAGTTCACCTTGAACAAAGAGCAGCACTAAACACTTGCACTTGCTCCCCAGTTAATCCTCCCTGCAGTGAGAGCAAGGCATATGCCGCAGGCGTGTGCATACTACTTAGTTTTTTTTATGAGCGTTAAAGCAAGCTTTAAAAAAGTTTTATTAACAAAATCTCAAAATATGACATAATTGGGGGTTATTTATTAAGCTCCTAATAACCAAACCTCGAATAATTCATAGTCTTCGGAGCAAAAAAAAAAAACTACTCATTTTTTGAGATTTATTAAAGTCCGATGGTCTAAAAACTCCGGAACCCCGGCATCTAAAAGCTATCAAGGTCCTGTATAAGTCAGTGGGGAAGGTCCCAGTGTCTGCGCTGATGTCTGTACCAATATTTGATATAGTAGTTTTTGCTGGAAAACTCCGAACAATTCAGAGTTTTCGGGGAAAGCTCTGAAGTTTTCAGAGTTTTGCCTGACCCTATTTTTTTCGGGCTTTTTTCTTCATAAATAAGGTCCATTCGGGAATTCAGAGTTGGATATTAGAAATACTGAGATAAATTTGGATCTTGATAATTAACGCCCGTAATGTGCATGCTGGAAAGTTTAGACCAGCAACATATGCTACAGAAGCTTTATGTTCCCTTTAAGGTTAGATGTATGAGATTGTATGTGTTTCTTATTGTTATAAGATTCTTCTCAGAATCTCAGTTTGACAATAATTTCATAAAAAGTCATACGAAGACAATAGCTCTGAGTAATCTCTTTTCTGAAGCTGTCCTTGGTTTGATTCAATTTAATTTACTTTGCTAAGTTACTCCTTCTTTCAAAGCAGAATTAATAGTCACCAGAGTTCAGCCGCTGTGTGCTCCTGCCAGTTATCGCTGAGCCAGACAGGATTTATTTTCTTTGTCTTTTCCTGGGTCCCTGAATTCTTCCTCCTTCTGTGTAAAACAGTCTTTCTGGACAGGCTTGTTAAAATTACAAGATATATTGCCTTGCAGATTCATGAGTCTACCAACCAGACCAATTTCTGCATACACGTAATTCATTTAGTGATTTTCTCCTAGACTTTTGTAGAGACATTGGTGAAGGTTTTTCCTATTTTGGTTCCAGACAAGAATAAAATTTATGGATGACAGCTCTGACAAATGCAGTATTCCTGCATGTGGGTATGGGAGTGTTGCTAGAAATTGAAGGGGAAACATACATGTTGCTTTATATGGAATACAGGACATACTATAGTGAAATAAATAATTCCTGGTTATATATTGATATACTGAATACATGGAAATGCTATATTTGAAAGTTACCTATAGGGGGTTATTGTTCAAAGTCTGAATCTATCTCAATGTTTTCTGAAAAAAACTCCTACCAAATGGGTTTTTCATCTTATTTATTAATACGTCTAGTATACAGTAGGTGAATCTAAAAAATAATCTAAAAATAACTGGACTTGCTGAGTTATCAATGGACGTTTCACTACTCATCCGAGCAGCTTCTTCAGTTCAGCTGATTGTTGGGAAGTTCTCAGCATATAAACTCTTCCACTAATCTAATCACAATGGCACATTGTAACTCTTCGAAAGAGGTGAAATCTGAAATTGGTGTTGATTCTGTGTAGTTACTGTGATAGGATTATCCAATGTGTCATGCAACTCCTAGAAAGAGGTGTTACTTGTGAGAGTTGCATGAATGGATGCGTGAAGTGTTCTGAAACGGCCGGGGTACAGATGTGAGAACAGCATTGTATGTAGCAGACATACAAGTCCAGTTGTTTTTAGATTTACCTATACCAAATATACCATGACATAGATGAATGAAAATCTTCATAATCATATTTATTAATACATTTTCCATAAAATTTGTTTGCGGTAAAAAATCATGAAAAATACGACTTTTTTATGAATTTTTCAGAATTTCCACTAGAAAACTCAGATATTTTCAGATTTTTGCATGAAAACCCCCAAAATTTTGCATTATTACACAAAACCCACCGCATATCAAAAAATCTTTGGGACTTCTCCCATTGACTTATATGCACCCTCTGCGGTCGTTTCCCAGTTCGATTTTATAACAATATAAGCAGATATCAATTTACCTTGACCACCAGTCATGGAAATACAATAAAGAAGCTGATTTGACAAAGATATCTGAAAAAGTGACTATGGGAAATTAATTAGCACAATAAAGAGGAACAACGTGCTCCAAAAACTAAAAAACAAAGTCGTGTCAAGCAGGAGTCTGTTGCTGTGTGCCCTCTGCCACCATCCAAGACTCTCATCTGGCACCAGTGCCACCATCCACGAGTCTTGCCTTGAAAGCACCAGTGCCTTCATCCCAGAGTGTCGCTTAGTAACACTAACTTCAAAGCACTAGTGGCTCCATATGAGCATCTTCTCAACTATTTTAAAGAAAGAATAGTGCTAATGGCTTTATTTTTTTATATTTGTTGTCATCAACTGATATTTCACAAATCGTTGTACACTCTTCAGAATCTTGAATTTAATTCAAGATTAATTTTTCTAGGTTATTTATAAAGTTGAGGCTGGGTTTCACAGGACCCATGAAATGGCCCTAATATTAACACATGATTGTACAATAAAACTGATACCAATTTGAGTTATGACTGTGACAGACCTATTTTATAATGTTTACCCAGCCTGAGAGATGACCAGGAACAGGTAGATAAAATGGATTCTTTTACAAATTTGATCTCTCTGAACCACCATAATCCATACATCCCAACATTTCAAACACGTCAATGCTCCTAATCTGCCCTGGCTATTCCTGGCTATGAATTGGAGATGTCCTCTCTAAAAAAGGTGCAGCTGCAGTGTAAGATAAGCACATATTCTGCCCTTTTTCTTCTTTGGTCGTCATTTTCTGGAAAGAATTTACTTGAATGCAAAGTGCACACTAATAATTAAGACTTATGCAATCACGTTGCAATACTGCACATACCATACAAGTATCCACATTAATTATTTAGATCTAGTTTGTTTGGTGACATTAATCGTTATTTTTGTTGTCTCTAAATGAAGAAATAGATTTCCCCGGTGAGCTTAGTTAGACAAGGCTGTGTGCTGTGACTTCTGTAATTATAGCTCAGAGGGTTGGGAAAGGTTTATACACAGGTAACACACAAAGGATACAGTTTCAGCATTAGTTTCTATGGTTGCACTCCTTTATATATTTTTCTTCTATTTGTGACCTTATCATTTATCACTGGACCAGAGGCCAGCAGAAATTCATTTCAAGCATTTGATCTGTGGCACATATTTGTCACTTCATTAACACTTTATGTGTCAGGTTCTTATGATCTTGCTGCCCCCATATCCTGTCTTAGGTCCCTATCACATTTACAGTGCAGTGCAATTTATTTCATCTGGAGCCAATTAATCTACCTGTATGGGTTTGGAGCATGGTAGGGAAATGGAAGGCCTAGAGGAAATTCATGATACCCTGAAATCCACTGACTTTTTCAGCCAGGACCCTATCTTCATGTGTTTGTCCATTTTATAAGTTCAGGTGACACAGTGGCTCACTGGGTACAATTGCTGCCTTGCTGAGATTTTAACCAGGGCACTAACTGCATGTTTTTTTGTATGTTTTCCCTTCACTCTCCAAAATATACAGGCAGCTTTATTCCTGATGACAATTACCCAAATGTTCACTGTGATTTTAATAGGAACCTTATTGAAAGCTTCACTAGATTGTAAGCTCCACTGGAACAGGAACAGATATGAGGAATAATATATGTAAAGTGCAAGTGCTATATTTACTGCCATCAAATTTAATAACCATTTTATTGCATGTGCTGCCTCAACACTGCAGGGCTCATTTACATTTGCAAGTGCAGTGCAACATTTTTTTATTCACTTTAGTGTTCTCTATAATGCAGCCTTTCTTACTATAATTCTAGTGTAATATATATTAATCTTAAGGACCATTTCAAAAACAACACACAGGCTGCCGCTGTACTACCGTCTCTCAAACTAAAAAGCGTGTTCACCCCTCCAACAACAAATCCGGCCATTAAACTGTTTATGACTTCTGTGGAAAAAAAATAATGTGTCTTCTGAACATTCTGGTGGAGTATACAAAGATAATCTGACTAAAGCTGAACGCACTGCTATTAAATCCCTTATGAGTGATAACAGCATAGTGATCCCCCCTGCTGATAAGGGGGGAGGGATTGTATTATTGAATTATAGTGATTATAAAGCTGATATTTTGAGGTTGCTTTCTTAGCCAGGGACGTACGAAAAGTTACCTGGGGATCCTATTTCTAGGTTTGTAAAGATAGTCCATAATGTCGTTTCTGATGCTTTTGCCGTATATACTCGAATATAATCCGACCCAAGTATAAGACGAGGTACCTTATTTTACCTACAAAAACTTGTAAAACGTATTGACTAGAGTATAAGCCGAGGTAGACTTTTTCAGCTCATTTTGGCTTATACTCAATTAACCCTCTCTCTAGTTGCTAAGGTAATTTGGACCCTAGCAATCAGATAGCTGCTGAAATTCCAAACTAGAGAGCTGCTGAAACATACATTTTAAAACTACCAATAATAAAACATAAAAACCAATTGCAAACGGTCTCAGAATATCACTCTCTACATCATACAAAAAGTTAATGCAAAGTTGAGCAACCCCTTTCACTAAAAAAGATAGCTACATTGATATTTTGTCCCCAAGTGAGAATCATACATGCTAAGGTGCACAGATACCCAGTCAGTCTCAGTAACACTGGCTTACTGCTGTAGCTGTTAAAGGGTTACGGCAGGCCATTTATCCAGACTCTGAAAGTATCCCCAGCAACCCATGATTGAGTATATGTACAGAAGGGAGGCTGTTAATGGGTTATTTCCCATGAGTTGGAGCATTCCTAAATCCATGGCTGCCAAATAAACTCCAACACAATGCAAAGCATTGTGGGTACAGGTGAAAATGATCAGGAGTTTGCCTGCCATGAGCTCTGTATGTTTGCTGTAGGCTTTCCTAGCATTAGCAATCCCTCTCATACTATAAGCCCCAGAAGATGTTTCTTCCTTCTGTGTAGAACTACAACTCCCAGAATTCCTCTGCACTTGAGAAACTTTAAAAGCAGAATGAAGTACAAGTTGCTCAATACTCAAACCTGCAGTTTAAGCACAGCTGAAAGGATACAGATAGAATGTACTGATTCAGTCCGCTACATAAAAGGAAGATTTCCTACAAACTAATGCTCTCACCTGTGTCCGCTGCTGTGGCCAGACCGAGCACCAAGCACACCAACAAACTCACGAAACGCTCCAGCTCCGTGTTAGAACTCATTCTGACTTTTTCTAACCATAGAGTTTTGTTGTTTCCTTCAAGCGCCTGCCACTCCCTGCCCACAGCACATGACCCAGCACACACAGCCCTACGTCACGTGGTGCCCCATACATGTAAATACGGTACAGCTCTGCTGCCTGCTTGTCGAAATTATGTTTTTTTTTTGCTTTGTGTTGTGCACCAGCCTGCGCACTTACTTGGCCACAGCGCATATCTAGAGTTCCCGCAAGCGCCGCAGGACTGCAGAGGTGGGGGGCTGCAGTAGGAGGAACTACGCCCATCACCTCTGATGACATCACTGTGAGCGGAGGTGCCGGGGAGTTGCGGGCGGGTAGGAAGTGAATGGTGTGCGCACACAGGAGCGTATGTTCTTCTGAAGCGTAGCCATTCGTCATTGACTCGAGCATAAGCCGAGGTAGAGTTTTTCAGCACATTTTGTGTGCTGAAAAACTCGGCTTATACTCGAGTATATACGGTAATGCTCAATTGCAAGATTTTTTGTTATAGCAATTTCCTAAGTGTCCTGTGCTTTATACTGTACCCAAGGTCCACAAGAGCCTCACCAACCCCCCTGGCCGACCCATAGTGTCTGGGCGTGATTCACTGATTCATCCTATAGGGATCTATTAAGACACCATTTTACAACCAGTGGTACAAAATACTCCCACTTACTTAAAGGACACACCACACCTTTTAGAGTGTCTAAAAGATGTGTCCTTTTCTAATTCTGAACCATGTTTCCTTGCAAGGATGGATGTCGTTAGCTTGTACACCATTATTCCTCACGAGTATGGCATTAATTCAGTACATAAATCATTAGAGGAGTTCATACATTATACTGGCCCTCCGATTTCTTTTATTTTGAAATTGCTTAAATTAACTTTGTCTTTAAACTACTTTCGTTTTGAAAATGATTATTTTTTGCAGACATTTTTTTCTCTGATCCCCCGTTGGTTTGCTACAAAAGGGGCACCAATCTAAGGGACCTACTTGTGAAAAGTGACCCAGTGCACTGCTATAACAATCCCACACGCACCTGGCTTACTAATGTTAAACCTGGATGCTACAGATGCCCTACTTGTACCTCTTGTCGATATATGTCTCCTGGGCAATCTTTTCTACATATACAAGAAATCAGGTCTGCACACTCAAAAGGATCTTATGACTCAGGTGGTAAGATTGAAATATGCTTTACTAATAAAAAAACAACAAAACAGCAACATGATGTTTACAAAAGACAAGAAACATTTCACATGATAATAGTATACATACCACCCTTAAGTACAGAAAAAGGCAGACAAGAAACTACAAGTAGCGGATACACCTGCCAAGATGAGAATAACCAATCTTTTCTACACCCATATACGGGTAAAAGATTTTCCATAAGACATCACATCACCTGCAACACTACACATGTGATTTACCTAATTACTTGCCCTTGTGGCTTATCCTAAGTAGGGAAAACTAGGGATGCACCGAATCCACTTTTTTGGATTCGGCCGAACCCCCGAATCCTTCACAAAGGATTCGGCCGAATACTGAACCGAATCCGAACCCTAATTTGCATATGCAAATTAGGGGTGGGAAGGGGAAAACATTTTTTACTTCCTTGTTTTCTGACAAAAAGTCACGCAATTTCCCTCCCTGACCCTAATTTGCATATGCAAATTAGGATTCGGATTCGGTTCGGCCGGGCAGAAGGATTCGGCCGAATCCGAATCCTGCTGAAAAAGGGCGAATCCTGGCCGAATCCCGAACCGAATCCTGGATTCGGTGCATCCCTAGGGAAAACTGACTTGAGGCTTAGGATGGACGCACATCGATCAGCAATAAGTACGGCATTTCGTGACGGCAAAACCATGAAGCCAGTAGCCAAACATTTTCTGGAACAGGTCACAGACTTCCTACATTTAAGTATATAGACATTGAACATATCCCTCCTTTGAGGAGGGGGGGTGACCGATCCAACATTCTCCTACAAAAGGATAAAATTAAACACTTTATCACCACTTGGCCTTAATGAAAAGTGTCCCTTGTTTTTGAAACAAAGATGAGCCCTTCAGTGCCTTTCTGCTAAGCTCTAACAGTGTGGGTTGCCACTGTGCAGACACACATCTCGAAAATTACTTATGTTGCTGTTCTATTATTTGAACTATTATTGATACATTGTTAGAATGGTTTTCTGATGCTTGATAATGGTCCTAGAGGTGGACCGAAACGTTGACCTGTTTTAATGTAATATAATAAACATCATATGTAACATCATAAGTAAATCCCAGTGTGCACTCATGCCTTTCCTGATTTGTGTATATATATATATATATATATATATATATATATATATATATATATATATATATATATATATATATACACAGTATATATATATATGATATAATTCTAGTATAATATATATATGGACCCAAATTAGCAAAAAAAAGGGGACCAATCAATGCACATTCCCTGGTCCTCTGTTTTACAAGTAATGTGTGTACCTGCGCAAGTGCTTATACATGTACTGTCAAAAACAGGGTTTTTTTTAGTTATGATCAGAAAATGAACAATCCATCATACCATGTGAAGGTAAACCGCATATGGTGGAACTACCTATTTACCATTGGCACCTCTCTGCATGGTAACATTTCTTGGTATAAAGAACAAGTAGAAGGTGGATTGCAAAACCAATATATTAAAAATACAATTTATTATACAATTACTAAAACACTGGGCGGCCAGGAAACACATGGAATAAATTATGAATAAATAGTAGTAAAATCAATAATAAATAAAATCCAGATGGGTAATCACTTTTCCTGTAGGGAAAATTCAATTGACTGTTCCTTGGTGTTGGTATATGCTTGTAATTTAAAGGTTGTAGTTCAAGTTTTAACTGCTTGAGAAAGCCCTAGTATGGCAAAACGTGTTGCGGTATCCAGGTGGGATCATTCCTTGGTGTGGACTTTTATTCTTTTATGCTTTTAATCCAAACTATGAAAAAATCATGAAAAGTTGCTGGCTATACGTGATCCGCTAGTTCGTGAAATCGGTGAAGCAGCGGGAGATCATGAAAAGGAATCGGAGGTTTCGTTCCGCTGTGGAGCGCACGCACTGAAACAGATGGTGCGCCATCTTGGATCATCGTGAAAAGGGCATCTGCAGAGAAGCAAATTTGTGAAACAGGCTTGAGGCTGCTGGGAGTTTCCTGGCCGGCCAGTGTTTTAGTGATTGTATAATAAATTTTATTTCTTAATATATTGGTTTTGCAATCCACCTTGTTTTCTACTTGTTCTTTGTACTTTGTTTTTTATCCCCAATAGGACCTTGCAGTCTTGACCAATATAATACCTTTCCCCTATCTGTCACAAGACTTCTATTTCTTATATTGATTTGGTATAAGTGTCTCCTGACCTAGGTATTGGTTTCAGAGGGCTTAGTCCTACCCCACTATTAGCATTTATAGGAGAGAGATTGGCAAGATCAAAACACTGGTTTCACAGGCTTAATATTTCTGGCTTGGGGCTTTTAATAGAGAAAGATTGCCCAGACAAAAACCATTTGGTAGGCATATGACCACCATTAAAGAAATAGCTGTAGAGGTACTACAACCACATGGCTATTAACATACATTATAAAGTATCTTAAAACTTTTTGTGTCGGTTTACTTTAACACCAAAGGGAAAATAAAGTGTGTATGTGTGAGTGGACATGGGCACATGCACAGAAAGGCGCACTCTGCCCTTAATAAACTCCGCAGTTTGGATTCAGCCTGCCCTTTCTACAGCCTACCCTTGATTGTATATTTTACAAATTGACCCTAACATCATTATTGTGACATAGGAGCTTTGCATGCATTAGGAACCCTCTATTCGGCAGCTCGGTTTTCTCTGCTGTTGTTCAGAACCAAGGCTTCAAATTGACAAGATTTCCCTAACCTGGAAACCTACTCCGAATAACTGAGAATAAAAAGAGCACTTACTTTCCATGTAACACAGAGGCACAGCAGGCAACCTGCAATATACGCATAAAGTACAGTTGAACAAAGCACTGTTATATTTATAGAGAACCAAATTGGAGCCATTATACCAGCATGTGCCACTGCTTGCTTGATTTGCACCATTTCACAAATGAAGAACTTGATAGCAACGGCCCAGCCCATGCATTCATATCTCAGGGGGAAAAAATCTCTTGTTTAGACTTCTTAAGTTAACACAGTGGTAAAATAATTTAATTCATTCATTGCAGTCATAAATTACCGCTGGCTGCGGGGAAAAGCTTCCAAAGGGAGACATAACCATGCTTCATTTCCCCAAACAGAATCAAAAACAGGAAAGTGCCTGAATATTCCAGAACTCAGTAAAAAGAATCCTGTGGATGACTAAACCAGATTAATTTTTTCTGAAACCACAAGGCCAATTTAAGTTTAACTTAATTCATTGCTTTTTAAAATTAGCTGGGCATTAGGTACAGCCCAATACACAAGATTGCATATAACCCCTATCCACATGTACTATTCTGTACCAATTGTACCTACCAACTTACTTTTCTAAAGCACTGTTCCTTACAAGGTTTGAAATAAAAAACAGTTCTTGTGGTTCTCTGAATCCCACTTATTAAAAGCATGTATTTATTTACATGTTAAAATGTACAGTCCAATTACAATCTTGTAGTTCACCTGTTATGAATTTTTACATAGCATTTAATGTTGCCAGTGAATAGGTATTTGGATTATGGATTCCTAGAAAACTGATATTTTCTCAGTATTGTTTCACACTACTGCTAATGATTCAAAAGGAACCACTGATGCATATACTGAGACCGGACACACCCCTTTTTTAAGCATATTACTCTCTGCCACATTCACTATTAAAGCCATTACTCTGTGTCTTAATACTTCTGCAGCTGTAATAAGCCCAAGCCATAATTTGGTCCAAGACCAGTAAACCAAAATATATTATGATTATAATATATCACAAAATGGCATATTCATTGAAGCTCTTCAACTGAAATTCTGTTTCCAGGGGCAGATTTATCAAGGGTTGACTTTCGAGGTGATGGGCGTTTTTTTAAACGCCTATCACCTCAAAATTTGAATCAAAAAAGACAAACTGAAATTTATTTAAAAAAAAAAAATAATTTTTTAACTTCGGGTGAAGTACAGCCTTATTTGATTGTTTGATTCGAATTCAGATCGTATTCAATCAAATTCAAATTATTTGAAAATATTTCCAAGTATTTCCAAATATTTTCCAATTATTTACCAAATTTCTCCAAATAGGTTCTAGGAGGTCCCCCCCATAGGCTAAAACAGCAATCTGGCAGGTTTTTATGATGGCTAATAGTTGAAGTTGAATTTTTAAAGAGCCAGTACATGATAAATTTTGATATTCGAAGTTTCAAATTTTTCTCAAATTCGATTCAAATTTGGACTATTCCCTAGTCGAAGAACACTAAAACTACCTCGAAATTCGAATGAAAAAATTCTAATTTTCACTTCGACCCTTGATAAATCTGCCCCTTAATGTTTATAGTTTTTTAAATATTTTCTTTTCCCTTCCACCTCTTTCTAGCTTTCAAATGGGTTCACTGACTCAGGTAGCCTAAATCTATTGCTCTTGTTTTATTGTTACATCTTATTACATTATTAATTACTTAGCAACCCTCCTATTCATATTCCAGAATCTTATTCAGATCACCACCTTGCTAAGGTCTGGCTCTATCCTAGCAACCAAAAAGATGCTAAAATTCCAAACTGGAGATTTTGTAATACAAATTCCAAAATTCATAAACCACAAAAAATAAAGAACAATTTCAAATTGAATAACACCGTGAGTTAATGTAAATGTTGACTATCATATTCCCTAAATAAGTGGCTTTCAGTCTGGCCACTTTACAGTTACAACTAATATGTACTTTTTAGGTCTCTATCTAAAAAGTATTTGATTTACCCTCTAGTCCTTACTAAATGATTTTAACCTGTGAAAACATAAATATCATAGAGTTCATCCACAGGTGCAGTAAGCAAAGTGCAAATTCAAGTGCAATCTCCATGTTTTTTTTCCCATAATGCAGCGGCTTCCCCCAGAATTCCAGCATCATTGCAATGTCTCAACACAACTTCACCTCATTTGGCATAATTAACACTATTTCTTGTTTGCTTCATTGCAAATCGGGTGCAGTTGTGTTGAATTTATTCAAAGTCTGCCATCATATCCGGCATTGGACTGGGAATGATGTATGGGCCCTGGAGCCTGGTCAGAAGGTGACAGTAGCTATAGTCTTTCTTGCTTCAAAAGGCACAGCAGCAAAATCAGAAAAGAAGGCAGAAAGGGCTAAGTGACGCTCTCAGAATGAGCCCTTGTATTTTTTTTTCCAGGGCACATTTACTTGATTAACACAGTTTTATTTAAATGTTTGCCAATGAATGTACAGTAAATAATGTTAATGAGTGCAGAATGTTATGTTAACAAGGGCATTAGACTGTGCTTCGTTAGCTGGGCTGCACTGCAAGGCCTAACATCTGTCTATATCACAATGAACATCTGTCAGTTTAGTTTTGTATCAGATCCTTTAATGGATTAACACGTATGTAATGAAATCCATAAATAAACTTTAAAGAAGCAATGTCCTATTTAGACTATGCTAACAATAAGAAACAGGTCATCTTTTTAAATATATGATTTAGATTTTTTTTGATTCAGCTTGCACATTTTTAAAATATCACTGTCTCTTTCTCATTTCTTGATTCTTTAACATAATTTCCCACAATGTACTATGACAATCTGTTAACCTATTTATAGGAGAGCCTTGTTCAAGCCTGAGGGGTTATATTGTGGATAACTGGTATATACCCCATTCTTTAGGTTTTAAAATCACCCCTTTAAGGGCCACCCTTTATGAGGCACTATGGGGTTAACTAGCCAGACGTGGGTTGAACATCCAAGGGATGGTTAAAGTAGGTGAGCAACACTTGGAGGGGGTGAGTGAGAAGGTATTCCCGTGATGGTGATTTGCTGTTCACTGGGGAAAAGAGTTTTCTCAAAGAAAAAGGTTAGACTGTTGTCTAACAGCCATATCAGCTAAAATGATTATATTTATGTTTTGCATACTTTTCTTTCTCTACAATCATTATAAGTGCAGCATTATATTTCTCAGCCATTTCTAAGAACTTCCAATTATGAACCTGTAGTGTTTAACAGCAGCCTTTTTAAGAAATGCTTCTTCATGTTTATTACTGTGCAGCAGAGGGGACATTAGAGGGCGCCCTCTATAGCAGGCCAGATACTATTATGCCTTAGGGATGATGCAGCCATGTGGTGGTCAGTGCTCGCAACTACTCATCTTGTTTAATTTATGGCAATAAGCTTTGTTCTTATTTGTTCAGTAATGTGACTGACAGTATTGTTTCACAGAATGGTTATTTTATTTGTTTTGTGAAACTGAGCTTTCATATTGTGGAAAGAATGAATCCTGTACAATAAAATCTGGCTTTCTGTCACAAATATCTGTTTTGTCATTCAAATCTAGCTTGGCATGCACTAGTTAGTTACACTATTATATATTATGTTCAACTTTTTTGTTACATAATACATTCTGTAAGTAACTTTGCACATAAGTTGGTCTGTTACATGGATATTTTACATTTGTGAGATTGATTGTTAAAATGTACAGAATGGAGTTTGTAATCTAATGACATTCTTTTGTGCACTAACCAGATTTTATTCTCATTCTTTAATAGAAATGTCTTTTGTATATTTTTTTATCTTTGTATATGGTCAGAAATACTTATATACCATGAGAGACATTCATTCTCTGTGCTAGGGATAATTTTGTGTACAGAATGGATTTGGGACAAATGGCACCCCATATAAAACAACCACGTCAAAAGCCTGATGTGTTCCTCTACCATTTTCAAAACTTCTCAACATCTACCAAATCCTGGCTCATATATTTGTCAGACAACCAGGCCTGGATTTGTGGCAAGGCCACATAGGCCTGGGCCTAGGGTGGCAAACATTTAGGGGCAGCATACTGCCCAGCCACATCCCTAAGGTGCAGTGGGGACTCAAAGCGTGCCAGCTCGCGCATTAAGCAGCTGGCGCTAGGACCATGTAGTGCCGGCAGTGGTGGGGGTGGCGACAGAAGAGGCTGACGATGAGAACATCTGGCCTTTATCAGTTTATGGATATACAGCTGGACATTAGGGTACATCAATTTTGCAGATAAAATAATATTTATTTGTTATATATTATAGCTTGCATAAGAAGGTGCTAATGTTCTCTTTTTTAATGTTAGATGTCAGACAGCATTAACCAAGCCCTGTGTCAATATGTACAGCCAGTGCAATTAGTAGAATGCAGCTACCGTTGCAGCACGTGAGTTCCTTTTTTCTTGGCAACAACATGGGTTTATTCTAGTCTTCTGAGAGATGTGTGTCCCACTTTACTTGTTCCTGTGGGTTTGTTTTACTTTGCAGTTATTAAGGGGGTTGTTCACCATTCAATTAACTTTTAGTATAATGTAGAGAGTTATATTCTGAGACAATTTGCAAGTGGTTTATTTGAGTCATTTAGCTTTTTATTCAGCAGCTCTCTAGCTTGCAATCTCAGCAATCTGGTTTCTGGAGTCCAAATAATCCTAGCAACCATAAATTGATTTCAATAAGATACTGGAATATGAATAAGAGATGGCCTGAATAGAAAGAAGAGTAATAAAAAGCAGCAATAACAATACATTTGTAGCCTTACAAAGCATTTTTATAGATGGGGTCAGTGACATCGATCTGAAAACTGTAAAGAGTCAGAAAAAGAAGGCAAATAATTTTAAAAGTATAATAAATAATTAAGACCAATTGAAAAGTTGTTAGGAACCACTCCTTTAAAGGAACCCAATGACCAGTTAGCTGACTTGTATACCTTAAATATTTGCCTACCCTCTAGTAACTTTTCTCAAAAAAAAATAATAAAAATTACATGTACAACATGTACACTTTTTGGGTATATTGTGTATTTATAATCAAGAGTTCACTTATTAGCTCAGCTTAAAACTAACTTTTCATATCTCGTAGAAGCCAATATTTAAAAATGAAAATAGCAATATGAAGACAAATAACAGCAACATCATAGAAAACTACAAGTTTAAGGATAAACTGAATGTGAAGGGGGAAATTTACTAACAATCTTCTTCTTCTTCTCTAACTTTTTTTAATTCGGATTTTATAATAAATGTCACGACATTCCTCGTTTTAGAGTTTGTGAGTTTAGTCATAGTTTCAAAAGCTCTGAACCCACAAAAATTAGACTGCTGATAAATAGGACCCCAAGAGTATGAGTCATGTGACAGAAATTATATCACTGAGCACTGATTATAACTGATGACATCACCAAGCACCATTTATAATTTACAGGATATTCATGGCTCATAAGTATTATATAGTGAATAAAGTACCCCCTCTTGTAAAATATAAGGATATTATAAGTTACCTGAAGTTACCGAGGAGTTTCATGACCATATATCAGCTGAGTGTTTTTATACAGGTCATGGAACTCCGAGGTACCTTGTAATATCCTCATATTTTGCAACTGGAAGTAATTTATTTATTATAATACACAAATTTTAGTGAGTCTTGTGACAGAAATGACATCAGAACTCACCGTTTATAACTGATGACATCAGAACTCACCGTTTATAACTGATGACATCAGAACTCACCATTTATAAGGATATAATTTACAAGATTTTCATGGCTTTTGTGTATTATAACCTTATAATACACAAGAGCCATGAATATTTGGTAAATTATATCATTATAATTGTTCTTCTTGTTAGTATACGTGATTTTAAAGATATTTACTGGATTTTGTGGACCACAATTCCATGATCTGCTTGGTGATATAATATCCTTATAAGTTACAATAGTGGATACACTATTCACTATATAAATGGGCATTTTGACATTAGAACATGCTAATTATAACTTAAATAGCCATGCACATTTATGCGCGTGCCTTCTATGTCTGGTATTTCACTCTTGCCACAATTTCTCACCCACTTGAGTGTTTCAGTTTTTATTCAGCAGCTCTCCATTTTCAGCAATCTGTTTGCAAAGGTCCAAATTACCCTAGCAACCATCCATTGATTTGAATAAAAGACTGGGATAGGACTAGGAAAGGCCTAAATAGAAAGATGAGTAATACAGAGTAGCTAAAACAATAGATGTGTAGCCTTACAGAGCATTTGTTTTTTTAGTAAGGGGGTCAGTGACCCCACAATTTGAAAGTAGAGTCAGAAGAAAAAGGCAAATAATGAAAAAACTATTGAAAAAAATAACGAAGACCAATTGAATTGGGACATTTCATTATAAAGCCTACCATGGATGATGTTCTTGTCATCCTGTGTCTAATGATGTACAGTAGCTCTTCCCCTTAAATGGGTGTATGAAGTGTTTGCAATGATAAGGATTCCACACATGGTATATTTGTATTACCTAGGATGTGGTGGTACATAGTATGATGTGGGGAATTTGGTGTATTTGTTGTCCGGATCTGATGTTGTTCCTTGGTGAAAGGTCACTATCAATGTGTATAAAAGTGATTTCAGAAGCAATTTGAACAACTGCTTTGTTTAAATGCATGTTTCTAGGTTACCCTTCTTCTTGCAAACTGTTACATCCAAAAACTGGATTCACTCTCTTTATCATAATTTAGGTTCACCTTGAACATCGCAGTTAAAAGACCACACAGACATCAGCGCTAAAAAAGGTAACTCCCCCACACACACAAATTCTAAAAAGCTATTGATAGACTCCTTCAATTAAGGAATGGATCTTACAGGTTCAAGAAATCTATCAATTTAAGAGACTAAAAATCCCCAGAGATAACCGAACCCATGAAGATAATTTTAGACAGAAGTGGACCCATTGGCTTCTCTTTATGGAATCATCGGAATGTGCAGCTCTTATCAACTAGGCAGGTTTCAATCTCAATATTAATGCCTATGTATTAATCTAATCTCAATTATTTGGGGCTTCACTGTGGACCCGGTGGGACTCCCCTTCATGCCACATCATAATATATGGATATGTTCTTATCTCTCTCCTATGCTCACCTTTAAAGGACAAGGAAAGTCTAAAGTAGAATGAGGCTAGAAATGCTGTATTTTGTATACTAAACATAAGCATGAACTGACTGCACCACAAAGCCTAATCAAACAAATTATTTATGCTTTCAAAGTTGGCCACAGGGGGCTGTCATCTTGCAACTTTGTTAAACATCTTGGCCTGACCCTGACCCTGCACATGCTCAGTGTGGTCTGGGCTGCTTAGGGATCGTCATAAACAAAGCTGCTTGAGTTCTGCATGGCTGGGAAGTTAGACAACTTGCTGTTCATAAGTATAATTGTTCCTCATAGCAGGTAGGGACCATCTGACAATTCCTATCCACAGCAGCAAATGAAGGGAGAATTTCACTGCATACAGTCAGGTTTCTTATAAAAACAGTACACATTTTTTAATTAAAGTATATTGGAGAAAGGTTTTTTCATTAAAGAAAGTAGAAATTGGATTTTATTTTTTTGCCTTTCCTTGTCCTTTAACTTTCTTAATGCAAAAGTATATAGAATCACATATTGTTACACAAACAGCATAATTCTTTTATTTTCTTATGTTCTTATATTATTTGTTATGTTATTTGGTCTTGTTAATCATGCACATGACGCAGAACTGTATCTTTGTATGTGTATTGATTTGCCGCAAAAATGATACATAATACAGAAGAACAAACATGTACAATTACATCCTGGATGTGATATGAAAATGTGCAAGTGGAAAATAAAGAATTTATAAAAAAAAATAAAAAGCTATTGATGGTCAGGGTCCCCTTATAAGTAAAAAAAAACTGTGGCGACAGAGCCCCCCATAAAAGTTTTTTTTTTAAAAAAAAAAAAAATTGGTGGGCATGGCCCTTCTACAAGTTAAAAAAAACATTGGTGCCAGGGCCCCCCATAAAAGTTTTTTTAAAAAAACATTGGTGCCTGGGCCCCCTACAAGTTAAAAAACAAATTGGGGCCCCAGAGAATATTTTTTGAAAAAACATTGGTGGCAGAAGCATATAGATTATTAAAATAATAAATTGTTGGCCAGGGGATTAAAAAAATAAAAAAAACACATTGCACATCATGTTTACTCCAGTATATGAGTGGATGAGTACAAGATCATCGCATGTTTACATGTGAGCTGCTTTGATTTTTTTGCCCGGGCTGCTTTTTACTCCCAGTCTGGCCCTGAGTTCAGGTCCTTTCCCCGGTTCAGGACTTTCAATTTCAATTTTCACTTTTCGCTGCTTCATGACTTCAATTTCGGCTGTTTTCTTGACTCTGAGTCTTTTCGCGGCTTCCGTTGTTCGGCACGGCTTCACCGCTGTCAAGGGGGGCAGGCTATTTCAAAAACTGCAGCACAGCTGGGCCCCCCTTCAGGCCTGAGCCTGGTTCAGCAGTACCCCCTGTACCCCCCTGATGGCAGCCCTAGGTCTACCCCCAACAAGCCTTTAATACAAGGAACACAGACACCACTACTATTTGACAGAACAAGAGATCTAGGCCAATCTGTCACCCAAGGTAGAGAAGCTTGGTTACACCATGGTGCCTTATTTCTTATTTTCTGAGGAAGATAAGAGGGTGGGAGGGGGCAGGCTTATAATTATACTACACAATACAGTACATCTCATTTTGGCACAGAGATAAGGGCATAACCTAATGTTTCTTAAAGTGACATGGCAGTGCATGTACACCTTTTGAGGGTGGCTATTTAAAGGAAGGAACTTACCATCTCATAGTATAAATGTCCCTGGTGCTAGGTCTGTGTTTATAAATGATTTCACTTACACCTTTGCATCAAACATGATGAGCCGTTCAAACCAGGGCCACATCATGTAGTCAGCCTTAGCGACCTCACTTCTGTTGTGTTCACTGTTCAGCCTTTCAGTGTTTTGCATGTGATACTAAGGGGCAAATTCACTAAAGCGCAAAGCGCCTAACGCTAGTTCAAATTCACCAGCGTGACGTCATTTCATTACTTCGCCGATTTACTAACGGGCGCTGGTGTAAATTCGCTAACGAAGTGGACCTACTCTAACGCTATGGCGAAGGGACGTAACTACGCTAATTTACTAACTTGCGCCGGACTTGCCTTCGCCACCTCAGACCAGGCGAAGTGCAATAGAGTAGATAGGGATTGCCAAAAAAAGTTTACATTTTTTCTAAGTCCCACAAAACGCTGGCGTCTTTTTCTTTTTTAAGGGTGATAGGCTGAAAAAGATGGTAATTTTTTTGGGGGGTACCCGGCTTCCCCCCTACATTTCCTAACATATGGCACCTAAACTATACAGTGGGAACATGTATAGGGCAAAATAACAACTCTATTTTATTTTATGAAGCTTTCCCAGGCTTGTGTAGTGTAATGTATTTGCTGCTACATATAAGTTAAGTTGTACTTTAACTTGGCGTCATATGCAAATTAGGCACTCCTAGTGTAACTTTGCTTTGCTTGACGAATTAACGCTAGCGCAACTTCACTACCTTTCTCCTCCCTGAGTGCAACTTCGGATTTTAGTGAATGAGCGGCGCCCTGGCGAAGTGCGGCGAAGCCTGCGCTTGTGCAACTCCGCAGGTTAGTGAATTTGCCCCTAAGGCTTCAGAAACAGGTGGCACATTAACAGCAACTTTCTGCATGTTTATTCAGCAATGAACATATAACTTAACACACCAAACATCAGGGTGCAATCATGCTGTGCAAGAGAGAGAGTGAGAGAAATAGCAGAACAGGCACTGGAGAGAAACTGCTGCAGGTGCAGCACAGCGCCGTCTATATTACTCCAGTTGTAACATCACAAACAAATACACTACATCTCCCTTCTTTGAAAGAAAAGTAGAACAATAGAATAATTACAAACAATCTTAAACATAGTCTTTATAGCTGCTGGGTGCCCTTACTATCCGACCACTTATGTGACTGTGATATGATAGGGCTCAGCAAAATCTTCTGTACTGGGTTCAGAATTATCCTCTGTTGGTTCTTGCTGTGGACATGTTGCAGTTTGTTGGACCTGATCTCCCTGCGTGTCATTGGTCTCAATGTTCCCGTATATTTCTGGACCAGTATCTTGCTGCACAGGTATTTAATCTGGCCTGAGGTGTCTTCTATTTCTCCTGTAGCGTTTTCCTTGAGGTGTTACTACGTCATAAGACCTGGGTTTATCTCTTATGTTTTGTACACTTTCTGGCTGCCAGCCCTGTGTTGTTTCCATGCTTACTCTGTCTCCCCTCTGAAAAGGAATGAGAGGCCTGGCTCTGCAGTTATAGTATCTCTTTTGGTTAGCTTGGTACCTTTATAAATGAGAGTAGGCATTATTTGGAATTTTTGGTTTTAACACAGAAGCTAAAGCTGGCAAATTGGATCGCAACACATGACCCATTAACAACTGTGCTATATTTCATGCCTGTCACTGGAGTGTTTCTCAAGCTCAGCAGTGCTAAGTATAGATCAAGCCCAGTTTGAGCAGCTTTAACAAGTATATCTAGTATAGGTCAATCTAAAAACAACTGGACTTGCTGAGTAATCAATGAAGACGTTTCACTACTCATCCGAGCAGCTTCTTCAGTTCAATTGACTGGTGTGGGAAGTTCTCGGCATATAAACTCTTCCACTAATCCATTTACAATGGCACATTGTAACTCTTCAAAGAGGTGACATCTGAAGAAACTCACAGAGGTGTTGATTCTGTGTAGTTGTGATAGGATTATCCAATGTGTCATGCAACTCCTACATACAGGTGTTACTTGTGAGAGTTGCATGAATGGATGTGTGAAGTGTTCTGAATCCGCCAGGGTACAGATGTTAGAACAGCATTGTGTGTAGCAGACAGGTGGCGTCGAAGGCCCCCACCTCTGTTCAGAGATGGTCTCTCCACCTTGACATGAATCGCCTCTTTCACGCCTCGTTCAACCAGTCTTCTTTATCCAAGATTTGGACCTTGCTGTCTTCAAAGGCATTGTAAATGGATTAGTGGAAGAGTTTATATGCCGAGAACTTCCCACACCAGTCAGTTGAACTGAAGAAGCTGCTCGGATGAGTAGTGAAACGTCTTCAATTGATTACTCAGCAAGTCCAGTTGTTTTTAGATTGACCTATACTAGATATACTATGACCTGGATGAAGGAAAATCTTCATAGTCAGCTTTAACAAGTCTTTTTAACAGTCTGGACTGCCCATTCAGCCATGCCATTAGACTGGGGATAGCCTGGGCTTGAGAAAGTAAGTTTAAAGTCCCATGTATTAGCAAAAGTAATCATTACATGACTTGCAAATGGTACATGGTCAGAGACTAGTTCCTGTGGTATGCCATGTCTTGCAAAGATAGCCTTTAGTCGTGCAATAACTGATTGTGCTGATTTGTCTGACAGACTGAGTACCTCAGGATATTTTGAAAAGTAATCAATCACAAGTAGATATAAGAAAACTGTATCCGTAATAAAGTCTGTCCTAAAATAGAATAAAAGACTCTGAAGAGATAAAACATCTCTCAATTGTTTAAATAAACTGAAATGGTTTTCATATAATTAGTAAATAAAGAAGGCTGTTTGATGAACCCTGGATCAAAATTGAGAATGGCCTTCAAATCCTCCAGTTTAATTTTAAGATTCCAATTAGCAATTTATCATAAAATATGTCCCATTTGGTGCAATGTTATTGTGTATTATTAAGTGTATAGGGGTGGAATTCAACTACATCTAGGGCACATTTTAGTCCCACCATGAATACTCTTTTATTCAGCAGCACCCCAGTTTGCAATTCAGGTTGCTAGGGTCCAAACTGCCCTAGCAACAACAGATTTGAATAAAAGACAGGAATATGACTAGAAGAGACCTGAACAGAAATACAAGTTAAAAAAGTAGCGATAACAATACATTTGTAGCCTTGCAGAGCACTTTGTTTTTAGATGGGGGTCAGTGACACACATTTGAAGCTGCCTGAAGAAAAATGCAAAAACTAAAAAAAGAAAAAAATGAAGGCCAGTTGAAAGTTGCTTAGAATTAGTCATTGTATAACATATTAAAAAGGTAACTTAAAGGTGAACCACCCTTTTAAATCTATTTTAAACTACACTTCCACTTCCTCCTTGTACAAGTTAGCTACAATGGGAGAGACTGGAGAACCCATTGCACCCAAGAGGTACTTGTACTGATACAGAGGCCAAAGACAAAGAGAAAAAACATCTCAGAGGAGCTCTGAAAGCATGTTGCTACCCAGACTGGGCCTTGGTCAAAACAGCAGCAACCAAGCTCAACAGGAACACCAATAGAAATAACCGCCCAGAGACATAGTAGGCGAAACATAGTCATCCCATATGTAGTTGGAGTGTCAGAGAAACTCAGGAGAATTTTCAACAAACACCACGTCCCTGTGTTTTTCAAACCTAGCAACACACTGAGACAAAAACTGGTACACCCAAAGGATCCAACACCAAAAGAAAAACAAAGCAAGGTAGTAAACGGAATCCAGTGTATCGAGGAGTGCACAGATCTATACATTGGGGAGACAAAACAACTGCTCACCAAGCGAATGGCTCAGCATAGGAGGGCGAACTCTACAGGGCAAGACTCGGCTTTCTTTCTACACCTAAAAGACAAGGGACACTGCTTTGAAGATAGCAAGGTCCACATCGTGTTTCTCAAGCTCAGCAGTGCTAAGTATAGATCAAGCCCAGTTTGAGCAGCTTTAACAAGTATATCTAGTATAGGTCAATCTAAAAACAACTGGACTTGCTGAGTAATCAATGAAGACGTTTCACTACTCATCCGAGCAGCTTCTTCAGTTCAACTGACTGGTGTGGGAAGTTCTCGCCATATAAACTCTTCCACTAATCCATTTACAATGCCTTTGAAGACAGCAAGGTCCAAATCTTGGATAAAGAAGACCGCGGGTTTGAACGAGGCATGAAAGAGGCAATTCATGCCAAGGTGGAGAAACCATCTCTGAACAGAGGCAGGGGCCTTCAACACCACCAGTCTACTAGATACAATGCTGTTCTCACATCTGTACCCCGGCGGATTCAGAACACTTCACACATCCATTCATGCAACTCCCACAAGTAACACCTGTTTCTAGGAGTTGAATGACACATTTGATAATCCTATCACAGTAACTACACAGAATCAACACCTCTGTAAATCGCAGAAGTCACCTCTCTGAAGAGTTACAATGTGCCATTGTGATTGGATTAGTGGAAGAGTTTATATGACGAGAATTTCCCACACCAGTCAGTTGAACTGAAGAAGCTGCTCGGATAAGTAGTGAAATGTCTTCAATGATTACTCAGCAAGTCCAGTTGATTTAGATATACCTATAATACACAAAAGCCATGAATGTCTTGTAAATTATATCCTTATAAACGGTGAGTTCTGATGTCATCAGTTATAAACGGTGAGTAGTGATGTCATTTCTGTCACATGATTCACTGAAACGTGTGTATTATAATAAATAAAGTACCCCCTGTTGTAAAATATGAGGATATTAGAAGTTACCTTGGCGTTCCATGACCTGTATAAAAACACTCGGCCTTCAGCCTCGTATATATGGTCATGAAACTCCTCGGTAACTTATAATATCCTTATATTTTACAAGATGGGGTACTTTATTCACTATATACTAGATATACCATGACCTGGATGAATGAAAATCTTCATAGCCAGGTCCTGATCATTGAGCAGATCCCATACATGTACAGCAACATTTGAGTTAAGTGTGTTAATTAAATAGAGAACAGCAGAACATAAAATATACTTTATATCACTTTATATAGATAGAAGAGATTCCCTGAAACTCAAACAAGTTACAGACATATTTGCCCTTTCACATAAAGTCAAGTGATGTCTTGTTTCTTTGTGTGTTTTTTAGTCAATGGCTGCTGTCATGTAAAACTCCAACCATTCCTTTCTTCTCAAAAATGTCCTCTGTCAAGTTAGACTTGGGGCTGGAGCTGAGTGGATGGATTGTAAACAGGAAGAGCATGGTTAGATAGGAAAGATTAATAGTAACCCATAGCAACCAGTTAGCCTCCCCCCCCAAACAGCTTGCCAGTACAGGTATGAGACTCCATTTTATCCAAATAATTAATTTGATTTTCCGTGTAATAATAAAACAGTACCTCAGTAACTGAGATATAATTAATCTTTATTGGAGGCAAACAATACTATTGGGATTAATTAATGTTTACATGATTTTATAGCAGATTTGAGGTATGAAGATCCAAATTATGGAAAAATCCTTTATTCGGAAAGCCTCATACTGGTTACTATGGCAATTTAGACCCTAACCAAATTGATGAAATTGCAAAGTGGAGAGCTGCTGAATACAAAGCTAAACAACTCAAAACACACAAATAATAAAAACTGAAAACCAATTGCAAACTGTCTCAGAATATAACTCTCTACATTATACTACATCATACTAAAAGTTAATTTAAAGGTGAACAACCCCTTTAAATTAGGGATGTCCAAACTAAACCTTTTTTTTTTTTTTTTTTTTTTTGCAGAATGAAGTAAAACCTAATTCTAAGGAACTTTCCAATAGACAATACCCATGTGTTATACTGGGTCCATCCACTGACTAATATGGTACTCATGGACTACAGGGCAACAGTGACAGTCTGCGCTTAGTTGACTTTATCAGGCAATAACTTTATAAATATGCAGGTATATTACTATATCTCAAAAGGAAGGTAACAAAGCACCGAAGATCTGCTGAATGTAATAACCAGGTGTTGTTGGACTTTTGGTTCAAGAACCCTTGTAGCACCAACTGAGTCATTCCGTGCCCCCCCCCCCTTCGACCATAAAAAGCTTACAGATACTGTATAAGAAAGCATTGGTGTATCAAACATTCAGCCATAGATCCAGTAATACCCAATACTCACTCTGACTTTCTAGTTGGCCAGTGACTAGAAGGGCAAATAGTCGTCATCCCCGAATCTAAACCAATCACTACTCCAGCCGCACAGTTGTGGAACATTCTATTAACCCTAATGGTATCTGTTCCAATCCTGGCACTTAGGGCCCAAATTCCTAGCCATTGTACATTACAGCCTACTCCTCTTATGCGCATAAGTGACCCACCTAAAAATTTGATCCAAATTCAAATTTTTTAAACTCGAATTTACACTTCAGCCTTTCATAAATCTGCCCATTGAGGTGGCCATACATTTCTAGATATAATTTGGGAAGAAAGACTTCCTTATGACACAGTTTCAATTTCTGTAGAAAGAAGGAAAAAGGAGAGAACCTTGCTTCGTGACTGCAAAATTGCCTTTTGAGAAAGCTGTGGTGAAACGCGCGTCAGGGCAAGATTTGACTCTTGATCTTTTTTAATTACTTCACATTGGTGAACAAAAATTGCACTTTTTAAACGAACAGGAACTCTTTCCTAACTGTTTCTTAAATCTGTTTTCCCTCCACGAACTGAGTGGTCTGCGTTTTTTTAGGGTTAAATAGCCTCTCCTTTTAGACAGCAAAGATTAACTAACGAGACCGCAGCCCTTTCAGTTTCTGCCTTCTCCCACTTTGTGGTGCTCCTAGGGACTTAGAAAAAACATAACTAGTAATCTTGGGAGCAACTCCACCAACTATCTTTTTTCACAATTCCTCTCTTATCCTCAAGGAGCGGTTGGGTTAATTTGCAATTGAGTAGTACTGTTTTAAATCTACTCAATCAACTTTTTTATTAATAGCACCAGTCACTTTTTTATATTATTACCTCAAGTATTGCGATACAAATGATGTAAGAGGTTCTTTATCAATTAGTGGAGCACAGGCACTTTATAATGAATTATAATTTTTATTTCTAATATTAAATACCAGGAATTCTTAAATTAACCAATATTAGTGTTTATTAGAATTAACAATTGTTAAAATATACACAGAGTTGGTGTAGCGACAACCCACACTTTTAGTCGTAATTATTCAAGTAATGCACTTTACGTCTTTGGTATAAGTTGAGAAATTTATATATTCTCACTAATTGAATGGTGAATGAAAAAGTTGGCCGCTGAAAGAATAAATATATGATATATAGAGGTGAGGGTTGGTTTTAATCGTTGAAGGCATTTTGCAGTCACGAAGCAAGGTTCTCTCCTCTTACCTTCTTTCTACGATTAATTTTATCCTTGTGTGCACTGTAGTTTTACGAAACAATTTAATAAAGAAAGTTAGTAAAACCCCTTTTTTAGTAGTTTCAATTTCTGTAACACTTGTCTAATTTCTCTGTACATATAGCATCAGTACCCCCCTGTGTAATGAAAGGCACTTATTTGCCAGGTGCAGTTGGTCATGGCAGCCAATAAGATTTTTGTTTTAAACAGGTGACCAGTGAATCTACAATGCCAATGTGTTGCTATAACATACATAGCATTACTCCTTAGAGTATATGGACTAGACCAGGTATAATACAGTATCAGCTACCAAATAAATCCAAACAGAGACTTATATAATTGCTTTATCATGTAGGGATATCTTTGCTGGGGCAGGTTACACAGTACTGATGTTTGGCATATATGGAACCAGCACTACATTTTATAACCAATGAATTTCTCTACTATGTTCATGTAAAAAAAGAATGGACATTTTATTATTGGCCTAGTCCATATACTCTAAAGAGTTAGGCTGTGCATTTTTGTGCAAGGTGAGAGTGTCCAGTTACCATATATATAACACTGGATTCCTTCTTCAAGAGCCATCTCTAGGAGTTAGGAGTTGTTATACGTTTGGGGTGTATTTATCTGTTCTTCTCCTTGTCCCAAGAGTAGGAATTCTAGACATTCTTGGTTTCCAATGGTGGCCCTGTCTTCCCTGCTTGCTCTTATGCATTTTTTTTCTGAGCTCATCCTTGAAAAATAAATAGTAATAATAATTAAAAAAAATACTGTGGTGTTTTCTTTGGCTTGAATGGGATTTTGCTGATGTCAGAGGGGGACACAGTATGTATATGGTATCTCACAGTTACAAGCATGCCTTTGGAAAGGAAAGGTGACAGAAGTATAATTTGTTTTAATAAGCAGGCCCACTTTACCTTCTGTTTGTATTTAAACTGTATGTTTGTATATATACTTTTAATATGTTGTTGTTCATTAATACTTGTATAATAATAGTAAATGTAAAAAATCCTATATTTATCATATTTGATGAGTTTTGACATTTTAAAGTTAAATGCCTCTATTCCCAGACCTTACACCACCATCCCAAATTATTTTTAGTATTGTTTCCCACACAAGCATTCCTAATATCTCATACCTTCATATTTCAGCTTTTCCTTTGGCTGGTAAACCTGTGCAAAACATTTCAGTTCCGCTGTTATTCCCTGAGGTGCTTTGAATGGAACTATTTTCAAATGAACTGTAACTATCCCCACCATATTAATATTTTAGCTGGTTTAAAGTTTGTCACTTATCTCTGTATGCAGACCCTCTCCTATTTGGAGGCTTGCTTTCATTTATAAATGTGTTCACATTGAGGATCAACATGCTCAAGATAAATATAACAGTTTTCTGTCCAATCTATCCGTTGCCATTAAGTATCAATTTAAAGAATTCTTCAGCTTAAGCGGCAGCACAGAAAACCACCACACAAGGCAAGATGGCAACATAATCTCAGCAGTCTCTTGGAACAGCTGATTTCATGCCTCATAACCTGTGCCATTGGAAAACACCCTCTTCTCAAATACCATTAAAAGAAAGTATCAGGGTGTATAATACAGTTACCACCTGCAATAGATATTGTATATATATTAACCAACCATCAGTGGTTATTCCTATTTAAACAACCCTATCCTGCAAAACCGTGTATAAAAAATTGTAGCACGTAAAAAAAAACCATTCTGATGCCCATTGACTTCAATGCATTTGGCAAACGTTTTACTGTTTCTCGAATTTGTTCGCAGTTTTGCAAATTTTTTGCCAAAATGGCACAGATTTGCTTGTTAATGTAAAGGATGACTTGAGTTTGATTCCTAGTGTTATGTGACTTTGTAAATCACATAATATGCTTGCATCTCTGGCCCCAATATATATTGTACTCTGTGAGTTCCTTGACTTAAGCCCTTAATATCTCAGGTCAGAATTCCTCCAAGACCAAATTAAGGAACTTCATTTAAAGTGGCTTTTGTAGGTTATTTAAGATTAGGTAATGGAAATGTAGCCTTTCCTCCTCCAAAAAATGCAGCACTCCATAATAAAACTTCAAAGATACTGTGGCATCAAACCTTACTGCTAATTTATGTAATATATGAGTGTAACTGATCTAGCGTATATCTATTTTCTCCAGATTCTTTGCATTATGTATAATGGATCAGTATTTGTGGGGCTTTTTTTTAAGGAAACAGCAAACTTTAGGAGGTTATTTATTAAACCTCAATATTTTCTGGTCTGGGTTTTTGTGGAAAAAAGCCTACAATTTTTCGAGATTTATTATAATACCGATGCTGCAAAAAGCCAGAATCCAAAAATAACAAACCTGTTGAGGTCATGCATGGCAGTTGTCCATGGCAGATGTCCTTAGCCCAATAATTTGAAAAACTCAGGGTTTTTTGCGTGATAACCTAAAAGGAAATCAATGCAATTGAACAGTTATTTTAGAAATTGCTACAGAAGGAAAAGTGTTAGCTAATACAAAATGACTGGACGGGACTACAGTATGTGGGTCTTGGACTTTCCCTACACATACAGGTAAATAGCTGCACTAAACTCTTGTTGTTTAAAAGGATCATGTCTGAGGATTGTGTCAGTTTCTTATAAAATGAGCTAATAACCACAGCAGCATCCTGGCAGAATTCACTTCAAGGTTTTTCCAGAAAGAGGAGTTGTGTATATAGAAGAAGCACTAGTATTGTCAGACAAGCCCAAGTCAGGGCTTGAGAGAACAGAATATTCAGTATAAATTTAATAAAGAGAAAGCAATGCCATAGTCTCCAGATTCGGGGGTTCCTGCTCCTCAGCTGTACACATCTACAGGATAAAGCCAAATATTCAGGAAAAGGCCAATGGCCAAATGCAGACAAATTTACCCATACAACAGGCACAGGGAATACCACAAGACAAGGCCAGGAACAGTCAAAGATTTAAAACCAGGTATTTAGTCAAATAGTAACCAGAAACAAATGTGTTAGGTGCAGATACCGCAAAAGATGCATTATAATGATATTACAGTGTGTGTCACATAACAACACTGATGACTCCTGATCACCTGAATCCTTAATCCTATTAAGTTGGCCTGCAGCAACGCAGTACATGGTCTCTGCTTATGTGTAGCTTCAGTAAATGAAGGCTTTTTAATACTTTGTATGAAAAATTTGAGTGACTGCTGTGATACGTGTACTCAGTGAAGTTAGTGGAGTTCTGACAGCTAGTTACTTGTTCATACCTTGCTGCTACATCAGGGAATGGCCTTTTAACACCTAGCCCCATTCTAGCTTCTTAAAGGGGACCTGTTGACCAAAAAAAAATATTCCAAATCCTATTTGATCATGTTTGTCAAGCAAAATAAACTTTAATTACACTAAATAAATTATTTGAATTATTTACTTTGGACTGGGAATTCATAATTATAGCAGGCAGGCAGGAGCCATTTTGTGCATACTGTTATTAAGGCAAGCCTTGCATCATCTTGTGTGTGCACCAAAATGGGCGAGCTGATGTCCATCCCCATGCACTGTTTACACAATTAAATTAAAAATCTAGGAAGTGTCTGCCCCCCCCTCTATACCTAAGGCAACATTTGATTGACAGCTGGGATTTTTAAATGAGTTTACAACAGCTATGAATGGTTTAATAAAAAAAGAATTTGGGTTTGTGTTTAATTCGAAAAGGACTTTTATTATACAGCTTTTTATTTTGGGTGACAGGTCCACTTTAAGAGGCTGTGAAGTTTGAGGGGATCACAGCGGGATTTGCACCATCAATGCAGGCCACACCAAAGTGAAAGGAGAAACATTATTTTGAACTCAAAAGGCTTCTAGCAGCAAGTAATAGTAACAACAGCTTCACTTCACAATGCAAGTCCAACACAGAAATAGCTTACTTCAGCCAACACAGTATCCCGTCTGCTATGGGGTGCCTTTTATCCCAAATACATTCGGTATACAAAATTACCCCTAGCACAGAGAATGAATGTATCTCATGGTATATACGTATTTGTGACCATGTACAAAGATAAGAAATATACAAAAGACTTATTTCTATTAAAGAATGAGAACAAAATCTGCACAAAACAATGTCATTATATTACAAACCCAATTCTGTACATTTTAACAATCAATCTGTCTCACAAATGTATAAAATCCATGTAACAGACACACTTATGTGTAGAGTTACAGAATCAATTATGTAAAAAAAAAACTTGGACCTAATATATAATATTGTAAATAACTAGTGCATGTCACAAAACAGATAAAATAACCATTCTGTGAAGCAACACTGTCAGTCACATTCCTGAACCAATAAGAACAAAGTTTATTGCCATATAACAAACAAGATGAGAAGTTACCAGCTCTGCTCCACATGGCTGCATCATCCCTAAGGCATAGTATCTGGCCTGCTATAGAGTGTGCCCTCTAATGTCCCCTCTGCTGCATTGTAATAAACATGAACAAACATTTCCTAAAAGGGCTGCTGTTTAACACTACAGGTTCATAATTGGAAGTTCTTACAAATGGCCAATAATGGGGCTAAGCTGAGAGCAATAATGGGGCAGGCAACACCAACTGATAGTTTTGTATACAGAATGTATTTGGAACAAACGGCACCCCATTGTTTTATGATGGGTCTGTATAGGCCAAATCTGTCTGATTTTCCTCACCTCCTTTGGTAACCTTACCAAACAAGCTAATTTTTCCACGCATAGCCAGTTTAGAGGTTCCTATGACATTTACACAACACTCAGACTCAGGTTTATCAGGAGCCAATTAACCCATCAGTACACTTTTGCAAAGTAAAATAGAGTACCCAAAAGAAATCCACAAAGGTACACAGAGCACATACAGATTGCTTGCAGTTAATTCATCTTTATTATAAATATATTTATTGATATTCAATCCTAGTATTGCTCTTGTTTATTCTATGAATATATTGTTTTAATGTACACAAGTAGCGTTATATATATATGGAATATACACACACACTCTGATTGAGCACTGACAGTTTTAAGGCCACTGCCAACCAGACCTGGATTTGCAAATACCATCCAGGTTGTTGTAAGATGCCACAGACAATCACTTTTTATTGGGCCTGTGGGGGCCCGTTTGGGTCTCTGTGTACTTGAAATGCCAGGACCTATTTTGAATCCCAGTAAGGTTGCTGGAGGTTACTTCACACACCCAAAACAAATGTTTTAACTGACTTCTGATTAAATTGCTGGGACAGGGACTGATGTAAATAATATATAACGGCTGCAATACTGTGTAAATGTATCTAACTAAAGGATAAATATACAGATACTAACATAGTAACACAGGTTGAACAACACACGTCCATTTTAGATTATGTTAGATTATGTTCACTACAAATATATTTTTGTTATTTGTATTAAAACACTGTGATTACAGTACACTAATTCTTATGGAATTTTATGCAGCAAGCATTTCTGGATATTAGTCAATGATGCTGTTTGCATGTGGAATCAATTAATATGTTCCAGACTGCCTGTCTGCATTTTCTCAGCCTGGCTAATAAACCTAGATTGACTAGGATAGATATTTTCTTAACATGGGAAGACCACAGCAATATTGACAGACAGCGTGTTAAGAGTTAGAGGAATATTTAATATCTTTCCAGGATTGTGGTTGGATAAAAAAAAGTCAGACAATGAGAGAATTTCTGAATTGCCTTGTGTTTGCTCCAGTTTCTGCTTTTGTTTTTTTCCCTTTCCCATTTAATAACACATGACTAGTTTTTTGGAAAAATATAAAATGCTTCCCAAAACCTGGTGAACTTTTTAGGGAAAAAAAAATATAACAATTGGCTTGGCAGCGGGAAGAAAAAACAAAAGAAATTCATTGCAGAAACGTTCTTGCATTTTCTGTCTATGTTTTGACTGACCTTGATCTTTAAGGAGAAAATGTATGGCGTTTGTCTTCAGTACTACACTGGTCATTAGGATAAGGGCTACCATGATTGAACTAGTGTTTAGCATTGGAACTAAGCAAATATGGAGTTCTAGCTTGTATTCTTTCTGGATCATTATCTGTTTATGGTTTATATCTTCTTCCTGTGTTTTAGTGTGTTTCTTGAACAGTGAAATAGTGGCAGGTTATTTTAGTTGTATGCTCTACTGGGGTAGATCTTCACAGGCATTTTTTTTGGTATTTTCCTTGTGAGGCTGTTTCAATGGATCTTGGCTCCCCAGATGTAAAAGAAATACAGTAGTCAGAATTGCTTGCTCACATAAAATTGTACTTTTTCCAAATGTGTTGTGTGGAGGTTCAGTGGAATTAAACCCACACATTAACCATAAGGCAACTACCCAGAAGGACCATCTTCCCCTTTGAGTTAACTTTTAGTATGAAGTAGTAGACAGTAGTGTTCCAAGACAATTTGCTATTGGTTTTTATTATTTGTGGTTTTTGAGTTATTTAGCGTTTTATTCAGCAACTTTCTAGTTTGCATTTTCCGCAAATCTGGTTGCTATGGTCCTAGTTACCCTAGAAACCATGCATTGATTTGAACAAGAGACTGGAATTTGAATAGGAAAGTCCCTGAATAAAAGGATAAGTACAGTAATTAAAAAGTGTAACAATAATAAATGTGTTGCCCTACAGAGCATTTTTTAGATGGGGTCAGTGACCCCCATTTGAAATCTGGAAAGAGTCAAAGACAACAAATATTTCAAAAAAGATTTAAAAAAATGAATGATGAAGAAAAAATGAAAAGGCATAGAGGAGGGTCAGGCAATATTTGATTGACAGCTGATATTTTTAGATGAGTTTACAACAGCTATGGATGCTTTACTAAATTTGGATTTAATTTTTAATTTTATTATTTATTAACTTTTATTATACAACTTTTTTGGCTGGGTGACAAGTCCGCTTTAAGAAATCAAATAATAAAGCTAAAGAATTTAAACAAGAGCAAATTGAATTTTCCCAAGGCAGGTATTGAACAAGTGCAGCACGAATTAAGGATGGCTTTGAAGTGTGACATCAAGAAAAATGATGTGTGTTTTTGATATAATCAAGAGTATTGAGCTGTTGCCAGTCAGTGACAGATGTGTTCTGCAAGAAAGGTGAGACCCGTGCAGATATTTTCACTTGGCACGGCACCTTCAGACAGCTTTTTGTACTCTGCTCTATTTATCATTGACTTGATAAATGCTGGGTGTAAGGGAATTTTACGTGAGGTTATTTTAACACAACAGCGATGTTATGCACCTGAAAGTGATAGATATGTAGATGGTGGGAACTCAGGCCTTCTGGAACACCGCGCCATATCTGCTATTGTAATCAATGGTCATGTGGAGTAAACCAGGTATCAAAATAAGGTATCAAACTAAAGTCTGCTCCATCTACACTGCATGCTGAACTTTAACAGAAGACAGGTCCTATCTCATGTGTACCTGGTTTTGCATGGCTTGCAAGAAGGGACCAAATAGTGTCCATAAAAAGTGTGTGTGAGTGGAAGAAGAGATAAGACAGAAGGCTTATGTTGTATTGAAAAAAGGCCATAAATTGCAGAACTTTGTTTCCTTAATTAACACATGCCCACCATAGTAGCAAGAGCAGGCCATCATGCCTAACAAGCATTTCTATTTGCTTTTTCTTTGCACATCACGTTGTTGGCACTGGCTGAGCTCAACTGATGATCCACATAGCAGCTTGAGAATTGAGTGTATTGTTATCATCAGGAAAGCAAATTAGTAAAGAGGCAAGACACACATCTATTAAGGAAAAATGGTGTACAGAGTATGCTTAGAGGTGCTAACAATTAATTGTTTACAGTTAAAGCAATAAGCAAACATCCCACCTCTCCAGTCATAAATATATTATTAAAGGTGTGATTTTAGTAATGGTTTATGTCACAAGAACATCTTGTAAATTATGTCCCTTGACAAAGAGCCTTCTATGGTTCGAAACATGTAGTGTTGGCAAATAAACACTGATGATTTAGCAGTTAATCCTGCCTCAGCGCCTATCTTCTTGTGTTCTATTTATCGGTGGATCTTGTAAATTATATCCTTGTAAATGGTGCTTAGTGATGTCATCACTCAGTTATACTGTATATACTCGAGTATAAGCCGAGTTTTTCAAAAAATGTGCTGAAAAACTCTACCTCGGCTTATACTCGTGTCACACAACCCAAACAAAGCTCCCTTGCGAACCAATCGATTTTATTAGCAAACACCTTTTCTATGCGGCGTGCACAAACTTACGGTACTTGTTAGAATCCTATATGGATGCAGCATGCGTGTAACGTGACACGCTGATAAGGAGGTGCTGGACTGCAGGAGTAGGGACCGCCGGGGCAAAAGAACACAGCGAGGAAAGGGAAGCGGCTGCTGAATTGAAGAAGGGGGGGCTAGAGAAAGTCTGTAAGAAGCCATTTCGGAAGAAAGGCTGGCTAAAGTTGGAGAAGAGGCACAAGATTGTCAGTAGAATATAGAAGCGCCACTGTTCAGGAGAAGGGGGGTTGCGGGGGAAATAGTTAGAAGCAGTCTGGAAAGGCAGCTTGAAGGGACGGGGAAACAATACCATGGCAAACACATTTATGTTTGCTTAACACTTTCCCTCATTTAACATTTACTACTTTCTCAAGAGGCCTTGGTTTTGTAGACTCCACCATCTACAATTTTCTTATTCCTCCTATTTTCATTAATCAAGCTTTTGGGTGTGTTTATCCTTTTCAATTGATGGTCACTATTAAATATTTTTAGAATCTACTTTAGTCTATTATTAACTTATATTTATTAGCACTGCACTTTATATCACCAGTATATTATCACTCAATTTTAATTAATTAATTGTTTAAATTGTCCTCAGTCATAATCTAATCCTATATAATAAAGTTGAAGTGTCTCTGCGTCCAGTCCCTGTGTCCGTGGGATTGCGCTACTGCGCATGTGCCCCACGGACCGTCTCTGGCGAATTTTTTTTAGACTAGAACAATTCTGTTTTTATAAATGTTTGACTACATATGTTCTAGCGCCTGTTAATTTAATGGGCTTAATGTCTAGTTATTAATAATCAATTTATTTAACCAATAAATTATATCTCACCAAAGTAAAGTACTATTTATCTAGGTGTTTTTAAATTGGTGGGATTTTCTAATTAATTGTCCTAATCAATTATGGGGATTAATTAATTCATTTGCACTGCACTTTATAATGTAATACTATTTATTAATCAAGTGATTTAACCCACTCATGCCTCAATTTTTGATTATTGAAACTTACCAGTTGTTGCTGCAATTCTCACCCCAGGCTTATACTCAAGTCAATCAGTTTTCCCAGTTTTCGTAGGTAAAATTAGGTACCTCGGTTTATACTCGTGTCGGCTTATTCTCGAGTATATACGGTAATTGGTGCTTAGTGATGTGATTTCTATCACATGACTCAAGGTCAAATATCTAATTAATGTGAGTTTTATAAAACTCCCTGAAACTCCCATAAATTCAGAATTCGACCAATCAAAATGTATTATTAGAATCAAATTTTTCAAACTTGGACACATTGAAACAACCCGAAAATTCTAATCAAATTCGATCAAACTCGATTCGAGTTTTTTCTCTGAAAAAACTTGAATGTCAAGAAGGCTGCAAACATCTCCAAATTGATGCCTGGACCTCTCCCATTGATTTAAACAGAAATTTGGCAGGTTTTAGGTAGTGAATAGTTGAATTTGAATTCTTAAAGGTCCAGAGTATGATAAATTAAATTTTTTTAAAAAAACTCAAATCCCTAGTCTAATTTGACATTTTTGACCATAATTTTTTTTTAATTTGACCCTTGATAAATCTGCCCTATAATATCCTTACTGTTTAAAATCGGGGTATGTTATTCACTATTTCAATGCCATAACAATTTCACTTTCCTTCTTTCAAAAGAACAATTCAATTGTATTTCAGCAAAAGTTCAGTGAATAAGTACAGGTACTTTTATTAGTTTACAAGTGATGGGTATAATTCAGAGATTGCTCAGCTGTAGGCCGGGACAATCTCCTAGCTTTCTTTTGTGGTTTAAAATTCCAGACCCCCTCTCAAGCGATCAAGATCTACCTCCCCCAACATAGTTGAAAAAATGTAACAGGTAAGGTTTCTTATATCAGGAAAACCAGTACCTAAAAAGCTCTGAAATGTAGCAGCTATAATAGTCAACATGTAATTTAGCAGTGTGGGTACAGCACCTGTATATGGAACCAAATTCTTATTATCAACACATATTTATAAATTGACAACATATTCCACAGCAAAAAAATGGGACCTATTATACAGAATGCTCGGGACCTGGGGGTTTCCAGATCAGGGATCTTTCTGTAATTTGAATCTCCATACAGTGTCTACTTAAAATTAATTTAAACACTAAGGAGCACATTTACTAAAACTCAATTTAATCTAATATTTTTTGGTCAAATCTGACCAAACTACCTTCCATGATATTAACTCATTTATCAATCATTTTTCTTGAAAAAATCAGAGCAACAAACCTTCATAACAAAATCAAGCATCAAATCGAAATGTACGAAACTCGTTTTTATTGACATCTGCCACTGAATTCTACATGACCTCGACAGGTTTGAGATGGCATATTTTTGAATTCGTATTTTTAGCAGCTGTAGGGTATGTTAAATGTCTAAAAATAACAGTTTTTTTTTCCACACAAAAATCTAGTTTTTACCCTAAAAACCTTGACCAGAAAAAAATCAAGGTTTAATAAATGGGAGACAATCTCTGTGTATCGTTGTTCAGCGCTGGCCCATTCTCCACATCAGGAATCGCTACACATATTCTTTGAAAAGCAGCTTTATTCATGCTCCATAAGTGATAACAGGCAGTGGGTAAGTGGTACAAACTAACGCATTTCGTGCCCTTCCTATTGGCACTTCATCTGATGAAGTGCCAATAGGAAGGGCACGAAACGTGTTAGTTTGTACCACTTACCCACTGCCTGAACGGCGATACACAGAGATTGTTTTACGGCTTGGAGTTGCCGGATTATTGCGAGAGCTGCGGCCGACACGCTACACGAAAGGGTGAGCTCTGTCTAACCTTCACTACCCGTTCTCTTTATTAATATAATGGGAACCTAAATAAACCCAATAGCATTGTTCTGCCTCGAATAAGGATTAATTATATCTTAGTTGGTATCAAATGGCAAAGGTACTGTTTTATAATTACAGAGAAAAAGGAAATGCATACAGTTTTGGTGTGAGTGTAATATTTCTCAGAAAGCCAGGTTAGACAAAGCTTATCCAGTGTGCATTTTGTATCACTGGCACATTGGGGTTTCTAACAAACCTAAGTAATTTGGCTTTAGCTTTAAAAATGAATGCAAGTGGTCATTTACAGGAATTGATTTACTTTTTCAGTGCTTGTAGGCCAATGCCCCCCTCGGGAGTTCTGACTAGTTCTGCACAAGGATATATATATATATATATATATATATATATATATATATAAATAAAAAAATAGACACCAGAAGTTTACTACAGTACTTATTCTAGTTATGCAGCATCAGGATCCCAGGGATTGCACATTTCTACAAGCAAAATACCTGGAGCATTTAAAACGAAATTGAATAACATGTGACTGGCCAGGTGGAAAAACAGTGGCTAAAATGAAACACGGAAAGTTATGCCATTACAATACTTATTCAATCATTTGTGTCAACCATGTATAAAAAGAAGCCTGATATTTTTTGTTATCTTTCTATTATTGAGAATATTGTAGAATTGTAAAGAGTGGATAAGCATAATATTCTCCATGACACTTCTGGATAGTGGTGAGAGACATTTTGATGTGTTGGCCAAGGGATTTCTTAACCCTGTCAGAAAAGGTGAAGCAAACATGACAAGCAGGAGCAACTCAGAGAAACATCAATTTATGCTCTAAAACACCATTGGATTTAAATAGCCACAGAGAGGATATTTTTTGCTCCAAACAACTAAACTCAAATAAGCCTTCAGTCTATACTGAATATTATAACCTGATACTATCCTGCATATACAGTAAATCAGTGGAAGAAGGCATGAGTAGAATATTGTGAGATAACTACATCATCTAAAATGCCAGGGATGCTTCTTACCAACACTATTAAATATGTGTCTATTAATCAAATGGAAAATATACTACTTGAATATAAATATAATTATATGTTACACAACCATACATTATTCCAAATGTTGAAAAAACCCACAATAATCTACTGTATCTCTGTTTGCATGGATCAGTTCCCCACCCCTTTCTTAGACTCACAGTGTAATACAGTTCCCCCTCACAAAAGGATAAATACATTAGTATACATTTCTGGAGGTTCAAAAGGTGTTTATGGACCCTTTTCTGCATAATGTCAACTTAATGAGTTCATGTCAAAAACTGGGGGGTAAATTTTCCCATTAAATTTATCTGCTGTAATTTTCATAACTCTTGAAGATTTGAATAAAATATATATTTTATAATGTATTGAAAATGATTGTGTACTTTTTTGTGCCATCAAAACAAACCACACATTAGGAACAAGTTGTGCCTAGCCTTTTTTAGAGTGGGAATTGGGTCCATTCCAGAGTATGTGTTCAAAATGTCATTTTTATCCAATTCACTGGATGCAAGTATGGTGTGCCTAATAATGCAACCTGCTGTGGACACCCTGGTCCAATAGTAGCATAAACTCCAAGGTTCCTCAGCATCAGTAGGAATAGTTGTGCACTGATTATCAGAAGAAGCAGGATGGACACATTGGTAACCAGTAGGGATGTAGCGAACGTCGGAAAAAAAGTTCGCGAACATATTCGCGAACTTGCGCAAAAATGCGAGCGGTTCGCGAACGGTTCGCGAACCCCATAGACTTCAATGGGAAGGCGAACTTTAACATCTAAAAAAGACATTTCTGGCCAGAAAAATGATTTTAAAGTTGTTTAAAGGGTGCAACGACCTGGACAGTGGCATGCCAGAGGGGGATCAAGGGCAAAAATGTATCTGAAAAATCTGCCTGTGTGTGCTTGGAAGAGATAGTGTAGGGGGAGAGCTGTTAGTGATTTCAGGGACAGATGATAGTAAGTTTGCTGGCTAGTAATCTGCTTGATACTGCTCTGTATTGGAACAAAAAAATAAATAAAAGCAGTCCTTACAAGGACTACTGTTATTGCAGCAGTCAGCAGATGAGATCAGAAGCAGGACAGCTGCCCACTGCAGCTACATACAGAGCACTGCAGTAGAAGGTAGATTACTAGCCAGCAAAGCTACCTAAGCTTAAATGTCCCTCAAACCCCTGCAGACTTCTGTCCCTCCAATAACAGAGCAGTATCAAAACGATTACTAGCCAGCAAACTTTCAACTGTCCCTGAAATCACTAACAGGCAGCAGCTCTCTCCCTACACTATCTCTTCAGCACACACAGGCAGAGTGAAAAAACGCTGCAGGGCTTCGGTTTTTATAGGGAAGGGGAGTGGTCCAGGGGAGAGCTTCCTGATTGGCTGCCATGTACCTGCTGGTCTGGGGTGAGAGGGCAAAAAAAAGCGCCAACAATGGCGAACCCAAAATGGCGAACGTCGCGCGACGTTCGCGAACTTCCGGCGAGTGTTCGCGCGAACAAGTTCGCCGGCGAACAGTTCGCGCGAACAAGTTCGCCGGCGAACAGTTCGCGCCATCTCTAGTAACCAGTACCTAAATGAATTGAGAGAACTAACCCCTAAAAATCAATAAGGCTAGAAATACCATATTTTATATAATGAACTTGTGGTACCTGCTTAAAGTTTCAGCTTCTCAATAGCAACATTGATCCAGGAATTAAAATTGGTCACAGGGGGTCACCATCTTGGAAAGTGTGCAAAATTTTAACCTACTTCTATAGTTAAGTTTTAGTTTTCTTTTAAGAGAACCTATACTTATGATATATATGATGCCTCCTGTCTCAAAACTCCCACCACCCTTAAATGTCTGTGCATGTCATAGAAAGGTTTTGTAAACTGGGAAGACTAATACCTCACAGCACTGTCTCCGTCAAAAAAATAATGTCAATAACATCTGGTTATTGGTGACTTTAAGAGCAAAGTAAGTAAGCCGTATTTAGCTTTAGACTTTGCAAAAAGTGATTTATAGCAAATTATCATTTCAGTATCTTATCGTTATCCCAAATGGCATAAGGAATTTGTATTTGTTCTTCTGCAAGGGGGATGGAAACACTTTTGTTCACACACACTACCCAAATGTACTTAGACTACAAATTACATCATATTCCAACATTTAAAAAAAGAGTTAAAGCACAGTGAAGCTGTAGTCCACCAACATAAGATAAAGCTGTCCAAAGCTTGTGACACAATGAGTAGAAGAAGCTTCTCCAAATAGAATCCTGCCAGCTTTGTGTACACTTAAAAACTACAACACAATAGATCACTCTACATAATGTTGGTTTTGATTAGGGCCAGTATTCATTGATTGGCATTAAACTATTCAGTGGCAGCTCTGTCCATTGATTTTCAATCCTGTTCCTGTTTGCCAGTCCTTCAGCCTCATTCGTTTATATGGTCACAAAACTCCACAGTGACTTATAATTACAGCAGGGGGTGCATTATCCACTATAACATTGTTGTATATTGCTGCAATGTGCTGGATAAAATAATTATCAAATTATTGAATTAATGCCTTTACAGTTCCAAAATCACAATAAAATAGGGTCAATAGTTCTTAACATAAAACCAAGGCTTGCATGTAATATTAATGAATTCCACAGATTTTTATAAGCTTTTACTGATGAAGTTCTTGTTTACATATATTTATTACTGTGTTCTATGCCAGTAAGTTTTACACACTAGTCTACTATTAAAATAATTAAAGATTAAATCATTTCATGCAGAGAGGTTCACCAAAGACATTGTCCATAGCATAATAACTCTCTAGGCCTGCTGAGCACGGTGATATTAAACATTACATGAGTAAGTTAATTAAACATCTGATTCTATGCTGATCATTTTAATAAGAGAGTGTGCAGAACAGAACCATAAACACATTCTTGGTTTCAAAAGGCTTTCTATTGGTTCTGTTTATTAAATGAAGTCGCTTTTAGCTGCACATTTTGCCCCACTTTGTACAGCAGATTATTATAAATGTGCAAAGAAAATTAAATTTGAGGATAACTTTTAGAATCAAGAATAATGTGACAGAAGAGAGTTTATGAGATACTTCTAAAGCAGTAAACAAATGAAATATAGCAGAAGCCATCAAGGGCCTAAGTTTTAAAATTGCATGAGCCGGTGTCTGTGAAAAGTGAAATATAGCAGTTACAGATCGATATTAGCTTAGAATGCAAATAATGGAAAGCAGAGGCAGATGGGAAGGGAAAGCAATTTTAATGGGAATGAGTGGAGTTGGTTGGGTAACTTTCCATAAAGTGTATCCATCAATTCATTGAGAACAGCACTATGGCTGTAATGGTTTCATGGTTTGGTGCAGTACAGTACGGTATGAGACCTGTTATTCAGAATGCTCCAGACCTTGGATCTTCATACCTTAAGTCTACTAGAAAATCATTTCAATATTAAATAAACCCAATATGCTGGTTTTGCTTTTAGTAAGGATTAATTATATCATAGTTGGGATCAAGTACAAGGTATGTTTTATTGTTACATAGAAAAAGGAAATCATTTTAAATAAATTGGATTATTTGAATAAAATGGAGTCTTTGGGAGACAGCCTTCCTGTAATACTGAGCTTTCTGGATAAGGGAATACTGGATAACTGATTCCATACCTGTGCCTGGCTTATTACCTACTGCCCTTATTATAAACCTGTGCTGCAATAAAGTTTATTTCAGTTTGCAAGCATTAGTCCTGCCTCTACCTCACCTCTACTTTTCCTTGTTCCCTACACCAAACACTAGTACCAGTGGCCCCTGAGACATCACGGTGGCCCATGGTTGTTAAAGTAACCTGTGTCCCTTGGTCCTTACATGAATTTTGCTTTTCACTTTGGTTACATAGTTAGTTGCATAGTTAAATCAGGTTGAAAAAAGACCATTTAAAAGTCCATCAAGTTCAACCGCTCTAAATGTAAACCCAGCATCCATTCACATACCCCTCCATACCCATTATTCATCCATCACTATATACCCATTAGTGATGGGTAAATAAATTTGGCAGACACAAATTTGTGGCGAATTTTCGTGTTTTGTTGCAGGTGAATTAATTCACAAAACTGCAGTGACAATTCGTTGGCGAAAAATCCACCGCTTCAAAAAAAATTGACACAAGTCAAAATCGGTGTACGCATGATTTAAGTCTTCCATCCATCTAACAGTTTAGTTGCACATCTCTGCACACTCTTTAGCTCATTTATATGCCTCTTAAGGGCTGGAGTCCAAAACTGCACTTCATACTCCAGGTGAGGCCTTACCAGGGACCTATAAAGAGGCATAATTATGTTTTCATTCCTTGAGTTAATGCCCGTTTTTACACAAGACAGAAGTTTATTTGCTTTAGTGGCCATAGAATGACACTGCCCGGAATTAGACAACTTATCTACAAAAACCCTAGATCCTTCACAGTTAAGGAAACTCCCAACACACTGCCATTTAATGCATTTATATTATTTTTGCCAAATTACATAAACTTGTATTTATCAATATTGAAACTCATTTTCCAGTTTGCTGCCTAGTTTTCCAATCAAATCATTCTGCAAAGTGCATCCTGCATGGAACCTATAGTTCTGCACAATTTAGTATCATAGTGCTAGGTAATATGTTGGCACTATATAAATACATGTTAATAATGGAAAAGCAAGGACCTACTACAGAGCCCTATGGTACTCCACTAACAACATTAGTCCAATTAGAAAATGTTCTATTTACCACCACTCTTTGTAGTCTATCTTTTAGCCAGTTCTCTATCCATATACAAATAATATGTTGAAGGCCAACATTCGTCAAATTAACCAGGAACCTTCTGTGTGGCACTGTATTGAATGCTTTAGCAAAGTCTAAGTAAATCACATCCACTGCCATCTCAGAATCTAGGTCCCTGCTCACCTTCTCATAAAAAGAAATTAAGTTATTCTGGCAAGATCTGTTATGCATAAAACCATGCGGGTGCAAACTCATAGTATTATGATTTGGCTTATAGTTTTGAAGCTGAGAACACAATCCCTTTTTGAATAGTGGCACCACATTAGCAATATGCAGTCAATCGGCACCATGCCAGACCGTATTGAATCCTGAATAATTAAGCAAAGTGGTTTGGCAATCACAGAGCTAAGCGTGCTAAGAACCCTGGGATGAATACCATCTGGCCCGGACCCTTGTTTATGTTCTGGTCTCTTTTGAATTTCATTAGTTGTATTACTAGAATTGGGACTATTAAGAAGGAAACCTTCATTAACTGCTTCCTCATTTGTGTAGGCAGATAAAAAATAGTTCAGAATCTCAGCTTTTTTTGTCTCATCAACCAGATGACCCACCTCTGATATTAAGGGTCCCAACCCTTCCTGCTTCATTTTTTTACTATTTACATTTAAAAACTAATTTTGGATTCCTTTTCCGTATTGATTCTAGCTTGGCTTTTTTGCATGATTTATTGGTCTCCTTGTACCTTATAAATGATTCGGCTGTCCCAGCTAACTTGAAAGCCTTAAAGGCACATCTTTCCTTACCCACCTCAATACCGACACTTCTATTGAACCAAAAAAGTTTTGCTTTGCAACGGCATTCCTTGTTTACAAGAGGAATAAACTGACATGTAAATTTATTAAGCAGCATTTTAAAGACTTCCCATTTTTTGCACGTCTAAAATTTTGTGTTTTAGCTACTCCTTATAGAATTGGCAACAGAATCTCAAAGAAGACCATGTTATGACCACTATTCCCTAAATGCTCACCCAAGCAAATAGATGAGTTCAGTATTATTAGTTATGACAAGATCCAAAAGAGAGTTATTCCTAGTAGGTTCTTGAACGAGCTGTAATAAAACGTCTAGGCAACCCCATTACCCCAGTCAATGTCTTGATAATTGAAGTCACCCATAGTAATAACTTGACCTAGTTGTGAAGCCACTTCTATTTGTAAAAGTAGCTGGGCTTCATACTCGTCACTTCTACAAGGTTGTTTAAAGCATACACCAATGATAATTTTCTTTGTAACCTTTTGCCCCATTGGGATTCCATACCCTCACCAGTGCAAGCAATGGTTGTTTCTTTAGTGCAGTCCCTCTGTCCCTCCTCAAAAGGGTGTAACCATTTATGACAGTCCAGTCACATGTTTCATCCCACCAGATCTCAGTGATACCAATTATATCTTCATTTTTAAAGCATACAGTTAATTCTAGAACTCTCATTTCACCTGACAAACTCAGTGCATTTGCCAGCATACAGTGCAGGTTACTACTTTTGCTTTTGCAATTTGCATTACGTAGTGGATAGTTATTCTGTTTTCCTTGTAACAGAGGTACCTCCTTAGCTGGAAAAGTGCATGCCCCCTCACTCCTCCCCCATGACTGTTTACTAATCCCACTGCCCCATCTACCCTAGCTTCCCCATAATTCTTTATCTCACTCACCCCCCCTCCTTGCCTAGTTTAAACACTCCTTCAACCTCTTAGCCATTCGTTCCACTAGCACAGTGGACCCCCTTCCATTGAGGTGCAATTCGTCACAATTACCCCAAGGAAAAAAATCAGCCCAGTGCTCTAGGAACCCAAATCCTTCCTTCCTACACCAAGACTTGAGCCACGCATTTAGCTCCCTAAGTTCTAGTTGTCTTCCTAAACTTGCATACATATACATTGGAAGACCTTCCCTTAATCTTAGAGCTTAGATACCTGAACTCACTCTTTAAGGTCTTCCATCTACCATTTATTTATCATTAGTACCAAATTGTACTAAGCCATTTGGGTCATGCCCAGCCCCACCCAATAATTTCTCTACCCGATCAACCACATGCCGAACCCTGGCATCAGGAAGACAGCAAACTGTTCAGTTGTAGCAATCCAGATGACACATTACCCTATAAATTTTCCTAATAATTGAATCCCTACAACCACAATCTGCTTAGGCCAGACTCTGCTCTTCTCCCCACCACTACTAGAGAAACTGGTCACAAAATCTGGTGAATCTGTTGGGATGTATAAACCCCAGAGCAGCCTCCATTTTCCTTTTGCCCACATTAGATTTTCTAACTGTTACCCAGCTAGCTGCCTCAACGCCCTGCTGCTGTTCTGTTCCCCCCAAACTATCTGACCCATCTAGATCCTGCTCAGTGAGCAAGAGACTCCTTTCAAGATTATCAATCGAAAAAAAAAATAATTAGGGTTTAAAACAAACTTTTGACCTAATTTGAACCTCCTTTAGTTTGGAACTCCTGTGGTTGTAATATCACTTAGAAATCCCCCTTTTAACTTCTGTGGTTTTAACTCCACTTACAGATCCCCCAATTAAAGAGCAAACACTTAAGAGCAGCTGAACAACAGAGTAAGCTCCACTGGAGTCCCAGGGGTTCTATTTATACAGTCTGTTCAGTTGCACTAATCAGACCCCACCCCCTCAAACTGAGGGAAAACTAACTGCAAAGTAAAGCAGGTTGTGAAAAACTTGCTGTAAGCACACTAGCACACCAAACTTTGCTATTTAGCACCTAAGACAGAAAAAAATATTATAAAATATTAAACCACAGTATTTAAATACAGGTATACAACCTTACTATAAAATAACAGTTAATAACAACTACCGTATATACTCGTGTATAAGCCAACCCGCATATAAGCTGAGGTACCTAATTTTACCTATGAAAACCAGAAAAACGTATTGACTCGCGTATAAGCCTAGGGGTGAGAAATGCATTTTAGGACATCTTCAGCAGAACACACGCTCCTGCACCATACTAACCACGCTAGCGTTTCCTGGTTTTCTGTTGGCTTCCTCCCTCTCCTTCACTATCCCATATGGGCTCTGGTGTAAGTGAGGGTGCTGCTGCTGCTGCTATGTACTGGGCTTTGGACCGCCTGTGCAAGTGAGAGCGCCAGCCTCCTATGTACAGGAGTGTGAGCAGGCACACTGTACGGGTGTGTGACAGGTGAACCTAGGTGCACAGGGCCAGTGCTTCCCCTTTAGTGCTCCTTAACACACAGCTGCTTGCTCCCCACTTTTCCAGCAGTGCTCCAGCCTGCCCCCTTTTCTGTCACCCCAAGCCCCGCACCACAAGAGAAAGAGGCAACCAGCGCAAGTACATGCTTGGGACAGTTGTCAAACTTACCGGCGCTAGGAATCAGGAGCAGATTTGTAGCCAGCAGCAATGGTGGGGGCCCTTTAGGACCTGGAGCCCCCTTGGTGCGGTCCTGAGGGGGTGCAGACACGTAAAGTAGCAGTGCCGATTGCGCTCCTTCATAATAGCCTCGCAGATTACTGGCCAGCAGCAATGGTGGGGGCCCTTTAGGACCTGGAGCCCCCTTGGTGCGGTCCTGAGGGGTTGCAGACACGTAAAGTAGCAGTGCCGATTGCGCTCCTACATAATAGCCTCGCGTAATAGAATGTGCATGCGCATGCGCATGCGAAGACAACATTACGGTACGTTTGCTGCTTCCTGCCGTCAACGTAGAATTTTTCATGCAGGCGCTGTGCAGCCAGCGGGAATGCATAGCAGGGTCCTCAGACTCCAACCGAAGGCACCAAAGGCACAAAGGTACTGGCAGCAGGCAGCTAACTATAGGGGGAAGCCCATTGACTTGTGTATAAGCCGAGGTAGACCTTTTCAGCACATTTTGGGTGCTGAAAAACTCGGCTTATACACGAGTATATACGGTACGTATCCTTTTCAGTTGATTTGTTTGCTTTTAGTTGCTTTTTCCAGTCAGCAGCCTGTTAGTAACTGATTTTGGAGCAGATTTGGATTTCTTGGATCATAAGATAAAAGGTTTTTGATTACTCAAAACTGGTCAACTTTCTGTAGATAAACCAAAGTAGGAAGTGAGCAAATTGGCTGATTATTAAGCCAGATCATTAAAACTATGTGTATTCAGTAGTAAAATTCAGAAATTTGGGAAATGCTTTCATACATTTGGAAAGGTTTGACCAGAGGGAAATCCCCATGTTTATTCTACAAAAAAAACAATCTTCCTCTAAATCATATGATTTAAATATCCTTTAGCATAAAGTGTCGGGGTAAATTTGCAACCACCCCTAAAACAATGCAGTTACATCTAAACATGGGCTCTCATCATATCTGCTTCCTAAAAAAAACAATTTCCTCTATCCTGAAATGTATTTTTAGGCCATAAAAAGTTATAAATGTGCATTTCCCAACTGTCAAGTTTTTTTGTATTTTTACACAAGTACTGATAAGTGTCTATAAACAGCATCTTTCTAACAGTGTGCATCTAACCCAATCATCCGGTATAGCAGTGTCTGAAAACATGGGAGAAAACTATCTACGGTAAATTAAATATCATAGGCCTGTGAAATATTGAACACAACCTAATAGCTTCAAATAAAGTTGTGCTTTACTGGGTTTGGAAATTGAATTTTGCTTGGAGAAAATGAAGTTAAGGGATCAATAGAGATGGATTATTTATGACAGAAAACACGGATATGTGTAAGCACAAAAGAATGTCCACTACAAGTATCGGTCTGCTGTCATAGCCAGAATTTGGTTTCTGGAAAGAAAAAGATTTTAAGCACCTTATGAAATTAAAAAATACGTGTTTGTATTAAATGTTTAGCTTTTTATTTTTTTAACAATGTAATGCATACATTCAAAGAACATTTTAAAAAAATGAATGAGTTAATAATGCTGCTCCAGCAGAATTCTGCACTGAAATCCATTTCCCAAAAGAGCAAACATATTTTTTTATATTCAATTTTGAAATCTGACATGGGGTTAGACATATTGTCAATTTCCCAGCTGCCCCTGGTCATGTGACTTATGCTCTGATAAACTTCAATCACTCTTTACTGCTGTACTGCCTCCCTTCCCCCCCAACAGTCAAACAAAAGAACAATGGGAAGGTAACCAGATAGCAGCTCCCTAACACAAGATAACAGCTGCCTGGTAGATCTAAGAACAACACTCAATAGTAAAAACCCATGTCTCACTGAGACACATTCAGTTACATTGAGAATGAAAAACAGCAGCCTGCCAGAAAGCATTTCTCTCCTAAAGTGCAAGCATAAGTCACATGACATGGGGCAGCTGGGAAATTGACAAAATGTCTAGCCCCATGTCCGATTTCAAAATTGAATATAAAAAAATCTGTTAGCTCTTTTGAGAAATGGATTTCAGTGCAGAATTCTGTTGGAGTAGCACTATTAACTGATGCGTTTTGAAAAAAACATGTTTTCTGATGACAGGATCCCTTTAATGTAAAAAAAAAACAATTTCCTTGCAAGTCATGTCATGTTGGATGGCAATTCTTTTATGCAAACATTTGATTTTGTATGCGCTTCCGTTTACAAATAAAAATACACCAACTTTTGTGTCCCCCCAAATGTCTCAAAAATTCCCTGTATTCTACAGAGATCCGGAGCCAAAAGGATTTGTCTGAATATTATGTTCACAATCCCTGTAGCCAGCGATCGTTTCTTATCTTAAAAAACAAAAGAAAAAGGCACACCAATGTGAAATATCGTAGAAGCCGGTATCAGGGCCCTGCTTGGTTGGTACTTACTCAAATATTTGAATGTTTTTATTATATAACAAAGTAATCACTTACACTTCAGATTAGAATACTCTGCCTAACGCGTTTAATCTGAAGTGTAAGTGATTACTATGTTTTATAATTAAAAACATTCAAATATTTGCGTTTCCCTTTGTTGCTCGTATGATTCCCCAGTACAAAGTATCTTTTATTTGCTAACTGACCCGTGAGGACCTGACCGCGATTGAGCTAGGAAGTAGATGAGAAGACGCCGGGACTGTGGGACACGAGGCAACTAATGCGTCCGTGAGCAGGATCGCAAGGAAAGCGAGCGCAGCATATTGTGAAACCGTGAGGAGAGCAGTGACACCACGTTTAAGGAAAGGGCTGAGCCTTACCACACTGCGGATCTATACCAACTTGCAGCCGTGTCCCGGAAATCCTGTAAGTACCAACCAAGCAGGGCCCTGATACCGGCTTCTACGATATTTCACATTGGTGTGCCTTTTTCTTTTGTTTTTAAAGATAAGAAATGATCGCTGGCTGCAGGGATTGTGAACATAATATTCGGACAAATCCTTTTGGCTCCGGATCTCTGTAGAATACAGGGAATTTTTGAGACATTTGGGGGACACAAAAGTTGGTGTATTTTTATTTGTAAACGGAAGCGCATACAAAATCACGTTTTAATATTATTTTAGGGGTGGAATCCCTCTGTACTTTGCACATCCAGTGTTTTATTTTTGCGCAAGATATATACTGCTATATAATTCTTTTATGCAGTTTACACATCAGATTTTTTTATCTGTGCCATTATTTTGTGCAGCTCCGACTCTATCCAACAAAATCTCCCATGTAGATAATTGCATGTGTAAGGCTAGTATCACATGTGGCATTTTCTATTCTGACAAATACTTGGCAAGATTGGTTTCAAAAATCAGATATCCAGACAATGGGCCATATTAGCAGACTTTCTGCTTCCATCCTACTTAGTCCTTTTTCCACTATGGAACTAGTATACTTTCTAATCTTTTAAAAAGTATTTTAGTGTATGACTTAAAAGTCTGAATATAGTATTCATATTAGCTTAAGTTTGGACACATGTTAGGGCCTTTCCCTAGTTTATTAAGTGCTACTATAGTCGCTTTCATAATTCCCTCTGGCAATTTAGCTCAATCTTGCTTCCCTTAAAAGTTTTAAAATACTGGGTACAACCTGCAATTGCAATATTTTGTAATATGTACCAGGAGGTTTTTTTTTTTATTATTATAAATTGTATTACAGGTATGGGACCTTTTATCCAGAATGCTCTGGACCTGAGGTGTCCAGATAATGGACCTTTCTGTAATTTGGATCCTCATATCTTAAGTCTACTAAAACATCATTTAAACAGTTAGTAAACCCAATATGATTGTTTTGAATCCAATTAGAAATTATTACATCTTAGTTGGGGTCAAGTACAAGGTACCATTACATTACCTACATTCAGCACAAAGCTGCTCTTTCCAGGTTGCCTTATTATCTCACGATAAGGGGTCTTTCAATAATTTACCATACCTTAAGTCTGCTAAAAATAATTCTAGAATTAAAATAAAAGATAAAAGATCCCAAACATGTACCACCTGTTACTATGTAAGTTGCTCTGTTCTGCCAATGCTCCTAAAACTGATATTTGTAAATTAGCTTTCAATTTAGGTAAATACAGCTGAAAAATAGTAAGTATACCATAAAGTTAATAGAGCAGAAAAAAAGAAAAGAATATAATTTTTAATGTCACTGGATACCGTCATAATAAACAATACAATCTTATTTTTAGAATCAGCCATTCAATTTATTCTATTATCTATGGGATTGAGTTAATTGTGGAGAATAAAAAAAAATTGTGGAGAGATTTATAAGCACCTCAAAACAATAACACTTCTGGTACTTGGCTTTGAGATACAAATTAATTATTACCACCCTAACAATAGCCTGAAGCGGTACAACTAATTAACAATTTGAACTTGAAATCCCTTTGCTGATGTTCATTACGGTGTTCACTGTAAATCAGAAAAAAAAAATCTTTGGAAACTATTTGGCATTATTGAAAGAAAAGAAGTATATTCTGTCAGCATAATGTGATTTTGTACAGCGATGAGACAGAACGGAATTTCTCAGGTATGTCAATATTGTCTGCTGAATCCAAATCACACAATGTGATTGCTATGACAGTCGAACGGTATATTTTGGCATGACATGTTTCAGAACGCATATATATATATATATATATATATATATATATATATATATATATATATATATATATATATATATATATAATTAGATCCTAAAAACAATATAGCTGTTCATTTTCCAGCTCATGTCTATAGATAAGAAGAGTTGATAAACCTACAGATTTCATGTACTCTCACCTATCATCTGAATATGTGATTATATGTGAAGTACTAAAGCCTTACCTGTTGGCATGGTTAAAAGTCACAGATAGGACAACATTCCAAACAGAAATAAACTGGAAAATAATCAGTCTTATAAAGCACAACCCAACCTATAGTAACATTGATTTCTAATATTTATAATTAACTGATATAATATTGTTCCAAAAATGTTCCTTAACAAATGTGAAATTACATCCTATCCTCATTCGAATGCTAATGTTCTGTTTCCTTGTGCTAATGTTCTGTATGATTGCCATTTTAGAACATTTATTAAAAACATGAAATAATCCATCTCACCTGGCTGCCCTGCAGCAAAAGGTATTGTGTTGTTTACAATATTTGCTCTTTTCAGCATGTGTTCTTATTAATACTAGAACACCAAACCCTGGCTGTGTTGGTAATAGAAAAACAGGTAGGATGTATTCATATTGGTTTGAGGGCCCTGTGGTTGTAATGTACTTTACTGAACTTGTTTAAATACAGTTGGGCTGCATACATTGTAATCCAATTTGTTCTTATTTCTGTAGATTTTTTTTGTTTTCAAATCAGAGAAGCAGTTGAGAACAGCATCCCTACCAGTATTCCAAAGTTTCCCAATAACATCAGAGCAGGGGAGATACAGGGTTGCACCAGCAACATCAGCGCAAGGGCAGAGAACAACAAACCCCAGGGCTTATTAAAGGAGAAGGAAAGCTATGGAGGCATTTTATTGCCAATAGTGCAACTAGAATGCTATATTTATTCTGTAGAATGTTTTGCCATACCTGAGTAGAAGCTCTCTGTTTGTTTAGGATAGCAGCTAGAATATAAGCTTGCTTTAACATCACTTTCTGCCTGAGTTTCTCCCTGCTCACTTGTAGCTTTGGGCTCAGATTACAGCAGAGAAGGGAGGGGAGAGGAAGAGGAGCAAACTGAGCATGCTCACGCCCAGGGCAAGGAGGTTTAAGCTGAAGGCAGGAAGTCTGATACAGAAGCCCATGTGTACACAAAAAAGGAAAGAAATTCAGTGTTTCTTTTGACAGAGGACTCACAGCACTACTTTGAGGGTTTACTGGTATATTTAGGTGAACCTTTCTGATAAGGCTTACTTCGTTTTAACCTTTCCTTCTCCTTTATCAACAGCACAGAGGGAGTTAAGAGGAAGAGGGAGCACAGCCCAAATGTAAGATCCCAGCATTAGGAGAAGACAGACAGAGAAAGGGTGAGGATAAGGAGAAAGATGGAAAAGCGAGGGTCAATTCATGTCTGAGAGGAAGGAAGAGGAAAGAAAGAAAATACCTATAGGCAATGGAAGGTAACAAGGACGATAATATTTCATAACATAGTAAATTATTGTTGACTTGCTGTATACTCTAACTGATGTCTCAAGCTTGTTACCTAAAGGACTGTTACTGTGGCTGTTAACCAAGGGTATCTTTTCTGTTCAACTTGGTTGTAACTAGTTAATGAATAGTATACATTGCTCTTATTGCATAACCAATAGTCTAATAGTGCCTAATCATCTGTTTCTGCTTTTTTTTAAATTGGTCACTACTTCATGATAGTAAATACCTAAAATTATGTAATCCCATTGTGAAGAGTTCACTTGCTACAACACCACCATGGTAACAGTTTTCCTCTATTACCTTGAGCCTCAAGATTTTCTGCAAGAAAAATTCTGTTCATAGTAGTGTTGAACCTGTATGTGCTGTCTAACAAAACAATTTATGATCCAGAGCTATAGATTAACTATAGATTTTATGATTCTGGGTTCCACACATTTTTAGTTTGGATCACTTAGGAGCAGATTTATCAAGGGTCGAATTTATGTTTTGGGCAAATAGGTCAGTTTTAGATCAAATTCAAATCAAAGTAATGTCGCATTCAAATCATACGAATCAATCTTTTTCCCAAATAAAAACTTTGAGTTTTCAAAGTCCACTAATTGACTCCAAATAGGTTCTATGAGGTCCCCCATAGGCTAAAACAGAAATTTGGCAGGTTTTAGATGGCAAATGGTCAAAATCAAATTTTTAAAGTGCAGTACATGATAAGTTTCGATATTTGAATTTTACAATTTTTTTTCAAATTCAAATCAAATTTGGACTATTCCCTAGTCAAAGTACACACAGGTTAGCTAGAAATTTAATTTTTTTAATTAGAATTTTCATTCTGACCTTTGATAAATCTGCCCATTATTGTATATGAAAGCATTATTCTGCACATGTGGCATGTCACTGCACAGAATGTTGTCCATTAGTAATTGTGTATACATATGTAATAAATGTGAAAGATCCTTAATAGTACCCCCCTTACAGAACCTATTTATCTGTATTTGCAATGTAAGTTATTAGTAGGATTTTTTCCTGGCAAGTTGAAAGTGCACTGAAGACTGAAAAAAGACTTAAGGAGATGTGTAAATGACAAAATGATCCTTTCACTGGAAAATTTAAACTACAACTTCCATGGAGAGTTGTGCCACAGATCATTTGGCAATGTGAATGAGAGTTAGGGGATTATTTACTAAACTCAGAATGCAAAAATCACTTAAAAAAATCACAAATTTTTCGGAATTTATTAAACCCCGAGGATGGAAAAGTCAGAATCTGAAAGTCCGGCATCTCAGACCTGTCAAAGTTGCATATATGTCAATGGGAGACGTCACAATGATTTTTTGATGTGCGATGGGTTTCGAGTTTTCATAGTTTTCTGGTGAAAATTACAAAAAAAAATTGAAAATCAGACGAAAAATTCCAGCAAACCAAATTTTCAGGAAAATGTAATAATAAATAAGCATAGAAAACCCGAGTGGATTTGATCAGAGATTGTAGCAGAAAATATTGAGATAAATTCGTACTTTGATAAATAACCCCTAACAGTATATGTTGTTCTTAATTGCCATTACATATAGAGGCACATTTATTGAGGGTCAAATTTCGAATTCATGTGAGTTTTTTTAAACATATGAATTCAATTTTACTTGAAATTCGAATATTCGTTTAAGAAATCGAGTATGTACAACAAACGAATTTTAAATTTACAGACTCGAAAACTCGAATTGAATTTGAATGGAATTCAACCAAACTCAATTGTCAGGAAGGCTACAAACAACTCCAAATTGGTCACTGCACCTCTCCAATTGACTGATACAGTAATTTGGCAGGTTTTAGGTGGCGCATAGTAGAATATGAAGTATTAAAGGGCCAGAGTATTAAAAAACTCAAATCGTGTTCAGATAATTCCCTAGTTAAATTTAACAGTTTTGACTGTAAAAATAATTCAAAAATTAGAATTCTAATTTTCAATTTGATAATAAATCTGCCCCATAGAGTAAATACAGTTGAAAACAAGGGAGAAGTAAGGGCTCTGGGCTTGATTCAATTTAGTAAAAACACAAGGTGCCGATATAAAAAGTTAGCAGTGCCATTAAGTTCAGTACTTAATTGGACCACTTAGTATATAGTCCTGTATAATGGTAAAGATTGTTTTTTTTTGTAGAAAAATATTTCACTAGGTAGCATTTACCATTTTTTTGAAGCTGGGGCATTAAGAGAAAGTTGGTGGAAGTAGCAGAACAAAAACGTAATAAAAACTTAAATATTTGCACTTTATCTTCTGGTGATTTTGCATCATTCTTCATTTCTTTCTTCACTGCTTCTTTGTTGTGTTCCTATTGGGCATCATAGCCCAATAGGAAGAAGCTTATGGTACTGAAAATTATCATAAAATAAAATATTTAGATGAAAGAAAACATCAAGCCCAGGTTTCCCTGTAATGGAAGGGGCATCTGTATGTGAGTCACACAATATTGTTTATCATCATGATTTATTTATGAAGCACCAACAAGTAACGCAGCTCTTTATAATAATTTATAACAAAGAGGGCCTTAAAATAATTTATCAAGTAGGGGTTACAGCGTGACATGCTCACAAGAGCTTTGTTTAATGATTCTACTAAGTTTTGCTTGTGATACATAAAGGGCTTGCTCTTCATCACTATATCATATGAAGGTGGGGAAAATAACCTTTTGTTTCTTTTAAAGAACTTCATTTCCTTAAATTACTCGACTAAGTTTCTTAATGTTATGGGTCTGCTTTAATTAGAAAAGCCATTTAGACTATTCAGTACGAGAAATTTTCAAGAATTTAGTTTTCAATGGTTTAGGTCTGTGCATAATTTAAGACTGTTGTGCCATCAGTTCCCGTGTTACAGTCCCTTTAATTTGTCATTATAACCAACTGCATGCCTTCATCATGGGGAGGCACATTATCAAGGGTCGAATTTCGAATTCATGTGAGTTTTTTTTAAACCTCCCATAAATTCTAAATTCAACCAATAGAAATGTAAGTTTTCTATGAAAAAAACTTGAATGCAAACATCATCATATTGATCCCTGGACCTCTTCCATTGACTTATACAGCAATTCGGTCAGTTTTTTTTTTAAGGTGGCGAATAGTCAAATTCGAGTTCTTAAAGGGTCAGAATGTGATAACTTTGAATTAAAACTCGAATCGAGTTTGGATAATTCAAATTTGAGAGTTTTGACCAAAAAAAAAAATGAGAAAATTAGAATTAGAATTTTTACTTCGACCCTTAATAAATCTGCCCCTAAGAGTAAGAAATGAGAGATTATATTGTTTTTGTACTTACATGGGGAAAGTCCCATAAGCGATACCTTGAACTTGCAGTAGACACAAAAAGGAAAATATTTTAAAGTGTTGTATGCAGGTAACAGCATGTATGTTGCAGCTACAATCTAGTCAATGTGTGTTCCCATTATGTTACTGAATGCTGAAGGTCAGCTGACACATACAGAAGTCTTGTAGGGATGGCCAAAGCACCCCCCCCCCAACTGCACATCTCAAAGGAACCTTGAAATTACCCCAGTATTACTTCATAAGAAAGCCTGTCATTGACTAATGGGTTGTGCAAAAATCTCAAATTTCTTGGGAACTTTTCAGTTGGTTGTCATTTTTTTTTATATAGTTTTTCAATAGTGTTCTACTTCTGATTCTTTTCAGCTTTCAAATTGGGGTCATTGTCCATGGTAGCTAAAAACTATTTCTCTGTAAGGATACAAATGTATTGTTATTGTTACATTTTATTACTTATCTTTCAATTCAACTGTTGCTCAAACTACAATTCCCAGCATGCCTTTTATAAGCAACTTGGAATGACATCATGCATGTACGTATGTAGAGCTCTCTTTCATGCATGATGTCAGAGAGGAACCCCAGAGCACCCTTTTATCAAGCCTAGATCTTTGCACAACCCATTAGACAATGACAGACTTTCTTATGTTATATTTTTTTTAAAGCAAAGTTAAGGGTTTGTTATTTGTGTTATTTGTGTTATTACTTATACTGCACGAAAGAAGGAAGCAGGTACCGGCACACAGGTGCAATTCAAGTAGGGGAATTAACCCTTACGTGTTTATTCAGTCGACACACAACGTTTCGGGGGCCACTCCCCCTTCGTCAGGTGACGAAGGGGGAGTGGCCCCCGAAACGTTGTGTGTCGACTGAATAAACACGTAAGGGTTAATTCCCCTACTTGAATTGCACCTGTGTGCCGGTACCTGCTTCCTTCTTTCGTGCAGTGCGGTGGAAGTGCCGACTTCCTAGGGTCTGAGCACCAGGTCTACTACTCCTTAGGGCCCGGGTGTGCACGTGAGTGTGTATCTATTACTTATACTGCACTCTGGTGCGAATTATAAAATCTGCACTCTTTATTTTAACTGACAGATGGCATCCCTACATACTTTCTGGGTTTCAAAAAGGATACTAATCTTTTTTCCTTCCTGATTTTACAAAGGAATAATATTTGAAATAATTATATTAAAAAAAATCCTTCAATAAAAAATATACCTGCTCTGTTTACACTTTCCGGCCTATTCCTTTTTCATTAAACAGTCTCTTTAGTTATTATGAATGTTTTCCAGCTTTGTAGCAGCACTATATCCAGCCTATCTGAATCTGATGACTGTTTAATATTGGCAAGCAGAAATGTCATGCTAATCTCAATACTTTAGATAGCAATGTAATGGTCCATGTAGAGCTACAACAGACGAACTGGTTGGGGTGCCAACTTTGGAAAGCTATGGGACACAAAAGAGTGTTATAGGGTAGCATTTGCTTCTAATAAAGTTGATCAATTAAAAAACACCAGGGAAATTAAAACAAAGTAAAAAGAAGTGCTTTAAAGCAGCCATGTTTTTACAAATGTGACAGGGACATAGCTATGAAGCTACATTAAAAAAACAACTTGCTATATTATCTCAGTGTGTAGTGTTATAATGCTGTGCTTTGATTTTATGTGCATGTGTAGCCAATTGTAAGTCATATCAAAGGGCAACATCAAGGAAGCTTTATAGATGACATTATTATTTACAGTTTTTGCCTTCTGTATTTTATGGCATAGGGATAAAATGAATCCTTATAATTAATTTGCAGACAGATGATGTACCCCCTTATACACAGGTCAGTGAACTCTCAGCTCACTTCATACATCTTTTTAGTTTTAACGTAGGGAAAAAATTATTTCTAGTAATACCCACATCTTATGAGTCATGTTACACGAATGACATGTGCACTTATTATAACTGATGAAAAGGTGATTTACTGACGATAAGGATATATTTTACTGGTTATTCGTGGCTGTTTTGTTATAAGGTGACACCTTAGAGCCTTTTTATTTGTCTTTCTCACTTCCATAGCTTCAGTAATGATCTGAGTAAATACGTTAGAGTACACCTCGGGAATAAACAAAAAAAACAAGACAAATTGTTTCACATTAAATTCAAATTTATCTCTAAGATGAGGTAATTTTACCTTTTGGATCTGTGTGTGCTCTTATTTATTTACATGCAAGTAATGTTGGCACATGAATATTTAAGTTAGCAACAACAGCTGCTGTCTGCCACTTGCTGTTCCAAGCTTTCCCACAGTGATATTTGGCTAAGATTTGTGCAGGAAGGTGGTAGACAGAGCAATAGTCAGCACAATAATAGTGAACAAATGTATGTAGGAAGGGTAAAAAAAAACAAACAATATGTTATGTGCTGAAGAGTGCAAATGTGATATGTGAGTTATGGGGGAAATCTTTAGAAAGGGCTGATGCAGAACTAAAAGATAGCGATATAAAACAGCTTGTCTCATCAGTTCTTTCTGGGCATTGCATCTGTAGTAAAACACAGTACTTTAGTTCTGCTGTTAAATCCCAAATCAAATACAAAACCGAGTAATGATAGGGAAAGAACAGGGAGTCTGCTGTGCATATTTGCTTGACAATGGTATGAAATGTACAAGCATGGAAGTTTTACTAACCTCGTATAACATTGTAATGCTCAGAACTATAACTTGTGCCAGATTGCTATTCTGCATTCTTCTTTCAAGAAGAATGGTATTGATTTTTTCTATTTGTTATAAAAGCAATTGTGTTGTGTTTTTTCTCTCTTCTATTAGATTTTTTTCTCTGCTTTCAGAAAGTCTCACAGTATAGAAATGCCTACAGTTAATATGTGAAAAGGAGGTAAGTTTGTTCCAGGTCAGGAAACAAATAGCAACCAATCAGATATTTTGTTTTCAGTCACTCAACCAGTAATTTTTGCTATGAGTTACTAAGGTAGGTTCACATTTTAGTCATTGCTTTACACAATTTTTTCTTGTTTAATGGAAAAATGTTAAATGTCTGTGTTTTCCTACTGTTATGCTTCTGAGAGAGGGAACTTCTAAAGTAACATATGCAAAGCATTGTTTACAGTTCAATGGGCCAGCCTGTGGCTCCTTACACTCCTGTGTCTGACTGACCTGAAAATTAGTAGGGGACAGGCGCCATCCCTCTTTGATAGAGCACTGCCTAACAAAGAAGGCTCTCTATTCAAAGGATTTGTTACAGGTCTCTGCACTGCTTTTTTGCACCTTGCATTCTGCATTCTGCTACATAAATGATCCCCTACAATATACAGTACAGGGGCTGCACTACTTCACTTCACTACTTCACATACATTATCTCCCAGTACTGAATGTTGGGGCACCATGCAAAAAATGGCTGCAGAGTTTTCTGTTCTTTTTGTTATTTTCAAATTATTTCCTTCTTTTTGCATTATGAGGCATAGCAGTGTGAGCTCCAAATCCAGACAGTGCTACATTCAATAACTCTTGAAACTGCATGTTGGGGCTCGAGAAGGATGGCAATGTAAAGAGTGCAGTGAAGACATGAGGGTCATTATCAGATGTGCAGCCTAGGGATTCCCATGCCCATACAGTACTGCCATGGCATTAAATAAATAAAACATCCTTGCATTTAACAGCGCTTGGCCCTGTACTTTTGGCTGGACTTACTGTCTTTTGCAAGGCGCAGCATGCATCACAATCTCCCAAAAGCAAATTCCTGTGTGTTCAGGCAAAACTCTTTCACTTTTTCTAGCATGTATTTATATGCCATTTGTGCCATAAAAGCACCAAAAGCCTTTATCCTCACACATTTACAGTATAAGGTCATGTAACTTCTCCATGATTTGCAAGGTGCAGCTTGCATCACCAATCTCTCAAATGAAAATCCCTTTGTGTTCAGGCTAAACTCTCACTTTTTCGAGCATGTATTTATATGCTATTTGTGCCGTAAAAGCAACAAAAGCCTTTATCGTGACACATTTATATGGTCATGTAACTCCTCTATGATTTCTAAAATTGTAAAATTTTACAGTAAGAGGTACATTGTTCTATATATAACACGTATGAGCCTTGAGTAGCCTGATTAAAATATCCTGATAAATGGAGCTTTGTGATGTAATCAGTTATAATTTGTGCTTAGCAATGTTACTTGCCTCGCGTGACTTACTGAAACGTAAGCATTAAAAATGTATTCTCTGTTGTGAAATATGGGACTTCAAATGATATAACCTTTATAGAAGCACATGTGTCCCTGTGTTTATGGCCATAAACTCATTTGCAAGGGAGTTCTTTATTTCCCATATCATGTGTTCTCTGGATAACGCATTTGCTTCTTGATCTGTATGCCCCCTTCATTATATATCATTCTTGTTTCAACCAAAGCATGAGATTATTTGCAATACCTAAAATAGCATTATACAGTATATCCTGGCATAACAGATTAAACAATTCATTCTCTTTGTTTGCACTGTGCCCACGTATGTTTCCCTTCTTTCTCCCCTAAGACGTTTATGCTTTATATGTTCTTATTATCACTTATGTTGAAGCTGTAAGAGGAAGCTTGTAAATCTGTTAGTTACATATGTTTCTGATGTCTACCAAAAGCAAAGAAACAACACAAACTGTTTTGCCACCTACCAGAAGATCTGTTGCTGATGAAGTGACCACTTGACTGACCTAACTGACTAAAATGTTTTTGAAATTTCCACATAGAAATGTCACTACAGTGATTTCATATTTCTGTGACTAAGCTGCTTACATGGCTTTAGGCATCAACTAATCTCAGCAATATCCATAGTCAACAATAGAAGCAGAAAAGCTCAGGGTTTTAGTCACTCCATAGAATAATCCAAGGTCAGTTAACCAATTGGCAATAGTTGATTTGTACACTGTACTTACAAACAGCATTTTATACTTCATCAGAATGTCCATAAAAGAATAATAATATTGTTGAACAGTGTTTGTAACATAGAAGTATAATGTTGTAGTTTTATGATGTCAATATTGAACACATGTGTAAAGCGCTGCAGAAATGTGTTGCACTATAAAAATAACAGAGAAATAATGAATCAGGGATGCTCTCAATCTCAGTAAATAATATAGATGAATACAGAAACATATCCAAGCCCTAATTTGTGTATTCAAATGTAACATTTTACAGTTGCAATATGTTATCAAAAAAATATCACTGTCATTTGGCTAGAGTATTAAAGTCATATATTTTTAAAGGTTAAAATACAGATTCAATACAGGTGGTAACATTTACAGATCATTTGTACATATAGACAAAACAGAGATGGTATTATGCATTTTCTCTAACATACAATACTCTACTGCAGGATGAATTATCTGGCTACATTATAATTTATATTATCAGTACAATTGTTCTTGTTGACTGAAATTGTATCTTCTACTTTAAAGTTACAAATCTTTCTGTATTTTGTTTTTAAATCTGCATTTGACAAAACTGATCAGGATAGACCTAAACATATTATATTGTGCTAGATATCTTTATAATAAACCTTTTGTTTAGGCATTTAGAGGCTTTGTCTGTAAGATAGTTATATGTTAACTGCCATATTTAACTAGATGCAGAAGAGGACAAAGGCCTCAGAAACACCTATTGGACACAAATTCCAAGACAAAAAAAAAATATTGGTGCTATTATCATGATCAAAAATGTTAAATTGTTTGGTCAAATTGTTTATATGCTGCAAATGAAGTAAACCAAACTACAGTATAGCCTAATATCTCAAAGGTAATTAACTTTTAATTATGTGAATTAACAGTGCCTGACAAATTATCATTCAACTCTGAAATTAAATTCTTTCGTGCCATTAGATTGGTTTGTTGAGTTCAAGTAGGGAGAAAGTAGCACTTGATATAGAAATAATGATGCTTTGCTGGGCTTGCCCTTGGTTGAACAACTCTAGTGCATAAATAACAAAGGTTGGAAGGTCATTAACAAAGACCAGTTGAGAGAACATCATTAGTTAAACACATCAATATAATGATGTTATATTCAATACATATTACATCTACATATAAAATTAAATTCTGATCAATATACATTTGCAGAATTACAGAAGGGACCAGCTCCTATAGAGTCCATTTTAAGCAAGATATGGAGATCCAAATTACAGGAAAAAGTCTTATCCAGAAAACCGCAGGTTCCAAGCATTCTGGGTAATAGATCCCATACCTGTAGTAAACATTTTAAAAAGTGTGTTTAACATTTCTTGAAAATCTACATTTTCATTTTATGTATATCAGTACATAATCACAGGTACCATAATGAATGCGATACCTACTTTTGGTCCCATTTTTTATATTTTCTTTTCTTCTACTTCATTTCTATACTGACATTACACTAAATGTTAATTCCACCCCCATGAGTATAAGTTTCCATATGTACTTGAGCATTTTCTGAATGCAATCGGCCCCTATGCTCATATAAATAAGCAGATGCCATTCATGACAGAGCACATGCAGAAATAGCAGCTCTTCCATTTTCTTCACCAGATTTTTCTGCCAGCAAGAAAAATACCATTAAGTATACCATTACCCTTAGGGCAATGGCCTATGCAGTGTTTTGATTTGAGCAGATCCAAATACACTGAAAGAAACATTAAGTTAAGTTGAGACCAGATGTTAAACCAATACCATTTCCTGATTCAGCATGGGAAAAACTTGCTATTGATATTGTCGGTCCTTTCACAGATGCTCCTATAGACTGTAGATTTGCTATAACCTTGATAGACTATTACAGTAAATGCACAGAAATTGCATTTGTTTCTCATGTAACATCAGCGACAGTAATAACATTTCTGTCACAGTCTTCAGCAGAGAAGGTAATCCAAAGGAGTTAATATCAGACTACGGACCACAGTTTGTCTCATATGAGTTTGAATCCTTTCTGAAAGAGAGGAATATTGTGCATAGGAAATCTTCAGTGTATTACCCACATGCAAATGGAGAAATCGAGTGTTTCAACAGAAGTCTGAAAGAAGCACTACAGAGAGCAAATCTTACTGGGAAATCTTGGAAAGTATTAACAGAGTTCCTACATAACTACAGAGCAAAGTGTCATGCAACAACCCAATCATCTCCAGCTGAATTATTACATGGCAGACAGATGCGCACTAAGTTACATGTTGCAAACATCAAACTTCCACAAAATACTGTGCCTACAAAATCGTCTACTGCTGACATTGTCAAACGTCAACAAGCCAAATGCAAGGCTTATACTGACAGAAAACATGGTGCCAAAGAAGTACACTTTCAGCCTGGATCTTTAGTCAGAATTAGGAAACCAGGAATACTGAAACAAGGATAATCTACATTTACTACACCACTTAAAGTGAGATGCCAGCGAGGACCATACACATATGAACTTTCTGATGGACGCATCTGGAATGCAAGTTGTCTTGCTCCTGTTAGATATAACTTTGGAGAAGTTCCATTTGATGAAGGAATTTATCCTACTCCTGATGTCAACTGCAATAGGCCTGAAGAAAGTGAACCTATAAGGCGTACTGAGAGAATCAGAAAACTACCTGCTAGGACCAAGGACTTTGTGATGTTAAGAATGTATAATATTGTTTTAAAATGCATACTGTTTAGCTGTTTATTATAGTTGCCCAAATGCTTTCCTACTAAAGGGGGTATATGTGGTGTTTATGCAAATGACCTGTAGACACTGTGCGCATGAGTTATACTGTGTATACATAGTACTATCAATACTGCTTAAGAGTGATCGAGTTGGAAGTTACTGTTGTGTAATGGCTGCATGAGTCTGCTAATAAAGCACTGTTATACTCTACTCATCCTCGGATACCAAAACATAACAATGCACAATAGCGTAATGATCGGATATTAACCATGGGCGGATTTTCATTAAGGCTTGGGGAGGCTAAGCCTCCCCAAACCTGTTTGTTCAAAAAAAAAAAAAATAATAAAACCCTCCAAAAAAATCAAAGCAAAAGAAAAGAGAAATCCTATATTGACTGACCCGTGGTTCTGCTTGTGCCTGTTCAGGGGGGTGGGCAGCTGCCGATACCAAATTTCTACATGTCAGGGTAATTCCAGTGTGCAATGACATCACCATGAGATTTGCCAGAAACTCGCAAGATCTTCAACAGGTGAATTCCACAGCCGTTCTGAGCTCCTTCAACTGTGCTCCCAGTTAGGTAGAAATGATTACTGCAAGGTAATCCCAGATGGATCCACTCTTGGACACCGTCACTGGCTTACAGAATAAAGGACTGAAGAGAAAGGAACTATTCTGAAAGTGCTTTATTAGTTTATATAATATACTTAAAGTTAGCTTGTAAAGAGTCTTTATAATAGAGTCTTGTCTTGTAAATTGTGCCATGTGGTGTCTTTGCTGCTCTGTGTATTTGTGACACAGAGCTACCCTAATACTAGTGTGTTTCTGAGTCCCTAGATTTGTGCTACATTCAGCATTCTTATAGTTCTGTGATAGCACTCCCATGTTACTGCCCTTCAGCACTGAAAATAGAGCAGTGAGAATAGTTAAAGGTGCTGCAAGTTATGATAGTGAAAGAGACAGAGGAGAGGCTGATTGCATATCCAGAGTTAAAAGGCATAGCAGTCCAGTCAGTAAACAATTTAGGGAAATGAGGAGGAGAGCCTTGTGCATTAGAGTGATTGCATTACAAATTATAATAGAGAAACAATATTGTCTAACCTCACTGTCTACTCTCTAGTGCCAGGTTGACATACTATGGATTTGTTAATGGTGCTAACTTTCTTATTAACTGTGATTTATAACATGAAGTGGTCCTAAACAATAAACTCAAGGTAAACGGACCCTGGTGTCTCATTAGGGCAGTACCCCCTCCCTGTATCCATTTTTAGATTAAAGAAAGTCCTCTTTGGCTGACGCTACAATGTAAACTTCTGAAGTAGTGCCCAGGTGAGAGCTAACCCAATTACTCTTGAGCAGCTAGGCCAGATTGTGTAAGGGCAGCAGATTCTATAAAACTTGCCTAAGAAGATAATATTAAGGATTAGACTTCTTGATGGGCAGCTTGGGCCCCACCAAATTTTGATCTGGACAGTATGTTTTTTCTTCAGGCTTTCTTCAGTGTGTAAGACTGCATATTCATTGCATTTTATGTAAAAGTAGACCAATAAAATGATTTGATGTTAAACAAGCCAATCATTAGTCCTGATTTATAGTAATGTGGATGAACAGCACATTGCTCTATGATGTTAATACTAATAATAGTGTGCTATACATATTGTTTTCAAAATAGACTGGACTTCATCCATGTGGAGTGACACATTAGTCCAAGTTAGTTACTTAGAAAACGATACCTCCCGAACAATGTAGGTCTCTAAAAATATATTGAATAAAACAGCTTGTGTAAAACCCTGCTTCATATAAATAAACCATTTTCATGATATACTTTATTAGTAGTATGTGCCATTGGGTAATCATAAATAAAAAAATTGCCGTTTAAAAAAAATAAGTGCCGCCCCTTGGGATCCTAGGAAGAATGGTGCACACAAACATACCAAACAAACCATACATGTTAGGTCACATGAGCCAATCAACAGACAGTACTGTCTTTTGCTTCCAAACTTCTTCCTGTTACAGTTAGAGTTGTAGTATTTCTGGTCAGGGGATCTCTGAGGCAGCACACAGACCATCACAAAATGGTGGTTCAAGGCAAGATTTACTTAATTTTATATTCCACTTTGGTAAGATTCTTTAATATGCCACTTTATTCGATATAAACTTTTTGGGGGTATAGTTTTCCTTTAACCGTTCAGCCTGTGAGCCCATCAGTTGGTGGCTTTTTAGTCAGCCCGTGTATGGGATAGATTTCAGCCTGATAATGCTGGAGTGCTTTTTCTTAGACACAAATCCACCGTATGTGCTCAGTGATGGACTTTTGGTAATGCAACATAATATGGGACTGAATCAGCTGTTTTTCTGTCAATGGAAAATTGGTGGCAAGGTAACACTTGCATTAGCCTCCCCAAACTAAAATATCACCCTCTGCCAATGATATTAACTTTACAGAAGATACACAAAGATGCAAACTTTACCAGTATTTTTGGGTGGAGTTAGGTCTCTTACAGCAGATGGTATAGTTTAGGGTCCTGGAGCCCTTGTAAAAGTTTGATCGGCAGGGTACAAAGGATTGACCTTCTTTTAGCCATCATCTTTACCACCTTCCAGATGTTGGCTCAACACATAAATAACATTTGCTTTGTGGTGGCATTGCTGCAGCCCAATACTTGTCTCCTGTCAATTTCACTAGGCCACTATCTGCATGGGGTTTAAATGTTCTCCATGCATTTCTTCAGGGTTACCTAACATGAAATCTGCACAAACTATGTTGTATCCGCTACAGTTTACAGTGCATAAAATATATAGACAAATACATGTAGCCCACACAAAGTACGCTAGGGATGCCATAGAAAACCAGAAATAGTCAATAGGCACTCAAAGGGCCAGATTCACTAAAGGGCAAAATGGCCGTTGTTATTGCCAATTTGCCAGAAATCTCAGCTGCAGGGACATTGTCAATTCACAGGCGTAGACAACAATTCATTAGCGAAAGAGACCATCGCTCACGTTCATTCGCACCCTAATAAATTTGAGCCTAGCGAAGTGGCGCAAAGCTGTCGCTGGCACAAAATTCACCCTTTAGTGAATTTACCCTAAGGAATCCACTAAGGCCACATCAGTGCAGGAAAATGGAATCTGTTTAGTTATGATGCCATCTCTGCATCCTTATATGTTTCTAGCCCCAAACCCATTTAATCATACTCTATGATTAAGTGCCTTTGGGACACAAAACTAAATAAATAGTCTTTGTGGATTCCTTGAGTGCCCATTACCATTTTTGCTTTTTTAAAGAGGATTTTTGCTCCCTTAGCTAAGGGTTCGGAGCCAGTGCCCCATGACCACATTTTAATTTTTATGGGTTTTTCTACTTTTAAATGTGTTTTCATGCTCTCATTTTTGGTTAGAAACCTACACTAGAGATGCACCAGTTCTTAGGTAGATCTATGTACTTCTTTTTCATTTTTATTCTCCTTGTACGATCCTGCCTTCATCCACACAAAAATAAAGTAGTATATGGGTCAGTGACATTCATTCTTCATTCATTCTTCTGTACTTCTTCATTTTTAAAACATTTAATTTGGTTCTTTTGTTACATTTGCTTTATTAATAGTTGAACATACTGTAAAATCAGCCAACTAGAGCTGCTTGCCTGTACACTATTTATTTTATTTCCATTAGTCAACACTAATTTACTTTATATACATTTGTCAACACTTCTTATTAAGCATCTATAAATTCATTTTATTTCCAAAATAGGTCATGCTTGAGTGCTTGTACTTTTGCTAGAAAATGTTTTTAAAAGTATATTTTTAGATTTATAGTGTAAAGCTTATAGTGAACCATTTTATGCTTCATTTGCTTGATGCTCAAGGGACCTTGTACAGTAATCTCTACAAAATACCCCAAATCCATCATAAATCCTGATATCATGCTTATAATGAGTTTAAGAAAAAAATATTTTACAGAGCAATTATAAAACCCTGGGCAGGCAAAACAGAACACTAGACTCATAAGAGATTTTTTTTCTTATATAAATGAAGCCATCAAAGTGTTGAGGAAATTATTACATAGCCATTTGCAATGTACTGCTAAATATGATTGAATTTTCGAAACACTTTTCAAGATTACCATTATGCCAATTAATCTATTTCTGCACTAATGATGAGGCTATTTTCATAGGGATCTTTTAAATAAATCTATTTCTTCATGTCTCCAGTAACATCAGATGATAAAGATGACATTTATAATTATATAATAACATTTATTGGTGCAATTTAGATATTTGTTTCAGACTAGGAAATGCATATCTTTCCCATTAAAGCAAAAATTAATTAAACACCATAAAAATACTGTTAATGACCGAAATGCAACATCATTTGTATAACAGTCGTATCTGTTTAGCTGTGCTAAGCTGAATAATAATATTGAAGAGCACTCTGTTCACATTGTAAATAGTCATTAGAGAGATATGTAAGAAAAAATGATGCACTGTACCTGTGCTTGCAAAACTGATTTACTGTATTTATAGAAAACTCCGAAGGAAAGATTATTGTGAATGAAAAACACGAATTTAATTAGACCTGAGTTACTGTCCTGCAATTTATGGAAAATAGATAATAGAAGCAATATGCTTGGATTCCTATTTGTAGGTGATACACTGATGTAAATTCATTTTAATTTTTCTTTGTGCAAAATTCTTGTTTGGAGGGCGTTTATAGCATTGTAGAAATGTAATTAAATATCAGTCGGTTCAACACTTTAGACTGTTTTATGAACTAGTAACATCAAAAAAATTTTTTTAAAAAATTTGTCTCTCCCCGCCAAGTAAATAATAAAAATAATCCCTTTGTGGGTCCTGTGTCGGACGTTGAGTCCGCTAGTGGTGACGCGTCTGGGTGTGTGTGTGTGGGAATTTATAGAGAGCTGGTGGGCCTGAAGAGAAGCCCCGAGCCAGCGCCATTTTCTGTGAGGAGCCCTGTGAGGTGCCGTGTATTTGTGAATTGACTGTAACTGAGAGGCTGTGTGAATAGGAGTGTGTGCGTGTCCGTGCAGCTGCCACAGCTCTCCCTTTGCAGCCTCCTTGTCATCGCACTGTCCCTCTCCCCACCTGGCCACTTTCATTTCCGCCTCCTGTCAGGGGACAGACCCACTCTGTCAGACTGGAGTGACCGGGAGAGGGGAGGCCCCGGGCTGCTGTATCTTCTTTCCAAGAGCTGGGGGATGCGGCGGCTGTGACCCAGACGAGGAGGGGAGATGGGAGTGCAGAGCTCGCCAGGAGGGAGAAGAAGTAGCGGAGAGCAAAGCAGCGCAGATAGCAGCCACATCGTTCATGTGGGAGCTAAATGATCCAGCAGCAGAGAGCCAGGGAGGAGAAATTGAGTGCCGCTCCATGGATGGTCGCCGTTTCTGTAGAGGACAGGAAGCAGAGTTTCTGTAAGTTATTTATTAATAAAGACTTTGGGATTTTAAAGTATAATTTGTCTTGGTGGTTTTTTTCGTTGTGTACTAACGAATTTTTTAAATAAAATTGTTTATGTTACTGGTCCTTTAATTCACTATTTAATGGGGATGGAAGTTAAGTTTCAAACTTCATTCTACATCAGACTATGTTAAAGGGGAACAAAAATCTGTAGATAAAAGAGATAATTTCATGTGCAAGTTGCTTCCCTACGGTTTGAATGTTGGCGTTTGTCACTACTCTTTCCATTTGAAGTGCAAAAAGTTGAAACACTTTGGGGGAGATTTATTATGTGGTGTTAAAAAAGGTGGAATTATTCGCCACACATTGCCAGGCATCACCGTGTAAAAAACAGCCAAAAAAATTGAATAATTTTTTTAATGGCACCTTTTTTTTGAGCAGATTCCCCGGAACTTACTTACAAAGGTCTGAAGCAGTATAAAATAGTGGTGTTAAAATTTCACACACCTTGATAAATTCTGCCATTTGTTTTACACCATCCATTTAGTTTACACCATACATAAATAAATAGGCCAGTAGTGCATAATATATGGATTTATAGATGTACTTACTGCTTGCCAAGAGACTTGTACCTGTATTATCAAGCACAAGGTGCAAAACACAGTTTACACCTGCCTTTGGTATAAATGCATGTGTTGTTTGTATAGACCCTATACCAGTGGGAGCCCCTCCATAAAAATTATCCCACATGGTTTGTTATGCAGGTATTGCACTAATGTAACTATTAATGTAAAGATATTTGTAAAAAAAAACAAAACAAAAAAACGCTAAATAATTCCAGATCAACTTGTAATTATGCAGTATGAAGTATAACTATGCTAGAGGATTAGCTCCCAAATTATTGTGACCTCTGTTTCCCTTAAAATTTTTAAAGTATCACTAAAGTATCACTTTACACACATCTAAGGGCATACTTATCAAGGGTTGGAATTTCAAATTGAAAAAACTTCGAAATTCGAATTGAAAAAGACCAACTGAAATTAAGTTGAAGTTTTTTTTGGTCGAATAGGTCAGTTTTCAATCGAATGGGTTCTGTATTCGGGCAAATTCAAATTGTACGAATCAAAGGAATATCGGATTCGATCGAATTCGATTAAAAGTTTTTCCCAAAAAACTTTGATTTTTCAAAGTCCAGCAGTTCGACAGGTTTTAGATGGCGAATGGTCAAAGTCACATTTTTCAAGAGACAGCACATGATAAATTTAAATTTTACATTTTTTTTAAATCTTAATCGAATTTGGACTATTCCCTAGTCGAAGAACACAAAAATAGCTTGAAATTCAAATTTTTTTTATTCGAAAATTCACCTCGACCTTTGATAAATCTGCCCCTTCATTTTTGGAGAAATGTTAATATTGTTCTATGTAACAGATTTACAAAGAGGTACAGTAGACGGTACTGGGCACTGTTCCTATTTTCAATAAGAAAAGTTGATATTCTATAAAGTTATGTTTAGATAATCTCAGTTATATACTCAGGAATCTATGAAAAGCAGCAAATTGTACTTTAAAAGCAATGTGTCTAGACAAATCAAAGACAGAAGAGAATGCAAAAAGAATAATTGGCAGTTACTTAAAAGTCCCTGACTGTACTCCTGTTATGGAAGTCCTTTTCAACAGTTTTATTAATAACTTTTCTCCTAATGACATTTTATGAAGAAAATGATTTGCCAATACTTGCAGATAACACTGCATCATGTAATGAGTTGTGGAATCAGAAATGGGAAGTCTATCAGAATATTATTTTTACTGAGATTGGTTTGGGATTAAAATGACACATTAGATTCAGTGCACATATGGAACTTGATGATTTGTCATAACGGTATCTTTATGTTTTCCTTGTAAAGGTTATAGGAATATCAAGCAAGGGTGCTTAATATATTGCACTTTCAAATAGCAACATTTTTCTAGACAACATGCCACCGCTGTTTCGCATTTTTATATCCAGTACAGCAAAAGTGCAGCCTTTTGTTCTTTAATATAAATGCTAAATGTCCTACAAACTATACCAGTTGCAGCAATGACAGGAAACCTCTCCATGAAAAGCTGGTAATATAGCAGTAATCTAATTGACCTTTGAAAGTCTGAATTTCTAATTCAGCTTAAATGAAGTGTAATCTAAATGGATACGACTTTGCTAGTATTTCAGTTAAAAAATCTAACTGAACTAATATTTTTATGTTGCCCATGAAGCAGTGATAAAAATGTATAACACCTTTTTTCGTTGCATATGGGATCATGGTTCATAAGATTTATCAGGATCCTGAGATATTTGTATGCTAGAAAGTTTATCTGCAGTCCTTGTCTTAATTGATACAGGTATGGGACCTGTTATGCAGAATGCTCTGGACTTCCGGATAATGGATCTTTCTGTAATTTTAATCTGCATACCTTTAATCTAGTACAATGTAATGTAAACATTATATAAACCTGATATGCTGGTTTTGCTTCCAGTAAGGATTAATTGTATCTTAGATCAAGTACAAGGTGCTGTTTTATTATTACAGAGAAAATGGAAAACATTTTAAAAAATTTGGGTTATTTGGATAAAACAGAGTCTATGGGAGACGGCCTTTCTGTAATTCGCAGCTTTCACGATAATGGATCCCATACCTGTAAGATAAATAATAAAATTATGTTTTTCTATATTCTCCTCCTGTTCTTGTATCTTTTTTTTTTTTAAGTTTTTATTTAACACTTGGCTATACATCAAATCAGTGCAGCATTACAATTACACAAATGTACATATACATACAACATATCTTAGCAACCTCACACAGATAGTGGAGCCATATCAGTACAGAGAATAAAGTCCTGGGAAATTTTACTCAATTGGTGTCATGGGAAAGACATCCACCCACCGACCCCAAACCTTATCAAACTAATCGGGAAGCCCTCTGGCTTCATAGGTCAGCTTTATTAATGGAAGCATACAATTAACCAGATTAGACCACTGATTAAGTGTAGGGGGTTGGGGTTGGATCCAATGCATAACAATGACCTTTCTTGCATAAAATACTAAGGTTCTATACATAATTCTGGTGTAACTACGGGGAACTAGTTCGGCTACAGCACCCAGTAAGCACGCCTCAGGGGACAGCACCTGTGGTAGGTCTAAATAATCACTGAGGCATCTCACCACATCCCTCCAAAACCGTAGAATTATCAGGCACTCCCAAATCATGTGAATGATGGTCGAAGAAAGTTGATGGCATCGTGGACAGGCTGAGGATTTGTTAGGGAAAACCCTATGTAATCTGGCAGGGGAGTAGTAATAGAAGTGTAAAATTTTAAAGTTGATCAATCGGTCCCTTGTGGAAACCAAAAAGTTATAGGCATTATCAGTGGCTTCTTCCCATACATCATCAGAGATTGCAGGTAGTGCTTCCTGCCATCTGCGATGTGCCAATTGGAAGGGAGAGGCCTTTGCCTCCTGCAGATTCATTTTTAGGGTAGACACCATCTTCAGGGAGGATGCCTGACGAAGTGTAGTCTCAATGTCAAATTTATGTATCATTGGGTTATATCCCCTAAATTGAGCATTAAATGCATGTTTCAGTTGCAAATACCTAAACTTATCTATAGGAATACCTAACAGCCTCTCCTGTAGCCGGAGAAGAGATGGAAAGGTACCATGCTCCAACAGGTCACCCAAGGTTTTAATGTGTAACCTGGTCCAGTAAATAAAGTCAGGGAGATTGCGGAAGTGTGTGAGATGTGAGTTGCCCCAAAGAGGGGTGTAGTGCGAAATCAGGAATGGGGAGCCAGCCGCAGGGCGATTTGCCAGGCTCGATATGGTGTCTGAAGGACAGGAGGGAGTGGGTCTGAATCCTTCAATTTACGCAAAGGACAGTGGAGTAAAGACTCTAATGACCCTAATATCAGTGCATGGAGAAGCATATTGGGATTGTCAGCATTAGGATTAAACCACTCATGAATGTGGGACAGTTGAGCCGCCATGTAATACAGCCATAGATCAGGTAGACCAAGACCCCCCCGAGATATGGGCGCTGTAAGGGATTTCCAAGAAATTCTAGGTTGCTGTCCTGCCCATATAAAGGTTAATAGCTCCATGATGAGCTTCCTAAAAAATTCTCTAGGAATAGCCGATGGAGCATTCCTAAAGTAGTACAAAAATTTTGGGAGATAAACCATCTTGAAGATGTTAATCTGACATATGGTAAGAGGAAGTTTCCGCCACTGTGTGACTGCTGTTGTAAATTTCGCCAATTGTGGAGAGAGATTAAGATCTCGAAACTCTGAGTCCTGTGGTGAAACGTGGATACCCAGATATTTTATTTCAGACGCCCATTTAAGGTTGGTATCTGTAACCTGCTGCCGAGAGGGAATATTATCAATTGGCATAATGAGGGACTTGTCCCAGTTAATTTGCAGGCCCGAGAAACTACCAGACTCGAATAATATCCAAAGCAGCCCGAAGTGAGGGGCCGGGATCTGCCAAAAACAGGAGTATATCGTCTGCATACAAGGCTATGCGTTCTTCGCAAGTCTTGTAACGCAGTCCATGGATCATGCCAGCCTGACGAATCGCTATTGCAAGGGGCTCTATCGCCATGGCGAAGAGCAGGGGGGATAACGGGCAACCCTGACGAGTGCCTGCGATGCAGCTTGAAGGGTTTAGATATATTGTTATTGATACGGAGTAGTGCAGTGGGTTCTGCGTATAGCAGTTGTATCCAAGCTAAAAATTTAGGTCCAAAACCAAAGGCCCTGAGAGTCTCCCAAAGATAGAGCCATTCTATGGTGTCAAAGGCTTTGGCAGAGTCCAGAGACACTATCACCCTTGAACCGGTGTTATCATGCTTGAGTTGCAAGTTTTTATAAAGCCTACGTAAATTAATGGTGGTAGATTTATTTGGCATGAAGCCTGACTGATCAGGGTGTATTATTTTTGTTACAACTTTCAGAAGTCTAGTGGCAAGAACTTTGGCCAGTAATTTTGCGTCAGTGTTGATCAATGAGATCGGCCGATAAGAGTCGCATAAATCTGGGTCTTTACCTGATTTGTGAATTAGCACTATAAGCGCCGAATATAGTGAGGGTGGAAGTTTACCTGCCACAGCACTGTCATTCAGCATTAGTAGGTAGTTTGGGATTAAGTCTGGCGCCACCAGCTTGTACCATTCAGCTGGCAGTCCATCTGGGCCTGGAGTTTTATTACTGGGGAAGGACTGGAGGGCTTCGGCTATTTCCCGTTCAGTAATGGGATTGTCCAAGTAGGACATTTGTTGATGATCCAGCTGAGGACAGTTAAGATCTTTTAGGTAATTGTGTATACTGTCTTGCGAACAATTTAGTCGTGATTCATACAGAGTGGCGTAGAAGCTACTAAAGGCAGCAATAATGTCACTGGGAGATGTAGTGATGTTCCTATTGTCAAGCCTAACTCTAGGAATTAACGTGTTGGGTGTCGAAATTCTGGATAGGTAGGCCAATGTTTTCCCCCCTTTGTCTCCCTGCTCAAACAAATTTTGGGAGGTGTACAGCGTTTTCTTCCTGGCAAGTGAGGTATTGGCCAGTTCTAAGGCCTGTTGCGCCTTGCACATCTGATCATGATTATCATCTGTGGGGTCATCCACAAAGTTAGCTTCGGCTACATGTAGATGGAGTGTGGCCTCGGCCACTAACTGTTTGTTAGTGGTCCTTGCACTGGCTATGGCCCTGGAGAGTGTGCCTCTGGCCACTGCCTTAGAGGCGTCCCAGCAGACGTCTGAGGAGGCTGTGTTCGTATTAAACTGCCAGTATTCCTTATACCCTTGAGTGCTAAGATCACGAACTTGCTCATTTTTCAGCCACAGTGGACTGAGCCTCCACAACCTGTCAGAAGCGGCGGAACCTAACTGCAGCTTTATCAGTAAGGGGGAGTGGTCGGAAAAGGCTCTAGGAAGATATTTGACTTCTGAGACTAGGGGCAGAAAGTCCTGAGAGGCTAATGCCAAATCTATACGGGATAGTTTGGTGTGTGATGGAATGGCAGGAGAATTGCTTACTATCTGGGTTTTTCCACCTCCAAATATCCTTCAGGCCCCAGGCGGTGGCCGGCGAGCAGGCACCCTGTGAGCGCGTTCCACTGCAAAGAGAGCAGAGAAGGTGTCGGCACCAAGTGTTGCCTGTAGCCAGCGTCCAATGAAGCTCTCTACTTGACTGCCTTCACAGCCTTCTGGTAGGCCGATCACCCTCAGATTGGATCTGCGTTGCCTGTTTTCCAGGTCATCCACATGATCAATGAGCAAACGCTGGTCGTGTTGCAGCTGTTGTATTTGCCTTTGCAGTGGCGTAACATCATCTTCCAAGGCCCCAATCCTCCGTTCGGACTCAGTGGTGCGCTCACTTAGTTTTTGCGTATCGTGGCGCAATAAAGATAAGTCCACCTTGATTTCCTACATTTTGGATGTCATAGTGGCAGTGGTCTCAGACAGCTGCGCCATTAGGGAAGCTTTGGATTCAGTTATCGCCGCCATCAGCGAGTGCATAGTAGGTTCAGAGGATGAGTCCTCCGCGTTATCAGATTGTGGTGAGCTGGGACCGCTACCTCTGGTATGCCGCGGGGCAGATTCAGAGTTCCGGCCGCCATCTTGGGCGTTCTGTTTGCCAAAAAGCTTCTGTAGGCTCTCAGATTTAGTTCTGCCCTGATTACGGCTCGACATTATTGCTCAGCAGCCGCTTCCCTCAGTACACAGTTACATAGTTACATAGTTAAATTGGGTTGAAAAAAGACAAAGTCCATCAAGTTCAACCCCTCCAAATGAAAACCCAGCATCCATACATACACCCATCCCTACTTTTAATTAAATTCTTTATACCCATAACTATACTAACTATAGAACTTAGTATCAGAATAGCCTTTGATATTATGTCTGTCCAAAAAATCATCCAAGCCATTCTTAAAGGCATTAACTGAATCAGCCATCACAACATCACCCGGCAGTGCATTCCACAGCCTCACTGTCCTGACTGTGAAGAACCCCCTACGTTGCTTCAAATGAAAGTTCTTTTCTTCTAGTCTAAAGGGGTGGCCTCTGGTACGGTGATCCACTTTATGGGTAAATAGGTCCCCTGCTATTTGTCTATAATGTCCTCTAATGTACTTGTAAAGTGTAATCATGTCCCCTCGCAAGCGCCTTTTTTCCAGAGAAAACAACCCCAACCTTGACAGTCTACCCTCATAATTTAAGTCTTCCGTCCCTCTAACCAATTTAGTTGCATGTCTCTGCACTCTCTCCAGCTCATTTATATCCCTCTTAAGGACTGGAGTCCAAAACTGCACTGCATATTCCAGATGAGGCCTTACCAGGGACCTATAAAGAGGCATAATTATGTTTTCATCCCTTGAGTTAATGCCCTTTTTTATGCAAGACAGAACTTTATTTGCTTTAGTAAATCGGATCGTAGCCCACTCGCCAGAAAGGGTCAGGATAATAGTATATACGGGAGCTGTGGCTTGGCACGTCTGTCCTGGATCACATCCTAGCTCCGCCCCCCCTGTTCTTGTATCTTTATATTGTATTTATGATATATGTTGCCTTTGGTGTTCAATTCTTCACACTCACATACCCTCTACTGTACCTGACACCTAAGTGCATGAACCAGTGTATTGTTCTCTGCTGCATTTGACACGACTATAACATGAGTCAGTAAATTTACTGTAACTATGATTGTTTCTTGTGGAACTTGCTACTGAATTGATTTTAGAGGCTATATACATTTTACAATGCCTACATATCAATATGATCAAGTGATTTGTTTCCAAAGTGGGTTTTTCTTAAGGAAATAATTCTATCTGGCAGTTCCCTGAACAATTGTCATTAAAATGTGTTTATTGACCATAAATTAGCTGTCTTTTGTAGCCATATTCGACCTTTTGCAAGAACTCTCAGTATATAATAGAAAATGCTTCAGTCGAGCAAAATTCGTATGAGACTAAATCCCTATGCAGTCATGTTTTTGTCATGAGGTGTGTTTAAGTTGGAGGTATTGTAAGAGTGTTTTATCTTACTGCCATTGCTAAATTGTCTTTGTCATGCGCCACTCTAAATAAAGGGGAACTTTCTCTCTTCTAAAAAATCTATTAACCAGTAGTGGATGTTTACCAAACCTTTTTCAAAGTAGTCTTTTATATTTTTCTTGATGCAAACAACCCACACGTACTGACATAATAAGTTGATTCTAACATAAATCTAGAACTTCCAACGTTGACAAATAGCATGGCTGAGTGGATAGCAGTAGGAAAATAGACAGAAAACGATAAGAAAATATACATTTATTTTAATATTAGTAATTTAGAAGAATAATTAAAGGGGCAATATATCTCATTGTTCAACATTTGATAAATGAATAGGACTTGTACTGAACATACTTTTGCCTTTTACTTTAATTATGACATATGTATGATTTCAAAGTCTGCCCTCTGTATAAACAAATTCATCCTTCCCTAAGCTGAAGCCTTTGTCTGGCTTTGAGAGGAGAAGGAGCAGCTCTTGATACAGATGACTTCTCAATGGACTGCTGTTTGCTTTGATCTTGTCACCTTATTTCATAATATTGGAAGTAACGTTTTAGGCCACCCTAGAGGGGACCAGCACCAGAGTTTGGCAACATCTATCTATGTAACCATCTATATGGGTACAGTACAGATGTCATCTGTATGTGTACAGTATATGTCTATCTATCATCTATCTAATGTATCCATTCTGAAAATGTATATGCTGCCACTACAGAAATATATAAAAAAGTGATTTTTGTGTTTTTAAGTTTCCAATGTCTGTAGTGCTGTCTTGTCTCTACAGCAGAAGCCAGTTTGAAACAAATACACAAGCCGCCAAAGCATGGCATCGCTTTTAGGCACTATGGGTCCGATTCACTAAAGGGCAAATTGTCGCCAGCAAAAGCTTTGCCATACTTTGCACCACTTTGCCATGCGAGTATTCGTTACCACTACGCTAATTCACTAAAATGTTGCGTTCTGGGCGCCGAACACTGTCGACTTTTCACTAGCGTTACTTCAGCAGTGCAAGCATTTCAAAGCAAAATTACGCAAGCGATCTTCTGCCTAGTGAAACTTCTTAGTCCTCTTACTTTTAGGTCAATTTGAATAGGGCGGGTACATATAGGTTGTATGGTCGCCTTTATTAGAGATGTTGGTGCAAATGCTTGAAGTGGCCACTTTTTATTACAAATGTCCAAGGAACCTGAATAAAGATAAAAGTGATCCTCTAATGCCCTACATTTGAAGCAACGTAGGGGGTTCTTCACAGTCAGGACAGTGAGGTTGTGGAATGCACTGCCGGGTGATGTTGTGATGGCTGATTCAGTTAATGCCTTTAAGAATGGCTTGGATGATTTTTTGGACAGACATAATATCAAAGGCTATTGTGATACTAAACTCTATAGTTAGTATAGATATGGGTAAATAGAATTTAATTAAAAGTAGGGAGGGGTGTGTGTATGGATGCTGGGTTTTCATTTGGAGGGGTTGAACTTGATGGACTTTGTCGTTTTTCAACCCGATTTAACTATGTAACTATGTGTAGTAAACACAGAACAAACTTTGGCCAGATTGTAGGAGCCTTAAAACCCAGTACAATTGAATGTACTCCCATTCCTCTTGGAATATTTAAAAGCAACATATTCAAGTTACAACATTTGTATGTATGTTCCTATTAAATTACTGTATGTTCAAGGTCACCTTGAATAAAACCTCTATTTGGTTTGTATTCTTTTGTAGCCTTGTATTCCTTGTATTATTCAACCTACTGAATTTGTAGACTTCAAATATTGTATCCAATTTTTTATGATTTAGTATTTGATTAATGGTGTAGCTAAGCATGCCCTTTTGTTAAAAAACACTATGATATGCCCTTTATTAAAAAACTTGAAGTATAAGTCAACCCCACATCTGACAGTAAATTCACCCACTCAATTCCCTAGCCCTAAACATATTATTATACTAGCTTCAAATAAGAAAAATCGGAGATGTCTCTCCCTCATATGTGCACCGATGCACAAACAGGTGTCATGTGCATATGTTGTTTTGGCATTCAATATTTTGTTCATCTTTTGCAAATGTTCTGCTCAGCGGAGAGGGTTTGTGGATTACAGTTCCTGCACTCCATCGATAAGAATCAATAATGTGTATTTTTTCTCTCAATATATTTTAACATTGTCTTTCATGGCTGATAATAGAAATCGTTACTTTTACATTTGCTCGCTTAGTATATAGTTTACAACTACAACTGTCCAGCAGCCATTTACCAGATGGACAAGCAATAAGATGCCTATAGTTGTAATCCTGCAACAGCTAAAGTAACAGAGGTTGCCTGCCTTTCACTCATTTATGTGCTGCCTTTCACTTGGGCCACACATTTACAAATTGCATTTAAAAATAGACCATCATTATTAACAATTATAAACTAAAATGCTTTGAAACAAGTGCAATGATTCCCTAAAATTCCCTAAAATATAAATCCTAAAAAAAGGAGCACTAAAAAAAATATATAAGAATATATAAGATACAGAAGCAATTGTATAACAACTAATCATTTATTATTTAGAAAACTCCTTACTTCAACACAGACCTAGAAGTGGGCAGAGACCAATTGTGTTAGCAGCTTAGGTGGTAGATGACACTGCTAGAAGTGATTAATCCTGGGATGTTCTGCACACAAGAAGAGTATCTAGACTACATATCATTAACAAAATATGACTTACAAATGCTGAACGCTGTATGATCTTAAGATTTTGACATACAGGAAGCCATCCATTTTGCTTTAGATGAAACATCACAAGGAAACAGATTAGAGCTTCACATATTTCTAGAGACTCCTCATCCCATCAACCCAACTATGCTCATGTCTGCATCCATGCACAAATGCCACACTGTATCCTGGAACACCAATCCATGGTGTAATTACAGAGGGTTATTGAATATAATGTACCTTTAGTTTAAATGCATTTAATATCAAAATGAGCATGGAGTGCTAATTGTATTGCATTGATTTAATGGATATTTGCATTGGGTCTAAAGGTAGATGTAAGAGGGATAACTGGGTCTGCATTTCTAATTTTCTATTTCAGAAACGTGTTTGGTTATCCATTAAATAAAGGGGGGAAAGCATGCACTCATTAAGATGAAAGTTTTCCTTTTCAGAACAACCATTTTGGAAAGTATAAGCCTTTCCTCTGTGCTGTTTGGATTTCCCAAGATGCAACTATAAAACCTTTTAGTGCTGTAGGAAATGTCCCTGTCTGTTGTTGTGATATCAGCATTTTCCATATTTCAGTGCTCTGTTTCTTAAGTATGCATGCCTAATAAGGATCAGGTTTGCTTCCGCACTGGTTCACACATTGGTAATAGATGCTTTATTCTTATCAGCTCCTTGTAAATGAGGCATGCAATATATCTCTTGGTGCCTTGGAAAAAGCAAGCACTTACTGTGACAGGGGAAAAGATATGTGGGCAGTGCTGGACTTGGGTGTCTGGAATCCACTTGGCCCCAAACCCAGTCTGCTCCACTCCAGCTGTACCCTTTTACCCTTTTTTTTGAATGGTGAAAAAGATGAGACAATTCCCCAAAAAGTATACACATCAAATATATTGTTTGTCTAACATCTGTAAAATATAAAGATTATCCTTTATCTTTTGCGTTCAAAGTGCAACTAACAAGTATATTACAGTTGCTTATGTAAGTAGGGGTACTAACTTTAAACTGAGAGTTAAAAATGTCCTAATGAATTTTAGCCAGTCAGGGCCATTGAAAACCAGCTTCTCACTACTATTCCTTTTTAGCAGGCTTGATTAATTCATTAAAAGAATTACCATACAATGTTAAAAATTGGGGCCATTTCTGCCTAGTGCAAATTCGCTAGAAGTCTTGCACTCAGGTTAATTTGCATACAGGGTGAGATTTAAAGTTGAATGGACGTCTTTATATTATATGTTGCAGCAAATTACATGTCTACTGTTAATTACACATGTCGAGGGAACCTTAATAAAGACAATATAGTTGTTATAATGCCCTACACACGAGCCCACCGTATGGTTAATGCTCCATATGTTAGAAAATGTATGGGGGAAACTGATTACCAAAAAAAAATTTTTAGGACTTTTACAGGCAAAGACGCCAGCGTTTTTTTGAACTTTTATGCTTTTTGCACTCACAGAATATGATGTAAGTAACAGAAGATTGAGGAAGATCCATGCACTCCATTGCACTTCGCCTGGTCTGAGCTGGCGAAGGCAAGTCTGGCGAAAGAGAGTGCGAATAAGCGCTAGCGCCTATCTCTTTCGCTAGCGAATTTGCGCCTGTGCCCATTAGTAAAATGCCGATGTCCCCTAGCCACTTTGCCCTTTAGTAAATCTGCCCCCATGTCTTTAATTCCCACAATGTCTTTGATGGTATGTGATTCAAATTGTGGTCTGATAATCACAGAATTGTGCAAATATTTCTGGGAAATGGAGTCCTGGGGATGTTGCCTCCTGAAGCAGCAGCCCCAATGCCGACCCCCCAATTCCGCACTGATCTGAAAACTTTAGCGTTGGAGCGTGTCAAAGGAAGGCTGTATCATAAGTGCAATGAGCACCAAAGCACTCTCTGGACTGGCGGAGCTGAATTTCCGTTTTAATTTTTTTTTAAAGTTACAAGATGTATATTTTGTGTTTGTTATAGTTTTGAATGAAAAACAATTAAAAAAGTTTAAAAATTATAATATAATTCAAAACTTTCTAGATAATAGGGTTTCATATAAGACATCCCATACTTTATTAAATTTTCTATAATTTATGCAAAATGTACATTTGTATTGTGGGTGGCATTCACGTTTTAATTTATTTTTTCTGTTTTTAAATGTCTGGGGCTAGAGTAAGCGATCACTGGCTATATAAACAAATATATCCAATATAAAACAAAAAATATTTTTAATTGCTATTTATCTTGACAAGATAATTCCAAAGAAAGCACATCATTGAAAAATAAGCCAAGTTTTAAATGATGTTTCGCCAATTTATTTGGCAAACATTATATAGTGTTGACATGTTGTCTTCATTTATTGCTGTGCTTTCTTCCAAAGCTATTTACATGCCAAGCTGATTTACAATTCACATTCACAATTCAACTTTACTATAAGCTATTTTCACAGTAAATTGTAATACATATTAGACATGCAGTATATCTTAATACTCAACAATATAAAGGATTTAGTGTAGTGTTTTCCACACAGGGAAAATTTCAGGGACTTTCAGGTAGTAAATATAATTTTTACTAAATAATGTGTTCGATTTAGCATTTTTCTAATAAAAGTAATTTGCAAATAGGACACTATACTCAGATTATGTTTTCGATGTACTGTTTTGTGGATTGGTACAGGTATGGGATCCGATATCAGGAAACCCGTTATTCTGAAAGCTCTGAATTACATAAAGACCCCATTTTATGCAAATAATTCAAATTTTTCAAAATTATTTCCTTTTGCTCTGTAATGAGAAATTATAATGTTACTGGAGGCAAAACAATCCTATTAGGTTTAATGAATGTTTAAATGATTCATAATAGATGTAAGGTATGGAGATTCAAATGACCCCTTATCTGGAAAACCCCAGGTCCCACAGATTCTGGATAACAGGTCCCATTCCTGTACAGCTGACAGTTGTTTTTGACAGCTTTGAATACAAACACATTGAAAAATATTTCATTTTAGGGGAGGTAGAAACAAAAAATGTAAAAAGTGACTGGCTACGCTACAAAATACTTAGGGGTTATGTAATAAAAGGCACTAAGTTTGCCCAGGAGCAGTAACCCATCAGGCAGTATTAACTGGTCATCTGTTTAAAAGCAAACACCTAATTGGTTGCTATGGGTTACTGCTCCTGGGCAAACTTAATGCCTTTTATTACATGGGGGATTATGAGTTAACTTAAAGGTAAACACATTTTTTGTATAGTTACTTGATTTGTTCTTAATTTATCAAGTGTAAAACCCATAAAGGCCATGCAGAAGTCAATGGAAGTTCCCTTTCTTTTCTTGCAAATATCAGCCTTTTGTTCATGGTTTTAGAGGTCTTCGGAGAGCAAAACATTGATTGTCGTACAAATTTTTCATTTGCTCATAAAAAATTTGGGGTTTTCAAATTTTTTTCTACAGCTATTTTCGTTCATACGTTTTTTTATTTGGATCTTTTAATAACTTTCATGGCATTTGTAATTTTAGAGAAATAAAGTTTAATCACGGTTTCAGAAACCTCTACCATTTAAATTTGTCCTTTATTAAATAGACCTTCAAGTGTCCATAATGAATTAAGAAGCTTCCTGAACCTAGGCTTGAATTGATGTAAACATGCAAACATACTACATAGATTTTTAAAAATTCAAATAACTTAGACCTTACAAGGCCAGGTTCTTCCCTTGGGTAATTCAGAGAAAATGGTCAAGGCAGTAATACCATGCCATGTAGGAATACTGCCTTGGTAAGGTCAATACTTGCTGTAGGTTGATAACCCTATATTATGAAATGGCTGTTATGAACAAAAAAGCATATTTATTCAGAACACCAGAAGCAGTTTGAGTATGTCGGTTACATACGTATATACTAATTAGTTCAATGCTTTTACAACTATTAGATGTTAATTAGCAATCTTTTGCCAACCTCCAGAATGGTTTGTTCAAACATTGATATGTAATTGTGACAAAAACTTACCCTGGTGGGGTTCGTGGGGGTCGGCGGGGACGGCTGCAGCACTCCAGACGGGGACGCCTGCCGCTCAGCGCTGCCTCTTCCTCTGTGCTGGGTTCCTAGGGTGCGCTTGCGCCATGCGTCGTTTTTATAGGCACATGCGCGCTGGCGTGTTGGCGCCAGCACGCAAGGGCGCGAAAATTAAATGTACTTAAATAGACAGTTTCTTTTTCACAGTGCCCGTTATAGGTTTTTGTTACCTCGTGGTGTTTGAAGCTCTGTGCTATTTGTATCCTGATCTGTATCCTGTTTTTGACTCCTGCCTGGATATTGTCTATCCTGAATTCTGTAACCTGACTCTTGCCTGTTATCTGACTCCCGTTCTGCCAACTCCCTTCTGATTGATTACCCTGTTTGACCCTTGCCTGCCTGACTTTGTTTGTACTCTGCCTGCCTTGACCCAGCCTGATCTGACTACTCTTTTGCCTAACACCTTGTACCGCGACCTTTGGCCTAAGACTCTCGCTAACAGGGGTGCCCATCTGCCTATCCAGAACCTCTAGCCTTGCACCTCTCATTAAGTCCTGGTGGCATCCAAGTAGCTGAGGGCTCCTCCCGAGGCCAAAGGCGGTCACACTACAAGTGAAGCACAGGCCGAGACCAGGGTGCTTGGCATTTGTTCTGGTGTTGGGTGCCAACCGTGACAGTAATTATTTTCAGGTTACTGCTAACACAAAACTTAAGGATAATAATTATATCATAATTTAACATGTAGGGGGTAATTAACTATACTCAATTTTTTTCTGGTCGAGGTTTTTTGGGCAAAAACTTTAATTTTTCTAGATTTATTATACCAAGAAGCTACAAAAAGTCAGAATCTGAAAAATCCGCCATTTCAAACCTGTCGAGGTCATGTATAAAACTCTCCCCATTTATTCCTTTCTGAAAGGTGCCTTAGAGGAGCATTAATTAGCTTGTCAATATTTCAAAAAATATATAAAACTAGTTGAATGATAAAAATGTGTTCTGTTATATCTGTATATGAATACTAGTAGTGGGTCTTGTAGCAGTGCAGGTATGGGACCTGGATAAGGGGTCTTTTAAACATTAAACAAACCCAATAGGATTGTTTTGCCTCCAATAAGGAATAATTATATTTAATTATATTTTAGGATTGTTTAATTATATTTTAATCAGGATCAAGTACAATGTACTGTTTAATTATTATAGAGAAAAAGGAAATCATTTTTAAAAATATGAATTATTTCATTATAATGAAATGGGGGATCATTTTGAGTTCAATGGATAATGGGTGTCCTAATAATGGATCCTATATGTATAAAAGCAATGTGGCAGCTTATCTTTATTTCTCTGGGGAACAATATTGCCCACCCTCTAAGCACATCCCCAATTGATTTAGTTCCTTTTAGCCCTTAAACACATGAGTTTGTGTGCGCATCTACTAAAATATATGGTAAACTCATCAAAATAGAGTACACCCTTTTTTTAAAATGCAAGTGTGATTTTGGAAGTTCAGCATGCATTTCTCTGTTTTATTGCATTTTTTATGCCAGACAAACTCATACAAATGTAACATATTGTAATTGAAATGGGATATTAAAATGCAGATTGTGAACACTTTTGGGTACAATAAAAAATTGGGGTGCTTCTGGCTTCCTGAAATGACTGACCATATGCTTACGAAATGCCTGCTTTCTTTCAAGTAACACAAATGTCACACAATCTTTTTTCTGCTGGTTATAAAACACAGGCAAAGAAATGCCAATACCACCCAATGGCAAATAAGGAAAATTCTCCAATTTACTTTCACTGAAAATTGAAAAGGTTTTATTTAAAGGTTGTGTTTAAAGGAGAACTAAACCCTAAAAATGTGGCTAAAAATGCCATATTTTATATAATGAACTTATTTCACCAGCCTAAAGTTTTAGCTTCTCAATATCAGCAATGATCCAGGATTTCAAACTTGTCACAGGGGGTCACCATCTTGGAAAGTGTCTGCAACACTCACATGCTCAGTGGGTTTAGCACAGCTGTTGAGAAACTAAGCTTAGGGGTCGTTGCACATAATCAAGCAGAAGATGAGGTTTGCCTGTAATAAAAGCTGATGCTACAAGGCTGATTATTAGATTCTGATGCTAGTTGCAATGGTTTCTGTGTAATAATTATCTGTATTAATTACTCATCAGCCTTATATTGTGACATATATATTTTATGTGTACTGTATATTTTGAGTTGGTCCCTAAGCTCAGTAAGTGACAGCAGCACAGAGCATGTGCAGTTAATCCGCAGAAAAGAAGATGGAAAGCTACTGGGGCATCTTTGGAGACACAGATCTTTACTGCTAAATGGCTGTGGTTAAATTGGACTTGTACAGAAGCCCAAAACATAATGTACAACATTCCTAGCCTACTTCTTTAGTTAGACTTTAGTTCTCCTTTAAATGCAATTGCAATTAACAGCAGTGTTTGTTTATCCCCTCCTGATCTCTGGGTCTCTGGGTCTGTGCCGAAAATTGCTTTCAATTTTCGGCACAGTACAATTCAATTACATTTTCAAATAATTTAAAAACCTTTAAACCTGTTTACTTAACATATATTAGAATGTTGCTTAGAATTACATGTTTCTTTAACTATGGAAAAATAGTTTTAGGCGGCTAAGGAATGACTAAGGAAAAATGTTAATAATTTGAATATCTTGTTCAATATTATCAGTTACTTACTTTCTTTACTTTCCGATTTATAAAAGTTTTGTAAAAAAGAAAAGCTTACAGTACCATGTTTTGGCACCTATGGGAGAGCACTTGCCCAAGGTCAAATAGAGCTGAATGAAAAAAGAAAAAAAACTCCATGAATCAGAGTTCAATTCTGCAGCCACAGTTTGAGTCATTCCACCTCCCATTCATCCTCCAAAGTATATGCTGAATAATCTCTCTGCTATTGTAAAATATCTTCATTTGAACAGAGTGGTATTATTTGGATTTCTGCAATCCAGAAGCAGAACCTGCTTTGTATTCTTTTTTTCTGAATACACTGATCATGCAGTTACAGACTAGGAAATGTCTTCATTAAACTAACTCACAAATGCGTGGCAGAACCAATACCAAATATTTTAAAATAAGGCACATTTATTGTTCATATTGAAAATCCAGGTACTATATGGGTTACAAGGTGGGTATAGGGTGGTATATTTCCATTAATATTATTATACAGTACATTTATGCATTTATAGTAACTAATGTGAATGCATTGTCAGAAAACTATAAAGTTAACAGTTTGAATTGTTTCTCAGAGTAGGTTCATCCTGTCCCACTGCTTGGGCATATGGCTGGCACTGGCACTAGATCTGGCACGAAAGATATTATACCGGGAAGCCTCCAGCATAACCATTGACATTGCAACAGCCACCCGCCATTTGCTCTTATTCCACAAATTCAGGCACTATAGATTAAATTGCCATCAGCATTGCCATGATTTGTACAGTATATATTAAAGATGTATGATTAAAGTGGCCTATGATATTTTCATTTCTGGTGCATATTTGTAAATTTGGTTACCAGAAAAGGATTCCAATTTCGCAAAATTAGTGAGTTAATAGATAGTAGCTACGTGACAAGAGCAAGAGCAAGGGCAAGGGCAACATACCACAACAAACCTCTACGGCCATGCCTGTATACTTCCACTTCCTGGCTCGGCATTCCCAAATACTTGCCCCAAGGTTGTGCCATAGCTCTTTTTCCTGCTTGTACCACATAAGAGTGTCCCATCACCCAAACAATGCAGCACGTCCATATGGAATGAACAAATATAACATGACATACACCTAAAACTAAAAAGAAATTTCCCCCAGTTCAAGGAACTGATTGTTGCCTCTCCCTGACTGCAACGTTCCACCTCAGTGGCAGTCCCAATCCTGAAAGAATGTGAAGCATTCTCTTTTCTGTGCAAACCCAAGCCTATCAAACACCTCCGAAAAATCGCTGTAAACTGAAACTTAGACAGTACTGACTCATCCTTATGTACTAGTAATGACCTCTGAGCTGACCTTCATACTTCCAAGAAACTATGACAACAGTGCACAGGGCAAGTATCACAACCATGAACTTTATATAAGTCAACTGATAAACCCTTACCCATTTTATCAGTTTTTGAATCAAATATAGCTATTTGCAAACTGTCCCCCATCAGTTTCATGTGCTCTATTTGAATACCCTCTTCAACTTTTTTTGACATACTCACAATCTCACATATCCTAAAAGCTCCATAAAATGCCAGGGAAAAGCCAGCTTGAAGAGCTTAGTTTTGTAGCTCAACCTCTCCACTACCCCTAGCTGGCCAAACAAACCCCCAAGCATTTTGACAGTGACTGGCTTTCTCTTGTCACATTGCAAACGCTTAATTGCCTGGCGGACAATGAAGCACTGTGTAAAATCCCTCCATTCCTTCAGCTTAAATAAATGATAAAGCAGCTAATGACTTGCTAATGACTTGGCTATAAACCATAAGAATAAGTCCACTTTTCCCATATCCTCCAATGGATCTCATACATGCCTTTCCGATTCAACCCATTGGTTCTACATCCTGTTATAAGACTCCCAAGCTGGAGCAAAGGAGTTTCTCGCCCAACTAGCCAATCGCTGAATGGAACTCTCCAGAGATCCGCCAAAAATGGGGAGGGCTCAAGTTGTGCTCCTGGGCCCTTTTGCCAAAAAAAATCATAAGTCTGCCTTATGATCCCTATTCAGACGGATATAGTGATGTGGCTGCTGAACTCCCGCTGTTGCCAATGCTAGCCTATGACTAAACACGATACCCATGGGAATGATACTACAGGCAAAATTCAACTTTCCCAACAATAATTGTAGCTGTCTCAATGTCACCTTCTTTGCTAGCAACATGTATACCACCAGATTCAACAGATCATCCACATTTTCTTTTGGTAGCCTACACTGCATGGATTGCGAATCAATTTCAATCCACAGGAATTTTAGTGTGCTTGCGGGACCCTCTGCCTTCTCTGCTGCAACCGGAACACTAAAATGAGCTATAGGACTTCAAGCCAGTGCGCCCTGCTCCTCTCTGTCCCCTCTCACAAGTTCATGTCTTGGTGCTATCTCCATGTGCTGAGAAAGACATACTTTGCCCTGGGCTGCCTCCATGCTTCCCCTTTCTCTGCTGCCTGGTTCATTATCTGCTGCAAAAACTTTGCTAAGGCTGCCATGATAAGCTGCCATGCACTTGACTCCACTTCACTACCACAAAATGGATCTTTCCTGTCTGTAACAGTCATAAATCCCCTTCATTTGCTCCTCTCACTCCATCTACGTCACCAACCCTGCTACACTCTCCCTTTCTACAGAAAGGGTTGCCCTGCTCTGTCATGCTTACTATCACAGTACAAGACAGCTTTGTGATTCCTTTCTAATTCAAAAAGAATTTCAGTGGCATAACTAGAATTTATGATCATGTATTCAGATTCTAGGCTGTCCAATAGTCCTCCTTTTGTGTTCCAACCAATCACACATCTGGGTTATACCAGTTCAACAGATATAATAGGAGACTTGGACTCAGCAGAAATATACTGCAAAATACATGTGTTTATTCATACTTCGGGCTTCACAAGGGCCTTTATCGAATATAATTCTGAGTTCAAGTCACAAGTATCCTTGTTGAATTGGTATATCTAGAAGTTACTGGGCTCTCCACTTCAGAATTTGAGAATAAGACATTTTTCATAGACATATAAACTGCTTATAAGTCAATGCCCCCCCCAATATACAGAAATGCCCCTCTCACACAGTGCAAAAGTAATATGTACAATGTATTAAAGCATATAAGACTAGATGATATAGCATGATATTTATTTTATTTTCTTGGCTACACCAAGGGGCACATTTACTTAGCTTGACTGAAGGAATAGAATAAAAAAAACTTCGAATTTAGAAGTAGTTTTTTGGCTACTTCGACCATCGAATTGGCTACTTCGACCTTCGACTTCGACTTCTAATCGAACGATTTGAACTAAAAATCGTACGACTATTCGACCATTCGATAGTGGAAGTACTGTCTCTTTAAAAAAAACTTCGACCACCTACTTCGCCACCTAAAACCTACCGAGGTATAATGTTAGCCTATGGGGAAGGTCCCCATAGGCTTTCTAAGTATTTTTTTATCGAAGGAAAACCATTCGATCGATGAATTAAAATCGTTTGAACGAACGAATTGCGGTAAATCCTTCGACTTCGATATTCAAAGTCTAAGGATTTTACTTCGACGGTCGAATATCGAGGGTTAATTAACCCTCGATATTCGACCAATGGTAAATGTGCCCCCAAAAGTTTACTCATCACTAAAAGGCCTATTTATCAAGATCAGATTTTACTGGTTTTAGAGGTTTTTGAAACTAAACTCACTATAACTATACACTACACAACTATACAACTATAACTACAAATGTCTTGACATTTATTAAAATATCTGAATAAAATAAGTATGAAAATGCACAGTTCCTTATACCATAATATTTTGTATACCTTCTCCTTGCTTAGCAGGTGTGAGTCAATAAGGTAGAGCAAGGTTCCTGAAATAATAATTGGTGACTTCTAAGGTGTTTTCATGAATTTGTAATTTTGTTTTTTTTGCTCAAGCCAAGTTTATTAGTAATCACATATACATACAATCAGCGTTTCCAAGTTAATAATAGTTGCAGAACATAAAATAGACATTCAGAAGTACATAGGAAAGTAAATTCAGCCATAGATTGCATTTACCAGGTACAGAATTATTGCCTAGAATCTCACATCCTAACTACACGTTAACTCAGTGTCTAGCCATAACTGCCAGCTTCCCCACCACTTAGGAAGCAATCCGCTTCTGGTTAGAATAATCTTTTCTTTATTTGCGACTGTGGTAACTAGGGATCGCGCGACGTTCGCCATTTTGGGTTCGCCATTGTTGGCGCTTTTTTTTGCCCTCTCACCCCAGACCAGCAGGTACATGGCAGCCAATCAGGAAGCTCTCCCCTGGACCACTCCCCTTCCCTATAAAAACCGAAGCCCTGCAGCGTTTTTTCACTCTGCCTGTGTGTGCTGAAGAGATAGTGTAGGGAGAGAGCTGCTGCCTGTTAGTGATTTCAGGGACAGTTGAAAGTTTGCTGGCTAGTAATCGTTTTGATACTGCTCTGTTATTGGAGGGACAGAAGTCTGCAGGGGTTTGAGGGACATTTAAGCTTAGGTAGCTTTGCTGGCTAGTAATCTACCTTCTACTGCAGTGCTCTGTATGTAGCTGCAGTGGGCAGCTGTCCTGCTTCTGATCTCATCTGCTGACTGCTGCAATAACAGTAGTCCTTGTAAGGACTGCTTTTATTTATTTTTTTGTTCCAATACAGAGCAGTATCAAGCAGATTACTAGCCAGCAAACTTACTATCATCTGTCCCTGAAATCACTAACAGCTCTCCCCCTACACTATCTCTTCCAAGCACACACAGGCAGATTTTTCAGATACATTTTTGCCCTTGATCCCCCTCTGGCATGCCACTGTCCAGGTCGTTGCACCCTTTAAACAACTTTAAAATCATTTTTCTGGCCAGAAATGTCTTTTTCAGATGTTAAAGTTCGCCTTCCCATTGAAGTCTATGGGGTTCGCGAACCGTTCGCGAACCGCTCGCATTTTTGCGCAAGTTCGCGAATATGTTCGCGAACTTTTTTTCCGACGTTCGCTACATCCCTAGTGGTAACTGCCTGATGCCAGAGCTTGACAGATGGTGGAGAGCTGCTTTTCCAGTTTAGCGTGATTTGCCTCCTAGCCTGGAATAACGCTCTAGATATCAACTGCTTATGTTCACTGGGGGTATATTCCCCAATGTCTATGCCCAAAAGACAAAGGCCTGGGTCTAGAGGCAACTTCGAGCCCACTATGTTGGAGAGGTGTGCTATGATTTCTTCCCAGTAGGATCGCAATTGAGAGCACTGCCACACTGAATGCATCATGGTGGCCTGCTGAGATGCACATCTTAAGCATATGGGCGAGACATTAGGGTAAATCTTATTCAGCCTTACTCCAGTGTAGTAGGCTCTATGTAGCATATATAGCTGTAGCAGCCTGTCATTGTAGTTGTATGACAACTGTTTTGAAGCTCTGAGAGCCTCCACCCACTGACTATCCATTTAGTAATGTAGGTCTCTGTCCCAAGTCTCCCGTGCCCTTAGCGGGTTACTCGTAACCATTGACTCCTGTATTAATTTGTACATCCCAGAGAGGAGACCCTTCTGGTTTGGCTTCTGGAGGGTTGCTATGAGTTTAGAAGTAGCTAATTTAATAGGCTTTGCCTTGTTTTGTTTGAGCAAGGCACTTCTGATTTGCTGGTAGGCTAGCCATTGGGAATTGGGTATATTGAATTTAGATTTTATTTCAGTGAATGTTTTAGGGGAGTCACCTGACCACACATCCACTATGCCTGTTATGCCTTTACTAATCCAGAGATGAAAGGGAGCAATACGGCCAGATGTGGGAACTTGGCATTATTCCACAAGGGTGTCTGGGGGTCAACTTGCTCAAAGGCTATCAACTCATGGGCTTTTTCCAAGGCCCTTCTCTGTGTCTGCAGGATGGGGTTCCACCCTTGGCCTTTAGACCCTAGGATTGCTCCCCATGGGAAGTCAGTGGTATCGGATGCTCCTTTCCACAACCGCTGTAGCGGTGGGTAGTGATTCGGTTGCAGCATTGTAACCAGATGAGTAAGTTGGGCAGCTAAGAAGTAATGTAGCATACTGGGCAGGGCCAGTCCCCCTTCATCTCTTGGTCTGATAAGAGTCTGGAAGCTCAGTCTAGGTCTGGATTTACCCCAAATAAATTTCTTTAGCAGCCTATTTATAGACTCAAAAGTTTTTGAGGGCACCCACACAGGGGAATGCCATAATGGGTACAAGATCTTGGGCATGGCCAACATTTTAATTAGCTGTATCCGCCCAACAGGGCCCAGGGGTAGATGCTGCCAAATTTTGGTTTTACCCATCAGCCAATTTATCTGTTTATCTATATTATTGTTACAGTACTGGTGAAGGTCTCTGGTTATCTCAATTCCTAGGTGTGTGAATTTATCAACAATGGGCATTGCGGTGTTGCCCACCTGCCTCTCCACTCCCAAGGGGTCTACTGGGAATAGAACCGATTTCGTAGGGCTAACCCTAAAGCCAGAAATTTCACCAAACAAATTGGTAATCTCCAGGAGGCGTATCAAAGAGGGCCCCCTGTCCCCCAAGTACACTAGAGTATCGTCAGCATACAGCTGTATTTTTTCTTCTAGGTTTTGGGTGCCTGGTTCCCCTTGCTAGGGTGAATGGTGATGTAAGCGTGGAGTTAACCCTGAGTGAGGCACGGAGGAAGTGGTATAACAGTTTGACAAGGCTTTGAAACCTAGGACCTATCCAGCGCCGATCCTGGGGCTGCTGCCGCCTGAGGCAGCAGCCCAGATGCCGCCCCCCTCCTCTCCCGCTCCGCGCTTAAAAATTAGCGTCGGAGCGGGTTTCAGGGGGCAGTATCGCTAGTGCATTGAGCGCTATAGCGCTCTTTGCACTAGCTGAGCCGAATTTCCGGATTAAAACCCGGAAGTTCGGCTCTTAAAGTTACAAGAGGCGGCTTTTTGCCGCCCCTTGTAACTGGCCGCTCGCTGCCGCTTGAGGCAAGGGTTTCACCTTGCCTCATGGCAGAAGCGGCCCTGGACCTATCCCAAATTTCTCAAGCACTCTCCAAAGATAAGGCCATTAGACTGCATCAAAGGCCTTAGCTATGTCTAGAGCTGCTATGGCCCTCTGCCCTGTATTTTCATGCTCAGTGGTTAGATTAACAAACAACCTTCTAGTATTGAGCACAACTGTTTTCCCTGGGATGAACCCTGTCTGATCGGGGTTGACAACTTTTGCAAGCCTTTTGGCAAGTATTTTGGCAAGAACCTTGACATCAGCCGTCAGGAGAGATATGGGCCTGTAGGACTCACATAGCTTTGGGTCTTTACCAGCTTTGGGAAGTAAGGCAATCGCTGCCTCATACATTGACACCGGGATGACTCCCTGTTCTAGGGCGGCATTAAAAGATGCCAAGAGATGGGGGGCTAAGGTTTTAGCATGCCTCTTGTATATCTCAATCGGTAGCCCGTCAGCTCCTGGGGCCTTGCCATTGGGGAAGGACTCAATTGCTTCTATCACTTCCTCTTTGGTAATGTAATCATCTAGGTATGCACTATATTGAGGGGGCAGGATGGGGGTAGTTAACCCATCGAGGAATGTATCTATGTCTTCTATGGGCCTCGTCAGTTTGGATGAGTATAGATCTGTGTAGAACTGAACCAGCGTAGGGCTTATTCCATCTGAGTCGGTTACATTGTTACCACTACTATCTGATAGGGCTGTTATAGTTGGGGGAGTGGACTGTTGTCTAGAGAGATGGGCAAGCATTTTACCACCTTTTTCCCCCTGCTCATATATGTGAGCTTTGGTAAACAGTTGCTTTCTCTGGGCTTTTTGAGTCATAAAATGATTATATTCCTGCTGTTTGAGCTTAAGGGCTGAAAGGTTTTCCACATTGGGCTGTAGGGTCGCCAGCTTTTCTGCAGCGACTACTTCACTCTCCAAACTATTTTGCCTCACATAGCTTTGCTTTTTAAATGCGGCAATTTCTGCCCCTAGCTGTCCTCTGAGATATGCCTTAAAGGCATCCCATACTATCAGAGGATCAGCGGACCCTTTATTGATGGCGAAGAATTCCTGTATTGTGGCTTCCAGCGTAATTTCGTTATCTAAGATGTTTAGCCATAAGGGGTTCAAAGACCATCTGGGGGGCTGGCTCGAGTTATGGATCTGGATCCTTAGCTCTAATGGAGAGTGGTCAGAGATCCCCCTGGGGAGGTAACGCACCTCCTTGAGAAGCGGTAGCAGGGGTCTATCCATCATTGCAAAATCAATTCTAGATAGGGAGGAGTGGGAATGTGAGAAGCAGGAATATTGCCTGATGCCTGGGTGCATATATATCCAGCTCTCCACCAGGCCCAACTCATCTAGGAGGAGCTGTAGGTCCCTCTTTTTGTATGGTGCAATTTGACCTGGATTCACCATTTTGTCTAGGTCAGCATCAAGTAAAGTGTTAAAGTCACCCATGGCGATTGTATTGGCATGGGGGTATAATGGCATGAACTGGGCCAGGGCCACTAGGCATTCCCTATTAAATGGAGGAGGGATGTACATGTTTGCTAGGACTAGTTCCTTGTTGCTAATATGGCAATGCACAAAAACTTATCTACCCTTATCGTCTGTTTTTAACTCATTCAGCACAAATGGTACCGTTTTGTGTATTAACAGTGCCACGCCAGCTGAGTGGCTGGAGTAGGTGGAGTGGTAGGTCCAGCCCACCCAGGGTTTTTTGAGGGCCAGGACCTTGCCCCCTGTCAGGTGGGTTTCTTGAAGAAATGCAATTTTAACCTGGTTCTGCTTGAGGTGATCAAGGACCAGCCTCTTTTTTATAGGGCAATTAAGTCCTCTGATATTCCAACTGATCAGTTTGGTATCCATTTACCCTCTGCTTTGGTGTAGCAGTTGCATGCATACATAGTGGACATCCTAACTGAGTTCAGCTTGAGCATCAACATTCATAGAACACATATAACAGTACCAAACATTCCCCATCTCGTCGCCCCACCCTTTCTACCCCATCCCCAACTGGGGGCAGAATTAATCCCTCAAAAAAACATAGTGTGCACGGTGGTGGCCATTACACCTGGCCCTATATACAGGCTGTGAACTGTTAGAAAACACATAGTCCAGCTCAGTTCACCTCCTCTCTCTGGCCCAGAGGATGTTGCCCCTCCCAACCGACACTTCCAATCAAAACCGCACTTACTTACTAGGCCCAATTTTCTTGGTGGGTGCAAGTCCTTAAGCCTGTTCACAAAGGCTTCTTTATATCACATGAAAGTATATGCATCGACAGCACTCCAATTTTCATTAAGACCGCCTTTATTGTTTGCAAAGCATTGCATAGCAGCATAGCAACATAGTGCAACGTTTCGAGTGGCACTCCACTCTTTGTCAAGCATAAAAATTCAATAACCACATGGCTTTAAATAGCCTAAAACACACCGCCACCTAGTGTCAAACCATATTATAACATAGTATCATTGAAGACCACATTATAACATAGTATCATTAAAACATATAACAATGTTTCATTCTACACATATTATTTTAATACACATGTATCCATCATAGACCTTTACTTTATATTTCTTACATAGAGAATAAACAATTGTCTTATCTGTCATATGGTACTGTCCATTCAAGGTAATAGCCCACTCCCGAGTAGACAGAAGATTTGAATGAAACCTGTAAAAGATACAATATTTTCTTTACAATTATTATTTGAATAAAAATGGACTCAGATCGTACTCCTGATTTAAACCTTGTGGGGACATGGTACCCAGTTTCTTTATCCAGTGGGCCTCCTTACGTAGCAACTCCTTGCCACGATCTCCCCCACGTCTCCTCTTTGATACTGAGTCCAAAATTTGAAAACGCAGTTGACTAATTGTGTGGCCAAGTGTTTAGCTACCGGCTGGTTCAATTTGTTTCTAATGGCTGACTTATGCTCTGTTAATCTATCCCTTATGCAGCATATAGTTTTCCCCACATATATTTTTCCACAGGGGCATTTTAAACTATACACTACATAGGTAGAGGCACATGTATAGAAACCTTTAATTGGGATGCGAGTCCCTTTTAAAGGATGATGTATCCATTCCCCTTTTACCACACTGCTGCAATGGTTGCATCCACAGCATGGAAAGGTTCCATTTTTTTGTTTTTTCAAAAAGGTTTGTTTATAACCTGCAGAGGGCCCCAAATCAGCCTTCACCAATTGTGTCCCAATTGTCTCTGCCCTTGTATATGACATGACTGGTAAAGATTTAAAGATATCCTTATCTGGGATGTTATTAGCTAGTAAGCTCCAATCTTTTTTTATAATTTTCGAAATTTCACCACTTAAGATATTGAACTGGTTAACAAACGGGATTCTCCGTATCTTTTGATGTACCACCCTGTCACTGATCTGTCTCAACTGTCTATTTTCACTCTCCATCCTATTTAACACCCTATCAGGGTACCCTCTTAGTTTGAATTTTTCTTTCATTTCAGATATCCTTACGTCCTGTTGTTGCTGATGTTTTACTATACGCTTTACTCGTAGGAATTGCGACTTGGGGAGAGATTTCTTTATATGGGGAGGGTGAAAAGAATCGTATCTGAGCAGTGTATTTCTATCTGTATGTTTAACAAATAAATCTGTATCCAAACAACCTTCTGTGGTATTTTTGACCATTACATCCAAAAATGGGATACTTACTGCATCACAATGTATGGTAAATTTGATATATGTAGTGCAACCATTTAATTTTTCAACAAACTCCATGAGCTCTGAATGTTGCCCCGTCCAGACTGCAAAGATATCGTCTATATAGCGAAACCAGCATCTATAATGCCGTCTGAATCCGTCATCATTATATACAAATTTTTGTTCGAATAAATCCATAAACAAATTTACATAGGACGGGGCAACATTCGATCCCATGGCAGTACCCCTGATTTGTAGATAGTAATCATCCTGAAAAAGGAAATAATTTTTACATAGTACAATTTGCAACAAAGTCACTAAAAATCTTCTTTGGGCTCCATCCAGGGTATTGTCTTGATTTAAGTGATAGCCTCAACACCCCCATCATGTGGGATGGAGGTGTAGAGGCTCTCAACATCCAGTGTTACCAAAATGGCATGTACTGGTAAATCTCTCATCCCATTGATTCTATCAATAAAATCACTGGTATCCCTAATATAGGATTTAGTATTAAATACATACTCCCAAAGTATTCTATCCAAGAATTTCGCCAAAGGGGAGAACACTGAGTTCACCCCCGCCACAATGGGCCTCCCTGGTGGTTTGTCCACATTTTTATGAATCTTCGGGAGTATGTATAGAACCGGTGTGATAGGATTAGATTGTATCAGGTAGGTTGCCATTTTATTATCTATCACCTCCAAATGTAATGCATGATCGACACATTCCTTAATGGTTCTCTGTATAGAAAAGAGGGGATTAGTGGTTAGTTGTTGATATGTACTTGTATCATTTAGCATTTCTCTAATTGTATCAACATAAAATTTCTTATCCATGACCACCACTGCTCCCGCCTTATCTGCAGGTTTAATAACCAGCTCCTTACGATTTTGTAAAGACAGAAGGGCTTGTCTTTCATCATTAGAAATATTTTCTCTCTGTAATCTAATTTCGTTTCTTTTAAATCTATCCTCAAGTTTCATTATCTCTGTTTTAACCCCTTGAATATATGCTTCCACGATATGATTATTTTTAGATGGCATGTATACACTCGAGTTATGCAGACCCCAATCCTGTAAACAAAAGGTGTTACTATAATTGTTAGACAAATGATTAGCAGTAACCCCAAAGTCACCCAATTCAGCTGATAAGCGTATTCTTCTATAGAATGCCTCCAAGTCTATCTCTAGCTGAAAAAAGTCAGGGAATGTAGTAACAGCAAAGCCCAACCCTTTAGAAAGTACCTTATTTTCAGTATCTGTGAGATGGCACATAGAGATGTTTACCACCGCAGTTTCTTCCTGCGCCGTGATGGTCTTCTTGTAACGATGCCTCTTCCCACCCCTCCTCCGTCTGTGCGGTCGGAGCTGATACTTTCTTGTGAGCCATAGAGAAAAGAAGAAGGGGATGATGAGGCAGTGCTGTGTACATCCCTTCCTAGTGGCTGATCCCGATCGGTTCCGCCGCCATACACCGTCGGTCCGCGCTCCGCTCTCTGTTGGGGCCTATTCTGATATCCATCACAGGGGGTCCATCTATAGACTCGACCTTCGGTGTAGTCGGTTTCATCGCGGTGAAATTCCCCCCGTTTCCGCGCCTCAAGTTTGAGGCGGAAGTGTCGCAGGCTTTCCTCCAGTTTGGACTGTGCAGCCTGAAACTGATCCGCGGGTACAGCCGCTCGCGTCTTTCGTTCCGCATCTTCCCCTCCCAACTGGGCATTATTGAATGCTATGGACGGATACTATACAACATTGTTATAGTAAGTTGGCCGCCAGTCTTAGCGATTAACATATATATGGCAATGGGAGAAGTAAAAAGAAAAAAGAAAAAAAGGAAAAAACAAAGAAAGCGTATCAACTTGCAAAACAGAATTTGCCAGACAGTCCAGCAGCCATACTTGGTTATCTTTACCGTCCAGAAGCATCCAGGTACCCTCAGCTTATATTGCCGGAACATTTTGGGCATCCAGCCAGTTGCTTGCCTCTTGTGGCACTGTGAAGAAGTATGAAGCCCCGTTCTGTATGATCCTCAAGCGGGCCAGGTAGAGCATAGTGTAGCTCATTTTTGCGGCTCTCATCCGTCTCTTTACCTCTAGGAACTTGGGGCGCTGGACTTCAGCGGAGTAATCGGCATAGATAGAAATCGAAGCCGCTTGGAAGGACAGGACGTCTTGTTTTCGCGCCATCGCAAGAATGGCATCTCTGTCGCGTGAGTTGAGCAGTCGGGCTATCAGTGGCCACGGTGGAGCTCCAGGTGGTCCAGGCCCCGTCGGGATCCTGTGGGCCCTCTCTATTGCGAATGTATTGGAAAGGTTAGTTCTGTCAAACTTCTCCAGCAGCCATTCCTCGATGAAGCTCTCCGGCTTATCTGCTTCAACTTTCCTGGGGAAGCCCACAAAGCGGAGGTTGTTGCGACGGAGCCTATTCTCGAGGTCGTCGATTTTTGCGATGCTGTTAGTTGCCAGTCGGTGCGCCTCATTTATGCGCTCTGGCATCGGTGCGCATGCATCCTCTAGGGTGCTTACACACTGCTCCACAGCCGCCGTTCTCTCTCTAACCTTCTGCAGGTCCTGCTTTATTATCGAGAGGTCCAGCTTTATTTCATCTGTTTTGGCATTTATGAGGGTAGTACTGTACATGCATCTTTGGACTCCCTTATCTCTTGTAATATTTCCTGTAGCGTAGGTTCAGTCGCAGGCTGCAGCGTGGGAGAGGAGGGAGGGCTCCTTGTCGAGGCATGGGCGCCATCTTGCCTGTCCCCACGGGCAAATTTTTCAAGCTTACTGGCTGTCCCTGAAGCCCTTTTCTGGGCTCGGTTCTGCCCCATTAGTATCCTCTGGGGTAACTGCAGCCAGTCCGGTTCGTCTGAAGCCGTTTTGGAAGGACTAAGGTGGGTTTAGAACAGAATTATACTGGCCCAGAGAGAGGAGCAACCAGCAACACGTCTGTTCACATCTAGCGTCAGGCCACGCCCCCTGTAATTTTGTTTTTTAAAGGAATTGTTCAGTATGAAAATGAAAAAAGTAGCTAGCCCATGCAAAATAAAACCTGTTAATAATATAGTTAGTTAGGCAAAAATGTAATGTATAAAGGCTGGAGTGACTGGATGTCTAACATAATAGTCAGAACACTACTTCCTGCTTTTTTATACAACTGCATTTTTGGCTGACTAACTATATTAGAAACATTTTTTTATTTTGCATGGGCTATCTATTTAGCCAGTTTTTATTTTTACACTGAACTGTTCCTTTAAGCCTTGTACAAGTAAATGAACTTATGTGTGCTGGCTTTATACAACAAAGAAATCAGTGAGAGCAGTGTACAGCAATTTAATGTATTTACATTTCCTACAGCAGTTCAATGTATTGTTTCCAATAGTCACATTAATAATACATTTATTGCAGGCACAATAATATCAGGAAGTTAGTGCAAAACAAAATAACTGGATTATCTCTTTGTTTTTCAAATTTTCATTATGTAATTGTTATACTTTGGTTTTCTAAAAGAACAGCCGTTAAAACTGCTGTAGGAAATGTAACTACATTAAGGGGGTTATTTACTAAAATCAGAAATAAACTCATTTTTTTATTAAACAAAGCTCGACTAAACTCCCATCCACAATTTTGCTTTATTTATAATTAAAATAACCCAAAAAATCGGACCGGATCAGAAACTTGATAAAAATCGTGCAAAAACCCGAACCATACGTTTTTTTGTTCAGGTGCAAAGGTAGTTTATTTTAATATATTACAATGACATGTTTTTAATGTTTTTAATGTTCTTTTGGGCCCATTATCATTTTGTAGTTCCAGTACCATTAGGCCAGCCATGCAATCCTATTATGAAAGAATAAATGTGGCTCCAAAGTTATTTCATCAGACAGTTTCATAATAACACACAATTGGATTAACAATAGTAGTATAATCTCATTCATTTTAATTTAACCTTATAGGCAGTTTTTTATTTTTCTGTTTCATAACTGTTCTGTATTTCATAAAATGGATTGTACTTTTGATTAATTTGCTTTTGTTCATCTTGCTCTTTTATATCTCTCACACTGTTATATTTATGGCAAAGATCCTGTGATGCAGTATGTAGTAACTAATGGGAATTGCATAGCACGGTGGATTTCAGCATTTCTCGAGTCAAATTTGACCCATGTGTGCAGTTACAGGTGGATATTATTCTGGTCAGGCGCTATACACGTAGGGTGGCATCATGTGTAATCATGTATTCTGCGTTTTCCACGCATGTAGAAAACACATAAGGAGTCATTTACTATTCCCCAGGACAGAAGTGCAAGAGCACTAAGAGGCACAATTAGTTTTCATTCATGGAGCAGTTCTGGCTGGGGGAATGGCTGCATTGCATCAGAGGGTACATGTAAGCTCTCTCCATTGGGCAGGTGATAAGAACAGGACCCTGGGGTGACTTGCGTTCTCTGCCACTCCATAACTGGGCTGTCTGAATGACATGCAAGATAGAGAGTGTGTAGCAGGCTGGAGGGGGATGCCTACTTACCGCCTCCTCTCATGAATTACAGTATTGGCATTTGCAAGCACAGCTGTATTTATCTGGGCAGTAAGCATAAAAACAGAGCATAGAGACCTGTAGCAATTCTGGGGCAGAGGAAGGCATGTGCCATATACAAAAATATGGCCAATTGAAGCTGTTTTTTGCACTTTGTTTACTGCCTTCCTAAAAAGTAAATGACCCCCTATAGTGTGAAATTACCCTTAAAGACCAAAGTCATCATCTATAAATGGGCCACAACAACAGTGCACAACAAATGTAACTTTGGCCTGAGTACAATGCCATGTATCTGTCATTAGAACTGGTCTTAGCATTTAATAATTGCCAGTATGATCTTTGTTAAAGGATACATATTCAGTTTTGCTTATCAAATGTATCTATACTCAAATATTGTTAAACTTTAAATCCCAACAAATTCCAAAATGAGCTCTGGATGGCTCACTTACAAATGTAGATAGAAACCTCCATGCTTTCTTGCCCATAATGCAGTGTTTCCCGTATACCTCCAGTGCAATTTGTGTAGTAGCAATAATTTTGTTACTGGGAAGCTGTTCAGCAAATAAAAAAGTGTTGAATGATAAATAATAAAATAATCAGGCCTGGGCCTAGGGCGGCAGGAGTCCTGGAGACTGGAAGGAAGATTTTGACAGACTTTTAAATCTTCCGCCTGCCCAGTCCCCATCTAAAAAGCAAATGCTTTGTACGCTACTTATGTATTGTTATTGCCATTTTGTATTACTCATCTTTCTATTCAGTCCCTCTCCTATTCATATTCCAGTCTCTTATTCCAATCATTGTATGATGCTAAGGTAATTTGCACCATAGCAACCAGATTGCTGAAATTGTAAACTGGAAAGCTACCAAATAAAAAGCTAAATAACTCAAAAACTACAAATAATAATAAATGAAAAAGAAATTGCAAATTGTATTAGAATCTCTCTCTACATCAACTAAAAGTTAATTGTAAGGTGAACAACCCCTTTAAGGTAAGGGCCAACTAGTCTTTAATACAGAAGCATAATCGGAGCCAGAACTAGTGGTAGGCAGAATAGGCACTGGCCAGGAAGCAGCTGTGGGTGTGGATAATTTTTTTAAAAAAAGACTGCTTAATACACACCATTCTTGCATGTCATGGCCTCCCATAAATTCCTGAAATGTTAAGTGGGAGTGGTCTGCAGTTGTCAGCAATTGGAAGGTGAGGTCAAGTAGGGGGTCAGGGTTGGGGGCCAACAGTGATATCAACAACAGTCAGACCAAGTGGAGGTGAGTGGGAGCAAGGCAAAGAGGTCCTGGAACTGGTCATAGTTACAGTATATTCTTGTCTCTTCCATTTGTAGTCCTGAAATACACTTTTGGCCTTTGTGATCCTATCCCTGGTGGATAGTTTGTTGCCAAAATATGTTATATTTGTTAATAGCAACCTAATAATTTAAAAAGTAGGTAGGTTCAAGTTCTGGTGTTCTAATGGGCACAACACTAGCTTGCAATAAACCTTGCATTTGGTGTTACCAATAGTGCAGTGCGAGAGTACTCTGTGCCAGGCCTGGATTTGCCAGCTTGGTGTCCTAAGGCCAAGTCTCACACTCACCTGCACACGCCCACTCACACTCTCCCCTCCTACAAATCCAGGCCCGTTCTCTGATGGGTGGAACCAAGTTATTATATGTTACCTCTGGGCATATCACTTTTAGCACCTAGTGAACAGAGGGCTTATAAAGAAAATGTATGTGGATGTTTGTGGGTGGCCCATGTGCCTCCCCTTATATACAGTACCTGTCACGTACAGTCAGGTGCAAATATTGCTGCAAAGCAAGAGTGCAAATTCCTCATACAGGTTTCAAAGATTAAAATGAGTGCACTCTTGATACTGGATTACTAAACCTTAAGGACAGTCCTTAAAAGGTGCTACCGCTGACTTTTAGTCTAAATCAAAAATGCTCAGATCTCTGCTCAGGTTAGATGAGATAATAATGAAAACACAATCAATTGTGCTTCCACAAGACATATACAGAGATGGTATTCCTTCACATGGCAACGTTTTATCTCTTGCTTGACATGCTCCCATCTCATCCCTCAGAGTTGCTATGTTCTTTGATAGAAATACTAATCCTTTCAAAGCATCAGTAATTTCATCTAAACACTTCTGTTCTATGCTTTGCTTGTTATTAATATCAAAGCTTCAAAGGAATTTACCAGCATTAGTTATTACAGTGTCATTTTAAACCGTTCCATCTACTGAATTATTAAAGAAATAGGTTTTAGACTTGACTTTGGCATATAGCTCATTGGGTAGCATTGTGTGCCTCGTAGTCCCAAATTCGATTCTGTCTTGGTCACTATCTGCAAGGAGATTATCTTTGTGCCTGCAGTGTCAGACTGGACTGTTGGAACACTGGGGAAAAAGGCCTTTATGGTCCCAGTAGATCCAGGTCCACTCAACCAAACGGATCAAGGCCGTTCCTGCACCCGCACCATCTCCTGTCACTGCCAGATCCAGGATCACTTCTGCGCCCACACCGTCCCCTTTCCTCTCCTGGACCACCCCCATACCTAATCATAGGTGGAAAGGGAGGTAAAAACATATGAGGGGGAAACAGGCCCTTGAAGTCAACCCTGGACATCCTAGTCCTGTGTGTCTGTGTCAGTTTCCTCCAGGTACTCTGGTTTCCTTACTCACTACAAAATCATACAGGTAGATTAATTGTATTCTGATGAATTTTATGCTAATGTGTGTCGATTGTAATAGGCACCTTGTATTATAAGATCATTTGGGATAGGGGCTGATGCATAATTCCGTAAAGAGTTCCTTAACTTTTTTTCATTTATTTTTTATAATTCTTTATTTATAATTTTAACGAGGAAGAGGGAAGCTGTACAGAAGAAAAAGGTAGAGAGTTGGGAAATGATAAGGTATACATGTAATAAACAATATCAGAAGCATAATATTCAAGCAGGCAAGTCTGACAAGTCATAGTTATAGTGTGTAGTAAAGTTAAAGTGTGAAATACTTCTATACAGGTAAAACCATTAGCCATTGCATTGACAGATCTATATTGTGAATAGGATTGCATATGGGTGACTTTCCCTTCTAGGTCTCTCTTAGCTATGAATGTTAAAGGATATACTTTATCTGATATTCCTAAGGAAATTCCAGGGAGACCAAATTTTCCACTAATTAGCACTATCATTGTTCATCGTATATGTCTGATATCCATGTTAATTAACTTTTAACCACACTTTTGTTTTCTAAAAATATTATAGTAAATTTTAGCTGGATCTTGCTTCTGAAATCAAATATTCATTACTATTGTTCTCCGCGAAGCTATTTACTATTTATAAACCATTTTAGCAAAGCTTTTCTCCCACAATATAGGTTATTTTACTGGCAAAATAAGGATAATGATGGGCCAAAGGTGGTTCTGTTATTTATAATGAGATGTACTTTTGGGGTTTCATAGATTGATAGTCCTCTTTTGAACTGCATTTTTATGCTGCATTGATACTACATTTTCAGAGGGACTTTTTATAACAAATAGTCATAGACAAACATTTCAATTTGACAAAACAAACATAGTACTTGTTGTAAATATGTTCATTTGTCCTTGGATCAAGTAAAAACAAGAGCCAGTGCAAAGCCCTACAAAGTTGTTAAGTTGCTCTCTTCCATCTGTGATTAACAGCTCGGATGTGACTGATTTAATGTTATCTCTGAGTCAAGGTGAACCTGTTCCCATGCTTAATGTTTTTACCTCATGCTGGCTAAGTTATGAATCTGATTAGGAAATGAAATTGTATACCAGGAGATAGCAATGGCCTTGTGTTGGTGCGTGTGAATTTCTTTTAAAAATACAGCTCCATGAATCAACCAAACTGATATGTTTTCATCAGGCTGCTATCATCGTTAATTTTCATTTTTTCCTGAAAGCTAGAAAATAAAGTGATCAAACTGAATTATTGCAGTTTTCTCATTAATAAAAAAAGAAAAAGCCACTTTTACTATTAATGCAGACTGATTAAATGAAGTAAATAGAATGCAATAATGCTGAATGACAACAGTCACAGGCATATATAAAATACAGCTGGGCTAAAGTTCAGGAATAAATGAATTACTTTACATGCCAGCTCAACCCAATAACAGACACATGCAATATGTAAAACTGTTTACCCCCTGTTTGGAAATTGCATTTATCATCAGTTGAGATTGAATTGTCTTGGATATCCCTGTAAATAAATTAGGGTTGCGTCAACCATATTTTCATCTATTACATTATTATGAGCTAAATGGGGGTTTGTTCAACCACTGGACCACTTGTGGGGGCCCACAAGTATGGGACTCGTCATCCAGAATGCTTGGGATCTGGAGTCTTTCTGTAATTTAGATCAGCATACTTCTATTTATTATGCTGTGTAAAAAACAGCAGGTTATACACCACGCATTGCCAGACTTTGCCCTTTAAAAAAATGGCATAAATTATTGATGCGGTTTTTTATAGTGACTTCCACCAGAAGTAATGTAAAATAACAGTGGCAAATCTGGCGTTCGCATGGTATAAAATTACACATACCTTGATAAATTTGCCATGTACTTTATACAGCTTTTTACACTGTTTTTCATTGAATAAAAAAAATCATACAAAAAAATAATTTACATGATTTATTGGGAAATAAACCCAAAAGCATTGTCTGGATTAAGTACAGGGTACTGTTTTATTGTTACAGAGAAAAAGGAAATCAAATTTTAAATTACTAAATTACTAAAAATGTAGTCTATGGCATCCTTAATACGGAGCTTTTTGGATAATGGGTTTTCAGAGAACGGATCCTATACCTGTATAAGGCTTAGTCACTATTTTCTACATTCAATAATTCAGAAGCTACAGAAATTGTTTACTTTCTTTTGAATGACACTCTAGCTACTAATCCAAACTCTCTTGCTGGAGTCTTGTGCAGGGATTTATATATAACTGTGAGAGAAGATGTGACCAAAGGAGGAAATAACAATGTCTTATATAAGGCTGAAACTGTAAGACAAAGCAAGTGTTTCATTAATTATTCAGTCACCACCTTTTATTTCCATTTCATACAAATAGAAATTAAGAACAAAGGCATAATGGTCAACTTTCGGGGGAAAAGTAATAACATTCTAATGGTTTTTGCTGCTGTTCTCATGATGACACTAATTGGATGCAGGAAGAATAAATTGTAGTTTATAGTGTAGTCATTATTATTTTTATACTATATATTGAGCTGACACATATATGCAGCACTTTACAGAGATTGGTTTTCATTTACGTCAGCCCCTGTTCAGTGGAGTTTCGAGTTAAAGTTACCTATCACCTTCACACACACTAGGGTCAATTTCATCAGCACCCAATTAACGTCACTGTATGTTTTTGGAAGAAACTCAATTACCAGGAGAAAACCCACACAAAACAAACTCCCTCCCAGGTCAAGACTGAACTTAGAACCCCAGCACTGTAAGGCAGAAGTGCTAAGCACTGACCCACTGTGTTGTGCAAATATTTAGGAATTTCCTTTAAAACAAGAATATGGTGACTTTTTTTCCTGCTGAATTGTTCTTTTTAATACTCACAGTATTTGTTTTATCTTATCTCTCTGTCCAAGCTATAATAAATATAGGGTTGTCCCTCATAAAAGCAGAGAGTGGTACAACAGCCTTTCTGCAGTATATATGAAAAATGCACACATTTTTCACTCCTCTTAGCCAATACATATTCATGGTTCACTAATTGTTTTAAGATTACTGTTATAATCTTTTACTATAATGAAATAAATAAATATTGTTGGGCAATCTAAGCACTTATGTTAAGGCTGAACCTCAAGACGGAATGCTAATAGTCTGATATACATGAATTTAAGCTCCCTGGGGACCAGCTATGTATAGGAGGAAGCAGAATTGCTTTATTTAACAAATGGACTATATGTTATAGTCAGGATTAACCTCCAATTGAATTACAGAAAACACTTAAACTGATTATTACTACTGTAAATCTAGAAGATAAATATTTTCCTTGCTTGTTTTTATTATATTGTTAAAGGCAAGGCTTCTGCAATGCAATGCAATACTACATGAGTTTGGATGTTCAAATGCTCTTAAAAATTGAAATAGTTGTCACAGCTACCATTTGCTTTATTTAAGCTCCTTTATCTCTTAACCCCGGTTATTACATAAGATAGCCTTATGACACTACAACTTTCTATTCTAATAAGAGCACAGCATAGTGCTACCAAGCAACTCTGAAAGTCTAGCAATGATAAGTAAGAAGCTTCATTGTCTGCAAGGTCACTAAATTAACTCTGTATCTTATAAAGCAAATATTGGAGTTTAGCGCCATTTAGAATTGTATTAAAAATGTTAGAGTACCACCAGCAAAAAGTCAGGTAATGCTAGAAACAAATCCACCACTGATGTACAGTAAGATGTCATAATGGTGCTACTTCACGAGACAATATTACATATATCCTAGCTCCTATTTAAAAGGTTTAATATACTATACTATAGATTTTGGGAGTTTACTTTCCCCTTAAATAGAATCAAATCACTCTTATGGACTTTATGACTTCCATGGGTCATGCGGAAGCGACTGAAATTATATCCGGCTTTACTGGACCAATGGAATTCCTCTGCATGAATGTAAGTTTCATGCGTAAGCAATTGGAATCTTTACAGAAACGGCAGGTCGATTTGGAACTTCATGGGCTGACATTAGCCGAATACCACAGGAGACAATGGATCCCGAGGGGACTAAGGGTGAGTTTAACTCCTACATTATTTGCAAACAATGAGGATTATTGCACACATTTTGCACAGATTCTTAAAAAATGTTCAGCTGACATTATGCTGAAAGAACTCAATGCTGTACAGACTGAAATTCAGGTGATGGAGGAACAACTGCAGCAAAGCAGTACAATGGAGGATCTTAGTGCTTTAAAACAATAGATAGATATTAAACTGGAACATTACCGTAAGGAAGGAGAAAAGCAGAAATGCACAAAATTTTGATAGAGACTCCCAAGACTATCAGAAAGGGGCGTGTTTATGGATGGGCAAGTGGGGAGATGAAAAAACCTTTCTTTCGCTACCGCACAGAGAATACACGCCCACAACTTTTTAATAGGGGATATAGAAATATAGAAAACCCGGTTGCCACTGAATCTTTTTTAGGCAAAGACACGAAGGAGCCACAGGTGGAACACCCGACGAGGGGGGGCCAGACATAGGAGGCGGAACCCGACGACCACAACAGAGCTGCAACAAGAGAGTCATAGGCAAGTAATTTATAACATTTCTGGAAAGAATCTGTTCTAGCCTTAGGCCTGAATTTATATTCGGAAACCACACCAGATTTATTTCAATTGGACATTGACTTATACGGTTTTTTTCATACATTAAGGTTAAAAGTCCATTACTCTACACAACCAACAAGGGACATTGTAAATATAAATTCTACAAAACTGGACACTACTACATGGGGGCTCTACAATAAGAGTAAATTTTCTCCTCCTACCACTTATTCTGCTGTAGAGACTTTCATTAAGACTATACAAAGGGACATTCATCAAATGGAACAAAGGGAAAATGTGGGCTCACGTATCCCTCAAAATGTTACACAACACTAGAGAGAGGCAATAAAAAATTTGTCACAAAGAAATTATATTACTATAAAACCCTCTGAAAAGGGGGGAGCTATAGTAATTATGGATACTACATATTATATTTCTGAAATTGAGTCTCAATTGGCTGATAGAGAGTTATATCAGAAACTCAGTAATCCATTGCCCAATATCATCACAAAGATAACTAGGTTATTGGATGCTATGGTAAGGCAGGGGATTATCACTGAAAATGTAAAAAAATTTTTACATGTTGAGAACTCTAGAACACCTATTTTGTACACTCTGTCGAAAATCCACAAGCACCCATCTTGTCCACCGGGTCCCCCTATAGTTTCATCAGTTGAATCTGTGTTTAACTCTATGGCGATCATGCTGGACAAGATACTGGGTCCTTTGATTCAAGAAATACCATCCTATACTCGGGACACTGGTCATTTTCTGGAATGTTTAAATTCAATATCTAAAGATATAGGAGGTGGAGTTATAGTTAAAAGAATAGTCAGTGATCCAGATGAAAGATTGAGACAACAGGAACTAATGTGTCAAAAATTTAGAGAGAGAGGTTATACTGATACCATCTCACAGGAGGCTAAAGGTAAAATGGAAACTAGAAAAATTAGAAGGGATACAAATAAAAGGATTCTCTTTGTTACTGATTTCAACAAACAGAGCCAGGAGATTAGTAGCATTTTATGCCATCATTGGCATATACTTCAAAGAGCCTATCCACAGATTGAAGAATTTAGTTCCCATGCCATTGATGTCCCATAGACGGGGTAAAACTATTGGGAGTACCATAACATCGGCCCATATTAGGAAAAGAGTAATTCAACCACAGACTTTTTTGGGAAATAGAACAGTGCGAATGTTTCCATGCTATGATTGTAACCAATGCCCCTATGTCATTAAAGGAATAGTTCAGTGTGAAAATAAAAACTGTGTAAATAGATAGGCTGTGCAAAATAAAAAATGTTTCTAATATAGTTAGTTAGCCAAAAATGTAATATATAAAGGCTGGCGTGAACAGATGTCTAATAAAACAGCCAGAATCCAACTTCCTGCTTTTCAGCTCTATAACTCTGAGTTAGTCAGCGACTTGAAGGGGGGCCACATGGTACATTTCTGTTCAGTGAGTTTGTAATTGACCCTCAGCATTCAGCTCAGATTCAAAAGCAACAGAAATTACCCATGTGGCCCCCCCTCAAGTCTCTGATTGGTTACTGTCTGGTAGCCAGGGTAACCAGTCAGTGTAAACAAAGAGAGTTGAAAAGCAGGAAGTAGTGATCTGACTGACTTGTTATACATGAAATCACTCCAGCCTTTATACATTACATTTTTGGCTAACTAACTATATTAGAAACATTTTTTATATTGCACAGCCTATCTATTTACCCAGTTTTTATTTTTACACTGAACAATTCCTTTAAAGGCAAAGATTTTGTTCACCCAACTACAGGCTATACTGTATACCTCCGTAATCACTTTACGTGTATTTCAAAGTATGCCATATATGTTTTGGTCTGTCCGTGTGGTCTCATCTATATAGGTGAGACCACGCAGATGATCAAATCATGTATTTCGCAACAGAGGTCCTCCATTAATCTAGGTAATATGAAACTTCCAGTATCTAGACATTTTATTAAACAGGGAAATAATGCAGACCAACTGAAATTTATGGTGTTAGAGACAGTACCCCCAATAAAAGGAGGAGGGGATAGAGAATTACGCCTGAAACAACGAGAATTATGGTGGATTCACAAACTTAAAGCCCTTTCATCTGGACTGAATAGGGATCACAATTTATACCTTTTTGTGTAAGATGATGTAAATAGGGTTCTTTTGTATTGTGTGCATTTAATGGAAATCATATCTGGTTAATCGATAATGTTACTATGTATATATGCAAATGAGAATAGGGCTTAACCTACATATTCACTATAAATGGATGTGTAGCATGATGTCACTTCCTGTGTAACGTGTTATAAGCGTATGGCCATGTGAGTGTTTGTATAACTTTCTTTTGGCTTGCCAAAGGGCACGTTGCTTGCCCGAAACGTAACCTGTATTTTAAATTTCGCACTGAATACACTTTTTACCATTTGTGAGTGCTGCCTCGGTGTGTTTTATATATATATATATATATATATATATATATATATATATATATATATATATAAATATATATATATATATATCTATAAACACTGTTGATAAATAGTTGTAATTAAATAGAAGAAGGTCCTGACATCAGATGTGTAGTGCAATAAACGCTAGAAATCCATTATGTTGCGTTACATTGGAATATTCCGATTATTTTGGGATGTTGTGGGATTTATCTTTTTTCTGAAAATATATGCAGTATGTTTTATATGGTGGAGAAAATTACTGCACAAAATCTTAATGGGGCCATAGAATGTCAACAAGTGTCTATGGTTAATGGCTTTAATGCTGGTGTTCTTAGATAGAGTCAGGCAGATGTACAAAATAAAAGTGTCATATATTTTCAAAGATAATGTTCCACCCAAATATTAACTCCCAGTATACTCGATTCTTATCAATTGTTAAAACATGCAAATCAGCTTAAAGCCACGCAAAATAGATAATTCTTCAAGAATCCTGTATGCTCTTCATCTAGCTCCCTGATATTTTCACTAGAGGCATTAAACTTTTCTGGCACTGAATACTTGAAAGGCACCATGTCAACCCTCTTGATGGAGTTTAATATGTGCCATTTAAAATTGTTTGATGATAATAAGATGACCGATTCAGCAATGATAGGCAAGACTAAATATATATATTGCATCTTTAAATAAGTTTGGTTGCCTATTTTGGAGAGGTAGACACCTACCTGGTCTACTTTTCACCTGGTTTTGGAATCTTTTTAATAGGCTTATAGTCAAACCTCCAGTAATACAATAAAAACTTTTAGAGAACCATTAAAATGTATTGGCTAAGAAGAGTGAAAAAAGTGTGCATTTTTCATATATACCGCAGAAAGGCTGTTGTGCCACTCTCTGCTTTTATGAGGAACAACCCTATATTTATTATAGCTTGGACAGAGAGATAAGATAAAGCAAATATAGTGAGTATTCTTCTGTACAAAGCACAATTGAGCAGGAAAAAAGTCACCACATTCTTGGTTTAAAGTAAATTCCTTAATATTTGCCTTGCAGTGCTGGGGTCCTAAGTTCAGTCTTGACCTGGGGAAGGAGTTTGTTTTGTGTGGGTTTTATCCTGGTAATTCAGATTCTTCCAAAAACATAGAGAATAACTAGAGGTGGAGGCTGAAAAGTGCTGTCATTTTACTCTAAATTACTTGACTGAAGAGAATTCAACCAGTTATTCTGCTTAACACTCCGATGTCTCATAAAACCAAGCATGGATGATTCTGTACTTGGAGCCACCCTGAGGTGGCTCCTGGGATGCCTCCCCCTCCAGTACTTACTATATAGAAGATATAGAAGCACACTAGAAGCCTAAAGGGCAAATTCACTAAACGGCGAAAATTCGCCAGCGACGGCTTCGCAGGCAGCACAACACTTCGCCTAATTCTAATATGTGCCTTATGCACTAACATGCAAAATTGCGTCCAGGGAGCCAAACTCTGGCGAACTTGCACTAGCGTTAAATCGGCAAGCAGATAGAAGTTGCGCTAGCTTTGGCTAATTTGCATACGGCGGGAAGTTAAAGTTGAATGGATGTATATGTTGCAGCAAATACATTACACTACACAAGCCCAGGGAAGCTTAATAAACGAAAATAGAGTTGTTATAATGCCCTACACATGAGCCCGGTGTATAGTTTATGTGCCATATGTTAGGAAATGTAGGTGGGAAGCCGTTTACCCCCAAAAAAATGTATGCTCTTTTGCAGCCTGAAAAAAGGAAAATACGCCAGCATTTTTTGGGACTTACAAAAATTTTCAACTAAAAATTGAGAAAGTCCTATCTACTCTATTGCACTTCGCCTGGTCTGAAGTGGCGAAGATAAGTAAGAGTTAACGTTAACGCTGCATCTTAGTGAATTTGTGCAGTCACGTCCCTTCGCCAGAGCACAACTTCGCCTGCCGATTGAGTGTGAATGAGAGCTAGTGTCAATCTCTTTCAATAATGAAGTTACGCCTGCACCCGTTAGTAAATCGGCGAAGTACCGAAATGACGTCATGTTCACTTCGCCCTTTAGTAACTTTGTCCCTAAAAGTTTAAACTGGGATTTGACTGATCTTACCACTAAGATCAGTCAGTATAGGCAGAACATGTACCCTCAAGGCTAACCCCATTTCCATGATGTGGATCTTGTATAATATGCTGTGGTAATAACGGTATAATATGCTGTGGTTATAACGATTACTGCATATAAGATAAAAGGGCAAAATGTGAATACCTTTTAAAGGCTAATGGTCATACTTTTCATTCTAGTGGCACAGGATAATTAACAGGTCTGTATTTTACAATCAACATGATCAAAAATGATGATGGTGTATTGTATATTATTAGGCGGGGTAATTAAAAGGAACCTGTGAAGTTCTTTTGTGTTACACAGTGTACTTTTTCATACTTCTAGGGCCTGTTAACTGCTGCTAGGGCCCTGGGAGGTGAAATGATATTTTAATAAACATAAGGGAGGAATTAAATATGTTTCGTTGTGTTAACTAAACCTTTGCTTAGCAATAATGAGCAATGTAATATTTACCAGTGATTTTAACATTCGCAAAATTGCCATTTTAAACATCACTTGCAATTTTAATTACATTCCCCCTTTAAACTATTAAAGAAGTGGTTCACCCAATGTTAAAGGATGTCCTATTCCTTGCAGCTTTGTACTTGGTCTCCATTATTTATTTATTTTCAACTTCTTTTTTTTTTTTGTCTCTTTTTAGCATTCAGATGGTCAATGACCCCGGCAGTCAACAAACTGTTGCTCTCTGAGGCTACAATTTTATTGTTATTTTTACTTTTTTTTCACTAGTCTTCCTATTCATTTCTTTATCTGTTAATGTTCTGGTCTCTCATTTGAATCACTGCCTGGCTAATAGGGTAAATAAGACGCTTGCAGCCAGGGAGCTGGCGTAAAACCAAACTAGAGAGCTGCCGAACACAAAAATCAAAATAACTGCAAAACCACAAAAAATAAAAAAAGAAGACCAAATGTGAATCATCTCAGACTACCAATATCATACTAAAAGTTGATTACAGACGAACCGCCCCGTTTAATTGAATTAATTCAATAAAATAATGCCTTGGTTCTACATATTAGATATATTATTATATGTTATTATACTGTATAACATTTCTGCCCTTTGATCAGTATGTAGAGAACTGTGGCACTGCTGAATTAAAGTTTACGGATGCTTCTAGACCCCAGTTTTAAAGTCATCAGCATGGCAAACATAGACACATTCCGTAGGGATTTCTCTATGTGTCTTCTCAAATCATTTGAACGATAAGTGTTTAGAGCCTGAGCCATGGGATTTCAACTGTTCTTTAGGTGACGTGCTTAGGCTCATTTACAGACACTGGACAATATTGCCTCAGTGCAGTAAACACTGGCAACAAGCTTTAACAGTCTACTGCATGAAGAAAGCAAATATCTGGTTGCCTCACTAAATTAGCCTTCTACATATCAGGTCATGTAAATACATAGGGGCAAATTCACTAATCTCCGAAAATTCGCCAGCGACTGCTTCGCTCACAGTGCAACACTTCGCCAGGCGTAGATTTGCCAGGACAACGCTAATTCATCAGGGCGCTGAACACTGGCAAAGTTGCGCTAGCGTTACTGCTCCAAGTGAAGCGAAGTTGCACTAGCGTTGCCTAATTTGCATACGGCGGGAAGTTAAAGTTCAATGGACGTATATGTTGCAGCCAATACATTACACTACACAAGCCCAGGGAACCTTAATAAAATAAACTAGAGTTGTTATATTGCCTTACACATGTGCCCACTGTATAGTTTAGGTACCATATGTTAGGAAATCTAGGGGGGAAAGCCGGGTACCCAAAAAAAAATTTACGATCTTTTGCAGCCTATCACCCTGTAAAAAGTAAAAGACGCCAGCGTTTTTTGGGACTTAGAAATAATTTCAACTATTTTTTGACCAAGTCCTATCTAATCTATGCCTTGTCTTAGCTGGTAGGGCAAGTCTGGCGCAAGAGGTAAAGTTCAGTCAAATCTCAATCTTAGTGAATTATCGTAGTTACGTTCGTTCGCCAGAACGCAAGAGTCTATCTCCTTCCCTAGCGAAGTAACGCCAGTGCCCGTTAGTAAATTGGCAAAGTTCCAAAATGACGTCACGCTGGCGAAACTATTGGTACTTCACATTAGTCACTTCGCCCTTTAGTAAATTTCCCTCTATGTCTCTTGCCCATTTACTTGATTAGACTGCAATAGGTTCGATACTGTTCTTATACATTTTGTTTGCCGATTTTGCTGAAAGCTTGATAATATTATTAATTGGACATTGTGGGATATGATATTTTTAATGCGATTTTACAGCTAAACCAGAGAATGACTACTGGGAGAAGTAAAAACAATAATGCAATCTTTTTCTTAAACAATAATAACACATAACAAAACAATTAAGTAATAATTTAGTAGTGGTAGTAGTGATAATATCTGTGCTGTGTATCGTCCAATCCCCCTCCACCATAAATGTTATTAAGTTCTTATAAAAGGCCATGAATTACTTTTTACTAATTAAGAGGTAATGAAAAACAATTCTGATTATATCTATCTGTAGTGACAGACTTCCATATATCACATTATTATAGAATCAGACAGGTAAAGTCATAATGTTCTTACCAATAAATTAATTAGGAGTGATCTCTTTGAACGGCTAACATTCACAGCGTTATTTCTACAGGGACATAACAATGACAGTCATCAGCACTTAACAGTTCTTTCATTTAGATGATGAAGGTTGGCCAGACGATCATATTCATCATGCAATCATGTCTACAGAAAGAAGATATATGGCTGAGTATCAAAAGGTCATAAGCGTAAATGGGCATGTGGAAAGTACAAAAGGTTCAGACACACAGATGGACCAGACATGAAAATGTCCCTTGTGTGAAACCAAACCAGATGGAGACACAGATAGAAAAGTGTATCTTGCACAGACACACGACTAGGAATCAGAATTATTTATACCATTCAAATACACAGTCCTTACCAGACCCTGTTCTGTATTTTTAGTTTGAGTTATTTTTATTTTTAGAGGACTTTAAAAAAAAGTTTTTTCACTTTCTTTATTATGTTGTCAATAATCTAGCTTCTGTCCATGAAGCCCTAGTAGTATTACAGTATGCTGTGTGAGCCTATGAAATATTGAGCACTAATTGCTAGGAACTGTACATTTAAATGAATGGTACCAAGAAATGGAAAAATTAAAAGAAAGGAAAACATTTGCTATGTATATTATTTTAAAGCAGAAGTCACCTTTAAAATCCGGATTTGTATTATTTGTAATAGCTGTATTGATCTGGAGGCAAGCCCCATGACAACAGTCATTAACCTGGAAGAGCATCAGGATGAGTGCATTTTATAAAGGGCAGGCTCACCTCCCAGGCAAACTAGGTTAACAACTGTCACTTGAAAAGAGGGTAACTAATAAATGGGCACTCACCCAGTACTGTTAGGGGCAGATTCACTAAGGGTCGAATTTCGAAGTTAAAAATACTTCGAAATTCGACCCTCGAATTGAAATCCTTCGACTTCGAATATCGAAGTCGAAGGATTTAGCGCTAAACATTCGATCGAACGATCGAAGGATTTTTCGTTCGATCGAATCGTTCGATTCGAAGGATTTTAATCAAACGATCGAAGGAAAATCCTTCGATCAAAAAAAGCTGAGCAAGCCTATGGGGACCTTCCCCATAGGCTAACATTGACTTCGGTAGGTTTTATCTGCCGAAGTAGGGGGTCGAAGTTTTTTTTAAAGGGTAAGTACTTCGACTATCGAATGGTCGAATAGTCGAACGATTTTTAGTTCGAATCGTTCGATTTCGTTCGACTTCGATCGAATTTAACCAATTCGATGGTCGAAGTACCCAAAAAAAACTTCGAAATTCGAAGTTTTTTTTATTCTAACCCTTCACCCGAATTTAGTGAATCGGCCCCTTAGTGTTGAATCATCTGCAAGTTTTCAATAACACAAATATGCATAGTTCATGCTTTATAACGGGGCATTATTTGTCTACATATTTATTTATGTTTTACTCTAGACCAGTGGAGTCCGGAGTTTGATACCAACAAGGCAACCTACCAACTCTACAAGGAGTTTGGTACTAAATGATTTTACATTGTGAGCAGTGCTAAACATTTGCAAAAATGCCATTTTAAACATTGCTTACAATTTTTAATTACATTTCCCCTGAACATCGCACAAGTTAGTGGATGGTTTAGTAGGAGAAGAGGGGAAGCCTATGTGTCTGCCCACCCCTCTTGAATAAAGGCCTCCACAACACAGGGGGCTTTGCATTGATGGGTTAAGTATTTTCACTCCACAATGGAAATGTGTCCACAGGTGCTAATGGGGGAGTTTCTAGCAAAAACATGGTGGCTTCAGAATACTTTTTTGCAATCTGCCTCACTGTCTGTAAATGAGCACATGCATCTCCTTGTCTGGACTTTAATCTCAGGTTTGTATTCTTCATGGTTTCTGTTTGTAAATACCAAACCCATACATACCTTTATTAAATAGTAGTCTGTAGTTAAAGGCTAGTTCCAGCCTACTTAAAATGAGCAGGCAGTGATAGTCCAAAGTATTTCAATGATTCATTGTCCATTGAAAATCTAGAATATTCATACATTATGGCCTATATGTTCACCAACAAGCATTGAGATGTCAAACTAAGAAACTGTCCATTAAATCAACAAACTTTCTTCAGTATCAAAAGTGTTTGTAAAGCACTAAAATAGATGTCAGCTCGACTTAAATGTACAGTTAATATGTAAACTTCCATTACTTATTCCGATAACAAGATCTTTGAACATCAGTGATTAAAGCGTGGTGTAATGCATTCTGTATTGACTTTGGGAAAAAAGCACTTTGTCATTATGGATGCAATAACATTTTCTTAATTAATCGATGGTGAATATTGCTGCCTCAACAGCTGACAGACTTTGATTGCTAATGTGCTTTTAATCATTTTGGCTGCCAATGTATTTTACTACCAAGTTCAATGTGATTTTCCCCTTATCTGCAGTATAGGTAAGTTAAATACCTCTTCAGATATTTTGTGATCCCACTTTACTGTTTTTTTGTTTCAAGTTAATGGTAACAATTTACAAGTTCACAACTCATACAGTATATCTTCTTTTTTCCTTTTTCCTTAGAATCCTTTCTTGGAATCCATTCTTTTTTCAAATCCTTCTTTTCTTAGAATCCTTTCTTTCTTTCAATCATTTCTTCCAACATGCTATTTGCATCTGAAATAAAATATTTGGGTAATAGTGCATAACATAGAACAGAATAGCATTTACCTTCTCAAAGCAGTCAAACACATCCGGGCCAACTTATACATCTATAAGCGTTGATAAATGTGCCATTATGTTAAAAACCGCCCTAAAGTTTCAAACATTTAGCAAAGTTCAATTAAACCTCTCTGAATGACTCAGTTTGATCCATAGTAAATCCTTTCCAAAAATTGACATACAAGTGTTAGATATAATGGACAATTTTTGGCATACAGGATACTGTAACTCTGCTTAGCATATTACTGAATTTAGCTTCCGTGCACATATTTTGGCATAGCTATGTAATTAAAATGACAATGTAAGACTTTGGGGTCTTATGTTGGGCTTCCCCTTTGAGTCACTTGTTTCTAGGACATTTGGGGCCTCCCATTTTTCATTGACCAAAATGTTGCATTTTTGGTTTTTGCCAATTCTTTAACTCCTAGGAGTGCTGTCCTTGGTCCTATGTATTTTTCCGAACTAGCACCCAGGTTTTTTTGGTTTGGATTATTTTATTTATATATATATATATATATATATATATATATATATATATATATATTCATATGAAAACATTTGTGAATCCCTCTCAGCCTTCATAATAATTTGCTCCACTTTCAACAAAACAGATAACAGTGGTACAGTATGTCTTTTATTTCCCAGGAACATCTGCGTACTGAGGTATTTTCTGAACAAAGCTTTTTAGTGAAGCAGTATTCATGAAATTAAATCAAATGTGAAAAAGTGGCTGTGCAAAAATGTGGGTACCTGCTCAATACTGATAACTGGCAACACCAGATTGGTTGGGTTAGCTCATTAAGCCTTAAACTTCATAGGCAGGTAGGGATGTAGCGAACAGTTCGCCGGCGAACTAGTTCGCGCGAAGTTCGACTGTTCGTGTCCGCCGAATGTTCGCGAACGTCGCGCGACGTTCGCCAATACGAGTTCGTGTTCGATTCGAACAAAAATCGTTCGACCATTCGATTCCTTCAACCGCTAAAATCGAAGGATTTTCGTTCGAATCGAACGTTCGAAGCCATTGGATCGAATGAAATCATTCGATCAAATGGCTTCGATCGTTCGAGTCGAACGAAAATCCTTCGATCGAACGATTAAAATCGTTCGAAGCCATTGGATCGAATGAAATCATTCGATCGAATGGCTTCGATCGTTCGAGTCGAACGAAAATCCTTCGATCGAACGATTAAAATCCTTCAATCGTTCGAATCGAACGATTTTCGGATGTTCGAAGTTCGCGAACTGTTCGCGAACTGTCCGCATTTTTTGCCGGTGTTCGCGAACGGCGTTCGCGAACACATCGGCGGCGGTTCGCTACATCCCTATAGGCAGGTATGTCCAATCATGAAAAAAGTATTTAAGGTGGCCAATTGCAAGTTGTGCTTCTGTTTGACTCTCTTCTGAAGACTGGCAGCATGGGATCCTCAAAGCAACTCTGAAAACAATCTGAAAACAAAGATCGTTCAGTATCATGGTTTAGAGGAAGGCTACAAAAAGCTATCTCAGAGGTTTAAACTGTCAATTTCAGGAATGTAAGGAATGGAATCAGGAAATGGAAAATCACAAGCACAGTTGCTGTAAAACCCAGGTCTGGCAGGCCAAGAAAAATACAGGAGCGGCATATGCAGAGGATGAGAAAGAAGCCCTTTCAGCACTCACGCCACAAACAGAATCGATTGTTGTATGCAAAAGCTCATTTAGACAAGCCACAGTCATTTTGCAACAAAGTGCTTTGGACTGATGAGACAAAAATTTAGTTACAGGGGTTGGATATTCCAACAAGACAATGACGCTAAACACACATTGAAATCTACAAACGCATTTATACAGAGGGAAAAGAACAGTATTCTGAAATGGCTGTCACAGTCCCCCGACGTGAATATCATGGAAAATCTATGGGACAATTTGAAACAGGCTGTCCATTCTCGGCAGCCATCAAATTTAACTGAACTGGAGAGATTTTGTATAGACAAATGGTCAAATGTAATGTAATATCTCTGTCGGGGTCCCCAAATGTATGCACCTGTCCAATTTTGTTATGATGCATATTGCATATTTTCTGTTAATCCAATAAACTTTATGTCACTGCTGAAATAATACTGTTTCCATAAGGCACATTATATAATAAAAGGAAACTGCTACTTTGAAAGCATATATATATATATATATATGTATATATATATATACACACACACACACACATACAATGTTCCCTCTAATTCCTTCTCTAATTCCTTATATAATAGGCACGTCATACTTGGCTATTAGCACTGGTGGGTTAGTAAGTGGAATGGTAATTCTGACATAATATGTTTGTTATATTGATAGAGACATCAGTGCTTCTGCATTGTTATTCAGTGGTCATGCCCTGTTAATGTGTCTTTAATATAGTTATGTATTCAAAGGATATGTCATACAAATGGATTGAGTATACACATGCTTTTTTCTGTCTCACAGTGAAGGTAGGGAAATATTACTGTGAAACACCTTTGGGATTTGCTGTATTTAATTTTTTAGAGTGTTAGTATTCTATGGGGTTAAGAAGATGTTCAACTAAAAGTGGATTCGTGTAGCTCAAGTGCAGAGTTAAACAAGGGCTTAAAATTAGACCTAATCGCTGTAGTCAGATACTTTTATTTGATCCTTCATGGGGAAAAATAAGCACAGTATGAAGGAAACATTTATTACCTGTGTGGAAATCATATACAATTATGGGACCTGTTATCCAGAATGCTTGGGACCTGTTATTTTCCAGATAACATCTTTCTGTAATTTGGATCTTCATATCTTAAGTCTACTAGAAAATCATGTAAAGATTAAATAAACCCAATAGGCTGGTTTTGCTTCCAATAAGCATTAATTATACCTTAGTTTGGATCAAGTACAAGGTACTATTTTGTTACTAAATAGGAAAATGGAAATAATTTTAAAACATTTTGATTTTATTGATAAAATTGAGTCTATGGGAGATGGCTTTTCCGTAATTCTGAGTTTTCTGGATAATGGGTTTTCAGATAACAGATCCCATACCTGTAGTAATGTCTAAATTGCAATCACATTAAGGTTGGCTTCCTCATTTCTGTATATATCTATATATGTGCAGAACAACCAAATTGTGGTTGCAGCAAGCCATTACTACTGTATATGAATTACACAGTTTTTGAAAGTTTCCTTCAGATCACTTGGAATTATAATCTAATTTAATATTAATTAAAACAAATGTGCAGTTTGGGTTGTAAACTATAGAAAACAATGAGACTTTTGCCCTCCTTAAAGGAAAACTATACCCCCTGAAGAATGTAGGTTTCTATAAAAATATATTGCATAAAAAAGCTCATATGTAAAACCCTGCTTCATGTAAATAAACCATTTTCATAATAATATACTTTTTAGTAGTATGTGCCATTGGGTAATCATTGCCAAAATTGCCATTTTAAAAAATAAGGGCCGCCCCCTGGGATCAGACAATTCACGGTGCACACAAACAAACCATACATTTTAGGTCATATGAACCAATTAACAGACAGAGTTGTGTCTTTTGCTTCCACACTTCTTCCTGTTATAGTTAGAGTTGTAGTATTTCTGATCAGGTGATCTCTGAGGCAGCACACAGACTCTATTTTATCCAAATAATGCAAATTTTAAATGATTCCTTTTTTGTCTGTAATATTAAAACAGTACCTTGTACTTGATTCAAATTAAGATATAACTAATCTTTATTGAAGGTAAAACTAGTCTGTTGGGTTATTCAATGTACATGATTTTCTAGCAAATTACGGAAAGAACCATTGTCCAGAAAACCCTAGGTCCCGAGCACTCTCGATAAACCATATACTGTACTGTATATATACTATACTGTATTAAATATAAAAACAACGTTATAACTACAAAGAATCAGACCCTGTGGCTGCAGGGGGGGTATGAGTGTAGGGGGCACAGTTAAGCCATAATTCTTTTTTTTCAATAGTTTTTTATTAAAAGTTTTAGAGTTGAAGATGGATAGTACAGTAAGTAATATGCATTATTATATCCCGCAATCTATTTGAAAAGCAGTTTCAATATATCTTGGTAGAATATATGAACGTACCAATGTTTCGGGCCTGAATTGAATTTGCTGTGGGGCCCAGTAACAATTAGTTATTCTACTGTATAGACACCACTATAAGAAAAAAACATAAATATAACCCTCTACTCCAGTCAATTTACCTCTGAATAGGTTTCCTTTTTTTGCCAACATGTTACAAATTCTGTATATCTATATTTCTCTATAGTGCATATAGAATATGGAATAATATAAATTTGAAAAAACAACTAGGTGACCACAAATGAACTCCAGCCAATGATCAATCAGAATAATATGTGCAAAATGGTCTTTTTAGTGTTTTTGGTGCCCTGCGATAGTTATCAAATCTGTTTGGTTTTCGTGACAGATTCTTTAAATTATGGTGTTTTGTTAGCATAAGTGTTTGGGTTGAAAAGCATATTTCATCAATAAATCTGATTAAGCTAACAAAATCATCATTTAAATCACAAAGCAAATGCGATAATAAATTATATTCCATCAATTTATGTCTTGGTTAAAGTGGCAGTCCCAGGTGCTGTATGGCAATGTTTTTGTCTCTGCTAAGGAAAGGCACATTGCTCTTTTCATTCAAATCTAATCAGGGGCTCACTAACTGCTTTACATGAAACAGTGTCTTATATTGTTTTCAAAAGGGAGAGGGTCAACATTTCTCAGAAATTTCCGAGCTGTAATTCATGTTGCAGAGAAAAGAACAGGCACCATCTGGAAGGTCCTTGACTGTAAATATGAAGTGTTTACCTAATTTACTCTACAATTCCCAAAAGCATCCGTAACATTACGCGTGGCTTATGAAAGCTTTGTTTGGTGCTGGTATTGTACAAATACAGTGACATATTACATGAAACTTTTACCTACTATATAAGCTGGATATATTTCATAGCTCCATAAAGTGCTTAATGTCCAGGCCAATCATTTCATACAATCAAATTATTATACCTTCTTGTTTGTTGTTGAACACACAGATTAAAGACTGAGCTCCACAAACATCACATTGAAAGCTGCCTCCCTCTCTTTTCAAGGTTCAATTGCTGATTTTTTTTGCTTTAGTTAAAATCCTGGAACATTAGTATGGTGACTATACTGACACTGTTTTCATATATTTGTCATTAATTGATGGGAGCTAAAGAAACACTGAACAACAAAGGGTGCTTGAAACCAAAATTTTTATATGCCATAATTATGCAAAGGTATTATTGCATTTAATTTTCCCAGAGCAAATATAATACAGGTATAGGACCTGTTATTCAGAATACTGGGGACCTGGGGTTTTACAGATAAGGGATTCTTTCCATAATTTGGATCTTCATACCTTAACGCTACTAGAAAATCATGTAAACATTAGAGAAATCCATTGGGTTGGTGTTGTTTCCAATATGGTTAACAATATTAATCTATGGGAGTCTATGGGAGATCACCATTCTGTAATTTGGAGCTTTATTGATAATGGGATAACAGATGCCATACCTGTACTGCAAAAGGGTTATACGGCAAAATGTAATAAAACCATAATTGTGAAACAAATTTACAGTATGTTTTATTACATACCTTGCATACTGATGCAAATAAAAAGCACACTCATTTTGGTGCTAAATTCTTAAATGGGTTCTCAGAGGCTTCATTTAATTGTTTGCAGTGAGGAAACATTATTCATATTGTGCATATGTTTTTTCTCTGTTAATAACCTTATTTGCTTTAATGGCAGGTTATTGTCAGCACAGAACTTTTCCATACACTGTTTCTCAAGCACACGTTACTAAAATGGTTGCTGGACTATAAATGTCAGCCTGTTTTAATATATTGAAAAGGGTCAAAGCATGCTGAGAGCTGCTGTCCAGCAATGTCAGGGTTGTATCTTTACAGCAGCATTGCAAGATAAAACATCTCCCATTTCTCTAGGGTCAGTGACACCATAAAAAACATGTTCTCCAATAAGAATCCCACCTGAACTGTGTAAATCTGCCTCTTTGTTCTTTGTTTTTGGTCAGCAGTATTATCATTGCAAATTGGTTAATTCTTTTGCGTCCATAAGTACGTTTTTGATCATCTAAAGACAGAGAAATAGCAAAGCAGTGGGACAATTTTATGGACGGTTTAAATCCCCCACACAATGGTGGGTCTTAAGGAACAGAGTATAAGAGCAGTAGATTCTATGCTTCTGTTAAATGATTGTGGCATTGCAGGCTGCCTGACAACTTGCAGTCCTTTTTAAGGCACATCCAGCTGGCACTCAGAGGTATAACACTATAAAAATGAATGCACCTCGTGCTCAGCAATAAATATCACTAATATTCTTGTTTTTTCTATTCTCAAATGAAAGTTAATATGATAAATATGTACGAAGTAGTATGGCCCTCCTGGAAGATTTGTTGTATACTGTGCATTATTTAGAGGCAATGAAAAAGATAAAACCTACCTATAAATAGGGTATGATTCACCTTCCAACCTCAGGAGAGATGCAGACAGTTCACTCTGGCAATACAGCATTTGATTGTTAATAATGGAAGAGTAGATTGCATTCTGTCCCACATGTGCATTGTTAGATATATTGTTGTTCTCTGATTGAATAGCATTTACTGATGTTATCATACCTACTCTGCTGCTTACTGTGTGTGTGGCTTTACATTTTATTCACCATGTCATCTGTCATGGCCATGTATTGCATAATAATGGGGAACACAGGGGGGAAGCAGAAGTAAATGTCCCCACAAATGAGAACATTTACAGTTTTTTTTTAAAAAAAAATATTTTTTGTTTTACAATGCAATAATAAATAAAAATAATATGAATAATATATAAATAAACAGGCCAACACTTCTAAAGCAAGAATAATATATATTGATATGACGTATGTCATGCAATACGTGATTATCACTACCACATGGCACCTGGTAAATAAGAGGGCTGGGGAGTTGACAGAATGCATGCATCAGTAATTCCTTATGTACATACTGAATGTGCTGTACCACATCTATAGTGAATCTGTCGAAAACAAACCTTATTCTGAAGGGCAATAGTAATGGGCCAAGGAATAAATTGCAAATTACACCACCTAAGCAACATTCTCTTCTTTACAAAGAATAATGTATATATATTTATGGCCTGAGAATTTTGCAGTCATCCTTCTGGTTTGATATAAATAACTTTAAATCCTTACACAGCACAAGTAGCTCATGATAACTGCAGGATTTTATAATCACAGATTTATGTAAAGGAATCCAAATGGCCATTGTCTGTAGGTCGAATGCCTTTATTTCTTTTCATTGTCAGTGTTACCCTCCAATCATTTCCATATGACAAATGTAGGCTCTATTAATCCATCATCTATACATGTCAGAAATAAAATATTCTCTTGCACAGTTAGGGAAACAAAGCAAAAATGTTGGAAATGCCTTAGTAACTTAGATCAGGTTGTCCGCCAGCAGATGTATTTTTGCTTGTGTAGTAAAAGAAAATGTTATTCGAAGGGGCAGGTTTCTCAAAGTGTAAAATTAGCAGTAAAATGTCACTTTCTGTTCATTCTTATGGGATCTTTAGAGGTGTATTTATCAAACAGTGAACTCCAACTGTCACCCATTGCTAAATACACCTCTAAAAATCCCGTAGGAATGATAGTAAGTTGTGACATTTTACTATGGTGAGCTCTCATTTTACACTTTAATAAGTCTGACCTATGTCACATTCTAATAGATATTCATGGAAATGTTCAGTGATTTTAAAGGTATTTGTTAATAAAATTGCAGTTAAAAGGAGTTTCTGTCTAGCCTTTGCTATTCCCAGGTTGCCAGACTACAGAAACTGTGTATCAGAAATCAACTCTTTTCAAGCCAAGGCTCCATTCCCCACAATACCTTGCACAATTCTGTTCTAATGCTTGGCAGGAGAGTTATGACTGGAGGAGATTGGACTCCTGATAATTTGTTGCAATGCCATTAGTAGTCTAGGAATAGAAAAAGACAGAAACTGATTTCAAATACAATTTTATTGACATTCACCGTACTGTATTTTTTTTAAAAAAAATAATGTATATAAGAATTAAATGTTTTTTATCTATTTTGTTTTGGTGGAGAGAGCCTTAACTGACTTGTTGGTCCATACACAGCCTTTTGTGACTTCTTCTTACCAGACATCTAATAAAAAACTATAGAGACACCATCCTTAATACTGTACATTTTACATTTCCAGAGCATAAGATTCACTGCTCACCACAAAATAACACACACAAACTGGACTTAAACAATAAATAGAAAGCTGCAGCTAGACTGAATATTTTTTCCCCATTAACAACTCAATAGAGAACTTCTGTAAAGTATGGAACTATAAAACTGGCAAGGGCAGACCATTTATCTATTACACAAATACAGAAAGCACATTGTAAGCTGAAAAGAACCTCAAGGTTGTGAGGTGTAAGAGACAATCAATTTATTAATATGTTCTTATGCATTAACACATAACATTTGAGTTTTTATATGATTTGATATTGATTGTGGTATCTCCAGTAACCTTGAGTCTGCATAATACTGTATTTTCTACACATTTTTTTTTACTCCCAGTACTTAGGATCTGCACTTTTAATTAAATGTATGGATATGATTATGAACTACATGATGACAATGTTTGATACTTTGAATGGCTGGCTCTGTAAATTGCATCTGCAGTAAAACCTAGAGTCCACTAGATATGAAGGGCCACTCTTAGATAGCATAGGCATAGTGGGGCTAATTTATTGTCAGGACAGGTGCAAAGTGCAAAAAAAGAGGTGCAAGCAGCCATATAAATGTAGTTATCCAACATATGTAAGTGCTGGGTAAATGAGCACTAAGGGGTGTTGTAGCACTTGCACCATGAGCATTGGTAAATTACACCCACCACATGCTAAATAATATATTTTAAAGGAGGACTAAACACTAAAACTGAATATGACTAGGAGTGACGTTTTTAAATACTAAGAACTTATTGCACCAGCCTTAAGGATCAACATCTTTGTACCAGTAATGATCCAAGCCTTCAAATTTGTCACAGGAGCCCCTTATCTTGGATTTTGTGAGATGTGTTAGTGAGCCACCATTCAGAAGTTATGCTTAGGGGTTGTTGCGAAGGAGAAAATTGTATAAGCTCATGCTATATGGCTGGTTGGTGAGAATCATTACAAGTAATGCACTTTCTAGCAAGACAAGACTTAACACACTTCTATAGACTAATGACTGCTAAAAATCATACCTTTATAAGTTATCATAACAATCTGAACAAATTAAAATGCATAAATATTGTCAGCAACTTGTACAGACTCTATCATTGTCATTGTGATGACAATGGTAGACAATGTGAAACAAAACCTCATGCTGTCATTCAATCACGTATATATACTATAACAAACAAGGGAACGTTGTGCTCACCAATTATTTTTGAACCATTTAGTAGGGGTGCAAAGAGGCTATGACCACAAAATTTATACAGACAAATACAAGAGTTCCTCTGCACTCAACCCATTATTAATGTATTTAGGACATTGAGACATTTTACTACTAATAATGCCCTCTCCTTTAAACAAAACAGGGATTGTTTGTCCAAACAGTATATTGCAGTATATTTAAGCTGGCCAACTACATCAAAGTCATCCCTGGTTTGGCCATATTTCATAGTTCTTCATTTGCCAGAAGGTTTTCATTTACAAGGAATTGCAAATACACAAAAAATCATGGTGAAATGGTAAAGTGGCTCACTGCAGGACATTTATTTCTTGCTAAGTCTTGTGGGTTATAGATTATAAGCCTAAAAGGTTGTGTATTATTTTCAGGATACGTTGTTTTGTAAATCAATTGCTTAGCCAGTAATTTTGACATGATGTCTAATAAATTTTATATTTTTATTAATATGTTCTAAGTTGTGTTGCATGCTTGGATGACCATAGAAGATCTAGTTTATCCTGTGCAACTGATAGGTCTCTTCTCTACACTACCTATATAACTAAAAACATAGGTGGAAGGTGATACTTTTGTTTGGGCAGCCTAAAGGTGCCATAATTAGAATTACCAACTGATTGTCAAGAAGATTGAAAACGTAGGGGGTTATTTATTAAATGTCGAGTTGTGTTTTCTCAGAACAAATTGAGTTTTTCTAGGGTATATTCACTCGATTTTTCTAGATTTATTAAGCACCTAAACAGCTAAAAGTCTGAATCCAAAAAACTCCAGTTAAAGCATGTCGAGGTCATGTAGAAGTCAATGGCAGAGGTCCCTTTAACCATCTGAAGATGTTTAAGCAGATAGAGCAGGCAGACTTCATGTGGGGGGCCACACAAGGGTGGGTCACACAAGGGGGAGTTTACAGGCCACCAGTTGGACAGCACTGCCCCAGAACATACATTACAGTAGTAGAAATACGGTGCCAGCATCATTAATGCCAGCTTACACTGTCAGTATAAAGGCTGACCAAATTTTATGTTTAATTTACTAAATTTGGCACATAATCAATTGATTGTCAAAACCAATTAATTTTAATGAAAAAAACATCTAAATCTACCAGCTGGCCTGCTTCATGTTCTATAACCTATACGGTTTAACTGTGCACATGCTCCATAGTGTAAATGTATGTTGTAATAAACTAATAACTGAAGCAGAACCCTAACTGTCAACCAATGTCAGAAGCACCCAAATTCTTAATATTATGGGAGATCAGATCCTCCACAGATTCTTCCTGAAACCTTTGTGCAGTGTTAGGCTGGAGTAGATTTTCAAAACAAAATAAGTGCAACCCTAAGAGAATTGCTTGTACTTCTTGTCTCACCATAGAGAAGCTACACAAGGAGCTAGCCTGTTATGCAGAAAATTCCAAATTATAGAAAGCCAATTTCCCATAGTCTTTATTATAATCAAATATTTCTAAATATTAATATTTTTTTCTCTGTAATAATAAAACAGTACTCTAAGTTGCATAGTTTAATGTTGGTGGCCAAACCATCCAATTTGATTTATTTAGCAACAAATCTACATTTTGAGAAAATATCCTCTACTGTATTTTGTCTCTTTCTTTGCTGTTTTCTACCCCTAATTCCATCAGTTTATGCTGCCAAATACTGTAATGATCTTAAGCTCGGCTAATCATATTTTTGCAGTTCCATCTAACATGCATTAGCTGATAATGCCTTATCATTGTATAGTCCATTTATTCCATAGGTGAAATAAATATTCTCTCATATATATTCCATCATAATGCTTCAGAGTAATAGAGAAAACACCAAAATATGGAAAGCATATTCCAACCCATGATTTAGTCAGTTAAAATATATAAATATGCATGAACCATTGTAGCTAACTACAGTATGCTTGCTATTTAATGAATGTGCATTAGCAAGCAGCTTTATCATAGATATCACATGCCAAATGCACAGGCTTGTGGCATACTTTGCAAATGGCTGCAATTCTTTCAAAATAAGTTCAAATGGATTCTCTTCTCATCGGGGCCTTTGACAAAAATGATTTAGAGCTACACACAAGCACACTTGGATCACAGCTTTAAAGAAGAACAAAAAAATCAGTGTGTTCTGAGTTGCAACACCTTTGTGTTTTTGCCTTCTGGTGTTTTCTGGTGTCTGTACCAGCCCAAGGCCACCACCACCTTTTCCCAGTGAAGCGCTATTGCTCCATAGGTGCCCCCAGCTGCTACCCATATTCAGGAAATCTGAATATGTGAATACTCTTAATTAGCCTCACACACAATATCTAATAACTTTGGAATTAACATTTTTTTTCTGTGACCATGTTTATTGCTCCACATACAGATAAAATAAGATGCATCATACATTCATTTAGCTGCAAAATCTAAATTTGTCACCTGTCAAACACAATTCCACTAGAAATGGCAGAGCCTCAGAACAAATATAAAAGTCACTGTGCCACCTGTAAATATTTATATCTTTTACAGTTGTCAATGTGTTCTGCTGTTGTTTTGTGGTTTCTATAAATCAGGGTTTCAAGTTATTATAAGTCACAGTAATGCCAGAGGAAGGGAAATATCCCAGACACATCAGAAAAAGATATAAAGGAGAAGAGGTTGGAAATAGGTCAGTTAGTGCTTATAGATCAGTAGTGTTAGAATTCACAAAAAAAGAGTTGGATGAAATGGAGGAGAGTGTGACAAATAAGCGATAAACAGGTTATGATGAGAAAGAGGGATGAGATCACTGCTTAATGTTGAGGTTCTAATTCTTGTTGAAGACCAAAGATCAAGAATGTGGTGATCCATATGGGTGGATATTTCTGACCGCAAAACAAAAGCTGGCTCTCGCACACCCAGTGTAGAAATGCGAAGTCTGGTGCTCAGTGGTAGAGGTTCGGCCACCTCACAGTAGAATCCAATAGAAAAGAAATCCACGGCACACAGGCTGCTGCAAGCAAGGATATTTCTGACCACCAGGGCTGGATTTACATAATGGGTGCCCCTAGGCCCACTGCCATCTGTAGCCCCTGTCCCCTCCCCTATATTCGTGCAAATTGTCATCATCTGAACTGGAGCAATGGGGATAGGAGGAGTGTTGGAAATTACAAAATGATTGTTTATCCAGTGTATCCCCTGCGTTTTTGAACCAATGTCGGTGTGGTTGGGCAGCATGCCGCCCCCCCAAAGTCCTGCCGCCCTAGGCCCGGGCCTAGGTGGCCTTTCCACAAATCCGGGCCTGCTGACCACTGTGGATATTCAAACCAAGCGGCTACATGAAAAAAGCAACAGCTATCGTTTTTGTTATTTCTTGAGCTACTGAGAAACACTGAAGCTACTCCATGTTTGGTTCTTGCAAGGTAATGTGCACAAGAGATAATTAAATAATAATATAAAAAATTCCACTGTTTACTGATCACTCAGATATCCTATATCCTGCAGCCTCCACCAATCATAATATTGTATCTACCACTGTACCAAAGCATTGTACCAATATCTTAAGAAGTTTCAAAACTTTATAACTGTTAATTATCCCAGTCATTTGTATAGAAAACTTACCTTCTTTTTTGGTCTGACTTCTCCTGTTTCCCTGAAGGTTACTGGTAAGCTCTGTTTCCTCACTGGAATCTTGCTCTGTCTGAGTGGGTCCTTGGTTCCTGATCTACAGTATATCAATGTGAGATTGTATTATTAATCTTCATTTTTGGCAAAGTGAAACGATCAGTTGATGCTGAATCAGGGGTGTCTGTACCCTGGGATACTTTAAAATCTAAATTTGGCCTCAATGAGTGTGACAGACTGGTTCATATGACATTTTTATGTGGTATTGATCTTCTCAAATAAAACAGCTGGACTGTTATTGACCAACTTCCTATTTGTAAAGAGATTCAGCACATTATAGACTAAACGTATTTTTATAGAATTTCATTTATTACCAATTTTTGCCTTTGATCCTCTCCTGAAAGTCCTCACCCTTTACAAAATCTAGTAAAGTGTTGGTTGTCCTTATTGAAAGTTGATATTACTCTTTGCCACTTATCTTCCATTAAGAATTTTAACAAACGCATTAAGTGCAAGAATTGGAGAGTTCAACATTTTAGTTGGTCCACCAAGCCATTTTATTTGAGAAATTCAGAATGTTCCACTTTCCCCTGATGTCCTAAATGCAAACCTGAGAACGTTTCTTTGCTTCACTATTTGTGGGAGTGTCCTACCATTTTTGCTCTACGGGGAAAACCTGAAAGTTTTCTTAATGAAAAATTGTATTGACTTTCAAATGAACTATATAACTAACTCTGTCCCTAAGAATAAGCATTTTGACAAAAACAAACATTTTATTCACCTGGTCATTGCAGCAACCCATAAATCTATTTTTGGATTCAGATGAACTCTCGAGAATTAAAAGTCATTTTATCCTATCTCAAATCTCTCTGTATGCAAGATGCAGTTAGTTTTAGATATAGGAGCATTGGTTTTAGGAAAAACTTTGTGAAACAGTGGTCCCCTTACTTAAATATTCTAGACTCTGATAATAGGGGCATGATAATAGGAGCACCCTTATTCTCATGGCTTTTGATGTTCCTGGATTAATTATCTAATTAATTGATTAATTCATTTGGTAATTTGTTTATTTTGTGTTATTCTTCTTTCTGAATAATTGTTCATTGACGGCTAGTTCTGTAATTTATTCTTTCTTATGTTATATTTACATTGATGCAATTTTATTGTTTTGTTAATTCTTGGCATACTGTTTATTTTAAAAATGTAAATAAATATAATTGGAAAAGAAAGAAAGAGAACCCATATGTGTACAATCAATTTCAGGTGTGTATACATGCAGATATATGGTTACCAGCACAGCAGGATTTTGGGAAGAAATAATTAGTTACCAATCTTGGGACATGAGCCCACACTCACAACTGTTCTCAATATGGTCATAAAACCCAATGTGCAGCACTTACATTAAAGATCCCAACTACTGAAACATTTGTCAATTTTCACAATTATACAATTTTGTAGTATTATTTCACTTAATGCCATTCTCCATGTGTGGATAGAAATAGGTGTCATTTTTTTTGCAGCTAGGTGATAATTTTTGGCACTAGACAAGAAAACATTATGAAACAGATTACATAGCATGGAAGCCATAGTAGATGAAAACATAAACAGTATGTGCACCAAAAAATCTGCAATTGGCTTGCAAACTCTATCACATTTAAAGGGGAACAAAATCTTTTATAATAGCGTTGTTCCCTGCAAACCCCTACTACTGGGGACACTCTAAACTTTCCAGGGTTTACAGGTGCCTTATTGCATTTCTTCAAGTCCTCTTCCTCTGTGATCACCAAAATCAAGCATGCATAGTGAAGCCAGGGCCATAACAACTGTATGCTCCTATTGGGAGATTACAGAAAACCCAAAGGTACATATCAACCTATTAGTTGCATGATTAGTTCAGTTCAGGTGAGGGAGCTATGGAGGGGGCATAGCTATTAAGAAGGGTTTAATTGTCCTTTAACTGATGCCTGTGACTGACAGTTATAAACATAAGCCCTTTAAGAATATAAACAAGGATTTGTTACAACTATTCCTAAATGTTTAATAAGTAAAGGTAATGTTATTGCTGAGTTTGGACTAGATAAGAGGGAAGACGTAAAAAAAAAACATATTTCTGATTTTTCGTAGCAGGGATGTTGGTATTTGTATGATACATTTCTCTTTCAGAGTTTAGGTCAAATTCTGACCTACAAAGCCAGTTGAATAAATTAACCAATAAAATCATGTTGCCTTTTTGAAAAATCTTGAGCGTAGCTTAGGGTTGCTTATTATATGTACATAATAAATCATCCAATATAAAATGAACTGACTAAAAGAACATGAATCATAATGTTATATAGCTTTCCAAGAAAAGTTTTCCTTCAAGTCTCCAGAGATTTTTTTTTTTGCTTTTCTTATCACTGTTTTATAGAAACACTTTGAACTGCAGATCTTTCAAAAGAGGGTTATGTATCTAAATTGAAATCCCAATAGAGTATGATGTGGGTTGCTTTAATTCACTTCAAATAAACAGAAGAAATCATTTTGCCTTTTATTTGGAGTACATACATCAGCAATCACATATAAAGTGCCTTTACTGAAACAAGCTAAGATAAGACAGCAGCTGTTTTTATGAGTGAAGTTCTAAATTACTTCAAACAACCCTATTTAAAATGTGTATATATTACCTTTTACATTAGTGAATGTGTTATTTTGCCGTAAAGGAGAATTCAACCGTTAACTTAAAAAAAACCCTACCCCTCTACCCTATGTAGACCCCCCCTCCCTCCTCCCCTCCAGCCTACCTCCCCCCTCACCCGGGAGAAATGCCGCTAACTTTTTACTTACCCCTCGGTGCAGACTCAGGGATCGCAGTTCACGTCAGCCATCTTCCAGGTCTTTGTGTCTTCTTCCAGTGCTTCAGCATTTTCCGTCTATTTTGGTGCATACGCAGTTGTTGCAGACCGGGAAATTGAGCATGTGCAGATTTTCCGGTCTCGGTCACAGAATACTGAAGACCTGGAAGATGTCTGCCATGAACTGCTATCCCTGAATCTGCACCGAGGGTAAGTAAAAAGTTAAGGGCATTTCCCCAGGAGGACAGCTAGGCTGGGGGGGGGAGAAGGGAGGGGAGGTCTATGTCGGGTAGGGGGGTAAGGATTTTTTTAGTTTACGGTTTAATTCTTCTTTAAGAAGGTCTAAAGTAGGATCATAAATATGCAAAGATTATTGGAATAAAGACCTGGATGGGGTACATGGCACAGGTAATACAGGTTCCTGTCTGTCCCTGATCTAGTCACTCCCGTGCACTTACTGCGCCACCAGTAAAATTGCAGCACAGTAGAGCATACTTCAAAATGACCCAAACTCACAAGGGCTGATTTACTAACGTAAGTACTTAATTGCACTACTGCAGTTTCCCATAGCCACCATTGAGATGTTTGCTTTCATATTCAAGCGGTAGTAGATTTGATAAAACATATTTGTTGCTTTTGGTACTTTTGTTAGTAAATCAGTCCTACAGTATGTTGTATTTTTCTGATTTCAAACACACTAAGACTTAATTGACCATGCCTTTGTTAAGACTACGTCAGCCCAATAATTAAGTAAAGATTATTAAATAATACCTGAAATGTTTGTCTAGAGCAGACTAAGGGAATTACTTTTGACGGTTAAATCAGACACTAATGATATTGTTCTTGCTCCACACCAGACATAATTCCAACATCAAGGGGCAGATTTATCAAAGGTTGAAGTGAAAATTTGAATTTAAAAAATTCAAATTCCAAGCTAATTTTTGTGTATTTCGACTAGGGAATAGTCCAAATTTGATTTGAATTTGAAAAAAAATCGAAAATTCGAATTTCGAAATTTATGATGTACTGTCTCTTTAAAAATTCGACTTCGAACATTCCTGATGAATTTTGAACATTCACCATCTAAAACCTGCCGAATTGCTGGTTTAACCTATGGGGACCTCCTAGAACCCATTTGGAGTCAATTGGGGGACTTTGAAAAATCAAAGGTTTTTTTTGGAAAAACTTCGAATTGAATTTGATTGAATGAGCTATTACTTCGATTCGAATTCGAACAAATACGGACCTATTCGATCGGAAAAAACCTTCAATTTAATTTTTGGTCTTTTTGAATTCGAATTTCGAAGTTTTTCAAATTCGAAATTCGACTCTTGATACCCCCAAATCTGGAGAAATAATGGGGCTCATTTATTAAAGCAGCACAGTGCATAAGTGTATGCAAAAGATTGTCTGTGCCATCACGAGTGTGATCGCTAATATATTTGCGCGATATTGCGCATAACACAGAGCTTTTGCAATGGTTTTGTTTATGCGCTTTGCACAAAGATTGGGCATTTATGTTGCAAACTATGCTGTGGTTGTGAGGGGCGTGGCTGTGGGCGTGACTACAATGCACTTGCACTGTGGCTGTCGCAGATTTGCATCTGTATATGTGCAAAACTGCACCCGGGCAATAGCACCATAATTTTTACAACTGTCTCTTTGTGGCGAAATAGTAACGCTCTTTAAAATGCGCATTCCTGCCCAGCTGCGCTAGTATATTCACATTTTTGTGTTTCATGTTGCTTGAAAGAGAATTTTATATATGTGTGCAGAGCCACACTGCTAAACTGGGTTCTGGCAAATACAATGGGGCTGCTGTTGGTGGGGATGTTTGTTAACTCAAAGTTAACTCAAAGGTGAACAACCCCTGTAAAGTGCAGATTAACCACGCCTTCCCCCCAACATGTTTATATTGACCAAGGTTCCTTTAACCCTTTAAGTGCCACAGAACGTAGAATCTACGTTCTGTGGAAAAGTAACTTGAAATGCCACAGAACGTAGATTCTACGTTCTGCAGCACTTCCGGGTTCTGGAGCGGAGGAGCGGCTGTTAGAGCCGCTCGCTCCGTTCCGCTTCGATCCCCTGCCCCTAGGCAACGAGCAGAGCAGGGGATCGAGTGGCCCCTGGGGCGCGATCGCCCAGGGGCCCAAAAACAGCAGCAGGCACGTGTTCCTTACGTGTCCTGCTGCTGCAGCCTACACCGCGCCATCCAGCTCCGCCCCCACAGCACAGAGACACGCAGATCGTCGCAGATGTCTTCCTGGGACCCCTCCACATCGTGTGCAACAGTCTTCAGCGACTTTTTCAGGTTAGTGCAACAATTACACACACAAACACACCAACACACACTTATTACAGTAATACACACTTAGATTCACACTTACACACACTTACACATACATTTTTGGGGATTGGGGGGGTCACTTACACTCACTGCACTTACACACACGTGCACACGCACACACGCGCACATAACATGTAATTTACCATTTGTACACACGCACACGCACATACATGGCATTGTGGCTTTTTTTTTTTTTTTCTTATCGCATCGTCTATTTTTTTTGCTGAAAAAAATGTTTTATTGCCATTACGAATAGCGTATTCGCTAACCGTACTGTGCAATATCTTTTGTATGTTATTTCGGTGATTATATTGCAATTTTGGGTATTTTGGTGCATTTTTAGCCATTTTATTGAATTTTTAGCCATTTTATTGCATTTTCAGCTCTGCATATGTTGTGTTCACTTGTTTCTAGCCGTATAACCTGTTTGGCCCAGCTAAAATATTCAAACTGTGATTCTGACGGCCGATAACACTAGTCTGGAAAAAAAAACATTGATTTTTGTGGTTTTATTGGATTTTTTTTCATTTCACTCTTTACTGCCTTATTTTGTTTTGCCTTGTACATTTTATCTACTATATATCCATTTGGGGGTCTCTGTGCGCCACATAGTTTGGTATATCTATGCATATTGGGCATCAAAGTGTTCAGTAGACCCCTGGCGTTCATATTTAGGATGTTTTATGCTGATACGTTACGAAATGTGGGGCATATAATGGGGTAAAATTCAAGCTTTGTGACGATTTTCAGAAATTTGATAAAAACCGTTATGTTCAGCATTGCTTTGCAGTTTGGCAGTTTGCAGTAGAAACACTTATTTACCCATATTGGATTCGTCAGAATGTGTACTTTCTGAAAATATATGGTTTTCTGGGGTCTCTGTACTGTTAGGGGGGTCTAATGTCGCATAATACACACACCAGGTGCTCATATTGCAGCAGCCAGCGCATCAGCTGTGAAAATGTATATACACTATTGTCATTTGGGGGTCTCTGTGCGCCACATAGTTTGGTATATCTATGCATATTGAGCATCAAAGTGTTCAGTAGACCCCATGCGTTCATATTTAGGATGTTTTATGCTGATACGTTACGAAATGTGGGGCATATAATGGGTAAAATTCAAGCTTTCTGACGATTTTCAGAAATTTGATAAAAAACCGTTATGTTCAGCATTGCTTTGCAGTTTGGCAGTTTGTAGTAGAAACACTTATTTACCCATATTGGATTCGTCAGAATGTGTACTTTCTGAAAATATATGGTTTTCTGGGGTCTCTGTACTGTTAGGGGGGTCTAATGTCGCATAATACACACACCAGGTGCTCATATTGCAGCAGCCAGCGCATCAGCTGTGAAAATGTATATACACTATTGTCATTTGGGGGTCTCTGTGCGCCACATAGTTTGGTATATCTATGCATATTGAGCATCAAAGTGTTCAGTAGACCCCATGCGTTCATATTTAGGATGTTTTATGCTGATACGTTACGAAATGTGGGGCATATAATGGGTAAAATTCAAGCTTTCTGACGATTTTCAGAAATTTGATAAAAAACCGTTATGTTCAGCATTGCTTTGCAGTTTGGCAGTTTGTAGTAGAAACACTTATTTACCCATATTGGATTCGTCAGAATGTGTACTTTCTGAAAATATATGGTTTTCTGGGGTCTCTGTACTGTTAGGGGGGTCTAATGTCGCATAATACACACACCAGGTGCTCATATTGCAGCAGCCAGCGCATCAGCTGTGAAAATGTATATACACTATTGTCATTTGGGGGTCTCTGTGCGCCACATAGTTTGGTATATCTATGCATATTGAGCATCAAAGTGTTAAGTAGACCCCATGCGTTCATATTTAGGATGTTTTATGCTGATAACTTATGAAATGTGGGGCATATAATGGGTAAAATTCAAGCTTTCTGACGATTTTCAGAAATTTGATAAAAAAGCGTTATGTTCAGCATTGCTTTGCAGTTTGGCAGTTTGTAGTAGAAACACTTATTTACCCATATTGGATTCGTCAGAATGTGTACTTTCTGAAAATATATGGTTTTCTGGGGTCTCTGTACTGTTAGGGGGGTCTAATGTCGCATAATACACACACCAGGCGCTTATATTGCAGCAGCCAGCGCGTCAGCCGTGAAAATGTATATACACTATTGTCATTTGGGGGTCTCTGTGCGCCACATAGTTTGGTATATCTATGCACATTGGGCATCAAACTATTTAATAGACCCCTGGCGTTCATATTTAGGATGTTTTATGCTGATACGTTACGAAACGTGGAGCATATAATGGGGTAAAATTCAAGCTTTGTGACGATTTTCAGAAATTTGATAAAAACCGTTATGTTCAGCACTGCTTTGCAGTTTGGCAGTTTGTAGTAGAAACACTTATTTACCCATATTGGATTCATCAGAATGTGTACTTTCTGAAAATATATGGTTTTCTGGGGTCTCTGTACTGTTAGGGGGGTCTAATGTCGCATAATACACACACCAGGTGCTTATATTGCAGCAGCCAGCGCGTCAGCCGTGAAAATGTATATACACTATTGTCATTTGGGGGTCTCTATGCGCCACATAGTTTGGTATATCTATGCATATTGGGCATCAAAGTGTTAAGTAGACCCCTGGCGTTCATATTTAGGATGTTTTATGCTGATACGTTACGAAACGTGGAGCATATAATGGGGTAAAATTCAAGCTTTGTGACGATTTTCAGAAATTTGATAAAAACCGTTATGTTCAGCATTGCTTTGCAGTTTGGCAGTTTGTAGTAGAAACACTTATTTACCCATATTGGATTCGTCAGAATGTGTACTTTCTGAAAATATCTGGTTTTCTGGGGTCTCTGTACTGTTAGGGGGGTCTAATGTTGCATAATACACACCAGGTGCTTATATTGCAGCAGCCAGCGCGTCAGCCGTGAAAATGTATATACACTATTGTCATTTGGGGGTCTCTATGCGCCACATAGTTTGGTATATCTATGCATATTGGGCATCAAAGTGTTCAGTAGACCCCTGGCGTTCATATTTAGGATGTTTTATGCTGATACGTTACGAAACGTGGAGCATATAATGGAGTAAAATTCAAGCTTTGTGACGATTTTCAGAAATTTGATAAAAACCGTTATGTTCAGCATTGCTTTGCAGTTTGGCAGTTTGTAGTAGAAACACTTATTTACCCATATTGGATTCGTCAGAATGTGTACTTTCTGAAAATATATGGTTTTCTGTGGTCTCTGTACTGTTAGGGGGGTCTAATATCGCATAATACACACACCAGGTGCTTATATTGCAGCAGCCAGCGCGTCAGCCATGAAAATGTATATACAGTATTGTCATTTGGGGGTCTCTGTGCGCCACATAGTTTGGTATATCTATGCATATTGGGCATCAAAGTGTTCAGTAGACCCCTGGCGTTCATATTTAGGATGTTTTATGCTGATAACTTACGAAATGTGGGGCATATAATGGGGTAAAATTCAAGCTTTGTGACGATTTTCAGAAATTTGATAAAAACCGTTATGTTCAGCATTGCTTTGCAGTTTGGCAGTTTGTAGTAGAAACACTTATTTACCCATATTGGATTCGTCAGAATGTGTACTTTCTGAAAATATATGGTTTTCTGGGGTCTCTGTACTGTTAGGTGGTCTAATGTCGCATAATACATACACCGGGTGGTTATGTTGCAGCAGCCAGCGCGTCAGCCGTGAAAATGTCTATACATATTGTCATTTGGGGGTCTCTGTGTGCCACATAGTTTGGTATATCTATGCACATTGGGCATCAAACTATTTAGTAGACCCGTATGTTTATATTTAGGATGCTTTATGCTGGTAATGATACATGGACAATACGATGCTGGAAAGTTGAAGCTTTGAGGCAATTTTCAGATATTTCACCAAAACCGCCAAATTTGGCAAAGCCTTGCGACTCAGTAGTTTGGAGCAGAAAAGCATGGGTACCCATTTTAGATTCTGTAGAATGTGTACTTTCCAAAAATGTATGGGTTTGGGGGGTAAACATATATTTCTGTGTTTTTACCCCACAAAAATGCAGACAATGTGCTGATTTTTCATTAGCTGAAGTTACCCACAGGACAATTTGTATGTGCTAACTTAATTTTGGGGCCTCTAAATGCCATATACTTCGGTAAACCTATGCACAGTGGGCACCAAACTGTTTGGAGGACCCCTGGCAATCACAATTTGGGTGCTTTTTTGTGATACGTAATGATACATGGGCGATATGATGCTGGAAAGTTGAAGCATTGAGGCAATTTTCAGATATTTCACCAAAACCGACAACTTTGGGAAAGCCTTGCGACTCAGTAGTTTGGAGCAATAAGGCATGGGTACCCATTTTAGATTCTGTAGAATGTGTACTTTCCAAAAATGTATGGGTTTGGGGGGTAAACATATATTTCTGTGTTTTTACCCCACAAAAATGCAGTTAATGTGTTGATCTTTCATTAGCTGAAGTTACCCACGGGACTGTTTGTATGCGCTAACTTCATTTTGGGGCCTCTAAATGCCAGATACTTTGGTAAACCTATGCACAATGGGCACCAAACTGTTTGGAGGACCCCTGACAATCATATTTAGGGTGCTTTTTCTTGGTGCGTAACGATACATGGGTGATATGGTACTGAGAAGTTGAAGCTTTGAGGCAATTTTCAGATATTTCACCAAAACCGACAATTGTGGGAAAGCCTTGCGACTCAGTAGTTTGGAGCAGAAAGGCATGGGTACCCATTTTAGATTCGGTAGAATGTGTACTTTCCAAAAATATATGGGTTTGGGGGGTAAACATATATTTCTGTGTTTTTACCCCACAAAAATGCAGTCAATGTGTTGATTTTTCATTAGCTGAAGTTACCCACGGGACTGTTTGTATGCGCTAACTTCATTTTGGGGCCTCTAAATGCCAGATACTTTGGTAAACCTATGAACAATGGCCACCAAACTGTTTGGAGGAACCCTGGCAATCATATTTAGGGTGCTTTTTCTTGGTGCGTAACGATACATGGGTGATATGGTACTGAGAAGTTGAAGCTTTGAGGCAATTTTCAGATATTTCACCAAAACCGACAATTGTGGGAAAGCCTTGCGACTAAGTAGTTTGGAGCAGAAAGGCATGGGTACCCATTTTAGATTCGGTAGAATGTGTACTTTCCAAAAATATATGGGTTTTGGGGGTAAACATATATTTCTGTGTTTTTACCCCACAAAAATGCAGTCAATGTGTTGATTTTTCATTAGCTGAAGTTACCCACGGGACTGTTTGTATGCGCTAACTTCATTTTGGGGCCTCTAAATGCCAGATACTTTGGTAAACCTATGAACAATGGCCACCAAACTGTTTGGAGGAACCCTGGCAATCATATTTAGGGTGCTTTTTCTTGGTGCGTAACGATACATGGGTGATATGGTACTGAGAAGTTGAAGCTTTGAGGCAATTTTCAGATATTTCACCAAAACCGACAATTGTGGGAAAGCCTTGCGACTCAGTAGTTTGGAGCAGAAAGGCATGGGTACCCATTTTAGATTCGGTAGAATGTGTACTTTCCAAAAATATATGGGTTTGGGGGTAAACATATATTTCTGTGTTTTTACCCCACAAAAATGCAGTCAATGTGTTGATTTTTCATTAGCTGAAGTTACCCACGGGACTGTTTGTATGCGCTAACTTCATTTTGGGGCCTCTAAATGCCAGATACTTTGGTAAACCTATGAACAATGGCCACCAAACTGTTTGGAGGAACCCTGGCAATCATATTTAGGGTGCTTTTTCTTGGTGCGTAACGATACATGGGTGATATGGTACTGAGAAGTTGAAGCTTTGAGGCAATTTTCAGATATTTCACCAAAACCGACAATTGTGGGAAAGCCTTGCGACTCAGTAGTTTGGAGCAGAAAGGCATGGGTACCCATTTTAGATTCGGTAGAATGTGTACTTTCCAAAAATATATGGGTTTTGGGGGTAAACATATATTTCTGTGTTTTTACCCCACAAAAATGCAGTCAATGTGTTGATTTTTCATTAGCTGAAGTTACCCACGGGACTGTTTGTATGCGCTAACTTCATTTTGGGGCCTCTAAATGCCAGATACTTTGGTAAACCTAGGAACAATGGCCACCAAACTGTTTGGAGGAACCCTGGCAATCATATTTAGGGTGCTTTATCTTGGTGCATAACGATACATGGGCAATATGGTGCTGAGAAGTTGAAGCTTTGAGGCAATTTTCAGATATTTCACCAAAACCGACAATTGTGGGAAAGCCTTGCGACTCAGTAGTTTGGAGCAGAAAGGCATGGGTACCCATTTTAGATTCGGTAGAATGTGTACTTTCCAAAAATATATGGGTTTTGGGGGTAAACATATATTTCTGTGTTTTTACCCCACAAAAATGCAGTCAATGTGTTGATTTTTCATTAGCTGGTTACCCACGGGACTGTTTGTATGCGCTAACTTCATTTTGGGGCCTCTAAATGCCAGATACTTTGGTAAACCTATGAACAATGGCCACCAAACTGTTTGGAGGAACCCTGGCAATCATATTTAGAGTGCTTTTTCTTGGTGCATAACGATACATGGGTGATATGGTGCTGAGAAGTTGAAGGTTTGAGGCAATTTTCACATATTTCACCAAAACCGACAATTGTGGGAAAGCCTTGCGACTCAGTAGTTTGGAGCAGAAAGGCATGGGTACCCATTTTAGATTCGGTAGAATGTGTACTTTCCAAAAATATATGGGTTTTGGGGGTAAACATATATTTCTGTGTTTTTACCCCACAAAAATGCAGTCAATGTGTTGATTTTTCATTAGCTGAAGTTACCCACTGGACTGTTTGTATGCGCTAACTTCATTTTGGGGCCTCTAAATGCCAGATACTTTGGTAAACCTATGAACAATGGCCACCAAAATGTTCAGAGGAACCCTGGCAATCATATTTAGGGTGCTTTTTCTTAGTGCATAATGATACATGGGTGATATGGTGCTGGGAAGTTGAAGGTTTGAGGCAATTTTCACATATTTCACGAAAACCGACAATTTTGGGAAAGCCTTGCGACTCAGTAGTTTGGAGCAGAAAGGCGTGGGTACCCATTTTAGATTCGGTAGAATGTGTACTTTCCAAAAATATATGGGTTTGGGGGGTAAACATATATTTCTGTGTTTTTACCCCACAAAAAATGCAGTCAATGTGTTGCTTTCTCAGTAGCTGAAGTAAAGTCCTGATCAATTTGGATGTGCTAACTTCATATTGGTGTCTCTAAATGCCAGATACTTTGGTAAACCTATGCATAATGGGTATCAAACTGTTCAGTGGACCCCTGGCAATCATATTTCAGGTGCTTTTTCTTGGTACCTAATATAGTTTGGGATATGCGGAGCAGCAAAATAAAACCTTTGAAATGATTTTTCAGAATTTTGAATTTTTTTTTGAAAAACCGCTATGTTCAGACAAGCTTTTATGTTTGGTAGTTGGGAGTAGAGAGACATAGTTACCCATTTTGTAATCGGCAGAATGTGTACTTTTCAAAAATGTATGGTTTTCTGGGGTAAACCTACGGTTTCAGGATTTTTTGCCTTGGAATCTAAAGCATGCCGTTTTCTGCCTTAGTGCTTTCAAAATTCGGCAATATACTGCCGGGAGTTTTTGAGGTACAGAAGTCCTAAATCTCCCTAAAACTATACATATCTGGTATTGGCACGTTCGAGAGACATAAGGCTTTCCAAATCAGTTGGATTTTCATCCGTAAAATGAAATATTTTTCTGGTATAAATTGATATACGATGAAAAATGGTAATTTTTCATTTTTTTTTGGTATTTAGCACTATAAATTTTTTTGCACAGGTGGAAATACATGAAAACTCAGGCAGATTTAGAAAGCTCAGTTTCTACCGAAAAAAACAATGTATAGTTTTCCTAGGTAAACTATAGGTTTCCCCTCAGAAAATGCCCCTAAAGTGAGAGAGCACAAAATGTTTCAAAAACGGCTGGCATTTCGCGTAACCAAAATGTGAAATTCTGCTGGCACTTAAAGGGTTAAGAGTATCAGCTAGCTAAACTCCTTTGCAACCAAACAAATATTAGCACAGAAACAAACGCAGCTGTGTCTAAGTGAATGCAATATGCACATATGCGCAATATGTGACGCAACTAATTAAAGCAGCACATTCATACATGAGCACAACTAATCCTTACCTTTGCGGTATCTTCCTGTGCGCACAATTTATTATAAGCATTGCGACAGCTGATATGCAGTTTCACACGTTGCACCTGTCTGTGTCTACATTAGCATACAAATTGCACTGTTGCTACATTATTAAATACTCGCATGCGCTGAGCAAATGTCAGGCCACTGCGCTCTTTTTAGCTCTGCGCTGCATTAATAAATGAGCCCCAGTTTGAGCTGCAACTTGACTTCCATTACACTCACATTTGCAAATGAGACTTTATGCAAAGCATGCAGTTTTACACTAGAGAACCCAGCAATGAAAGAGAGCACATCTTTTGTACAAATTTTACAAAAATATTTTGTCAAATTTGGACAGTAGAGATTGTGTGATATTAGCTGGGCCCTGGGCAAAAAGAATAAATCTGTAATAACAAAGGTTTGGTCATTTTAACTGCCTCACTTGCCACTCCTCCCTTATTAATTTAGGAGAATGCCTCAGCTGGTCAGCAGGTCACAGCCACACTTTGAATTTGCAGGTCTATCTTAGCAATCTATTTGCTCTCTAAGCTTGTCCCCATATGTAAAGGCAAATTGTAATTCGTAGGTTCCAGCAGTGAAGGCTGCCTATAATGTCTGCTGTTCAATGTCCCGTTAACATCCAAGTGCTTTCCAGCTGGCTTGCAGCATCCACGAGGATACCCAAAGGAGGTAAAAGAATAGGAGAAACACAAGAGATCACAGCACAGTCTGTTGGGAATACTGGGCCAATTAACACAGACAGGAGTATATATATATATGTGTGTGTCTTTGTCTCTATGTTGGTCTTTTACAAAATCCTGGAACTTAAGGTGACACTTAACAGCTCAGTTCTGCCATTCAATTCATTATTAAGGGTAAGGTACAATCTTCAGGAAAATTGTCATAATAAATACAGGTATGGGACATATGATCCAGAATGCCGAGGACCTAGGTTTCCGGATAAGGGATCTTTCCATAATTTGGATCTTCATACAATAAGTCTATGTAAGATCAAACATAGAATAAACCCAATCAGATTGTTTTGCCTCTAATACGGATGAAAAATATCTTAGTTTGAAGCTAGTACAACAGAGAAAAAGTTATTCAATTTTAAAAAATCTGAATTATTTGATTAAAATTGAGTCTATGGGGCAGATTTACTAAAGGGTGAAGTAGCAAACACTGGTGATAATTCGCCAGTATTATCGCCGCAAGGGATTTCACCGATTTACTAATGGGTGCAGGCGTCACTTCGCTAGTGAAGGAGATAGACGATAGCGTTGATTTGCACTCTATCGACTTTTCTCTCTGGTGAATGGACGTTACTCCGCAAATTCACTAAAATGCGGATTTTACTGAAGGTTATCTCTTTCGCCAGACTTGCCTTCGCCAGCTAAGACCATGCGAAGTGCAATGGAGAGCATAGAACTTCCTTATTCTTCAGTTATTTATATCATATTTTGTGAGTGGAAAAACTTCTAAGTTCCAAAAACACTGGTGTCTTTTCCTTTTTTTCAGGATGATACTGTAGGGTGCAAAAGTCCTAAAATTTTTTTTTGTGTAACCAGTTTCCCCATACATTTTCTAACATGGAACATTATTTTACAGTGGGCTCATGTGTAGGGCATTAAAACAACTCTATTGACTTTATTAAAGGAAAACTTAAGCAACAGATAGTTTATATCATATTAAGTGGCATATTTAAAGAAGCTTATCAAAAGGGTATATATATTTAAGTAAATATTGCCCTTTTACATCTCTGGCCTTGAACCACCATTTTGTGATGGTCTGTGTGCTGCTTCAGAGATCACCTGACCAGAAATACTACAACTCTAACTGTAACAAGAAGAAGTGTGGAAGCAAAAGACAGAAATCTGTCTGTTAATTGGCTCATATAACCTAACAAGTATAGTTTGTTTGGTTTGTTTGTGTGCACAGTAAATAATACGATCCCAAGGGGTGGCCCTAATTTTTTAAAATGGCAATTTTCTATTTATTATTACCTGCCGAATTGCTGTTTTAGCCTATGGGGGACCGCCTAGAACCTATTTGGAGTCAATTGATGGACTTTTTTTGAGAAAAACTTCGACTCGAATCCGATCAAATGCACTATTGCTTCGATTCGAACGAATTTGGACCTATTCAATCGAAAACGCACCTATTTGATCAACAAAAAAACTTTGACTTAATTTTGGTTGGTCTTTTTGAATTCGAATTTTGCAGTTTTTTAAATTCGAAATTCGACCCTTGATAAATATGCCCCATAGTGTTTGGGGTTCATTTCAATGCTAAAGTAATAAAAGGGTTAATGATGAAAAAGGAAGCAATAGTGCATATCTCAGGATACAATAACAAAAGCTCAATAGGAACAATCATACATGTTCATTATATATTTTTTTATCCACTAACACTGTAAATAGCTATAAGTGATTTTCCTTGGACAGTTGTCTGGACCAAGACCACGTGAAATCAATCTTGTACCCTGGAGCATCTACTTGCTAGCAATCTGTAGATTATAAAACAAATTAGCCCAATAATCAAGGCTGAAACCTTTAAACTGACAGTCAGTGGAGCAAAACTGACTTCAACCTATTTTGCCCCAAAGTGATATTATTGTGCTGTGACCAGCCTTCATTGTTTTTTCATTGATCCCATTCAGTCTGTTCTGTATGATTTATTCCCAAAGCGTTTTCCCTTTCTTTTTAAGAGAAGCGAAGCTGAAAAATTAAGAATGGACAAAAAAAGGAAAAACATTATGAAAAAAAGGCATTTTTTGTAAAGAGCTGAGCAAACAACACAGTCATAGTGCGTGGCTTCTGTATGCCTTAGCTCAACCGGCGCTTCTTTATATTATGATAATCAACAATCACACTTATTATATGCTGTGTATATGAATGTAATTGCTTAAAAATTAGTAATTATTTATGTACATTATAGATAAATAGATAGATACAGTAGATAATAGACATAACCACACAACCTACATATGCTTTTCCTTGTCATTGTAAGTACTGTTTTTTCCAAGGCACCAAGATACAATGCCTGCCTCATTTACAAGGAGCTGATAAGAATAAAGCATCTATTTTCAATATGTGAGTCAGTGCGGAAGCAAACCTGATCCTTATTAGGCATGCATACTTAAGAAATGGAGCACTGAAATATGGAAAATGCTGATATCACAACAACAAACAGGGACATTTCCTACAGCACTAAAAGGTTTTATAGGTTTTTGCATCTTGGGAAATCCAAACAGCACAGAGGAAAGGCTTATACTTTCCAAAATGGTTGTTTAGAAAAGGAAAATTATCATTTTAATTAGTGCATACTTTACCTCTTTATTTAATGAATAAGCAAACAGGTTTCTGAAGCAGGGCATTTGCCAAATGAGAAATGCAGACCCAGTTATCCCTCTTACACCTTCCTTTAGACCCAATGTGCATCCCAGTTAAAGCAATGCAATACAATTAGCACTCCATGCTCATTTAAATATTAACGGCGTTCTAAACTAAAATACCAGTTGCTTCCTCTCTATGAAGTTTAAACTAGGCAAGGGGGGGGTGGGTGAGATAAAGAATTATGGGGAAGCTAGGGTAGACGGGGCAGTGGGGTTAGTAAGGGGTCATGGGGGAGGAGTGAGGGGGGCATGCAGTTTACCAGCTAAGGAGGTCCCTCTGTTACAAGGAAAACAGAATAATACTAACTTAACGTATAATTTTCCACTAAGTGATGCAAATTTCAAAAGTAAAAGTAGTAACCTCTGCTGTATGCTGGCAAATGCACAGAGTTTGTCAGGTAAAATGGGAGACCTAGAATTAATTGCATGCTCTAAAAATTATGATATAATTGGTATCACTGAGACCTGGTGAGATGAAACAAGTGACTGGATTGTGAATTTAAATGGTTACACCCTTTTTAGGAGGGACAGAGGGACATTGACTGGGGTAATGGGGTTGCTAAGACAGAAAAAGCTAGTGGGTTTGTAAATATGCTGAATGACAACTTTTTATTCCAGCTCGTTCAAGAACCTACTAGGAATAACTCTCTTTTGGACCTTGTAATAACTAACAATACTGAACTCATCTCTAACATTTGTGTGGGTGAGCATTTAGGGAATAGTGATCATAACATGGTCTCCTTTGAGATTCTGTTTCAGAAGCAATTCTGTAAGGGAGTAACTAAAACACTAAATTTCAGACGTACAAACTTTGAGAGTATAAGGGCATCTCTGCAACATATTAAGTGGGAAATGCTTTTCACAGGGTTAAACACAGAACAAAAATGGGAAGTCTTAAAAATGCTGCTTAATAAATATACTTGTCAGTGTATTCCACTTGTAAGCAAAGAACGGAGTTGCAAAGCAAAACCTTTTTGGTTCAATAGAAGTGTTGGTGTTGAGGTGGGTAAGAAAAGACGTGCTTTTAAGGCTTTCAAGTTAGCTGGTACAGCCAAAACATCTATAAGGTACAAGGAGGCCAATAAATCATGCAAAGAAGCTATAAGGCAAGCTAAAATTGATATTGAAAAGGATATTGCAGCAAGCAGTAAAAAAAAAATCCAAAATTATTTTTTAAATATGTTAATAGTAAAAAAAATGAAGCAGGAAGGGGTGGGACCCTTACTATCAGAGGGGGGTCAGCTGGTTGATGAAAACAAAATAAAAGTGAATTCTGAACTCATATTTTTCATCTGTCTACACAAATGGGGAACCAGTAAGTGAAGGTTTCCTTCTTAACAGTCCCAATTCTAGTAATACAACTAATAATGCATGGTTCACACATGAAGAAATTCAAAAAAGACTAGAACATGTTAAGATTAACAAATGTCCAGGGCCAGATGGTATTCATCCCAGGGTAATTAGCGATCTTAGCTCTGTGATTGCCAAACCTCTTTACTTAATTTTTCAGGATTCATTGAGATCTGGCATAGTGCCGAGAGACTGGCGAATTGCTAATATGGTGCCTCTATTCAAAAAAGGATCCCGTTCTAGTCCCGGTTAGTCTGACGTCAGTGGTAGGAAAGCTTTTCGAAGGGTTAATAAAGGATAGGATATTGGACTTCATAGCACATCATAATACTATGAGTTTGTGCCAGCATGGTTTTATGCGTAATAGATCTTGCCAGACTAACTTAATTTCTTTTTATGAGAATGTAAGTAGAGACCTTGATTCTGGGATGGCAGTGGATGTGATTTACTTAGACTTTGCTAAAGCATTTGATACAGTGCAACACAAAAGGTTACTAGTTAAATTAATGTTGGCCTGGAACATAGTATTTGTACCTGGATAGAGAACTGGCTAAAAGATAGACTACAAAGAGTGGTGGTAAATGGAACATTTTCTAATTGGACCAGTGTTGTTAGTGGAGTACCGCAGGGCTCTGTACTAGGTCCCTTGCTTTTCAACTTGTTTATTAATGACCTGGATGTGGGCATAGAAAGTACTGTTTCTATTTTTGCAGATGATACTAAATTGTGCAGAACTACAGGTTCCATGCAGGATGCTGCCACTTTGCAGAGTGATTTGTCTAAACTGGAAAACTGGGCAGCAAACTGGAAAATGAGGTTCAATGTTGATAAATGTAAGGTTATGCACTTTGGCAAAAATAATATAAATGCAAGTTATACACTAAATGGCAGTGTGTTGGGAGTTTCCTTAAATGAGAAGGATCTAGGGGTCTTTGTAGATAACACATTGTCTAATTCTGGGCAGTGTCATTCTGTGGCTACTAAAGCAAATAAAGTTCTGTCTTGCATAAAAAAGGGCATTAACTCAAGGGATGAAAACATAATTATGCCTCTTTATAGGTCCCTGGTAAGGCCTCATCTGGAGTATGCAGTGCAGTTTTGGACTCCAGTCCTTAAGAGGGATATAAATGAGCTGGAGAGAGTGCAGAGACGTGCAACTAAATTGGTTAGAGGGACGGAAGACTTAAATTATGAGGGTAGACTGTCAAGGTTGGGGTTGTTTTCTCTGGAAAAAAGGCGCTTGTGAGGGGACATGATTACACTTTACAAGTACATTAGAGAACATTATAGACAAATAGCAGGGGACCTTTTTACACATAAAGTGGATCAGCGTACCAGAGGCCACCCCTTTAGACTAGAAGAAAAGAATTTTCATTTGAAGCAACGTAGGGGGTTCTTCACAGGCAGGACAGTGAGGTTGTGGAATGCACTGCTGGGTGATGTTGTGATGGCTGATTCAGTTAATGCCTTTAAGAGGGGCTTGGATGATTTTTTGGACAGACATAATATCAAAGGCTATTGTGATACTAAGCTCTATAGTTAGTATAGGTATGGGTATATAGAATTTAATTAAAAGTAGGGAGGGGTGTGTGTATGGATGCTGGGTTTTCATTTGGAGGGTTTAACTTGATGGACTTTGAAACAGTGTGATGTTATTAATGTTCTTTATGCAAAGGTCCACTTTTATGCTTGTAAATTATACTGTAATTTCCTCATTGCACCCCTACTTTGTCATTTAAAAACATTTGCAATGAACAGCACAACTTTCCTTCCTTTTCACCACAGTATAGCATGTGTACATATTAAAGGAAACACTGGGATAAGAAATGTTTAACTATTATTTAAAGCCATGTAATATAAAAGCCCAATTCATGCAGTAAGAGACAGAATCAAAGAAGTGTATGAAAAGCAATAAAGTCTCATTTGTCCACCTTAGTAGCCTATAACAATACCACATCATCATCAAAAAGGGTTGCCCACAGTTTTAACAGGGTTTGCCAAGAGCAAGTGCTATGTGCCCCCTTGAATGCTCAAAACATAGGGGGATATTTACTATAACTAGAATTTATCCCATTTTTTATTAAAACAAAGTTCACCTAACCCCCAACCACAAGCCTAACTCATATATCAAATAATCAGCTCAGTGCGGGAAAAGTCTCGACAAAATAGTGCAACAATTCGAATAGTGCGTTTTTTTTCGAATTTGATGCCAAATTGCTCTATTTTTTGAGTTGTCGTCTGAAAACCCCAACTTTTTTAGATTATCCAGCAAAGATCAAGATGTTAAGTAACATCTTCAAATTGTAAAATGGATGTCTGCCTTCGACTTCTACATGACTTTCGATAGGTTTTAGATGGAGTATTTTCAGATTTGGATTTTTAGCTTTGAGGTTTTTTTCCCTCTAAAAATTTGAGTTTTCCCCTTTCTTAACTTATTACATGTAGTGGGACAGTTATTTCTCATTCTCATTAGGGATGCACCGAATCCACTATTTTACGGGCCAATCCCTGAATCCTTCGTGAATGATTCGGCCGAACCGAATCCTAATTTGCATATGCAAGTAATTGTCAGGAAAGGAAAAAGAATGTTTTAGATGAAAAGTCATGTGATTTCCCTTCCCATATCTAATTTACATATGCAAATTAAGATTAGTCCGAATCAGAATCCTGCTATAAAAGGCTGAATCCCAAACCGAATCCTGGATTCGTTGCATCCATATTTCTCATATAACATGTTTGAGGACCAGATAAAATTTAAATGATGATGTCATACAGTGAAGTTTATGTAGCCTTGAGCAGGCTGGAGGGGCATAGAAATCCTTTGGAGGGTCACATCCGGCCCATGGGCCTCCAGTTGGACAGACCTGCTATATATATTAAGCTTTTTCTTTTGTGTTCAGATGTCATGACCAGGCCTGGATTTGTGGGATGGCTAAAAAAGTCTTGGCATATATAACACATGCACCTGTGGTAGGCGAGGAGTTCGGCAGATTGGGTACGTGATTGCTGGCTGAGGGCCGCATAACTTTGAAAGGCCAGGCTTTTTTTTCATGTTTACATCGCTGCGAAATTTGTTGGAGCTCTATAAATGAATGTTAATAAGAGAGAGAGAGAGAGAGAGAGAGAGAGAGAGAGAGAGAGAGACATATTTGCCTGTGAAGTGTATGTTCAAATATGTGATTCCCTTTCAGGCCTTGTAAACTATTGATGTTTCTTAACTGTATTGTCCCCAGCTTGCTTAAACATACACGCAGCCACTATAGGTTTACTTAAAGGTTCATGCATCATTCTGTTTAAATGCTGGACAATAGGAATTAGACCAAGATTTCTCGGAATTGGCTCTCTGAACATTTGATCTTTGAATAAAATTTTCCCCTTAATGTTTGTACTTAAATCTTCCTGCTTCCACATTTTTGCTGGCAGTAATTTCACATTTCAAGTTTTTATTGGGGGGAGATGAGTGGGGGAAGATAAGCTCCCTGTTTGAAGCTGAACACTTGCAGAAGATCAGTCATGGATGCAAGGCCCTGCAGCGGTAATCTCACGCTGCACAGCAAATGAAAATAACATGACGTTTGTTTCGATCTCTCATTCACCAGCCCGTTCAAATTCTCTACTTTAACATGTTTTACATATATAGCACCTCCACTTCAGCTTATTTTACAAGGGGATTTGATAAATTTTAAAATCAGGGTTTGTTTATAGCCATAAAAGTCACTTACAACCACAAGTCCACAGTGCAAGCTGTAATTTTTGGTGCAAAGTGCTATGTTTTTTCATCTATAATACAGCGTTTTGTCACATAATTCCATCTGTGTTTGTGAATGATTCTTGAGGTGCAAGTGTGCTGTGTCTGTTGACACAGGTGCCTGTGGAAACCTTGGAGCTACAACCACCTTTTAGGTGGCTAAACTAGGTTTGGCTAAACAATATTAAGCCTGCCATCACATAACTCTAAACATCTTGTTATATTCTTTAATAACTACTTCTGCCCTAACTTCAAGGATGGACTAAGCCAACTGGGCACCCTAGCCAGTCCAGCCAGCAACCTTACCCCCCCCATTTGAGTGCGGGGTAGGCAGAAAACCCTTTAAAAGGTACTTGCCCAGCATCTACCATTGGTGTGCCCCCCACTGTTGCACCCTAGGCAAATACCTCTTCAGCCTACACCTAGTTTTAGCCCTGCCTAACTTATACTAACATATGGTCCAGGGGAAGGCAAAAACCCCCAACTGAGACAAATCAGTTGTTTGTTTCTGTTAGGAAAAATGTCCTTCCAGTCATTCCTATATCAAATGTTGTGCTATCTTATCCACTGCATTCCACTAAGCTAAGAGCTTTAGACATAAAGGGGCAGATTTATCAAAGGGCGAGGTGAAGTTTCAAATTGAAAAACTTCAAATTTCGAGCTATTCTTTGTGTACTTCGACTAGGGAATAGTCCAACTTCGATTCGAATTTGAAAAAACTTCGAAATTCGAAGGTCCAATTTTTTTGAAGTACTGTCTCTTTAAAACTTCGACCATTCGCCACCTAAAAGCTGCCGAAGTGCTGTTTTAGCCTATGAGGGACCAGAGAGGTTGAAGGTCGAAGTAAAAAAAGAATTTGACTCGAAGTAGCGCTACATCGAATCGTACGATTCGAAGTAGCAATACTTTGACCCCAAAGAACTTCGACCACCATTCGGTTGGTCTTTTGAGTTCAAAGTTTTTTTAACTTCGAACTTTGATAAATATGCCCCAACGTGTAAGATTTCAATTGCGCATGAGATTGCAAAGAAAATAGACTTTTATGATGGTGTAGATAATTTTGCTGCCAAAAAAGCAAGACAATTTGCACTTTAAATCACTTCTTAATATTCTCTCATAGGGTTTGTGTTAAAAGAGAAATGTGGAAATCCAAGTATTGTTGTTAAGTGAAATTGAAATTGTTTAACAAGGTTCAATTAACAAGGTTCAATTATCCTACTGAAGAAAGTGTTTTGGTTTTTTTGACATTTTTAGTGTACCTCATTTTTGTTTAACATTACATATTTATATAAAAGGATTCATGTCCCCTTTTACCACTGAGAAGAGATGCCCCATCCCCCACAAAGTGATGTAATAATATAGTGCCATTACAATGTCCTCAAACCTCAGGCTAGAAAAAATATTGTTGCAGAGATAACTATCCCCCACACAACAGTATCATAGTTTAGTGCCATTGTGATGTAACATTGTTGCAGGGAGCTTTAGTCTGTGAGTTGCGTTTGCAGTGAGCAGACTGTTTTTACCAGCTCCTGTATTGGAAACAATACAACATGATTTTTTCTTTTTTCTTTTTTCTTATTTCTATAACAATGCTGCAATGCAGATATTCTGGAGAAATTACAACTTTTTCCAATCAAGGCCAAAACAACAATGAAATCAAGCAAGATGTGCAATCTATCTCTACTCATTATGAGCACTTGGCCAATAAGGAGCAGTCCATAGAAAGCCAAAAAACAAATGATTTGGATGCGTTGAGACAGACTTTGCTGCTGATGGAGACTATGGTGGATACTATAAGTGAATATGAACGTGATTTCAAGGAACTGAACACATTTGTGAAAAACATTCAAGGTGAAATGGAGAATTTAAACAAAGAAGTGACTGAGCTCACGGAACAACTTGTCACAATTCAGAACAACAAACCTTGTGACAAATCAACAACAGCAATGGTTTTGGAAGTTATTGCAAGTGTCATCTCCAAAATCAAACTGAATATATTTTCCTTACCATTGCTTCAGTTACAACCGACCTTTAATTTATTTTAATATGTAAGCCAACTGATGACACCAAATGGATAATAGAATTTAAGCAGAAATATCCAGTTCTTTTGAGAACGATCTACAGAATGCAGACACTATCTTCAGTGTGATACAAAGTATTATTTCTACAAAGGAATTTTAAAAATACAGGGCATATTGAAAGGAACTGTAATGTATATCTTAATTCTTGTTTTTAATTTATTAATAAAATCTATTGAAGTAAATTATGTTCATCGTTGTTTTTATTCAGTTTTCTTTGTAGCTTTATAAAGAATATATATATATCTATATATATATATATATATATATATATATATATATATATATATATATATATATTATATAATACACAAAAGCTATGAATTTCCTGTAAATTATAACCTTATAATACACAAAAGCCATGAATATCTTGTAAATTATATCCTTATAAACGGTGAGTTCTGATGTCATCAGTTCTAAACGGTGAGTTCTGATGTCATTTCTGTCACATGACTCACTGAAACCTGTGTATTATAATAAATAAAGTACCCCCAGTTGCAAAATATGAGGATATTAGAAGTTACCTCGGAGTTCCATGACCTTCGGCCTCGAGTTTTTATATGGTCATGAAACTCCTCTGTAACTTATAATATCCTTATATTTTACAAGAGGGGGTACTTTATTCACTATATAATATATAGATATATATATATATTATATTATATAATATATATATATATATATATATATATATATATATATATATATATATATATATATATATATATATATATATATATATATATACACACACACACACACATTATTGATCCATGAAAACACAGGGTTACCAAATCAACCAGTTGTGAGTACTCATGGACCAAGCAGGTAACCAAGTTGATAAAATTACTTTTGGATGTTGTCAGTTATATTCAACAATAGGGTGGTCCTTGATAAAAAAAGTGGAGCCCATTTTTGGAGTAAAAGTGGTGGTAAATTGAAGTAAAATATTTTCTCCATATTCACAAACAGAAATCTAATATCCAACTCAACTGCCACTTTTAATTTTTTAGAGAAAGAAAGACAATTTATAGACAATTTGTCTTGACAATTTGTAGGTGTTAACATATTAATAGGGATTAGCATTTTATAGTCAGGGCAATATTTTGGCTGCTGCTGGCACAGTTACAGATTTGGGGGCAATATTATGGCTGCTGCTAGCACAGGTACAGATTTGGGGGCAATATTTTGGCTGCTGTTGGGATAGTTACAGGTTTGGGAGCAATAATTTAGATGCTACTGGCACAGGGACAGATTTGGGGCTCAGGGCAGTATGAGCAATTGGCTGCTCCTGAAACAGGTACAGATGGGGCAATATAATGGGTGCTGGCACAGGTACAGATGGGGATCAATATGATAGGTGCTGGCACAGTTACATTGGGGCAATACAGTGGCTGCTGGCACAGGTACAGGGGGCAATACAGTGGCTGCTGGCAAAGGCACATGGGGCAGTATGATCGCTGCCGGCACAGGTACAGATGGGACAATATCATGGGTGCTGGTACAGGTACATGGGGCAACATGATGGCTGTTGGCACGGGTACATGGGATGACTAAGAGGCGCACCCCGAAACATTACACTTCAATAAACACACAGGGTTTACCCCACTTGCATGGAGATCTGTGTGCCGTCATTTAGAATTAGAATTCAAATTCAGGTAAGCCAGAAAAACATTCCAAGAAATGTGAATATCAGTGTTGATGAAATATACCTTTATACGCGAGATGTCTTTGAAAAACTTGAGATTCCAGCAACATTTCTCCAAAAGAGGAAACAAAAAGTGAAAGCCAGAGCATCCTATGAATCAGCCGATGAAGGAGCAAGCCTTTCTGCTGGAGATAACTTTAGAATCAGCCTTAATCAAATCTAGGGGGGTTATTTAGTCCAAATTTATCCCAATATTTTCTGAAAAAAACTCATACCAAATCAGCACGGGTTTTTGGGCTTATTTATTAATGCAATTTCCTGAAATTTTGGTTTGTGGGGAAAAATCGTGAAAAATCTGATTTTCACAATTTTTTTTAATTTTTCATCCGATATTCACTATTTTTTCTGATTTCTCACCTGAAAACTCTAAAAGTGTTCCCCAATGTTAAAGTATCATATGCTGTGTGTAAAATCTTCATATTGTTTCCAGCTAATTGTTACTTGCCAAACATCCTAGGATTAATGTCACTCAGCAGTGGTGTAACAATAGAAGGGGACCTGTGGAACAGGGGGGCCTGTACTGGGGGCTAGATTCCTCTATAGAATTACCCCCCCCTTTGTGGCAGGGGCCGGAGCACATATGTGCCGTGGGCCCCTCTAAAGATTTTTTTTGATGGGGCCTGGTGAGCTCTTGGTACACCACTGCTTTCCAGCATTGTCTTCTACCTACCACCTTTGCTGAAAGATCTGATTTTTGCCATTTGTAATTCTACAGAGACCTAGAAGGAAATTCTAAGTTCATACTGTAGGTTGTGATGCCAAGCACAGGGTCCATTTGCAGAAAACATTGGTATATTCAAAGCACTGCATGTTACCTCTATACGTGAGAGAATGGATTGGTTTAATTTCAAGTTTGCTATAAAGGCGTGCATGGGCAGCGCCATAACTAGGGGAGTCCCCTCAGTCTGCCCCCAATCTGGCACTTGGGGTGGGTGCACTCTTCTACCCTCAAACTTCCATGTTGCCCGCATAGTGTCTCTGGTGGGGCCTGTTGGGGATACGGGCCTGGCTGTAGTTATACCTTCTACTCCCCCTGTAGTTACACCACTGTGCATGGGAGATCAAAGGAGCATTTGGCAGGGATATCAAAGGAGCTTTCTAAATAATAACTGATTAGTTGTTATGCTATGCTCCTGCATTTATTGTGCTTTTTTTCTTAAGGATTTCTATTTAAGGTTGAGATACACCTCAGAATTTTAGGGGGGAAAAGTGTATTTATGGTCAATACAGATGGTCTAAATGCAGTTTGTAAATATGGGGTCCAAGTGAAAAGAAGTACATAGATATGTGAAAGAAAATCTTTGTTACTGTTGCAGGATTACAACTATCAGCATCTTACATCTGGTGAATGACTGCTGGACCGTTGTAGATCTGAAGCAGCTATAGGTACCTACCCCTATCATAAACTATAGGTATATTAAGCAAGCAAACTTGATACATAACATGAGACATGAAACACACAGGTAAAATATGTTGAGAGAAAACCAATGGATAATTTCTTCCAAGTGCAGAAACTGTAGGCTGCAAACCATTTCCACTGAGTAGAGTCCTTGCAATAGATGAACAAAAAATTGGAACAGTGTATATTTATCCTTTTTTCTCAAATACGTAACCATAAATATACACATTTTGCCAAGTCAGATGAATATCACTGCAGCCCTGGTTCATGTATCTATCATATGAATGAATCTGGGTTTTTAGGTGAGATATGCTATGCTGTGAGCAGTAATTGGCTATGACAGGACGGAGCTACGATTGCTGTTTACTAGAACCCCCTAAATCACAGTATATGGGGGACACATTTCATGCTGCCACTGGCCAGCTGCTGGATTACAGCACATAGCACATGACAGGAATACCAAGTTATTTCCAGCCTGGAAGCATTTTGTATTAGACTCCTGGGTGTGTTGGAGGAGAATGAGAGCGCAGGGAGGTTTAATGTGAAATTTTGTAAAATATGAATGATTCTTCCAAGTATATACAGATGGTATACAGACAGCAAGATTTAGATTATATTTGTGTTTCACTGGGCTGTGATATTGGCACATCATGCATTGGTTGCCAAACTCTTCTGCACTCCTTCAATACACGTTTCCTTACAAAACTCTATGTAGTAGGGATTTGACAAACCTTACTGTAGATACTGAAATAAAAATTTTACTTTTATTCTCAGAAAAGTACATCCAAGGTTTCTTCAAAGGAAATCACACATTTGGGAAAATAACATTTCATATCAAGCTTGGGATGCTTCAAATGAAGGTAATTAAAATGAAGCCACAATTAAATTCTTGTACAGCCAGCTACACTGGGTAGTTTAAATATGCTTCATGTAAAATATATAATGACTAAGGCAACCATAAAGTACAGTGCTTCAGAGCCCTATCCTAATTGCACCTGGCAGAACGGAGCAGAGCACAGCAACTGAACTGGCAGCAAGGACTTTGTGTATTGCACACTGGTGGGATAAATGTTGCACCTATTAGCATGCATAGTTTGCCTTACTGAGTACAGAGATTTTATCTGCCACAGAAAAGACATGCATTTCATACAACAGTTCTAAATTTTGTACAAAGAGCTAGAGCTCATTAGGAGCTAGTAAACATCCCAGTCTGGCCAAGTATCAGCTCTGTATGTGGTGTCACAGTGAAAGGTAGAGTGCTGTTTTCCCATCTGCTTTGGTGCATGTTTTCAGGTTGGCTTGTCTTTAAGTTTACATTTCAAATTGTCCATTTATTTTCCATGCGCCTGTTGTTCTATCACTAACACAGCCACAGACTCAACAAGAACACATGCTGAAAGGACCAAATACTACACAACTTTTGCTGCAGGGCAGGCAGGTGGATGAGATAGGTTGATTTATGTGTTTAATAAATAGTTCAAAATTACAATGATACAGAACAGTGGAATTCTAATGAGGATAGCATGAGTTGTGTAATCTGCCATATAAATTCAAACCACAAATGTTTCTATTTTAATATTTCCAGATTGTAAATTTTGTTAAAGAAAATGTAGTTAATGTGTTGTTGTCTTAGTAACCTAGTCGTATTTGTCACAGATATAAAACGAAACTATGTAAAGCATAAGCATGAAAAATATATGCCTGATGCGAGAATTGGAAAATATGCAAGGAAATGTCCTGTCAACTTGGTGCCCATAGAGAAGGCAGCACCACTGACTCCAAGGGGGTAATGTAATAAAATGTGCTACGTTTTCCAAAGAGCAGTAACCCAAAGCAAACAATCAGCAGGTAGAATTTACTGGTCACCTGTTTAAAAGCAAACATCTTACTGGTTGCTATGGGTTACTGCTCCTAGGCAAACTTTGTGCCTTTATTGCATATGGGGGCAAGGGCTGTATTTTTTGGGTGATATTGACTTTCATGATCCATAAGTAGAGTCACTGTTCTCAGAAAATAAAAAGTAATTTTAGGGGTAATTTACAACCACAGCTGCCACGGCAGTTGTGCAAAAATGAATGTAACTGTTGTACACATTGACACCATTAATTAAAGGTATTTTCACCAAAAGTCTCTCCTTTCACATTTCTATACTAGTGATTGGCATCAGTGAGTTTGTCCAGCATCTTCTTGTGAAAGTGGTCCATCGACACAGGGAATCCCTGAAGCTACTATCAATGCCCACTCTGACAAACTTTGGACACAACTGCAACCCACTCATCAAGACACACACCTGCAATTGCAGCAAGCTCAATGCAGAAATTGGGCAAAATAATCGGAAAAAGCATCATTGTGGGAAAAAATTAGGGGTAAAAAAAACATTGGATCTCCTTCCAAAACTGTGCATTGCATAGTGCACTTGTGTCTGTAAATGATTAGTGATAATCAAATTCTTTCATAAGGCATGGATTCACAGTGAAATTATGCACTTTGCCATAGGCGAATTGTACCCCGAAACTGCGGCAAGAATTCGCCATGAAAAACTTTCACCACATAAAAAAAGGTCGCCAAGACAAAAAGGTCGCCAAAAACAAACACCCACTGGGGGTCATTTATCAACACTGGACAAATGTGTTGATAAATGATCCCCATTGACTTTAATGCATTTGGGCAAAAAAGTCGATGAGACAAAAAAGTCTCAGGCCTATTGACCTTAATGCATTTTGCTAATTTTTTGCCGGGACCGATTCGCTTATCACTATATATGAGCCATTTTATACTGCTGGCTTTTCTGTGTAAATGTCAGTGAGAGAAAATACCTTAGGGTCAGAAACAGATTTGTGGGAAAGCTAGAGTGGAAAGTTTTTGCTGCCCACTGGCTACATCACTGATGGGGAAAAATAACGTTCTATCTACTAGTAGTAGAAATAGGGTAGTTGCAATAGTGACTTGGCAGAACATTCAAGCAGCTGTCAAATCACCTGCCTGCCCCATGCCAATTGCAGCTCCCTTTCGTCTTTAAATGACTTATAGTACAAGTGGGCTGGGGATTGTGAAGTATGAATGGGAAGGCATAAGGGCACACAAAAACAAAACCTACCTAAGGCTCTTGTGGGGGAATGTAATAAAAGTCGGTAATGGAAAAATATATTCGCAATGCGAAAAGTTATGCCTCTGTGCGAGTAAATTTGCCTTTGTGCGAATTTAATATAGCTTTTGCGAACCAGGAAACTGTATAGCGACCACTTCCGACAGTGGAAGAAGGTTTGCGAGTTTTATAGTTTGCGCCAGTGCCAGTGGAAAACAACTTCTGACTGAAAAAGTTGTTATGTTTGCTCCAAAGGATTACAACACCTTCAAGCACTTCTTAAAAGTGGGCAATACACAATAAAAATTCGCAATGTAATAACAGTTTAAGGAAGAGTATTACATTGCGAAATGAGACTTTTCATTCTTATTTGTGCTAATTGTTTTGCTCTTTGCGACTTTTATTTCATCCCTCATATGTGACAATATTACATTCAAAAATGTGCCAGTTAAAGCAGAACAACAAAACAAATTAAAAGCATGGCAAAACCATAACCAAAATATATTTTTCTCACCGGTCCTCACAGGAAAAGAGAGGATTACAGCGAATTCATTCATTTGTCAAAGTCTGTTAATTTATTCAGAGAACAGAATTGAGATTTGAAAAAATGGGCAAAGCACTTGCAATTTGCTAGTTTAATGAAAGATTATGGGAGATGGAAGCACTGTTTGCTCAGTGGCACATTACTCGGTCATTGCTTGACTACAAAGCCCAGCATATTGTCAAGGTTAATGATTATTGGGAGCTATAGTCAAGCAACATCAGACTTGTATTCTTAAAACAAAATTGCTCAGTAAAACATCTCCCCAACTCTTCAGGACCATTGACACCATGTCACAGGTCTATCACAGAACAACTAAACAACAGTATTTCTTCCTGATGTCTACAGTATATGATACACACAACTTTTCAGGTCATCAAGCCCTTCCATCTGTCTCACAGGCATACCATGGTAATAAATTAGAATGAGTTCACTGTCACAAACCTTTGCTTAAAAGCTTTACTTTAGCTCCCTTTGTTTCCCTGTATTTTTAAAAAATTCTCTTTTATTGACATTGCCGCATAAACTAAGGACTATACTATTGCTCCACGTGGAATATATTTTTTCATATATCAGTCTTTAAGAGTCTGAACATTCATGAGGCAATAAATCACCGGAGCCAAGCTTGTAATCCACAATGCGCAGTAGAATGCTGAAATACTGACATTTTGCTGGAACAAAAAAAAATGAGTTCTGTGCAGAGAGTTGATTGAATACCTTCAAATGTAATCATCAGATTATTCTGCTTAGTATACAGTTTTTATACTTATGATAGTACTGCTGATTATACAGACATTGTATTCAAGTGAGATTTGGTCAGAGAGCTGACTGCAGCCACAGTTACAGTTATATACCGTACAATAATAACACATGCCATTAGGTTTTACAGTATTATCTTATATTACATTTTCCTAGTTACACACTTGCTAATAATTCCCTTAACCTGTAATATCCAAGTGATACATTTACTTTAAGACTGCAACATATAGGCATTTGCCTTGTTATCTATAAATTCAAATCTATTCTATACAGTTGAAAAACATTTGCTGTATGCAATATTTCCCCTTAATCTGTAAAATATGTACTCTGCAGAATTTGGTGAAATCTATCCTATAACTTGTTAAACATAAATAAACCTAGTTAGCTTTATGCCATCTGACCTTACTAGCACTATATTTTATAGATATCTAATCAATAGTACCAAATTAGACAGTTTAGATGGGTGTATAATATCAATAATGAATCTGTAGTTTAGGGTCTGCAAGTAGAAATAATTAACTCACCACACTTGGGAAGAGGCCCAGGTGCACCGCCCTGAGCCCTCAGCCAGGGGAGGGGACAAGCCGAACAAAACTTTATGGAGCAGCCACTCAATGAAGGCAATCTTCCACCAGGCAGATAAATATCAAAGTGAAATGTATTGTGTCCATGTGGATATTTATCTGCCTGGTGGAAGATTGCCTTCATTGAGTGCCTGCTCCATAAAGTTTTGTTCAGTTTAGATGGGTGTGCCCTAACCCCATTAATGCATCCCTTTTAAATAACCCATCAGCAATTTGAGAGGTAAGAAAAAAGGGGGATTTGTGGCCACTTAAGGACTATCTGTCGTGCAATGATAGAAAGTTAATTAAGGCATGGCATATTCTGGTACCCACAGTATGTCACCATCTCTGACTTTGAAGCAGGTCTGGACTGAGAATTAAAATAGGTCCTGGCATTTCAGGTACACAGAGGGCCAATCAGCACACATAGAGGCCCAAACAGCCCCCACCAGCCCACTAAATACTGAATTTCTATGGCACCTTATAGCAGCCCCTCTGGCATTTGCCAGAACCCACAGATTGCCAGTCCGGGCCTACTTTGTAGACATTAGGACTAGGAGGAGTGGGATGAGCTGGGTAAGTGATTGCCAAGGAATGCCAAATCAGGGCATATGTTTTCTTTAAAATGTACAGTATTATATTCTGCTGCAAATAAGGATGATTGCTAAACTGCACAGAGGGGTGGAATTAAAAAAGGTATTTCTGGATTACAGAATACTTTATACAGTGCTTATTTACTAAAGAAACTAACAAGACTAATTACAAAAACATGTGCGTATCCCAGACACAATTACAATGTGATCAGTCTGAAAACAAAAAGGAGACACTAACCCATGTCAAAGGTTTACAAATAAATACTGGGATGGTTTATAAACATTGGTTGCAGGGCATTCTGACTCCAATTGCTGTGATTGCTCCCCTGAGATTTCTCTGCTGGGCATAAATGGAGCTGGTACAACCAGTGTGTGCAGTCTTTGCCAGATAGCTGAACTCGCCAAACATCTAGAATGCACAAAAGTTCATTATTCTAGGCGGATGGATAAACGTTGAAGGTCAAAGGAAATATTTTATATTTTCCTCACTCATGGAAAGAAAGATCAGGAAAAGAGGATGGGAAGAACTGATATCACACATAAAGAAGAGGAATAGGCGGGTTTACAGAAAAGGCAAAGTCTTGTAATGCCAAGACTTGGGCTTGAGCATCTGTAGATAATGTGCTTTGGATTTCTTGACTGGGGTTTAAGATTTGTTTACCTCCCAACTGTCCAGTTTTTCCTGGTAGAGTACGAATTTTGACCCACAACCTGCAGTCCTGGATTGTTACTTTGATCGCTTGTACTGAACAGCCAGAAAAAGATACAAAGCTTCTAAAACGTAATTAAATATTAATTAAATACATGCCAGCTACACTTAGATACATTTGTAACAATTTAACATAAGCAAAGATACAATTGTAACAATTTAAGATAAGCAGGTCTCTTGGGAGAACTGAGATTTACAGCTTAAAGGGCAATTCACCTTCATTAGCAAACCTGTAATGACACATAATACCTGACCCTAAAATGTGTTCAAACTTTCCATAGCCTGCCAAATGTATAAAATGGATGTGGTATTTAAGGGGTGTGGCCATAAAATGGTCAAATGTTCAAAAAATGTTGCCATGCAAATCTTTTTGCCCATCTTTTTATTTTCCAAGTGTTGGGAGGTATGGATTTGTATGAATGCCAGAAGATGGGTACTGTAAATAGAACTAGTACAAGTAATGTCAAGGCAGTTCAGACATACATTAGTTACACAGTTATATACTAGTGTAGAGATGAAGGTTTTTCCTAGATAACACAGTGACTATCCGCCTATTCTCTATCTATTGTTTTATTCAGACTCAGTCTCAGAATCATTTCAAATGTTCTTTTCTACAGTAAGTTCAAGAGCAATATATAAATCAAATATTCCATACAACTGTTCTGGAAGTACTTCAGTCTCTCTGTAGTAGATGATGAATCAGTTTTCTGTATCAAATAGAATTCACAAAACTGTAATCTGTGAAAGAGCAATTCTCTTAACCAGCACTTTGTCAGCACCCCTACCTTTTAGACTGGCACCCAGAGAAGCAGAACTTTGCTTTGAAAAAAACTAGGAATTATACGTGGAGACCTGCAGATAATTGGGCCAACTATGTGTCCAGAACCAATTAATTGAACAGATACAGTTATATATAGAGAAATGTTCTTAGTTTATATCATTGCAAGACATTGGAATATGAATTCTGATGTGTAAAGTAAATGGAATAATCAGTGAGTTTAAGGTGAGGTGAGCTAAAAGAAGTAAACAATCCTCCGCTATGGTGCAATACACATGGTGGTATTCACATGCTTTGTACTTCCTTGTTACTCCCTCTTTCTGTATCTGAACTTGTGAAAAATATCAGTGTAGAATATAATTAATAAATTCAGTTATATAACGTCACAAATTACACAGTAGGCTCTATCAGTATGCATGTTACATATTTTTTATAAAAAAAAAATTAGCAAGAAAGTAAAAAAGTAGGACCAAATATTTCTTAAAATATCTGTTCATTAAGCTAAACATTTAGCCATTTGAGAAGTCCATTCTGAATATTCAAGTTTTAGAGAAAATATTATCCACTTAACATTTATTTCAGTCTCATCTCAGTAAATCGAAGATGGAGAGATGAAACTTCTGTCAATTGGAGTTTGAAATATCATAAATCTTGAAACCGTTTTGATTGCAAAAAAAAAAAAAAAAAAAGAAACTCAACAACATCAATCAGCAAAATATTTGATTAACTCCCATTAGAAGTATCAGACACAAATTTCTGACCTCAACCTTTGAGAAATCTGCCTCTTAGAGTATGAGATTAAGCTTTTATTTTAAATGTGGAATTGTATAAAAAATGATTTCTTTTATTTAATTACCTGAAAAACAAAATCATGAGCAAAATCTGAATATCAGAGATGTTACCCTTCCTGGATTTAAAGCTGGATGGAGTTATTTGGCCACACCTTGGCCAATGAAACTGTCCCCGGGTGTCCACTAGGTTTTAAAAGAAGATAATTAAAAACTTAATTATAAGTGCAAGAGAGTCCACATGAGAATGTTGCTTACAAGCACTATGTCAGGCACCTTTGCTGTTATTAAACATGTGGAAATATTGCATCATTTTGTATTCAGGATCAAACATTGGTCCCAATGACATACTGCTGTTGTTCAGTGATTTAAAAAAAAAAATGGTGTTTGAAGTTTCAGGCTCCAGTTGCAGGAACAGGGAACATGAAGTCAGATTTACACAGATCAAGTAGATTCTAAGTACAGGATTATTCTTCATTTTCAAGTGGTGTCTCTGACTCTAAAAGTCAGGGGAAATGTTTTTTAATGCATCATTTCTTTACGATAACAAACCTGATGTTGCTGGACTACAGCTCCCAGCATGCCTCTTTGATTATATATTTGATTCTACTAGGATCTGTAGTCCACAAACAAGTGAGTAATGTGTGGTTGTACAAACAGTGATCCTTAAAAAAATGAGTAGGATATTTGTTTTACTGTTTCAGTTTCTATTGCAATCTGTGTGTTTTCATGCGCTGGCTCAGTGACTCCTACAAATGACTAATGTCAATTTCTCTTTCTCTATCTATCAGTCTATATATCCACTTTTTCCTTCTGTGTCTATTTATCATGTGAATTGTCCAGCTCAGACTAAAATATTTATAAACTCAACTGTAGTAGAGGATATCTGTCTATACCAACTGTTCACATATACCTTACCTAAGTTTTTGTCACTGAAGCAACTAGAACTTACCAGGAGGTTTTATCAGTCAAAAAGAATAGCAATGTTAAACTTGGAACCCATAACCCAACACTCCACTCGTACTGTAAATGTCTAGCGGCACCTGCCACTTACACTGTGTGTAAGAGCGACACTTTTCAACATGGTTTTCTTGCCCCAACTTTATTTATCTACTCCATAACACTCCTGTGCACATAACTAATAAATACTTCCAGAGAATTGACAAAATACTCACTAAATTTATCTGGAACAACAACAACTTTAGAATAGCTAGAGAGAAAAATCGAGTCTCTCAGATGAATGCATTGGCGACATAAAATATAAAATATATACAAATGCACTGTAATTTGATTGTGGCTTAACAAGCCTTGTAGAACCCATGTAGAACTTCCAGGCCTCCCTGCGTTGCTGTTCTCCCCCCACCTACTACTAGAAAACAATAAAAAAAGAAACAATAAAAGAAACAAATCACCTTACTTAATTAAAGACTGCAAACAAGGAAACTAAGAAGCACTCCCTCTGCATTATTGTATTGTCATGCGAATGAACCATTCAGTACCTGCTACAAACAGTTGCACAGTTAGATAACCATGAATTTACACAATTCATTGATGTTTTCCTCGTGTTTCTTTGGATGGAAACAAGACTGCATTGATTTGGTCCTTTGGATAGCTAGATTACCAGCATTTTTCTCAAAACCAATACAGTGTAAATCATTGTAATGTTTCCCCAAAGGGAAATAAAAATTCATTTGTACAGCGAGGATTATCAGCCTAATAAGAGGGTATGTCAAATGGAGAGATTGGAAATCATTAAGCAGCAGCCATTAGGTGCATTATTGTGTGCTTGCTTTAGATTACATTGCTGCAGAAAATTAGGAAGCTAGCTGTGAAGAAGTTTCAGATGTTCCCCCAAAGAGCCTCTGTTACACCATGGATTCTTCTTAAAAGAATTAAAATGCTATTGAAATTGATTGCCTTCTAATATAAAGCGAAAACTCTTAGCCACCTCGTGCGCGAGAAAAGATCTTCATTCATGCATGTTATTAAACGGGGCTGTAATCCCCTTGTAAAATGATAAAGAATATTGATGGAATAATGAAACCCTGGTCTTCCCTCGTTTTTTAGCTCTGAGGTTAATATGTCCATTTTACTAATTCAAAAGAGTCATTAGTTACTATGTCAAAATGTGAATGTAAAATATAAGTGCTTTAGAACAAGGATATAAATAAACCATGAACTAACAATTTTCCATCAATCTCCCACGTATGAGGTCAGACTTGCTCTGAACAAACACTTTTTCATTGTGGATTTTTTTAAGAGTTTTGTAAGTACCGCAGAGTGTATGCTGATCTCTAAAGAAAAAAGATAGATTCTCAAAGAAAATTCAACTAAGAGATAATTTACATTCTAATAAGTGACCAATCAAAGAACCATATCAAATAACTTATACATATTAGAAAATATTTCCCTTTGATGCCTTGAGCCAACAGTTTGTTTTATTCTGTATGTTCTCTCAATGTTCACCTAACAAAAAGACATGGCTCTGTCTATTAATTTGCTAATGAAATATATGTACAGTATGTGTGCCCTTGTTTAGAGTGCTGGACTTTAGTGCTTGAAATGTCAGTGTTTCAGTATGGGATTATTAAGTGGCATATACTGTTTGAATTTTGTTTTTCATTAAAAGGCTTTATTTTTATAAAAGTGCTTCAATATGGGCTATGTTATGTGATACATTCTTATAGAATTCTGCATTATTAAGGGGTGCCATTTAAAAGTGTAAAACTAGAATGTAACTAATCGATGTGTGGTGCTCGCAAATAAGTACCCTGGGCTAGTGCAGTTTTCTGCTAACAGGAGGCCCAGGGTATCCGGTAAGTGATTAGGATCCCAAATGGGCAAAAGGCCAATTGAAGTTCTAACAGTCTAACTTTTTCTAGAGAATTAAGATAATATTTTTTATCACACATGATAGTATAAAGTACTTTATGCATTTACATTTAAACTTTGATTATGTTTGTTTGTCATGTTCTTGGATATTATGTTGTTTTAATATAATATATAGGGCCATAATATATATAAATATATATATATATATATATATATATATATATATATATATATATATATATTGTAGGGATTAGCCCAGCAACGGGATAACGGTGACTCCCTGGTTGAGTACACCGATTAAATCAGGCACAGTAGAACAATGGGTTTGGTGAAACACACGTGTGGATTTTATTTAAACAGCCCTATGCACACCATTTAGAGCTGTACAAAACGGAAAAAGGGTTAAAAATAAAACAAAACAGCAAAATAAACCCTTGCCAGCTTGGCAGCTAACTATACATTCAGGCTTCCCTGACTATCAGACCGGAAACAACCTTGCGTTGCTCTGGTCTCTACGTTAGCAACAGCAGACTTTACCACACACAAAAGAAAGGTTTGTGTTTCACCCAAAACCCCAAAAGTTTGCTTACCAAAAAAAAGATCAGTTTTTCACAGAACTCCCCAGCCTGATATCTCCTGTCAGAACTGGTTCCAGGGTGGAGCCAAAACCTAAGCAGGCTGGGAATTCTTAAAGCAACCTGGATCAGCAGATTCGATTCTGCTGAGCTCGTTAACTGGTCTTTGAGCTGCATTACCAGAAACTGAGAGCAAACTGCTCAAACCTTGGACAGACATACACATCATCCTGCACAAATCCACAAACTTTTACTGACCTGCTGTCACTATATATATATATATATATATATATATATATATATATATATATATATATATATATATATATATATATACATACATACATATATATATATAAAAGAAATATATATACGTAAATATATATACGTAAATATATACAGTAAATATATAATATAATATTAGAGCCATGCAGTTTTTTTATTCATACTTAAACAATTCCCTCCATTTATGTATTTTCTTTTATTTGTCACATGAATTTTCAAATACAGTTGGGGGCCGATTCACTAAGGGTCAAATATCGAGGGTTAATTAACCCTCGATATTCGACTGGGAATTAAAATCCTTCGAATATCGAAGTCAAAGGATTTTAGTGCAAATAGTTCGATCGAACGATTCGAAGGATTTTAATCCAACGATCGAAGGATTATCCTTCGACCAAAAAAACTTAGGCAAGCCTATGGGGACCTTCCCCATAGGCTAACATTGAGTTCGGTAGGTTTTAGATGGCGAACTAGGGGGTCGAAGTTTTTTCTTAAAGAGACAGTACTTCGACTATCGAATAGTCTAACAATTTTTAGATTGAATCCCTCTATTCGAAGTTGTAGTCGAAGGTCGAAGTAGCCCATTCGATGAGCCCAAAAAACACTTCGAAATTCGAAGTTTTTTTACTTAGAATCCTTCATTCGAAGTTAGTGAATCGGCCCCTTAATGTAAAGCAACTAATTATAATAATGCAAATATTCTGATCTAGTTGGTTGTTAAAAGGCAGCAAGCTTGCTTCAGTGAGGGGTTATTCAGTATATTCATGTAAATAAGCCTTACATTTGGGATATTAAATTGCATATAAATCTCATCAGACATTTGCATTTGACCTCCTGACTTTCACCCAGGAAAATATTTTACTTAAACTCAATCCGCCAAAGCTAAGACTGCACAGACCTAAAATCACCTTTTTTCAAACAATCCATTTTTGCCACAGTCCCAATGTCCCTATTTTTCATTACATAATCTGCTTTGTATTCTTGTATTGCCAAAATGTATTTACTTTATACACTCACCTAGAGATTGTGAAAGGTAAACTCAGCTTCTGTTTCCATAGAAATTAAATGCAAGTCGTAGTATAGAATTCTGAAATAGAATCAAAATTCTGAGATGTCAGTAGAGGCCCAACGTTTTTATTGACACTTGCACATAACAGAATTATTATTAAAATATCCATTTAAAAATAGCAGAATAAATCATGTCACATCTTATTTGTTGTTTAACTGTATCATTATTTTATTGTACTGTAGGGAGACATACAGGGATACATTTATGCTTTAGGCTATTTTAATGCATTTCTTTCTAAACAGCAATGATTATCCATTTCCCAACAGTTCTAAATATAATAAAAGGGAAAGAAATGCAGGCAAACATTTAAACAAACCAAGAAGAGGGTACTTTCTCATGGTTCACTATATAATGGGAGGCAAACAGACCCTTTTGAACTTTTAACATTTGTGTGTCCAGCAGATCATGTACAGATGAAGGCAATTCAACACCATCGTTACCCTCTACTGAAGTGGTTGACTAACAAAGATATGTCACATAAATAACAATAGTGTACATGACAGGGTTGCAAGAAGAAAGCCATTGCTATTCCAAAAGAATGTTGCTACCTATCTACAGTTTGTTAAAGTATGCATGGATAAGTCAAAATAGTATTGGAAGAATATTCTTTGGATGCTGTTTGGCATGAGTGTTTTGGTGAAAGGCAAACACTGCATTCCAGCATAAGAACCTTATCAGTTTTGTGCAATATGGTGGTGACAGTATCATGGTTTGGGCCTGGGTGGATGTCTCTTGCCCTCATTGAAGGGACCATAAATTCTTAATTGTACTAGCATGTTCTGTAGAATAATATAAGGATATTTGTCCTTTAACTGAAACTCAAGAGAAAATAGGTCTTATAAATGGGTCTCAACAACCAAGTCAATTTACCAAATAATAAAAAACGACCAAGGGCTTCATACGGCATTTTCCATCACTGTCAGATTTTAGTGACCCATAGCAATACCTGTTACTCAGCAGCAGTGATCAAAAAACAAGATGCGATTTGCCAGAAGAGCAGTATTCAAGCATGGTGCTCACGCAACAGAGCCATTGTTATCATGATCTTGTAGCTCTCATAACCAGCTGAAGGGCTTGTAACTTAAATTTGAAGTGATGAGGCATTAGGCTTTGTAATTTCTGATTTGGAATGACAATGCCATGCATATTATTACAGAAAAGGTTGCAAATCACTTATTGGTGTAGAAATACAATTCTGTTAATGCTTTAAAACACAGATATTTTTGAGCCAGAATTGCAGTTGATGTTTCAGAAAAGCACCTGTTAAAGGAACAGTTCAGTGTGAAAATAAAAACTGGGTAAATAGATAGGCTGTGCAAATAAAAAAATGCTTCTAATACAGTTAGTTAGCCAAATATGTAATATATAAAGGCTGGAGTGAACAGATGTCTAATAAAACAGCCAGAATCCAACTTCCTGATTTTCAGTTCTATAACTCTGAGCTAGTCAGCGACTTGAAGGGGGCCACATGGTACATTTCTGTTCAGTGATTTTGTAATTGATCCTCAGCATTCAGCTCAGATTCAAAAGCAACAGATATGACCCATGTGGCCCCCCCTCAAGTCTCTGATTGGTTCCTGCCTGGTAGCCAGGGTAACCAGTCAGTGTAAACCAAGAGAGCTGAAAAGCAGGAAGTAGTGTTCAGACTGACTTGTTATACATCAAATCACTCCAGCCTTTATACATTACATTTTTGGCTAACTGACTATATTAGAAACATTTTTTATTTTGCACAGCCTGTCTAGTTTTTATTTTTACACTGAACAATTCCTTTAAGGTAATTTTGGGTTTGATAAGGCTAAATGAGTATTGCTGTAAATATACTGGAAAAATACTAGGCATTTAGAACAAAATAATAGGTTGGAGGCAGAAACTGTACTACGACTTTCTAGCTCTTTGTAGGAAACAAATTAAATTAAAAAAAAAAAAAAACAGCTAATATAAAGTTGCAAAAAAAAGAGATTGCAGAACTAAAAACATTCCTTAATCTTGGATCCAGAAGTCATAGAATGAAATCTAATTGAAGGGGAACACCACAAAAACACAACTTAAGCTTTTTGAGAAGTAAACATAATTTCAAGCAACTTTTGCATTTAAAAAATATGCACTTTTCGTGATTTTAAATGGTTTCTGACAGTTCCCTAAGCCTAGCCCCCTGCTCTCCTGCTGATCTCTCTGACTACTTTGCTGAGCTGGCTGACTACTGTTACTTTGTATCAACAGCCATCTGTCCTTAGCCTGTATCCTCCAAACCACACAATTCCCCGCACACATGATTTCAATAAGGAAAAGAACATCAGAGTGCAATGCATTGTGGGTTACGAAGTTCCTGCATGCTGTCTACAAGCTGTGGAGAATTTGTTACAATTTGTAACATCAGTATTTTAGTCCCTCCTTCCCTACCAGGATTTTAAATGATGCAGAAAGAGAAGAACTGTTAAACAGCTGGGTTTCCCTTGCAAAAACTTTACTGCGGAAGTGCAATGTTTCTTGGCTCTGCCTTTTGTCAAGCAAAAGGGGTGGAGCCCCGAAACGTTGCACTTCCACAGTAAAAAGGTTTTGCAAGGGCTTGCCCTGCAACTACACTGCTTGTGTGCCAATGTGATTCTTTTCTACTAGGATTGGGAGGTTGTTGTATCCTCCACAATGGGCACCAAGCTTACTGGTGAATAATAGAAGAAGGGTGTTTCCAAGTATGCCAAATATTTCCAAGCATTAAGCATACATATTGTATGTTCTACAAGTAAAAGACTAATTAAGGGTCGAATTTAAGGGTCGAATTTAAAACTCAAATTAGAATTTTAGATTCTGTCAAATTCAACTAGGAAGTTATTAAAATTCGATTTTTTAAAAAGTTCAAGTTCAATTTTCGAGATTTATCATACTCTGCCACTCTAGAATTAGTCTCTAGAATTAGAATTTGACTAATCGCCACCTACAACCTGCCAAATTGTTGTTTAATTCAATGGAGAGGTCTATGGATCAATTTGGAGCTGTTTACAGCCTACCTGACATTCAAGTTTTTTTTGGAGAAAAAACTTGAATCGAGTTTGAACAGAGTACACTGTGCTGTTTTAATGTTACAGAGGAAAGGGAAATCATTTCAAAATATTAGATTTATTTGCTTAAAATAATATATAAGATGGTCTTTCTGTAATCAGAGCTTTCTGTATGCTGGCTTGCCACATAATAGTCCCATACCTGTACTAGTATTAAGAGATCACAAGATTCTTATGCTTTAGGGTTGCTGCATCAAAAATGTGATGCCCAAAACTGATAACCATAAATATAATTGAATCTGTATGAGCTACTCACATCGAGATGCTTGACAATCCTACTACATGTCCAATTCCTCAGTGTAACAGCAGTTAATGAATTCACAGCATGCTTACCTTGGAATGCCAATGTAGTATAAGCCGTCCCGAGTATAAGCCGAGGTACCTAATTTTACCTCCAAAAACTGGGAAAGCTTATTGACTCGAGTATAAGCCGAGTATGAGACATGCAGCAGCTTCTGGTAAGTTTCAATCTCGTTTTTGGATGACTATTCTTAGGCACCGGCTACTATTCTAAGGCGCCGGCGAATATTCTTAGGCGCCGGCTACTATTCTAAAGCGCCGACGAATATTCTTAGGCGCCGGCTACTATTCTAAGGCCCCGGCGAATATTCTTAGGCGACGGCTACTATTCTAAGGCGCCGGCGAATATTCTTAGGCGCAGTGACCGTTTTTGCGCTTGACCCGAGTATAAGCCGAGGTAGAGTTTTTCAGCATATTTTGGGGGCTGAAAAACTCGGCTTATACTCGAGTATATACGGTAAATGTAGCCTAATCATCTCAAACATTGCTTAGCTTAGTTTTTCTATGTTTCTAATTGTTGCCACCATTGACAAAGCAAGTCAATGGCAAGTTTTACATAATGTAACCACATTTAAATTTAACAGCACTTAATCCTGCTAAATGTATCTTTTGAGCAGTTTCTTTAATTAGTCTGTAAATGTAATGCTGCTTAACAGAGCATTCTTTACTCACCCCAATCTTCTATATTACATAAGCTAAAAAGAAATAAAATTGGAGCGGTTTTTATATTCTTACAATTGCGTTAACAAAAAACAACAAGCTAAATGAAGCGTAGCTAGTTAAAGGCTAACTGTCAGTTGTTTAGTGAGACCACAACTGCATTAAATGCCAGTTTGCCCCATTTAGAAGGGTTTATGTAAACAAAGTGAATATTTGTAGAATTACCAGCTTTATGCTTGGTAAGGCACAACTTAAAGGTATGGGATCCAAAGTAGATAAAGAAAGTGCCAGGCAGTGCTGGATCCAGGTACTTTTTGGATGTCTCTGTACATGCTGCTAAATCGGTCCCTCGTTTCCTTCTTCCATTTACTAGCCCTGGCTAAACTCTCAATTACCTGCAATCTCATTCCCTGATGTGATGCAGCGCCACACATATGATGCATCAAACATTTGGATAAAATGTTCTTGCTTGAAACTGGTCCTTGGGGCCAAAAAGGTTGGGGTCCACTGTCTTAGACTACCATGAAAACCTCCTTTTTTGCTGCTTCGAATTATACAATGGGAACAATGGGAACCACACTTATATTTTTCAGGTATATACTTAAATTTTGACCCATGGAAGTAATTTGTGGAAGGTAATGTACCATGAATTTGCCTGAACTACATTCAGGGGGGTGATGGGGCTGAAAAGACCCCTAATTTGTATGTTATGCAAATGTTCAAGCAAGGAAGCACCAGGGGTTGCAAGGTGCAGGAAAGCCCATGGCTGTCTATGCCTTGATCTCTTTTTGTACCTTTTGTCATTGCCACATATGCAATGCTCTATGCTTGGACACTACGAAGCACAAATTTTTGCCTAGGACAATAGTAAATGACTCTTCTATGTCCCTGTTACAGAGTACTGAGTTTCAACTTGTAAGCTAAACATCTGAGAAAGACTGAAATAAGAAAAATTTGCAATTTGAGCTAATGCTTTGGTGAAAAAACAGCAAGCATTCCATACATTTTTAGCCAAGAAAATAAAGTAAAAAAATCCTAGAGTAGAATTTCATAGATAAATAGGAAGGTTAAAGCGGAACTGTCACCCAGACATAAATAGCTGTTTAATAAAAGCCCTTTTCAAATTAAACATGAAACCCAAATTATTTTTGCATTAAAACATCCATACCTGTTATAAAATGTATTTAAAAGGAGAATTCCAAAAAAAAACCACTGGCCTCTATGCTTTAGACATAGAAGCGGGGCAGGTAATACATGTTGACAGTTATTATTTTTAAAGGAGAAACCCCAACCCACCACACCACGTTACCCCTCGATTCAGGCATCGGAGTGCACCGCAGCCATCTTCCGGGTCTTTGATAAGATGAGACAGAGATGGAGAAGTTTGCAACAACTGCGCATGTGCCAACATGGACGGAAATTGCCGGAAGAAGACACAAAGACCCGGATGATGGCTGCGATGAACTCCAATGGCTAAGGGGTTTACGTGGGGTGGAGTGTAGGGGGTTCTCCTTTAAAAATAAAGGACAAAAATGTTGTTTTTGTACAATCCGAATATTGTGAGAGGGGTTCTGGCCCTGACCCGGGCCAGTCTGACCCTGCTTATTCCCCCTAACTTCTTGCTGTCTAATTGTGTAGCCTTTGCATGAGCATTTTCAGAAAGTCCCATATTCTGGCACATAAACAAGATTTTGGCATGATGCAAAGCTTGCACTAATAACAGCACTCACAAAATGGCAGCTGCCTGCCTGCTTTGGTTGTATAATTCAAACAGGGCCAGAACTAGGGGTAGGCAGAAGAGGCATGGGCCTAGGGAAGCAACAAAGTGGGGGCACCAAGTATATACCTCTTCTTTCTCCTACTCCTGGTCCGAATCTTGTCCCCCCTCTGGCACTTTTCTCCAGTGGACCTCTGTGCATGCCCCCCCCCATGCATTGTCACATTGTGCATGCATGCACATTTGCTCAAGCGCAGGGGAGGGGCTAAGCCCAAGGCAACCTGGCCAACTAGGCCCTGGCCTGAATTCAAAGACTGAAGGAAACAAGATTCAAATAATAAAGTGTAAGTAAAGTTTATTTTATTTGATAAATACAATAGAATGGATTTGAAATTATTTATTAAGGTGACAGGTTCCTTTTGAAAAGGAAACATAGATGGTGTAAAGAAGTTTATAAAAGGGAAAGGCAGAATGAGAGTTGACTTTTTGGCTCCCTAACTGTGGAGGAAGTAATAGTGAAGCTGTTAGAGTTATATTGGATTCCTGGGGTTTGCAGTCTTAGAACAAACTGCAAATTTATGAAAGGGTGACAACTAAAACTGGCCATACACAGGCAGATTAAAGCTTGGTCCTTTATACCAATTCGGCATCTTTTTTGCCCATGTATGGGGTGTTCCGACGGGAAGATATCAATTGGGCTGGTTTGATTTCTCTTGGCGATCAAGGACCACATTGGCTAGTCGACTCCTGTCAGAGCCCATTTCCATTTTTGTAATCTGATCGTTGGCCCAAGGGCCAAACTTTTTGATTAACCTGATATCGCCCTGCCTTTGGTGGGCATATCGGGTGCCAAACGAGAGGATCTTATTGTGTATGGCCACCTTAAGCCTGCCACAGATGTACAGGATTTGTAGGGGTTTATTTATCAAAGTATTCTCTGTATTTTGCAAAACACGAAAATAAAGAATTTATTAAAAAAAAAAAGGAACAGTGATAAGACTTTAGTGATATTATATTGTGGCTTATGGACCTGACAGTGTAGTTGCAGGCAAGAAGAAGTGGCTGGGGATCCACTGCCTCCCCCAGCCCAGGAGCATGGTCTGCTTATAAGGAAACCGCAGGTGTAATTCAGTAGCCAGGGCAAAGCATTACTGCAAGAGCAGCTAGTGGTCCACTTTTACCCAAGGGGAGAGTCAAGACTATATACTGAACACTGCAATCTCTGGGAATACTGAATAGATAAACATTAACTGATTACAGACCTAAAAGTACTTGATTTCATGGATGCACCACCAGGGATTACAGATACAGATAAGCGTGCACCAATGTAAAATGTTTTGTATTTGTTCTTTAGCGGTTGCGATTTACCTGTTCTAGTAAAACAGAGAGTTTGCAATCATTTTATTATAAGTACCGCAAGTGTGACATCTTCCATACCTTGCCAGGCTACCCAGAAGAGAAGGTAACCGATAATTTGGTACACTACATGAATATAATTTAAAAATGCAGCTTACATTAAAGAGATACTGACACCAGAAAATAACTTTTTTATATCTATCATAACATTGTCTTTGAATGCTATTTATCATTTTGTATTTGCCTGATGCTTTTAAATTACCTTTCTTACTCCTATGTTCCTCTATGAGGGGGCTGCCATATTTGTGCAGCAGTAGTCCGTTAGCATTAGAAACTCTAACTGACAGGTTGAGAAGGGACACTCAGCAAAATACGATCACTGTAACCTACAGTAAATATAACTTTTAATGTAGATTAATATTTTGAAAATCATTTTTTTAGTGTCAGTATCAAAGTGCAGAGCTGTATACATTATGCATGTGGTTAAATATGCACTAGAAAACATTTAAAAGGATCTTGTTTTAAACTGCATTGAATATCTCGACTAACTTGAGTCCTCTTTGGGTTTATTATTATTATGACGTCTTTTAGCAATGCAGTGTTATATAACTAGCAAATATGAACATGACAGATTCAGGTTTTGGTGTCAATGCTATAGATGCTACTAAATATTTCAGTGAGCCCAGCAGCTGATTTGCACAGAAAAAAGGTGAACACTGTAATATATTGTACAGGAGTGGAATAATGATGAAGATATCATTTATTTTTAAAGGGTATGTTCTCAGGAATGTTTGTTAAAGGGAACCAAATGTTTGTCTTGCTGTTATACAGCATAGAGAGAACTACCTACATTCTGTAGGGTTTCTCATACTTTCAGACTGACCACATTATATTACACATTTAACCCTGCTCTCTTTCTCTTTGGCTACAGACAAGCAGAAAAAATTATAGAAATAAACCTTCTTAGAGGGGAACTATCACAAAATTAATAATCCACTTAAAGAATCATGGGCTAAAAAGTTTCTAAATACAACTTGGGTTGCCAGATTTTTGTCGGCTCCAAGCAGGGGCCTAGGTGGATGATGTCAGAGGGCAGGCTGATGACATCATGGGCTGGACGGGTGACATCAGGGATGGGACAAGTGATGTCAGAGGCAGGGCTGATGACATCAGGGGTGGGACTGATGACATGGCGACAGTGAGTGGCTGATCACCATGCCATTAACTTCAATTATACCTTCTAACTGTCCCGTTTTTGACAGGTCATCCTGCAGTCCCAGATTGTTACTGAAATGGCCTGACTTTCTCTTTGGTCTCTTGCACTGAACAGCCAGAAGAAGATACAAAGTGTCTAAAACTTAATTAAATAAGCGGCTTTTGGCAGAGAACCCAGAATACATGGCAGCTGCACATTTGTAACTATTTAAGATAAGCAAAGATACAATTGTAACTATTTAAGATAAGCAAGTCTATTGGGGAAATTGTGACTTGCAGCTTAAAGGGCAATTCACCTAGTTATACAGGAGCAGTGACCAGCTCTATGTTATTATTATTATTAACATGTATTTATAAAGCGCCAACATATTGCGTAGCACTGTACTATAGCATTGATGTTTTTTTTTTATATCTGTCTATATTTTAGAGTGTTCTCCGTTTTGCCAAACCTGAAAACATTAGATGGAATTCCAAAGCTCCCAGAGGATTGGTCAACAGCAGAAGAAAGCCATTTTTGGTTTAGCAAGTGCACAATACTTTAACGGTGTCTGATTTAAGTGCCTGACCCTATGCCTCAAGAGAAGTAGACTTGATAATTACCATGAAGAATAATGTTAGAGTGCTGTACATTTCATTTGTAACAATAAAATACTAAACCAACTACTTTATATTCCTTCCTGTTGATTTTTGCATTAGGAGATAAAAATATTGCAGTCTTGGGTTACATTTCTACCTCCTGAACAGGTATGGGATGCATTATCCAAAAAACTTGTATGATTTACGGGAAGGTCATTTTTCATAGATTCCATTTTAATTAGATAATTCAATTTTTTAAAAATGGTTTTCTGTTTCTCTGTTAAAATAATAATTGTGCCTTGAACTTGATCCTAACTAAGATATAATTAATCTTTAGTGAAGGCAAACAATCCTATTTGATTTCCATTATTTTTTAGTAGACTTAAGGTATGGTGCATCAGGTAAAAGTTCCTAAAGTACTAAACATATGTATACTTTTATACAAGTAATTCAGAATACAGGTGAAATAACATAATAACAAAATACTGTATTAATACAACTACTCTGGCACTATCTTTTGTAAACAGTAATCATTCTAGTAATTATATGACTTTTATACAATAGCAAACTTTATATCTTGCAGCATAAAGGATCTGTATACAGCATTAACTACTGTGCAACATATGCACTGGCTCTGCACTGTAACGGCACACCTCTCAACTGTACCATTTTTTGCAAGACAGTCCCAATTTTGACAGCTCAACCCAGAGCTGATTGTTACTTAAATGTCCCGACTTTCTCTTCGATCTCCTGCACTGAACAGCCAGAAAAAGATAGAAAGTTTCTGAGATATAATTAAATAAGAGGCTTTTGGCAGAGTGGTTGTAACAGTTTAAAGGAACAGTAACATCAAAAAATGAAAGTGTTTTAAAGCAATGAAAATATTATGTACTGTTGCACTGCACTGGTAAAATGGATCTGTTTACTTCAGAAACACCAATTTAGTTCACACAAACAAGCTGCTGAGTAGCAATGGCGGTCCCACCCTTCCCATCTATAGTCAGGTGATCCCACTGGTGTCTAATAAAAGGGCAGCCAAGTTTGGGAGTTTTACTTTGAAAGCAGCAAGTAAGTTGCAGGTAAAACTTAGTCCCTTTGTAAAATGTATAATGAATCAATAGAATTCTTAATGAATCAGATGAAAATTGAGCGTAGGACTGGCCAGAGATGGAATGACTTTGACGTAGTTGGCAAGCTTAAATATGTCCTTGGAGTTATATTGCACATTCCACTTCTAACCTAATCAGATGTTGGACTTCTATGGTGTGCCAAACGCAGCATTATCAGCATATACATACAGATATACATACATACAAATCCTTCAGTACCATTAGAGAATTCTGTCTGCTGTTCTTACTCTTGCCATTTTCTTTACTTTTTTCTATAAAATCCTTAATGAAGGTACAGGTAAGAGAGCTATTAAAGGAAAACTATACCCCCAAAATGAATACTTAAGCAACAGATAGTTTATATCAAATTGAATGACATATTAAAGAATCTTACCAAACTGGAATATATATTTACATAAATATTGCCCTCTAACATCTCTTGCCTTGAACCACCATTTCGTGACTCTATCTGTGCTGCCTCAGAGATCACCTGACCAGAAATACTACAACACTAACTGTAACAGGAAGAAGTGTTGAAGCAAAAGGCAGAACTTTGTCTGTTAATTGGCTCATGTGACCTAACATGTGGTTTGTATGTGTACTCAGTGAATCTTACGATCTCAGGGGGCGGCCCTTATTTTTTAAAATGGCAATTTTCTATTTATGATTACCCAATGGTACATACTAATAAAAAAGTATATTATTATGATAATGGTTCATTTACATGAAGCAGGGTTTTACACATGAGCTGTTTTACTCAGTATCTTTTAATAGAGACCTACATTGTTTGGGGGGTATAGTTTTCCTTTAACTGGAATGCTTGGGACCAGGGTTTTTTGGATAAGGTTTGTTTCCATAATTTAGATCACCATACCTTAAAGGGCTTGTTCACCTTTAAATTAACTTTTAGTATTATGTAGAGAGTGCTATTCTGAGACAACTTGTAGTTGCAGCTCTCCAGTTTGCAATTTCGGCAATCTGGTTGCTAGGGTCCATATTATACTAGCAACAATGCATTGATTTGAATAATAGACTGGAATATGAATAGGAGAGGCTTGAATAGAAACAAGTAATAAAAGTATCATTAACAATATATTTGTAGCCTTACGGAACATTTGTTTTTAGATGGGGTCAGTGACCCCATTTGAAAGATGGAAATGGTTAGAAGAAGGCAAATAAATAAAAAAACCTATAAAATATAAATAATGAACACTAATTGAAAGTTGCTTATAACTTGCCATTCAATAAATTACTAAAATGTAACTTAAAGGTGAACCACTCCTTTAAAAGAAATTTGAAACACTTGTGCAAGTTTGAAAACTACAAAAAAGAAAAAATGAAGGCTGATTGAAAAGTTGTTTAGAATTAGCCATTCAATAACATACGAAAAGGCAACTTAAAGGGAATGTAAAGGCAAAAAAATAAAATCCCATATTTACTTTCTTTAATGAAAAAGCAATCTATCTCCAATATACTTTAATTAAAAACAATTGTACAGTTTTTATAAGAAACCTGGCTTTATGTTGTGAAATTCCCCCTTCATTTACTTGCTCTGACTGCTGTGGATAGGACACTTCAGACGGTCCCTAACTGCTCTGCAGGGAAAGGATCATACTTTCAAACGGCAGGGGGGAGCCCTCCCCACTTTACTTCCCAGAACTTGAGCAGCTTTGTTTGTTTCCCTGTAGAGCAGCTGGCGACCGTGTAGAGATTTGTATCCATGGCAGTCAAACCAAGTAAATGAAGAGGCAATTTCACTCCATACAGTCAGGTTGCTTATAAAAACGGTACAGATTTACTGTTGGGTATAGGTTTGTTTTTCAGTTAATATAGTAAAAATGGGATTTTATTTTTTCCTTTACATCCTCTGTTTCCAACTCCAGTTGTAGGGACAAAGATCATGGAGCCAGATTTAAGGATTATTGAAGAATTATTTTGCTGCAGCCACTATTTATGGAGAGTTAGAGGAAGTTTATATTAAACAATACAAAAACATCTTGCAAAGATGTATAACAAAGTTACAAGATGGTGACCCCCTATGGACAACTTTGAAAGCATAAATCATTTGTTTAATTAGGCTTCTGGTGCAGTTAGTTCATGTTTATGTTTAGTATACAAAATACAGCATTTCTAGCATTATTCTATTTTAGACTTTAAGTAAACCCAATAGCATTATTTTGGCACCAGTATGGATTTCTGCAACTGCTGTCAGTACTGTCGTAGATAGTGTGGTATAGTGACAGAGGAATTGGTTAAAAATTGGTGTTTTTTCTTTAATGTCTTCCCAGTAGAAGATGTAGGCACCAGGGAGGATGTTAATAAACAGAGAAGAGTTGCTATGTTTAAAGGCTGTGGTGGCCAAGTCCTGGAGAATGGAGTATTCTGGAAGGAACAGGCAAGCCAGGTATTCCGATCCAGTAGTCCAGTTCACGGAAACTGCTCAATTTCCACAGGAAGGCTGCCCTGTGAAAAGGTATTTATCAGGGTCGGACTGGGCCGGCAGGACACCGGGAAAAAAACGGTAGGATGGCTACCTGCCTGTGTGAGGAACTCCCAGAGGGGCTGGGGGTTCTGCTTTCCACTGCAAGGTGCAGAGAGTGCTGAGACCAAGTGAGAGAGAGTCTGTCTGACTCAGGAATGCCAGGAGGCTGAGAAATCCCCCATAAGAATTGAGAGTACAGTGGTAACCCCAATACAAATGTATTCTTACTGGTAGTCCACAAGGGGCCCAGTTTAGTAATGGAACTCTTCATGTGTGAAGGTAGCGCCCAGTGGGCAGGATTTATTTTTATGATTTGTGTATTGTACCCTGAAATGGTTACCCCTGTGTGTAAATAAACTGCCTTAAAGGAGAACCAAACCCTTACTAATAAAAACCCCTACCCTACATAGACTCCCTCCCTGCACCCCCCCCAGCCTAGGTGGTACATATGGTAAATGCCCCTAACTCTTTACTTACCCCTCGGTGCAGATTCAGGGCATTGGAGTTCACGGGCGCCATCTTATTCTCTTCGGTAATCTTTGGGTCTTCTTCCTGCACTTCGCCGATTTCCGCGACTTTCGTTGCATGCGCAGTTGTCGCAAAACAGATGGTTGCTCCAACTGCGCATGCACCGTTACGCCGATCTATTCCCGAAGATTACTAAAGAGAAATGTTGTTAAATACACTGGATAGCTTCTTTAAAAACAGCTGTATTGAACATGCAGTTGTAGTAGTCTAGTAGTCTAGAAGGAATTTTTAGTGGACAAGAAACTCCCAGATGTCAGTAACCTAAATAATGCAAAAGTATCCTCCATTAAAAATCCTGCCTACTCTCAGACCGTTGGCTATATGCAATCATTACCAAAGGCACTCAGCAAGTAAATAGTACTACATTCACCCTTGTGCTGATTGCATATTGTATGTTCTAATAATGGCAAGCAGAAATAGCACAGTGATTTTGCTAAGCTGGATATCACTAAGATGACTGATGTGGTGCTGGTAGGGATAAATCTTAATAGAGTATTCTTAGCATCAGTAATAAATTTAAGATAGCTGCACTGAAGAGCTAGTGGGAGAATAGGAGTCAGTTGTAGGCAAGGTACCCTTGTATGTTTAAGACATGCTGTACTTCAACACATGTTTTAAAGGTTAAAGGAGTATTAGATGTAGTGCCCCTTTTTCATTAGCTTGCCATGTTTTCTAACACTCGGCTTAAACAGAACTAGTGCCAAATAAGCAGGCCCGGATTTGCAGCAAGGCCACAAAGGCTCAGGCCTAGGGCAGCACAATTTATGTCATGCTGCCCAGTCACACGTGAAGTTTGCTTACTTCCAGAGCACTAGGGACCCGGCACAAGGGTGCATTGAAATAATAGAAAAAAACCTTCTTAGTTTTGTTGTGTGTTGTTGTCAGTGACTGGGTGTAGAATTAGGTTTGCCTTGGAACACAAGTGAGCAGAAAAACCTAGGGAGCAGTTTATTGCATTTAATTTAATAAGGTGGAAGGAAGATCAGTTTAGATTAGCTTTTCAGTTAAGATTAGCTTTTCAGCCTAATAGAGCAGGGTACAGACATTCCAGTGAAGCTGTTTTACAGAGTGGAGACATTCCAGTGAAGCCGTTTTACATGCACAGCAAGGTGCAATTAAAGCTTAAGAATTTTGGAATAAAACACATGGGTCAAAACAAAACCCTCAAGTGGAAGAGAAGAGCAGAAATATCAGAGAACACATTCTGAACTGCTGCTGTTCAGCGCTAGTAAATACTTGCATGTGTAAAACATTTATCCCCACAGGCAGTGGGGTTTTCACGAATTGTGTTTGGAATGCTGACAGAATGTAGAATTTAATGTGCCAAGAGATCGGTAGTATGTAAAGGTGGGTAAAAGGGGTGTTCTGCAGGTTTAAAGAACTTCACAAAAGACAATTTATCCCAATGAGGAGAAGATAGAAAAGTATCTCTGGTGTAAATGATGTTGTGTGTTTGGCATTATCATCTGAAGGGCTACACCGATATAAGGCATAATTATAACTATATTGCCTTGCTATGTCTGCCATCCCTAATTCTTTCTACTTAAAACTGCTGCAAAGATAGGCCCATAACAATCCCCACTATTTGAAAACTGGTTTTATCTGGGGTAAGAACAACAGAGACATAAATCACTGCTTAGCCATTTTTTTTTTTTTATCAAATTCCATGACAAAGGAATGCAATGCAGTAGAATCCACACCTACCCAAAGGCATTTAAACTATATAAATATTCCCATTTCTTATCTTAAAATGAATGGTTACATAAATAGTTCATTTTGTAAGTTGTGAGGAGTAGGCATCCCCAGGTCTGTTATATTTATTGTTCCCATTGTCCTAATTTACTGCATTTAAACTCCTTTTTAAAAGATATCTCCTAACTGTAGTTCTCAAAGGCATTGCATCATAAACAAACCTATATTAATATTAATATTAATCACATAATATTATTTGTTTATATTCAGGTAACTTCCATTAAACTAAATGTGTGGTAGCCATGAATTTTTCAAAATAAATACACCTGATCTTGAAGGAAAGTAACATCTGGCAAATCATCTTTTGGCTGCATTTTAAATTAACATTGCAGGTCTGTTGAGTAAATCATATGGTTTTCACATAATGCTGTCTGCTTTAATTAGGCAGGCTTGCACACCTAAAAGCACACACAAAAAAATCCACATCTGTTTTTATAAAAGCATTATTTTATTGTATTTAACTGAAATAAGTAATTGCATAAATAGCAGCATGTTGCAACGGTTACTTACATACATGAGCAAGACAATAAGCAACGTTAGAAAATGTTATGAATTTTGGAATCTCATTGCTTCAGAATTAAAAAAAATATCAGATCATTTTGGAACAACATGGGTGAAAATGTAAGCCAGGTATGCTAAACAGGAGTGGTGTAGATTATACCAGAGTGCTGGGACTGTTTCCCAGTTTATTATAAGCAACAAAGCACACATGAACACGATATTAGAAATGTAGTATTGCATAAATGTTTGGGATGAACAAGCATATAACATATAACAAAAACAGCCTAGTCATTTAATTACACCAAATTACATAGAATTAATATTATTCTGCAGAAGGAAACCATTTTTAAAATTTTTAATTATTTACTTAAACTAGACTCTATGGGGCATATTCACTAAGATGCGAAGTTGCGGCAGGCGCAACTTCGCAACACTTCGCCAGGGGTATTTTCGCAAGCGCTCCGCAAATTCACTAAAATCTGAAGTTGCGCACAGGAGTAGTGTTAGTTTGCGACGTTGCGGTAGCGTTAATTCGCCAAGCGAAGCGAAGCGATGGTTAATTTGCATACGGCGCACAATTCAAATTTCAATGGAGGAATACGTATCTGCACTACAAATGCCTAGAAAACCTTCAAACCAGCAAATATAAATTTTATTTTGCCCTACACATGTGCCCACTGTCTAGGTAAGTTGCCATGAGTCAGGAAATGTAGTGTGGAAGGAGGGGAGCCCCAAAAAAAAATTCTAACTTTTTCAGCCTATCACCCATCATGTAGAAAACACGCCAGCGTTTTTTGGGACTTAGAAAAAAAATTTACTTTTTTGGAAACAATCCCTATCTACTCTGTTGCGCTTCGCTAGGTCTGAGGTGGTGAAGGAAGTCTAGCGTAAAAGGTAGCGTTCAGTACACTGCGCAAGTTAGTGAATTTGCGTAGTTACATGGCTAGCGAAAATTCATCTGGCGTAAGTGTGCGAAGTAACACTAGCGAATTTACGCCAGCGTTCGTTAGTGAATTTGCGAACTACCGAAAATGCCAAACGCTAGCGAATTGACGCTAGCGTTCGGCGCTTCGGCGCTTAGTGAATTTGCGCCTATGGGAGGTGGCCTTCACATACATTGGAGCTTTCTAGACAATGGGTTTCCAGATAACCGATTTTACACAATATATATATATATATACAATACATATTGCACCAAATATTCACAGACTTATAGAAAGCAGAGTTATTTATATTACACTAAATTCAGCATGGCTAGCGGGCCATGCATATATTGTGTGTCCAACAGAGGCAAGGGGCTGCAGGTGGGGCTTCCAGATCAACAGGAAGCAGAATAAATTGCATAACATAGCATGCAACTTAGTTGTTCCCAACAATTTCCCTGCAATTCAGCATACATATTGTAACCAAGCCAGCATAAAATTGTCACAAAAAAAATAATTGTAAGGTCCCATCTTTAGGTCAGTCCTAAGAGCCAAGGGTGCCAGGGCAAGCTATCCAGTGTGGGGGGCCCAGATCACCAAAAGTAAAGCCACAAAAGCATAGGTATTGCAGCTAATGATCCTACTGCAAGGTCCAGGGCAGTTTCCCCAATTTCCACCTTAGCTCTGCCCGTCCAACTACTGTTGAAATACAGCACATACAAAAAAAACCTCCCTGGAAAGGGGATGCAACATTTTAACCCTAAATAGAGTGTTGCCTTGTATTGCCCTTCGACAATAAATCTCAGTTAAAAATGCATGGCTTCAAATTTTTGTGGAGTAACGTCCATTCACCAGAGCGAATTGTCACCAGGCGATAGAGTGTGAATGAGCACTAGTGCCTATCTCTTTCGCTAGTGAATTGGCGCCTGCACAAGTTAGTATATTGGCTATGTCCCTGCGGGCGGTAACGCTAGCGAATTGTTGCCAGCATTTGCCACTTTGACCATTAGTAAATCTGCCCCTTGGGCTCCAGGGGTACTTAACCAGGAACACAAGATGTATTTGAAACAATTACATCCAGCAACAGTAATGTGTTTGTACACCAGATAATTAAAAGTTTACAGTGTGCACACATACAATCAGCATTACACATACATCTGGTGTCTGCTCCCAGTGTACCAAATAACTCAAATGGATTAAACTAAAATTTCCCTGGGTCCTACCCACTTCAGGCTCTACACATGTTGAGTGTAGTCTGAGGAACTACCCTGCACTAAGCCATGCAGGAAGGTATAAGTCACACCTGTTCTAATTTGTACTTGGCAATTATGTGAGTCTCTCATTCTAACCACTCCCTGGTTGCCAAGGTAATTTGGACCCTAGCAACCAGATAGCTGCTGAAATTTCAGATTGTGGAGCTGCTGACAGAATTTGAAATAATAAAAAAATAAAATAAAAAATGAAAGCCAATTGCAAATTGAGTACTACATCATACTAAAAGTTGACTTAAAGGAGAAGAAAACCATACATAAAATGATTGCCCTCAAATGATTATGGGTCACGCTCCTGAAATGTTGGATCATAAAATATTATAATGAAGAACTTTACCGGTAATGATCTCTTTATCTTTTAAATATAGCCCAAACTTGTGGACGCCATCTTGCCCACCAGCACATCAATTTTCCCTCTCCTTGTAAATAAAAATGCGTATGTGCTGAAAATAGTCCTTTGAGGCACAGTGATCATGTCGCTATGGAAAACTATGTGCAATCATTTCTCTTGGAGGTGCACATCATGAAATGGGAGCAGTAAACTTCACTGAAGCACAGCATGTCCATTGTGCAAGGACTTTCTAGTGAAGGAAGTTAGGGATTTTCAAACATGATGTCAATATATCACATATAATCACATATAATGATATCACATATAATGATATATATTTAACAGTTATCAATTTGCAAGGTAGATCCTGGCAAAATAGACTTTGGCAAAAAGGGTAACGTACTGGAAAGTTCACACTTTGATACATTTTCTGCCTCTATCCAAAGGAGAGGTATAAGAGTCAAGAGAGTCAAGAGTGAGTTTATTGTCATTTCATCCATATTCGTTTGTACAGTACACAGTGAAACGAAACAGCGTTCCTACACACAACAAAGATGTACTGGAAAGGGGCAGGTAGCTAAACTAAAGAACTAAAGTGAAGTTAAGAGACACACAGGTGTCTGCTCCCAGTGTACCAAATAATTCAAATGGATTAAAATAAAATTTCCCTGGGTCCTACCCACTTCAGGCTCTACACATGTTGAGTGTAGTCTGAGGAACTACCCTGCACTAAGCCTTCCCATTCGCAGGTTCCCTTATTCCCCAATTTACCAAAACTTGTCCTAAACAAGATTGGGTGGATGCGGAAGCAAATTTAGAAGCATTTTGCTGTTTTAGAAATGTGTTAGCTTATAGAGTAATTCATTTCAATATACTCAGGCTGAAGTTATGAACAGTACAGCCAAGGTACAGAAAGATGATAATATTATATTTTGTTTCCTTAGCACTCTTTAAGCAGTCATTTAATAGCCGAAAATATGCTGCGAATAAATGAGTTACAAAAATTAAATAGTAGCACTACTTTAATCATGACTGTAATCGTGTGCAGTTGAATAGACTTTAATATCTGTTTTATAAATCTTTAAGTGCAGTCACTTTAGCTACTGTTTTTTTATGAAGTGTAAATGGTGTTTTTTTAATAAACCAGCTGTGTGTATAAATGTTAATTGAAATTCCTGAATACTGTACAAAATATTATAGATGATATTGCAGTTTTATATTTTATACACTTACTAAAGGAAAGGTGGCAATTTGGTTTGATTAGAATGTGTATCTCACTTCAGTAAACTATTTATGTATGAGATTATTCATTCCCATACTGATTATTACAACAGTTTACAAGGCATGTGGGGAAAGTTAACTCATACTAGACAAAACAGAATAATGGACATGACTTTAATGCAGGATGTTTGTCAGTAGCCAGATCACCCAGCTGAATCTATTTGACTCAGTGACTCAGTACCAGAAAAAAATATTATAATTAACTTTAATGCAAAGGTTTCAGTTAAAAGGGCTTCTCTACTTCACAATACTTTTCACAATACCTTAAAGGGGACAACAAAAAAACGATTGAAAATCCTATTATCACGTTAGTCAAGCAATGAACTTTAATTATACTATATAAATTATTTGAATCTTGTTTCCTGCAGTCTGCAAACTCACAATTATAGCAAGCAGGCAGGAGCCATTTTGTGGACTGTTATTAAGGCAAGCCTTGCATCATCTCAGAATCTTGTTTGTGCACCAGAATGGGGGACCTGATGTCCATCCCCATGCCCTGGCTACACAATTAAATGGTGAAGAGAACGGGGGAATGTGGGAAAGGCAGTGACATCTAGGAAGTGCTGAATGGAAAGTGAAAGTAATTGTCTGCTTCGCCTCTGTGCCTATATAGAGTATATATCCTGTATGCTGAGGGAGCAGCTTCTTCTTTTCCTATTCAGAGCTGCCAGTGCTGCTATTTTATATAGGATTTAAATGTACCATAACTGCAGCTCACCCCATTCCCCAAAGGATGTACGTAAAGTCAAATGGAACCAGACCAATTTGCAGGGTGTCCAGAGGTTGTCAGAAATAGCAGTTCCCTATTAGATGAACAACCATGTTAGTCTGATTGTGGGCACTAAATGAAGGTGTCTGTTGAGTCATCAGGTTGTCGACTCTATTCTATTGTGTCTTTTTCTCTGTTTAAACAAACAATCGCGTTCTTGTGCATTAAAGGGGTAGTTCACTCATCTTTCTATTCATATATCAGTCTCTCATTCTAACCACTCCCTGGTTGCTAAGGTAATTTGGACCCTAGCAACCAGATAGCTGCTAAAATTTCAGATTGTGGAGCTGCTGAATAGAATGTGAAATAATAAAACAAAAAAACATAAAAAACTGAAAAATTAAAGCCAATTACAAATTGTCTCAGACAAGAACGGAATACTACATCATACTAAAAGTTGACTTAAAGGAGAAGAAACCCTTACATGAAAAGATTGTCCTCAAATGATTATGGGTCACCCTTCTGAAATGCTGGATCAAAAAATAATATAAAGAAGAACGTTACCAGTAATGATCTCTTTATCTTTTAAATATAGCCCAAACTTGCAGACGCCATCTTCCCAACCAGCACATCACTTTTTCTCTGCTTGTAAATAAAAATGCGTATGTCCTGAACAAATTCCTTTGAGGCACAGTGATCATGTCGCTATGGAAAACTATGTGCAATCATTTCTATTGGAGGTGTACATCATGAAATGGGAGCAGTAAATTTCACTGAAGCACAGCACGTCCATTGTGCAAGGACTTTCTAGTGAAGGAAGTTAGGGATTTTCAAACATGATGTCAATAATGTTATATATATATCATCTATAACAGTCATCAATTTGCAAGGTAGATCCGGGCAAAATAGACTTTGGCAAAAAGGGTAACGTATTGGAAAGTTCACACTTTGATACATTTACTGCCTCTATCCAAAGGAGAGGTAGAAGGGGCAGGTAGTAGTACCTGGGTTATAAAATTCATAGGACTGGGACTGCATTTGTCCAGCAAGAGTGGGAGTGGGAGACTGTGTCCTGGTAAAGACTGCCAGGATTTGAAATACCACAAGGGTACACCAGGGCTAGATTTGCATTCTGTAACTGCATTTTGCCTTATTATATAAAGTTCCATGTTGTTTGCAGCGCTTGTGTTTGTACTTATTGTTTCCTAGTGGGGCCACCCATAGGTGTATCCTGGATCACACTAGGTGGAGGCATTGCCTTTGAGAGAAATTCCCAGAATCTGTGGATGGTAAGATATTAATTATGTATATCCTGTAACACAAGGGGTGTCACAATGGGGTTACAGAATAATGCAGATGGCGACCTCTGAGCTGCTGAGGGAAATCCCTCAGCAGTTTCATCAGAGTCCTGAGAAAGACTCCCTTTGGCTTTCCGTGCCCTAAGAAGAGCACGGTTTGCTCTTCAAAGCCCTGACAAGGACCTCCTTTCCTTCTGCACCCTAAATAGAGTGCACTTTTATGCCACTGGGGTTCCTCACTGACTTTTAACACACAGTAATATGTGGGAGCTTGCAGCACCTTTCTCTTACTCTCCCTACTTCTACCTCCCAGCACTTCCTTCCTGTCCGCTCACGGGGTGGAGACTCCTCCTCCTCTTTGCACAGAACAACACAGAGGAGAAACAAGTATACATTGCTCCCCTACATTAGTAAATGCTGAGACACTCTGCTTTTGTATTTAAAATGTGAAATTTAATTTATTTGCATAACACACATCTATAAAATGATATTGTTTTCAGTAAGTCGGAATACACAATATGTTAAACACTTAAAACATTTTGCTTATACTAATATGCTATAATATTCAATAGGTACAGTAATGAATTCTCTCTTTTAAAAAAAAAACAATTATAAACTTTCCTTTTATAGGGATTAACAGACCATATAAAACAATTGTATTCTTTCTGACCTTTTTTCTAAATAGTAAAATACTGGCTCATTTCTGCAAAATAAAATGTACTGTTCTTGTCTTTACATCTATGTATGCATTTTATATTTTAGCCTTAGGACATTTAGCAAAATATTCAAGGCTATTGTACTGTGCCAAATGAGCCATAATAGAACTCTCTGAAACACCAATAATGGTTGCACTTATCCCATATTACAAAGAACCTACCAAATTCATATTACATTAACATAATAAAATAGTGCTGTAGAGCAGGGATCAAAAGAACAAAATGGTTGCATTATATATATATATATATATATATATATATATATATATATATATATATATATATATTATATATGCAAAATGGATTTACTTATTTTTCGTTCTTTTATGGTCATTGTTGCATGTTGTGTATCCAATTAGAAGTTTAGCCAAACTTGCTGTTATTTTCCAGAAACATAGTTAAATATTCATAAGGGACCTTATGTCTCATTTGCCTTCAGGACATTAAGATAAATTAATAGTTAATGAAGTTGCTTTGCTGAAAATTCAAGGTTGGGAGCCATGTGCTTAAAAATTAAGTATTTCTGTAAGAAAGCAGATGTTATCACTATAAAACCTTGCAGGTATCATCAGCTATTTTGTCCCCATAATTACCTTAATGGACACTGTCACTTGACACGTTTTTGTGAGGTTAAAAAGGCCTTTCTATTTTAAAATATTCATAGCAGAATGCTGGCCACAAGAACAAGAAGGAAAGGGAAGCAGTGCATGGGAATGGATAATTCTAGTGTATGTATATTTTAGTGGCTGAGATTCAGAGTTTATCTGAATCTGGACCCAACTGTTGTGTGTTTCAGTGTTTGAGAGCCATTGATACAAACTCTTTTGGGCTACAAGCTTCCAGTATATTGGATAGTTTGCCGATAGCTCTCTGTCACATGTTATAGGGGCATTATTCATTGGGATCTGCATTTATATCCTATCTTAGGGTATTGAATAATTGTCCCCATAAATATAGATAAGGAATCCAGCACTCAATATGACTTCATATGGTTATTTATTAAAGATTCACAATTGTTAATAAATCTTTACCATATGAAGTCCTGTCAAGTGCTGGATTCCTTAACTATATTTACTGATACTTAATTCAATGGATCAGAGATTGCAGATCCACTGAATTCAGTATACAACAATTTAATCATTCACCCACACTGTGAGTGGATAAGTGCAGGTACGTAGGAACTTTCAACATTTCAGATCAGAAACCTCTTGAATAAATTGATAGTTTATATATAATGAGTCCTGTCTCCCAAGCCATACCATTCATGTTTCATTACACAGTCAATCTTGTCTTACAGTTTTTATACTTTCACCAAAGAGAATGAAGAATCTACAGGAGGCAAACCCTATTCTCATTATACGTTCACTATCAATTTTGCACTTCAGTAGAGAGAAAGCAATAAAGACAACTAGCATCAAATCAATTTATCATTGATGGCTTATCAAATTTAATGAGTTGCAACCCTCTATCTATTAATCTTATGTGAGGTCCAGAACCATCTGCAGCTTACATTTTTATTTCCTATATTACTCCATCAGTGTTTTATCTCTACCACAAAACATACCATGAGTATTTTGCGTATTTTGTATGGGGTATATTCCAGAAATGATAAGTTGCTATAAAAATCTGTACCATAACAAATGTTATCTCCCAACTAAATAAAAGATGACTGTGGGTAACAGTGGCAAACTTGGAAAGAGTATATCTGCTGTAATTAGTGAATAAAATAAATACTTTAACAATGTTAAGAAAAAATAAATTCATTTACTTCAGCAAAATATTAAAAACAAGATAGGTATGGGATCCATGGGATCTAAAAAAACCTGATCCAGAAATCTCTGAATTGCAGGAAGGCCATCTCCTATAGACTCTATTAGCTAATAAAGTAATTTAAATTTTTGAAAATGATTTCCCTTTTCTCTGTATTAATAACCCAATACCCTGTACTTGATCCCAATCTAAACTGCGTGAATCCTTATTAGTAGTGTGAGCTTCCGGTAGTGAAAACTCTAGGCCCTGGCACCGATTTCAGCACATAAATGAAGACTGACCACCTTAAAGAGTTCAAAATGCCACTTTGCAGGCTTTTATTTGCACAAAACACAAAATCTTCAGCCCACTGGCTTCACATGGGGAATCACTGGCTTCACATGGGGAATCACATCTGCTTCACATCATAGCAATAACAGTCCCAATTCTAACACCCTCACTGGTGTTCACTTTACTCACAGGTGAGTTTAGCCCTAAATGGCTTCCAGCAGACCACAGATCCCAGAATCCTCTCTGGGCATCTGGGCACACTTGAGACACTCTTGTCTCCTGGGAGCGGTTTCTCTGGTCCTCTCTCCAGCTCAGGGGTATCACTCTTGTTCCCTGGTGCTCACAAGCAGATGTGGCCCCTCACTCTCCTCCACTCCAGGAGGTCTCTAGAGGGAAGCAGCCCTGAGGTGTTGCTCCACACCTCCTTTTAACTACCACATACATGTAGTTAATTACCTTTAACTGCCTTTAGTTTGGCAGCTGCAAAACCCTTACATGGAGCAAGGAATGGAAGCCCACCCTGCTTTTATCCATCCACTCCAGGGACCTATAATCCATCTTTTTCTAAGATGGTTCACCACTTAAACAGTTTTAATAGCTGCAGCACTACACATTTCCCTGGAGTTTCTTATTTCACCAGCCTAATGATTGTGAAATACACATTATATTGTGCACTTTTGACACACATAGCTTACAGTGGCAAAACAAACATATTGCATTAATTTAATGTTTAAATGATTTTAGCATATAGTATGACAATCCAAATTAGAGAAAGATCAGTTATCTAAAAAACACAGTATTTCTTACCTTGAAGAATACTAGCACTTCAAAAAAAGTTTTAAAGGCTGGCAAGCATTCAGTTTTTTTACTGGATGTTCCTGGAGTCTTTGGTTATTATTTTATTGTAACATGTTAGAACAAGCAGCCTTGCAGCTACCACTTATAATAATATAAAGTCTATGCAGAGTTATCTGAGGCCATGTCATTCAATTATTATTCATTTTAGATTAAAGTTTAAATAAATATATATATATATATATATATATATATATATATATATATATATATATATATATATAAATATATATATATATATATATATATATATAAAATAAATATGTTTTTCCTTAATAATTAAAATGAGAGAAATGTATGTGCACAGATTACACTGTCGGAAGCAAGTCATCGTGCCATGCTTCAGTTTTGGCATAATTCCAGTGTAATTGCAACCATTTGCGGCATTTGGCATCAAGATAACACCTCTGCAACATTTCTTTTGGCATGAGTGGGTGTGACAAGAAAAAGGTGGTGCTCAGAATGTAGTATAATATAGGTAATATAAGATAAGAAATATACATAAGACAAGCAGAAACTTAACTCTCTCTTATTTTTGTGTTGGTGGGGTCATGCTGTGTCTGTCATGAAATGCTGGGGGCCATGCTGTGCCTGTCATGAAATATTGGGAGCCATGCTTTTGACACTCATGAAATGCTGGGAGCCATGTTGTGTCTGTTATGAAATGCCTTTTATGACTGCTGGGTGCCACACTATGCCTGTCATGAAATGCTAGGGGGCCACGTTGTGCCTGTTATGAAATATAAGGGGGCCATGCAATACCTGTTATGAAATGTTAGGGGCCAAGCTTCATAGAGAAAATCTGAAGCTGCCACTGTTGCACTTTGATAGACTAAGGGGCACTACATTTGCTAGTTATTATTAACATGTATTTTTAAAGTGCCAACATATTCCACAGCGCTGTACAATACATGTGTGCATATAGATTTATATGCAAAGCAACCAATAACTGATACAGAAGGAAAGTTCTTTATAAGACTTCTCAATGCTGCGCAGCACTCTCATATGCAAGGGCTCAAATTCTCAAATGTAAGAAAATATAACAGCCTTCTTATTTCCTAGTTCCTAGATATAAATAAAGCCCCAGTGTAGCAATACTGGAGTTTAAGGACAGTGCACTAATTGTATTCTTATCTGAGTTACCTGAATTTGGTTTCCCTCCTGTCATTTTCCAGCATTCCTCTGTTTTTCTAACATCGCACAACCTTCAGGTGATGTCAGCTGAGCAATGTGTGCATGTTCAGTGCAGAATTTGGGCTTTGGTATCGGTTGTGCAGCTCTGCACATATACTGCAACCCTATAGTCTAAGCTCATACTTAACCATGAAAAACATTACATTGTTTGAAATGATCTGTCCTTCCTAAAGCTGTAGGGACCCATAGGGTTAAATCTGGTTTGGCAATTCCCTTACTATTTTCATTTTCTCTCTTTTTTGTTAAGTCCTGGCACCTGTAGTCTATATACATGGGTGGGATAGTTTTCCCTATTGGGCCCAGGGTTCATGCCTCATCTGCTGGGGAGCCTGGGACAACAAGGTAAAGAAGAATGCCCTCAAGGAACCATCCCTTTAGTGAAATTTATCAACAGGGACCCGTAAACAAGGCAATTAGACAGTGATAGGTGACAGGTGACAGGCCAGCTAAAAAGAGCTGCAGTGAGCTCCAACATAGAATTGGAGGTAGCTCTCGCAGGTGATACTGCTTACTTTACAAATTACTAGGCTCATGTCTAGGACAATAAAGGATCTCTTTTGTATTTATTTTGCTTCCTTTGACATTTTAAATAATAATAAGTGGGAATGTCTTGCAATTTTACCAACAATCACTAATAAAGACATATGTGACCCATATTTAAATTGACATAAGCGTAAGTATGTTAACAAAGTTTTGCTAGGAAGAAAGTAACGCTAGAGAAACTTGCTTAGAAATGATTGTGCTGACAAGGTTTTGCCAGCGTTCATCTGCCAATAACCTTTTATTTGCTGCAAATTAACATCTGACAAAGTTGCGCAAAGTATGGTGAAGTTTCCCAAAGTGGCCCATTAGTAGATTTGCCCCAATGCATGTAACAGTACATCGAGGGATAGAACTATAAAACTGATTTGCCTTTTTCGAGTAAAAATATTTGCATCACTGCAAACTAAAACAGCTTAATACAAAAATACTGATATGCACGTTAGTCCAATAAAATATATTACAGTTTCTTATCTGAGGTAACAAAAATACACTCACAGCTATAAAATAACATGAGCATAAAAAGCACATCCATTTCTAAAATTATTTTATTTGAATGCCCTAAAGGAAGGAGGAGGGGAGAGGTCAGAGTCCATTCTATGAAGAGATTTCATATTGAGTTGGATAAATGTTCTTTTATTTTTTTAACCATGATTAGATACATTCGCGTCAGTTTTCTTTCCAGATTCAATTTCATATTAATTTACTCAATTTTTAATATGACTTGTTTTCTAATATATTTAATACTCTCAATTACCTCTGAAGCAGTTCTACATTATTAAATATCGCTCATCTACTCAATTATTTATAATCTAGTTACTTTCTGTTATATAATTTCTGCCAGCAAAAAACAATGGTTAAGTATTTTTGATAAATTATTTTCTTTAACTGGCGGCACAAGGAAGCTATACAGGTATAGGATCAGTTATCCAGAAACCTATTATACAGATAGCTACATATTACAGGAAGGTCATTTCTCATAGAGTCCATTTTAATTTAAATAATTTGAATATTTGAAATGATTGCCATTTTCTCTGTAGTAATAAAGCAGTACCTTGTACTTGATCCTAACTAAGATATCATTAAATCTTATAGGAGGCAGAACAATCCTCTGGGTTTAATTAATTTTCAAATTATTATTTTTTTGCAAACTCAAGGAATGGAGATCCAAATTATTGAAAGACAACAGAAACCCCCAGGTTCCAAGCATTATGGATAACAGGCCTGATACATGTATTTACAAGTATTGTCTCTTTTGTGTTTGTTGCAGGAAAGTATTTCTAGAGAAGGAAGAGGAGGTCCTTCTTCCTGGCAAAGTGTAGATAGGCACAACAGTGTGCAGGGATATGATGCCCCTACCAAACCTAGCCAGAGCAGTAAATTAGGTAAAAAGGCTATAGGCTACAGGGACTTGCTATTATGTGCAACAAGGAGATGCCAGTGATTGACCTTGCACCCTTGCCCTGGGGGATCAAATGTAAGTATTTAAGTTCAAAACTCAAGAAACACTCCATGTTGCTGCCATACCATTAGCCAGAGTCATATGTGGCAATAAACCAAAGTAAGAAAGGGTCTGCACTAATAATGGTACGCACTTCCACCAAAATCCATGTTAAGTGTATTTAATCTTACTCTACCTACTTCAGCCTACTGGTAATTACTTCTGCATTGCAGAAAGCATCACCCTTGGCATTCTGTGTCTGCCATCACAGGTCTTATGGTCAGTGTCCATGTCTGATGATGGATTTCTGCCAGGGGCATTAGAGGGAGTTCAGTCAGGCAATAGAGACTGGGGAGAGTGGGAGGTTGAATAATTTCCAATCATTTCAAATGCAACCGGCAGTTAAAAATGTAAGAATTGATATGACAACCATATCTAAATCATCTCAACAAAAATAACCTTCTCAACAAAAACACGTCTCAATCAAAATGACATTCATACCTGCTTTCAGATTTATGCAGAGAAAAGAAAGAAAGAAAGAGAAAATAAACATCTCCCAATATCCCCATATATCCTTCAAGCTAAGGCTTCTCTACCAGATCCAAGCCTCCTATTGGAACTTTCTCCACCTGTTACCTATATATATCATTATGAGTGAGATCTACCACGGTAAATCATTGAAATCTGCTAAGCATTAGGTGTAGTTAGTATACCATCAGTGCTACTTATTTTCTCCTTGCCTCTAAATTTCTCAGAATTCTCTGAAGGAAGAATGTAGATTTTTTGTCTTTTTGTTATATGCTGTGTTAGGTGGTTAGTAACTGAATGCACAATAGAAATTTAACATTTTATTGATACATTGTAAGTCAGTATTTGACTCTTAGCCGTTTATTAAATTTACTGAGATTATATAGCAGCAGTCCTACACTTCACAGTGGATATCTAGATATCATAAAAATGTTGTTTACCTGTCACTGTGCAACTGAAAAGACCATCATACCAGGGTACAAAATGGGCTTAGCTCTCTGATTGTCAAACCCTCTTAATTTTTCAGGATTTCTTGAGATCCGGCATGGTGCCAGGAGACTGGCAAATTGCTTAAAGGGATGGAGGATTTAAACTATGAGGGTAGACGGTGAAGATGGGGTTGTTTTCTCTGGAGAAAAGGCACTTGTGAAGGTACATAATTAATTACTCTCAGTACATTAGATGGCATTATATACAGATCATGTAGGATCCCTTTAAATTAGAGGAAGAGAACTTTCATTTGAAGTTGCGTAGCCGTAGTTGGTTCTTCACAGTGAAGCCAGTGAGGTTGTGGAATGCGTGATTTCTTGAACAAGCATAATATTCAAGGCTATTGTGATCTTAAGATCTCAATTTTGTTATAGATATTGGTATATATAGTTTAATAAGTGAGTTTATTGATAGGTCTGTAGTGTTGCATATACAGTATGTGCACTTGGACTCATCTGAAATTGATGGACTTCTTTTTTCAGCCTGAACACACTTTCTTAACCATCCAGATCTATAGGTAATACAGTGAATATTAGAGATGGCGCGAACTGTTCGCCGGCGAACTTGTTCGCGCGAACATCGGGTGTTCGCGCTCGCCGGAAGTTCGCGAACGTCGCGCGACGTTCGCCATTTTGGGTTCGCCATTGTTGGCGCTTTTTTTTGCCCTCTCACCCCAGACCAGCAGGTACATGGCAGCCAATCAGGAAGCTCTCCCCTGGACCACTCCCCTTCCCTATAAAAACCGAAGCCCTGCAGCGTTTTTTCACTCTGCCTGTGTGTGCTGAAGAGATAGTGTAGGGAGAGAGCTGCTGCCTGTTAGTGATTTCAGGGACAGTTGAAAGTTTGCTGGCTAGTAATCGTTTTGATACTGCTCTGTTATTGGAGGGACAGAAGTCTGCAGGGGTTTGAGGGACATTTAAGCTTAGGTAGCTTTGCTGGCTAGTAATCTACCTTCTACTGCAGTGCTCTGTATGTAGCTGCAGTGGGCAGCTGTCCTGCTTCTGATCTCATCTGCTGACTGCTGCAATAACAGTAGTCCTTGTAAGGACTGCTTTTATTTATTTTTTTGTTCCAATACAGAGCAGTATCAAGCAGATTACTAGCCAGCAAACTTACTATCATCTGTCCCTGAAATCACTAACAGCTCTCCCCCTACACTATCTCTTCCAAGCACACACAGGCAGATTTTTCAGATACATTTTTGCCCTTGATCCCCCTCTGGCATGCCACTGTCCAGGTCGTTGCACCCTTTAAACAACTTTAAAATCATTTTTCTGGCCAGAAATGTCTTTTTTAGATGTTAAAGTTCGCCTTCCCATTGAAGTCTATGGGGTTTGCGAACCGTTCGCGAACCGCTCGCATTTTTGCGCAAGTTCGCGAATATGTTCGCTAACTTTTTTTCCGACGTTCGCTACATCCCTAGTGAATATAACCGAGGAGGCTGACGGTATACATCAGGAATTCCAAACATAAGCAAAACCCTGCACTTTTTTAGTACCAGAAATAGTGTACATATAGTTAAGTTCTTTACCAGATAAACCAATATCTTACCCATAACCTGAATAACTGCGTAGCTACAGACACTTTTCATTTTTAATGGCCATTTAAACATTTTTTATAGCATTCATTTATGCATTAAAAATAGTTATCTAAAGCCAATCCATCAATAGTCAGAAAATGCTTCACTTTTCTTGACACTAAGGGGCCGATTCACGAAGGGTCGAATTTCGAAGTTAAAAATACTTCGAAATTCGACCCTCGAATTGAAATCCTTCGACTTCGAATATCGAAGTCGAAGGATTTAGCGCAAATCCTGCGATCGAACGATCGAAGGATTTTTCGTTCGATCGAACGGTTGAATCCTTCGAATCGAACGATTCGAAGGATTTTAATCAAACGATCGAAGGAAAATCCTTCGATCAAAAAAAGCTTAGCAAGCCTATGGGGACCTTCCCCATAGGCTAACATTGACTTCGGTAGGTTTTATCTGCCGAAGTAGGGGGTCAAAGTTTTTTTTAAAGGGCAAGTACTTCGACTATCGAATAGTCGAATAGTCGAACGATTTTTACTTCGAATCGTTCGATTCGAAGGTCGTAGTCGAAGGTCGAAGTAGCCCATTCGATGGTCGAAGTACCCAAAAAATACTTCGAAATTCGAAGTATTTTTCATTCGAACCCTTCACCCGAGCTGAGTGAATCGGCCCCTTAATATTTTTCCTTTTAAGAGAATAAAATACTGCTGAAGAAAGACTATGCTACCGGCATATTTTATTTGTGAATATTCGATACCTCACTGCAGTAAACAATCATAAATTCCTATGGTCCTCTACACATCATCTGTTATACAACTTTTATAATAAAGAGACTGCATGATCTGTAATATTTACCACAAAAGATACTGAATTATTCCTGTAGTCTATTAAATATTTTATGTATATAGAGGGCTTATGAAATATGAACAACATGAATTTATATAAAAAAAAAAATATATACATATATATATATATATATATATATATATATATATATATATATATATATATGTATATATTTACTGATACAGTTAACAAAAAGGCACTGGAAAAAACTGGAGCAAAAAATGAAAATGTGTGGATATGCCAATATAAATCTGAGTGTGTTAAATACCCAGAGGAAACATTTGTGTCTAGTTCTCTCATTAGAATTAGTTAAACATACTATGTAGCAAGTATGAGATTTATGTTAGACTTTTATTTGATTTGTCATATGCCAATAGCTTTTATTATTGATCAATATGCTTCCTATTTTCTGGCTTTCTTTTAATGTGTATTATTATCCTGCAAATGTAGGCAAACTGACATTTGCTTTTATGGGATATTGATGTTTTGGCTTTATGCAATCCAAAGAAATTATTTCTATTATTCTGTTTATGAAATGGCAACTACAACCTGCCTGAACCTCCTGCATTGCAATGACCAACATAAAATGTATATTTAAACTTTTACCGCACAATAACCTGTATCATTTTACACGTAATTGCACTTTATCACTTACCCAAACATATGGATGTATGGAAAGAGAAAAACATATATGTACAGATACAAAATTTGAATTATTTGTTTAAAATGGAGTCTATGTGAGATGGCCTCCAGCTTTCTGGATAATGGATCCCATACAATATATATTTTTATCCAAGATATGCAATTTAATTTTAGTTTTCTTTTCAATATACTAAACATGTACAAACAAATTATATTAAAAATGAAAGTCCTACATAAGTAAGAAACTAGTATTCTCCAAATAAAACATGCCTATTGCATATCAACTTCCTAGTACATATGTATTAATTGTACTGTACAAATATCATTAGTAGTTTGTTTCTACTGCTTAATCACAGTAGGAATCAGGGATTTTTTGGTTGTTTTTCGTACGATGAAGAGAATGCTATTTTGATACAATCTGCTACTGGTCTTCATTTTATTAGATTTTTTTTTTATTTGCGGTTTTCGAATGATTTTGTTTTTTGTTCAGTAACATTGCAGTTTGGAAGTTCAGAAGGTATCCATCTGGTTTGTAAGGTCTAATATAACTTAGCAAAAAGGAAAACAGGAATAAAAATATGGGTTGGCCTAAACAGAAGATAAGTAATAAATAGTAACAATACCAATACAACTGTAGCCTAACAGAGCAATAGTTTTTTTTTTTTGGCTGCTGGGGTCCAATCAGGGAAGGATATTTAACCTGTAACTGCACCTGTTTATGTGGTTTGCTGTCTCTGATGTTTGTAAGCTGCCAAATGAGTGTCACTCTCTATGAAACCCGATATACAGTAAGTGTTTGTCCATTCTAGATGTCGAGTTGAGTAGGAGGGGGTAGGTAGAGGAAATAGTGAAGAAATAGTTTATGTTACTTTCTCAGTATTTTCCATGTTTGCCAAGTTGTGCATAGCAATAGATTGTCTACTTTTTCTGATGGATGTTCCGATTTGTGCATATGTAATATCTATAATAGGTTCAGGTATGGGATGAATTGTTGTTCCTGTAATGTATTAATATACTGTGTATATGAACTGTACTCTATTGAATCATTTGCAAAGGTGTGCTTTCTATCCAGCAGGAGTGAGAGAGGTTCAGTGACAGATTTGTGGTTCTTCACCATTCCAGTTAGAAAGCAGCAGTATTTTATCTCCAGATACCTTGCTTCATGGGAAAACATTGGGTCTCTGCATTTAATGACTTTAGATACCAGTATCCATAGTTTTCAATATATATAATCCTCCTTGGGACTCAGTAGTTACTACTTTATATAATACACAAAAGCCATGACTATCCTATAAATTATATCCTTATAAATGGTGACTAGTGATGTCATCAGTTATAAAAGGTGAGTAGTGATGTCATTTTTGACAAAAACATGTGTATTATAATAAATAAAGTACCCCTTGTTGAAAAATATGAGGATATTAGAAGTAACCTCAGAGTTACATGACCTGTATAAAAGCACTCGGCCTTCGGTCTCGTGCTTTTATATGGTCATGGAACTCCTCTGTGACTTATAATATCCTTATATGTGTACTTTATTCACAATATAATTTACTAATGTGCAAGTAAATGCAACTGTCTCTCAATGTAGATAATGTGATTGGGTTGTTGTTACCCACTAGCGGTCTTTTATCAAAACTGAGCAAATTAGCACTCGTACAGCAACTTCTGTCAATCAGTCAAATTGTTGCTGTAATTGTTCCACCTGCAGCTGGCTGAACCAATGCTCTTGTTCACCTCTCTGTAATCATGGCATCATTTAGTTGTGGGACTTCATCTCTCCAGCTCCTCTCCCAAAACAAACCGCACTCCATGGTAGTTTGCAATGGCATCTTCAGTGTGCGTCTTACTGTGGAACCCAAACTCCGGGAGTAAATAACAGTTCTCAAAATGTTTATCATATCTTTTGCTGCCAGTATTACATTAACTTTACCCAAGTGAACCTATTATAAGACACTATTGGAACACATTTTGTCCCTTAGGACTTATTGGGGGTTTGGACTTTTACTTTGATACCCTAGGGCTGTAGAGATATCTATGTAAGGGATGTAAAACGTTCCTCTTTGCTATGTCTGTGCCCTGTGGAAGGGTTGTGCTACCATTGGCCAAGGTGTGTTATGGGCATTCCCTCATTCATACAAGTGTGGGGTCACATTGTTCTTTCTCTTTGCAATCCATCTTAAGAATGGGTGTGGAAGTGTTGAGAGCCTGTGGTGGGAGAAATTCTCAGTAGGCTGGAAACTAAGGTAGGCAGGTAGTTAGAGATAAGGACCCTGCAAATGAGGATAATGAGGATATAGTAAGTGGCAGTCTGTCTCCTGTAATAGCATGCACTACTGCAAGTTACAGGATTTGATCAATCTGAAAGATAAGAAGGAAATATGTTTGTGTGCCAAGTTGTTAGTCTTCTTTATCATAAATTGCCCTATCTCAGGTTATTGTTTGCTGAGCATGGTGCTGCCTAGGTGCCTTGTGCGCCAGTTCTATGAGGAAATAAACTGTACACTGCACATATCATAATCAGACCCCAAAAGGAACATGTGAGGTTGAGGCTGGTGTTGAGGCACTCATTAAGCTGTACCCAGGGATGGTTGGGTAACCTGGCCCTGGGGTAGTAGGTCTGAATGAAACTGAAATAGGGGTGGGGGATGTCTACATGGCTGTTTCCCACTCACTTGTCTCTTAATCTCTGTCACACACACAACACACAAAATTCTTTCACTAACTAACAGTCCACCTCCTGCTCTTCTTCCCTCCATTGCATTTGCAGTCTGCTAGTCTTTGCTGAACCATAAATGAAACTTTAGGCTGTAGTTACACTACTCATGCCCAGGTAGTTCTTTATGCCCAGATAGTGCTCCAAGCACCTTATATACTCCATTCCTCACATAACCAGCACATAGCGTCTATGGGTTATGTCAATGGTGGGGTGGTGGTTTGCAGCTTGTATGACTGAAGGTTGATTGTAGTTAAACTAAATTTGCTGTTAGAGAGACATAGGGGCTCATATATGAACAATGGACAAATTTACACCTGGACAGTAATGGGAAGCTTTTCTGCGCATCCACTGTATGATCTCTTCTGCTGATGCAGTTGTACTGATCAACTGATTAAGTGTCAAGTATAGAGTTTTTCTATACTACATGAATGCCAAGGGCACAACCTGCAAGGGGATGGAAAGGCCACAACTCTTTATTGAACAGCATTAAAATCTCCCAAAACATGTCCCAATGCTGGAGTGTCACTGATTAAGGTGGAGCCATATAACAACTCACAAGTTTTAGAGGTTGGCTTCTATTTTACAAAAAAGATGAGCTGCCATTAGCTTTTAAGGTAGTTAACAACCAGCTCTTGGTTAAACCTTGAAATCATCCTTCTAATGCTCCATATTATTTTGAGGGATGATATTGGTGAGCTGTAAGATAGTGAGGCATGAGGTACTGTGTCTATATGTAGCATTCCAGTAGGGATGCATCAAATCCAGGATTTGGTTCAGGATTTGACCACAATTCTATCTTTTCAGCAGGATTTGGATTCGGCCGACTACTTGTGCCTGGCCAAACTGAATCCTAATTTTCATATGCAAATTAGGGGCAAATTAGATACACATAACTTTGTGTCACAAAACGAGGTAAAAAATGTTTTTTGTCCAGTTCTTCCCTATCTTGCATGTGCAAATTAGGATTCAGTTCAGGAATCTTTCATGAAGGATTCAGGGAATCTATAGTCAACAATAAAAAGTTAGATTTAATAGTCAAACATCCATTTGGTTGCTATGAGTTGCTAGACATAAGCAAACTTTGCTCAGGTGCAACAAATGACTGAATATGAGATCTTTAGTATCTCTCCATTTCATTCTCTTGACATCAGATAGATAAGTCACATCTAAACATGAATATAGACATGAATTGCAGACAGGTCCTAGAAAACACAAGGCCTATTCAGATTTCACAAATAAAATACTTGGAAATCTTGACAGCTTGTAACATTATGATATATGTCTTTTATACTCTTCAAACAGTGTGCAGTGCATAGATCTTACAGAAAAGACAAGTATTTATAGACACAGTAAGAAGGCTAGTCTACTCTTCTTTAAATAATGGACAGATTCAATGACTTTCTTTTAAATAATATATGGATTGACAAAGAGAAGCACTCCGAAAAGGCTACAAAATAGTTCTTGAAGTTTTCATTTTTTTTCACAATTCTGATATATAGTTCTTTCATGTCTGATCCAAGCAATGCCTTACATATAATTATCAGCAAACTTACGGGGGCTATTTATCAAAGGTCGAATTTTGAAATTAATTAAAGATGCAATAATCTTTTTTTGCATTGGCAAGTTCTAAAATGTTTGCAAAATTGAGTGTGAAATGACCTATGCAGCCTAGTTTTTTTCTAATGAAGTGCAAACAACAACAATGCATACAGCCTGAACTTGATACTAATTTCAGGGTCCCCTTATTGGGTCTTCTTGATGTTCAACTGAAGTTGCTAGTCCAAACTATAATGCGCTTTTTTGTCTCCCAAAGCTGTTGGGTCTCCAGAGACACTATATCACCTCATTATAAACTTATTTATCCATTTGTACTATCTACAGGGCAATTCTGAGTATCTCAAAGTCGATAAAAAAGACAATCAAATAAACAAAGCAAGGAAGCGGAAAAAGCTAGAATTGAGAAAAAGAAATAAAGTTAAAGCCAATAGTAGGCATGCTGATTTCAGGAAACACAAAACAGACAAACCATGAACAACAACAGCAAGCATGTTATACAATTATAAGAGCAAGTGTTTTATGGAGAAATGAAGCAATAATGCTATATTGAGATGAATATTAAAGTTTGGGGCTGTATGAGCAAGAATACATAATCAGTTTTCTTTTTGCTTAATCTGAACATTGCAGATTTAACAGCATTTGCTCAACAATCACTCACAAAAAAATGCTAGTAAATTGCATTTTTCATGTAAATTTATAATGGAGCTGATGCTTACATGTTTCTGGTAAATAACCATTAGGTTTTGCATGTGTTATTTTGAATTTGAAGTAGGCCCAATAAATCAAATTAGCAGGTGATTTTGAAAAGCAATATTATATATGCAAAGTTGTAATGAATATGTAAAGCCATTATTCTCATTCAGCGTTCAACATTTTCATGACTTGCAATTTTTAGTGGATATGTAATATATTGTGCCAAACCTCACTGGCACTTTCACCAATAAAGTTGGTTTCAGTAATTGATAGGGATACACCGAATCCACTATTTTGGATTCGGCCGAACCCCGAATCCTTTGTGAAAGATTCCGCCGAATACCGAACAATTTTTTACTTTCGTGTTTTGTGACAAGAAGTCACGCAATTTCCCTACCTGCCTCTAATTTGCATATGCAAATTAGGATTTGGTTCGGCCAAGCAGAAAGATTCAGCCAAATCCGAATCCTGCTGAAAAAGGCCGAATCCTGGCCGAATCCTGGATTGCATTTGTACAGTTGTAAATTTTGGGGGTTTTTTTGTGCTAAAACCCACTAACTTGATTTACCAGAACTTGAATTTTTGAGATTTTTTAAGTGCAAAAGACTCAAATGCAAAAATTCAGCATCTAAAAGATGCCGAGTTATGTAGAAGTCATTGGGAGTTGTCCTAGGCAATTATTTTCTAATTTGATTCAAGTTTTTGGAGCGTTTGAAATTTTTTAAAATTTGGTAGGCCCATTGAAACTGATGAGTTGAATGTAATTTTGCCTCGTTCAGATTTTTTTAAAAAAAAATGTCATTAGGTTTTTAAAATTCTATTTTAATTTATAAATAAGCTCACATTTGAGTTTGGTGAGTTTGTGATTTTTTTTTTTTTTACTAAAATAATTCCATAATTTTAATAAATAGGCCTCCCCAGCACCCAAAGCCTAATACCAAATTTGAGAGAATTATCTTAAAGGAGAAGGAAACCCCCAGGGCGCAAAACCCCTCCCCCGCTCCCCTGTGTTGCCCCCCCTCCCTCCTCCCCCTGGCCTACCTGTCCCCCTGGGCAAATGCCCCTAACTTGTTACTCACCCCTCTGCGCAGGTCCTGTCCACGGAGTTCACAGTCGCCATCTTCTCCCATGCGCGTCTTCTTCCTGCTCTGACCGGCGTTTTCTGGCGCATGCGCAGTAGGAACAGTTACCGGTACGGCTCTACTGCGCATGCGCCGAATGTCACGAAGTTTTCCAATTTCACTTCGTGACATTCGGCGCATGCGCAGTAGAGCCGTACCGGTAACTGTTCCTACTGCGCATGTGCCAGAAAATGCCGGTCAGAGCAGGAAGAAGACGCGCATGGGAGAAGATGGCGACTGTGAACTCCGTGGACAGGACCTGCGCAGAGGGGTGAGTAACAAGTTAGGGGCATTTGCCCAGGGGGACAAGTAGGCCAGGGGGGAGGAGGGAGGGGGGGCAACACAGGAGAGGGGGGGAGGGGGGTTTGCGCCCAGGGGGTTTCCTTATCCTTTAAGAGGATAATGCTTATCAATACTATGTATGTATATTTATATTTGTATAGTGCTCCTTGAGAGCAAAGCACTGTAAAGAAGAACAATAAATTAATAGAACAAACAGCGGGTCATTGCAATAATAAAAACCAATCAGTACATTATTAAAATACAATTCAGTTAAATATAAAGTATAATTACAATAGAGATTAATTAGAGATGATATAAGAGTGGACTATTATTTGTGTTGTTTTCTGATTAAAAGTGGGCATATTTTTGCCATATTTTAAGATATAATTGGCAACATTTTGCAAGGGATTGGATGTGAGGAATGAATGCAGTAGATAATTAGATTACGAGTGCACAAATGATTCCCCTGCATATTGTACTTCTGCTAATAAAGCAATCACAATAGATGCTGAAGGGAGGAGGTTGTAGACTGGTAATCTAATTATCTGCCTTGCAAGGACCAAACATGGAGTAGCACTCCTGTTTGCACTATTTAGCTCAAGTTATATAAATACATACATTTTACATCATTAAAACATTAGGAAAACAGTATTTTATGCACAAGCCATATTCATTGAACTCATGCTGAACAACAGTGTATGCTACCCCTTTCAGAATAAGCCCAACAGCTCCCTGTATGATTTAACCATTGAAAATATGTATATATGGGATTTGTATATATGTCTGTACTCTAGAAAAACTGTTTGCCAGGGTATAAAATGGTACTCTATTTTTTTGTATGCCTTGAATAATGTTGCTTTACAGTTGGCAGAGAGTTTGAAATTGTCAGCATGATTCTTAAATCATGATAAAAGGTCACATTTTCTAAGCAATCATTATTATATTCATGTTAGTATGGGGGTAAATTAAATTTGCCTAACACCCACAGCTTTAAAGAATTCCATATATTATTATTAGTCCATATATTAATATATTATGTGAAACACATTTTTTGTAACAATTATTTTTAGAGGCAGAAACAATGCGCTGGAAATTATCCTTCCCTCTGTGTACATATAATGGCTTTTTATCTTTTCTAGCACCCAATCAACTGCAGAATGTAGTTTAGACCGAGCACTGGGACAAGGGTGTTTCTAGCAGCATGGGTCAAAACAAGAGTTGGCAATTTCTTTCTGTGTTGTGTGCTTTTATACCAGCAGCTGGACTTTTATAGATCTCACACAATAAGGGGATTATTTATCAAAAGTCGAGTTGTCTTTTTCCAGAACACGTCGAGCCTTCGAGGGTAGTTTCAGTAAAAACTCAATTTTTTTGGTTTAAAAAAAACCTCAAATTATTCAATATTTATTATGCCCTGAAGCTGAAAAAAGCTTGGATCCAAAAACACACCAGCAAAAACCTGTCGAGATCATGTAAAAGTCAAAGGCAGGGGTCCCTCAAACCATTTGAAGATGTTTTTAGCCTTCATGACACTTATTTCGGTAATTTGTACTCTCGATCAATTTCGAGCTATTGTTTACAAACATTTTTTAGTCACATACTGTAAGACATTTATGTGGGTCCTTGGAAGAAGGGCCCTCTATTGAGCGTGTATTAACTTGCTTTATACCTTGTGTTATATTTCAAGCATTTTCGATTATGTGTTAATTATTGAAAACTTCCCCTTATTTTTCCATGGTTCACCTAAGGGTGATGCCACCCAGGACAACTTGTTGAAATTTGGGATGTCTGCAGATGACATTTTGCCTGAATATTTGTGCACTTGAAACAATGAAGATCTCCATAGGTAAAACATCTGCAATCCACTTGCCCATCTCTTCCCCTTGCCACCCTGGGACCACAGGGTCTGCTTTCCTGGCAGTTATGTCAGTGCCAGTTTTGTACATTGGGTTTTATGCTCATGACTAGAAAATATTCAAGTATATGGTTTCTAATATGTATGTAGTAATACATTTGTACATTTCAAACACTTATCACTCGATTTATCTTGTCAAAAGGTTTAAACTGTGCGTTGATTGTCTTGGATTATTGTACAGCATGGTGCGTCTTTAGTTGTTGTCTATATCAGTATTAGTGTAATATAATTACTTGAAACAGCAGCGTTTGCTGTATTTCCACTAGACATGGCTCTTAATGTCCACATATGCTCTGTTGAGACATTATATGCATTATGTGCAAGACTCAGCAGCACTTAAGATGTTTCTCTCAAAGCAATGGGTCAGCCTTGTCTGCATGTCAACTTTAATTAGATCAGCTGCAAACGTAATTTCGTTTCGACATGTTTTGGTGAAGTTTACTTCATTTATATAAGGCTTTGCCAGAGAGGACTCAGTAGAAACATTATTTTCTGACAAACTGTAAGCAAAATATTGTGCTTGAGGAAAGCCACAGGCCAATTAGTTTTCCGTTGCCCACTATCAAGATGTTGCTAGTGATTACTTGACAGCTTTGTGATATTATTATTATTAGTATAATACAGAGCCTGAAAGGTATATTTCTACAATAAGAATTCAAAAAACTGTAAAAAAAGGTGTCACGAGAACAAGATAACATCTTTAATAATAACATCCGATATCAAGCCCTAAACTGTATATCAAAATCTATGCCCATATGTTTTGTTAGTCAATTGTTAACACAAAACTGTAAATTATGTTAAAATGTTGAAGTCGTAAAAAACGATTGTAAAACAAAGTCCATGAAGCAGTGGTGGAACAACTGGGGGTGTGGGGTGCACCCAAAAGTGCAGCGAATATTTAGTTGAGGGGCGGGGGCCCACCTGTATGTCCTGCACCCGGGCCCAACAGTGTTAGGTATGTTGCTGCCATGGAATCAATTGGCAAACCATATCACAATAAAATCAAAGATCAGAAGTATGAATAAAGTGTTGTATAGTGTTGTTTAGGTTTTTTCAATTATATGTATGGGATCTGTTAACCAGAAAGCTCTGAATTATGGAATAGCCCATAGCCCAATCTCCCATATGGGCAAATTCACTAACTAGCGAAAATTCGCCAGTGCGCACATTGCAACACTTCGCCAGGCGTAAATTCACCTGGACAACGCTAATTCACGAAGATCCGAAATTACGCTTAGCAGTTTGACGTAATGCTAGCGTTGGCTAATTAGCATACAGCGTGCAGTTAAAGTACAATGACCGTATGTGTTGCAGCAAATACATTACACTACACAAGGCCAGGGAACCTTACTAAAACTATATAAAGTTGTTATAATGCCCTACACATGTGTCCACATTATAGTTTAGGTGCCATATGTTAGCAAATGCAAGGGGGAAGGAGGGTACCCGAAAAAATTTACAATCTTTTTCAGTCAGTTTTTTTAAATAGACAAAAACGCCAGCGTTTTTTGGGACTTAGAAAAAATGTCAACTTTTTTTGGAGGAGCTCCTATCTAGTCTATTGTATTTCGCCTGGTCTGAGGTGGCGAAGGCAAGTCTGTCAATAGAGGTAACGGTCAGTAAAATCAAAAACGTAGTGAATTTGTGTAGTAATGCTCTTTTGCCAGACCGAAAATTCGCCTGGCATTAGAGTGCAAAGTTGCGCCAGAGTCTATCTCCTTGGCAAAATTACGCCAGCGAGATTACGCCAGCTACCGTTAGTAAACTGGCGAATTTCTGCACTTTGCCCTTTAGTAAATTTCCCCCATAGACTCCATTTTATCCAATAATCCTCATTTTTAAAAATGATTTCCTTTTTCTTTGTATTAATAAAAAGTACCTTGTACTTGATCCAAACTAAGATAAAATGAATCCTTATTGGAAGCGAACCCAGCCTTTTGGGTTTATTAAATGTTTACATGATTTTTTACTAGACTTAAGGACTGTTATCCAGAAAACACCAGGTACCGAGCATTCTGGATAACAGGTCCCATACCTGTACTAACAAACATTTCTATTTGTGCCTCTACTAAATATTTTAGAGAGCCTAATGCATATGGATTATTTATATTATTAACTGGGTCACTCAAGAGCTTTGAAAATACGTTTTAGTTTATAATGTTTTAAGCATCCAGCCCTAATGCTACACAAACCCTTGCATGTTTTACAACCTGATAATAAATTGTTGCTGGGAGTTGATTTCCAGAATATTTGTGTGGACAATACTATAGAGCATTTAGGTCCTCTTTAAATAGGCAGGGATTTTTGAAGCATGTTTATCAAGACTGCTAATAAGGAGCCTCTAGGAGAATGTGCAGTTGAATCTGTTTCCAGACCTGCATGCTCCCTTGTACTGCCCTCCTCTGCATAATCAACCCTGTAACACCCTGGACATATTCAGAAACAGGGATAGGGACACTGTGACTGTAACAGGTGGTGCATGGAGGGAGGTTGTTGGAAGGGGCACAGGGCTAAAGGGAATTTTTGTTCTCATTTAAAGTGGTTGTTCACCTTTAAATATTTTTTTGTTGTGATGTTGAGAGCAATGTTCTGAGACAATTTGTAGTGGTTTTTGAGCTACTTAGCTTTTTATGCAGCAGCTCTCCAGTTTGGGCTTTCAACAGCTATCTAGTTGCTAGAGTCTAAATTATCCTAGCAATCAGACACTGATTTGAACGAGAGGCTGGAATATGAATAGGAGAAGACCTAAGAGAAAAATGAGTAATACAAATTAGCAATAATATTGTAGCCTTACATATCATCTGTGATTTAGATGCTTGGGTCAGTGATCTCATTTGAATGCCATAAAAAGTCAGAAGTTGAAGGCAAATAATTTAAAAACGATTAAAAAAAGAATATAAAGCCCAATTGAAAGTTGCTTAGAATTAGCCATTCTTGCTTTGTTCTTTACTATGTATGGTAATGGCTTGGCTAGTAGTTTCAGTCTTACCCAGTACTCCATCATCATAAGGCTACCAAGAGCCTAATAATAATACAAGAGCCCTTCTGTTGCAGTGGGGTGTATTCCTAGATGTTGTCAGTGGAATACGTAGCTACAGTAAATGTGTCATTAAATAAAAAAAGTCACAGTTTTAGCAATAAAAACACAGACTTGCTTAGAGCCAGTACAGAGAGATGGGATACTGGTTACTTCACAAATATACAAATCTAACAATTTACATGCAATAAAAAGACGTCTATTTTTAAATAATATTTGTTAATAAAGGTCATAATTTGGACTCATTTTATCAGGGCAGAGTAATTGAGGAGTTTGAAGATAAAAGGTATCATTTGTGCTGCATCAAGAGGATGCAGAGGTCCTAAAACAGAATGCGCCAATCAACCCATCATTCTTGGTGACTTTTATAACTTCAGTTTGGAGATTTTTTTTTATGCATTTACATTTCTTTCTCATAGTGAGCATTTATGATTCTGCAGAAGATTTTATAACAGCTCTTATGCCTCAATTTTTAAAACCGTATACTGTACCATTTTATGTCTCTTTTTAAAATGATTTTTAGCATTTTTAAATCATCCAGGTTTTATTATATGATTGTTAATGCTGAAGATTAGTAAAACTATAAGATTTGACATACAATAACCTATGTTGAAGCAAGACGACTTTAATCTTTTTAGGAAGTACATTTTAGTACTTGATTAAAAACCACAAAAAGTTAGCATCTGATTTGTTGCCCAAAATGTATATTCAGTTTAGGAGAAGGAAAGGCTTTGTGCACTTGGGGGTGCAAAATGTTAGGCATCCCCAAGTGATTGTATTTACTTACCTGAAACCATGGGCCGGTGCTCCTATCAGCAGAAAACTGCACCGGCTTATTATATCTCCTGCTCTAAACTGTCCATAATCATAATTTTTAACCATAAAACTAGCGTTTATAAACAATGTGATATATCTCAGCAAATAACAAAGTTAGTACTACAGTATGTCCTATGAAATGCTTAGTATGTTTGTATTTTAAGGTAACTTGGTAATGGGCCTCAGAGGTCATGTCATAGATTTATTGGGTATGTTATTCTTTTATATCTTTGGGGACGAATAATGTTATCTCTTCCATTTCTTCTAATTTGCTTTAATTAATCCAATTTATTTTTTAGATAAAATACAGGAATGGGACCTTTATCCAGAATGCACTGGACCTGGGGTTTTCCGGATAATGGATCTTTCTGTAATTTGCATCTTCAAACCATAGGTCTACTAGAAAATCATGTAAACATTAAATAAACCCAATCAGTTGGTTTTGCTTCCAATATGGATTAATTATATCTTAGTTTGGATCAAGTACAAGGCCCTGTTTTTATTATTACAGAGAAAAAGGAAATCATTAAAAAAACGTCGATTATTTGGATAAAATGGAGTTGGTTTTGGGAGATGGCCTTTCCATAATTTGGAGCTTTCTGGACAGAGAGTTTCTGGATAACAGATCCCATACCTATATTTTAAATGTGTTTTCCCCCCACCCAAAGGTTGCTATTGCTGTTACAATTCTCAGCATACTCTAACACATAAATCATACTGGAGCTGTAATGTAGCAACGTCAGAGCAAGATTTTAAAGGCAATGCATCTTAGTAAAAGTTTTTGCAGGCCTTGATGCCCAGCACCCTAATTCATGCAATAGAGGTGGTTTATGACACTTATAAATACTAAAAATGACTTATATACTATTTGACATGAAGGTACAGCGTACACCTTTCTTTCTCTTTATTGTTGCTTAAAATGCAATAGTTTTGTTAAAACATGGATTTAGGCAGCTTAGTTACCATCAAGTTACATAGAGAAATCAGTCAAAAAATAAGATGTTTGTTTAAATAAGACTAAAATAGCATGTCCTGTATTTCTGGGGCTTCTGGATAATGGATTTCTAAATAACAGGTCCTCAAACTCCATAATTTTGACTATGATGGATAAAAGTGAAAAAGAAGGCATTGTAATGCCCTCAAGAGTATGCCTTTTTCTTATATAGTTCACCTGACAAATTGCTGGAGCCTGCACAGAAAATAAAATGTTAGTCAATAGGCAGCAATTCATCAAAAACTAAAATAATGAGAATTAAGCAAATATTGTGTAAATAAGTGTAACAAATTAGTACTATTTTCAACTAAATGTTGCATTTAAACTGCTCCCCTCAAACCTACTCTTTTACCTCTGTATGCATGCCTCGTAATCTTTCATGTTATCATTTTTCATTTTGCAGTGATAGCTACAACAAGGCCAAAGCTGTGTAAAGAAGAAAAAATCCTCTGCAAGCCAGGACATTTATCTTAACATTCACCTGCTGGCTTTTCTTATAAATTGCTGCTGTCCTGCATTTCTGCCTGGCTGTGTTGCATCTCTTGTTAGTGCTTTGCATATAAAGTTTATTATATTGATCCGCACAATGGCAGCAGAAATTAACATATCTGACACCAACCTTACTCTCTCAATTCACTTTACATCTTGGCTGTCAAATAACGTTGATAATTCTATTTGCTTTCAGAGATAAAAGCGTAAGAGTTCTAATAAACTCAGTCTACAAAATAAAATTCCCTCCCAACCGGAACAAGATGCCTAAATCCTTTTTATTCTCTATTAATTTCAACACAATCTGACAGAGAGGATTTTCTGCATGTCACTTTTTCTGGACATATGGCTCACAAATCCAAATCCACCATGTCATACCAAATAAATAAATAAAGTATATGCCTGTTATTGTTCTACTGAAATTAATGCAGTTACATGTGGCACCTGTGATACCTGCCACACAAAGTAGCAACCAGATTTAAGAATTGATTAAATGCAATTAGTACAGGTTTGGGACCTGTTATACAGAATGCTCAGGACCTGGAGTTTTCTGGATAAAGGATGTTTCTGTAATTTGGATCTCTTTATACCTTAAGTCTACTAGAAAATAATTTAAATATTAAATAAATCCAATAGGCTGGTTTTGCTTCCAGTAAAGATTAATTATATTTTAGTTGGAATCAAGTACAAGGTACTGTTTTATTATTATAGAGAAAAACGAATTTTTAAACATTTCGATTATTTGGACAGATTTACTAAAGGGCGAAGTGACTAACGCTGGCGTAACTTCACTAGCAAAGGAGATAGACTCTAGCGGTAATTCGCTCCCTTATGCCTGGTGAAGTTGCGCTCTGGCGAACGGACGGAAATTTGCAAATTCACTAAGATGCAGATTTTACTGAACGTTACCTTTGCATTAGACTTGCCTTCGCTCAATCAGACCAGGAGAAGTGCAATAGAGTAGATAGGCGTTCCTCAAAAAAAAGTTGAACATTTTTCAAAGTCCCAAAAACGCTGGCGACTTTTCCATTTTACAGGGTAATAGGCTGCAAAAGAGCATAATTTTTTTTCCTTAGGGTACCTGGCTCACCCCCTATATTTCCTTATATATGGCACATAAACTATACACTGAGCTCATGTGTAGGGTATTGTAACAACCCTATCATTTTTAATTTGCCATCGCTCAGCCCCCTGGACACAACTTTGCATTTTAGTGAAATAGAGTTGTCCTGGCAAATTTTTGCCTTGCCAATTTTAGCTGGTTAGTGAATTTGCCCCTATGGGAGATGGCCTTTCTGTAATTCGTGAGCTTTCTGGATAACGGGTTTTCAGATAATGGATCTCATACCTGTGTGTTCTGCTTTACATGATCAAAATATTAGATCATTACGAATAATTGGGCTGATTTAATTTCGCAGGTACTAAAATGCAACAGTGCAGTTGCACATAGCAAACAATCAGATCTTTGCTATGATTTTCTTGACAGTAGCAGATTGTTAAAATTCAGTGTTTTACTAAATCTTTTGAAAAAAGATTTAGTAATGAGCAAATGTTTTTTGGGGTGGTGACCATCATTAGGATTGGGATGCCTTAGAAATTTCTATACAGCACTATTCCCCTTTTCACCTACCATTGGCAGTCACTGCTTTGATTCCTAAGAAGCACCTTTTAGAGAACCCCTTTTCTGAAATAATGAGATCTAAAAAGAGAATACTGGTATGGGACCTGTAATCCAGAATGCTCGTGTTGTCCAGATAAGGGATCTTTCTGTAATTTGGATTTTCATACCTTAAGTCTACAAGAAAATCAGATAATGGATCCCATATCTGTATTAGTGTAATGCTTGGCTGGTATGTTCATCACAATAAATTAAATATGCACGAAAATGCTCTGTGCTGTCAAACCATTCATTAGTCATCACACAATGAATTCAAGAAAAGAAATGCAATGATGTCTGATGTGCCCCTTGTGACTTATAGAAAGGAATGAACTACTTAATACTTGTAGGCTACGTTTTGTATACATATATATATATATATATATATATATATATATATATATATATATATATATATATACACAATATCAAAACAGGGGGGTTGTGGGAGCACTCTAAAGGCTTTAAAGTATAAATATATAAGTATAATAAATGCTATTGCATATGTACCCAAATAGGGGTTATTTTGTTACAAAGTTATGATCATAAAATTGATAAGCCACCATACCACGTCAAGGTAAACCCCGAATGGCGGTCCCTAACTTGTTTTATTTTTTATGTGCATTCTAGCATTACCTGTAATCAATGTCCATTGAACGCTGTTTTTTCACTGAGGGCTAAGGGCTAGTCCACACGGGGAGATAGCGAGGCGTTTGCGGTCGTGGCGACAAAGCGCCGCGACAGTCGCCGCGACCGGCGCAGGTGACAGTTTAGTATGGGCGCCTATGTAAAAACGCCTGTGCTAACCACACGAGGCGATGCGCTTTTCAACAGTCGCCTGAAAAAGCCTGGCGAGGTATTTTCAGGCGACTGTTGAAAAGCGCATCGCCTCGTGTGGTTAGCACAGGCGTTTTTACATAGGCGCCCATACAAAACTGTCGCCTGCGCCGGTCGCGGCGACTGTCTCGGCGCTTTGTCGCCGCGACCGCAAACGCGTCGCTATCTCCCCGTGTGGAATAGCCCTAAATCCTCCCCAGCCAGCAATCAGGCTTTTAAAGGAGAGATATTCCCAAAACAAACGCCCAATTTTAAAAGCATAGGATCACCACTAGTTTAAAGGGGGGGGTATGGGGTGCTACAACCACTGAAGCTATGCCACAGCTTCCGGCTAAATATACAATATCAAAACAGGGGGGTTGTGGGAGCACTCTAAAGGCTTTAAAGTATAAATATATAAGTATAATAAATGCTATTGCATATGTACCCAAATAGGGGTTATTTTGTTACAAAGTTATGACATTGATTACAGGTAATGCTAGAATGCACATAAAAAATAAAACAAGTTAGGGACCGCCAATAGATATATATATATATCTATTATGAAATATTATTATGAAATAGCTTGTTTGAAGTAACCAAAATGTGACACTTTCCTTTGAGCAGCTGTAAAAAAAAAAAGGTTTTTCTTCGAGTCTATATTTAGTCAATGAGTTCCCATGTAAGAAAAATCTGTACTGATTTCACCAAAGGTTAGCAAGCTAAAATTGATACCTTTAGTTTAATAAAATAAATATATTCAAAGCTTTTGGGACAGCAAGGATTTTTTTAGGGACACGTTTATCTTATTCAAGCCGTAAGAAAGTACTCCAGCTGCCTCAAAAGACTGCAATGGTAACATTAGTGCATTGATTTAAAGGGGTTGTTTACTTTCCAAACGTTTTTCAGTTCACTTGTTTTCAGATCACCTTTTTTTTTTTTTCAATCACCTTTCATGTTTTATTTATGACCGTTTTTGGAGTATAAAGTTTAATGTTCCTGTTTCAGTCTGGCACAGGGGTCAGCAACCTTTACTATCGAAAAAGCCATTTTGCCCCCTCTTCCACTAAAGAAAAATACAACACACAGTTATGAACTTTTAAAAATTGTAATCTTTTTTTAATTTCAACTGTTACAACAACAGAATACAATAAACAGAAGTGCAGTGTGTATGTGTAGGCCTACTTTGAAATAAATTAAACACTGAATAGCCCTATTAAATGCTAGTGTTCTCATCTGTTTAATGTGACTTCTGTTTCTGAAGCTCCATGCTGATCTTCCCTCTCTTGTCTTGAGTGTGTGACAGCGGTAAAGAAAGTGGTCTTGCTTTCACTCTTGGGACATCTATACAGCCCTTGCACCTGCTGGTGGCTTCCTGAGTGTGCGACCGCGGAAAGCTAACAGTTTGCTTACCGCGGTTGCACACTCAAGAACGTGGCAAAACGTGAAAGGCAAAGCAGCAAGACCGAGCCACAGCAAGCAGGATGAAGAGCCACATGAGGCTCCGGAGCCACGGGTTGCCTACCCCTGGTCTGGCAGCTCAGAAATGCAGGTACAGATTCTGAACTGTCAGAATTTGCTACATTAGTTGATACATTTCTCAGCAGCATCTGTGAGCTATTAGCAACTATTATTAATCATTTATAACAGATGCCTTTAATGGAACTCAGGGATACTGCTCAGCACAGCCAAAGATAATAAATGCATCAACTAAAGTAGTGATCCCAACCAGTGGCTCACAAGCAACATGTTGCTCATCAGCCATTAAATGGATAGAAATGCAGCATTTGTGTTGCAATTTATATGTGCTAAAATGCACATCAAAATCAGTTAACTCATGCTGTTAGGTACACTGAATCCTGCATATCAAACAAACATCACACAAGAAAAACACCCTTAAGGGCCCCAACTGACAGCTATGAGCAGACCATATTGCCCCATACTATTTCTACATGACTTAAAAAATGGGTGATATATGTAGCACATTTGCTATGTGCGAGAAACAAATCAATTCATTCCTTGAAACAGAGACAGAAATACACTGGAGCACGTAGTTGTCTGTAGAATATGCAATTCTAAAATGTACTCCTTTAGTTATTTAGGTAAAAAAAAACTCTAACATGGTATCAAGTCCCAATTTCTGGTGACTGGTCTGTATATATTGGTACAGGAATAGGATCCGTTATTGGGGTACCCATTATCTAGAGAGCTGCAAATTACAAGAAGACCATCTCCCATAAAGTCTGTTTTAAGAAAATAATTAAACATTTTTAAAGTGATTTCCTTTTTCACTGTATCTGTAACTTCTCTGTATCTACATGGATCTCTTGGTCTACATGGATCCATATTGCTGGCAAAACTATTGGAGTTTTTTACAATTATTTTTAGCAGACTCAGGGGCAGATTTATTAAGGCTTGAGTTGTGTTTTCCATGAGAATTGAGTTGATTTTTGGTCAAAACTCAAATTTTGGATTAAAAAAACTCAAATTTTTGGAGATTTATTTATTTAGAAACTGCCAAAATTCTGAATACAAAAATCTGCCATCTCAAACCTGTCAAGGACATGTATAAGTCAATGGTAGACGATTTGAAGATATGTGCTAGATTTTGTCTGATAATTTGAAAAATTTGTGGTATTCAGGCGATAACCTGAACCTGAATTCATATAATTCATATGAAACTCGATTTGAGTTTTAATTCAAAATGTAATGTGACAGTTTTGATACTCTGGCCCTTTAAGAACTCAAATTCGACTATTCACCACCTAAAAACTGCCAAGTTCATGGAAATTCAATGAGAGAGTTCCAGTGACCATTTTTATGCTGTTTGTAGAGTTTAAAAAAAACATTCGAAATTCGAACCTTATTAAATGTGCCTCTTTGTGTTGATTGTTGTAATTTTGCACATAGATCTTGTGTACACAAGATGCAGAGCATACACGTCCTTGCCACGACTGGAGGCACATTTATCAAGGGTCGAATTTCCCATAAATTCAAAATTCGACCAGTTGAAATTTATTAATAAAATCGAATTATCTCAACTTGAACAGATTTCGTCGACCCGAAAGCTCAAGTCAAATTTAATTTTAATTAGTAAAACTTGATCCGAAAAAAACAAACGAATGTCAGGATGGCTGCAAACATCACCAAATTGATCCCTGGACCTCTACCATTGACTTATGCAGTAATTTGGCAGATTTAAGGTGGTGAATAGTCAATTTTGAGTTCTTAGAGGGCCAGAGTATGATAAATCTTGAAATTCAAATTCAAATTAAAACTCAAATCGTTTTGATGATACACAATTCGAATTTGAGTTTTGACCAAATGATGTATTCATGCAATTAAGGTGGTGCCAAAACACAGCCAAAGAATGAATGTCAATTGGAAAAGTCTACTGGAGAAAACATGTTGCTTACATCTCTAACAGAGCTTAAGTTTAGGGTTTGCAGGTACAACATCAGAGGGAAGACCACCAAATGGACTGCAACTAATATAATTTTAAAGATAAGAACACAGTAGGCCAAAAACGAGTTGGTAGTTACTTTATGTAGTATGTTATTGTTCCCTGGTTATTTTTACTGTTATCTTTACTTTTACCAGTCATATGATTTTGTTGTTACTGTAATGTTTGCTATTGTATAGTTCCTTTTTTTATTTCCTAGACACGGTTTCTTTTTTACATACCTACTTATGCTTAGTTACAATTCCATAATGTCATTCTTAGAGCAATAGAAATGCAAGTATATATTATATTCTGTAGTGTTTAGAGCGTTAGGATGATATTGTAGAAGCAGACAATCTTCACTCTGTGTTAAATTACATTCATTATAACAGAGATGTACTGTACAGTAGTTGAGTGGCTAATCCACTGTTGTGCATCAAATACCAATGATTGTTGATCTTTTGTACTGCTAATTCCATGACATTGATTAGACACTTTAGTGTTCGATTGTCTGGTTTTTTTTTTCAAGAGATTTATACGTCTTGAATATTATCTTGTACTACACAGAACTTATTGGCATAATGTGTATTTGCCTTAATATATGCAGTAAAGCAAATTATACTGTACACCGATGGGCTAACTGAATATTTCAGTATCATAAATTTCATTGGTATATCAAATTAAAAATATAATTATCATTTTTCCTAAAGGCCTTGTGCTTGGGGTGCAGTACAAGAATCAAACCAATATTACTTATGAGTAACTGAAATAATGAGCTTTGCTTGTTCTGTTGTTGGTCTCTATCATTTGGACTATTCTGTGTCATTGAATACATTCTTGTGAGACTGTACAAACCATTACCTTCTGACCTCATTTAATTGACCAAGGAGTTGCAGAAATATCTTACTGTATCTATAGAACCAGATGCTGTTATTTATAAACGTGCAAAATATTTGAATTAAAAATATTTTTGAACTATTTGAATTGAATATTTGAATGTACCTCTTCATTGAAAAACTAGACCATCTTTCATCTAAATGGCCACTTGCTGCACAATTTAAATAGAGTGCCTTGGATGCCTGTATTAATGCTTTTATAAACTATTGTTGATAAGTGGTGAATAAACATGGAAGAAGCTTCAAATATAAGAAGCCTGGAATGGTTAATGGCTTGGAACTCACCATTGGTAAAACCCCAGGTCAGACCAGCAAGCCTCCCAAACCAAAACTAGTATTTTCTTTTTTCTTGAATTTGAAGACATTTCATCTTCAAGACCGGCTTTCTCATTTCAGAATGACATGTACAAAAATATTTGTGGTTTCATACCCTGGAATCTTATCATTATGCTGACTGGAGTAAGATTCCACTGTATATAACCACAAACATCTTTATTATTCTGAATTGAGAAAGCCAGTTGGATGACTAGCGAAACGTCTTCAAAGAAATACAGCAAGTCCAGTTGATTTGACTCGGTACTATAGATATACATGAATTCGGCAGATTTTAGATGTAGTGTTTTTGGATTTGGACTTGGAACAGCTTCAGGGCATAATAAATCACGAAAAATCTCATCTTTTTTGCCGCAACTTTTTTCGGGTTTTCAGCATCAAAACGTCGAAACAAGCTTTTGCCGAGCTTCAAACAAACCTTTCCCTAATTTTAGCATGCAATCGATATGTGCCACCCCAGGTTTTGTTACTATACAGCTACTACTATACCTTACTAGGTCAGACAACATCTGCAGCATCCTTATGGCTATACTAGGACATTAGGAATTGCGAACACATTTAGAATAACTAAGTTTGCAATTATGAATGACAGCCTGTCATCCTACAGCATTCTCCCTGTTATATGCAGCAAGCCTGATATAGATTTTGCTGATAAAAGACTCAGCCATGGAAATATATTATAGGCATTATGTGTATAGCATATTTGACAGGTCAATCATCACACAATGATAAAGTGAGTAGATTGGTGATAAGGACGGTAAATACAGTATTTCCTCCTTTCATGTCAACTGACTGGCTTCTAACATATGAACGTAGCTGAACCAGGCTACTGTTGCAAAAGAAAGCTGCCACCTACCAAATTGTCCCTTATATCTGTAATAAATACTGTAAGTAGTATTAACAATTACAAATATGGTTATCTAGTAGTGACTGTAAAAAAGCAACAGAAAATGAATTACATGGACATATTATCAGTGTACCTAGAATTACTGTATCTGTACAGTTTCTTTAGTCTAGACCTTACTTTGGCAACACTAACCATGTACTCACCCTACTAACTCTGAAAGTTTTGGGAACATTGGTGGTGCTATATAATGCTAAAAATACCTCTGTGCTGCCTTTGTAAATATACCACAGCCAGGGCCGGATTTACATATCAGGTGCCCCTAGGCCTGCTGATGTTCGTTGCTGTCCCCTCCCCTGTATTTTAGCAAATTTTTGGAGCAATGGGGATTGGTGCACAGGAAGTTTAAAAAAATTATTGTATCTCCTGCACATTCCCAGTGTTTCTGAACCAATGTGGGTGTGGTTGGGCAGCATGCCGCCCCCTAAAATCTAAATCAAATAATACCCAGAACATTTCACCATTTTTTGGGTCAAACTTATAATCAGCTTGATATTGTCATTATGAAAGAGAATGAAACTCCAGCCCCATGTACAATTCTCCTTCCATCTAAACCACACCACCAGGGACTCTCTCAGGGCTGCCATCCTGGGGCACCCATGTTTTTTGCATAGTATGTACAGCAGCATAAGTGAAATTAAAGACTAGGATGCAAATTGATTTTTTTTTTTTCACTTGAACATGAGAGGGCACTCCTGTGAAAGAAAGAATTATGTGTGGTACAACACTTCAAGTAATTAGCTTTAGAATACATGACAAAGTGAGGTAATTTATTATCATGGCCTTATATTGTTCCACAAGTTTACTGCTGATTTCTGTATGCTTTTGCTGATGCTTGGCTAACTGCCACATTAATTGCAATTTGGTTGTTTACTCTTTTCACATTAGAAACTCTACTTGCAAGCCAGCTGAACATTGCTTAAATGACACTTAAGGCTAGAATTGGGCAACTGCTTAATCAATTTTTTGCAAATCCTTAATATAAACTCAATATATTTATGCAGCGTTCTCCCCAAAAGAAAAAAATAGCTGAAGATTTTAACAGACGGGAGGACTGTGCCACTTCTTCAAATAAGTGCCAAATAAAGGATCCCATACCTGTATAAGAAATCTGTGTGTGATGCAAAATTGTTTATACTTAGGGGGTTGTTTACTAAACTCTAAACGCTAAAAATTAGAGATTTTGTTTTTTATAAAATCTGACTTTTAAAAAATCACGAATTTTTCGGAATTGATTAAACCCTGAGGATGGAAAAGTCAGAATCTGAAAATCCAGCATCTCAGAACTGTTGAGATTGCATATAAGTCGTTGGGAGAAGTCCCAATGATTTTTTGATGTGCGCTGGGTTTCAAGCAATACCCCGAAGGTTTTTGAGTTTTCGGTCGAAAATTCAGAAAATGATTAATAATAAGGATTTGATCAGAGTTTGTAGCATAAAATATTGAGATAAATAATAGGGATGCACCGAATGCAGGATTCGGTTTGGAATTCGGCCAGGATTCGACCTTTTTCGACCGAATCCTTCTGCCCGGCCGAACCGAATCCGAATCCTAATTTGCATATGCAAATTAGGGGCGGGGAGGGAAATTCCATGACTTTTTGTCACAAAACAAGGAAGTAATAAATGTTTTCCCTTCCCACCCCTAATTTGCATATGCATATGCAAATTAGGAGTCAGTTCGGTATTCGCCGAATCTTTGGTAAAGGATTCGGGGGTTCGGCCAAATCCAAAATAGTGGATTCGGGGCATCCCTAATAAATTACCCCCTAAATATCAGTTAATAACGTATATTTCTGTAAAAAAAAAGATATGCTGTACAATTAAAAACATAATTAAAAACATAATTATAGTCCAACTAAATATTGACTGAACACATGTGAGATAATTATTTACTAACGCTTGAATGTACATATTTCATGTTTCCTAATTGTCCTGACATCATGACAATGGTCAAAATATAAAGAAATGTCTAGGCAGTTCACTTCCTCAGACGTCCAAATTCCGTTCTACCATGGATATAACAGCCACATGAAATTAAGAGATGAACCAGCGCTAAACAGCTTGAGGATAGAAAACACAAAAACAAAATATCCTAATATAGTGTCTACATTAGGCTATTTTGTTTTTGTTTTGTCTATCCTCAAGCTGTTTAGCGCTGGTTCATTTCTTAATTTGGTGTTGCTATCATGAGAATGGTGTTTGGTCTCTTGAAAATAAAAACTGAGGCAAATATACAGTACAGACAAAATATAAGAGAATATAGAAAGAAAACAGAACCTATAATGGCTAACTTGCTGGAAACAAGAGACCATGTATGCATGTGTATTTTGTGGCTTGAGGATGTGATGTATTCTCCTGAAACCAGCAACTTAAAAAAAGGAATGTATATATAGAAATAAGCTTTCCTATTATGCAAATTCAACTATAGAGTCAGAAATATAATTTCTTCAGTGGGATGAAGAGATGTGAAATCATAAAATGAAGGCATATTTATACATTTTATTACATGAATGAATTCTAGGGTTACGGTATATTTCCTTTGAACACGTTTGGTATGAAGAATGATGAAGTATGATTGAAAGCCACAGTAAGTAGGTGGCAATGCACAGGGCTGCTACAAATTCTACGATTCTACACAGGCATAATTGTTAAACCAATAACAAATGATTTATGTTGGAATAAAAATTGGAAAACTTCTATGAAATGGAAAGCTAGAGTGTTTTTTTTCAAGAAAATAATAATGTTTCCATGCCATCGAGATCTTCTTAATTTCATCTTTGCTGCTAGCTGTATGTATCTTTTGTACTCCTTACGACATGTACTTTGTTGCACTATGAAATCAATTGCTTCTCTTGGAAGCTTGATCAAGTATTGATTTAGACTTAAAGATGAATCAGCTGATCTTGTCATTTTCTGCTATGATTTTGTAATGGCTGTTTTTTATTTACCAGAAGGCTCAGATAAAGGATTATTGCAGGAGTATTTAAAAGCTAGTGGAGGAAAAAGGACTTCACGGGACAGTTTGCTTGAAAATATCCACATTCCATGACATTTTTGGATGTGTGCTTATGTTTCTTAGTAAAAATTCACCAAAACTACAAAATGTTTGCTAGTGTGTAATGTTTTCATATGCCTTTTTAAACAGAGAGATCTGTTGTTAAAGGGGTGCCCAACCTTTCAGTTAACTTTTAGTGTGTTATAGAGTGGCTAATTCTAAGCAATTTTAAATTGGCCTTCATTTTTTCTTCTTTATAGTTTTTGGATTATTTGCCTTCTTCTGACTCTTTCCAGCTTCCAAATGTGGGTGGGGGGTCACTGACCCCATCTAAGAAACAAAATCTGTGTAAGGCTACATCTATATTATGTCTTTACTTTTTATTCCAGTCTTATATTCAAATCAATGTATGATTGCTAGGGTAATTTACAACCTAGCAACCAGATTAGTAAACATACAAACTGAAGAGCAGCTAAATAACTGTATTAGGAATCAGTACTATAATGATCCAGTCTTTGATAATGTAAGTATAGAATGATGGTTATAATAAGTTTATAGTAAGATGACAATAGTAAGATTATAGTGATGTAAGTATAGATAATGATTATAGCTTCTACCTTCTTGCCCAATTATACTTTTGACTGGTAACTGGATGAATATGGAATTATTTGACATATTTTGCCTGTATCTTAGCTTGTGCAATCAGGTGATCATATATATGTTTTTATTTTAAGGTGAAGTATACGTATATATATACTTGTATGTGATGCAAACTAAATAAGATGTAAGGTTACGATCACTGGGTGTTGAGTGAGATCCCGTGTCAGAGGTAGATCACAACCTTTAGATCAAGTTCTTTTGATCCCTCATGTATTACAATCAGGTGAATAATCCATTTATCAGGAAAGATACACGGTTGCCCGCACTGAATTTATACCCACATTCATTAACCTTGAGCAATATCAGCAATAGATTCAAAAGAAACAGTTTTATAAAAACTTCCCCAATTCCCTATGTTCAACAGCTACTGTTTTACAAAATCATCCACTAATGAGTATCCTGTTAACTCAGTATAACCTCAGCCCCATGTTCTTTCCTTTGTGTGTGGGGGGCATTTATGCCTCTACCTTCCTAATATTTAATTAAACTAAATGATAAGCCGTATTTGCAAAGAAACATTCCCATGTTAGCTGCAACAAGGTAATTAATGTAGCCCTTGTAAGGAGGATTCTCATTTGATATTCCTTTTGTATCCTTTTTGCATCTCATTTAGAGAGCTAGGTGACACAATGGGGACACTGTATGTAATGATAAAATAGTTCTAGTTGGGGAAGGAGTTTGTTACTGCACTACTGTTGGACTAAGTGCCCCATCTTACTACTGGCAAGCAAGTACAGTTGTGAAACTGTCATTTAAAAATATTCTAGAGGATTCTTATAAAAATATCTGAGACTGATACTAAAGCAGATAAGCAAACACACAGCAATAAAAATGTAATCTTTCACTAAAAATAACAATTATGTCATGAACATAACTATCCAGTGGTGTATATAAAGTCAAATAAAAACTCATTGCACTATGCTAGCAATATTCCCTATTAGACACTGTCAATATACCAATAGACTAACTAGTTCTAATTAGTGAGATATACACACTGTAATGGGTGTGTGAAAGAAACCTACATTTTGGCAGCAAATTAAGGACAATGAACCCATCATCTGTTAACTGTCTTTTGTTCACATAATAATCCATAATATAAAAATAATAAATCCATAATATCCATGTTGCCATTGTAGGTATTTTTCAAATATTTCTATCATTCTAGGGCAACACTGAATAATCCTGAGATGTTTGCGTAAAATATCAGGCTTCTATTCTACATAATCAAATATATAGTATCATATAAGTAAAATAAGGAAGAAGACAAATATTTCTAAATATAATCAATAAAAAATCGGTACCATTTCTGAAATAGCCAAATGACTCCCCCCTCTCAGTAATCCAGTCAGTCAGTTAGGTCAAATACATCACTGTCGCATGCTCCCTTTACTTAGTTGACATAATAGAGCTACTGTACTGTTGTTGCCGTTTCCTCCATAAAAGTTTTTTTTTAAAAAATGCTGGCACCAGGGCCCCTCTTTACAAGTTAAAAAAACATTGGGGCCCCAGAGAATATTTTTTCAAAAAAAACATTGGTGGCAGGGGCATATAGAGTATTAAAATAATACATTAGTGGCTAGGGGTTTAAAAAAAAAACACATTAGTGTTCAGTATAACTCAACTCGTGGCTTCAGGACTTCAACTTCAGCTCTTTTCATGACTTTGGGTCCTTTCGCGGCTTCGGGACTTCAAATTCGACTCTTTCAGTGATTTTGGGTCTTTTTGTGGCTTCGGGACTTCAAGTTCGGCTCTTTTTGTGATTTCAGGTCTTTTTGTGGCTTCGGGACTTTAACTTTGGCTCATTTCCTGGCTTCGGGTCTTTACGCGGCTTCAGGACTTCGGCTGTTCGGGACTTTGCCGTTTCGGCTCTTCTGTGGTTCAGGACTTCAGAAGAGGTCGGCAAGGCTTTGGCACTGTTAAGGGGGGCCCGGCTATTTCAAAAAGTGCAGCACATCCGGGCCCCCCTTTAAGCCCGGGCCCGGTACAGGAGTACCCCCTGTGTCCCCCTGATGGCGGCCCAGCACAGTAGATGTGGTGTTAAACTACATCACTCTTTACTACTTCATTATGTGTACAGATATGGGAACTGTTATCCAGAATGCACGGGACCTTGGGTTATCTGCACAACATATCTTTCCGTAATTTGGATCTTCATACCTTAAGTCTACTAGAAAATCATTTAACCGTAAAATTAACCTAAAATGACTAATAATATATTCATTTGGATCAATGCAAGTACTGTTTTAATATTACAGAGAAAAGGAAATCATTTTAACAATTTGGATTATTTGGATTAAATGGAGTCTATGGGAGATGGCCTTCCTGTAATTTAGAGCTTTCTGTATAACTGATCCATTACCTGTACTGTGTAATATTACCTGTATTCATAAGTTGAATAATGAATATGCTTGTGTACAATAATACCAAACCTTTTACAACATGTAATAGTCTCATTTAAAGTTACATTCAATCCCCAGACTGCTTCCATGACTACACATCCAACAACAGTTCATATATGGGAAGAAGCACACATCCTTACATTCAAATTCACTAACCTCCGAAAGTTCAATGGACGTATATGTTGCAGCAAATACATTACATTACACAAGCCTGTGAAACCTTAATAATAAAATAAAGTTGTTATATTGCCCTACACATGAGCCCAGTATATACCTGCCATATATTAGGAAATGTAACGGGGAAGCTGGTTACCCCAACAAAAAATGTACGCTATTTTTCAGCCTATCGCCCTGAAAAAGCTAGCGTTTTTTGGGACTAAACTATTTGTTTACGAAATCCTACCTATGAAGGCAAGTCTGGCGCAAGAGGTAACGTTCAGTAAAATCTGCATCTTAGTGAATTTGCGTAGTTACATCCATTCACCAGAGTGCAAATTCGCCAGGTGTTAGACTCTAGCGGTACTTCACTCCCTATCTCCTCCACTAAGGGCGACCGTTAGTAAATCGATGAAGTACTGAAATGCCGTTACTCTGGCGAATTTTCGCCCGCGTTTGTCACTTCGCCCTTTAGTAAATTTGCCCCATAGAATCATGTGTTCATTATTCAATGTACATGCCTGGTAGTGAGAATTTTTGTGAAACCACTGGGGCAAGGATGTTAAATTGGCATTGTATATTTCTGACAAGCAGTGTCCCTCCTTTGTTCAAGGATTGTTTTCCCTGTTTGTCATTAGGGATGTAGCGAACTGTTCGCCGGCGACTAGTTCGCGTGAACTTCGACTGTTCGCGTCCGCCGAATGTTCACGAACGTCGTGCGACGTTCGCCAATTTGAGTTTGCGTTCGATTCGAATAAAAATCGTTCGACCATTCGATTCCTTCGACCACTAAAATCGAACGATTTCCATTCGTTCGAACGATTGTAAGCATTCGATCGAATGAAAAGCATTCGATAGAATGGCTTCGATCGTTCGATTCGAATGAAAATCCTTCGATCGAACGATTAAAATCCTTCGATTGTTCGAATTGAACGATTTTGCGGGTGTTCGAAGTTCGCGAACTGTTCGCATTTTTGCCGGTGTTCGTGAATGGCGTTCGCGAACAACAAAACGGCAGTTCGCTACATCCCTATTTGTCATAAATGGCCTCCTTTACACCTCATCCAGACCATCTTCTTGGTCCAAAATATGCACAGACTCAAGCATCCTAGCTTTAAAAAGTGTACCACTAATATCAGAAATCAGCACTAATATCTGGGTATATACTGGGCTACTAGAGTTTCTACATATTGTGTTTGTCCACTCATAAAGGAAAGGGACATTAAGGGGCAGATTTATTAAGGTTCGAGGTTCGAGTTGTGTTTTCCAAAAAAATTCAAGTTTTCAAGGTTTTATTTCTGGTCAAAAATAAAAATAAATTCAGTTAAAAAAATCTCAGATTTTTAAAACACCATCTAAAACCTTTTGAGGTCATGTAGGAGTCAATGGCAGAGGTCCCTTGAACCATTTGAAGATGTTAATAGCCTTCCTGATGTTGGATTTTTTGTTTGGAGGGTTTTGCCCAAAACAATTTGAGCAGTTTTTCGATTAATTCAAGTTTTAGGGTGAGTTTTCAGAGTTTTTTCCATTCCAGTTTTTTCTTAAATTAGAAACCATTTAAGTTGATAGTTCATTTGAGGTATAAAAAAACTCTATAACACGACCTCTGATAAATAACCCCCTAACATATTCCTGCTTTGTGAAGGAGAATACCACATGTGGCATACTGTTGAGTACTTCTCTGTAGTCTATGGACAGAGTTAGGAGGTTATTCTTGCTGTAGTTATTCCTGTTTAATTCTGGTACTGGATATTTTCAGAGACCCAATATTTTGAGTTGTTGGATACTGCTCTCAAAAACAATTACACTTACAAAAAACGTTAAAACAAATGACATGTCTAATATATGTATTCTGGAATTACATTTTCTTTCTTTAAGCAAAATAAAAACAGTTTGCTTGTACATTCCATTTCAAAGACGTAAATGTCATGTAAAACAAATGAGCAGTAGGAGAGGACTGAAGACCTTTCAGCAGAAATAGCCCTCTGCACACACATTGCTTGGCTTGAAGACAGTTTAGAGGACACAATAGGACACAATAGTGCAATGCCTTACTTTCATGTAGAATTGCTGCAGGTATAGTTTGGCAGGTGGTAAGACAAAGGTTAACCTGTGCCCCCTGACACCACACTGTGTACCTTGTGGCAGATAAAATGTGCACAGCCATTACCCCAAGCAGTACCAGTGCCCCCAGGATGAGTACAAAGGAGCAGAATGACCTTTAATATGTGCAGTATTTTTGGAATCTGTGTGCAGAAACTCTTCAGAACTGTTGGGACTAGGACAGTGGTGTGAGCTTAACATGCAGCTGTTGGAAGTTTGTGCCTACAATGCTAGGTACTCCCATGGCTGTGCATTAATCCATGTACTTGTACTTAAATACAGTAATATATACCGTACATTTATACAGTTTTTTTGCATAATACATTTTGTTATAGACCATCCAATTGCTTTCATTTTCCTATAACAATCTAACTAGCGCTGAAACCCATTTAAAATGCATGCACTCATATTGAAATAAATATTGATTGGTTACTTTTGTATACCAAGCTGGGACACTTTTACAAGTTGGTAAATAAGACCTACAATTATTGTATACCAAACTGGAAAAATTCAAGTTTTACTCAAACTATTCCAGAAAAACACAACTCGACCTTTGATAAATAACCCCCTAAATTTTCCAATAATGAAAGAAATTGAGTTTGCAAAAAATAAATGCATAGATGAATAAAGCAAAATAAGTATTCCCAATTTACCTTTGCAAAGAATAGGGAAAAGAGAATGATGCAATGTATGTCTCATAGACTGTCCCTTGGGAGAGTGTCAGTAGAAAAAGTAATTCTATACTTTTGTTCTCAGTATTAAAATATGCTTTCTCTTCCTTCTCAAATGAACTACTGCTATCATTATTTTATATTATTATGGCATGGATTATGTAACTGGAACATTTTAAACCTACGTCTGTGGCTTTATTTTGAAATAATAACTATGCTCTCATGTGCAGTATATGAACATTTTTGTCTATGACATATTTTCAGACACTAGGGGGCGATTGGTGTACTCCCTCCTGCATGTCAATTGCTAAATAATGGCTTGTAATGCCTTCTATTAGCATCCAGCAATATGCAACACATTTACTTTTGTATCATATATAATATGTTCCTGTCAAGTGCCCAGAAGTTTATTCTGCAGAGAAAAATATAAGACAACAGGGTGCCTGAAAAACAGACTTTGTTGAACAAGCAAAATAGCAAGGGGAAGATGATTCATGCACTTTAATGCAAAATGCAATACAGCAATATGAGTATGCAAAAATGTAGTTGGCTCTGATACATTAGTCAGAGTGTACAACTGTTCCGTAGAGAAAACAAAGGCTTTATTTGTGAGGCTTTTCCAGCTGCAAAACTAGAGCAAAAACTAAACAAGGTTATCCTTTATAAAAAAATAAAAAAAAAATCCATTATTATTAATCTATTTCTTTGCCATATCAGTTTGGCTCTCAAGCTGTTTACTTGACTTGATTATGGCTTTAGCTGCAGGTACAATTTCACTATATATATATATATATATATATATATATATATATATATATATATATATATATAAGAGTCCAAACTGGTGCACTCCACAATAAATGGTTGAATGCCTTGGTGCTGGTAAAACGTACGAATATCTAGATCTAGCCGCCCTATATATATATTCAATATTTCATTGAATATATATATATATATATATGAATAAATCCGCCATTTAATGATATGGCCAACACCAGTCTGAGTGTATTTTTTCCATAAATGACAACTGTTTATATCACAAACAACTTCACTCAGTTCTTTTGCAAAAGTTATTCCTATTGACCTCAGCCCCTACAGCAAAATTTAAAATGTCACAGCCTGTGTGTTTTTTTTTTAAATTGAGCATGATCTGCTAGAACAGGCATGTCAAACTGGTGTTTTGCAATCCCCAAACACTTCTCGTGCTTTTAATTAATTTTGGCCCCCAACCGTTTTCACTGTTTCTTGTTTGTTATAGCAATCGTTATCAGTTCTGACAATGCATTTGGGGGAATTATGTGCATTTGGTTTTAACTTGAAAAAATGACAAAAGTCTAAAGTATTAATGTAGTTAAAATATACATTTGGTAGAAAGGGGTTTGTTTACCCCATTGTGACAACCTGCCATTCAAATTGGACATGTCTGTGTTAGACCTTTAATTTACATACAAACAAATACAATACTACAAAGACCAATATGTACTAGTCTTGTATCTCCCTCTTGCCATCTCAACTGCCTCTCTTTTAAAGCTATCCTTTAAACTCCTTGAATATCTTGTTTTTTTAACATTACAACCTTTCTTCAAACTGATAATCTACTGGACAATGTTGATTCGGGTTACTGACCTGCATAATGCTGTGACAGCATCAGGTTAAGTTGAAAATGCTCTGCAGATTGCCAAGGCCATAGTACTGTACATTTGTCTATACTTATTCTGGATAACGGATCCCATACCTGTAATATACATAAATATTTATGTCAGTGGCATTATATAGCTACCATTACTTGCTTTATTATTTAACTAAACAAAAATGTAATGAATAAAATGATTTGATAAAACAATATATATTGTTTGCATTGGTAAAGTCAAAAATATCCTCAAGGCATTAAAAGAATGTTGGTAAGCAAAGCTTTCGGATTTTATTCTCACTTTGCTTTGTCTAGCATGAGTTTTGCACCTTCACAAGAAGCCACAGGCTGTAGCATATAGTAAGGCTTAAACACATTTTAGCCTATCAGGAACCAAGAAGTGTTAAACAACAACTAAAGTTCATGGGCTCAGGGCTGATCCTATCAAATGTGGGGCCCAATTGGGACCATGTTGGCGGGGCCCCTAGACAAAGTGTTGCTGGCTACTGACATAGCAAGTATTTAGAAAAATAAGGGCATACAGGCAAAAAATAGAAAGGAAAGGGGCAGACAAGGTAAGAGAGTGAGAGGGATGAAATAGGGGCACATAATAGGGGCACACAGGGTAAGAGAGAGAGGGAGAAAATAGGAGAGTTGCCTGGGCCAATTAGTTTGGGGCAGGCTGGGCCGATTCAGCTTGGGAGCAGGCTTGGTTGGATTGGGGGCAGGCAGGGCCTATCAAGGTTGGAGGAAAGCTGGGCCTAGAGTTGGGGGCAGGCTAGACCTATGGAGTTGGGGGATAGGCTGGCTTATCAGAGTTGAGGGTGGGCTGGACCTATGGATTTGGGGATGGGCTGGACTCTCAAAGTTGGGGGCAGGCCAGGCAGCATCATGTGCTGAGGGAAATATTATCTGTGCTGCCCTGTGGTGCGGGGCCCCCAGAGGTGCGGGGCCCAATTGGGCCCAATTGGTCCAATTGGCCTAAGGCCGGCCCTGCATGGGCTTGTATCACGGCCTTGAATTCAGATACAAATAACCATGTTTTTTTGCCAACAATGTATGTACTTGATGCTAGGGATGTAGCGAACAGTTCGCCGGCGAACTAGTTCGCGCGAACTTCAACTGTTCGTGTCCGCCGAATGTTCGCGAACGTCGCGCGACGCTCGCCAATACGAGTTCGCGTTCGATTCGAACAAAAATCATTCGACCATTCGACCATTCGATTCCTTCGACCGCTAAAATCGAAGGATTTTCGTTCGAATCGAACGATCTAAGCCATTGGATCGAATGAAATCATTCGATCGAATGGCTTCGATCGTTCGAGTCGAACGAAAATCCTTCGATCGAACGATTAAAATCCTTCGATCGTTCGAATCGAACGATTTTCGGATGTTCGAAGTTCGCGAACTGTTCGCGAACTGTCCGCATTTTTTGCCGGTGTTCGCGAACGGCGTTCGCGAACACATCGGCGGCGGTTCGCTACATCCCTACTTGATGCACCAATATGAATGCAAATTGATTCAGTGTGGTCTGTGATGGAAAATAATATACAAGTTGTAATATAAGCTTGTCTGTAAATGGCATCACTTCCACCAGCAATAATGACAAGTCAATTTTGGCTATGAACACAAGCCACTAAAGGAACCCTGGAATTGCTGCCAAATGTATGCTGGTGGTAATTTCAGAGTTCCCCTGCATCCTGCAACATTTCATAAGAGCAGGCTGGGTGGTCTCATAGCAAATTGCCTCTCTGAATAGTGTCATTGTGCTCTCAATTTTAAGTCCACTAAGTCCTAAGTGAGCCTTAAATTGCATAAAGGAGAATTCAATCCCTTCTTAAAAAAAAACCCTACCCTACATACATTAGACCCCCCTCCCTCCTCTCCCCCGGCCTAGCTGCAACCCCGGGTAAATGGCCCTTACTTTTTACTTACCCCTCAGTGCAGATTCTGCCTGAGGCATAGAGGTGGGTCAGTTAATTACTGTCACTTTCATTTCAGCACTTCCTACATATCACTGCACTTTTCACATTGCCCTTTCCCTGCTCAGGCTCTAGAATTATGTAGGGCAATGTGCATGGGCATTACGTTCCCCTTTCTGGTGCATACACAAGATTTTGGGGTGATACAAAATTTATCTTAATAACAGTGTCCTCAAAATGGTTCCTGCCGCTTGCTGTGATAGTGTAATTCTAAGACTGAAGGAAACAATTTAAACAATTTAAATAATACATATAGTGTAAGTAAAGTTAATTTTGCTCAGCTAACATGATAAGAAATTGGAATTATTTCTTAAGGGGACAGGTCCCCTTTAAGGGTTCTGACCAAACACACCTAGATAAAGACATATACATATATGCATAAATAATTTGAACTTTGTATACATATTCCAACTGACAAACATTAGGGGGGTTATTTATAAAAGGTTGAGTGTTAAAGTTTTTTTATACCTCAAATGAATTCAATTGAACTCACAACTCGAATAGTATCTTAATTAAGAGAAACTAGAATAGGAAAAAACAGATTGTGCAAGTTTGAAACCTGAAAACTCGAATTAATCAAGTTTTCTGATGGAAAAACACTCAAATCACTCTAATTATTTGAGTTGTCGGGCAAAACCCTCTGGAAAAAAACATCATGCTATAATCTTCACATTTTTTAAGGGAACTCTGCCTTCAGTATCATACTGGCTCACTGGGACACCAGGAAAACTCCCTGTGGGTCCAGGTGTTAGTGGGTCCTCCGGGACTATTTTATGGTCATTCCCTATGTCTTTATGGTAAAAAAGAGGCTCCATAATGGAAGAATAAAGTATAGTATGTAGAGAAAAGAGACTAGGAGAATAAAGAGGTTGAGTGAGGAGAGGAGCAACAATAATGGAAAGTGGGCTCACAGTCTAATGTTTTCTGGGCGGCCCATGGTCCAAGGTTTTCCAGTGGGCCCACCATGTAAGGTTTTCTGGTGTGCCTATAGTGTAAGGTTTTCTCATGGGCCCCTAGCATCCCAGTCCAACATTGTCTGCCTTTGACTCCTACATGAACTTGACAGGTTTTAGATAGTGTATTTTTGGATTTGAGCTACAGGTATAGCATTCATTATCTGGAAATTAATTATCAAGAAAGCTCCAAACTACAGAAAGGCCATGGCCGTAGATTCCATTTTATCCAAATACTCCATATTTTTAAAAATTATTTCTTTTTTTAAAAAAAGTACCTTGCACTTGATCCAGAGATATAATTAATCATTATAGGAAGCAAAACCAGCATATTGGGTTTATTTGATGTTGACATAATTTTCTAATAGACTTAAGAAATGAAGATCCAAATTATGGAAAGATCTGTTATCAGGAAAACCCAGGTCCCAAGCATTCTGTACAGGTCCCGAGAATTCTGGATAACAGGTCCCATACCTGTATTTCCAGGGTTGGTGTATAACAAAACTTAAAAAATGCAAGGTTTTTTTTTACCTGAAAATGTGAAATCTCAAACCTTAAAAAAAAATGCAGTGTGCAAATAACAATGGGTCTTTTTTTTCACTTTGTTCAGTGCTGTCCTTAGCGCAGGCCCTATGGCTGGCAGGTGTTAAGTAAAGGGCTGGCCTGCTCCAGGCTGAAGTGCTGGGTGAATGAGTATTAAGGGGTGAACCCTTGCACCCCTTCATGCTTTGGCGCTTCTTCTAACTTGTAGTATGTTATAGAATGACTAATTCTAAGCAACTTTTTAATTGGTCTTCATTATTTTTATAGTTTCTTCTTCTGACTCTTTCCAGCTTGCAAATGGGGGTCAATGACCCCATCTAAAAACAAATGCTCTGTAAAGCTGCGAATGTACTGTTATTGCTACTTTTTATTCCTCATCTTTCTATTAAGACCCTCTCCTATTCCAGTCTGTTATTCAAATCTTAATTGTAAAGTTTTATCAATTTAAGTGACATGTCATGAGAAAGCAAAACCAGCCAGGAATGGCTAATTGCACAGTGTGTCACAAAAAGTGATTTGAGGAATCATAACTATAAAAATAATGCCAAAAGAGTATTAGGGAAAAAAGTAGTGAGAAGAAGAAAAGAAGAGAAAGAAAAAAAAGAAACACGAGAACATGAACTTGGGGGTTTTAGCCAATGCAGTAGCACACAAGATTGCCTATATTATGCTGTAATTGCTTATGTAATGAACATATGTGATTAAATTGTCCTGCCAAAAAAAATACCAGCATGGGAAGAAAAACTATATGCCGCTAAAGATTTGTTGGGGCATAAAAGTTCACCATCTGGAGTGAAAGTTCCTTGAGAACTAGGCATCTGCTGAGGGGGTGCAGCAGGTCCCACTGTCTCCAGACTTTGTCAGAGTTGGATGCTTAATAGCGGTGTAAGGTCACTGAGTATTTCATGCATTGAATGTCCTGTATTGCAACTTTGAGTTCTGTCAGGGATGGTTGCCGTTTCTTTTCTATGGTAGGCAGCCCATAACAATTATCAGCCCCAATGCAGTTCTAAATTAGTTGCTGAGTTAAGCAACACACAGCAGGCATGCCTCCCAACTGTCCTTTTTTGTGGCGATTTTGACAGCTCAGCTCACAGTCCCGTTTCTTACTGAAATGTCCTGGATTTTCTTTTGATCTTCTGACGCCAAAAAAATATACAATGTTTCTGAAACTTAATTAAATAAGAAATTTTTGGTAAATAATAAGATAAGAAGGTCTCTTGAGGGAACTGTGACTCACAGTTTAAATGGCAATTTTACTTTCAATAGCAAAACTGTTATAACACATAAAACATGGTCCTAAAAGTCATAGAAATATGTTCAAACTTTCTATAATCCGTGTGGCCATAAAATCAGTATGGGGAAAAATGTTTATGTTTTTTGGGTGGCAGAACTTTTTGTCCCTCCTTCCATTTTTCAAATGTTGGGAGGTATGTAGAGGCAGATTAACTGGCTGATGATAAAAGTGGCCCTACTGTATACATGAAAGGGACCTTAGGCTATAAACTCTTTACTTGCCTTTTGTGTCTGGGGAAATTACAGTTATGTGATAAGTAGTTAGATAATCCACAGATGGTATACCATCACTTGGGGTACATACAATCATACCTGTGCAGTTATATGGAATTCAATAGCCCCCAAGATTATATCATACAGGGCCTACTTGCTTAAGCTTGACTTTGGGAGCTTCTGGCAGAAGGAGGTGTACTATCTGTACCCACCATGCTGGAGAACACAAGGGACTGGTGGCTGGTACTGTAAATCCTGTAAATGTTATATGGCTCATGCATATTACAGGGGCCTATGTTTATCTGTTTCTTTTCTAAGATCGCTGGTCTCTGGGAGGTGTTTTGTTACATGAAGATACCAGGGTCAAAGCATACAATCTGCTGTACCTACCATGCTGGAGAGCATAAGCACTGGTGGCATTGTACTATGGGTCCTGCATATATTATGCTACCCTGGGTGGAATAAGGTAGCATAGTACAACAGCTAACACATTTAGAGGCTGCTGCTAAGTTAAAGTTAATTCATAGTTTGAAATGAGTTACAACGAGCATGTAACCACCAGTAGTACTTTTACACTTAGGGTTACTACCACTCTGATATGGAATCACTAGATTGGGTCGTAGTCTACTGGGAAAGCTCAAGTTATATGGATGGGGTGGATGAGGGTACACGCAAGCGAGAAATTAATAGCCCCCATCCTCATGACAGGGTTATCAAGTATTATTGATGATTAGTTGTCACTACAGTGACCATAATATCAAGACTTTAGGCAAAGTGGCTGGGAGACCTAACCTTCTATGCTGGGCCCTCTGAACTGGGCACTTGCGGGTGGAGGGAGGTCTCTATAGTTAGGATGGGTTGCTAAGGAAGCAGCATGGGAAAGGGGTTGGTTGACCTTACACTCTATGCTGGGCCCTCTGAGATGGACACTTGTGGCTGGAAGGAGGCCACTACAGAGTGGAGGGGCTTCTATGGAAGAAACACAGCAAGGTGGTTTAGTAACTTTACCCTCTGAGCTGGGCACGTGCAGTTTAGGGCCTCTGAAACACCGCAGGTTGACCATCACTCCATTATTATCTAAAGAAAGTAAGTTTGGTATCCAGGATGAAATAAAATTGCCTTTGAATGTCTGTGTAAGCATCCTAGTTTAGCACATGGGCAGAATAAATGGTAATTTGTAGCAAGATAATGCTATGATTTCCTAGGTCAAGTCTCCTGGCCAATGTAATGCTTTAGTGACTTTTCATACTTTTCCAGATCTCTAGCAGTGAACTGCATGGTCTGGTATGGTAAGCAATCTACTTGTAAGTTTGCATGGCTTTAACTTGTCCAAGCAATATACATCCAGAGCAGGCAGTTACACACTTTTTAATTATTTTAAAGTATTTCAAAAAGGAATTTTTGTTTTGTATACAGAGAATGTTACAAATATGTATATCATGAGGCTATTGGCCATTTTTATTCCATCCTGTGGTACGGTATGTTTGATAAATATAAATAGTTTTTTATGTTTTACGATTATCTGTGTTTTAATTAATTTACTATGTTGTCATTTATTAAGAAATTAGCATAATGTAAGGTATGGTGGGGATGAGCCAAACCGAAGGTTTTCAGTTGGGCTTATTTTGGTGGTAGGACCTTGCCAGGGTACTGCACAGGTAAGTTTAGAAGAGGTAGAAAGGAGGTTCGCTCCTGTGACTGCACTGTGGATTGATTGATACAGACGCTATTTCTCATTGTTCTAGGGTGCAGCCTGCTTGGATTTCCTATTATCGACACACTGCAGAAGCAGATCCAGCAGCAGGGCTGCTGAACTTCTCTCATGTTGGTGGCAGAACATAGTATAAATCTCTTCAATTCTGGCTTTAGAATATTGCATTGGGTTAAGCTGGCATGGTCCTATTTATTTAATAAAATGTGAATAAATTCTGTGGCCATTTTACACCCACCTCTGTCTCCAGGTTTCATTAAGTTATATAATAATGGGGTTCAGTGGAATAGCTCATGGCAAAGGGTCAAATTGAGGAGCCCCTTTGTAATGCATTAATCTGGGGCAGCATAGAAGTAATTTTCACTCTTCATGCTTATTACACATTACATGCTTAGAGTACACATGCTTTTCTATCGTTGTGTCAGGGGGAATTCATATACAGGTACCAGTACAAGCATACACACCAATAAAGTTGTAGGTTTTATTGCGCCCAATAAAGCTGAACCTGCTCCACGGTGCCTCACTTTTGTATCAGTAAAGGTATAGACATATTAGTGTGTATGTATATTCAGTCAGTCAGAGCAGAGGGAAAGTCACGTAATGTAGAAAATGACAATAAGTAGCGTGTGCGGAAACCATTTTCGGACATCATCGCTATAAACCTGAGTGTGCCATGCAACCCTTAGGGGGTTATTTACAAGTTGTTTTTTTTGTCAAAAACTCACATTATTCTTGTAAAAAAACCTTAAATTTTTCAAGATTTATTATACACCTGTTGAGGTCCTGTATAAGTCAATGGGAGAGGCACCTATCTCAATTTGAAGTTATGGGATTTGCTTTGGGATTAACTTAATTGGGAAACAAGCCTGAAAAATTTGTACAATCTGAGTTTTCACTGGATTGTTATACTTATTACATTTAGTATTGGGGTTGCGTTTACATAAAGGTTTAATGACATTTAAGTCATTTAATTTGCACACTAACAGGGATTTTGTTGAAAAAAGGAACGGAGGACAGCTGATAACTAAGGGAGGAGGGAGAATGACTGAGGGAGATGGGAGGATGTCCGATAACTGTGGGAGGAGGGAGAATGACTGAGGGAGGAGAGCTGAGGTGCGGGTGAAGATTTCTGTGACAACAGACTTGAGACAGAGTGAGACAGAGCTGAGGTACAAGCAATGTTATATTGCATGGAGCAGCCTGACTTTTCCTGAGGATGTCCTAAAATGGTTTCCGTACAAGCATATACTGAAGCTGCAACAAGCTCTGCTGTGTGTGTTAGTTGCGGACTGCTGGTAAGTGAGAGCCCACAGCAGCCCTATTCTGCTATGCACACCTTCTTTTACCTCTCTCTCTCTTATGTCATTTGCTTCAGTTTTGCCTAGGCATTTGCAAGCAGGGAGATTTCAGAAAAGCCTTTTAGCCTTTTCTTCAGAGTTGCCTGAAACAGCTGTTACACTGCTGACAGCTTGGATATTTGTTGCAGTTGGCACAGTTTTGTGTGTTCCTTGCTCATGCAGACACAATCCTACTGGCTTAAGTTGGGTATTGTTGCAGTTACGGGGTCGGTGACTTGATGATGGACTGTCCTTGGGTAATGCTGCAGGTACTAATACTGGAGGGGGCTGTCAGCCTTTTTGCCCTGGACACTAACGCATATACTTTCCACCTTTCTAATGCATGTGAATGCAAACTCTCATGCTGTATAGCAAACATACATATCTGCATCTACATATACCTGTACTTACAAACACACTCACTTTCCTATATTTACCATATACCGTATGGACACACAAATAACCACAAACACCCTCTGCCCATCACACTGCAGCTGTATTGAAGAGGTGCAATTTATTTATTATGGAAATAATACCTGCACATACATAGATGGAGTTTCCTTTCATTGGGCATTTTGTACAGGTTTCGTTTTTGCTCAAAACCAACTATTTCTAATATACAGACAACATGATTGAAATATACTACTGCAATGTATACTCTTATACTTTACTCTTCTAATATTTGTTTTCTGCCGACCCATAAAGCCAATAAAAGTCCAATTACCTGTGCTGGTACAGTGCTGTTATTGGCAGTGCAGTTTTTGTGTGCCGAATTCATAAGCTAGAAAATATGCGTGCTAATAAAATTAGTTTATGTAAGGCTACGGTGTGAATTGAAAATCACCAACTGCTGCTGCAGTCTTGTCTAAGCTCTGGGACTGAATCAAACCTTTTATTATAGTCGCTGTAAGAGTTAAAAGACAGGCAGGAAAGTGCAGGTTGATTAATGTAACGAATAGCATGCAAAGTTTACCTTTATTAACCGAAATGTACTCAGTGGCAGGGTAACCGAAATGTACTCAGTGGCAGGGGGCAATGAGAACGTTGGATATGCATATGCTGGAGCTAGGGCATGCACTATCCATAGAAATATATGGATTAAGTAAAACTCAGGTGTTATAGCGCCTAGAGGGAATGCACAACTGACTGCATGATTTATAGTTTTCTCATGGAGCAGTTTAGGAAGCATATATAATGCTGACTGTAGCTGTTATAATTATAGCATGTTAATGTAGAAGTCGATTATTTACAGATTCTTATTACCCACAATGGGCACTGTTGCTATGTATATTTGAATGCTTTATAAAACATGTTCTAATGTATATTTTAGAATGGGAAGTAGCAGTGTTTGAGGTCTTCTGTTCTGTAAATATGAGCTACTGCAATTGGGATTTGCTTAAGAACTGTATACTGATGGGCACATGTTTTACCTTGTGTGCGGGGAGGTATGTGGTACAGATGTACTGTGCAGACATACAAAGGCAATGAAAGGCTACAGAGACATTTACAAAAATCTAATTGTAATGGGAGAACAGTTACTTTCAATATGAAAATGATAGTGGGAAAGCATTTTAAGCATCCTTTAATTGCAAGGACTGTCACAATACAAATCATAGAGAGAGCAAAATCTATGGAACAACATATACACAACCCATGAGGCAAACTATACATGTTCTGTATACATTTATCATTTTGTATGTGCCCTGGAAAAGCTTAGAAAGAACTGGACTATTGAGCAAAGCAAATGGAGCACATACACAACCCCATCTTCTGTATGACTTTTGTATTACAACTATACTCATTTTGATTTCCTAGGGTGGTTCCAGGCTCCTGTTTGCAGCAAAACCCCCTAACCCACCATTAAACCACCACCAATTGCAGTGTTCATATATTTAATATATGTACTCAGATTCTGGTTTAATAAACCTGTGAACTAGACCCCAGCTTCCCAAAGAAATGGGATGCTGCAGGATGAATTAAAAGACAGCATAACTTAACTCACAGCTAGTTTGGGAAATATTATAGATAATACATCATATACTTGAGGTGTTTAAAGTTCTGTGGCTAGTATATAATGTCTGCTATATTTCACAGTCTTTGCTGTTGATGGATAAAAATCTGGCTACCATGAAGTTAGCAATGGATTTTATATGACCTTTGCTGCAGGTTCAGCACAGCCTTCCATCCACATTGCTGCACAGTATTTCAGAAATATGACCACTATCAGAAGCAAAATGAAATGCATTGGTCAAGTGAGTGCTCGGTGACAGAAGGCATGTTTTCAAGTAACTTGCTGAAGACCAGTAAATGATAACTACAAAGCATCATTATGTTCCTTAGACATTTATGCTTTTCTTTATGGATCTTTAACTGCCCCATCAGTGTAGACATCTATCTCTGTATTCCAAAACACTTAGCCCAGCGTGAGGACAGAAACAGCAAAACACACAGTAATAATAAAGCTGAAATGTATTGTGCTGTGAAATTAAAAGAGATTATATTCTCACACGCTCGCAAATGCAAAACAGATCTTTATAAATGATTAAAGAGGTATTGTATTACCAGTATTCAAATAATAGCTTGATCGTTTTTAAATGTGCAACAATGAGGGGCAAGCAGAATAAATTGTTAAATGTGTTTTTCTATTCCCTGCTGTTCTTCTTGGATATTGCTATTATATGGCGTCAGGAGTCAGGTCCCTGATTGTCAAGTTTACAAGCTGAAGCAGGTTATGTAAACTCTAGGGGAGTATTTGTTAACGTTTGTGGTGAATAAACTGCTATCCTGAATTTTTTGAATTTGAGTTTTCCGAATTTGAATTTTCGAGATTAATCAATCAAAAAAAAAAATCTTTTTATTAAAAAGATTTGGCAACTAACACCTGGTGAGCTTCTTTAAAAATCAATAGAAGGTGTATTGCTCACATTTTTTTCTAAGCTTTTTTAAAATTTGTAAAAATGAATGGAACAGTGCATCTGTTTTTTATTTCTGCTTGCAATTTCACAATAATTGAAAAAAAATCATGTTGAGTTGAATCCTCTTTTTTCCCTGTAAATTTAGATGAAAACGTGAATTTGAAAATGTATATATGGGTATGGGACCTGTTATCCAGAATGCTCGCTACCTTTCATACTTAATGATAATTTAAACATTAATTAAACCCAATAGCATTCTTTTGCCTCCAATAAGGATTCATTTTATCTTAGTTTGGATCAAGTACAAGGTCCTGTCTTAATATTACAAAGAAAAAGAAGATATTTTTTAAGATTTTAATTATTTGATGAAAATGAATGCCAGTAATTCAGAGCTTTCTGGATAATGGGTTTCTGTATAATGGATTCCATATATGTGTGCACTGAATCTATGGTGCATACACTCAAAATTGAAAATACTTTGTGAATTGTGACTTCGAACAATGTCTTAAATATTTAATGGGATGATCACATGTTGCCGTGAATTACTTCTTGTGTGTTTTTGTAACTCTCTTTGTTCCTGTAAATAAATTATGACCCAGTTAAGTCTTCTATGAAAGATCAGTCATATGCTTTATATGTTTAAGAACTTGTGATTTAAATCTTGAAGAAACCACTTTGTTCTTTACATTAGAAAATAATAAATCCCCTTGAGGTAGATACTGTTTTTGTAATTGAATTTGTTGTATACACCGCTGCATTAACTTTTAGAGTAACTTTAGAAGCTAAGTGTTTGTGAATGATGAATGTGAAATAGCATGGAAACTGAAGAAGTGTTAGATGAAATGGATAATTAAATAAAAAAAGGATTTCTGGGGGCAGAGTTTCCTAACTCAATTCTTTGGCGGTTTGTAGCAGCATTGATTAATGTGCTTGTATCATTCATGTGCTAGTATTATTCTCCTAGCACTTGAGCTGTACAACACATCATTTTCAATGGATAACCTTAGCTCTAATAATAGATTTTTCTCCCCATTCAGTTGTGACACATAGAGATAATTAAGAATTGCCCAGTTACAAAGCAAATCTATCAAACTACAATTTATAATTGCTGTTGTGATCTTTGCACAGAGGTCATGATTTCATCTGACTGTGTAATACTAAAGACTACAATGCTGCTCATCTGGGCAGGCATTATTCATCGTATATAAGAAAAAACTTTTTATTGATTCTGGCAGTTATGACATCTCTCACTTCCCAAATGTGACCTTTAGTATTAGCAGTTATTATGGGCAAGTTCTTTGGAAATATTCATGCCCATAATTACATGTGTGACATATACCTTGCTAATGTATGTATTTCAATCATGTAGGGATGTTCCTTATATGTATGTAAATGTTATTCATTGCCATTAAAATATTGTATTTGGATTGTTTTTGACAAAGGACTTTTACCTAGTTGACCTGCAAAAATGTGGCTATGATTAATGACATAATATTGTTTCATCGTAATGATATTAGCCAGAATAATTTCCCTCATTATATGTGCAACTTTGCATTGACTAAACCATTTGAGGTCAAACAGGTCTATATATCTATAAATGGTATACGATAGCTAGTATTTAAAAAAAAAGCAAAATATATATATACTGCAGTTCACAGAAAAGTTGTTTCAAATAAAAATGTAAAATATAAAAAAAAAAAACAGTACATATTTTATTAGCTATTAGCCAGGCAAAGAAAACAAGCAGTTGAGTACATGCCTGAAAATGGAACTTGTTTAATTGCATATTTTGGCAATAAACTGACTAATATGCCCTTTTACCCTATTCAGTTTTGTCCCATCCTAAATTGTAATATGCATAATTTGTGTATTTTGGACCACCAAGCACTTTTGAGGATTACCCTCACAGACTTAACCTACATGTCTGTAGAGATCTTGTATCTGTAGTATTGTATTATCGCTATATTAGCTTTGTCAGAATGACTACCTATCCATGACTCTGTCCAATCAACTGAACATAACCTCTAGTAAGTTTGTAATATTAACAATATAGTGGTCACTAAGGGGCACATTTTTTTACAATTATATTATATAATATTATTTATTATATAATTAATAATGTATATATTATATAATTATCCTTCATAATGTTGAGTAGTCTCCCTTTCACCAGTGCCCATATTAACCTTGAATTTACTCAGATTTACCTGTTTCTAAAGTACATTTGAGGAGTCAGGTGACATCTCGAAAAAAAACTTGAGTATTGGAGAATATTTGAGAAACAAACAAAAAATGTAAGTCTCCAGTTAAAAAAATGTGAATATCTAATTCCATTGATTTTAATGGTATCCCTTTATGAGTTGATGAGATGAAATCTGGACTAGGCAATCAAGTGGAAATAGATTAGCTGCATTGCCTTATTGAACATGAATCTCTGACCTCAAGAAATGTTCCCTAACTCTATACTGATTTTAAGACTGCATCTTGTGTAGACTCACACAGTCCCTCATGGATACGGATGGTGTTGTAATGGTCGGCACCCAACACCAGAATAAACACCAGGCACCCTGGTCTCGGCTCGTGCTTCACCAGTAGTGTGACCGCCTTTGGGCCTCGGGTGGAGCCCTCGGCTTACTTGGATGCCACCTGGACTTAAACGAGAGGTGCAAGATGAGGGTTCTGGATAGGCAGAGGGGCACGACTGTAGAGCAAAGTTTTTGGACAGAAGGTCGTAATGCAAGGCGTGAGGCAATAGAGTAGTCAGATCAGGCTGGGTCGAGGCAGGCAGAAAGTCAGCGTAACAATTCAGGCCGGGTCTGGGCAGGCAGCGTTCAAAGCGAGGTCAGGCAGGCAAGGGTCAAAACCGGGTGATCAATCAGATGGGATGAGGCAGAATCGGTGTCAAATAACAGGCAAGGGTCAGGTTCCAGAGTTCAGAGTGGTAAAACAGCCAGGCAGGGTCAAAAACAGGAATCAAACAGACAAGAAGCTTAACAGCACAAAGTACAAGGCACCAGGAACAAAACCTATCACGGGCAACCATAAATTAACCAATACCCCCTTTAAATATTTGAATTTGGCGCCATTGCACACTGACGTCATACGTCAGCGCGCCTGTGCCTTTAAATATCGAGAATGCATGCGGCGCGTGCACTAGGGAGGAAGCCGGCAAGAGGAGCGGCGTGGCTGGCGTCCCCGCCGCACCACTAGACCACCAGGCTAAGAGTTCCTGAGAGGTGTCTAGTTATAGCCAAAAGGCAGAAGAATGGCCTACCCCAGTTATGAAGTCAGAAGCCTAGCTTCAGATGCTTTTTTTCTTTATCAATATACCTGATTTCTACTTTTGGCCACTAATCTTCTGTTCTTTTTTTTCCCATTGCAGCACTTGGCTGTAACCAAATTGACCAAAATGGGGAGGAGGTAATTTTGGAACAAATCCCATAAAACTCTTTTGCTTAACTATGCTATTCATGCAAGCACAACAGTTGTACCAATGTTTTTAAGGCAGCCATATTTCCAACCAACAAAGGTCCAACAAATAAATGTTACTTGAACTATTTGACTTTTTTTGGCTGTTTGATGTTTTTTGCTTACGTCAGCTTTCCAGCTCTTTGGCTGTTATCTGTAAAACAGTGGCTGCCCTGGGATTATAGAATACATCATTCTTTATCATAATGTTCACAGGGATTCATTTCTTTATTTTCTCTTCTTAGTACTCTATGGGATTTTCAGTCTTTGATGATGTAGAATGTTTCACACATTTTTATAAGCAGCACCCTAAATATTTTGATCTGCAGAATAAAAAAATATTGGACAGATCTTACCGCAGACAAATGTATATACCTAAATATATACATCTGCTGCTAAAGCAAGATAAAAATCAATTGTCTTTTTATATAAAACAAACATGAACAATAATCTGAATAGTTTCAGGTATAAATAATAAAACATTTTGCCAATATTTGCTTTTCTGTATTTGGCACAGTGCTTGTAGGCTGTATAACAATTACAGAGGCTTAAAGAATTTCTTATTGCGTTAATAATCTAAATCAGACATTTTTGCTAATTAACCTTTTATTACATTATAGGATTAGTATTTTTCTATTTGAACATATTAATCTAGGTAATGAGAAAATCTTGAGCCAAGACAGAATGATAAACTTTCCACACTTAATAGTTATTCTATTGACTAGGCTTACTCACAGACAGTAGAAAAAATATTTATTGTCAAAAGTTCTATTCACATTTGGAGGGAAGTAAAACTCTGGAGTAACTTTACCCGAGATTTCTAACCAATATTACTGAATTAGTAACTAATTCTTAAGTAAGACATAATTCTGATTGGCTGCTGTGGTTTATTACTGCACAGTGTATTTCACTTTTTGTGAATTCACTCTGTTAAGTTATTTCTAGCAAAGTATCAAAAAGTGTGAAATTATTTTAGTGTGAAGTGTGAATTATTTCAGTAATGATCTACATGCATTTCCACTTATTATAGGTAATGCTACTGTTTGTCAAAGTTAATGAGCAGTAGCATGTATCTAAAAGATTTTCCTGTGTGTGCTCTTTGATGTTGCCTGTCCTTTGGCTTTGGCCATCTCCCCATTGCCAACACCCCACCTACTAATCAATGTTGCCAGTTAATACTTTTATATAGGATTATTGAATATTAGTTAAACTAACAAGAATGTTTTAAAAGGAGAGAAATAAGGATTTCAGAAGGGATAGAACAATAGAGACAGAAACATGAATAGTTGTAAAAATGTATAACTATACTTTCTCCACTTAATTAGCACTAGCTAAATATAAAGCACCTCTTTTACAATGTATCAGGGAATGTATTAAAAAAATTGCAGCATTTTCTGTTTTTTGCTCTTTGCATCTTGCTATGTGATTTGCACTGACAGGCACAAATATTTGCATTCCTGGGAAAGAGAGTATGCAGAGCTGCATGGGTTCAGCATTCACTGCATATAGGATGGCCAGTAGGTGGGTGGAATTGATAATCCCTTGGAGCTCTCCCCCAACCCCTTGAACATTGGTTAACTGCCCCTTAGCACTTTTGCCTTTGCCATTAGTAAATAAGTGCTTAAGAAAAAACAATTAAAGAACTAAACCTCCATTTTGTTGTTTTAAATTCTAGCCCCCATGCACAGCTGCCTCCAACCTCTTTCTCTCTTTGTTATACACAAAATATGTATGTGTGTGTTTAAAGACATGTTCTTTTCAAATGCCAGTTGTTTGGAGCAGTGCTATTTGAAATGCATCAGGAGGGAGGGATTAATCGGGTTTGCAGTCAAGAAGGGATCTTGCCATGTAATATGGTATGGGATCTATTATTATTAAAATACAGTATAAGGGGGCTGGTGTTTTCTGCATAAGGGGTTTTTCTGTAATTTCACTCTAGTCTACCGAAAAAATTGAAACATTACTGTACGGATACAGAGGGTTAATTCCCCTCTGTTCCTTAAAATGTGAAACCACATAGTGTAAATCTCCTGCCTATGCAGCTACAGGTTCAACATAGAGTGAAGGGAGGGGCTAGAGCCTTTTTCCTGTGGAGTGTATCTGGCAGATACTGGAGGGTCTCACAAGGTGTCGCTGCTGCTCAACTGAGTTGATATATGCAGAGCCATGTGCTCACAGCCATTGCTGATTTACCTTCACTGAGGACAGAGTGGAATAAGAATCTGGCTGCAAAATGTAAGGGGCAAAAGCTGGAGGAGCCCCATGATGACTGGGGTGTGGCAGCCCCAAGCCTGGGAGCTAAACCATGAGGGTCTGAAGCTCCTAAATGCAAAACTGGACTTTTACATGCTCGCACTATGAAGAGTGCTGGGAGCTATAGTTCAGCAGCAGAAGATAAAGCAAGTTATGTGCTCGGCTAGAATAGCTAGGAGCTTCTAAGTATGTCATGTGGATGCCAGTTCCAGCTCTGGATGAGCCTACCCATCTGTGTGAAGCCCCTGGGTGACTTTGCCTGAGGGAGGGTAGAGAGAGAAAGGATCCAGCGTGTCACCTGTTTGTGAACAGGCTTTGTTGTTGTGGCTGCCACGTGGGAGCTAATTACCTCTGTCCAGCCAGAGAGGTATTTGAGCAGGTAGCGCTACCTGGGGAATGAATGCTCTTTGGGGAAAAGGTACTCTTTGTTTGCCAAGAGTGGAGTGGGAGACTTTGCCTGGCAGGGAGGTGCCAGGATTGGACTGCTACAGGTTCCCCAGGGTAATGGGTCATTGTTATTTGAATGCATATTTATGCCTGCACTTTCTCTTTATTATAAAGTTTATATTTGTTATACAGCACTGTGTGTGTGTTTGAATGTTTTCCTAATGGAGCCACCCGCAGGTATATTCCCAGATTCCATTAGGTAGAGGCACTGCCATGAGAGGTAATTCCCAGTACCTTTTTACCTTGCAAAGGGGACTCGGGACCTGGTTTATGGTAAAAATGTACAACCTTGCCCAACTGTTTTGCTATCAATGTGAATTAGGCTGGTAAAATGTCACCTGGTTGTAGGGTTGCCACCTTTTCCCCCGGTGGAGACCAGGCGGGGCCGTGATGGGGAGGGCACGGGTCATGAAATCAAGGGGTGGGGCTATGACAAGCCTTATTTGGCAAACCGGACAGGTGGCAACCCTACCTGGTTGGCAACCCTATATACAATTTGATCAGCATTTTAGGCCTTTATTAATCCCTATTTTGGTCAGTCCTGTCTTTATCTATATACCCAGTGTGTTTGAATGTTTTCCTAATGGAGCCACCCGCAGGTATATTCCCAGATTCCATTAGGTAGAGGCACTGCCATGAGAGGTAATTCCCAGTACCTTTTTACCTTGCAAAGGGGACTCGGGACCTGGTTTATGGTAAAAATGTACAACCTTGCCCAACTGTTTTGCTATCAATGTGAATTAGGCTGGTAAAATGTCACCTGGTTGTAGGGTTGCCACCTTTTCCCCCGGTGGAGACCAGGCGGGGCCGTGATGGGGAGGGCACGGGTCATGAAATCAAGGGGTGGGGCTATGACAAGCCTTATTTGGCAAACCGGACAGGTGGCAACCCTACCTGGTTGGCAACCCTATATACAATTTGATCAGCATTTTAGGCCTTTATTAATCCCTATTTTGGTCAGTCCTGTCTTTATCTATATACCCAGTGTGAAGGCTGCTGTTCTCAATGTATTGTTGATTTATACTGAGGTTGTAGCTCCCTACCATAACATAGTTGCATAGTTAAATCAGGTTGAAAAAAGACCAAAGTCAAGCAAGTTCAACCCCTTCAAATGAAGCCTAGTGTCCATACATATACAATCACACCAACCCCTCCATACACTCACATAAACTATATATATAACTATACCTATACTAATTGTAGATTTTAGTATCACAATAGCCTTGGATATTATGCTTGTCCAAGAAAACATCCAAGCCCCTCTTAAAAGCACAAACAGAATCAGCCATCACTTTTAAACACTTTAAGTTACATTCTATAAACAAATCCTTGTTTTCTTTATTTATTGCGTTATTATATAAATAAACAACAAAGCTCAGCCACAACAACAAAGCTCAGATGCACAGTTATATAAATTTGCTCACTGTGTGCCTTTCTACAGTGCAGCAACAATTATCAAATATGTCATCATCAAGTTTTGTATGCAACTGTAAATGTATCAGTAATATTAGAGGATGATGACAACGCTATAATATTTATAAATATGTATCTAACTTTACTTTAAAATTCATAGCAAAGGTGATGCAACCAACTTAGCTGTTAACTCCTTCCTACTGCCATGCACATATACAGTGCATATATTCTAAGAAAAACAAATGGTTGATTTAACAAAGATCGATATGAAAATGTATTTGCATCTTTAGAAAAGCTCTTTTCCTGTAAATTAATTATGCTATTTATCAAATTCTCTTGCTTGCTTGCTCACATTCAGGAGATCAAAGCAACTAAGATTCATTCAAACCAATGGCTGGACATTCCATTGATATAACCTAGTGCAGTTAGCCATCTATGCTCAGTAATATGTCTCGTTATATCCTTTGGGCCATGCAATTTGGGACAGCCACTCTCAGCTCTAACCTGCACATTTCAAGCATCAACGCCCTTAATCATAGGTGGTAACACCCGAAACACCTAAGCCTTTGGTCTGGTGTTTGCCTATTTTTAATGGACAAAATAAATATGGCAAATTCTAAGCAACTTTTCCTTTTTCTGATTCTTTACAGCTTTCAAATAGGAGGGGGGGGGGCACTGACCCCATCTAAAAATCAAATGCTAATTAATGTTACAAATGTATTATTGCTATATTTAATGAAACATCTTTCTAGTCAGGCCCTCTCTGATTCATATCCCAGTCTCTTATTCAGATCAATGCATGAATTGGAGCTGCTCAATAAAAAGCTATAATAACTCAAAAAAATAAATAAAAAAAAAATTAAAACCAATTGCAGACTGTTTAAGAATATAACTCTCTACATCATACTAAAAGTTAACTCAAAGGTAAACCACTGCAGATAAAATACAGCTTGTTATTTTAATGTGTTCTGCCAATGGAATGTGTCCTCATATTTGTTACATTCTGATCTTTCAAAGTTCTTGCCCTTTTCATGTTCCTGCCATGCTGACTCGAACAGCTTAAAAAACATCCCACATTCTAATTGGCTAAACAGAGCCTACACTCCTCAAACAAAAGGCTCAAAAACAATAGCTGCTCAAATTCATGAAGGACAAAACAGATTAAGCTTGAAATACAATTAAATGGCTATACCTGGAAAAAGCCTAATTAATATCCATCCAAATTTTTAACTTTCGCTAACAGCTGAAACACCATTTTTCCCTCTTAATTAAAATATTTGTATTTTAGTAGCTGCTTCTTTCACTATAAGCACATATTATATAGGATATCAGAAATAACTGTGGTTATATAACTTGTATAAAAATACTGCAGCTGTTCTGTAGTCACTAACTCCCTCACTGAATTTTAATAAAATTTATGGATAAAATCTTTTTGTAGTAACTAAGTTTGGCTTTGAATGGCTTTGCAGAAGAATGCAGTCTTCTCTTAATGCTGGCAGTGGTAAACCCATCTTAAATTAACTTAAATTACTCGTCCCAGGCCTAAATTAAAATAAGTGACTATAGTAATGTTTGGGGGGGTGGACATGTCAGAAGAGAATTATTCATTAATGCAACTTTCAGTTGAATACTTTATTATTTTATGGTACAGTAACCTCTTCCCCACTGTTAGTTAGACTTAGAATAGTATGGATATGATTATTTTCTAGTTAAGGACCCCTGAATATTTGACTATTTTTGACTCATACCTAATACAAGTAGATTTTGTATACAGTTTTCTAATAATTTTAGCTTACTAAAGCAAATAAAGTTCTGTCATGCAGAGGCAATTAACAGGCATTAACTCAAGGGATGAAAACATAATTATGCCTCTTTATAGGTCCCTGGTGAGGCCTCATCTGGAGTATGCAGTGCAGTTTTGGACTCCAGTCCTTAGGGATATAAATGAGCTGGAGAGAGTGCAGAGACGTGCAACTAAATTGGTTAGAGGGATGGAAGACTTAAATTATGAGGGTAGACTGTCAAGGTTGGGGTTGTTTTCTCTGGAAAAAAGGCACTTGCGAGGGGACATGATTACACTTTACAAGTACATTAGAGGACATTATAGACAAATAGCAGGGGAACTTTTTACCCATAAAGTGGATCACTGTACCAGAGGCCACCACTTTAGATTAGAAAAAAAGAACTTTAATTTGAAGCAACGTAGGGGGTTCTTCACAGTCAGGACAGTGAGGTTGTGGAATGCACTGCCGGGTGATGTTGTAATGGCTGATTCAGTTAATGCCTTTAAGAATGGCTTGGATGATTTTTTGGACAGACATAATATCAAAGGCTATTGTGATACTAAACTCTATAGTTAGTATAGGTATGGGTATATAGAATTTAATTAAAAGTAGGGAGGGGTGTGTGTATGGATGCTGGGTTTTCATTTGGAGGGGTTGAACTTGATGGACTTTGTCTTTTTTCAACCCAATTTAACTATGTAACTATGTTATGGTTGTTATATTGCCCCTTTTATTGAAATTGTAACTATGTAACCTGCCTTACCTGTCTCTGATCTGGTATTGGGCAACAATATACATAGAGTATATCCCTTCTTATTCTCTGTTCAGCATTGCCCAGTGTCATGGGATTTACATGGGATTTTGTTTGTTTTTGCATTGGCACGCACTTTATAGCCGTCAACTTAGCAGCCAATTGAAAGATAGTTTATATAAAATGAATTGACATATAAAATAATCTTATCCAATTGGAATACATATTTAAGTAAATATTGCCCTTTTACATCTCTAGCCTTGAGCCACCATTTTGTGATGGTCTGTGTGTTGCCTCAGAGATCACCTTACCAAAAATACTACAACTCTAATGGTAACAGGAAGTGTGGAAGCACTAGACATAACTTTGTCTGTTAATTGGCTCATGTGACCTAACATGAATGGTTTGTTTGTGCGCACAGTGAATAATATGATCCCAGGGGGCAGCCCTTATTTTTTAAAATGGCAGTTTTCTATTTATGATTACCCAATGGCACATACTACTAAAGAAGTATATTATCATGAGGATGGTTTATTTACATGAAGCAGGGTTTTACATTTGAGCTGTTTTATACAAAACTTTTTATAGAGACCTACATTGTTCGGGGGTATAGTTTTGCTTGTATTGTGCAATGAAAATATGCGCCTCAAAGCAGATGCTTTATCCATAGAACAAAATCATATCCTGTTTGGAATACCTTTTTATCATTTGGATGCAATTTTTCAGACTGCAGCTATGTGGGCTGTCTCCTCCCTTACATGAACTACAATTCACAATTTACTAATTTTTCTAGCAGTGTGCATAGGAGTAACATAATGCGGGACAGGCCCAGAGACTTGCAGCTTGTAATTATTTTCAAATATTATGAAAAAGAAATCTGCACACAGACACATCAGCAGCGCCAAGTCTTGTAGCAGAAGCTCATTTGTCAGCAATGTAATTTGTAATGTACTCATTTCCTATTAGTGACACAGCTTAGTGGTTTGCAGTAGAATACTACTTGTAACCATCTAACTGAGCAAAGATTACATGAGTTCTCTTTCAGGTCTGGTGACTGTGAAGCCACAAGCAATAAACACGGTACCTTCTTCAGATGCAAAACTACAGCGAAACTGATGCATTAGAAGGCAACAATAGTCAGAAAGCATGACAATAGCATATAATTATTTCTAAGCCTCACAGCAATTGTTATAGCCCCAGCACCTCTATTACTGAAACTAAAGTAATACATCTGAAATATATCAACAGAATTTTCTGGTATGTTACTGCTTTTAAGAAGATTTTGTGGTTTTCAGGCAAAAATCTGAAAGAATCTGAATTTTTGGCAGGAAATCCAAAAAATGTGTATGATTCAAATTTTTCGGACATTTTTTTTGATTTTTTTCACACACTCAAAATTTTCAGGGAAAAACACACTCAGACATTTTTTTTATAAATTCGGATTTTGACAAATATCCCCCTTAGTGTCACCTAAGCAGTGTTCTACACGGGGGGTTTTAGACATAGTGTATTCATTTGTGAGCAGCAATGCCAATATTCAAGAAAGTACTCTGGTGTATTATTCACTTCAAGGGGTGCTAGCAATGTGGTGCTTTTAAAAGAGAAGGAAAGGTTAAAATTAAGTAAGCCTTATTATAAAGGTCCACCGAAAGAAACACTGCAGACTTCCTGTCTTCAGCTTAAAGGGGAAGGAAACCTAGTCGGCGCAAACCCATCACCCCCCCTCCCGTTTGTTGCCCGTCTTCCCTCCTCCCCCCTGGCCTACCCGTCCCGCTGGGCAAATGCCCCTAACTTGTTACTTACCCTTCTGCGCAGGTCCAGTCCAGGGAGTTCACAGACGACATCTTCTTCCACGCGATCTTCTTCCTGCTGTGAACGGTGTTTTGGGGATCATTTCGCCGGTACGGATCTACTGCGCATGCGCCAAAAGTCACGCGCATGCGCAGTAGATCGTACCGGTGAAATGATCCTACTGCGCATGCGCCGTTCAAAGCAGGAAGAAGATTGTGTGGAAGAAGATGTCAACTATGAACTCCCTGGACTGGACCTGCGCAGAAGGGTAAGTAACAAGTTAGGGGCATTTGCCCAGGGGGACGGGTAGGCCAGGGGGGAGGAGGGAGGGTGGGCAACAAACGGGAGGGGGGTGGGGGGTTTGCGCCGACTAGGTTTCCTTCCCCTTTAAATCTCCTTGCCCCGGGTGTGAGCATGCTCAGTTTGCCCCTCTCCCCTCGCCTCCCCCTCCCTCCCTTCTCTGCTGTAATCTGAGCCCAGAGCAGGGAGAGACTCAGGCAGGAAGTAACGTCACACCAAGCTAATACTGCAGCTGCTATCCTATACAAACAGAGAGCTTCTAGAGCTTGTTACTCGTGTATGATAAAGCATTCTAGCTTGCACAATTATAGCTAATCTATTGGCAATAAAATGCCTCTGTGGCTTTCTTTCTCCTTTAAGGCCACATCTGTACCTCTGCTTGTTGAAAAGGGCATCTGTACCTATATTACTCTTTATTCTGTACTCTGTTCTTATTACATTCGCAACGTGTTTTGCACACAGTGTTCCTTTTATCTGATGCAATCTGTGACCTGTGCACATCAGAACACTGACATCAGAAATTATACCTTTTTGTAATAACATTGTCTTTGCATGCTATTTATAATTTTCCAGTAAAAGTATTTTCCCAATGCTTTTACGTTACATATCTGATCCATGTTCCTGTATGAGGGGACTGCCATATTTGTGCAGCTGTACTTAGAAAGCAAACATATTTGCAAAAAACGATCAATGTGACCTATAGCTAACTTTTAGAGATTAATATATTTAGAGGGTATGTTAAATTTTAGTTTTCAAGGTTTTTTTTTGGTCAAAAATCACATTTTCGTGTTTAAAAAACCTACATTTTTTCGAAAATTATTATACCCTGACCCTGGAAATAGCTGGAATCCGAAAATACACCATCTAAAGCCTGTCAAGGTTATGTAGGAGTCAATGGCAGAGGTCCCTTGAACCATTTGAAGATTTTCAAATAATTTGAGTGATTCGAGTTTTTTCCCACAGAAAACTCGATCAATTCGAGTTTTAAGGTTTCACAACTCGAACTCAGAGAATCAAGGTTTCTCCATTCCAGTTTTACTACTCGAGTTGTGAGTTAATTCGAGGTATAAAAACATTCCACTTTTAATAAATAATCCTTTAAATGTACATTAAAGGAAAACTATACCCCCACAATAAATACTCAGGCAACAAATTAAGTGGCATATTAAAGAATCTTACCAAACTGGAATATATATTTAAGTAAATATAGCCCTTTTACATCTATTGCCTTGAGCTACCATTTTGTGATGATCTCTGTGCTGCCTCAGATATCACCTGACCAGAAATACTACAACTCTAACTGTAACAAGAAGAAGTTTCGAAGCAAAAGACACAACTCTGTCTGTTAATTGGCTCATGTGACCTAACAAGTATAGTAGATCCCAGGGGGCTGCCCTTATTTTTTTAAATGGCAATTTTCTATTTATGATTACCTAATACTACTAGAGAAGTATATAATTATGAAAATGGTTTGTTTACATGAAGCAGGGTTTTACATATGAGCTGTTTTATGCAATATCTTTTTATAGAGACCTACATTGTTTGGGGGGGTATAGTTCTCCTTTAATATTTTGAAGAGTAGTTTTTAGTGTCAGTTTCACTTTAAAATGGTACATTTATGTCACAATAACAGCATGACTCATTAAGGAGCACTTTAACTTTAACAGGGTGTTTTCAAAGAAAAAAAAGTGTCGTCTCCAGTTGATCAAGTCCCAGTAATTACATAACTTGTTTTTTTTTAAGTCTCCGTATGCCTATATATTACTGTATATTTTATACAGTATAATTTAGAAAATAAGAATAAGCGGAAACTGCACACTAAGTCAAAATAGCAAGAAGGGAGTTAAGAAGCATGAAACATTTCCACAGCATAACCATGTTTCATTCCTGGAGGGACTTAATCACAGGCTTTCAGTTTACATTTGCAGGTGTTTCAAGGCACCTATGTAGGAACAGATGCTGAGTGTATTTTTGTTGATGTTAGTACTTACGCATTTCTAGCAAGGTTTCACCAAGGCTGTTTCAGTTGTGTCTATCCCCCTTGGGTTCTCTTAGGTTTATAGGTTCATAGAAAATATCAATCACAGGACTTCAGAAGGATGCCAATGAGGGGCACCCTATGAACCTCTTTTAGAATCGTATCTCATACCTTCACCTTATTTTTCCTTTCATAATTTGTAGTTATTACAGCTGTCTATGGACATTTCCTGTATGCCTTAAGTATACAGTAAATCTATCTTGTTGTTTGCAATGGAGCCAATGGAAAAGTAAGCCAACAGTAAGCCATACTAACAACAGAAATTGAAGTGTAAAGAGAAACAGAGAAATAATGAGGTGTGAAATAGTTACATTACTTACAAGCAGATGGAGATGCAAAGAAATGCTCCATAGACAGAAGCATGTGAGCACACACGCCTGTTACCCATATACCTTAAATTGTATATTTGGCAATACATAGTAAATTGATTTTCCAGTGAAGACGGTAATCTGCCCTGGAAGTGTGCACTATTAAAGTAACTAATCTGAGTAGATACTTCCATTTTCCCAGCTGTAGACAAATTCTTTTTCTACTCTTTACTAGGGATGTAGCGAACTTTTCTCCGGCGAACTTGTTCGGCGAACTTCGACCGTTCGCGTCTGCCGAATGTTCGCGAACGTCGCGCTCCGTTCGCCAATTTGGGTTTGCGTTCAATTTGTTTGACCATTCGACCGAATTCCTTCGACCGCTAAAAATCGAACGATTTCCATTCGTTCGAACGATTGTAAGCATTCAATTGAATGAAAAGCATTCGTTCGAATGGTTTCGATCGTTCGATTCGAATGAAAATCCTTTGATCGAACGAAAATCCTTCGATCGAACGAAAATCCTTCGATCAAACGATTTTAGCGGGTATTCGAAGTTCGCGAACTGCTCGCGAACGTTCACATTTTTTGCCGGTGTTCGCGAACGCCGTTCGCGAACATCAAATCGGCAGTTCGCTACATCCCTGCTCTTTACAATTTAAACAGCTTTTCAAAACTGGTTGAAACACAGTCAGTGGTGCTGAATATACAGTGTCTGCACAGTCAGAGGCTCAGGCTTTCTTGCAAGTGCCTTTCTGCACTAGAATATATTGCAGACTTTGACAGACACTTGCTATAGGAAAACATTCATTCAGAGCTTTTTGTGCTAATGTCCCTTGTAGCTAAAGATGAAAAAAAGTTGGATTTGGATACAAGTTTGCCTTTATTTTATAAGTATGTATATTTTAAGTATGTTCCTTAACTATTCTTACTCAAATGACATATTCCAGCTCACTTTTGCATACTAGGGTTGAAGGATTACAAGAGTTAAAACATGATGTGAGCTGCAGTTCAGCAACATCTTTTGTAATGTTAAAGTAACATTGCATAATTTCATCTTATGTTTGTGCCTTGAATGCACTAATGCATAATGTTATTTCTAATTAATGTAAGAATGTAATTTCTTAATTTTTTTATTTGTTTTCCTTAGAATGGAATAGTAGTATAAAATAGAAAATAACAATGGAAAAATACATTATTTGTGGGGTAGGATTAAAATAAATATACCCCTTAGGGGCAGATTTATCAAGGGTCGAATTGAAATAATTAGAATATCGAATTTAAACTTTTTTCATTGAATTTGGGTATTCTGCGGTCGAAGTAAAATCATTCGATCGAACTATTAAATCCTTCGAATGGAACGATTCGAACTATTTTATCGTACGATTGAACGATTTTACTTTGACTTTAAAAAACTTAGAAAAATGCTGTAGAAGGTCCCCATAGGCTAACATAGCACTTCGGCAGGTTTAATTTGGTGAAGTATTGAGTTCGAAGTTTTTTTAAAGAGACAGTACTTTGATTATCGAATGGTCAACTATTCAAACTATTTTACTTCAAATCGAATTCGAAGTAAATTTGAAGTCATAGTATCGAAGGTCGAAGTATCCAAAAAATTACTTTGAATTTCAAATTTTTTTACTTAGAAAATTCCCTCCAATTCACTTCGACCCTTGATAAATCTGCCCCTTAGTATTCCTGGGGCAACCCAATGCAACCAATAAGATGTTTGCTTTCAAACAGATTAGCAGTAACTTTTACGTGCTGATTGGTTGCTATGGGCTAATGCTCCGGGACAAACTTTGTGCCTTTTATTACATAACCCTCATAGTGTTTTGTGAAGTTATAATGCAAAAACATTTAATTGCAAAAACATTTGTATAAGCAAGATCTTTTTCTTCTCTGCTGGTACAGGTATGGCATCCATTATCCGGAAACCCAATTTTCAGAAAGCTCTGAATAATGGGAATGATATCTCCTATAGACTAAATAATCCATTTTTTAAAAATCTATTTCCTTTATCTCTGTGATAATAAAATAGTACATTATACTTTTATCTAAACTAAGATATAATTAATCTTTACTGGAGGCAAAACCAACCTATTGGATTTATTTAATGTTTAAATGATTTTCTAGTAGACTTAAGGTATGGAGATCCAAATTACAGAAAGACACATTATTTGGAAAACCCCAGGTCCCGAACATTCTGGATAACAGGTCCCATACCTGTATATTGTGTGTGTGTCCCTTCATCCATTGCCTTTGCTGTGTTAAGTGGTTTACACAATGCATTTGTGCACAGGACTCACCTGCTATTGTGGAACATTCCCATAAAAACATGTAGCCTCAGAGCAAATCCTTTATAGCATTACAATGCAAGCAGGTTGCACATTTCTGTGCCGTTTATTGTAAATAAGTCCTAACATGCCATGTCATTTTTAATAATGATCTAGATGTAAACCTGTATTAATGTACAGTGTGTAAGTCACTTCTGCAAATCACCTGATTTTAAATAGAAAATTATAATAGGGTGTATGATCTATTAAAGTAACCAAATCACAGGAAAATTGTCATACCCAAATGGTATCATTCTTTAATTTGTCAAAACATGGCATATATTATGTTTTCATGCCAGCAAAATTAAAATAGCAAGTCATGTGATAATGGTGATATCTTTCATTTATCAGTAAAGGGCAGAACACTCTACACATCAGTTCATACAGAGGACTTGAATATTTAGCTGATGTTTTTGGCCTTCTTGAAGCCATGAAATAAACTGTGAATTCCTGCAGCACCACCAGTGCATTGGTACTGCAACTTCTGTGTATACTGTAGCTGTACAGATATAGGGGCAGATTATGCTTTAGGATCCCCCAGTCTATTATGTTCCCCATTTATCAAAGCAATTCTCATTGTCAGGCATATTTGCCTTATAATCAGGAAGAGTTTTTATTAACACAAATTCACAAATTCTATTTCTTTTCTTACTCAATGGAAAGATAAATGTATTATTTGATAAAGTCCTTTTTCAACATTCCCACACTTAAAGCAATAAAATTATAATTCTGCACAGCATCCCTGCTATATAACTTCATTTGTGTTTGTTGTTTCATGGTGTGCAATAATATAAAAACCATAAATATTTCACTGGTATGAAAAGGGTAAATATATGTTTTATGAATTTCGACTACATGAAAAAGTAATTCTAAAGAAAGCCTTGAACATTAATATTTTAATGAGCTAGCACAGATGTTTGTGCCAATGAGAGAGACCTTAATGGATGCTGCAATTATCCGCAAGGTCCTAGTAGCAGAGCTCCTGGGCACACTTTGGCTTGATGTTACTTGAAGTGGCAGCTAATGTCCTGCATTGCAGGAAGTGTTTCGTTGCATCTAGGGAATAAATATTGTTGGTTTCGTTTCTAGCTCTAAAAGACCCACAAGGCCCACAATTGCTATTATGTGTTCTGAGTAACTGCATAATCAAATCCATTGTTTTTTCTCTTTATTGCTGCTCAAAATGAATGCTTTTCTTTGCTGTGCCCCTGCTGTTTGGGGAAAATGAGCAAATGGGTTTTCAAGTCTATTTTGCTCTAATAAAGAACAATAAATCTGTTGTTGCCCTGCAAGTTGTAGCAGTGTGTGTATATGTTTAAATATACTGGATAAAGCAAGTACAAAAGTATCATTTGTTATACCATGTGATGTATGGATAATGTTCTATATATATATATATATATATATATATATATATATATATATATAGAACAAGGAAACCATAGTTTTGAATGTGCTTGTATTATTTACACAAAAGCTTTAGCTTTGCACCTAAGGATCCAGATATAAATGTAAAAAGAATTCAGGGTAATTTATGCTGAAACTATAGTAAATCCAACTCTCACTGTATGGTTATAATGCCGTTACATGTGTACATCCACAGAAATACAGGGCTGTGTTTCTAAATGAAGTAGGAAGTCATCCAGAATGCTTGGGACCTAGGGTTTTCTGAATAGAAGATCTTTTCCATTATTTGGATCTTCATACTCAAGTGTACCAAAAAATCATTGAAACATTAAGGGGGTTACCTATTAAAATCTGAATTTATCTCATATTTTGTTTTAAAAAACTCCCACATACAAATTTTAGCTTTTTTATTAATAAAAAAAACTTGATTCAATCGGATTGCAGATAAACTCAATAAAATTGAGCCAAAACCTGATTTGCTCAAATTTTTTAGGCTTTTTTCCTGAATTGGACAAATTGTACGAGTATTTACCCCAAAAAGTCGAATTTCTGGCTAAACCCAGTGCAGATCACAAATAATTGAAGCTAAAAATGCTACACTTGGGGTCTATTTATTATGCTTTGTAAAATATTATTTTCTTTTTCTGTGTAATAAAAAACAGTACCTTGTACTTGATCCAAACGGAGATATAATTAATCAGTATTGGAGGCAAAACAAGCCTATTGGGTTTATTTAATATTTAAATTCTTTTTTTTTTTAGTAGGCTTAAGGCATGAAGATCCAAATTACGGAAAGATATATTATCCTGAGAAACCCAGATCCCGAAGATTCTGGATAACAGGTCCCATACCTGTATTGTTTTTTTTGCATCAACAAAATTTACACAGCATGAAAAATAGCCCCCCCCCCTTATATTTTTGGTTTCTGTAGCAGTTAAAAGCAATTAGTGAAGATCTAAATATATAAGCAGTGAAGATCTAAATAGCAAACATTTACACATTTACAATGCAAAGCTGATTATAATTAGTTGTAATTGGTTTCAATAATTAATAACTTAACTTAGTGTATCATAGTGTATTAACTTAGTGTATATATATATACACACACACGGATGGAACCTGTTATCCAGAATGCTGGGGACCTGGGGTTTGCCGGAGAGCAGATCTTTCCGTAATTTGGATATATATACCTTGTCTTCTAGAAAATCTAAACCCAATAGGCTGGTTTTGCTTCCAATAAGGATTCATTATATTTTAGTTGGGATCAATTACAAGGTACTGTTTTATTATTACAAAGAAAAAGGAAATATTTTTTTAAAGATTTAGATTATTTGATTATAATTGAGTCTATGGGAGATAGGCTTTCTGTAATTTGGAACTTTCTGGATAACGGGTTTTCAGATAACCTGTATATAAATATACTGTAGATCTGAAGTGTCTTATTTGGAAAACGGATGGCAATTTATTTAGAATACAGTTACTCTAAAAACGAATATATGGATTGGGTTTCAATAATTGAGTGCTGTGTTCTGTAATGCTACAAATTTGTAGTTCTTCTAAAGATATGCCATCATTCTTGAAAATTCATTTAGCAAATGTTTTAATGAATTGCCTAAATAAACTTTTTTTTTTTGTAGTTTTAATGAGGTTCCATGTATCTGGGTTAACCGTTGCTTCAAAGTCACCATTGGCCACTTGAAGCTTCTCCGGCAGTGAATGACTCCCTTTCATTATCATATATAATCTTTACTTAGGGCTATGTGGGTTACCCTGTACTGTTGGATAGAGCAGTAGAGAAGTATATTTAATAACCACCTAATCAGGAGTTTAGGACCATTAGAAACAATATTGGACATGTCGATAAAAGCTTCTCGAAAAATATATACACAATTTTGGTTATACCACATTGCTGCTAGTACAGCCAAGTTATTTCTTTCTTAAAGGGCTGCAATAATCAGCCAACTCATTTATAGTTGTTGTGTATATTGCTGTAGTCAGCACATGCTTCTAATTCCAATAGATCTTTATGACTTCCAGTGCTTTAGTTTCCTATCCCTGAGGCACAGATTCTCATACTGGAGTTTCAGATTACTGTACGTTTTTCTTTGTCTTAAATGTGTTCATCTCCGATTGAAAATCCATAAAGTATTTAGTTGAATAAAAATGCATGTTTTCATCACAGGCAACAAAGCAGTAATAGCCATATATAATTACACAATAAGGGAATTAAGTAAAACATTTACAATCCCTCTCCAGGCTGGTGCAGTCAATGGAAAGCTGCCCAGAACACCAAGTGCAGCACAAAGAAATTTGGATGTGGTGGCAAATTTTTCCATGTGTGAAGTCCATTTTTTGTATATATGTCAGGCAGATGAAACTGAAATTATGGTGTCATACGGCAAAGTTTATAGAGACTTGAAATGAGTAGGAGGCCACTTCTGGCCCAGGAACACTGATTTAGCCAAAATTCTTCAAAATTCGAATTGTCTACTTCGACTTCGAATCGAACGATTTGAACTAAAAATCGTTTGAATATTCAACCATTTGATAATCGAAGTACTGTCTCTTTAAAAAAAACTTTGACCTCCTACTTCACCACCTAAAACCTACTGAGGTGCAATGTTAGCCTATGGGGAAGGTCTAACAATTTTTTGATTGAAGAAAAATTCTTCGATCGAAGGATTAAAATCCCTCGAATCGAACGATTCGAAGGATTTAATCGTTCGATCAAACTATTTGCGGTAAATCCTTCGACTTCGATATTCGAAGTCGAAGGATTTACGCTTGGCAGTCGAATATCGAGGGTTAATTAGCCCTCGATATTCAACCATATGTAAATCTGCCCCCTAAATAAACTACTCACAATATTAATGTATATTAAAAGTAGCCTTTAGGTCATGTTGATCATTTTTCATCTATATGAAAGTAATTGTTACTTGGAAGTTACTAAACCTGACTGTTTTGCCAACCTGGCTGTCCCTTCTTAACCTGTCAATAAGAGTTTCTAATTCTTACATACTATCGCTGCTCAAATATGGCCGTCCCCTTATTGAGGAACATAGGGGTAGGATAGGTAATGTAAAAGTATCAGGCAAATACTTTTTTGGCCAAATTATAAATAGCAAGCAAAGACAATGCAATAAAATAATTGTTGATGTCTGGAGTATGAAGTTCCAAATTATTGAAATTTCCTTTTCCATATCTAAAAAACCTCAGGTCCCAAGCATTCTGGATAATAGGTCCCACCTACATTTGTGACATCTACAAACAAGGCCCTTATTTTGACCACATGCAATATCATTTTATTTTTATAGTCAGCAAAGGCTTGTAACAGCAATTGTAGTGCTTCACTTGAAACTTTGGTTAACTTGAAATGTGTTCCATTGATTTTATGTAACTAGTGCACAGTATACCTCTGCAAATCAAGGGATTTTATCAGTGTCTGAATTTCCAAGTTTCTCTTAAAATACAATATGTTGTATTTAACCTTTTTCTTGCCCATATGGCATATTCTGTGCAATTTGACCCTAAGGATCACTGTGACACTAAATTTTGGGAGTCACAGTAGAAATGAGGGGGGTCTCACAATGCACCATCTGCAGTGCTGGGCTGCTATAGGCACCCGTCTCTTATCATGGCAATAGTTTTCTAAGCTGCTATACCTAGAGGGAGTTCATTGATTAAAAAGTACTGTGTGAAAATACTGATGATGATGATGATGTGTCATATATCAGAGGTTCCACCAAGGGCAAGACTTGGGGGGAGGAAGAGATATTGGAATTTGTGAATCTTAGAAACCATAAAGGGAAATTGGTCAGATATCCAGATTCTAGGGTCAGTGAAACTTATAGTGAAGCAGGAAATGGGGTAGCAAGTAATAGGATTTGTACATGAGAGTTAGCAAGCTAAGAAAAGGAACTTCAAGGTGGTAAAACAATATATGATAAAAAAAAAACATTGCTAACATATGCATTTCTTTTTAAATGTATATCTGCTCAAAGTGCTGAGTGATACAGAAGCAATTACAGGATTTCTTTTATATATGGGACCATCTTTATCTGGCAGCTGAATGATTTTTTCCAATTTATCTAGCTCTTAGGAAATGTTTAAGCCATAAACGTTTGGCATATTCCATTAATCTGGGAAATTTTTACTACAAATGAACAAAAGATGGATTTTGGATATGCTCTGTAACCTGACAATCACAGCACAGATTTGCTAACGGAGTACTCTTTCATTTTTGTTGCCCTTATCCAGGCCTGCTAAATATATATTTCGGCATTTATATAAGTTAGGAATAATGTAAATGATTGTATTTGCAACTGTTCATAATCAAAGCCTGATAAATGGTTTTAGAGCATGGAGGTGAAATTATATATTCTCCTAAAGGATTTTAAGAATGACCAATAATAAAGAAATCTTTGTATTTTATATGGAGACCGCAATACACGCTACAAGGATAGTCATGCAGAATACAAGGATTGCACAATGCATCTAAACTTACACCCCCATTGCATGCAAACATTTACAGCACTTTGCTTTATATTTCTGGGATCTATTCTCTATTCTCTCCTTTATTAATTTAACCAAACTTGTAATTTCCAGTGCCAAGAAAAAGAAATGTGGACTAATTCAAGGCTAAATATATCTACAGTATATGAAATGTAAAATGTTGTTTCAATGAAAACTAGTTAAATTTAAAGAATTTAGAATAAATATACGCTATTAATTGTGGAAAATATTTGCTATCTGTAAAATCTCTAATGTTTTTTCACAACATGTAAATATGATGAGAATAATGTAGTAAAAGGTGCAAAGCTTTCCATTAGACTAGTAACCCATGGAACCAGTCAGCAGGTAGCGTATACTTGTACGTATATGGGTGTTATGGCTTAGTTGAGTATTACTAACATTGAGCCTTTTATTTATTAGCCTTTTAGATTGTAAGTCCACTGATGCAGGGGCTCGGGTGAATAATGAAGTATCTCTATAACAGATTGTGTTGACCCAGGAAACAACTTTGTGATATTCTCAGTTATTTTAACTGTAAATTGTATGCCAATGTTTTACAGTAAGTCTGACTTTTATAGTTTTATAGTTTAAATCCTAATTGCTGACTTTTCTGAAAAATATCTCATTCCATTGGGCATCATAATCAGAAGACATAAAAATAGTTCCCATGAGTCATAGTTTTAGTAAAAGCAATATAGAGGCAGACAAATAATGTTAAATCTCTGTATGATGCTATTTATTTTATCAGGATGGAACCTCAGAAATAGGAAAAGTAATTTCTCTAAGGGGCATAACCACTGTTATTGTTGGTTTCATATCCAAGCATAGTGCAACTGCATACCTCAGAACAAAAGCAATCATTTTAATTGTTATATTGTGCTAAATAGAGCTAGCTGATGTCTGTTCTTATTCATTTAGATTTATGCTACTTAAGCTGCCGAGAACTATTAAATGTTGTCACTTTTTACATCTGTTTGGGGCAACTAACCAGTAGATCCATGCTAACCCCACTCCACTATAACATAATTATCAGACTTGCTGCATAAGAGGCAGAATGCATAAAGCTTATGCCCTCTATATATATTAGAATTTATACTGAATATTTTAGTTGTTAACAGTGTCAACATGGAGGTTGAAAATGAAAAACATTAAATATCAATGTATGGTATGTCCATGGTCTATTTTTACCTACAATTCACAACAAAGGATTTCTATAACTGTAAAATGGGGTTCAAATGGCAATATTGTTCCACATGCTTTCATATAAAAAGAAAATGAATGTAATGACTGAACGTTAATGTTTTGTGAATAGTATCCAGGCAGAAAAGATGTGATCCTGTTCCATTAAATACATTTCCATGCTTTCCTGAACATAGGAAAAAATTATCATGTACAGTATAGGTTGCTTGTCCTTTGGTACTAGCTAATATTTACAGTAATAGGGTTTATATTATAGTTCAACATTTTTTAATTACTAGCATTTTATATCATCGTACAATGTAATTAATTCTCAACATTCCTGGATCAATGATAAGTTTGTTTTGATTTAAAAAACTCAAATCATGCACAACTAGGTCTGCAAAGAAGAGACAAGGGTGCCTGATTTATAGAATGTAAAGAAATAAGATCATTCATTGAATGGGGCCTAGACATTGTTTCAAGAAGGGGTTCTTGGCAAGGCAGAAACTGAAAAGTCATTAACATTTGGAGCCAGGAAGTTTTGTTTACAAGATGAGCACTTTGTTAGATCTCCTTTAAAACTTAAAAACAATGTTAATGTAAACAATGTTTTGTAATTTAAGTAAGTACTGTAATTTAAGTCAATTTGAGCAAGTAGGTTATACATTGATTAAAATGGTGCATAAGATGGTTTAAGGAGATTAAACATCACTATCCCTTCTTTAGTAAGATGCTCTGAAGATCTGGAATATAAATGAGGTGCTATTAATTTATGATAATTATTGACATTGTTATTTATCTATTATTCTTTGAATACGAAAACATTTTGATTACACTGTATGAATAAGACAAATGCTAGACATGCACCCTTTTAAAGAGAGTAAGATACATCAAGCGTGATTTACTTGTATTTGTGTTCTTATAGTTTCTCAGTTGGAAAGGCTTCAAAGCACATACTATAAGTGTGCAAGTTTAGGTGTAGGAAATGTCATCTAAATTGAACTGTGTATTATCTTGATATTCTAACGCAATATACTTTACATGTTAAAAAATGGAATTCTAGCTGGGTAACGGTTTAATGAAATGCCAAGCTTAGCAAAGCTTCAGCTGTAAATCATGACTGTGCAGTTACAGTCTTGCAGCAACATATTCTAAAAATGAAAACTTAAAATTCTAACAGATTGTAAATGTCCTCAGTGTACACTCAATATAATATCATGTGTTCACTATAGTCTCTCAAAGAAATGTCATGTAAAATAAAACAAAATGGAATACAAAAATGCCAAAGTGCAGAAAATGCAAGTATATTATAATAAATGGAGTAAATGCAGCATGCAATACAAGTCAACAGCATCAAGGACAAAAAAGGTCTTGAGCTGTATTACAAGGGGAATTGATTTACGGCAGGAAGCAGTCATTCTTCCACTGTATAGAGCACTGGTAAGGCACCATCTAGAATATGCCGTACAGTTTTGATCTCAAACGCTCAAACAGGACATTATTGTATTAGAGAGGGTACAGAGAAGGGCAACTAAGCTGGTAAAAGGTATGGAAAATATTAGCTATGAGGAAAGACTGGCCAAATTGGGTTTGTTCACGCTGGAGAAGAGGCCCTTAAGGGGTGATATAATAACTATTTATAAATATATAAGGGGATCATATAATAATCTCTCTAATGCTTTATTTACCAGTCGTCTTTTCAGCTGACACAAGGTCACTCATTCCGATTAGAAGAAATGACGTTCCGTCTAAATATTCGGAAGGGGTTTTTTTACAGTGAGAGCTGTGAAGATGTGGAATTCTCTCTCTCAATCAGTAATACAGGCTGATACATTAGATAACTTTAAGAAGTGGTTGGATTGCTTTTTTGAGCAAGTGAGAGAATACAGGGTTATGGAAGATAGCTCATAGTACTGATCCAGAGACTAGTCTGAGAACGGTTTTTTCCCCCCTCTGAGGCAAATTAGAGAGGCTTTAAATGTTTTTTTCCTTCCTCTGGATCAACTAGCAGTTAGGCAGGTTAAAATAGAGTTAAAAGGTTGAACTTGATGGACGTGTGTCTTTTTTCAACCTAACTTACTATGTTACTATGGGAGATGACCTTCCTGTAATATGGAGCTTTGTAGATAATAGGTTTCCGGATCAGGGATCCCATATCTGTAGTACGGTGCTCCCATCTTCATGCACGTTAACAACATGACGGATACTCTATTTATCATATAAACATAAGACTTATTTATACTTACTATTTGCTGCTTTGACAAAAATAATTTATGACATCTTAGCATAACACCATTGTTCTTTTAACAAAATACAGAAGTTTGTCTACATGTTGCATGCTGTATAACATTTGGTAAAGAGTTTTTGCACTGTACTTTGTTATATATTTTGCTTTTATCTGTTAAATCAGATTTACAGAGGAAGCGCCAATTTCAGTTCAGATCCAATTTTTTAAAAATACTCACATTAATTGATCAAAAGTTTTGATCATAATGGGCAATGGCATGATTTGCCATTAGCTGCTCTTCAGTTTTTCAGGTTGTTTGGGCAGTCTGTTAAATACATATTCTGTCTTTGTATTTTGCCACTTTGTCAGCAGCAAAAGCCAGAAAGAGGGGGTGGGGCAATGATGTTATGGTGGGATGGCAGAGTTGGACAAGTGATGCTTGGGGGCAGGGTAATAAGCATTGTGGTTGGGCTGTGACATTATTCCCACACTTGGACAGAATATACAGTATACACACAATCTAAAATTCTAATTATACAACTGATAAGTTATTAATTCAGAGTCACATTTCAGCGCATTCTGCATTAGATTTGATTCAAAATTAGCATTGTACTATGCAGATGTAACTTCAGATGAGGTTTTGATGATTCAGAAATATGCAATATGCAAATTAAGGGCGGGAAGGGAAATCACATGACTTTTTGTCACAAAAAGTAAAAAATGTTTCCCCTTCCCACCCCTAATTTGCATATGCAAATGCATACATAAATTAGGATTTGTTTTGGTATTCGGCAGAATATTTCGCGGAGGATTCAGGGATTCGGACGAATCCAAAATAGTGGATTCGGTGCATCCCTAAAAAAATCTCATATGAATATGAAATTTGACCCTTAATCAATGTTCCTCTAAATATTTTAGGGGGTATTTATTAAAACCTCTAATTTAGTAAAAAATATTGTGTCAAAATTGTGCGACCAGTTTTAATCGTGCAACTTTTTTTCGAATTGTCACTCAAAAACCACAACTTTTTCGGATTGTCGCATAAAAACCAGTGTCAAAATTCCCGACATACTCAAACATCATGATGGCAAGAAACATCTTCCAATTATAAAAGAGACATCTGCCATTGGAGTATTTTCAGATTCGGATTTTTTGCAGTTTTGTCCCATACTAATATCCTTGGCCCCCCCCCTCAACTTTTTTTTCCCACAAAATGTATTAATAAATGTGCCCCTTAGTCTACCCCCAAGAAAAATATCTAGATTAATTCACTAAGGGACTCTGGAACTTTGCAATAAATCCTTCACTGAAGTTAATTCTTATTTTAAAGTTTCAGAACCATTATGGACCCCTTATTCTAAGCAGACACCAACATTTGAAATAATTTGTAAAAGATGGGGCATTTATTCAAATTATTCAGGGAGTTGATATAAATTGGTAGTATCACTAATTATGACTTACAATCTAAATAATATTATTGGGCAGAAATATGGCAAAAAAATCCACTTTGCGGCTGGGGGATGGTGTGGGGGGGGAACCCTGAGGCTGCAGGCCTGGTGGGCCTTGGGCCCCCCAGTCCAACGCTGACCTTTATCTGTGATGAAGTTGGTCTCTTTAAAAGAAAGACAAAAATACATTTTGGTGGCCATAGGACTGAAAGAAGTTTAGTGGCTGACAAGATTTTTTAAAAATGTAGATAAATGCTCCAGGAGTACTTTCAAATTGTTTTTTTTCCTTCAAAGTACCACAAACATTGTAATGAGATTCACACCATTAAACCACTTCAGTTAGGCAGATGGTTACTTTACAAAGCATCTACTGATGGGGAATTTATGCAAAAATGACTGTGCTCGGGAATCAATGAACAGATCACTTTACAACGGTTATCTTACACATTTACTATGTGCTTGCTTTCCTGATTAGACTTTGACTCCCTCATACAGCTATAGAGACATTTTAATTAAACCAGAGTTTTAAAATAGAATATGTGTTCACTTTTACAGTTTACTCTAACCTAATGCATAATAAGTCATTAAGGCATGTCATTGATTACCATATGCCTCACATGTTGACTGTAAGAATGGCAATGTACCAAGAACTGGGTGAAGTCTAGAGGTTGGAGCTGCAATACTGTTATATGTCTACAGTTCTGTTTATTGAAATATTGATATTGACTTTTAATAGTGATCACAATTGGTATTTTACTTTACTATATTTTTTATTATTTGTTATTTGTCGCAAAAAAAAAGTAGTGTTTAATATATTAAAAAGTATGTATGTTTGTATGTACTGTACAGTATGTACAACTGTTAATGCAGCTCTGCACATTTTTACTTTAATTTACTTTAGTCTAGGGATAAAGCATCCAATGACACTAAATTCATTAGTAGGGAGGAGCTCAGGGGTCATTGAGGACCTCTGTCCTTTTAGGTATGGTTGAGTTTTTTAGAATTTTGGATACAATTATGATTGTTTTATGCACCACATAAATGTTGCATGTGCAATACTGCCAATTACTTGTATTTCTATATTGTTTATTCAGGGTCTAGGGCAGTATTCACATGTGTATCAGTTGGCCTACTCCTAAGTACTTGTTATAATTGATTGAAGCAAATTAAAAAAATGACATGTTATAACACAGTGGGAGAGGTCCATGCCTAGTAGATCTTACAATAAAATTGAAATGGTTTTCTGAACAATTATGTATAATGGAGGTCTTTTGTGACAGGTTAATTTCTTCTGTAATTGGCTATAGACTTTTATTAGGGATTATAGACTTTTGTATAGGCTATAGACTTTTATTAGGGATTAGGAATCTATTTACTTTGGTTAGTTTTTGGTAAAATTCATGTGTGAACACATTTTCTGTAACGGCTCTTCAAAATTGAACTTGTTTTTCAAAGGAACCTTTTGAAATAAATGTTGCAATGTTGCTTTTCAAAAATAGCCTTTTCATGACCATGATAGAACTTTACAATTGTTTCTAGTGTCAGTTGAAAATATTAATGTTTTATTGGGGTTTCTAAACTTTTGTTTTGGCTATAGACTTTATTAGGGATTAGGAATCTATTTAAATTGGTTAATTTTTGGTAAAATTCATGTTTCAACAAATTTTCTGTAGATATACTTCAGAGTGGAACTTGTTTTACAAAGATACCATTTCAAATGAATGTTTTAATGTTGATTTTCAAAAATGGCCTTTTCAAGACCATGATAGTACTTTTCTAGTGTTTCCAGTGTCAGTTGGAAATATGGATGTATATTTTTTTTCAGCGAAATCTTAATAAGGCAAAAGTTCCTTTTATATATGAAAACATTATTTTTAAGATGCTTGGTTGGCACCTGTATAGTTCTACCATTAACTCATTTCGTGAAATGAACAAAATAGACTCTTTACTCTTTTACACAATTCACTTTAATTCTTTATAATGTAAAATAATGCATTGGCAGAATGGGATAAATTGTAAGGTTGGGCTGTCCTTTCCCTAGAAGAGAAATGCTTGCCCTGTGGAAGTGTCTGGTATATTTATGAATTTGGCTTCAAAGAATTGACATATTTTCACAATCTACAGTAATTATATAGACATGTGATGCCATAAACTGGTAGTTGGCAGCAAATACTATAAATTGAGAATAAAAATATTTTTTTCATAATATGGCGGCATGGGCTCTTTTTTTACCCACTGCTTTTATTGCTAGCAAATAACAAACAATTCTCATCAGCTATATATTTCATCATATGCAACATAATTGTTCTTGTACTGACACACATGCAAATATATGTATATATATATATATATGTATGTATATATATATATATATATATATATATATATATATATATATATATATATATATATATATATATATGTCCTTCTGACCCTTATTGCTAAATAGCATATATAAATTATGAAAAATGAAATGGGCCTGGTACAGTAAGGCCAAGATGTTTTTCATTTAGTGGGCTTGCACATTTAAGAAGCATAGGGGCAGTAATGACTTTGATTCCAACACTGGCGAGTCAGTGCTTGACTTGTTTGTATTTTCCCAGTGGATGCGTGACAAATCAGCTGTAGCTTGTTCCTTCAGTGGCAGCCAGCATACAGGAAAAAAAGGCCTATGAGCTTTTTAGCAACTGCCCATGAGAAAAGAAGGAAAGCACAGATCAGACCCAGGTGCACTACAGTAAGCCAAGCAGAAGAGAACAGTTTGTTAATGGGGATTTGAATAATTCACGTCACATACAGTGATGGCAGACTTTAACGGCAACCTGGGAGCCTGCATATTTATTCCTTAAACAGCTAAGTATGATTTGCTTGGAAGATTCATTAACTTTGGCATTGACTTGTGTTAGAATAAAATGTGACACTGAATCCTGCAGAAAGCTGAAAGGACACCCCTGTTCTCCATGTTTGTAATACCATATCCATTACAAATCTATAACACTTAAAGGGTGTTACTAGCTGTCTAGGAATATTGCATCCAATAAAAATGTAGTGTATGGACAATTAAAGGAAAAATATATATTTTCTTTGACAGGCCAGGCAGTAGGCTACTTGGGAACTTTAACATAACATGTAGCTATGCAGCTCACATTAGCAGTGATGCGGTGGGTATTTAGCCTAATTTTACATATTATGGGGGAGGGGTGGAGGGTAGTTGTAAAATTTGCTCCAGAGCCTTTAGTTCAGCTAATGAAATTTGTGCAGTATAAACTGGTTCTTTATTCGTGTTATGTTATCCTTTATTGATATAGCATTGCCATTTTACAAAAGGGATCTTTTATGACCGTACGTGCTGTGTGCAAAGTGCAGTTTTGAGGACAATTGCCATATTTTTTCTACCCAGTTTGCAGCAATTGCACCATAATTTAGTGTACCAGTTGCGCTGAAAACAAAGTTTGGTTGCTATCATTTCTGGCTGTCACTTTGCCTTCAAATTGACATGTGTGGTACATTTTTAGGTACAAATCTGCTACATATATTATCACAGCCTGTATTGGACGCACTTTATTTTCTGACACAAGAACCATGTTACACAGGGATCTTTAATGAATCTATTTTTTTTGTGGCCAGTTTAGCAACCCTGCAGTTGGATCACAGGTGACTGCTAACGTTTTTAGAAAAAAAAGAATGCACATTCTGCCCACGTAGAGTTTACAATCATGATTTTCATGTACATTAATATCATTAATTTGCATTCTAAGTTCATTTTGTTGCTTTTATTATTTAAATAATCTGATACATAGGTGCCGTTTTGTCCCATAAAGAACTAATTGCTAATTGTGAAAACAAAATACCCAGGGGAAAGAAGCATATTGCAGTCATCCCCAGGAGGATTCTGTTTTTTCCATTCCAAACAGGCCGTGTAAGTTTACAAAACATAAATTAGAACATTGACAACACCTTATTCTTTCCCACAGCTGTAAAGGTAGGTCCTTGCCTGGCAGCGTCTGCTAAATTGTGCAGCACTGAGGCAAAACAATGGTCCCTTTCCAAGCTAACATATGGAAAGCAGGCAAGTCTACAGTCTAGTGCTACTGCCTCATTTATTTCATCCATATGCCTCAGACGTAATTGATACAATAAGCAAAATCCTGCAAGGGGATTACTTCATGACTAGCACAATTAGTGACAGGCATAAATAGTATCAACAGATCATAACTAAGAAGAAAAATTTATTTTAGTACTGACTATTGTCTTGAGAATGTTGTGACCAGTCTTTTTGTATAATAAAATTATATAAGTAAATAGAATATATAGCTCAAGCACTTCAGTAAATAGAATTCCACCTATTAACTGAACCTACGTATACAACTGGTTACTGTTTGCATCCTGTTTATTAATATTGGTAGGTGTTGTCAGTGGCACCTTCCAAACCCAAATGCATTTCCACTGCTACAGCGGTGGTTACCTTAACACTACTCCTAAAACGCCAACTGGCATTGCATATAGTTTATATAAGATTTGCCTCTGATTGCCCATAAAAACTTCACACACCCTACAAATTGTTGTAGACAATTTTTAACTCAGCAATCAGTATTTCTACTGGGAACATGTCATTTCAGATGCAGAGTCTGGATATGTTTGTCTAAAAATGTGTATGGATGCTTTGGCCATATAATGTATTTCTCAAAGAGGCACCTTTACGAAATAGAGTTAGCCAAATACCATATCCTCCACAAAAGATACACCAGAATACAACAATTTGCTTATTCACATTTCAAATGATGTCACATTCTTTTATCCAATTATAATGTTGTCTGATATTCAGGGACCATTTAGTTTGGCAGAATACCGCGAATTTGTCAGAAACAGAATTTTGCATGGATTAGTTGAATCCCAAACTTAACATGAAATGTATTTATGCAGAGAATGGCTTGGAGAGGCAGTGTTTTGGCAGGGAGCATCAAATTTGCAACTGTGTATAATATATATTTGTGCTTTTTGTTCTTAACATCTGTCTCCATATAACTGCTGCATTTGCTGTGGTAACTGCCAGATACATAATTATTTAAAGGCAAAGTGGTACTTAACAAATATATTTTGGTTCCATTTCTATGAAAATAACTTTTCTTTTTCCAGTATGAAGATATTAACCCCCCCACACACTTTAGTCCTACATTCATTTCAACACCCCTTGACTTTATTGCATTTGGCATGAGAAAAAACTTGAGAAAACCGTTCATTAACTCCAATGCGTTTGACAAAGCAAGCTATGTGTGTGGGACTTTGGTGTTAATAGAAATGCCCTCACATACATGGGGAGGCACATTTATCAAGGGTCGAATTTCGAATTCATGTGAGTTTTTGTAAAACTCCCTTGAATTAGATTGAATTCGAAATTAAATTTAGGGAAATGTATTAATAAAATCAAATTGTAAAAACTAGGATGAATTTAAACAACCCTAAAAACTCGAATTGAATTCGATTTGAATTAGATCAAACTCGATTTGAGTTTTTTCTCTGAGAAAAACTCGAATGTCAGGAAGGCTGCAAACATCTCTAAATTGCTCACTGGACCTCTCCTATTGACTTATACAGCAATTCGGCAGGTTTTAGGTGGCAAATAGTGAAATTCAAAATTTTAAAGGCCCAGAGTATGAAAAATTTCGAAAATCAAATTCCAATTTTTTAAAACTTTTTAAAAAAAACTTGAATCGATAATTCCCTAGTCCAATTTGACCATAAAAAAATTCTAAAATTCAAATTTTCAATTTGACCCTTAATAAATCTGCCCCTTGATGTAAATGCACCCCCATTTTAACACACACACACATATATATATATATATATATACTTTCAAATGCGTATCTGCACTCCAAGGCAAGCAGCTTCAGCAGAAGGAGGGGTGCACGGTAATTTTGTATACACCAATTATCTTCAGACCAGCACTCCCTGTTATAAAAACTCAATTGTTTATTGTTGCATAGTATCAATGCCCAATGTTTCGGTCCTCATTAGGACCTTTTTCAAGGATGATATATATATATATATATATATATATATATATATATATATATATAAAGTATAACCTTGTTCATGTTGTGAAAGTTATTTCTTTATTCATATAGTGGATATTGCGACTATTTTACTGTCATGGGGAAAGAAACAGTTGTGATTTTCAAAATTTATATATATATTTCTTTAACCTTTGTGATGAGCTTAGCCCTGGCATTCTTTTTCCACTGACTACTTTCTTTCAACCTTCCAGGTTATTACATTTATAGTCAGGTCACTCTGAAGTTAAAATAAATAAAGCTGACTGACATTCATTTGAACATGAATATTATGCATAACCTACACTTTGGCTAGGGAAGAAAAATGCCAAAAAACACTGGTATGACCCACGACGACAATGGACACACAGCTTTTTACACTGTTTTCTTGTCAAATTTCGTTTAAACAGCATAATAAATATGCCTCATGGAGTTGATTTTGGCTACACAATGCACATGTAAGCAGGTTCTGGCTGATCCCCACCTTTGCATTTTTAGACTGCTAGTAGTGGACTTTTAGCCCAGCAGAGTCAACAAACCAAGGGTTAACTAAATACAGGAAGCACATAGACCATTTTAGATGAAACCATCTAAACTATATTGTAAGTTTATACCAATTCATTTTGCATTTGCATCCTTTTTAATCCACCAATAATGTTAACCTGATCAGCCTACAGATGTTCAGTTAGTTTCAGATCAGAGCTCTGTGCAGGCCAGTCAAGTTCTTGCACAGGTTTTGTGCATGGGGGCATTATTGTGCTGAAATAGGAAAGCACCTTCCTCAAGCTGTTGCCATAAAGTAGGTAGCATAGAATTGTCAAGAATAACATAGCCTTAAAGGAGAATTCAACAAAGTACAAAAAAACCCTACCCTAAATAGACCACCCTCCCCCCCCCCCAGCCTAGCTGCTACCCCAGGCAAATGTCCCTAACTCTTTAACTCTTTACTTACCCCTCAGTGCAGATTGTTTCCAGCGGAGTTCACAGCAGCCAACTTCCGGCTCTTCAGTAGTCTTCGGAATGAGAACGTTGCTTCAGTAATTTCCGTGACTTTCAGTGCATGTGCAGTTGTCGCAAAACAGAAAATTGCTTCAACTGCGTACTGCACATAATTCCCTGAAGATTACTGAAGAGAAGAAGATGGCTGCCGTGAATTACACTGGACAGAATCTGCAACGAGGGGTAAGTAAAGAGTTAGGGGCATTTGCCCGGGGTAGCAGCTAGGCTAGGGGGAAGGAGGGAGGGGGGTCTGTGTAGGGTGGGGGGTAGGGATTTTTTTTACTTTAGGGTTGAATTCTCCTTTAAAGTTAAATACTTTCAATGGAACTAGGAGCTCCAAAATGGAAAACAGCCCAGGATAATTATTCTTTATCCATGAAACTTTACCCTCTGCATTATTTATGCAAACAAGTAGTGTTCTCCTGGCACCACTGTTTCTTTCTATGTTGTGCCCCAGTGCTTGCTTACACAGATTGGGAGGCCTGCACGCTCACCAAATTGTGGTGCATACAGAGGATTTTGTTTTATTCTGACCTGACCATACAGTTTTAAAAAATCTACACATGGGTTGAAAATGTGCGCCAAAAGAATATTTTCACCCAAAAATAAATTTTTTGGCTTATAGCACATAAAATGGGGAATGTAATTAAAATTTGCAAGCGTTATTTCACAATGTAAAATCATTCGCTGGCAAATATTACATTGCACAATATCATTAAGAAAAGGTTTAGCGTTTACACCTGCTCTGGTTTTTGTCAAATAATCTGTTGCAAAAAACACATTCGCTTGCGAACTATAATTACATACACTGCGAAATCGCAAAAGCTTTTTGGTCATACACTTTGCAATGAAGTTGTTGAGGTCTTTAATCAGCTGAAAAGGACACACACATGGTCGCTAATATTTGCAATCGTCGTTGGACCATAGTTTTGCTCGAAACATATTGCATTACCCCCAAAGTGTTTTGATTGCATTTATAGCAGGGAAAACGACAGCAGCAAAATGGCTGCTATTCACATTGTTGTGGTCCTTCATGAGGCATTTGATAATACTGTATACAGAATCCTTTGTATAGTATTATATTGTTGCATTCCATTTGAATATCTGTGTGTGATATTAGCAACCTTTTCCATATAAGTCAAATGCATACTGGCTTCATCAAAAGATTTGAACCACTGAGATGTTCTTGCTCATCTGAAGGCTGTGATGTATGTAGCGGATAAAAGGGGAACAGTCAGCTTTAAGATTTTCATCAAAAATGTATGAGGTCTCTGAAGAAGGTCATATACGTAAAGGACTTTTATGTACATATAACCTGTGTCTGCACGCCATTTTTGTGTCAATTTTAGATTTTCGCACCAGTGATTATGCAACATTGATTTAAGATGCCACAGGCAACAAGTAAATTATCTGACAGACAAAGAGCTTCTTTTTTTTCTCTTACATAAATGATTCAGTAACACTGGCAACATCTTTAAGGCTTTAAGATAGAAGCTAGTGTACTTTACTTGAGGTTGGAAGCACTGTAGTGTTGGTTGGGAAGTCCATTATACAAAGACCACTATACAACTAGAAGAGGCCCCATAGAAAAGTAAACTTTAGTGATGTCTCACCAATTATTATATCCACCCTTCTGCCAATGCATGCAATGGAAATAAAATAGAGGAAATAAAATAGAATAGAGGCATGCAGCAATACTGTAGATACCTATGTGAAATGCCAAGTGATCCATGTATTATGTATCATGTTGCAGTAAAATGTTGCACATATAAGCTTGAGAAATTAGTTCCTTAACTAAGTAAGCCTTTATTTTAAAATCCCTAAAAAGACTCTAAACAGCCCCTAAATTTACATATCTCTCTCCAGTGGTGTAACAATAGAGCAACGGTCCCCAACCTTTTTGCACCAAGGACCAGTTTCAAGCAGGAGTCTTAGCGGGGAGCGGGGCATGTAGATGCGTGGGTGCATTTCAGGCTTACCAAAAAAACTGTCCAGACGGTATAATGGTACTTAGTAGAAAGCTTCCTGGGCTTTTGCACAGCTGCTGTCATGGCAATAGTGCGTCAGGGAGCTGGAATTGCAAATAATTAAGGTCTTCTGCTTTTGCAACTATTATAGAATGCAGCTGGGACCAGAGGCGGCCTAGTTCATGACAGCCTGGTAGTTGGGCACCCCTGCTATAAAGGAAGCAGAGGTTTGCTTCCTCTATAGTATTAAAATCCCCTCTCCTCATGGCTCTTCTCCTTTAAATTGACACTCTCACATGCCTTTGCAAGCATGTGGCAGCAGAGGGGGGGGCACGACCAGCATAGATCGGGAGAGGTCATGCGCACCGAGAAGTCATGGCACCTCATTCTGCAAAAGAGGCACCATATTGTATAAACTGTACCAGCTGAAGTAGTTGGGACTTTTCATTATTATTATATTTTTTGTACTGTTATCCCAGGGTTTAAATTAAATTGTATTGGTATTAGAACAGCCAGTCTTAATTAAATAATTACTGGAATGCTTTTTGAGCAAATTTCCCTTTAGATATCATACATGAATATGAAAGGCATAGTATATTTCACCAAGCTAATATGGCAGCTGTTATCCTAAACAAACAGAGAGAGCTTCTAGAGCTGTTTACTCAGGTGTGGTAAAGCATTCTGCAGAATAAATATAGTGTTATATCTTGCACTATTGTGGCTAATCTATTCTTAATAAACTGCTTTGGTACCTTTCCTTCTCCTTTAAGGTGATGAACTGTAATACAAGGTTTAATTAACTTTTACTTATTAACAGGACAGCTGTTTGTTGTATGTGGAAGAGGGCTTAATTGCATTTTATGATACAATGATTAATTAAATAACTTGCCTATAAACTTCAATATTCCTATGTGAGCTCAGTCAGCTGTGTACAAAGGTTGTTTTTGTTAGCTCAACAAGTGTCTACTATAGTATATAGCAGACATAATATAAAGCACATGTCAGAAACTGATTTATTTTTATACAAAAAACAGGGGTGTGGATGCACTCTTAATTATTCTGCTGACTATTAATCTCTGAACTTTATGAAAGTGTCTGCTTTCTGTCACAGCGTTTTAAACGGAAACCCTGCCCCTATAGTTTTGTTCTAAGACACGGATCTGTAAACCTAATTCAGTTAACAAAATGACATTTACAAGATTAAAGATAATTCCATTAACCTATATATGCCCTTCAGAGTCTTCTTTCCCTTCATCGCCAAATCCATAATGATCTTAAAAGGCCAGTAACTCCAGAAAATGAAATTGCCTTACATGCAGATATACATGACAAGGGTAGTGACAAATATTGGCACCGCTGCCCAACCTTAACTGCTGCCCTTGGAATAACAGACTTATTTGAACATTTCCGATGAAATGAGCATTGCTGCAGCTTAGTTGATTACATACAGTCGCAATTCTTAACAACACAAATAGCGATTTATTGATAAGTGCCACATAGTGGGTAAAATACCAATTAACTGTTTACTGTGTAATCCCTAAATCTGTGGCAGTGACTCATCATAAGTGCAATATTACTGTACCAGCCACCAGATGCCTGAACTCTTCCAGCATGATGGTATGTAGGGTTGTATGCATGGTATATGTAAAACCAACCACCTCCCTAAGGCTCTTAAAGAGATACTGACACCAGAAAATAATCTTTTTTTATATCCATCATAACATTATCTTTGAATGCTATTTATAATTTTGCCATAAAAGTATTTGCCTGATGCTTTTTTATTTGCCTGATGCTTTTTCTTTCCCCCATGTTCCTCTATGAGGGGGCTGCCATATTTGTGCAGCAGTAGTCGGTTAGCATTAGAACTCTAACTGACAGACTGAAAAGGGACAGTGAGGTTGGCAAAACAGTCAGGTTTATGAACTTTGCATTACTTACAAAAGCAGAACTATCAGCAAAAAATTATCAACATGACCTGTATGTAACTTTTGATGTAGATTAATATCATGAAAATAAATGTTTTTTGGGCAATACCCAACAGAATGTCCATTGCCAGGAATCTACCAACATATGCAAACTTTTTACTTGATGCCCACACATCTCTCCACAACAGCAGGGAAAATTCAACACCTGCCCTTAAACCAAAATTAAATAGTGTTATTCAACTTATTCAGGTTTACTCTATCTTCTGGTAAAAAGACCATTAATTTCAGCAGTTTGTAGCTAATATATTTTTTTTTTACATTCCAGTGTTGAAACCTGAGAATCATTAACTTAACCAATGAATGCATTGGTGTCTTCCTTGCATCATTACCACATGTTAGACCAACCTGTGCAGAATCAAAACACCATCTTTAGTTGGACTACTAAGCCTCTCCACTCCAAGACAAACATTGACTAAAGGTACCCATAGACGCAAAGATTTTTTTTGCCGAACAACTGATTTTAGTGAAGTCCGACCAATCCTTCAAAATTATCGTGCAGTTAGTGGGATTCGAACGATCGTACATCTTACAATTTTTCAGCCGACATCTGTCAGAAAATTGATCGGCCAGGTTAAAAAATCTTTATCGGCCCCAGTGCAATCTATCTATGTTTGCAGGGCCAAGCAGGCAGTTCCCCTTTGTTTTCCTGGCAAATGGTCTTTTTAGATGATGGACAATTCGTACAATCGTTTCGAGATAATCGTGGTCTCACGATGACGATCGAATCTTTTAAAAATCTATGGCCAGCTTTACACTTCTGTGTACTGAAAATTAGACACTACTATTTAGGCCTCATGAACCAACAATCATGATCTTTTTCACCTATGCTCTTCCCCGTTTCCAAGTTTTTAACATAATGTCCTGGGAGTCAATCACGATATCCACAAGGGAAGGACACTCACTCTTCTATTTAGCTACGGGGACTGCCAACTGCTGAAACACTGCTGCTAAAATTTTGAGTAGTACTCCAAATTTGCAAAGTAGTCCACTTTGCCTACACAAAAGAACTTGTCAAAGAAATAGATAACCTCTCCTTCCTTCAGCACCCAGTCAAGAAATGAACTGAAGGCCTTGCAGTATGCACAATATATGGAGTAGCCCATGCACAACCATCATTGATTTATCATCAATGTACATGTTTCCAGTAAAGCTACGACCCATCAAGAAGAAGCATTCAGGATGCATTTATGGCCCTTGAGCTGGTCTTCTGGACAAGCCTTGTTGCATCATGAAATGAAGCATAAGATACCTCACCAATTTCTTGTCTATATCATGGTTAAATGAGGAATCCCTTGGATAGGAAAGATGATGCTGGGTGAATATTTACCACCCCTTTTTTTAGGGCTATGCTTAGTAGAGATAGATAGTGTGTTCCTGGGTGCATTATTACTGATTCTGACCTTGATTCCTGATCTTGACCTCGGCCTGTTATATCGACTAAGAACCTTGCAGCCTGAACTGACCTCTGCCTGGATTTGACTTCGCTACTTCTTAACCCCTTGGATACCGTGAACTGTGTTTGGTGCCTGCTGCTTCCTCCTAGGTCCGCAAAATCCTAAGCAGAGCCTTCGGGCCCTGACATTCCGGAGTTCTTTAACAGTCATAACAAGTTAATGGTAGACTTACTGATCTTATTTTTGTTACAGTAAATAAATCACCCTTTTACTGTATTTGAATATTCAGAAGCTCTCCATCAATACTAAAAGTAATGGCATTTTTATTTAAAAGATTACTACATATTGGTATTTTATATTAGTATTTCCTAACCCAATTATTATATACAATAACAATAAAGTAGTTAGGCCACACAAGAGCAAACTAATTTAAAATGCATGGCTTCTAATTTACAAATTAAATTTTAGAAAAAGAAGCACTGTTTTTTATTGTCATTGGGGGTGGGGTGAGATTCATCTCCCATCTGATCCCATAAACTTGTGTTTTCTTATGTTTATTGCTGCATATTTTCACTAGGAATACTTCAATCACGGTGGTGCTTATTAATCACGTTTTCAAAATGTTGCTCTCAGCTTTAAAATTCACTGGTGTTAGTTCTTACTTGCTACCGTCTCAAAAAGTTAGCTTTCTCATCTTACAGTGTTAAGCTAACACCACACAAAGCTAAAAAAGTTTCAGCAAAATAACAACAAATATCAGTTATAGAACCATTTACTCCTAATAACTTGGTAATGCTACTATGGTTACCACCTACTGTAGACAGGGAGACCAGGCAGGGGGGAATCCTGGTGACGTTGTTGGCGGGCGGAAAATGTTGGAGAGGGCAACAGTCAGGGATGGGCCAGTGATGTTGGGGGTGGGGTTATGATGTTGCAGTCACAGATTGGCTGATCACTGCACCATTAATTTTAAAGACCTGTCCAGATATCATAATTTGGAAATATAGACAGGCAGTTTCACCTAGACAGCTTTCACGAAAACTGATGCATAAGGAGGGTTGTTCGCAGCATTTTCTCAACAAGACCTTAATTGTTTATCATACAGTACTCAACTCCCAGGCTTAACCTGGTTTATGTATCAGACTCAAAATTAGGGGTTATAGGGATTTCCACTAACACCACAAAAAATGTAACCTGAACAATAGGAATGCAATGTTTTATCTTAACACAAAGGAAATCATTTGTATCATTCACTATGGCATACATACTTCAATAATGAATCCATTATGGCTCTTAAGCATGAAGTCCATTCAGATCTCATCCGTATTGCCAGCAGTTTGATGGCTTTGCATGCTGCTACCCTTGATAAAATGAACATCATCCTATCTGTTTCTGTATTTTTTATATACAGCTAGACAATAGTCTCTGTAATTGTAACTCTCCAGTGTGAAAATGCTGATTATCAGCTTTTCTGTGACTTTTGTAGGTGCTTCACCATTGATTTTGACTATCTGAAGCTTCTGTTTAAAAATGCATGATTTCCCCCCAAAGCAAACTACTTCCGCATTCACTGTGATGAATTGTATGCTTGATACTTAACATTGATTGACAACAAAGTACAGTAGAAAAAGCTCCCTTTAATGGACATATTTGCAGACTGTTTATTGTGTGCAGGAAAAAAAGCATTGATTGCTTAAAGCAAAGTAGGCCTAAAACATAAGTTAGACATAATTAACTTTGGAAAGTATTGACTCTCTCTTGCTACTGTTCTTTTGATTTGTACAGTTGAATCTCCTGATCGATCAGGCACGGTATTAGAGAAAGTCTTTTTGGTTAGCAGAGAATCAGAATGGTTTAGGACCGATCACTTATTACTAGAATAAGTGTAACTCAAAATAACAGCCACTGAGGCAACTTCTTTTATCAGTGGGTTGTTACGTTATCTGTGTGTTTGAGGTTTATGTCCTTTTTTTGTACAGCGTAAAGTTTAGGGGATCACACTGGGATTTGCACCATAAATGCAGGCCACTCCAGACCGAAGGAAAGACAATCTGTTTATTTTTCAACTCAAACGAGCTTTTCCAGCAGCAGAAAACTGAATATAGCTTGCATTCAGCAACAAAAAGTCCAACCAAAGCATACAGTTGCTTACTTTAGTAGTTCTAGCATCCAGTGCACACAGAGACTAAACAGGCTGTTCGCTCTGTATACAAAAATTGGGAGTCCACCTCTGATTTAGACTTGGTTAAGCCCAAGGGACTCGCCCCAGTTCACAGGCGATATATGTATCAAAATTCCTTTTATCCAAAGATAGCTGTCCCAAGGCTTTCTTTTCCATAAAATTTTTTCTTTATTTAAATTAGCATTAAAAGTTCAATACAAACAGACCCCCCAGGCCCACCTTACGCGTTTCGCACCCTCCGGCGCTTAGTCATAGGTGTATCTACACCTATGACTAAGCGCCGGAGGGTGCGAAACGCGTAAGTCATAGGTGTATCTACACCTATGACTAAGCGCCGGAGGGTGCGAAACGCGTAAGGTGGGCCTGGGGGGTCTGTTTGTATTGAACTTTTAATGCTAATTTAAATAAAGAAAAAATTTTATGGAAAAGAAAGCCTTGGGACAGCTATCTTTGGATAAAAGGAATTTTGAGGCTGTTCGCTCTGTCAGACCCTAACACTCTGGTCTCAGTAAATACAGCAGGTGAAGTGCACAGCAGCTCCCAAGTGTGGCTTCTACTCACACCCCCATTCACCTGCTGCTCACTACAAACACCCCTAGGATGTCCAGCCCACTGCCTGGTTAACCCTGTGGTGACTCTAAAAGGGATAGCTCAAAACCTAAAGAATGGGGATATATATCTGCCATCCAGGATATATCCCCATCAACTTGTAAAACACATATGCGGAATATGTTGGTGATTGAATAATTCTTAATAATAATAATAATAATAATAATAATAAATCAGTTTGACCTGCATGCCCTTGAAATATCTTGTTTTGAGTTGTATACAATGCATTAAATCACTCTCTGCCAAAAATGAGATTATTCCAGTCTTACTGGCCTTCCAAACCTACAGTGACAGATAGAACCCCAAAACCCATCTGGGAGCTCCTTCCACTGTAGTGTTCCTGCTTTTTTGCTCTGTGTCCCTTAGAGAGAGCATCTAAACATTAAGGTTAATATTACAGTTAAATACTGTAAATTACAGTAGAACCGTCTTTTTACGTTTTTCAGGGGACCAGTAAAATCCAGGAAAATGTAAAATCAGGGAAATGTATTCTGCATAATATATAGGTGGGACCACAATGCAACAATGTAAAATGAGGGAAAACTTAAAATCAAAGGATGTAAAATGGAGGTTCCACTGTATAAATAGTGCTTGTTGATGTCCTCATCCGTTAGAATGGGTGCATTATCCTGTCACATGACTCACTGAGTTTATATAGTGTATGTGTATATATATATATATATATATATATATATATATATATATATATATATATATATATATATATATATATATATATATATATATTAAGAATACACCAAATCCAGGATTTGGTTTGGGATTCTGCCTCTTTCAGCAGGATTCAGATTTGGTTGTGGCTTTTTGTCATACATACAATGGATAGTAAAACTTTTTTTTAACTGTCTTCTATGTGCCCAATTCTCTTTGACCCTTTCTGGAACTAATTTGCATATGTAAATTAGGATTTGGTTCATGATTTGGCTGAATCTTTTGAGAGGGATGCAGGATTCAACCAACTTCCCAAATAGTGGATTTGATGCATCCCTAATATATATGCATGTGTGTGTGTAAATATATTTATATAGTGCCTGTATAAAAGCACTCAGCACCCAGCCTTCATTCAAGGAGTTCCATGGTAAGTTATACTATCTTTATAATTTAGTTTTAATTGGCGGGTACTTTATACACTATATTAAGCACAGCATGAAATCTTATTTATTATTTATTACTCAAAATGCAATAGATTAAAGTATTTCAGGTTTTTTTTGCCATTTGTGAAGACTTATTTAGAATGTGCTGTAACATTGCGTTATCATATGTAAAAGATTATCTTTGGTAATTATATCTTTTAAGGTTATGAAGGTATCAAGTTCAGTTTAATCTTACTCCTGGCACTCTAATTATTGACTGTAATAAAAATGAAAGAAAAGAAATTACAAGTGTATTAACAATGCTGACATTGGAAATAACAGCAGTTTGGCATTACGACCAAGCTATGAAAATTCGTTTCATTAGTTCTACAAGACAGACATGCCTATGAGAGTGAATGGAGTTACAATTATAAAATAACAACAGCAAATTAACTAAAGTGATGTTGTATCAAAACAGCAGTTTTTGTTTTTTTGAGCCTTTGCTTCCTAGAGGGAAAAATTGTGCTTTATATTAAGCATTAAATATACTATTTATATTTATGGGTAGTTCACATACATAAATATAATAAACCAACACTGAATTGTCATCTAAATATAAAAATAAATAATTTAAAATGTCACCTACTGTGTGCTTCATGCATAAAATAAAGTGTATTCAGGAACGGGATTCGTTATCCGGAGGACCATTATCCAGAAGCTTAGAATTACAGGAAGGCCATCTCCCCAAAGATTCCATTTGAATGAAATATCATTTTTTTTTATAACTTATTTCCCTCTTCTCTGCAATAATAAAACAGTACTTTGCACTTGATCCCAGCTGAGATATAAGTAATCCTTGTTGGAGGCAAAACAATCCTATTGGTTTTATTTAATGTTTAATTGATTTTTTCAAAGAATTAAGGTATGAAGATCCAAATAACAGAAAGACTCCTTATCCAGATAACCCTGTTCCTGAGCATTCTGGATAACAGGTCCCATACCTGTATGTTTACCACAATTATCAACAGCACATAAAAATTACCAGTTGCCTTGGTAATATAGCAGTCTGCAGTTGTTTTGCTTATTAGATTTCTGTATCCAGTATTGCCTTTGTTGATGCTGTTTTTTCTCATTTCTATTACTATCAGTTAAACAAATGTTTACAAGGCTGAACAAAAACACTGCTCCATGTTACATTCCTTCTGATTACATATGTGGCAAGCAGTACAGGAAGGGTCGGACTGGAGCCTTAGGGGCCCACCGTGGTTGCAAAATGAAGGGCCCTTCTGGCAGTCCCCGGGGTCCCTCCCAACCTTCAAACTGTCGGCGCGCACATGTGCAGAAAACGCACTCACGCCAGAACGCAGCCGCGCCACAACGTAGGTCTTTATGGGGCAGCCAGGGGAGCAGGTCTGGGCCAGTGGGGGCCCAAGAGGGCTGGGCCTACCGGGTTTCCTGCCAGCCCAGTCCGACCCTGAGAACAGGTATGTGATCCATTACCCGGAAATCCATTATCATAACGTTCCCATTTACAGGAAGGCCATCTCCCATAGACTAGACTAGAAGTAAGTAATTCAATTTTTAAAAATTGATTCAATTCTTCTCTGTAATAATCAAATACAACCTTGTACCTGATCCTAAGATATTTATTAAATAATCCTTATAGCAGGCAAAGCAATCCTTTTGGGTTTATTTAATGTATAAGCAATTTTTAGCAGATTTATGGTATGATAATCCAAATTACAGAAAGATCCATTTCAGTTAATTCTGTGATTAAAAACACTCTCAAATAAATACATGGTTGCTAGTCTGATTTGGACCCTAGCAACCTGAATGCTGAAATAGCAAACTGGAGAGCTGCAGAACAAAAAGTTAAATAATCCAAAAACAAATAATAAAAAAATGAAAACCAAGAATTCCAGATACAATAGCTGTAATATAGATATCATATGTGTATAGGTCATCCCTCCAAGCAATGCATATATTTTTTCCATCTTTTATAAAAGGAAAATACAGTTATATCTATTTTCTTCCTACTGTTAAGAACTCTCATTTTTGTCATGCCTATTGCAAATCTCCATATGTCCTCTCCACATTTTCTTACAGTTTCATATCCTCTTACCACCTGTATATCTTTTGAATTAACTTAAACATATGTTCACAGAACTTGAGTGTCTGTCAGATCCCACACCAAAACCTATGTATATGTATTGTTATTTTGATAATGTGTAGGAAGTACACAGTAAAGTAGAAAACTGTTCTTAGTTGAAAATACACACTACCAAGAGTTTGTTAGCTACCAAAGTACCAAAGTAAAGTACCAAACTGTTCTTAGCTGAAAATACACACTAGCAAGAATTTCATGAAGTAAATGTAAAATGTACACATTTTCATGTCTCATTAAAATGCATTTATCAAGATAGTTAACAGACACAAAGGCTACTATTGTCATTGTTGGAGCAAGTCAAAAATACAAATCCTATACATTTTACACATACACTTTTTTTGTATGAGCTATTCTCCTTTGCATTTGTTAGGTCCTGTTGGACTCCAGTGTGGCCATACATCAAAATGCTATGCAACCACTGTCCAACAGCACCATTAAATGCATAGTTCCCTTTAAAATTAACTTTTAACATGATGTAAACATTGATATTCTAAAATGTTAAGACTTTATACATTAAATATATTGGAGCATCTGGTCAAAATGGATCAACACTCCTCCCTGTCTTCCTTGGCAACTCTAATTTCCTACCAGGCCTAAACCTTCATCATATAAAAACTAGCAGATATTATTTGCTTTCTAAGAGCTTTGGGGATCTTACAATTTTCTGTACTGCAGAGGGAAATATTTGCAATCATCATAATTATTTATGTATATAGTGCCAGCAAGTTAAATAGCACTTTACAATAATGTCTAACAAATTGTGGCTTACAATAATTTAACAAACAAGAGTAACACAATAAAAATTGGATGAAGTGTTAGGGATTTTGCCAGGATAAGGGTTCATTTGTTCTGGGGGCATGTCCAATCAGCTTATAGAGGAGGCTTTTATTGTCCCATCCCCACTTGCTCACTGCCTAAGCAAACAAGTTTCTACTGTCTACTGTTAATTAACCCTCAATATTCGACCATATAAGTAAAATCCTTCGACTTTGAATATAAAAGGATTTACCACAAATACTTAGATCGAACGAAAAATCGTTGATCGAACAATTAAATCCTTTGAATCGAACGATTCAAAGGATTTTAATCCATTGATCGAAGGATTTTCCTTCGATCAAAAAAAGCTTAGAAAACCTATGGAGAAGGTCCCCATAGGCTAAGATTGATGCTCGGTAGGTTTAAAGTGCCAAAGTAGGTAGTCAAAGTTTGTTTTTTAAAGAGACAGTACTTCGACTATCGAATGGTCGAATAGTCGAACGATTTTTAAATAGAATCGTTCAATTCGAAGTCGAAGTAGCCTATTCAATGGTCGAATTACCCAAAAAACCCTTCGAAATACGAAGTTTTTTTTACTTCGAATCCTTCACTCGAGCTAAGTAAATGTGCCCCACAAGTCAAATAGTATCTGCCATAGAAGCTGATACAGCAAGACTGATTAATAATCAGAATATGGAGATTGCACTGGGTCTCTGGATACAATTCTCAACACAGTTGCCGACTGCTCTACAGAAAAACAAACAGAGCTGCTTGGATTCTGGGAAGTAAGGTGGGGGGGCTCCCCCTGCCATTTGAAAGTATGATTGTTTCCCTGTAGAGCAGTTATGGGCCGTCTGAAGTTTCCAGATCCTCAGCAGTCAGAGCAAGTAAAACAAAGTGGGAATATCACTGCATACAGTCAGGTTTCTTATAAAAACGCTACACATTTTTTTATTAAAGTATATTGGAGATAGATTTCTTTTTCATTAAAGATAGTAAAAATGAGATTTAATTGTTTTGCCTTTACATCCCCTTTAAACCTCCCTGACTCCAAGTCACTGGGCTTCCAAATACTTGTAACATGGGGTTTCTTACAGTTGATGATCAGGAGTGAACCCTACTCTTGTACTCGTGTACTGTAAAAGCACTTAAACTGGCACATCTGTTTAACACTAAACGATAGATACACAGATGATAAATAGAGATGATTGATAGATAGATATATAGATAGATAGATAGATAGATAGATAGATAGATAGATAGATAGATAGATAGATAGATAGATAGATAGATAGATAGATAGATAGATAGATAGATATAGAGTATATACCCTAGAGTTGCTCAATCTGTAGGCATTAGCCAAGCTCACAGACCTCCAGTACAGATTAGCAAAATAGTTCATCTCAATTGAGTAGTAGTGTGTTCTGTGCAATGACTATTCTGCATTAATAACTGCTTTTCAAATAGATGTTTTAAAGTTTTTTATAAGTATTTAGTACATCTGAAAACATTGCATAGCAAGATTTCATTGATTGAGGCAAACATTTCCATTTTACCTCTGCCAATCGTCATATTTATAACAAAGGCTTAGGCACAAGAATGGTCAAATCATACATATGTTTACAAATATGATTCATTTTCATTGCTAGGTCATACAATGCCAGTATAACAAACTCAAAAACAACCCCAAAGCAGCTTTATTTAAATCCAAAACATTTAGAGAGAACCATTATACATGTTCAAATTTCCAATATGTCATTTTCGATACATTTAATAGTAGATGACATAATGTAATCTATAGTAATAAATTGCAAGTAAGGTCTAATTAAACAACAATGAAATTTGGTTCACTTTTGGAACGCATACATTATAGACATCATCTTAGGAAAATTGTTGATGTTAAAAAATTGGCATCTGGCTTCCTTTCACACAACAGCCAGCACATGTCTTTCCTTCATCACCACTTAGCAGCTTCCGATTATAGATCTGTCTTTTCTTTATGATTTCTCTACTGACTCAGTCTTCCATCAGTCTAGCAGCCTGTCAAGTCTATAATAATAATAAAAGTCTAAAATGTCTCTAACTGTCTGTTGTCCACAGTAATAATGGTATTATAAAATTCAACATTTTGTGTTGACATGGCTTGAATGTGCGTGAGCTTTGCTCTGTTCCCCACTATGCAATAGCCTAAAAATATCAGCAACCTTTACCATAAAAAGTAGCCTTGGTACCAAAACTGGTAGCCATTACTTCAAAGAATGCTGATGGGGCAAAATAAAGGTCAGAAATGGGCTTATGAGGCAGTGGTTTGGCTTGAAAAGTTTTAAATTTCCAGCTAGTAATAATTAAGGGTCGGATAACCCTGCAGTAAACAAGCCTATTCTATCAGACCTACTGGCTACAATAAGGTCTTCCAAATACCCGTGTACTAACCTACTCTAAAATTAATGAAATAAAAGTTGATTCATCATCAAGCAAGGCCTCCAAAAACTTTGAGAACCATCTCTTTAAAAACACAAGAGTTAGCTCTATGGAACTAGGATGGCGAAGGTGAGGAAGGTGAGATTCTTTTTTATACATGGATTACTACAAGTGCAAGAAATTGTAGTAGCCAGTGTTTATGTCCCCCTTGTACTTGGAGAATGTATCTTGCAGTACCCACATGCAGCAGTTTTTGCCATGGGTGATTTTTTTCAATGTCTTTATTTGCACCAAAAGGATACATACAAAAGTTAATGAAACATCAACTCTTGCAGTCCTCTTCTTGTGTTTCCTAATACAAAGCCAGATGGTGGTGGCCTAGCAGTCCAATGATTTTCTAATTGCCTATACAATAAAGTAAATTACCCCATCTTATGTACTCCTCTGTTATTAGCAGAATTCTGCAGGATAATGTGAGTATAGTAGCCCTTTGCAAGGTTTGATATTTTCCGCAAAAAATGCATTTTATATTATTTTTACTGGTTCACTAGCATGTCTTCTTTATTTGTTGAACTATAGCTTGTAGCATCTCATACATCAGCAAAGTCTGCCAGAGGTTTGCCGTCGGCCTGTAGGTTGCACTATTAGGGGAAAAAAAGTAAATTACATGTGTATACAGTTGAATAATAATGCAGTTAGTTTCTCTTCTTTCTTTTTTCTGTTCTGCTTTGCCAGTATGTTTAGTTGAGAGAACCTGCTGCTGACATATTCACAAAACCAGAGCTTAAAACTGCTTAGTATGAATGCCCTTTCTGGTTTATTGAACCTGACCGCTTATATCAATACAAATTTGCTGTAATTCGCCATTTGATCTTCTAAATTAGTTGAAAACTAACAGCTGAGATTAATAATCAGGCCCTTTGCAAATCTGGTTAATTGCCACTAACAAATTATTACTTTGGACAAACACATTTTCTGTTCACGTTATGAAATAATACTTACTGATGTCACAGCCATTTTTCCATACTGATAATTTGGCATTGTCTGCAGAATTAAAGGAGAACTGAGGCCTTTAAAAGAATATGGCTATAAATGCTGTTTTTTATATATTAAACTAATTATTCCAGCTCAGAGGTTCAACAGCTCTGTAACAATAATGCTCCTTTAGAAGCTCAAAACAAAGATTGCAGCATTTATAGCCTGAAGTAACATAGTAACATAGCAAGGAAGGTTGAAAAAAGACACACGTCCATCAAGTTCAGCTTTTTAATTTTTTTTTTTAATCTGCTTAATTGCTTGTTGATCCAGAGGAAGGCAAAAGAAACATCTGAAGCCTCTCCAATTTGGAAGAAATTCCTTCCTGACTCCAAAATGGCAATCAACTTGTACTATGAGCTATCTCCCATAACCCTGTATTCCCTCACTTGCTAAAAAGCCATCCAACCCCTTCTTAAATCTATCTAATGTATCAGCCTGTACAACTGATTCAGGGAGAGAATTCCACATCTTCACAGCTCTCACTGTAAAAAACCTCTTCTGAATATTTAAGCGGAACCTTCTAATCGGAATGGCTGACCTTGTGTCACTGGAAAGACCTACTGGTAAATAAAGCATTAGAGAGATTATTATATGATCCTTTTATATATTTATACATAGTTATCATATCACCCCTTAAGCGCCTCTTCTCCAGCGTGACCATCCCCAATTTGGCCAGTCTTTCCTCATAGCTAATATTTCCCATACCTTTTACCAGCTTAGTTGCCCTTCTCTGTACCCTCTCTTATTCAATAATGTCCTATTTGAGTGATGGAGACCAAAACTGTACGCATATTCTAGATGGGGCCTTACCAGTACTCTATACAGTGGAAGAATGACCCCCTCCTCCCGTGAATCAATGCCCCTTTTAATACAGCTCAAGACCTCTTGAGATGAAACGGGTTAGGCTGTGTCCTAGTGTTCTCCAATAAAAATATACTTTTAATTGAAAAGTCTGTCTGGAAGACTGGTTCCTAGAAGTGCCTGCTCAATTTCTACAAACGGCTATCCTTCATAAAGCCATGCTGATTGCTGCTCATAATGCCATTCACTAGGACAAAATTTTGAATGTGATCCCTTAACAAGCCTTCAAATAATTTGCCCACCACAGATGTCAAATTTACTGGCCTATAATTGCCAGACTGAGATCTTAATCCCTTTTTAAATATTGGAATAACATCAGCTTTTCTCCAATCCATAGGCACCATACCAGATGAAAGTGAATCTGAGAAAATCAGAAATAGGGGCTGGTCTAAAACTGAACTAAGCTCTCTTAGAACCCAGGGGTGTATGCCATCAGGCCCTGTTTACATTATTTTTTATTAAAGCTTTATGAATCATATCCTGAGTCAGTCACTGACTAGATTGAGCTGAGCCATAAGTGCTGCTATAAAGTGAGCCTGGGAACTCAGACTCCTCTATTGTATGCATGGAAGAAAAGAACTGATTTAGCAGATCTGCCTTTTCTGTATCTGGTGTTGAGTTTAGTTCCCCTTTAACCATCCAAATTTTTTTCTCAGTGGTCATGTTTTTTACTAGCTTTGCCTAGCTTTGAGGAGGTAAAAACCATCTATATGTGGCAAAAACATACAGGTCTACTCCAAATTTTGTTTAGTCTTTTGTTTTTGTTTTTTTTTGCTGTGCAAGAATGCAAGACCGAAGTAAACTTGCACAGTTTCTTAACATTGTTATCCATTTTTTGTTATCCATAAGGTCTACTCAATCTTTTAATGGTGCAAGCTTAGCAGAGAGTGAGAGAGAAAATAATTTGTTATATTCAACTTTTAAGTTTTTGCTGCCTATAAATTACAATGCCATGAGACACACAAAAACTCAAATCTGACTGTGTTTCTTTTAAAAATAAGATGTTATGGGGAAAATATGTTTTGTCACAAAAAATGGTCACAAATACCATTGCCAACATTAGCGACCAAGATTTTCATTGTTTGTGTCCTTTTTATTTTGCTGATTTCAGACCTCAATGACTTCCTTGCAAAGTTTGTGAACAAATGGCTTTTGCAAACATGCGTAGTGTATGTAATAAAATCACAATCCCTTTTGTTTCTGTGTTTTTTGCATCAAAAAGATTTAACAAAACTTTAGAGCAGGTGTTTCCACTAACCTCTGCATTGTGATAATGAGCTATGTAATATTGGCCAGCAAAAGAACATTTGCAAAGCCGCAATTTTAAACAATGCTTGCGATTTATTTACATTCCCCCTTAAGAATTCTATTTGCACTACTAAGCAATTGTGCTGCATAAAATTATAAATAGTAAAGGGCTTTTAAAACATGTCCTTAAGTAATAATTTATACCTATAGTTGATTTGGATTCAGTTATTCACTTGCTGCTTTTCTTGTGCTAAGGGGATTTCACAGTGACTGTTCCATTGCATATGGAGATAGTATTAGTGCTGAAGTAGTAATTAATGTACTACAATTAATATAAAGGGAAATTATGGATGTCTCACCAATGAACAATTGGTATTATGCTCTCCACCTGTTACAGTTGCACCACCTGTAGCTGTTTTGGTTTATAGCCCCAGTCATTCGGGTATATATATATATATATATATATATATATATATATATATATATATATATATATATAAGACCCAGGGTAAGCACAGCCCTTCCAATTATCCACAAACATAGCAAAAATTAACATGTCCATGCATTTCCTGGCCAAGCAGCATCAGAATAAGAACAGGCACTACCCTAGGCTCACCCCCTCTCTTACCCTATTTGCATGCTTTGTATAATCTACACACATTAGTTAGTAGACTGATAAATTCATATGCATACACCTGTACTACAGAATTATGCAGCAAGTGTCCTGTTGTGGGTAGGGGGGATGTTTTTTTTATATACAGTATAGGCATTCATGGGCTACCTGGGTGTGGGCCTTGAAAGTTTGTAAAAAATACAGCCCTGTAACAGACGATACCATAAATACCATCTCCATCTCTCTCTGTAGATACGGTATATCCTTAGGGATTTTCTTAATATTTGGGAAGTAATGAGACAGAACAGCTTAAGCAGCAGTATACATTAATAGAATGTGCTGATAAACAGAATAATTAGCATTTCCCCTGACTGTATAATAATAGTTTGTAGTGTTTCCACCTAGTAGAAGCCAATGCACAAATAATTAGTTGCTCAGCCAGCATTACTTTGAAGTTTTTGCTGAATCACAAAATTTTACATGAAGATATAGCAATAGTATTTCAACCTTAGAATTTTAATATTTTCTAGTTCATGATTGTTATTGTACTGAGGAATGAAACAACAAATAAACTAAGTATGCACTATTTACTTAACTCCGAATTTGCGCCAGCGTTGCCTTTGCCGCACTTCGCAAGGTGTAGATTCATCAGGGCTGCACAAATTCACGAAGGTCCCAAGTTGCGCACAAGTTACCGATCGTTTGCGAACTTGCGCTAGCGATGTTATGATCAGTGGTTCGAATTTACGCTAGCAATTGGAAATTTGCATAAAGCACAAAATAGAAGTTTGAATGGACGTGTATGCTGCAGCAAATAAATAACACTACACACGCCCAGGGAAACTTAATAAAATGATATAGAGGTGTTCTAATGCCCTACACATGTGCCCACAGTATAGTTTAGGTGCCATATGTTATCAAATGTAGGGGGGAAGGTGGGCACCCTAAAAAAATTTAAAATATCACCCTTTCGAAAGTAAAAAACACCAGTGAAATGTCAAACATGAGAACTAATTCTCTTATTAGGTATACTTTTGGTTGCCTAAACCTTTTGGCCTTTCATAAGATGCAATCTTATCCTTAATGCTATTCTTTTTTGTTATCTATTCCTAAAATATAAGAGGTAACACTATTGTAATAGAATACTGTATGTTAATTGCTGCCATTGAGCTAAAACAAAAACTCTCTCACACTGCTTATAAGATGTGAATTATCCATTATGCCCATTATATTGTACACAAAGTCAATACTAGAATCCGCGAGAGAATTGATATTAAAGAACTTTTAAGAACAGGTTCAATGTAAAGTACACAGTAAAATTTTAAATTCGTATTGATCTATTATTCCTTCATTATTTACAGGTGCCTTAGAGTCTGTATGTATGACTATAATGGAATGTTACTGTATAAAAATTCAAGATAAACACTGCACCCTAGGGAGAAAAGCTTTCTTCGTCCAATGAATGATGAGCATTTGTGCATCATCATCCTCATGTTTGCTGTTTAGACTAAATATAGCAGGATATATTTTTGGTAAAGCCACGTTAATAGAGATTTTTTTTTCGTCGTAAATAGATATTGATGTAATTTCATACCAGATGCATTTTGAGGAAAATACTGACTGAATCATGAATATTATAACATACAAATATATTGTTTATTTATTAGAAAGTAGTAGGTCATATTCTGAGACAATTTGCAGTTGGTCTTCTTTTTTATGGTCTTTCAGTTGTTTAGCAATTTATTCAGCAGCTCTCCAGTTTGATATTTCAGCAGTTGTCTTATTTTTCCATAGCAACTCGGCAATGGTTTGAATGAGAGAATGGGGGCTAAATAGGAAAAGGGGGCTAAATAGGAAAATAGTTAAATAAATAATAAAAAGTAACAATACCTTTAAAATTCTAGCCTCACACTGCAATAGTGTTTGCCTGCTGGGGTCAGTGACCCCCATTTTAAAACAGGAAGAAGAAGGAAAAGGCAAATAATGCAAAAACTATAAAGAATAAATAATACAGACCAACTGCAGAGTTTATAGGAATAGGACATTCTATAACATACTAAAAGTTTACTTAAAAGTGAACTACCCCTTTAATGCTTTATAAATAGAAGTGAGTTCATAAATGAGTCTGTGGAAGTATCAATATTGTAAATAATAAATTACTTACTGTGTGAAACCTCAGGGGAAGATCAGACCCAAACCATAGGCTACTATTTGTCTGCCTGAATAGCTCCCCGGGTTCTAGAGTTCCACAATACCATTTCTGCAGGCGCACCTCTGTAACTCCATCCCAGCACCAGACAAATGTAACAGCAGATTTGGGAGGCTAAAGGCATAATTACATTTATAGCCAGATATCAGCTATGGCAGCAAAGGGTTTAATCACTATACCAGGTAGAGGTCAGAACAGGCAGAAATTTGTCAAAAATCCAAGGACAGGTCAAGTGCCACACCAAAAAGGCTTAAGAAGGGGCTGTACCATCACAAATGCCAGATTGGGTGTGGGCAGGGTTGTATTTACCATAAAGGCACCTGAGGTCTTGTGCCTAGGGCAGCATCTGTGGGGGAGGGGGGACTTGGGGCCTTTATGATAAATTAAAATTTGCACACAGAAAACTCCCCAGTCATGTGCTAAATAAGGCAACAGAGTGGATCGAGTGTGCTAGCTCTCGGTAAATACACAGTAATGTGGACAGACAGAGGTTCACTATAGGTTCACTATAGCTTACAGGGCCAGACAGCAATATCTTTTAAACAGAGAAACTATTCCCTGTTTAATAACATCTCCTTTGCAGCTTACATGTAAGATTGGGGAGAAATGAAAGGCAAAATTCACCCGTTGACACTTTTCTTTGATCATTCTACCACAACAGGATTAAATACTGCTGATTTTATTCAATAAATAATAATTAATTAATTACATTTTAGAATTACTGGTGCTGAACACTTTGCAGCAAAATATAAACACGCTAATATAAACAGGAACTGATGTAAAAAAATATAGGAAAACACTGCCTTATATTATGGGCTCTCTGATTTACATGCATATGTTGGTATATCCATCTATAATGCATTTTGTTTCATATCTGATTAACATTTGAATTTGATATATGGCATTTCATGTTGAAGCATCTTACTGTGACAAGCAGCAAAAGCGGAAAGTACTGACCTTGCTTGGTCTGTTATTTGTGTTTCCTGATGGTCTCAATTTCTTTTTTCTAAAATAAGGATCACTCTTGTGTCCCTATCAATCTAAACAGCAGGATCTGATATGGGTAAGATAAGCAAAGGCAGTACTTTACTGAAAAATGCATATAGACACAAAAGCAGCATGACAAATCATTGGTTTTATTGTTACTTAGATCACTTAGCCCATAAGAAATAATATTTGTGCATTCCAAATGTAGTATGGGAAACCTAAAGTAGGTACCATAGTTATCCCTACTGCTATTCATGTATTTTTAAAAAAATCAATGTTTACAAAGTTATCAACTAAACCAACAGTGTGACCTAACTGGTATATTTTTGCTTAATGTGGGGAATGGACAGCCACTGAAATACGTCTGTAATTGGAGGTTCATCAATAGTCAAGGGATTTTTAACATCTGGAGTGTAATCGCGATTCTTATCATTTCATCATTGTCGGTGCTATATAAATATGTGTTACAGGTATGGGATCCATTTTTGCTAGTAATAAAGGAATGAACTTGGATATAATTCATCAGGCCAGACTGAATGGGTATTTGCTGTAAATTGTAATTGAGCCTGAATGGACGCAAGTACTGTATGTGTCCATTTTAGCAGTTCACATATGACTTTTATTCATAAGTACTTAATCTGGTACTCAGTGAAGAGTTCAGCAATCCCCAGGGTGCAAATTCCTGTTAAGTGACCACTACGAGGCACACTCTTGCATGTGTATGAAAATTTCAAAACTGTTTCTATAGATGTAACTATAAAAGATAAGAAAATGTTTTTAAATTTGGATGACAGAAATTTGTTTATATCACAAATTTCAGGGTGAACTACATTGATCCATATAATATAGACCATATTATCAGTGAGTCATGCATGCCTTGTTAGTGGCCATTGTAAATGTACTGTGTGAGTTTTTCTAAAAGGAACAAATTGGATGATGATATAATGAAGGGACACAATAGCATTGCAGAAACTAGACAAGAAACATACAGTATAATAAGAGGAAGTATTAACTTTGAGTGTCATTGAGTATGACACCAAGTAAAGGTACAGCTATGTGAATATAAGCTTTCTTTCCCTGTGTACTTATAATTAGTCAGCTCTGGTTTCCTATGGAACCAGATATTTATTCTGTTTCTATTACCCCATATTGATTGCTTTAGAGACCATCTAAGAATTAGCCAGTGATCATTATAGAACTCAATCACTAGCCATTATCAGGCAAATACAACTACAGGTAGGGGACCTATTATGAGGAATGATTGGGACCTGGTGTTTTGTGGATGAGGGGGTCTTTCTGCAATTTGGATCTCCATGACTTTAGACTTCTAAAAAATCATTTAAACATTATATTTGGGTATATTATAATAAACCCAGTAGGATTGTTTTACCTCCATTAAGTATTCATTATATCTTTATTATTGTTTTATTACAGAAAACGATAGATAGATAGATAGATAGATAGATAGATAGATAGATAGATAGATAGATAGATAGATAGATAGATAGATAGATAGATAGATAGATAGATAGATTGTTTTGTAGGTGTTTGGCACCATAACATATACAATATATTATTGTGGTTAGTGATTTGTTGGTCAGCGTAAGGATACCTAATTTTGCTGTGAGTACTGCAGTCACTGAAATAATTTAGGCACTATATGAACTAACAAATAAAAGTATCTACTCTAGTGGCTTTGTTATCATGATTTTCAGTCCTTTGTCTATACCCATCTTTGGTGCACAGAACAGTCTCCACCCACAGACCAACAGAATAGAGAGGCAGCAAAATGTGTCAGGCATGTGGCAGACCAAACAAATGTTTGGAGTGCAGTGTGTATTTAAAAACATAAAGCTCAATTAATGATTAGGCATATATTTTCTTAGTTATGATAAGTGCTTAGCAAGTTGCTAAGCATATTAACATAATTACATAGGCACAAAAATTGGAGCAATGTGAACAAGCAGTGTACTTTTATCATTGGTATAATTCTAACACTAAAACAATTCCATGATAGTTGTGATTGTAAAGCAATGCATTACTATAATGGGAGGCTGAAGGGAAACACTGCCAGCATTACTTATGTTATTGAATGCTTTCAGTAAAAAATGGATATGTTAAATTACTGGAATCGGTGGCTTTGAAGATCGCTTAAATTGTTAGTTGCATTTAGCATCTGCTCATCTACATTTTAATCATATTTTTTTTATGGCTGAAGCTGTTTTAATTTTGATTGGTACCACACTGAATCTGTATTTGGCTTTTCTGATTGTAAGAACATTATTTAGCAAGTTTCAGTGCAGAACCAAAAGGTGAAACTTGCATGCATAACCAATTTTGGAAACTAGCATCACTTAACATGGAAAGCTTGTGTTCCTGAATTAATTCAGTTCTGACTTTAATTAAGCATTTGCATCTGTTCTGTATAGAGGATACCACAGTTCTTATTCTTTGCTAGTGTTCAGCTGTAATGGAAACATGTTTACCTGAAAGCATGTTGCTTTTGTTTCCTGGTGTCTTAATTGAAGGGTTGTGATGATAGTTATTATATAGGGGCAAGCTTCAACGTACAATGCACAAGGATCATAACACTTTGAAATGGTGCAAAAATACATGTAGAACAGCTGATAATGTTTTATTATATGATTCTTGAGTATAGTTGTATCAGTGTACCTTAGATGCAATCATCAGTCTGTTATGATGGAAGAAAACGTAATTCTTTTGCAGCAATTCATTTAAAGTTTTATTGGTGCATGATTAAAATTGTAAGAAAAGTCCTGCATTTATTTTTTTATAAAATATTTTTGTATTTATTTATCAATGTTTATTATAATTGGTAAATGGAACGAGGTTGTGTATACTCCTTTAAATCGTCATACCAAGTGAAATGGTTGTGGGTATTTTTGGTTGTGGGTATTTTTTGGCTATTCATGCACAGGAGAATGGATATCTGAACACAATACACTCTCAGGAATTAATTAATGATACTCACTCCTATGTGCCCTAACTCACCGCTGTGAAATGCAACATGCACCTATGCATTTGGTGTTGATTATAATTTGCCACTAAGCTATTATTCTTGCATTTACAAATTGTTTTTGAAAAAATTATTAGGAAATGTAGTTTCTATATCATATGCACAATTTATTTGTCATGTATATAAGTCAATTACCATATTTTACTTGGCTACAAAGGCACTTTATTTTGTTTTTCAGACAGTCAGCATGAAAATGGGTTTAATATAAATGGCTTTCCAACAAGCAGGAGGCCAGGTGGATCACATTTCTACTTTCTACTAACTCCACCGTGATGTATCCGACTATCTGGTTGTGCAGAAGAACACAAAGGTGAGATGATGTATTTATTGATATGTGATATGTATATACAGTATGATATTATAAATGTATTATATATAGATAGTTAATGAATATATAGATCAAGAAGCCTTGAGTTCACCAGTAAAATATAATCCCATGTGTGCTCCACAAATTTCTACATTATTCTTCATATTGTGTTTGAAGAAATTCCCATAACCTCCAATATATCAGTCTAGCAGTGTAAAGATAGTCATTGCCTGTTTTTTTTTTTTTTCTTACATTGATCAATGCCATTTTTTCCAATATCAAAGTTTAAAAATTAACTGTATTTAATTTTAAATGTTTAAAATTGATTTAATTCATTGCATAAATTTTGGAACACAATTGATTTTTTTTAAATGGGTGGCTCACCTTTCAGTTAATTTTTAGTATGTTTTAAAATGACCAATTCTAAGGAACTTTTCAGTTGGGCTTCATTATTTTTTATAGTTTTTTTTAATAATGTGCCTTCTTCTAACTATTTGCATTTCTTTGTCTGGCTTGAGTCTGTCCAGCGACCACCATTGTGTGACCCACACATTAAAGTCTGGCTGTTGTGATGTGTTTATTTTGTGTAAATGGCATGGTTCATTCCCCAGATACAGATTAATATCACCTGCATTGATCACACTTGTAATCCTCCTGTGTTGGTCACACCTGAGCTTGTTTTGGCTGGACTGTTCTGGTAATCATTGAACTGTTATTCTTAAAAGTAATGGAGATATAAATAATACTTAAATTAGTAATCTGTCTCATTACATGTACATTGGTATATCAAAATGGTTTTAAACATTATGTTAGACCAGGAGACTTCAGACTTCCTTAACCAGGGATCTAACCCTAACTAGGTTGTCCAGATCTACTGTAATTACAGATGCAAATATTTACAGTATTTATCAGTATTCTGCTTACCAGCGCACCTTTTGTCATCTTCCTGTTATTAAAGGGGACCTGTCACCCTAAGAAATAATTTCAAATTCTTTTTTATTGTGTTTGTCAAGCAAAATAAACTTTTTTGACACATATAAATTATTTAAAGCTTGTTTCCTTTTTCTCCGTCTTGGAATTCACAGTCACATCAAGCAGGCAGCCACCATTTTTGTGAACACTGTTATTAAGGCAAGCTTTGTATTATCCAAAAATTTTGTTGCACCAGAATGGGGGGGTGATGCCCATTCTAATGGACTGCCTATACAGTTATAGAAGGTTTGGAGGGAGGCAGAATGTAAGTAGTACAATGACATCTAGGAAGTGCAAAATGCAAAGTGAAAGTAATTGCCTGCCCTATTCTGACAGCTGAGATTTTTAAATATCTTTATAACCGGTATGGGGTTTTGTGTTAGATCTGACACAGACTTTTATACAGTTTTTTATGTCTGGGTGGCAGGTCCCTTTTATGTTAAATCGAGATTTCTGTGCATGTTTTAACTTCTTGATACTGCATTGTAATCACATACTGTATGAGAAAGAAAAGCCATACTGATGTTTAGCTGTGCCGTGCTTGAAAAAAATGTGTTAATGTTTCCAGTTCAAATTGCAGGAACAAAGAACATGGATTTACACAGATCAGGTGCAATTCTCATTGGAGGATTATCTTGTATTCATTGGGTCACTGACCCTGCAGAGCTGGAGAAATGTGTGGTATAGCAATGTTTTTTCTACAGCCCTGATGTTGCTTGACTACAGTTTCTATAATGATTTAACCCTGCATGATATGTTCGAGTATGTTGGAACTTGTGATCTAGCAAAATTTGTAAAAATTAAAGTAGCAGTTTAGCAGCAGCGTTTTTACCGCAGGACATACAGTATAATTATAATAATAATTGATGGTAATGTAGCGTAAACTTCAGCAGGTTCAGCTTCATTATTTTGCTAATTGTATATATCTACATAGAATTTCAGGGGCATTGGATGTAAGCATGTCAGCATTTGTTCATGTATTCGGTAGAATACAGGAGAACACCCATTTTATGTTTTTCAGGGAACCAGAAAAAATTGCGTAAAATATATAGAAATATAAAATCATGAAATGGATCATGTATTAAATATTGGTGGGACCACAAACACAGTGAGCAAAAAATAAAATTATGGCATGTAAAATTGAGGTTTCATTATATAAGAGCACTGTTTTTGAGGCTCTGTTAGGGGAATGTCATAAAAGTCGTTAACGTGCAATACAAACGTCTGTTCTATTCTGTTTCCCTTTTCAATCTTGTAATGCCTTATCTGTCAGTGGAGGAAAAAAAGTTAGCAAATGTTATAGTTTGCAGTGTGGAGTATATGTAACAAAACTACATTATGGAAATTCACTATATTTTCTGGAAGAAATATGGCCCTTTCCACTATTAACGTAACTATCCTCTTCCAGGATGTGTAACTGGGCCCCACCCCTCCAGACGCGCATTTTCCATACCGCATTCAATGAGGTGTGGTCTATGGCGGCTACCAAGGGGGAAGGGACCTGGGTGCAATTGCACTCCCTGCTCCCCCGGTAGTTACATCACTGACTATTAGGATTTGCAACGTAATCATTTCTATCATCTAACTACCTATTAGGAATATTATCTTGTTGAATGCAGTACTTGTTCTTATTTATGTCATTTTTATTCCATTTCAAGATATTTTAATACATTCTGTCATGTCACTTAAACCCATATTTCTAGGCAGACAGACATGTAGGGACAGCCAGTCAGCATTTGCTATGTCATAAATGTGTCAGTAATTGAAGAAAGACACTGAAAGCTTCACTTTTGACAATCTCTGTTTCTGCAGCCAAACTGTGCTAACCCCTTAGGCTTTGCTTTAAATTTATATAGAATACGAGGTGTTCTCTACCCACAGAAAAAAAACAAGACTAAGGTATCCTACTCCTAATACCGTAATTGTTCTCCGCTGCAATGAACTGCCTGAGAAGGTCACAGTTCAAACAACTGCCTGCTAATGTAATATATGATTGTGTCGGGTTGTATTGGGGAAGAGAACATTTTTCAGTTTGAGGGACCACAGTAACAGAACATGATATGACTTATATATATATGATATATACTTATATATGATATATTGTTTTGTAGATTTTGAAGCATATCTTCTATTTGTAAAACAGATATGTTCGATTTTTTTCTTTATAAAAAGTCGCTATTTTGCATATCAGGCCAGTGGTGTAATTTTTCTTCCCCCTGCATTTAGCTGTACGCCACCCCAGGTTTGTAACCAAATAAGATATTACTTTTGATTCATTTCAGCAATTAATAGTTTGCCTTGTTTTGTAATTTAGGTCTGTATATTTCCCATCTTGATACATTGTTTCTCTCCAAAACTCAATTCATGCTAAGTGAGGTAGAATGATTGCATTTGCTGCTAGATCAATTAAGTTACCAGCCCAGATTTAATATTGTTCCAAAGGGCAGAGCAACGGTATATAATGAATGCAGATCTTATTTATCACGAGGGAATGGGATGCTGACATATGATATAAAATGCACTGCAGAGGGAGTTTGATTTATTACAAAACATTATAACATTTTTTACCTTTGTATATTATTAATGAATAATGCAGGGTGTATATTTATTATCTGTGGTTCCGAAATGGTTAAATAAACACAACTCTTTATATACACATTTGTCACTTTGTGTCCCAGTTTTAGCATTTAAGGCAGGGCTCCCATGTGCAGTTTCTCTGCATGAACAAAAGAAACATGAACAAAAGAAAGTACCATTATGAAATGTATTGAGATATATTTAATACAAGTCAGATATGTCTGTTACCAAACAGAAGCTTATTACATTGCATCAGAACCACAGGGAGAATGTGCTGCAACAATAGGAATATTATAAATAAATAAATGCTCTTGAATTTTTAAAACAGCTTGCCTTTAGGAATTCAGGAGTGGTAGATGGATGCACCTCGTTAACCATAGATGCAATGCAAAAAAATGGGCTGTGTGATTCCTTTCATTGCCAAATTGTAAAGACTAACAAGATGTAGTAGTATGTATTTCTTCTTCAGGTTTGTTATCAGCACATCTACCAGCCTGTACAGTAAACATTTTTCAAGCTCAATGGTACTTCTTAATTTGTTTCTTTAGGAGTAAAGAAGCCATATGAGAAATCCTTACTAAATGTACAGTAGATTTGGTTGGGTTAATAGCTATGGATAATCAAGCTCTCATGCAACATTTATCTGATTTCCATATTTTTGCAATCTTCTAAGCCCATATCCACATAGCAGATTGCATACAGGACAAAATACATATACATTCATTTTCTCACTCAAGATTCATGCAGTGAAATGATGGGACGCAATGGTTCATTATGGCTGGGGAGATGACTGTGTGGATGCCCAAAATTTGCAGCAATAGAACATTACAAATGCCTCAGGGAATGCATTATGAGCATGAAATGTATTCTAGATCTCAGGTTCTGGTGATAGAATTTTCATCTATGAAGTAGCAATTTTGTGGAATCTAGTTTTATGCATATAGATATAGTGTAGTGCCTTTTCTTTCTCTCTTTTACTTTGTCCGGTAGTTTCATACTTTTTGCTTTGTGCCTTTTTCAAAATAACATTTAGGGGGTTATTTACTAAACTCTGAATGCAAAAATTATAAATTTTTTTATAAAACTGGACTTTTAAAAAATCAATAATTTTTCAGAATTTATAAAACCCTGAGAATGGAAAAGTCAGAATCAGAAAATCCGGCATCTCAGACCTGTCGAGGTTGCATATAAGTCAATGGGAGAAGTTGATGTGCGCTGGGTTTCATGCAACACCCCTGAGTTTTGAGGTAAAAAAGCTTTTTCGGGTGAAAAATCCAAAAAGATCATGAAAATCTGATTTTTTCTCCTGCAAAGCAACTTTTCGGGAAAATGTAATAATAAATAAGCGTAAAAAACCAGAGCGGATTTGAGCGGAGTTTGTAACAGAAAATGTTGGGATAAAATCGGACTTTGATAAATAACCCCCTTAATGCTCATCTAACAAATATTGTAGATTTGCTGATGTGTTGCAAGAGGAAGGAGAAACACAGAATGCAGAAGACGTAACCTTTACCTGAATTCCTAGTATGATGATGCCTGGTATCAAGGCTGTTATACTGACAGTTTTGGTGCAGTTTGGCAATGGTTTGAAAGAGAGATTGGACAACCTCTGTAAAACGTACTGTAAAAAAGTGTAATTTCAGTTGAAAGCAGTATTTGTGTATTGCTTTTCTTTTCTCTGGTTCTAACCTTTGAAACAATGTAGCAGAAGTCAATTCTTATCTTTTAGATCTGACTTCTGTTATATTGTTTCCAGAGTCAGAACCAGTAATGAAGAGAATATAAGCAGCCAGACAGATAGCAATTGGATTTAGAAATAACATTAAAAACTGACTATTCCAGTAAATGTATATTGAATGTTTGCACAATCTCCTAGTGCCTCTCTTCCCCTAGACATGCTCCTTTTTATATACTCATGCGCTGGTGTGCCCCACCCCCTTTGGTGGCCTCACAGCAGGGTGGGTAAGCGGCTGGTATATAAGTAGGAGCACACGGCAGGTTATGGTCGGGTGTGGGTTCTCGTGGGTCGGGTGCGGTTCGAGGTTTTCTCGACCCATACATACTATTCATCTATAAGTTGACCGATGTATAGACAAAGCAGTGCAAATTGCTAAGTGGTTTCAAATGGGGGTCACTGACCCTATCTAAAAACAAATGCTCTGTAAGGCTACAAATGTATTGTTATTGCTATGTTTTATTACTCCTCTTTCTATTCAGGCTCTCTCTTATTCGAATTCAAGTCTCTATTTCAAATCAGTGCATGGTTGCTACAGTAATTTGAACCATAGCAACTAGATTGCTGAAATTGCAGACTAGAGAGCTGCTGAATAAAAAGCTAAATATCAATTGCAAATTGTCTCAGAATATCACTCTCTGCATCATACTAAAATTGAAGTAATTGAAAAAAGTCTTTACTTCTGGTGAACAATCTGGAAAGAGATGAACTGAAAAAAGGTCTGGACGGTGAACAACACCTTTGCATTTAACTAACTGCACATATGGGAATCAGTAGGTGATGTTTGCATTGCATGTGTCAAGTGTCTATAAATGCAGCTTCTGGGAAAATAAGCTCACCTCTAAGTGGTAGAAAATGTCTACAGTAACATACAGCATTACAGCCTAAAGAAAATATAGGATATACTGTAAATGTGGTACCAGAATGATATCAGTTTTTGGAAGTTTATAAAGTACACTCCAGAATTTAATTAAATGTTAAATGAATTAAATGTTAGTGTTAAAGGTAAACACCTTGGGAAAGTCATTTGTTCTTTTTTGGTGAATTATCATTCCTAGTTTAATTGACATGTTCATTGATATTTCTTTAGAAATGTCTGCCTTTACTTGGAAATGTTCCTTTTTCTTCAGATTTTCAAACAGAGGAAAGTTTCATAGCCTCATAACAGATTATTTGTTATCCTCTGCATTTTATGAAGCAGGCCGATAATTTATCACAATTTCTTCCCACTGCAGCTCATAATCTGATAAACCTTGTGGTTTCATAGCAATGGCAAAGGGTTCATAAAGACCCATGCGATCATAATTTGTACCTGCTTTAATAAAGCATGAGTTTTATATTTTTTTTATTTACTGTTATTCCAATAATAAATCACAGCATTGTATGGAGCATAGATTATTGCACTTGTTCCTTCCTTCTTTTTTGTTTTCATTTCAATTTCATGTATATTATTGAATCAGTGTCCTGTGTGTTGCGTATTATAGCATTTACACATTTATTATCAGTTCTAATTTATATATATATATATATATATATATATATATATATATATATATATATATATATATATATATATATATATATATGTTGTACTCATGTTTGTGTTGACATCTTGTAAAGCCCATAAAAGATTTCTGCTCTATCAATAAATAAATACATACAATACAATGTACCAGTGCTGGTAAGTGGTACATTGGTTGGTACCTTCCTTGGGAAGTACCTTTATCCTATCTGTATATACTAAATAAGTGGTAGAGTTTCTTATACAGTATATAAAGGTTTTAAAAAGAAGCCTTTAATATCATTTTGTATATATTACTGTTTTTCTTTGAGTTTGTATGTTTAATATAAGCAATAGGAGCAGGCTTTTTACAAAAGCAATACATCTTCTGAAAATATACTAAATATGCAGCTATTTTGTACTTAGCCCCCACTTACCAGCTTTCAGTACAATTTACAACTTCCACAGTACAGTGTGTCGTGCTACTTGAGCTGTTAAAGAGATCCTAAAATAAATACTGTTGCACTATATTTTGCTGTTGGTAATGACCTCTTATGCTGCTAGCAGTTTCAGTTTTCTCATTTTAGAATAGCACTTGAAAGAACATGTTGTTCTTCTCTTCAGGCAGTAGAGAAGCTGTTTTCACAGCATTTTGATCCATGGAAGCTCCATGGTGTTGACGTGTGTATGTCATATCTAGCTAAACTTGTAGCCATTATAAGGATATTATTTTACAATGACTATTTCCAATACAGTCCCGTATGGACGATATTGTTAAAAATATGGCAGCTTGGCATTGGCTCATTTCTGTTGTTAATAGCATGGGGGTTTCCATCTGCTTCACATTGGCTTTGTTCTGCTCACTTTTCAAAGCAGGCTTTTTTTTAATGTTAACAGATGCTCTGATCAGCCAAATGAAAACAGAAGCCCCTCAAGGTACTTCAATAAGATCATAACTTGAAAAAAAAATCCTACCCTATTGCAGGAACAATTAAAGTCCATTTTTAAAGATATATCACTAAAACATAATGCAAAATTACTGGAGGTTATAAAATCCACTCTGTTTTCTAATCACTTTGGCTACGAAACAATTTTGTTGGTAATTAACAGTGCATATAAATATTTTAATTATTCTTTATGCTCTGCCTGGAATATTTTGTTTGTTTAGCAGTGATATTAAAAGTGGAACATTTCTGTGTATTAAGGAGTTTGTCATATGTGAAATCTATGGTCCCAAGGGAAAAAAAATAATTGCATGCTTAAGACCGGTGACAAAAGCTGATACTACCCTTTAGTAATAGAGTTTTTATACAATGTATTCAGTATAGGCATGGGATCTGTTATCCGGAAACCCATTATCCAGAAAGCTCCAAATTACAGAAAGGCCATCTCCCTAGACTCCATTTTATTCAAATAATCCAAATTTTTAAAAATAATTTCCTTTCTCTGTAATAATAAAACAGTACCTTGCACTTGATCCAAACTAAGATATAATTCATCCTTATTGGGTTTATTTAAAGTTTACATTATTTTCTAGAAGACTTAAGGTATGAAGATCCAAATTACGGAAAGGTTAATTACCTGGAAAACCCCAGGTCCTGAGCATTCTGGATGACAGGTTCCATATCGTTACTACTAATATATCATAAGTGTTAAATATGCACTATATGTTATATATGTGTTTATTCCTATTTAGCATGACCAACTTGTACTTTTACACAATAGCATACTTTCTGATGACTGAGCAAGTGCAGTAAAAGTGCTGTGACTTTGGCACAAGGGGACACTTATTATATAATATATATATATATATATATATATATATATATATATTATAATTTCATGCAAAATTATGATGATAAATATCTAATTAAGGGACAAGTGGCCAACAGTGCAGAATTTAATTTTACTGAATAGAGTCCTTGGGGCAAATTTACTAACCTCCGAAAATCCCCCAGTGACAGCTTCGCTCACATTGCAACACTTCGCCAGTCATAGATTCGCCAGGACAACGCTAATTCACTAAAATCTGAAGTTGCGTCCAGAGCGACGAATGCTGGCGAAGTAGTGCTAGCATTACTGCGGCAAGCAAAGCGAAGTTGCGCTATCGTTGGCTAATCTGCATACGGTGGGAAGTTAAAGTTGAATGGATGTATATGTTGCAGCTAATACATTACATAACACAAGCCCGGGAAACCTTAATAAAATAAAATATAAAATAGAGTTGTTATATTGTCCTACACATGAGCCCAGTGTATAGTGTATGTGCCATATGTTAGGAAATGTAGAGGGGAAGCCGGGTACCACAGAAAAAAATCTTTTGCAGCCTATCACCCTGAAAAATGAAAAGTCGCCAGCGTTTTTTGGGACTTAGAAAAATGTTCAACTATTTTTCGAGGAACTCCTATCTACTCTATTGCACTTTGCTTGGTCTGAGGTGGCGAAGGCAAGTCTGGCACAAGAGGTAACGCTCAGTTAAATCCGCATCTTAGTGAATTTGCGTAGCTACGTCCCTTTGCCAGAGCGTAACTTCTCCAGGCGTAAGGGAGTGAAGTACCGCTAGAGTCTAACTCTTTCACTAGCGAAGTTACGCCAGCAACCATTAGTAGATCGGCGAAGCAACTAAATGACGCCACAAGGGCGAATTTTCGCTAGCGGTATTCACTTTGCCCTTTAGTAAATCTGCCCCCTAGTGAGCCCCTGCTGTACAATCTTTAAGCTTTTACTGTCACTAGACAGGTTTACTGGTCTGCATCATATTTGCAAACTGACCATTTTTGCCAGCAGAAAAAATGCATAGGGCCCTAAATTCTCTGTAGACCCTCAGTAAGATTTACATCTCAAAACAGATCACTAGAAAGCAGTTCCGTTTCTGTGAAGTATATTTTCTATTATACCCCATATACACAAGAATAACATTGATTGCCAATCAGCTACACTTTCTTAATGTGTGCACTTTTAATTTTAATATACAATAAATAAACAAAACCACCTAGACTAAATATAATGAAATATCTAAGTATATGTAAGCCTTGATCGGCCCACAGTTTCAGCTAGATCCCTAGATCACTATGATCCTCTCTAATGATTATTTCCTGAACTGCCATTTTTTTAAACATTTAATTCTGTAGAGATCCCTTCTTATTCAATGAAAATATTGTTAGCTTGAATAAATGTATTAGCTAAAGAGGTCACTGGTCCTTTAAAAATGTAATACCACTGTCCTACATTGTTTTACAGTTGACGCTAAAATGAACAATTTCCTACATATACGTTTAATTCTTTTTTCTCCAGCAATTACGAAATTTCATGAACAGATGTGATTATATTGTAGGTGACCTGTTTTAGCATTGTCAGAGTGAATGATCACAAAACTATTGATATTTAATGATGCTGTCGGTAAAAGTGGTTTAAGAAGGCAATGTAGACTGTTGTACAAACAATCATCTCAGCACTGCTTTTATAAAAATATAATTTTTCGCAAGTAATAATAAAAGAAGCAAAAGTCTTGGTGGTACATTTAAAAGATATGTTTGAAATCTTAAAGTTTGGAGAAAATTAGGGGGAAAGGTTCTCAAATAATGAACAATTCATCAGAACAGAACACCTGAATCTGTTTACTTTTTAATAAATATGCCTCTAGATTTATTTCTTTGGTAATGTATTTGTTGTCCCTGATATTTAAAAAATATGGGAAATTCAGTTTAGATAAAATAAAGTCAATAATGTGTATCCCTTTTGTTCACTGCTGAATTCATTGTCCTTTCCATCATTAAATGAATAGCCAGCATTTCAAATTGATACATTAGCCGTACTGTTGATTAGGGCCCTTTCTCCGTATTAAAGAATGTAATCAAGTAACTTGCTAATTTAGAAGTAATAAGTTGTAAGATATACTTTTCGATGTTTGTTGCAGAGCCAAGCAGGTTCACACTCCCTATATGACATACAGAAAGCGTGACTTTGTTTTCTAAAGTCACCAATCAGGTTACAGAGAAACTCGAACCGATTTGTTTTCTTAAATTGTTTGCTCCTAAGGCCATCCAAACTACGCTAGAATGCTTTTCTTGGATAAATACACAAGCCTGCAACATAGTCAGTTACAGTCATGCAGAGACAATTTAGATTAAGCCAAGCTTTATCACGGATGGACAAGCTGATAAACAGAAACAGCAGAGATAAATACAGACTCCCACTATGAAATAAGGCAGGCACACAATCACTATATGTAACCAAACACAGCACATTGGAGATGCCCACTGTAGTCAAATGATATATGCTGGAAATGTGAACTTGCCTCACATTCTAAACTCATATTCTTTTAAATAAACCTGAAAACTTAGCAAACACAAATGTGTGTTAATTTATAAAAGAAACTTAAAGAACAAAATATATCAGAACAAAGCATATTTGTATTCTAATCATTATTTCCAATGGATCTACCAACTCTCAAAAAAATGTGTAAAACTTAGAAAAAACTTGAATTGGCTTCTACATAAACTCTGCAACTTTTAGATGCCAAATCTTTGCATTCAAGATTTTTTTCTTTTTGCACTTAATTCCTAAATTCCTGGAGGACCCATTTATGATAAATACAACCAGACTTGACAAGTGTTTGGATGGGCGGTGTAAAAGACAGATGGGAGTCTACGGGGCACATACTAAGATTCGGGGAGATTGAGTCGCCCGCCAACAAATTGCCTCTTCTTCGGACGACTAATCTCCCCGAAAAGTCTTCCTGCCGGCTAGAATCTATATAGATGGCGATTTTGCCTCACGAGGCAATTTGGTAGTGTGATTGGCCTGTCCTGAATCTTTGCATGGCCAGAAACTTTATTTAGAGAAACACAAATAGGGAAAAATGTGACTATACAGACAAACCAGGAATAATGCCCACCAAGATTTACCCTGGTATCATTACCCTATCTAATCCATTATTGATACATGTAGTAAGTCTGTTATATAGATAAGAATTTTGATGGAAGAAGTGAGGAAGAGTGTGATAAAACATTAGATAATAGCAGCATATTTGTCAGCTAATATGAACCTCATTCTTGCTGTGAAGTAACATTCAGCAATAACCTGGCAAATCATATACTGATATAGAAAACAGTGGTTGAGACAAGAAGCAATTTGCTGTTTCCAGCCCAAACACCATCTGTTCCTGTGTTGGAAAATGTTAGTCAAGACTAAAAAGGTCATCAGCACTTAGAATGTTTTTTAAAAAGCAGATTTTATCATTTAAAGGTAAGAAGGAATTGGGGAAAACATTATACCTTGTTATAGAATGTTGGTGAAGTTCGTCAGGTTAGGAAGTAATTCTGGTGCACAGCAATTAGTTTAAATAATGAAAAAAAGAATGTAATGCATTTTCATTCAAGAGCAAGTAAAGTAGCTATAGGAGCAAAATCTTATGTTTCCCTATAACCTGCAGAGAGAGAGAGAGAGAGAGAGAGAGTTAACATCATGTTAGAATTAAGTCTGTAATTGGTAATTGGTAATTTTTTGTGCCAGAAAATATTAAAATGTATTGTCCCTTTAATTGCCTTTGATTTAATAAAAGTGTTTTAATGAAAAACTGTAAGGAAGGATAATGACCACTTGGTGTGCTATTTTGATGTTGTCTATATAGCATATATATCAGCCATATCTAGTTAATGTGTGTCAGGGCCGGAACTAGGGGTAGGCAGAGTAGGCATGTGCCTAGTGCGCAAAGCTGGGGGGGGTGCCAGACACGTACCTGCTCTGACGTCTACCCCATTGTCCGGTCCCGTCTCTCCCCGACTGCCATGCATATATTTTTGTTATTGTGCTTCTGCGCATGTGAGCACGCAGTTTTGCGCATTTTAGCGCATGCTCACCAGAGCATGGTTTCGTGCATATGCACTCAGCCGGCGCCATGCCCGGCCAGGTTGCCTAGGGCGCCTGGCTGGGTTGGCCCGGCAATGATGTGTGTGTGTATATTGTCTGTAAATATATAATATAATACACAAGAGCCATGATTATCCTGTAAATTATATCAGGATATCATAAAATGGTGCTTAGTGATACCATTAGTTATAACTGGTGCTTAGTGAAGTAATTTGTGACATAACTCACTGAAACGTATGTAGGGGTGTGGAGCCTGTTATCCAAAATGCTTGGGACCTTGGGTTTTCTGGATAAAGGTCTTTCTGTAATTTGTAAATCTCCATACTAAAAAATCATATAAACCCAATAGGATTTCATCTTATTATGGATCAAGTACAGGGTACTGTCTTCTTATTACCAGGATAAAATTTAAAAAAATTCACCTGTCCTACTAAGATTCTTGATCTAGCTATGAACGTTAATAAATTTGCCTCTTAATGTAGGATGACATGGAAACCACAGCACACTTTCACTTATGTAGCTACATCAAGAATCTCAGTAGGACAGGTGAGTTTTTTTTTTAGTTTAAAGGCTGATGTCGGTGTTCATATTTTGTTACAGCTTTTAACCTTTTAACCATTTTCTGTTAGCATAGAACAAAGACCAGAGACATAAATATAGACTTTTTAGTAAATCAGGTTTAAGGTGTCTCAGCTCAAATATGGAGCCAGTGTATTTAGTTGATTGCTAAACCAGTATCATGCTGGTTTGCATGTAAAAATAATATATCTATAGCAGTGATGCTGAATACACTTCTTTTAGCCTGATGTAAAGCTTCTCAATACTCTACTGACTCTCCAAACAGAATATCATGAATATCATGAAGTCCTAGGAGGTTTTGAGAATAGTCTGGAAGCATAGTTTTACAATCCACCTGAACTCGATGAGAATATTCTTTGCCAGATGTAGATATCAGGGGAAGCGAGAGGTCAGTGGCTTGAATTGAAGGCATTTGTAGCCAGAACACAAATCTGTCCTTTATGCAGTCAGAATTATGAAATAAGTGTATGACTTTTTCAGTGTTATAGACTGGGTCACACAGATTTTGGATATCTACTGTACATTGTTAACAAATTGTACAATTTTGCTTAAGTGGTTTTGACTATTCTTTATTTTTAAAGCAGTAGTATTCCCCATGTTCTTTTAAAGAAGCCAAGCATACAAAGAACAGAAAGGAGGCCTCTTGATGCTCTTAGCATTGGGGTTCCTGGACTGAAATAATGTATCGCAGCATGTACTTGATTATGTTCAGTATATTGTAAATTCTGCTCTAAGGAATATTTTATTTTGGGCTTCACATTCACAGTAAATTTATAAATATCCATATGTAATATAAAAATGATTATAATAGTTTTAACTTTTTTCCTGTTTTATCACATTTCCAATGAAAATCCTTTTCCATTAGAGCAAAAGCATCTTCATAAAAATTTTACTAATATAGATAACTTCTTCTCATTATTACAAATAAACACAGGTGCTGATGATCACTATTTTACACGATTCATTGTAATTGTATTTCATATCGGTGAAGAGCTTTAAATTATAGGTTAACTGAAAAAAAAAATGCATTACCTAAAGCTATGGCTTCGTGAAAACAATACTTTTGAGACTATTGGAAGTAGCACTTTTACAGTAATGTTATATATGCCATATTGTGGTGAATGATAAAGTAGCTGTAATGGTTGCAGTGTGGTTATTTAATAGTACTTCACACCACATAAAAATATATTGTTCTTTGTAAGCACCTTAGAGCCTGAAACCTCAAACATAAAATTTCCTTCCTAATTCTTATCTAAAATTGGATTGTCCTGAATGAAAATAGAATGAACTAATCTCATTAGCCACAGAGAAAGATACCAAAGAAATATTTCAATCTTGATATGAGGAACGGATTCCAATCCCTTTATGTCCCAGGACTTTGAAAATCTGAATGTGTTCCCTATATATTTATTCTTAGGTAGACGTCTGCAGGGGTAGAGGCAGAGTTATTTAATTGTGTAGAGTGAGGGTAATTTGTATTCATATAGTGCTAGAAATAACATGGCCCATATAGATTTTGAATTCAATTTCAGCTAACATACTGTACCTATATGCTAATATGTAACTTATCAACTTCATACCTATCAATTAATATTCATTGTATGTATTTAACTTTAAACCACAATTTTTTTATATTCTTTATATTCTGTCACAGTGCTTGACAGTTAAAATGCAGGAGTAAAAGGAACACCTATGTCCTGTTATTGCATGATTTGCTGTAACCTAAAATATATGTTTGCCCTTAGTTTGTGTTTGTGCAGGGTGCATTGTACAACTCAGAGGGATGGACTTTAGCATATAAAATGGCAGTGTTCCTTTCAGATTACCCTATGGTACATATTATTAAAAAATATATATTTTAGTATCAGGGCTGTATTCCACCACTATATTTGAAGGAACATTTATCAAAGGTAGAATTTCAAATTCAAATTCAGTTTTTTAAAACTCCCCTAAATTCCCATAAATTTGAAATTCGATCAAAATGTATTATTTAAAACTCGGATGAATTGAAACGACCCAAAAAACTTGAATGTCAGGAAGGCTGCAAACAGCTTTTCCTTTTCCTTTGACTCAAACAGCAATTCAGCAGGTTTTAGGTGGTGAATAGTCGAATTAGAATTCTTAAAGGCCCAGAGTTGGAAAAATCCCAGAAATTTGAATTTTTAAAAAAAACCTCGAATTTGAATAACTCCCTAGTCAAATTTAACAGTTTTGACCATAAGATAAATTCTACCAAGAATTTTCAATATGAACCTTGATAAATCTGCCCCCTAGAGAGCGGAATTTTAAGCCAATTTGGAGTTGGTCTCCGTTTAAAAAAAAGGGTGCCTCTCCTATTGACTTTTACAGGTTCTCAGAGGTTCTGAGATGGTGGATTTTCAGATTCTGGCTTTTTGCAGCATCTGTATATATACAGATAATAAATCTCTTAAAATTTCTAGTGAAAAAACTAGAATTTTTTGAGACATTTTTAACATTCAGTTTTTAAAAGATAACCCCTTAAATTTAAATAATCTGTTTGCAAGGGCTTAATTAAGTAATCTGGATGTTTTAAAATCACACTTGAAGATGAATAGTAGAGGGCCTGAAAAGAAAGTCAATAAAAAATGAATAGTAAATATAAACCTTGCAGGCAATCTGTAATTTCATTGCAGTGGTCATTGGCTCTCACTTTTAATGCTGATAGTAACTAGTGTCCTGAGCAATGGGTACATTTTTTAATAATAATAATTGGTTGTGACCATGTCCACAAAAGAAAAACATGCCTATTTTTTTTCTCTCTCCTCTAACTACTTTAAAATCCTGTATTGTATTGTGTTCTTCTGTAATACAGGTAAGGGATCCCTTATCGGGCAGTCTGTTATCCAGAAAGCTCCAAATTCCGGGAAGGCCATCTCCAATAGACTCCATTTTGATAAAATAATTGAACATTTAAAAGATGTCCTTTTATCTGTAATAATAAAGCAGTAATTTGTACTAACTTTACTTATGTGCACTGTTACTATTACAACAAAGTTGTTCACTTAAAAAGTAAGTTTTTACTTAAAAAGTATACAGAGAAATAAATAGAGTTCCTTAATTGTGTTCTTTTGAATTAATAATACCCTGGTCAGTTTGCTTCTCTGTAGTAACATGCAGCAGTACCTCATCATGGCTTTTCCTTTTGCACAAAGCAAATATACCTTAAGAAAAAATTGATTTGGGAATATGGGATACCCTGTACTATCTACATATTGCAGAACAGAGTTTGAATGCATAAGACCATGCTAATTAAAATGCAAGCATCATGACATTAACATCTCTGGCGTATCTCTGCTGCACAGTATAATTGTTTGTAACTTCACTTAATGTTAAAAGGCACAATATAACATATTAAACAAAGCCCCTTTTACACCTTGATTAACTGTAAAAGTATTTTCATGTAAAATTTTATCCCTCTTGAGTTTTTATCAAGAATAATTAACTGGCGGAATATACAATATCTGGGAAATAAAAACAAACTGATTTTAAACGTGTTCAACACCAGTGTTAACACACTGATCAATGGCTGCTCACACAAAATATATGGATTGCACCTGGGAACCTTTAACCGTATATCACTAGCACCTGCTTTTTCTTTCATTTTAAACCTTTTACTGTATGTGCCATAGATCTTAGAAATGACTGGCCTGTCATCAAAGTACCACTCTGACTGCAGCTCTGAGTTTACATTTCCCTTACAGTACTAGGCAGTAAGTAGTGCCAGCTCTGGTGGTTGACACTCAAAGGATTAAAGGTACATAGTAAGGTAATGTAATAAGTTTTTTACAATTTATTGGATACCAGTGATGTTCACTACTTTTCCCGTAATACTTTCAAACAACAGACTAGTTTATGCTACATATGAATTGCTTGCTATGGGTCACTGTTTCAAGTATTTTAGTTACAGAATGACCTGTTTATTCTAACCCATTTAGACAGAGCAGAATCTAGCAAAATACTAGTCATTGTTTCATACCCTTTATAAATGAACCCCAATGCACAAGTATCACACACATCTTTAGACCTATCTATACCTTTACATATACAAGCTGTATACACCCAGCATGGGGCAAATTCACTAACCTCTGTAAATTCGACCAGCAACGGCTTCACTCAAATTGCAACACTTCGCTAGGCATAGATTCGCCAGGAAAACGCTAATTCACTAAAATCCGAAGTTGCGTCCAGGGCACCGAAGTCTGACGAAGTTGCGATAGCATTACTTCGCCAAGCAAAGCAAAGTTGCGCTAGCATTGGCTACCGTATATACTCGAGTATAAGCCGACCCGAGTATAAGCCGAGGTACCTAATTTTACCTACGAAAACTGGGAAAACGTATTGACTCTAGTATAAGCCTAGACACAACTACAGCCCTGTCTCCCAGCAGCGCACATTCTGCCAAAGCGACCCCCCCAGCGATCAACCGGACTTCTTTGCAAAGTTGATGGTGACAGAGAATTGACAAAGGGATTACTGTGTGCATTGTCCCACTGTCCCACTACCATGTGCAGAGGGTGCTGTTTGATATTGCCATCACTGTTAATCTTTCGTATAACCAACAGAGGGCGCTGCGTGATATTGCAGTCACTGTTATTCCTTCATATAACCAACAGAGGGCGCTGTGTGATATTGCAGTCACTGTTAATCTTTCATATAACCAACAGAGGGCACTGTGTGATATTGCAGTCATTGTTATTCTTCCATATAACCAACAGATGGCGCTGTGTGATATTGCAGTCACTGTTATTCTTTCATATAACCAACAGAGGGCGCACTGTTATTCTTTCATATAACCAACAGAGGGTGCTGTGTGATATTGCAGTCACCGTTATTCTTTAATATAACCAACAGAGGGCGCTGTGTGATATTGCAGTCACTGTTAATCTTTCATATAACCAACAGAGGGCTCTGTGTGATATTGCAGTCACTGTTAATCTTTCATATAACCAACAGAGGGCGCACTGTTATTCTTTCATACAACCAACAGATGGCGCTGTGTGATTTTGCAGTCACTGTTATTCTTTCATATAACCAACAGAGGGCGCACTGTTATTCTTTCATATAACCAACAGAGGGTGCTGTGTGATATTGCAGTCACTGTTATTCTTTCATATAACCAACAGATGGCGCTGTGTGATATTGCAGTCACTGTTATTCTTTCATATAACCAACAGAGGGCGCACTGTTATTCTTTCATATAACCAACAGAGGGCATTGTGGGATATTGCAGTCTCTCCCCAAGTGAACTGTTGGTATAGGAATGATTAAAAGTGACTGCAATCTCAGCTACTCGGGT